>CM060937.1:12400000-14800000 GCA_030765085.1 Allium cepa
ATATATATATACACACACATATACATATATGTATACATACATATATATATATATGTATACATACATATATATATATGTATGTATGTATACATATATGTATACATACATACATATATATCTATGTATGTATACATATATATATATATATATATATATATTAGAGTTGTTACGGTTGAACCATCAACCGCACCAATCGTTTATGAGGTTACCATATACAATGGTAACAGTTATGGTAATGGTTAATGAATTAGATAACCGTGGTTAACCATGCCAACCATACTTGATTGTATTGTGTAATACTTAACATTGAAGTATAAAAATTATTAATTTAAGTTTAAAGAATAACTTGTACATTAATAATATTATCTTCATGAAATAATAATATGTACATGCTTCAGAATTGAAAATATGACGGTTAACCATCATAAACGGTTGCGGCAATGGTTATAAGTATTTTTAACTATCAAGAACTGTTACGGTTAGTGGTAATACCGACGATTACTACTATCGTAACACCCCTAATTTTTATGTGTGTGTACGCGCGCACACACACTATACATATTACATGCATACATGCACACACATATACATATACATGTGTAATATATATAGTATGTATTATCAAACATAAAAATTACAAAATACTTCGTCCACATTATCAGCAGTTTACTGCAGTATGTATATGTACCAGTATGCGTGTACCCTTAGTTAAAGCCGTGCATGCCCCTTTCATGCAAAGTGCATACTCCCTCGCACCTCGCACATCAACAACTACTTTCTAATCTGAAACCGGAGTTTTGCTTTAGGTTTACTATGCGCATTACAACCAGCATGCATGCCCTTTTTTTGTAATGTGCATGCCTTCAATTCTATCCCTATACAATGCAACCTTGTTGCACTCCACAACAAGTTATATTAATGTAAATCACCCATTCGACCTTGTGCTCTTGGCACAGTTCTTACAACTCCTACATTCATTTAACATCAGACTATATTAAACTCAGAACATCGACACAGCTTTTTCCTCCTACGTCAAAACACTCACACAATCAGTTAAACTCATGCACCGGCCTGTTAAACCCATTCCCTGACTGAACCCCAAGTGCCTTCCTTGTCCAGCGTCAGTCCAGCTTTTACGTATTCCTTGCATGCGCACTAGTCCTAGAGTGCTCTCCCTACCCACAACCTGCTGGCCAGCCTCTCATATCATAGAAGATCGCATTACATCAACACAACACTCTTTTAGCATCTCTAAGCCTTTTAAAATAATGTTTTTATTCTTTGTGTATCTTTTCGTGGTCAACATAAGAAATATATCAATCTGAAGAGGACCTATTGGTTTGCGAAGAAATTGAAATTTGATGCATGTATTGGATTAAACATAATAAAATGTTATAATTACAGAGATACATGATTTTTCAGTAGAAAATTAGAAATTTATAAGGTTTCATCAGTGAACATATGCATAAAGCCTATACATCCAATGTGATCAATGTTAGTGTAACATGTTGGAAATAAAATTGATTTTGTTAATCTAGATTTTTCCATATAGGAAATATTTAAAATCTAGAATATATAGAATAATGTATATGTGATATTGTATGAGAAAATATTTAGGAGATATTTATGGAATAATATGTTTGAAATTGTATGAGAAAATATTTAGAAGATATTTATGGAGAACCGTTAGATAAAATGAATCTCCACCATTTATCAAAGATGAGAACTCCTATAATAGAAGTGAATTCACTAATTTTGAATGTAAGAAAATAGTAAGTAGGAGAAAAGAAATGAAAGAAAAAAAATGATCTTTTGTAATAAAGTTTAGTAATAAAGTCTTTCTTATTATTAAAAAAATATATTTTTTCTTCTCCAACCTCTTATCTATCTTCTTCTAAAATCAAATCTATTTACCATTGAAGAAAATTTTCAACAAAGTGGTATCAGAACTTAAAGATCCTCCTAAAAAGATGGCGAATAGCGGCGTTCCCTTACAAGTCACAATGTTCACTAAGACCAATTATGACAATTGGTGTTTAAGGATGATGGCTCTCCTTGGAGTCACGATGTATGGAAGATAATCGAAAAAGGCTACATCAAACAAGAAAATGAAAATTGTCTATCTCAAACTCAAAGAAATAATTTGAGAGACTTAAAGACGAGAGACAAGAAGACTATCTGTCTAATCTATCAAGCATTGGATGATGATACTTTTAAGAAGGTTTCAGGATTAAAGTCAGTTTAAGAAACATGGGAAAACCTTTAAACGTCTTACAAATGAATGGACCAAGTCAAAAAGGTACCTCTTCAAACTTTAAGAGCGGAGTATGAAACTTTGCATTTGAAAGAAGGCGAACTTGTCTTTGATTACTTCTCAAGAGTTTTAACGGTTGCTAATGACCTGAAAATAAACGGCAACAAGTTAAATGATGTAAGAATTATGGAGAAGATCCTTATATCATTAGATTCAAAGTTCAAACATATTATCGCTATCATCGAAGAGACAAAAAACTTGAAGGTCATGGCAATAAAGAAACTTCTACGTTCATTACAAGCTTATGAAGAAATGAAAATGAAAAAGGAAGAGATTGTGGAGCAAGTACTAAAGACATGAATTGATTCAAAAACGGAAGAAAGCAATCGAATTCAATAAAGATGAGGTTATGGTCAAGAACGAGGACGAAGTCATGGATACGGAAACGTACGAGGTTGGAGACCCAATAACGACAACAATAATGACAACAACAACTAAAGAGGAGAAAGATCAACAAGATGTCGTGGAAGAGAAAATTCAAAGTCAAGGCATGACAAGTACCGCGTTAAATGCTACAATTGTGAAAAATTTAAACATTATGCTTTTGAATGTAGAGCTCCAAACAACAATAAAATTGAAGGGAAGACCAATTACATTGAAGAAAAAAGTCAAGAAGATGGTACTTGACTACTGGCTTACAAGGAAAATGAAAGAGCTGAGGATAATCAGTGGTACTCAGATAGTGGTGCAAGTAACCATATGTGCGGAAGAAGAAGCATGTTTGTGGAACTTGATGAGTCGATAAAGGCAAACGTGGCATTTGGAGATGAATCGAAAGTAGAGGTGAAAGGTAAAGAAAATATTCTCATTTGACTGAAGAATGGAGATCACAAAGTCATTGTCAATGTTTACTATGTGCCAAGCATGAAGAACAACATCTTGAGCCTAGGACAACTTTTAGAGAAAGGTTATGATATTCAATTAAAAGACAAAAACCTTTCTATAAGAGACGGTGCAATTCATTAACTTCATTGCTAAGGTGTTGATGACAAAAAATAGAGTGTTCATTCTCAACATTCAAAATGATGTTGCATAATGCCTTAAGATGTGTTAGAAGATACTTCTTGCTTTGGCGTCTCAATTTTAGAGTATTAGATTTGCTCTCCATAAAGGAAATGGTAAGAGGATTGTCTTGCATCAGCCATCACGATCAAGTGTGCAAAGGATGTCCATTGGAAAAGCAATTTAAAACGAGCTTTCCAAAGAAGTCATACTCAAGAGCTAAAAAACTAGTGGAACTCATACACACGGATGTGTGTGTCCAATCAAGCCAAGTTCACTTGGCAAGAGTAATTATTTCCTTCTTTTCATTGATGGTTTTTCAAGAAAAATGTGGCTGTATTTTTTAAAGGAGAAATCAGATGTGTTTGAGAACTTTAAGAAGTTCAAGGATCGTGTAAAAAAGGAAAGTGGCCTTATGATTAAAGCCATGAGTTTGACCATGGAGGAGAGTTCACATCAAAGGAATTCCAGAATTATTGTAAAGATAATGGAATCCGACAACAGCCGACGGTGCCTAAATCCTCCCAGCAAAATGGAGTAGCACAAAGGAAGAATAGGAAAATCTATGAGATGGCAAGGAACATAATCAAAAGTAAGAGGCTACCAAAGGAGTTTTGGACGGAAGCTGTCGCATGTGCGGTTTATCTATCAAACCGATCTCCAACAAAATGTGTGTGGGGAAAAAACACCACAAGAAGTATGGTGTGGAAGGAATCCCAGCATTTCCCATTTAAGAGTGTTTGGAAGCATCGCTCACATACACATACCGAAAGAGAAGCGAAGCAAGTTAGATGACAAAAGTGAGAAGTGCATCTTTATTGGTTCCGACACCAACACCGAAGGATACAAGCTCTACAATCCTGATAAGGGGAAGATAATCACTAGTCAAGATGTTGTGTTCTATGAAGAAGGAGAATGGGATTGGAGTTTACATAATGAAGACTACAACTTCTTTCCATATTTTACAAAAGATGACATGCAACAATCAAGGATGGAACGATCAACAAAGGAGCCTACTTCTCCACCAGCTTCATCAGCCATGAGTTATCAAGAAGACGAAAGCTGAAGTGAAAAAGATTCACACTTTAGAAGCCTTCAAGAAATATATGAGTTAACCGAATACCAAGACATTCTTACTCTTTTTTGTCTATTTGCAGATTGTGAGCCCATAAACTTTCAAGAAGCTTAGCAAAAGAAGAGTTAGAGAAATACTATGGATGAAGAGATAAAGGCAACCAAGAAAAATGACACATGGGAGTTAGCTTCACTTCCACAAGAGCGCAAGGCAATCGGTGTGAAATGGGTATACAAAATAAAGAAGAACGCTAAAGGAGAAGTTGAAAGATACAAGGCAAGATTGGTGGCAAAAGTCTACAATCAAAGAGCCGACATTGACTATGATGAGGTATTCGCTATAGTTGCTCGACTAGAAACTATTAGACTAATTATTTCATTGGCAGCTCAAACCAATTAGAAGATACATTAAATAGATGTGGAATCTGCATTCCTAAATAGAGTTCTTGAAGAAGAAGTTTACGTCGAGCAGCCACAAGGCTACGAAATCAAGAGAGAAGAAGTAAGGTCTTGAAGCTAAAGAAAGCACTTTATGGGTTGAAACAAACCCCGAGAGCTTGGAATGCTCGAATTGATAAGTATTCGCAGAGAGAAACTTCATCAAGTCTCCGTATGGGAATGCACTCTATATCAAAATCCAACACGGTGATACATTGATTGTATGCTTGTATGCAGATGACTTGATCTTCACTGGTAGCAATCCAATTATGTTTAACGAGTTTAAGAAAGAGATGATAAAGGAGTTCTAGATGACCGATATTGGGCTTATGTCTTACTATCTTAGCATTGAAGTAAAACAAGAAGACAAAGGGATTCTAATCACTCAAGAAGGTTATACTACGGAAGTGCTGAAGAAGTTCAAGATGGATGAATCTAACCTGGCATGCACGCCAATGGAAGTGGAATCAAGTTGTCAAAGCATGAGGAAGGAGAAAAGGTGGACCCAACACTCTTTAAGAGCTTGGTTGGAAGCTTGCGATGCTTAACGTGCATAAGACCCGACATCCTATATGTGGTACGAGTTGTCAGTCGATATATGGAGACCCCAACAGCAACTAATTTGAAGGAGCAAAGAGGATTCTTCGTTATGTCAAAGGGACAACAAACTTTTGCTTGTACTACTCTATTTTTGATAATTGCAAGCTTGTTGGATATAACGATAGTGATTGGAGTGGAGATATGGATGACCGAAAAAGCATAACCGGCTTCGTGTTCTACATGGGAGACACAGCCTTCACATGGATGTCAAAAAAACAGTCGATTGTCAGTATTTCCACATGTGAAGCGGAGTATTTAGCTGATACTACATGTGTTTACCATGCAATTTGATTATGAAAACCATTAAAAGAGTTGAATTTGCCACAAGAGGAGCCGACCAAGATTTTCGTGGACAATAATTCAGCAATTGTTTTGGCCAACAACCCAGTCTTTCATGATCGAAGCAAGTACATTGATACACACTATCACTATATTAGAGAGTGTGTCGCTAAAAAGGATATACAACTAGAGTACGTGAAGATACATGATCAAATAGCTAATATCTTCACCAAGCCTCTCAAGCATGAAGATTTTGTTAAGTTGAGGAGTCTGCTTGGAGTAGCAAAATCAAGTTTAAGGGAAGAGGGGGTTGTCTTGGAAATAAACTTGATTATGTTAATCTAGATTTTTCTATATATGAAATATCTAAGTTCTAAAATATATAGAATGATATATTTGAAATTATACGAAAGAATATTTAGGAGATATTTACAGAATAATATGTTTGAAATTGTATGAAAGAATATTTAGAAGATATTTATGGATAACCGTTATATTAAATGAATCTCCACCATTTATTACAAAAGTTCATGTATTTTTTCTTCTCCAACTTATTATCTATCTTCTTCTAGAATTAAATCTATTTGCTATCGAAGAAAACTTCGAACATAACATTGTAAATATATTTAAGTTTTCGTATGCAGATATTGTTAAAAAAATCAGTAGCGTTTCCACTTTTCCTTTACCAACATGACATAAAGTTACACTGAATAAATACAACTTCAATATAGATAAATAAATCAGACGAAATTGAACAAATATATACATAATTACCCGAATATGATGGTAGTGTGACAACATGGCACATAAAGGCTACGGTCACGTACACAATATCACAAGAAGTAGAATCAATGCAATCTCGCTGTTTTATTGCATTAGGCAATGACTGGTAACAAATGATAGCAAACAAGTATAAAAATCAATGATGATACACATGTGTGTGTGTGGGGAATGCACCTGCTCTTGCTTTTTATTTATATGAATATGCACTTTTTCAGTACATGCTTATGATATTAATGTAAAAAACAACACATGAAAAGAGTGTGTATATGAACTAGATCACTAACTTTTCTTCGTAAGCTTATAAGCTAGTTTTCATCTAGATAAGAATAAACTATAATTAGTTTGATGATCACTGGATCACAAGGTTCCATTGTGCATTTAGCATAAAATTTGGTTTATATAAAATAAAATTCACTGTTGATATAGTCCAGAACCAGAGGAAGAAGATGATCAAAGTATACCATCCCGGCCTACGGTCGGGGTTCAGAGAGAAAGAACAGCGAACATGTCATTGTTAGACCTGGCAAGGTACTTTCATGTCAAAGCTGAGAAGGCATCCAGTAAGATGAAAGTGTGTTCGACTACACTGAAAATCGTGTGCCGGAAAAAGGGACTTAAGATGGCCGTGCAGGAAGATAAGAAGCATAGACAACAAGATTATTGGATTAAAGAGAATACTTGAAGAAAGCACGAAAAGAGGAGATAGTGCAGCCAAGCTGGCTGTAGAAAGGGATTTTCAGAAGCAGAGAAACAAAAAAAGATAGAGTTATACCTATCAATTTTGAAAAAAATGAGAGGCAAGCAGGAGGAAGATAATAAGCAAGGTTCTAACTTCCGGCCGAAACGTTGGAATTTCGTCCATCCCGGTCCGGTTCCGGCGTAGAGCGGTCCGGAATTCCTTGAAAATCCCGTTTTGGGTTCAATTTTCTTTTAAAAATACAAAATAAAATCATCTTCCGCAAAATAGATAAGAAGCTTAGACAAAAATCGATACCTACTTCAATAATTCAAACTACATGAGAGAACTATCAAAAAAATGAGAAGATGTTTTCTAAAATCAAAATACCTTTTGCTACTTCGCCGAATATTAATCTATGCGGGAGGATATTTCGTTAGAAAGTTTCAGAAGTGAGCATATTTTTTCTTCTTAAACAATGGGGTTTTGATGTTTGACTAAATCTAGTGCATTGTTGAGATCGATTTGAGCAGGAAGAGAGAAGGATTGAACACGTGAAGTTAGATGTTTTAAAATTTACCTTTTACGCCAGTTGTTAAAGTTTTAGGCCAATGATTAATAGGCTATGGGCTGGCTTTGTTTGTATAGAACTATGACTTCATGATATCAGTAAATCATTTTGTAACTTGTTATGGAATGCTATTATATAAAGTTTAATTTCCATACAAACTGAAAGTTGAATTCATCATTTTTTATTGGTATTGAATAATTAATAGCTATTGAATATCGACTAACATATCAGTAAAAAGTAACGGAATTGGCGAACCGGAATAAAAGCGAAATTTTCAAAATCTTCGAAACGGGATTGGTTTATTATGAATAATTCGTAGGTTGAAAAATATAGAATGAAACTTGATGTATTTGGTTCTGCAAAAGCGAAACGTGCAGTTAAGTCGTGTCTTCCAGCTATGTGGTGGTCAATAATTGGTAGGGAAGCTGCTCCAAATTTAACACACATAGCTATGCGTATTCTTAGCCAAACAGTTTCTTCTTCAAATTGTGAAAGAAATTAGACAACATTTGCAATGATTCACACGAAGTTATGAAACAGAATAAAAATGGAAAACTTAGAAAAACTGGTATTTGTACATTATAATATGCGATTAAGAGTACGACATGCTAAACGTCAACAAACAACCGAAAAACTTATTGATTTAGATTACATCTTTTATGAGGAGGATCCACTTGCAGAATGGACTAGAGAAGCTGAGAATCCACTACTTGATAATGCAAGCGATAATCCTTGGTCGGACAATGATAATATATCTGCAGAAAATACTGAAAATGATAGTTCATCAAATAATGATTCAGGTAATGCTGGTGGTGACGGTATTGGTTCTAGCGGTTATGGCGTTGGTTCCACTTTTGACGAGTCTCAAAGGCATATCCGAAATTATGTAGTAGATGACTATAGTCGACGAAGAGATAGAAATTTGAACGTTGTACATGAAGATCAAGGGGATTATGATGGCAGATATACTTCTAACAATGTCCCTAGTTTTAGGTATTCTACATCTGACTATACTGGAGGTTATTCGTATTGTGGGTTAAATCAACCGTATGCTGCTGAGCCATCAAGTAGACAAGATGAACCCTCACCCTTTGATAATATGATGACGATATTTTTAAGTTCGGATCAGAAACAGCAGTACACTTTTCCATCATATTATAATCCGACACAAGATGAAGAGAGCTATGGTCAAAATTTATATGATACTCAAAAAAATAGCTTTTGGTATTAAATTTTTATGTCGTATGTTTTGTAACTTCTATGTCACTTGAATAATTTAGTGTAATTGACTAACAGTATTGCATATTTATTTGCGTATTTATAACAAAATGTACCAGAATTCACAAACCGGATTTAAAACGGAATTTTCGAAAATCCCGACACGGAACCGGGATTTTGAATTTTTCAGATGACCAGAACGGAAACGGAAACCGGTACTTCGAACCTTGATAATAAGGAGAATAAAGAACTGTAGTGTCTGTCGGTCACAGTCAAGGCTTTCAGTTTCTACATTTTACCATCACCAGCTAATGTTGGTTCTTTGAATTTGTTATATATTGAAATTTGTATGCCTCGTATCATCAATACACTCATCTGGTTTGTACAAAATAAATTTTAGCATTATATCAAATTTTCAGTTTTCAGAAAAATATACTGGTAAATGCAAAATGATTACCTATGTTGAAGGTATCAAGATCCATTAGTGACATATACATGAAAAATCCAGAGTTCAAAAGGGTTGCTTTTGATCCATTAAAGCGAGCCATGTTAACCGCTGAGCCTTCAGCTAAGATGAGAACACTTAAACCAAATGACATGTTCTTGATTTTTGCATCTGCCGTGGGAGCAATTAAGTGATGAGGCTTCAGTTGAAATAGTTTTCAAGGACACAAGAACAGTAAGTTCATTTCTAAAGTAAGAAATTTGATATAAAAAATAATAATATTAGCTATGTATTCTTGTTGTTATATTTTCTTCCAATATTATAAGGGAATTGCAAAGAAATTGGTGAGAGCAACGCAATATGTGGCGGCGAAGACAAGTGAAATGAATTACGATGAGATTATAAAAATAAACAAGGGAGTTAGGCGACATTATCATGATGACATTATTACTATCATGATGACATTACTCTATGTGTGATATATATATTTATATTTATTACCCAAGGTAAGGTGGATTGAATCAACGGACGACTTTAATGTGCCATCCTCAATAGTTTACCGGCCCGTCGGGTTTTTTTGGATACACACAGACACACATACATATATTTATCTTTAATAATAGCTGTAATATCTTTGGTGTTGACAAGCACCATTGTTCAAGTGGTTAATTGATTAGGCTTGGTGTAGGATGTCACAAGTTCGAAACTTGCTTTCGAACGTTTATTTGACATGGGATATATTGTCTCATTGATTTGTTGTATATAAAGTACCATTTCAAAAAAAAAATCTTTGGTGTCATTTTTTTGTCAACGTGAACTACCAAATATGTCCCTCTATAGATAATAACAACTTTCAACATCCCTTAAAAATAGAATACAAATTCAAAATGTCCTTCTACACTTAAAAATAAGATCTAACAAATAGACATAATTTACAAATTTGTTATTTAGTAATTGATAAAAAATAAAATTCAAACAAACAAAAAATTATCCAACATACAAATAAAAATTTAAATTAACTACATATTATTTCAACGCAAAAATATGGCTAAATATTTGTGCAAATTATTTTTCTTGAATGTATTAATCATATATAATCTGTAAAAAAAACAATTCATGCACGAAGCACATGTCATCATCACGCGCAAAGCGCGTGCTGCAACTGTAACGCTCGTTATTAATAGTTGAAATAAAAGCATAAACTTTTGGTCCGATCGTGAACTTCTCAGAATACTCTTATATATAAATTTTTAAATATTTATTTGTTATTTTAAAATCTCCCTACAACTAATTTAGACATATTCAAATCTAGATGTTGATTACAATTATTCATAAAATAGAATTGTTCAAACGTAATTCTAATTAGACTCCAAAGAGCGAGTCAAATTTATATAGCTACATTAGAATAGGTAATGCAAGATCTTTCAAGATAAAATCAACCAATCTATAAATTTTTATTAATTCTTATTATGGTTGAAACAAAAACATAATTTTTTAGTCCGACCAAGAAATTTCAAAAATATCCTTCCATGCAAATAAGAGGTCATGAATTCGAATCCCACCGTGAACAAAAATTAACATCTATTTTTAAATGGAAATTTTAACAAACAAACAAGGTTACAGTTCATACCCTACTTTGGTAAAAAATTATATTTTTCTTTATATTTTTAAGTTTATTTTATCGAACTATATAGAATTTTCAAATTTAATAATTCAATAAAGAGGCCAAAAATCTCATGTTTATTAATAGTTGGCTTGAAAGCGAAACTTTTGGTTCGACCGCGAACATGCAAAATTGCTATTTATATGGAGCATGGAAAAAAATATGTTGATATATAATTAATTTAAACAAATAATTGTATCTAGAATTAGTGTGTACCATACCAAAATGATACAAATATTATAACATGAATATATGATGCAAATATCAAAACGTATATATATGAGAAACTTAACGAATGCAAAACAGATTTTAGGGATGTTGGAAATTGGAATTAATTATAATTAATTTCAAATAATTCAATAATGTCGTTATCATATCAATTTACTACACCATCAAGCAAGGGGCTAATATAACGTTATACAATTATGAGAATAAACGCATAGCAAAATTAAGGGCATCAACCATATAACGTTATACAATTATGTTTATAAACTGAAAACTATAACACGTTATATATATAGTATGATATCTCTTTAGTAAATCTTCAATAAAAACCCTATTAGAGTGCTTTTTACCATTAGATATCACTCGGTAACATATATAATGTATAACATTACATAACATTTGATCATATCAGTCAGTTAAGATTTCTCTAGCCTGTAATTCTTTTTTCCCACTCTGATTCAAAAATTTCTGAATCAATAAATGATTTATGATACTGCAGATGAATTAAAATAGATGTGGCATGCATATTCATATCCTTAATCAGTCCAACATAAAAATATTCAAACTTTGTAACACAAATATAACATTGTAGAAATATCTACCAAATCCCATAAATGCCACTTACTCCATCCATCCAAATTCATCTCTCTTTCCACCCATATTTCCTTTTCACTTCTCTTCCATGTCATCTCCATCCAAATCTCCCACAACAACTGATTCCTTTTGGGACACGCTTCATTGGGTTGCTTGTCATCGTCAATCTCCGATACCATAGCATCAGGTTGGTGTAATTGTACCAACGAAATTGTTCTCTACACTATAGCTCTATCTTGCACTTTTATATATCAATTTTATTCTACAAGAAAAAAATCATTTCTGCGACTGTAACTTCTACATTTCTGTTTTATATTGAAAAGGTAATTTGCCTATTTAATATTGTTTGCATTGTTTATTTAAGTGCATCGCTCTGTCTACTCTCAAAATAATATCATAATTACATATTATTTAAATGCATGTGCATAGCGTGTACCATTAGAACTTAAGTATAATAGCTTTGGTGTAACTCTTTTTTGTTGTCAGCATAAACTTCTACAAACGCCATTCTATAGATATTTATGTTACTATCACTTAAAAATAGGATCTAGCAACTATACATTTTATAAATTCAATACGCACTCCTACGTATACTACCAAACTTTTATCAGTTAAATATATGATCTAACAATTAAACTTCCTATATATTTTCACTTTTTATTAATTAATAAAAAAAATATTAGAAGTGAAATTCAAACTGATTACACATGATTCCAACACAAAAACAAAGCTACATATTTAAGAAAATATCTCTATTACATATGTTAAATACACATAGTTTGTATAAAAAGACCAATTCACTCATGAAGCACGCAAAGCGCGTGTCGTAACACGCATATAAGGTTGTGATGATTGTCCGTATGCTACTACATATTTTCAACCATAAAGGTCATTGATAGTTTTTTTCTTTGTAATCCTATCATTTTATACTTGATTGTTGCTACTGTTTGGACTGTAGCAGTATCGGCCCTGGGATGTATGAGGCCTTAGACAAAATTTTTGTAAAGGAAAAAAATTGTAAGCGTTGGTATTTGAACTTGCGACCTTGTCTTCAAAAACTTAGTGCTTTACTGCACCAAATTATCTTTTATTAATTTGAGGCTCCTATAATTATATTATATGTAAAATATTTTGTAGAATTGAGGCCGCTATAACCAAAGGTGAGGCCTCCTTCGGATCGGAGGCCTTAGGCGGCCACCTAGCTGGCCTATGCCCAGGCCGGCTCTGGATTGTAGGTATATGTTTTTAGCACATTTGCTACCTGCTGAAGGTCGGTTACATAACTAAATTTTATGCCAAATGCCCAATAATGCCAGTTATCATCACTCATAACATATTAATATACAAAATTTGAAGATACGATAAAATATTTAATTATGAAATGCACATGCCATTTATGCACTATATTGCTATCAATTAGTGAAAATTAATGTTTGATTTCTCTACACAAATGGTACCTATAGAAATGTTATGAAGGTAATTAATTTCAATACTCATTATAGTAGGTGCATTTACCAAAACCCATATTAATAATATATTTTTAGCAGCTAAGGGTTGATTTATGGAAATATGCTTATAGTTATATCCCTGTTTCTGGTAATAACATATTACAGATGATGCACAATAGACAATTAATCAAATAGCTCTTATTTATCTTTCAAACTATCCTACTTATAGAAATACAAAAGTAAGTATTGTATTAATAGTTTCTTTATAGTTCATCCATTAGAATATCTACACCCATAGCAATGATATAGAGGATGTCCGACTATTTTTACTTTAATTGATGGCGGATGTATTTTTACAGCGGATCATCGTTCATCTATGATATGCAAGGGGTTTCTCTCTAAAATTCCAATTTTAACATTTTCTTTTAGAGCACGCTATAACAAAGCTCTTAAAAAAATGAAATAAAGTTTTGAAAATTGGACGTGAGGTTGTTGGGGAAATAGACAACATGACATACCACTGTTTTCTTAACCTATAAAGCTATCTTATAGAACCTATTCAACTGTACATAAATAAAAATATTACGACAGTGCCTTAACACTCATAATACAACTCAGAAAACCAGTTAACATTAAATCTTTTTACCAAATAGATATCACTTGAATCAATCAAAAAGGAAGTTTGAACGCATGAAGAAGAATTTTTTTACGAAACTAACCTTATTAAAAGTGCTAGTAAGATCGTCAATATTTGATAATGATTCTAAAATTCCTACCTGCACATGGAACAAACGGGAATTAGACATCTAAAAGTACAAATCATTTATTGAGATATGTAACAAGATGACATATATATCATAAACACGGAGGAAACTATCAACATTTATGTCTAAGTGTTGGGAAATTTTTATAAGAAGAAGGAGATAGAAGTAACTATGAATTTTCTAATGGAGATTGAGAGAAAAATATGTAAAGGAGGAAATAAGATATATTTTCTTTGCACTTTTCCTTTTTGCTTGCACACAAAAGATGAGAGAAAATGTTCTTATTTATAGTGTAATACAATCTCTAGACTTTTCTTCAATCATCTTGACAAATCTATTTTCTATAATTTCCTAAATTACATATTAGATAAGTCTAGATTTTTCTCTATGCTTAATTTGACATTTCCATAAATACATTGATTGTAATTGTCAACATAATCCTCATTTCCTAAAAACTAAGTTTATTTCTGACATCCCTCCGTAAACTTGGTTTTGGAACTCCGGGAATGTCTCGAAGTCTTTCAAAGTCGTCATGCTTCAATGCCTTTGTGAAGATATTCGCAACTTGGTGTTTTAAATTGATAAAATTCGCTTGTACCACCTTTTTGCAATCTTTTCTCGAACAAAGTGGTAGAGTGTATCGATATGCGAACTTCGATTATGACAAACAGAATTCTTAGCGTGTGCCATGGCCAACTTGTTATCCATAAATATTTCCATTGCATTGTGCTATGACATATGCAATGTTTGTACCAAAATTGGGAACAACACTATTCGGAAGTTTTTGAAGAGATAATAAATGAAGAATGTAAACTAAAAATGAGGATTATCTAACAAAAACTCCAAATAACAGTAATATAAAGGCAAAGCTAAGTGATTTATAGTGGTTCGGCGTGTTGCCTACGTCCACTGTGAAGTTTTTGCAATATTATTGATTCTCTTTCAAGTTTACAAGTGATTACAGCAAGAAACAGCAAATTACAACTAGAAATTCGAAATCAACAGCAAGGATATGATGTAGGATGATGGAGATCTCGATCCGGCAGAGTCTGGGCGCTTGAGAATCCAAAAGTCCTTTTTTCGTTGGCTCTGGGGCTCTATTTATAGGCGTAGGAGACTGAGATCGCGCTCAAATCTCGGGAGACTTTTTCTGGCACGTGAGTGGGCCCACGCGACCAACCTCAGGAAATTTCGAGTCCATCTGTGATCGATACGAAGTCATTTCGTATCGATCAAGATGATGTCCAATTGGGCTGAAATTTGGTGGAGACATTCTTCATCATGCATGCGAGCTCCTGTGAAAATTTCATGGCATTTGGATCGGTAGATTGAGAGATATGGTCGACACGAAATAGGATTTTCCGGTTCCTGTCTGGTTCGAATCGATGGCTTCGAATCGATGCCTTCGACTCCATCAGCTCACATGGTTCTGTGATGAGGTGGCGCACGTCCTTCGAGTCGTTCTGGTCTTCTCTCCGAGTTGAACGCTTCGATTCCTTAGATCTCGCCTACTTCGTATTGTGGAATAACACGTCATCCAAGCTCGTTGACTTGGTGGATACAAACAAGTGATTGGTTCACGGATTCGAACAAAGAATTTTGATGGATGCGAAGTGAAACTTTCCGATGGATACGAAGTCACCTGATGAAGTCGAGACAGATGGATGCGAGGGACTTGGGCCTCTGATTGATACGAGGACAATGGATTCGAAGTAAGGCTACGCTTATGGATTCGACCAGTAGTTGCACCAATGGATATGAACTAATGACAATCGATGGTTACGAAATGCTCTGCTTAGATGGTTTCGCAGAAGGACTTCCGTGATGGATACGAAGCAGGGGAAGTCGATGGATTCGAACATGATCGAGTCGAACTGAGGCATCACGATGGATTTGAACGTGATGAGTCGAACTGAAGCATCCCGATGGGTTCTAACTTGATCGATACGAACGAAATCGATTCGAATTGGAGCGTGAGGATGGATACGAAACTGAGGCCTTTTCCCTCAAATTGGATCGATCATAACTTGTGCATATGAGCTCGGAATGACATGAAACTTAGAACACTGGCTTTCTTAGCTTTGCTTGTCACGTCATATCAATTGTAGCTCGATCTGGACTCGAAAAAAATTCGTTGATACCCATGACGAGTCAAACTTGGTTCTCGATCAATTCTTGACATTCTTGCCTTGCCAAAAGGTAGGATAACATTTGCCCTCCAAAGTACATCTTGTGGAAACATAACATTCTTTGAAAAGCTGCACTTTTTCTCTGAACAACCGTTGCTCTCTTTCGCTGAAAGTTGTGCTCTGTATTGTTGTAACCTTGCATTGATATAACTGATCGCTGTATAATAGCGATTGGATGTTCGTTGCTGCAACCGTAACAAGATGAGTATCCAATTCCTGTGAATGTTTAAAATTGAATATTAGTCCGACATATATGCACATATGTTAGTTTGACTCTCGTTAACATTGTGTGTTCGCGAGTCGCTGTTAGTTAGTTTTGTTATCCCGCTTTTTGGCAAAGCTGTGATACCAAAAGATTGGTCGAAAACAAAAGACGGTTCGTCTCAAAGATTGGTTATACAAAACTTCACTATGGATATCGATGAATTGTGTCCAAGCCCGGATCAGGCTACAATTGGCAGAACACGGCAAGCAATGTCATGGGAACCAGCATTCCAAATTTCAGGTTAATCGGAGTTCGTATGAATGAGATATGATCGATACAAGTTAGAAAGTGCATGCTGTTCGTATCCATGAAGAGGTCGAGGTGATGGTCCCTTCGAATCGATCGACTTCGAATCCATCAGCATGACATCGCCTCGCTCCATTCAAATCCATCAGGAGTTAGTCACTTCGAATCGATCGACTTCGAATCGATCGTCTTCGATACGATCTGTTTCGAAACGATCAGATAGGCCTCACCTCAACTCTGTTCGAACCGATCAAGAATCTCCGCACCTAATTCGAATCCACCAAGTTCGTATTGATTAGTGATGAACTAATCGTATCCATCGTGCTTCGAATCCATTACTTGACGACCGGTTCGTATCCATCTGGAGTCATTCTATTCGTATCGATCTCAGGGTATCATACTTCGTATCGGTTCATCGTAGCATAATTTGTATCGATGGTGAAGGCTTTTGTTCGCATCCATGCACTGATTGTTCGTATCGATCATACTTTACAACGATCGGATGATGCAAACGCTTAAACAATCTATGCGAATGGCGCCGTTACTATCGATGCAAACGGTACGAAAGGGTCAACGCGAACTCAACTCCGATGATGGATGCGAATAATACTCTTTCAACTCGGCATAAAAGGTGGAGCGATCTGGGAATCTCGCTCCACGTCACAACGCATCACCATGCGCACCTGCTTCGGATGGATTCGAAGACAATGGATACGAGACCTGGATTCGAACAGGGCAGTGCACACGGAACTTTAATCTCGTATCGATCATATCTCACAAATCCCTGGTCCAAATGCAACGAAATTTTCACAGTAGCTTCCATACAAGGTAAAGATTGTTCCTGCAAAGTTTCAGCTCGATTGGATCATTTTTAGATGGATACGAAATCACTTCGTATCAATCTCAGATCGAGTCGAAACTTGGTGGGGTCAGTCGCGTGGGCCCACTCACGTGCTAGAAAAAGTCCCTCGAAGTTTGGGCAAGATTTGGGCCTCCTACGCCTATAAATAGCACCCTGAAGCCTACAGAAAGGGGATCTTTTGGCCATTCAACGTCTAGACTCTGCCGGATTCAATTCTACTCTTCATTAACGTTGTTGTAATTAGATTTCAAAGCTATCATCAATTGTAATCCGCTGTAATCGATTGAAATCATTAAGTGAATCAATAAAGACATAAACTTCAGAGTGGACGTAGGCAAGATCGCCGAACCACTATAAATCCTGTGTTTCTGATTGTTATTGCTGAATTATTGTGATTTCTATTGCTTAGATCTGAGTTTTGTATTGATTATTGCTGATTTGTGTTCACAAACGGGTGCTTTCAATGACTATCGGGTGTTTGTGGCCAATTTTGGTGCAAATATTTTGGTGCTTTCACTAAGAATAGTTGATTCAGGAGAAGTTATTTGACGACTTAAGAATTCAAATCTAAGAGCTATGGCAAGACAAACAAGTAAGAGACAAAGGCCAGAGAGAAGTGAACACCAAGGGAGTCAAGAGGCTTCTTCAGGAGCGAATCAAGCATCGGTCTTCATCACCAGGGAAGAGATGGAGACAATGATGAAGAAACAGAAGGAATTGATCCAGAGTTTATTTCAACAGATAGGGCAACTTGGAGCACAGAACAGAGGAGATGATGGAGTCCAGAATGGAGCAGGATCATCCGGCGTAGCACCTAGATTAGGAGGCACACACATGGAGAATTTTGATCCAATCCCGGAGAGAGAGGAGCATCTGCACAACCTGGAGGTAGCGGAGGAATGAACGCTCAGTTAAGGGGGCAGATTCCAGAATTCCCTCGTGAAATCAGGGGGCAGGTCGAAAGCGATGAGCAAGGATTACATCTTGGAGACAATGACAAGTTGGCGGAGATGGTTAGGCGAGCCATGAGAGGCGGATTAGTAAACAAAGATTTAGAGGATGTTAATAGGAGCCCTTTTTCCGCGGCAATCAAGCGAGCATGGAACCCACCAGATTTTAAGCTACCATCGTTGGATATGTATAATGGAAGGACAGACCCTACAGTTCATCTGACAAAATATATGAGGCATATGGAGGTGCTGGAGGCATCAGAGGAGGTTATGGCCCGGTGCTTTCCATTGTACTTGGTAGATATTGCAACGTTATGGTTTAGACATCTGGAGAGTGGCTCCATAGGAATATGGGCAAATTTAACTGAGAGATTCATGAGGTGATTCGGGGTTCACATTGCAAGACCTAACAATGTGATGACTTTGGCAACTCTAAAACAGAAAGTTGGGGAGACTTTGAGGAGTTCTCTGACGCGATTCAACGCAGCAGCAGCATCGGTGGATCGACCAGATCCATCCATGGTCATGATGGCGGCTGTGTCCGGAGTAGCTGATGGCACATAATTTAAAAATTCTTTGACTAAAGATCCACCTTTGGATCTAGGAGAATTCTATCACGAGGCAGAAAAGTTCCTGCGACTGGAAGACACAACTGCAGAAAGAGAAGAAGGAGATGAACTTAATGTTTATACGGTCAAAGATGGAAATCCCCCCGAGAAAGGTACAGAAACTAGCAAGGGGAAACGAAAGGCTGAGAGTAGCCATAACAGACCAATGCGACCACGAAAGGAACAAAGGTTCACCACTTACTCTGAGCTGAATGAGAGTTTGGAGCGAATCTATCAGGATACCAAAGAGCAGGTTCCGTATCGTAGACCGATGCGAAGGGATCCAACTTCTGACGAAAGAAAATCAGATAAGTTTTGTGTATTTCATGAATTGAACGGTCATAACACTAGTGATTGTAGGCATCTGAAGGACGAGGTGGAAGGGAATATCAGGAACGGTATGCTCCATGGGTATGTGAGGAGGCGAACTCCAGTAGTGGAGCCAGAGCGACCACCGTCTACGTCAGCTAGGGGTGACCCTGAGTCGGGACAACGTTTGATTATTCATTGATTGACTGAAATAATGATGAATGAGTTGTAAACCTCTCACTGACACAGTTAAATCATTTACACAAGTGAGTGATCGCGCACGATACATAGGCATGCTCTGAATGACTACCGACCGCACCATAGTGAGAGTTTGCACTTTGACATCCTTACTTTGCTTTTGTTTCATGTTGATTTGGACATTTAGACTCTGCTTGTTTGGACATTTCTGTTTTGGGATTCGTATGATTATTGCTTTGATATTTGCAATTCTGTGAAAAAAGTTTTACTGATATGCCCGTTGGATCGTGAACGGTCCAGAGCACCTCTTGTATGGCGATGAACCGCCAAATGTCTTTGATTTAGAAACTCCTCCGAACATGAACTCTGGCATTGATAATACTAAGTCCCCCCCACCCCGGGCACACATAATATGCCTCGAATGGCACACGATCGCGAACGATCACAATTTGCCTTAAACGGCACACGATCGCGAACGATCACAATTTGCCTCGAACGGCACCCGACCGTGAACGTTCACGATTCATTTATTATGTCCGACCGCGAACGATCTTATGTTACCATCCACCGCGAATGGCATACGACCGCGAACGGTCCCATTCCATCCTTCGCCGCGAACGACATCGACCACGAACGGTCTCGATTCATCTCAAATGACACACGATCCTGAACGGTCGTCATTTGAGGTCATATGAAACAATCAAGTTCTTTACAGGTTGTTGACAGGATATGAACATCCAACTCAAGGCATTACAAAACACACCTTCCTACCGCAAGGCATGTTTTGGGGGGCAAATGTTATCCCGCTTTTTGGCAAAGCTGTGATACCAAAAGATTGGTCAAAAACAAAAGACGGTTTGTCTCAATGATTGGTTATACACAACTTCACTATGGATATCGATGAATTTTGTCCGAGCCCGGATCAGGCTACAATTGATAGATCACGACAAGCAAAGTCATGGGAACCAGGGTTCCAAATTTCAGGTTAATCGGAGTTCGTATAAATGAGATATGATCAACACAAGTTAGAAAGAGCGTGCTATTCGTATCCATGAAGAGGTCGAGGTGATGGTCCCTTCGAATCGATCGACTTCAAATCCATCATAATGACATCGCCTTGCTCCATTCGAATCCATCAGGAGTTAGTCACTTCAAATCGATCGACTTCGAATCGATCGTCTTCGATACGATCTGTTTCGAAACGATCAGATAGGCTCACCTCAACTCTGTTCGAACCGATCGAGAATCTCCGCACCTAGTTCGAATCCACCAAGTTCGCATCAATCAGTGATGAACTAATCGTATCTATCTGCTTCAAATCCATCATACTTGACGACCGGTTCGTATCCATCTGGAGTCATGCTATTCGTATCACTCTCAGGGTATCCCACTTCGTATCGGTCCATCAGTAGCATAATTTGTATCGATGGTGAAGGCTTTGTTCGCATCCATGCACTGACTGTTCGTATCGATCATACTTCACAACGATCGGACGATGCGAACGCTTAAACAATCAATGCGAATGGCGCCGTTACTATCGATGCAAATGGTACGAAAGGGTCAACGCAAACTCAACTCCGATAATGGATGCGAATAATACTCTTTCAACTCAGCATAAAAGGTGGAGCGATCCGAGAATCTCGCTCCACGTCACAACGCATCACCATACGCACCTGCTTCGGATGGAATCGAAGACGATGGATACGAGACCATGGATTCGAACAGGGCAGTGCGCACAGAACTTTAACCTCGTATCGATCATATCTCACAAATCCCTGGTCCAAATGCAACGAAATTTGACAATAGCTTCCATACAAGGTAAAGATTGTTCCTGCCAAGTTTCAACTCGATTGGATCATTTTTTGATGGATACAAAATCACTTCGTATCGATCTCAGGTCGAGTCGAAACTTGGTGGGGTCGGTCGTGTGGGCCCACTCACGTGCAAGAAAAAGTCTCCCGAAGTTTGAGCGAGATCTGGACCTCCTACGCCTATAAATAGCACCCTGAAGCCTACAGAAAGGGGATCTTTTGGCCATTCAACGTCCAGACTCTGCCGGATTCAATTCTACTCTTCATTAACGCTGTTGTAATAAGATTTAAAAGCTATCATCAATTGTAATCCGCTGTAATCGATTGAAATCATCAAGTGAATCAATAAAGACATAAACTTCAGAGTGGGCGTAGGCAAGATCGCCGAACCACTATAAATCCTGTGTTTCTGATTTTTATTGCTTAATTATTGTGATTTCTATTGCTTAGATATGAGGTTTGTATTGATTATTGCTGATCTGTGTTCATAAACGGGTGCTTTCAACGACTATCGGGTGTTTGTGGCCAACTTTGGTGCAAACAAGTTTGTTTGCCATATTGAACTCCGCATCGATCCTCTCCTGAACCGGTGTGAAATTTAAGCTGTAACAACGCTTGGCAGTTGTCTTGTGGAGTTCCTTCGTATCGATCCTCTCCAGAATCGATATAGAGGGTTGAAAGATTGACTTCGCATCGATGGATTTGGAATTTGTTGGATGCGAAATGCTCATTCATATCGAAGTTGATGCTCGAGTTGTGGTGGATACGAAACCGCTAGTGTTCGTATCGATTGACCTGTACCGCCCTGGGTCGATGGTTGCGAAATGGACATTTCGAATCGATCCAGATTGTGTGGATTCGCATCGATGGACCTGGACTCACATCGATGAACGTTGGCTTCTAGAAGCACGGACTCGTATGATTCGATCAATACGGTTTGCATTGATAGCTTGTGGATGGAACCGAGTTGAGTAGCGGTTCAAAATGATAAAGTCTGGAAGCAACTTCGCCTCGATGAAAGCAGAGCCTGATGGGTTCGAACGAACCATTCGAATCGAGGCATGATCGGACGGGGTGTGGCCGGTCACATAGACCGGGAGGCGAATCGACCCGGTCGCCTACTAGGTTCCATATAAATAACTTGAGCTCAGTCATTTTTCACTTTTTCACTTTTTACTGCCGCCTCCATTTTTCCTATCGATTCAAAGCATCAGAGAAGATAAAACTGTATCACGCCATCGATTCGATCAGTTTCAAACTCATAACTTTTCGAATCCTTCTTTAAAATTAGGTAATCAACCACGAATTCAAGCAACAAAACTATCTCAGATCCATCCTGCCTTCATTGATTATCCGTTCTGGCCAATGGTAACACCATATCTGGTTTGGAGAAGAAGGGGTGGGCAGAATAAAATCGAATCGATCTGGCGGTTCGATGTTCGAGTTGATGAAGGCGATAGTCATTTTCGTTGGGTTTCGCATCGATCTCTGGGATGCTTTAATGGAGAAGACGTAGTTCGTACCGATGGCTATAGCGATGGATCTTATCGGTTCGAAGTGATCGATTCGAAAAATGAGCTAATGGCCGATCCGAAGTCTTCAACTTTAGATCGATACGAATCATATTTTTATGGTCGATACGAAATGTATTGACTCGAATGTAATCTATGTTAAGTTGATACTTCCTCGATCGGTACGAACTAGGTAACCAAGGATCGATACGAAGTCATCGGATTTTATCGATACGAACTCGACTCCAGATGATCGATTCGAAACATGTTTATGGCATCGACTCGAACTGGTACTTCGATGGATTCGAACGAACCCCATGTGATCGATTCGAACCGATATCGTGATGAGTTCGAGCGGACTCCATGTGATTAATTCGAACTTCCCACATTGAATACGAATTTTTTGACACTCTTCAATACAATTCCGATGAGCTTCATTCTTGCATATTTCGACTTGATTAAACCACATGTTTGACTATATCTTGAAGCTCGTCGATGGAACCATAACTACCTTAACTGCTTGCACATCTTTTCTAACTTTGCACAAATTTATTCAAGTAATGCATTGCACTGCACAGCACACACTCGTACACTTTACACTGGGGAATGCACGGGCCCTTTATCGTCTAACGATAATTTCTCATAAGTTAGCCAGTTATGGAACCATCAAGTTCGCAGCCGCAAGAAAACCCGCAAGAAATCCATAGTACAGTTCCTTCGAGACTAGAGGTTCCGGACATTGAGCCTGAAATCATCGGTCCAGCCCCGGACGAATTTCCCAATGCGTCTTTTATTGCCAATCCATCGGACTCCGTTCGGTCCAATGTTTCTGAAGACATGCTGGGGTGGATATGCTTAAGGCATGGCCTGTCAATCGATGACGTGTTATTATCGGGACCAAATGACAGACCACACAATCCGCCAGAGGGATACACCGCATTCAATCGCCACGCGTGTGCGGCCGGGACGCTCCCTCCGCTCAATGAGTACATTAGAGAAGTATTGTCTTTCTTGGGGATCGCCCTATCTCAACTACACCCGAACGGATATGCTTCAGTGAATAGCTTGTTCATTGTCTTCATGGAGTATCTTCATCGACCACCGGTCCCGAACGAGATCAGATATCTGTTCAATTTCAAAAGCCGAACTGATTACCCCTCCTTCACATTTTTGGAAGCAGTGAGGAATTGTCAAGTGGTCACCGGGTCCTGGACCAGGCTAAGCTATTACAGGACTGAATGGTCTTACGTTAGATATCCTCTAGGGTTTGCCTGGCGATGATTATTCAGACGTGAGTATAGCTGAGTTCTTAAATAATTACTAAGGCGATTGCAGTTGAAGTGAAACTTATATTTTTTCCTTTTACAGCAACGATCCAGCGACCCGAAGGTGAACACTTCAAGGAGATAGTGCGCGTACTCCAAGAAGTCCCGAGTGAAGAAAAGGATATTAAATTGCTTTTGACAGATAGGAATCTTCGGACTCTTAGGTTGATCGAACGGGGGCAGAGTATAAAGTTTGACGGGGCACTAAGGACCGTCTTGAAAAAACGAGTCAAGCACAAGAAGCCCAAAGTTATTATAGCCGAGGAAGCTGATTCTGAAAGAACCCATACTGATGATGAGCCATTGGCCGGGCCTATAGATGTAGTTCAGGATGTCGTAGAGCAGAGAAAAGGCAAGGAAGCCGTTTTTAAGTCGCTTGGAAAGGGAAGACGGAAGTCGGTCGTTATGTCCCGCTCAACCCCGGAATTAGAATTTCGGAGAGGTCTCCCCCAAGAACAGAAAGTCTCTTTGAAGGGCTTGCCGATCTTCCAATCCTGGATGATGTGTCTTTTCAACATGATGCCGGGTTGGAGGAATTCCATCGTACTCTAGAATTGAGCGAGCCTTTTATTATTAGCATGGTCGACACTTCCGGTTTGTCGGGGGGGATGCATATTCATACACATTTCACGACACTACATAACCCTTAGTCGTAGGTTATTGGTTTCGAAAAGCCACTAACTTTACTTTCATTTTGCTTTGCAGATATTATGACTGGACGTGGTTCGATGTTAGGAAGTCTTCGACAGGCTCGTAAATCTTCCTCATATTACGAGTCGCAACGGAGGGATGGAGATAGAGATTATAATCGCAGGTACTCTGGGTATTCTAGCCAAGAACGGCATGATAGAGATAGGGACTACAGACGTCGGTCTCGATCTCGCACTCCTCCTCCCAGAGCCTCTATACAACCTCCTGCCTATATTTCTCGTCCTTCCGAATCTTCTCGATACAAGTCAGCTTCTCAATCTTCTAGACCCGAGCCCCCCATCCCAGATCTGAGGCAATGTCCCCAATAGTTGTGGAACAACCTCCTACTGAAATTTCGAGGGAAGGTGCAATCAGGCTTGCGCGATTATAGAAGGACTTCCCGAATATTTGTTTTGATAACTACATTTTCCCTCTTCACTTGAAAAGAATCCCGCCAGAGGCCGAGCAGGTGGCGCATGATTATGTGCATGACTTTTATGCCCAATACAAGGCGTGGTATAAGGCGGCCGAGAAAGCGTCGTCATTAGCCTTCAAACGAGCAGCTATCATTGAAAAGCTACAAGCCGAGCTGGCTCAGAAAGACCGTATCATCCAGGTACTGAACACAAAAGCCGAATCATCTCGAAAATCAGAGATAGAGGTTCTTACAAAGGCCGATGAAGCTCAAGCGGCTATGGATAGAATGAAAAAAGAGCATTATGTCATGGTAGAAGACATGGGCCACCGGAACACCATCGTCACCGCCGAGCGAGATGCGGCTTTGAAAGAGCTTAATGAGCTTAAGGCTAAAGTTTCTGATATCATGAAGGAAAGGGATACCGCCAATATTTCTGCATAGAAGGCATGTGATTAGGCAGTAGAATTCCGGACCGAGCGTGATGCTGCGATGGCTAAAGTAATGGAGATCGAAGCCGATGTTGATAGGAAAATTGAAATCGCCGAGTCCAAGCTGGAGGCCGACATTGAAGACCTCCTCATCACATATAATGCTAACGTGTTAAGGCACATGAATTTGTCTTGGCTCGAGAATTATCTGGTACATCTTCACAGTGCCTGGAGCCGGTTGATTGAGGAGGAGAAAGCGGCGCATCCGGATGAATCAATTGACCAGTTTGAGCTTGAAAACCGGTTGCTGACCGAAGACGAAAAGAAAATCCTTCATGATGCCATAATTTATCATCAGAAGGAGATGGTCGGCGCCCGTCATCTGGAAGTCGGGGAAGGTTTTGGTGTTGAACATCGGGCTTCAGTTCTTGAGATCACCGCTCCACTCCCATCAGAGCCCACATCTGCGGTTGATTCACATTCAGTCCCTGCCTATAATCCAGATCAACCGCAGCTATCTCCTATCCGGAAGCACGTTTCTGAAGTTGCTCAGTCGTCAGCGGGATACTTTGAGGAAGGTATTCCGAACTTATCTCAAGTGTATTCCAAATAGAGAGTTTATTTTGAAGCGATTATTAATAACTTCTTCTTATCTTTGCTCAGTGACTGGAGTTGCACCGATTGCCGCGACTCAAGAATTAAGTCAAGGGCAGAAGGCCATCACCACTGAGACGACCGTTGTGACAGCAGTGTCGACTGAGGTGACGCAGGGGAGCACACTATCTCTTGATGAGCAAATGGTCAGCGAACTGCTCGGCCAGCACGGTGGATTCTCTACGGACTTGCCGTTCATTGCTAGCGATCTCCCGCCAGCCTCTATCTCTTCAATGCAGGATGCAGATACCCCAGCCAGGCCCAAGCGATTCGTGATGAAGAAATTCTGGCCGAGATTAATGCAGAATTAGAGGCTGTGGGGCATGATGGTAGTATTGGTGGTAGTACGGCGGTGCACAGCCCAGCTCCTCTAAGGATAACATCACCAGGCGGCACTATCCCATCTTCTGCTGCAGATCCAGTCCCTCCCACTCCTCCGGTGAGCACTATACACCTGGAATCAAGTTCAGAGGAGGACGTCGACGTTATGCCCCCAGCTGAGGAGCAACCATCGAAGGGGAGAGGCTCAAAACGGACGATTTCTAGCGAGTCGGAGGGTTCCCCGTTGAAGAGAAGGCCAAGAAAGAAGAAGTAGGTTGTCTGCTTAAGTAAATTTTTGATAGCTAGAAATTTTTTTTTGCTTCTTATTTGTAGGCCGTGTATAGATGTAGGTTCGGCCTCTACTAGTAGGAATTTTTGGAAGAACTTGCACATAAGCTCTTGTGTTTAGTTAGTTGAAATAAAATTTAGCTTTTCTTTATTTCAACTGTTTTTATTACTTTACTTGTTTAAGTTTTGTGATGATCAGCTTGTGACCGCACCCATTACAGATCTTGAATACACGTCCGTGCTCCAGGGACTTAGAATAATTTGTAAGCGATAATTTGGTTCGCACTCCGGGAATCCGATAATTATCGTTGTTTATGACATAGCTCGCACTCTGGGAACTTCGAGTTAATACTTATACTTTAACTCACACCCCGAAATTCAAAGTTAGTGCTTATGCTTTTGTTCGCTCTCCGGGAACCTAAAGTCGATTTTTATGCCTCCCATCCGCACTCTGGGAATTTGGAGTTAGTATCTATGCTCCGATTCGCACTCTGGGAACCTGGAGCTGATGTTTACTATTCCAGTTCACGCTCTGGGAACTTGAAGTTAGCCGACAGATGGTCAGTCACATCCGTTTGATATTTTTGAGAATTCATTTACACTTTGGGAACGATGGACTTATCGGGATCGTGGATGGTCGGATCGCATCCACTCGGAGTTAACAAGCGAGGTCGTTAGATGGACGGGTCCATCCTCCTCGAACTTGTTTAAGATACGGTCGGAATCGTTAGGAGGACGGATCCACCCTCTTCGAAACCGTTTTTCATGTTTATACTCCAACTCGCACTCTGGGAGTTTGGAGTTAGTTCACACTCTGGGAACGATGGACTTCATGTTATACTCCAATTCACAATCTAGGAATTTGGAGGCCGTTCACACTTTGGGAACGATGGATTTTATATTTATACTCCAATTCACACTCTGCGAATTTGGAGTCAAGTTCACACTCTGGGAATGATGGATTTTATGTTTATACTCCAATTCGCACTCTGGGAATCTGGAGTTAATGGAAGGATTGTCGTGTATCAATCCTTTTAGGTGTTGGTGTGGTGGCATGCCCCCGAGCTCGGGTTTCACTTAGTGAGTGACCGGTCGTATCTCAATCACTCCCTTTTTAAATAAATCTGAGCGTATGATAGAACTTAGCTCTCCGTGCATTGTGATGTTTTGTGTCGTATTAAATAAATCACAGCTCTGGCTCGAAGAGATAGCATTTTATTGCTGAAATAAGAAAATATGGCAAAGTCGGCTGCCTTATTACAAGTTCAAATTTCAAAATGCGAAAATAAAATGCAAAATAAATAATGGGCTATAACAAATAAAGCCTGTCATGTATAGTAGCGGCGGAGACTCTTGCTATTCCAGGCTCTCGGTAGAGTAAGACCGTCAACGGTCGCTAACTTGAATGTGCCATCTCTGAGCTTTTGTGAAATCACATATGGTCCCTCCTAATTAGGTTTCATGTGCGAAGGAACAGGATAGATTCTCTTGAGCATGAGATCGCCGATTTCAAAGGATCGTGGCCAGACCTTAGCATTTTATATTCGGGCGACTCGACTCCGATACGCGGCTGCCCTCATATCAGCCTCTTCACGCTTTTCATCGAGTAAATCCAGAGATTCCGCAAGTAGTATGGCGTTTGTTTTCGGATCATAGTACGTCACATGATGAGAAGATACTTCCATCTCGACTGGAATAACGGCTTCCGAGCCATAAGATAGAGAAAATGGAGTGTGTCCGGTTGCAGTCTTGTGGGTCGTTCGATAAGCCCATAAAGCCATAGGAAGTTCATCAACCCATTTGCCCTCGGCTTTTTCCAGTAGTTTCTTCAGAATAGATTTGATAACCTTATTAACAGCGTCAACTTGGCCATTCGCTTGAGGGCGTGCAACTGCGGAGAATTTCTTATAGATATGGAACCGTTGAGAGAAGTTCTTGAATTCAGCGCTGTCGAATTGGGCTCCTTTATCGGTGATAATAGTATGCGGGAGACCGAACCGACAAATGATGCTGCGTACTACAAAGTTGATTACTTTTTTCGTTGTGATGGTTGCAAGAGGTTCAGCTTCAGCCCACTTGGTGAAGTAATCAACTGCGACGATGGCGTACTTCGCGCCACCTTTGGCCAAAGGCAATGTACCAATTATGTCAATGCCCTATACTGCAAACGGCCAAGGACTGACCATTTGGGTTATTTTAGTGGGTGGGGCTCTAGGAATCCGGGCATGTTTTTGGCATTTATCACATTTTCTGGCGTAGTCTGCTATGTCACGGTTAAAAGTGGGCCAGTAATACCCGTATCGGAGTACTTTCTTGGCGAGTGCTTGCCCCCAGTGTGATCGCCACATTCTCCTTCGTGTAAATCACGTAACATTCGTTTGATTTCGTCGTGAGCGATACACTGGAGGAGAGGAATAGAATATCCTCTTCGATAAATAACTCCATTTTGAATGATGAACCGCGAGGCTTTTCGAAGAATCTGTATCTTCTCACTTCCGCGCTCGGATAAGGTCCCATGCTCAATATAATCTCGATAAGGGGTCATCCATGATTCCTTACTGGAAGTAGTCTCAAAGGTGAAGTCAGTCTCCATTTGATCAATGCTCGAAGAGGATAGAGTTTCAACAGGGACGTGCCCTAACTGCTGAGCTTCGCCCGTACTTGCTAACTTTACCAACGAATCGGCTTTCTGATTATGCTCTCGGGGTATGTATAAAATGGAATAATAATCAAACTGATCAAGCACTTTTTGGATACGAACTAGATAAGAAGCTAGCCTTCGATCTTTCGCCAGATATTCACCCCAGACCTGGCACACGACTAATTGGGAGTCACAATATATTTCTACCGCGGTAATTTTCGAATCATGAGCTAGCTTCAACCCAGCAAGTAAAGCTTCATATTCGGCTTCATTATTGGTTGCACGGAACTCGAACTTTAAAGCATAGCATATGGATCGGCCCTCGGGAGTTTCAAGTACCACCCCAGCACCCGAGCATCGATCGTTGGATGCACCATCAGTGTGTAACTTCCAGATGTACTTAGGAGATTTGCTGGTCTCAGGAAAGTCTTAAGGTACAGTAAACTCGGCTATAAAATCTGCTAGGACTTGACCGTGAATAGCTCTCCTTGGAGTGTAAGTGATATCGAATTGACTCAGTTCGATGTTCCATTTGAGTAACCTACCAGACGTCTCAGGCCGCGTGAGTACCTGTCGTAACGGCTGATCAGTGTATACAGTGATGGGATGAGCCTGAAAGTATGGACGGAGCTTCCTCGAGGCAATGACTAGGCCGTAGGCTAATTTCTCTAGCTTCGGATAGTTTCTCTCAGCTCCGGTGAGTCGTTTGCTAACATAGTAGACCGGTTTCTGAACTCGGTCTTCTTCCCGAACAAGGGCAGCGCTGATTGCATTTTCTGACACTACCAGGTAAAGATACAACTGTTCGCGGTTGATAGGCTTTGAAAGAATCGACGGCGTGGAAAGATGTTGAACCAATGATTTGAATGCGTCCTCGCACTCCGCAGTCCATTCGAAGTTCCGATTCCCTTTTCGGATCAAATTGAAGAATGGGATGCATTTATCGCTGGACTTTGATATGAACCTGCTCGGCGCTGCTACCTTTCCATTGAGGCTCTGTACTTGCTTTATAGTTCTTGGAGTTTGTAAATTTATGATAGCCCAGATCTTTTCGGGTTGGCTTCTATTCCTCTGGCATTGACGATGACCCCAAGGAATTTTCCGGATGCGGCTTCGAAATGACACTTAAGCGGATTGAGTTTCATCCCGTATCCCCAAAGGGTATTGAACATTGACTCCAAGTCTTTAATGTGGTCAGTGGAGTATCGTGACTTTACCAACATGTCGTCCACGTAAACCTCCATGGTCTTTTCGATTTGGTCAGTGAACATCTGGTTAACCAAGCGTAGGTAAGTTGCTCCGGCGTTCTTTAATCCGAAGGGCATGACTTTGTAGCAGTATAGTCCCAGATCGGTTATGAAGCTTGTATGCTCTTGGTCGGGCACATGCATGGGTATTTGATTGTAGCCCGAGTAAGCGTCCATGAAAGATAATAATTCATGTCTGGCCGTTGAATCTACGAGTTGGTCAATTCGAGGAAGTGGAAAACTGTCTTTCAGACAAGCTTTGTTTAAGTCAGAATAATCGATGCACGTTCTCCATTTCCCATTTGGTTTCCGAACAAGTATTGGGTTAGATACCCACTCCGGGTATAGAGAATCCCGGATAAACCCATTGGCCTTCAGCTTATCAACTCCTTCTTTAAGGGTGGCAGATCTCTCTGGATCCATACCACGCCTTTTCTGCTTGACCGGGATATATCGCGGGTCAATATTCAGGGTGTGGCTCGCGAAGTCCGGCGAGATCCCACACATATCAGAATGCGTCCAGGCGAACACGTCGAGATTCGCCCGAAGAAAATCAACCAATTCCTGTTGCATTTCTTGGCTCAACTGAGACCCAACCTTCAACATTCTCGAATCATCATCATCTTCACCATAGATTGGAACATCGATCATCAGCTCAGCCAGGGATGCCTGACTTTCAATAGATTCTTCTTTGTTTTCATTGTCTCTCGGGTCAAGATCCCTGTGGAATTGGTTATGGTGCCCGGGCCGAGGCCCAGGTATTAATTGTCAATTATATGCAAAACGGACGCAGAGAGATTCCTCTACGCCCTTTCCTTTTTCTCGTCGCTGCACCTCGTGCAGCTCAGCCACGTAACAAGCTCTTCCAGCAGCCTGATCTCCCTATATAACTCCAATCCCACGATCAGTGGGGAACTTCAAGGTCAAACACCACGGGGCAATCGCTGCCCTCAACTCAACAAGGGTCGGTCGGCCCAAAAATGCGTTGTATGGAGAGTGAATATCCAAAACAACAAACTGTAAAATCCGAACTCTTCGGCATTCTCCAATTCCTAACTCCACTGGCAACTCTACCACCCCAATGGGTATATTAGCAATCCCGTCGAAGCCATGAATTCTGGATTGATAAGGCTTTAAATCTTTGGCTTCCATTTTCATCTGGTCGTATGCTCTATTAAACAAAATATTCACTGAACTCCCACTATCCACCAGGATCCTCTTCATCCAAGCAGGACCGACCTGAGCAGATATGACAAGTGGGTCAATAGTTGGGGCTTCGACCCTATCAACATCCTGGTTCCTGAATACAATGTCATCCGTCATCATCTTTTGTAGTTTGGTCGGGGCCCCTTCATCGAAATTACTGCAACACTCAAAATCCACATGCCTAATAGAACTGGCATATGACTCCATTTCCCTCCAACTTCGATCTGCTGGATGGAGACCACCACTGACTGTGTTAATAACCAACCTCCCGCCTGTACGGGCAAGTTCCTCCTGTCTTTCTCGAGTTTGCACACAGTTTTGATTGGATGGGCCCGCACCACCAGAATGCGGCGTCCGAACGAACTGATCTAGCTTTCTTTCTCTAATCAACTTCTCAATGAGGTCTTGCAAATGTCTACACTCATTGGCATTATGTCCATAACTCCCATGGAATCTACAAAAATTTCCTGTTTGGATCTGCCTCTCCGATGATGGCTTCGGAGCAATTTTCTTATAGTGCATAGCGTTGCAAGTCTGTAAATACACGTTCTCCAACGACGTGTTCAGTGGTGTATAACTGTCAAACATTGGAGCCCTACGTCGCGGGCCACGGTTCTGATCCCGTTTTCTGTTCTGATTATCACTGTTCCTTGGTTGTTGAGTTTGTTTATTCTGAATATTTAGCTGGACTTTTCCTGAACTTTCACCAGATTGCTTGACTGCAACATTACTCTGAATCCCTTCACTGCTAGGTCTTACATCGTCCTATTTCCTAGACTGTTTCGCATCCTCACGCCTCAAGAATTGAGCAGTTTTGGAATAGAAACGGTCCAACGATGTGGGACGCTTCCCAGCTAACCAGTTTCGAAACTTGGAATCCGGGTCGATCCCTTTAGTTAATGCCATTAAGATCGAATTATTATTGGGGTTACTGATCTCTGCACAAGCAGCATTGAACCTTTCCAAGTATCGCATGAGTGTCTCTCCGGGAGCTTGAGTGACACTGGATAGAGTATTAACGTCTTTAGGCCTGGCAACGTTCATACGAAACTGCTCGACAAATTTAGTAGCCAACTGGTCGAACGAAGAGATTGATCGAGGAGGCAATCGTGTAAACCACATCGTTGCGATGCCCCCCAAAGAAATGGGAAAACTACGACACTCTACCGCATCATCAGCTCTTGCAGCACTCATCGACCATTCATATTTCAGGATATGTTGATTGGGGTCGGAATTCCCTTCGTACATGGGCAGATTCGGCATTCTGAATCGCCGAGGGGGTTCAGCGTATAAAATTTCATCTGTGGACGGAGTATGACTTCGGGAGACTCCCCAATCGTCATCTGTCAAGCCTTGACTCTCACAAATCATTTGGCGTATCATGGATGAAAGGTTTGGCATCGGAGTATTTTGTGCACGTTGGGCCAAAGTGTGGTCGGGTTCCATATTGTGAGGTTGGACCGGGTGCTGTTGACGGTCTGTGTCTCGCCTCCTTGGCTCAACGTTTTCGGGAACGTACGGTTCAGGAGTATGCCCTTGTCAGTTATGGATATCGGTCCCTATGTCAGCCGTGGTAGCAGTGGCACAGTTGTCTGTGGTGTTTTGTGGAACAGTGCCCCCTCGGGAGGAGGATCCAGTATGAAAACTGGCAGAAGGGCCAACTCTTAACTGCCCAACGGTCAATGCTGGCTGGTGATCAATTGTCGGTGCATGATTTCCCTCTAGCCTGGGACGGGTAGATCTATGATTGTAGTCGGATGAAGCAGAACTTTCAGTGGAGGAGCGGGACGCCTGATCCCATCTGGATCTTTTACGCCCTTGGTGGTCTAGTTGATTAGCTAATTCCGTGTTAACGTGCAACTGCACAGCTAGTTGTTGCCGACTTTGAGTTAGTTCCTAGAGCAATGTCTGGAGCTCTTGTCTAGTAATCGGACCTTATGGATCGGAATGCCCGGTATCATCTTGATTAGGTGGAGGTAGTTGTGCGGGATTCTATCTATCCCGGTCTTCTTGACCAGCGGCGGTAGAAGCGATTCTCGTGCTAACTATCCTGAGAAGTGGAATCCTTTCCTTAGACTTTTTGCAAATCCGAATAGAACGGAAGGATTCTGAAATAGGAATCTGGATCTCTCTCTCTTAGATTTATGCAATCCGGTATCGAAGACAGATCTAATGAGCAGGAGAAAAAGTGGGTTTTCTCAGTGAAAGCACCAAAGTGTTTGTACCAAAATTGGGCACAACACTATTCGAAAGTTTTTGAAGAGATAATAAATGAAGAATGTAAATTGAAAATGAGGATTATCTAACAAAAACTCCAAATAACAGTAATATAAAGGCAAAGACAAGCGATTTATAGTGGTTCGGCGTGTTGCCTATGTCCACTGTGAAGTTTTTGCAATTCTATTGATTCTCTTTCAAAGTTTACAAGTGATTACAGCAAGCAACAGAAAATTACAACTGGAAATTTGAAATCAATAGCAAGGATATGATGTTGGATGATGGAGATCTCGATCCAGTAGAGTCTGGGCGCTTGAGAATCCAGAAGTCCTTTTTTCATTGGCTTTGGGGCTCTATTTATATGCGTAGGAGACTGAGATCGCGCTCGAATCTCGGGAGACTTTTTCTGGCACGTGAGTGGGCCCACGCGACCAACCTCAGGATGTTTCGAGTCCATCTGTGGTCGATACGAAGTCATTTTGTCGATCAAGATGATGTCTAATTGGGCTGAAATTTGGTGGAGATGTCTTCGTCATGCATGCAAGCTCCTGTGAAAATTTCATGGCATTTGGATCAGTAGATTGAGAGATATGGTCGACACCAAATAGGATTTTCCAGTTCCTGTCTGGTTCGAATCGATGGATTCGAATCGATGCCTTCGACTCCATCAGCTCACGTGGTTCTATGATGAGGTAGCGCGCGTCCTTCGAGTCATTTCGGTCTTCTCTCCGAGTTGAACGCTTCGATTCCTTAGATCTCGCCTACTTCGTATCATGGAATGACACGTCATCCAAGATCATTGACTTGATGGATACGAGCAAATGATTGTTCACAGATTCGAACAAAGATTTATGATGGATGCAAAGTGAAACTTTCCGATGGATACGAAGTCAGCTGATGAAATCGAGACAGATGGATGCGAGGGACTTGGGCCTCTGATCGATACGAGGACAATGGATTCGAAGTAAGGCCATGCTTATGGATTCGAACAGTAGTTGCACCAATGGATACGAACCAATGACAATCGATGGTTACGAAATGCTCTGCCTAGATGATTTCGTAGAGGGACTTCCGTGGTGGATACGAAGCAGGGGAAGCCGATGGATTCGAGCATGATCGATTCAAACCGAGGCATCCCGATGGATTTGAACGCGATCGAGTCGAACTGAGGCATCCCAATGGATTCGAACTCGATCGATACGAACGAGATCGATTCGAATTGGAGCATGAGGATGGATACGAAACTGAGGCCTTTCCCCTCAAATTGGATCGATCATAAATTTTTCATACGAGCTTGGAGCTCGATCCGGACTCGAACAAAATTCGTCGATATCCATGACGAGTCAAACTTGGTTCTCGATCAATTCATGACATTCTGGCCTTGCCAAAAGGTGGGATAACATGCAACTCCTTCAATAAATCTCGAAGCCAAATTGCATGGTTAACAAAAGTTGAAGCAGCAACATACTCAGCTTCACAAGTTGATGATGTCAGATTGGTTGCTTTTTGAGCTCTAAGTGAATGATGTATCTCCCGTAAAGAAAACAAATCCGGTTATACTTTTACGGTCATAAATATCTCTAGCCCAATTGCTATCACTATAACCAATCAACTTCAAATTATTAGAATGTAAATACAATAATCCAAAATTAGTGGTACCTTTAATATATTGACGGTTTTTTTGATGTCTTCAAGTGAGATGTAGTAGGAGATTCCGTGTAGCGATTAATAAGACCCACTTCATAGAGTATATCCCGCCTTGTGCGAGTTACGTATTTCAACCAACCAACCATGCTCTTAAATAGGGTAGGATCCAAATTCTCTTCTTGCATATGTTTTGAGATCTTTGTACCATATTCTACATGAGTTTTTACGGGTTTGCGTCCATCCGTTTTGAATTTCTTCAATATTCATTTGCATATGATTCTTGAGAAATAAATATACCATGCTCACTTTGAATCACTTGGATTCCAAGATAATATGACATGAGTCCAATGTCCACCATCTCAAATTCTAAACTCATCTCCTTCTTGAAATCATCAAAAGCTTTTGGATTATTTCCAGTAAAGATTAAGTCATCCATATATAAACATATAATTAAAATATCTCCATTTTTATCTTTCTTTATGTAAATAGCATGTTCTTGGGGGGTATTTTAAAAAATTATTTTCAAAAAAATACTTATCGATTCTTGTATTCCATGCTCTTGGGGATTGTTTGAAACCATTAAGAGTTTTTTTTCAATTTTAAAGCTTTGTATTCATCTTCTTTAACTTTATAACCTGGTGGTTGCTCCAAATAAACTTCCTCTTCTAATTTGATATTTAAGAAAGCAGATTTCACATCCATTTGATGTATTTTCTATTTTTTGAGCTGCTAAAGAAATTAATGATCTTATAGTTTCAAATCAAGCAACAAGAGAAAATACTTCATCATAGTCTATACCTGCTCTATGCATGTATCCTTTAGCTACCAATCATGCTTTGTAGCTTTCAACTTCTTCCTTTAACATTCTTCTTCACTTTATATAACCATTTTGCACCAATAGCTTTGTGTCCTTTAGGTAAAGTAGCCAACTCCCACGTTTTGTTCTTTACAATTGCTTTGATTTCTTCATCCATAGCTTCCCTCCATCTTTTGTCTTGTTTTTCTTCGTCAAAATTTATTGGTTCACAGTTGGCAAAAGAAAAAAAATAAGGTAGTATTATTGCAAATTGGAGTTAGCTCATATAACTCTTACAAAAATCTCATGCATGGTGGTATTTCTTTTGAGCTTTCTTCAAACGGATATTCTTGATGGATAGTTGAAGGAAATGACGGCGTCGGACTAATGGGTTCTTTTCCGATATCACCGTTGCACTCCTCTACATAAAGCGGAAGGAAACTATAATCATCTTCTTGTTTGTTCCAATTCCAAAGACTTTCTTCATTAAACTCCACATCTTGACTAACAATAACTTTTTCATTAATGTTTGCACCAAAATTGGTCACAAACACCTTGTCGATGAAAGCACCCGTTTACAATCACAGATCACAGATAATAAGTATGTAGAGAATTAAAAATAAAGAACACACGGAAAATTAAGAAGAAAGCAGTAAAGAACACAAAGATTATAGTGGTTCGGCAATCCGGCCTACGTCCACTTTGAATTTGATGATTTTATTGGTGTATACTTGCTAGTTATGACAAGTTACAACTGATTACAATAGAAAATTTTGATTACAATGAAGAATCCGGTAGACTTTGGACATAGAAGGACAAAAGGTCCCTTTTCTATAGACTCTGGGATGCTATTTATAGGCGTAGGCTGCAAATATCTCGCTCAGATCTCCAAAGACCTCTTCTGGCACGTGTGCCGGCCCACGTGATTGATCCCATGTGATTTTGACTCAACTCATGATCGATACGAACGAATTTCGTATCTATGCAGTTAAAGCGCTTGGTAGATTCAAAGCGGTGGAGGTGCAAAAAGTCATAGCGGGGATATAGCAGGGTATAGCAAGATATAGCGGATGGCTCTAAAATAGCATATAGAACTCGTACTTAATGTGTTTACAAATATATAAATGGTAATTAAATGAGACATTATCATTCAATTGAATTATAATTAATAAATAAATAATTTAAAATAAAAACATGTGCGAATATACTTTAAATAAACATAAAACTGTTAGATATAACATAATTGAATTTAGTAGAATAATAGAGTATTTTCATTTCTGAAAATATATTAAAAATTAAATCAAATAAATACTTTTCAAAAATTTTATAATGTCTAAATGTAATTTTCAGTTCATTTTATTAAAGAAGATATAGCGGAAATAGCGGAATATAGCGGGAATAAGGGGATATAGCGTGGCTTAAAGCAGAAAGGCTATATTTTGGGGCTATATGGAAAAGTCGCAGCGGCAGAAATCCGCTATGAGATATAGCGAGGTAATAGCGGGGCATTAACTACACAGTATCGTATCGATCAAGATTTTTCCTAATCGAGTCGAAATCGAGCATGAACGTTCTTTAGTTTGTACGTAAGCTCCAGTGAAAATTTCATAGCATTTGGACTTGTAGATTGTGAGATATGATCGATGCAAGTTTATGTTTTTCGAAGGTTGTCTCCTTCATATCGATCGCTGTTGCACTGTTTGCACTCGATCGCTGTTGCACTGATCGTACTCGATCGCTGCTGCACTGTTCGTATTGATCGCTGCTGCACTGTTCGTACTCGATCATTGTTGCACTGTTCATATCAATCGCTGCTGCACTTTTCGTACTCAATCGCTACTGCACTATTCGTACTTGATCGCTGCTGCACTTTTCGTATCGGTCGCTGCTGCACTGTTCGTACTCGATCGTTGTTGCACTCTTAGTACTCGATCGCTGTTGCGCTTGAAGGATACGAATAAGACCCTTCAGTTGATGGATACGAACAAGATCCTTCACTTGATGGATGCGAACAAGATCCTTCACTTGATGGATGCGAACAAGACCCTTCACTTAATGGATACGAACAAGACCCTTCACCTGATGGATACGAACAAGACCCTTCATCTGATGGATATGAACAAGACCCTTAACCTGATGGATACGAAGAAGGTCCTTCACATGATGGATGTGAACAAGACCATTCACCTGATGGATACGAACAAGACCCTTCATTTGATGGATACGAACAAGACCGTTCACCTGATGGATGCGAACATGACCCTTCACCTGATGGATATGAACAAGACCCTTCACTTAATGGATACGAACAAGACCCTTCAGTCGATGGTTACGAACAGTTGATTGCCTGAATTTCATCAATCATATCTTGAGCATACGAACTTCGATTGAACTGAAATTTGGAACATTAGCTTTCATAGTTTTGCTTGTCATGCCTTGTCAATTATAGCCCAATCCGGACTCGGACAAAATTCGTCGATATCCATAGCGAAATAGTGTATAACCAATCATTGGGATGAACTGTTCTTGATTTCCAGTCAACTTTTTGGTGTCATGGCCTTGCCAAAAGGCGGGATAACACTTTCCTCCCAAAACATGCCTTACGATAGGAAGGTGTGTTTTGTAGTTCGATAAGTTGGATGTTCGTATCCTATTAATAATCTACAAAAAAAGTCGATAATCTTGTCTGACTGTGAATAGTGATCGTTCGCGATCGGATGCCGTTCGAGGCGAATGATGACCGTTCGAGGTCAGGTGCCGTTCACGGCGAATGGTGATCGTTCGCGGTCGGGGTGCCGTTCGAAGCGATTTGTGACCGTTTGTGGTTGGGGTCATTCTAGACGAATTGTAACCGTTCGCGATCGGGTGTCGTTATAGGCGAAATGTGACCGTTCACGGTGGAGTGCCTTACGAGGCGAATTGTGATCGTTCGCGATCGAGTGCCTTACAAGGCGAATTATGATCGTTCGCGATTGAGTGCCTTTCGAGGCGAGTTGTGTGTCGCCATCATAGAGCGTTCTTGAAGACCGTTCACGATCCCTTACATGTGTAAGTGGCTTAGTTGTTATGGAATCACAAATGGCATATTTACATTCAAAATAAGTCTTTCAACGGAAATGTCTAACAAAATCAAGTCCAAACATGAGAAATAGAAAATAAAAGCAAAACAGGGATGTCAAAGTGCAAACACCTACACTGATGCGATTTATAGTCGTATCAGAGTATGCCTGAGGAACGTTCGTGATCCTGTACATGTGTAAAATGACTTTATCGTGTCGGTGTGGAGTTTGCCACTCATTCGTCATTATTTCAATCGGTTGATGATAAGCTGACTCCTTGATCCTGAGTCGCCCTCAGTTGGTGCAGGCAGTGGTCGTTATTGTTCCACCGTCGTGGCTCCCCTTCTCACATACCGCGATAGCAGACCATTTCAGATATGCCCTTCAGCCTCATCCTTCAAGTGCCTGCAATCGTTCATGTTATGACCATTCAGCTCGTGGAATAAGCAACACTTGTTGGATCTTCTTTCATTGCTGGTCAGATCCCTTCTCATTGGTTTTCAATAAGGAATTTTACCTCTGGTATCCTGGTAGATTCGCTCCGAACTCTCATTCAACTCTGAATAAGTGGTGAAATGTGGCTCCATCCGCGGTCGCTTTGACCTATCGTCATTATCTCCTATTTTCTCGCTTCCCTTTATCCTTGCCAGAATCCTTCCTAGGTGGGTCTCCATCTTTTACTCCATAAACATCAATTCCTTCTCCTTCCTCTCTTTCAGCATTAGCAACCTCCAATCGTAGTAACTTTTCATCTTCATGATAGATCTCTTCCAGATCAATAGGTGGATCTCTAGTCAACGAATTCTTGAACTCTGTGCCATCGACTATTCCAGATATAGCTTCCATCATAACTATGGGTGGATCTGGTCGATCCACTGATACTGCCGCTGCGTTGAATCGTGTTAGAAAACTTCTTAAAGATTCTTTTGCCTTTTGCTTCAATGTTGTCAAACTCATCCCATTCTTGGGCGTTGAAATATGAACTCTGAACTGTCTCATAAATTTTTCAATCAACTCGATCCATGTTCTAATGGAACCGCTCTCTAACTACGTGAACCATAGTGCTACTATGTCTGTCAAATATAATAGGAAACACCGAGCCATGACCTTCTTTGATGCCTCCATATGCCTCATGTATCTGGTTAGATGAACTACAGGATCTGTCCTCCCATCATATGTTTCCAATGTTGGTAGTTTGAATTTTGATGGATTTCTAGCCATTCTAATCACAGGAGGGAAAGGACTCTTGTTCACATTTTCTAGATCCCTGTTTATTAATCTGCCTCTCATGGCTCGTATGACCATTTCTGCCAAGCTATCACTATCTCCAAAATGTAATCCTTGTACATTGCCTCCGATCCTCCCCTCGAATTTGCGAGGGTTTGCGGAAATCTACTCTTCTGGTCGAGTATCTGCTCCTCTGTTAGCTCCTTATGGTCTAATCTCAGCCGGTATCCTGCCTAAGGTTGGATCAACATGCTCCTAGGGGTGCCACCTAATTCAGTGGTTGTCCCTAATGGTCCCGCTCTATCGGGTTCTGAGTTTGGTCCTTACGGTCTTGCTTCGTTAGTCTGCACTCCAATAGCTCCAGCTGATGCTCAATTCGTCGGAGAATGTTCTGCATCATCTCTTCTTGCCTTATTAATAGCTCTTTATATATGGCTCCCATCATCTTCTCTATCTCATCCTTGATAATGAAAGCTGAAGTCTGATTAGCCCCTGATGAGGCTTCTTGACTCCCTTCATGATGACTCCTCTCCATTTTTTGTCTTCTTGTTGATTTCCTCGTCATAGTTGTCTAGATCTAAGTCTTCAAGCCTACAAATTTGAAGTCCAAGCGGTAGAATTCCTGAATGCTAGCTTTCTCAGTGAAAGCACCAAAATGTTTGCACCAAAATTGGTCACAAACACCCAATTATCGATGAAAGCACCCGTTTACAATCACAGATCACAGATAATAAGTATGTAGAGAATTAAAAATGAAGAACACTCAGAAAATTAAGAAGAAAGCAGTAAAGAACATAGAGTTTATAGTGGTTCGGCAACCCGGCCTACGTCCACTTTGAATTTGATGATTTTATCGATGTATACTTGCCGGTTATGACAAGTTACAATTGATTACAATAGCAAAATTCGAGTATAATGATGAATCCAGCAGACTCTAGACGTAAAAGAATAAAAGGTCCCTTTCTATAGACTCTAGGATGTTATTTATAGGCATAGGATGCAAATATCTCGCTCAGATCTCTGGAGACCTCTTCTGGCATGTGTGCGAGACCACGCGATCAACCCATGTGATTTTGACTCGATCCGTGATCGATACGAATGAATTTCATATCCATTATAATTTTTCTCGATTGAGTAGAAATTGAGCATGAACATTCTTTAGGTTGTACGTAAGCTCCAGTGAAAATTTCATAGCATTTGGACTTGTAGATTGTGAGATATGATTGATGCAAGTTTATGTTTTTTGAAGGTTGTCACCTTCGTATCGATCGTTGTTGCACAGTTTGCACTCGATCGCCGATGCACTATTCGTACTCGATCGCTGCTGCACTGTTCGTACTCGATCGTTGCTGCAATGTTCGTATCGATCGTCGCTGCACTGTTCGTACTCGATCGCTGCTGCAGTGTTCTTACTCGATCGCTGCTGCACTGTTTGTATCGATCGCTGCTGCACTGTTCGTACTCGATCGCTGCTGCACTTTTTGTATCGATCGCTGCTGCACTGTTCGTACTCGTTCGCTGTTACATTATTCGTACTCGATCGCTGTTGCACTTGATGGATACGAACAAGACCTCAGTTGATGGATGCGAACAAGATCCTTCACCTGATTGATACGAACAAGACCCTTCACCTGATGGATACGAACAAGACCCTTCACCTGATGGATACGAACAAGACCCTTCACCTAATGGATGTGAACAAAAACCTTCATTTGATGGATACGAACAAGACCCTTCACCTGATGGTTATGAACAAGACCCTTCACTTGATGGATACGAACAAGACACTTCACTTGATGGATACGAACAAGACCCTTCAGTTGATGGATACGAACAATTGATTACTTGAATTGCATCGATCATATCTTAAGCATACTAACTTCGGTTTAATTGAAATTTGGAATGTTGGCCATCATAGTTTTGCTTGTCATGTCTTGTCAATTGAAGCCCGATCCGGACTCAGACAAAATTCATCGATATCCATAGCAAAACAGTGTATAACCAATCTTTGGGTTGAACTATTCTTGATTTTCAGTCAACTTTTTGGTGTCACGGCCTTGCCTAAAGGTGGGATTACAATTAATATGATATATATAACTTATATCCTTTTAACCATGAGTCATAGCCAATACAAATGTATTTTTCACTTTTGTCACCTTCTTAGGAGCGTCTTTGATCTGACATATAGGCATATGCGATGCTCCTGAGTACTTTCAAGTGAGATATACATGGCTTTCTACCACTCCGTACTTCTTCGAGGGTTTTGTTCCATGCACTTCAAGTTGGAGAGCGATTTGATAAATACACCGCGCATTCAATGACTTCAGCCCAAAACCCTTTTGGAACATTTTTACCTTTTTAACATGCTTCGTGCCATGTTAAGAAGAGATATGTTATTTCTTCCTACAAATCCATTTTGTTGTGGAGTGAAAGGGACTGTTAATGGACGATGAATTCCATTTTCTTCACAAAACTTCTCAAACTCTTTTGATGTAAATTCTCCATCTCGATCGCATCTCATGGCTTTAATCTTATAACCACTTTCATTCTCCACAAGGGCCTTAAATTTCTTAAAATCATCAAATACATCTAATTTTTGATTGAGATAATAGGCCTATGATTTTCTACTAAAATAATTAATAAAAAGTGCAAAATAGTTGCCTTTTCCCAATGAGCACGGTTTTATAGGACAACAAATATTTGTGTGAATTAATTCAATGGTTCTTTGGCTCTTGTAGTTGATTGTTTTGGAAAACATTTTTTTGGTTGTTTTCCAAATACGAATCCTTTACATAATTGGTTCTCATGACTTATTGATGGTAAACCTTTCACCATGTTTTTATTTTTAATAATTTTAAGCCCCTAAAATTAAGGTGTCCAAACCTTAAATGTCAAAGCCATGATGAATCTTTATAGCATAATTTTAGGCATTTAGAGCTGTTATTCGAGATATTTAATGGAAACATTCTATTTTTTGACATCTCCACTTTAGCAGTTAAGTTTCCTTTACCGTCTCTCATTAAAAGACTTTTATTTTTCATTCGTATATCATATCCATTTTCCTAAAGTTGCCCCAAACTTAATACATTTGTTTTCATTTTAGTCATATAATAAATATTAGAAATAAAGTCATTCATTTCATTCTTCAACTTAATTTGTATATTTCCTTTTTCTTTAACTGGAATTTTAGATTCATCTCCAAAATGAATATTTCCACTTACCAATCAATCAAGCTCCATAAACATGCTCTTCCTTCCACACATATGATTGCTTGCCCCCATGTCAAAATACCATATATTATTGTCGATAATTTCATCTCCTTTATCTGCCAACAGTAGTGTGGAATTTTCTTCATATTCTTTGGAAAAATTTGTTCTCTCTTGGACTTTATAAAAGTTGATCTACAATTTGAAGAAAAATGCCCAAATTTATTATAATTATAACATTTTATTTATGATTTATCATACCATGGTCTTCCACTTTCCTTTATGTTTCCTCCTCTTCCTCGACCTCTTAGGGTCTATGTATTTTGCCTTTTTTCCTTTTTATGACAGTCACTTCTTCCATAGCTTTGTACCTAACCACTTCCGCTTTGGCTTCGACTAATTCAATTTTTAAATGTCTCATTTTCCAGCAAGATGGGTTTTGTTTAAAGGGCTTTCTCTAACGAATCTTCTTTAACTTTTTTCTTCAATTTTTCTTCATGGGCTTGAAGTGAACCCATAATTTGATCAAGGTTATGGATTCTAGATTTTTAGATTCTTCAATTGATACAACTATTTAATCAAATTTTAAAACTAAAGATCATAGAATTTTCTTAATAACTCTAAAGTCTTCTATTTTTTCTCCATATCTTTTTATTTGATTTACAATAGATAAAACTCAAGAAATAATCATCTATTGATTCTGATGATTTCATATGTAAAGATTCGAACTTACCTCACATAGTTTGTACTTTAATTTCTTCACTTTGTCAGTTCCATTAAAAGTGTTCATCGAAATCTCCCATGCTTCCTTACTAGTCTATGCATTAGCTATCTTCTCGAATATAGCATCATTCAAACTTTGGTAAATGAGCATAAGAGCCTTTCAATCCTTCTTCTTCAAATTATTCAAATTATCCCTTTCAAATTGGGATAAGGTGGAAATATCGGCGGGTTCTTCATACCCATTTTCTATGATATCACATGCATCATGTGATCCAAGCAGCACCTTCATGTGAATGCTCCAATTTTCATAATTCTCCTTCACTAATAAAGGAACTTAAAACAGAGTCTTTCTGTCTACCATCTTCCTTGATTAACAACCTGGCTATGATACCACTATTGGGAAATTTCTATAAGAAGAAGAACAAGGAGAAGTAACTCCTAATTTGGAGATTGAGAGAATATTATGTAAAGAAGGAAATAAGCTTTATTTTCTTTGCACTTTTCTTTTTTCCTTGCATACAAAAGATGAGAGAAAACATTCTTCTATGTAGTGTAATATGCTCCATAGACATTTCTCGAAATCATCTTGACAAATCTACTTTCTAGAATTCTCCAAATTACATATTATATAAGTCTAGATTTTTCTCTATGCTTAATTTGACATTTCCATAAATACAAAGATTATAATTGTCAACATAATTATCATTTCCTAGAAACCAAGTTTATCTCCAACACTAAGATCATAAGCCATAGTTTTAAAGCATTTTGGTGTTAAACCAAATGCTTTTATTTCAGAAAAAATAAACATACTTAACCCTTCTATTTATTTAACTTTGTAATCATTTAACCATCAAGAGATTTTTCATTACAGGAACCTTTTATAAGAAGGATAGCGTGAACATAAAGATAAGATACATCATCTGTAAGTAGTAAACTCGCCATGTATTAATTATAAAGAAACATCATATTACATAGAAACAAATAAGGAAATCTAAAACGCCCTAGAGTTTGGTTTATGCTAAAAAAATACATGTGTTTATTAATATGTATGCTAAATATATGTAAATCATAGAAGTTAAATTTCACCTAAACCATTCCTCCAAATGTTTACAAATCATCAAACTCCCTACCATCATTCTTTATACTATCAATTCAAAATTCAACTAATTTATCCATATCACCATTCAAAATCATACGTGCGGTAATGTTGGCATTAGGGGTAAAAAGAGATGCGTACCAACGATGAGGTAAGGTAATTCTAGGGTTTTCTAGCTTTGAAAGTGTTATCCAGCCTTTTAACCGGGCAGTATCTGGAAAGATCGAACGAGTCAAACTCGGAGTTACCAAGGCAGCAAAGTTGAAGAGATAACCCTAGAACCCAAAAAAAACATGAATAGTCACAAGTCCAAGGCAAAGCCAACCCAATACCAAAGCAATATGGATCCACCCAAGTTGGATCGATACCGATTCCTCGTTCCTCCACATCTAGGTTCCATCTATTGCCCACACAACCTATTTGAAGCTAGAAGCCTTTCCTAAGTGTTGTTTTGTTGATCCAGTATGATTCTCTATTGATCTCCACAACTCTTGAATCAACAACTTTGTTCTTCCACGACTCCATCATTTGGACTTAGAAACAAGCTAATATTGATGCCAACAACAATAGAATCATGAAGCTAACCACAAAATGAGCCAAAACAAAGAATTCAAGATGACTAGATTGGCCATCATAGGGGTCGATATTAACCCATGTCCTTGGAGTCGTACTGGCTCGTATAAAGTGATGATGTGGCGCCCTACTTTCATGGAGAAGCATTCTATGGAATGGATAACGGGGTAGAGATATCCTGTACACGATTTTAGGCTCCTTACCTCTACAAATAAGAGGGTAGGGCTCATTTTTAGGATTTTTGGCTCTTGCTATCTTTATTCTTAATTGTTGTAATCAAGTATTGGAGTTGTACTGACCTATAAGAACCTTTACCTTTAAGTCAAAATATAAGCAATAAAATTATAAAGTGAATGTAGGCCTTGAATTTTCAAACCACTACAAATTGTTGTATGTTCTTTCTTACACACTTTTATTTAACTTTCTTCACTTTTTATTCTTTATTTAATTTTTTGGATGATTATGCCATTTTTGATTCAAACATTTTGGTGCTTTCACTGAGAACTTTATTCTCGGGCTATTTGGATCCACCATAAATTATCGAATATCTGATATCCAAGGGATTGATCCAATTCTTCAACCTTTTAATCTACTACTCAGATTTTCAACATTCTAAGAGAAGCTATTTGTAATGTCTCCATTAGGTAAAGAACATACTACCACTACTAGAACTACTGGTGACGCTGATAACTAGGATGCTAGCATGAGGATGGAGTTGCATAACAAGTAGGACAAATTAGGATCCAGACTCCAATTAATGTCTTGATCAGAATAGAGATGGATAGGATGATGAAGCAGGTAGAAGGTAGATTCCAGGCTAACCAAAATGAGATGAATCAAATGATGCAGCAAATTTTGAGGCTGTTGAATGAATAAACTCAGAATGGTCGTAGGAGGAGTAGAAGAGATTCAAACTTAGAGTCTGAATCTTCATGGTCCAAGCAGAGACGGAGGAAAAGAAAGAAAAAGAGGACTAGTTTAAAGGACAGACCTAGATCATAAATATAAGGACCTTAACGACCCAAGGGCACTAGTTGGTACCAACCCATCCAACGATGGGTCCGGAGTACGTCATCTGGTGAGCAATGTGGATTTGACTTCTGGAGGCACTATTGATGATCGATATCTAGATAATTATGCTCTGCTAATAATACTATTCATGGGAATCAAATAGGGGGATTATTGGACGAATGGATCTCCCAAAGGTTAGGGAACCTAGGTATCAGTAGCCAAACCGAGAATGCTCGCCAGACCGAACAATAGAGGCGGAGCCCGATTACCTCTAATTCAGTCGAACCTGCTGACCTGGACTATCTAGAGGATATGGTTTTGAGACTTGTTACTGAAAATCACTTTAGAATGAATTATGAGTGGGGTACCTCTTCTAGTTGAAATCCCTTTACAGAGAACATTATGCATGGAGATATCCTTAGAGATTTGCAATGTAAATTATGTCTTTGTACGGAGGAATGACATATCCTAGCAGCACTTGATGAGATATAAGTGGCATATGGATTCAGCTAAAGCTTCCGATGCTATAAAGTGCCATCATTTTCTAATTTTCTAAAAGGAGTAGCTATAATGTGGTTCACTCTACTTCCGTCGATGTCTTTATCATCTTTTACTGAGTTGTCAAAGATGCTTATAGAGTAATTCCGCTTACATACTACATGTTAGAAACATGTGATGTCTTCTTCAAATATCTTTCAAGATGATGGAGTGTCTCTAAAGGACTTCTTGAATTGGTACCATGCAGCCATGGTGGAAGTTACAGTTTCCAAGTATAACATAATACTAATGGCGCTGATTAGGGATTGGCCGAAAAGGAAATCCCCATCGATAATGGATGCTTTTTACAGAAAGGCTAATGAGTACTAACGCTTGGAGGAAGCATGCAAATGTCTACGGAGGACCGGTGTTGGGAATTAAAATGAAGTGATACAAAGCAACGTTGTTGTAAAGCAATCTAGAGAAAGTTCTGGGAGTGTAAATGTGAATGTTGCATTAAGAGCAATGATCAAAAACGGAATGATAATAGGGGCTTAGAAGAAGATGCCAGATAACAAGAATCGTATTAGAACTCCTAAATACGACAACTATATTGAACTAAACAACTTGATAGAGAATATATATCCAGCAACGCAAGGTATTGATAGTACAGGAAATCGTCTCCAAGAGAATCAATCTAAAAGGAGAGGAAGTCGAGCAAGTTCTATAGATTCCATGAAAATCATGGTCAAAATGCCAACGAGTGCAGACACTTGCGAGATATGATTATGGAGGTCTTTCGCAAGAAAAAGTTATAGCAATATATAAAAGCACTATTATCTCGCTTTTTGGCAAAGCCGTGATACCAAAAGATCGATCGGAAACAAAAGACAGTTCGTCCCAAAGATTGGTTATACTTTGCTTCACTATGGATATCGATGAATTTTTTTGAGCTCGAATTAGGCTATAACTGATAGGACATGACAAGCAAGATCATAAAAGCCAGTGTTTCAAATTTTAGATAAATCGGAGTTCGTATGAACGAGATATGATCGATGCAAGTTAGCTGAAATACGTTGTTCGTATCCATCAAACAGTTGAGGAGATGTCCATTTCGAATCCACCGGATTCGTATCCATCAATATTTGTTTGTTTGTATCCATCAGGTTCCACATACTTCGAATCGATCGAGTTCGAATCGATCAGTAACATGATATCGGTCTGTTCGAATCGATCGGTTTCGAATCGATCAAATAGGCATCGCCTCAGCATGTTCTTATCCATTGAGTTTAGAGCAGTTTGAATCCATCGTTCGCATCCATCAGGAAATCATGCATTGGTCTGTTCGAACCCATCAGATTCGTATCCAATAGGTTTGAATCGATGACGTTCGCATCGATCAACCCACACCGCTTCGCATCCATCGATACACCCTACTTCGAGTCGGTTGGTCTCGTATCGATCCAATAAACCTTAGTTCGTATCGATTCCATAAAAAAGGCATTTGGTCGAATCCATCAGAGAACCTTGGTTCGTATCCATCAGTTGTTCCCACTTCGTATCCATCCCAAATACGCTTGTTCGTATCGATCGAATGGAGACCACTTCCATCAATACGAATAACGCCACCTCCATCGATACGAATTGGGCACGCCGCGAACCGATGCGAAGTACACGTTATTGGTGGATTCGAGCAATGCAACAGTCAACGATACAAACGAGGCAAAACTCATGGAGTTGAAGCGGTCAACTCAGAGCAAAAAGCGGATCGATGCGAGACGTGCGCACCACGTCGTCTCGAAGGCACGTGCGTCCATCGATTCGAATACATGGATTCGAAGTGATAGAGTTGAAGCAAACAGCTAACCCGGACACTCCAACTCGTATCGATCATATCTCCCAAACCACAAATCCAAATGCGACGAAATTTTCACAGCATCTAGCATACAAGGTAAAGAATGTTCCTGCCAATTTTCAGCTCGATTGGATCAATTTTTTGTGGATACGAAATCAATTCGTATCGATCACATATCGATTCGAAACTTGGTGGGGTCGGCCGCGTGGGCCCACTCACGTGCTAGAAAAAGTCTCCCGAAGTTTGAGCGAGATCTGAGACTCCTACGCCTATAAATAGCACCCTGAAGCCTATAGAAAGGGGATCATTTGGCCATTGAACGTCCAGACTCTGCCGAATTCAAATCTACATCCTTCTAACACCATTGTATTCAAACATCAGAGATATAGCTTATTGTAATCTGCTGTAACAGATTGAAATCATCAAGTGAATCAATAAAATCATAAGCTTCATAGTGGGCGTAGGCAAGATCGCCGAACCACTATAAATTTGTGATTGTTATTTCTGAATTGCCGTGTTTGATATTGCTTAGATCTGAGATTTGTATTGAATATTGCTGATTTGTATTCATATACGGGTACTTTCATGATATTGGGGTTTGTGACCATTTTTGGTGCAAACACTTTGGTGCTTTCACTAAGAAGGCTGATTCAGGAGAAGTTGAATTTGAAGATTTAAGAATTCAGATCTAAAAGCTATGACAAGTCAAACAAGTAGAAGGCAGAGGCTAGAGAGAAGTGAACATGAAGGAAGTCAAGAGGCTTCTTCAGGAGCGAATCAAGCATCGGTCTTCATCACTAGGGATGAGATGGAGACAATGATGAAGTGATAGGAGGAGTTGATCCAGAGCTTGTTTCAAAAAATTGGGCAACTTGGAGTGCAGAATCGAGGAGCAGATGGAGTTCAGAATGAAGCAAGACCATCCGGCGTAGCACCTGGATTAGGAGGCACACACTTGGAGCATGTTGATCCTATCCCAGAGAGAGAGAGAGGAGCATCTGCGCAACCTGGAGGTAGCAGAGGAATGAACGCTCAGTCAAGGGGGCAGACTCCAGAAGGCTCTCACAGACTCGGGGGGCAGGTCGACAACGATGAACGAGGATTGCATCTTGGAGACAATGATAGATTGGCGGAGATGTTTAGGCGAGCCATGAGAGGCGGATTAGTGAATAGAGATCTTAAAGACGTGAACAGGAGTCCCTTTTCTCCTGTAATTAGAATGGCTAGGAACCCACCAGAGTTCAAGTTACCATCGATGGAGATGTATGATGGGAGGACAGACCCCGCGGTCCATCTGACAAGGTATATGAGGCACATGGAAGTGCTGGGGGCATCACATGAAGTTATGGCCCGGTGCTTTCCATTATATCTAACGGATATCGCAGCGATATGGTTTAGGCAGTTGGAGAGTGGCTCCATAGGAACGTGGGCAGATTTAACTGAGAGATTCATGAGGCAGTTTAAGGTTCACACTGCAAGACCCAAGAATGTGATGAGTTTTGCAATTATAAAGCAGAAAGCTGGGGAATCTTTGAGGAGTTTTCTGACGCGGTTCAACGCAGCAGCAGCATCGGTGGATCGACCAGATCCATCCATGGTTATGATGGCAGCCGTGTCTGGCTGATGGCACAGAGTTTAAAAATTCGTTGACTAAAGATCCTCCTATGGATCTAGGAGAATTCTATCACAAGGCAGAAAAGTTTTTGCGATTGGAAGACGCAACTACAAAAAGAGAAGAAGGAGAAGAAATTAATGTTTATGCGGTCAAAGATGGAAACCCCCCTGAGAAAGGTACAGAAACTAGCAAGGGAAAGGAAAGGCTGAGAATAACAATAACAGATCAATGCGACCACGAAAGGAACCAAGATTCACCACATACTCAGAGCTGAATGAGAGTTTGGAGCGAATCTATCAGGACACCAGAGAGCAGGTTCTGTATCGTAGACCAATGCGAAGGGACCCAACTGCTGACGAGAGAAAATTAGATAATTATTGCATATTCCATGAACTGAACGATAATAGCACTAATGATTGTAGGCATCTGAAGGATGAGGTGGAAGGGCATATCAGGAACAGTATGCTACTTCAGTATGTGAGGAGGCGAACTCCGGCGGTGGAGCCAGAGCGACCACCGTCTACATCAGCTAGAGGTGACCCTGAACCAGGACAACGTTTGATTATCAATTGACTGCATGATTGAAATAATGATGAACAAGTCGTAAACCTCTCACTAGCACGGTTAAATCATTTACACATGTAAGCGATCACGCACGATCCATAGGCATGCTCTGAATGACTACTAACCGTATCATAGTAAGAGTTTGCGCTTTGACATCTTCATCTTGCTTTTTGCTTTGATTTTGATTTGAACATTTAGACTTTGCTTGTTTGGACATTTCTGTTGTGGGATTCGTATGATCATTGCTTTGATATTTGCAATTCTGTGAAAGAATTTACTTGTATGCCTATTGGATCATGAACGGTCCACGAGCACCTCCTGTATGGCGATGAACCGCCAAAGTCTTTGATTCTAAAACTCCCCCGAACGTGAAATCTGACATCGATAATACTATGTCCCCCGCGGGCACACATAATTTGCCTCGAACGGCGCCCGACCTCGAACGGTCATAATCCGCCTCGAATGGCACACAATCGCGAACGATCACAATTTGCCTCGAACGGCACCCGACCGCGAACGGTTATGATTCACTTACTATGATATCCGATCGCGAACGATCACATTTTGCCTCATGCGGCAATCAATCGCAATCGATCACAATTCGCCTCGAACGGCACCCGAACGCGAACGGTCGCAACTCACCTTATATGACATTCGATCGCGACGATCACACCCGACCTCAAATGGTCATGATTGGCCTTGAACGCCACCCGACCTCGAACGGTCATAATTCGCCTTGAACGACACCTGATTGCGAATGATCACCGTTTTCCGCGAACGGCATCCAACCACGAACGGCATTCGACCGTGAACGGTCCCGTATCACCATTTTCCGCGAACTGCATCGACCGCGAACGGTCCCATTCCATCATTTGTCGTGAACGGAATCGACCGCGAACGGTCCCGATTCACCTCAAATGGCACGATCCCGAACGATAGTCATATGAGGTCATATGGTACTATTGAGTTTTTTTACAAATTGTTGACGGGATATGAACATCCAGCTTATGGCATTACAAAACACACCTTCTTATCACAAGGCATGTTTTGGGGGGCAAATGTTATCCCGATTTTTGGCAAAGCCGTGATTCCAGAAGATCGATCGAAAACAAAAGAAAACTCGTCTCAAAGATTGGTTATACTTTGCTTCACTATGGATATCGATGAATTTTTCCCGAATCCGGATCAGGCTACAACTGATAGGACATGACAAGCAAGATCATAAAAGCCAGTGTTTCAAATTTTAGATTAATCGGAGTTCGTATGAACGAGATATGATCGATGCAAGTTAGCTGAAATACGTTGTTCGTATCCATCAAACAGTTGAGGAGATGTCCATTTCGAATCCATCGGATTCGTATCCATCAATATTTGTTTGATCGAATCCATCAGGTTCCACATACTTCGAATCGATCGAGTTCGAATCGATCAATAACATGATATCGGCCTGTTCGAATCGATCGGTTTCGAATCGATCAAATAGGCATCGCCTCAGCATGTTCGTATCCATTGAGTTTAGAGCAGTTCGAATCCATCGTTCACATCCATAAGGAAATCATGCATTGGTCTGTTCGAACCCATCAGATTCGTATCCACCAGGTTTGAATCGATGACGTTCGCATCGATCAACCCACACCGCTTCGCATCCATCGATACACCCTACTTCGAGTCGGTTGGTCTCGTATCCATCCAATAAACCTTAGTTCGTATCAATTCCATAAAAAAGGCATTTGGTCGAATCCATCAGAGAACCTTGGTTCGTATCCATCAGTTGTTCCCACTTCGTATCCATCCTAAATATGCTTGTTCATATCGATCGAATGGAGACAACTTCCATCGATACGAATAACGCCACCTCCATCGATACGAATTGGGCACGCTGCAAACCGATGCGAAGTACACGTTATTGGTGGATTCGAGCAATGCAACGGTCAACGATACAAACGAGGCGAAACTCATGGAGTCGAAGCGGTCAATCAAAGCAAAAAGTGGATCGATGCAAGACGTGCGCGCCACGTCGTCTCAAAGGCACGTGCGTCCATCGATTCGAATACATGGATTCGAAGTGATCGAGTTGAAGCAAACAGCCAACCCGGAGACTCCATCTCGTATCAATCATATCTCCCAAACCAAAGATCCAAATGCGCGAAATTTTCAAAGCATCTTCCATACGAGGTAAAGAATGTTCCTGCCAATTTTCATCTCAATTGGATCAATTTTTGACGGATACGAAATCAATTCGTATCGATCATAGATCGATTCGAAACTTGGTGGAGTCAGTCACGTGGGCCCACTCACGTGCCAGAAAAAGTCTCCCGAAGTTTAAGCGAGATCTGAGCCTCCTATGCCTATAAATAGCACCCTGAAGCCTACAGAAAGGGGATCTTTTGGCCATTGAACGTCCAGACTCTGCCGGATTCAACTCTACATCCTTCTATCACCATTGTATTCAAACATCAGAGATATAGCTTACTGTAATCTGCTGTAATGGATTGAAATCATCAAGTGAATCAATAAAATCTTAAGCTTCAGAGTGGACGTAGGCGTGATCGCCGAACCACTATAAATCTTGTGTTTATGATTGTTATTTCTGAATTAATGTGCTTGATATTGCTTAGATCTGAGATTTATGTTGAATATTGCCGATTTGTATTCATATACGGGTGCTTTCACGATATTGGGGTTTGTGACCATTTTTGGTGCAAACAAGCACCATAGGATGGCGGCAAGGAAACTCTAACGCCCATGGGTCGTCTTCCTAACAAGTGCAAGCTGAGCCTAGTGCTGATACATTCAGGCGGCCTGAAAAACGTTTGGTGATTAATAAAATCATCAGTGGGCCATACCCAACCGACAAGAGTCTAGCTGAGATGGATAAATATGTTGGTGCAATAAAACATGCGAAGAGTGAAAGTTGCTTGCTGTTGAAGATCGGTCTCCAGCAAAACAATGCAACAGGATGACTAACGACATTATTTTTCAGAACTGAGATGCTGATGGAGTGGAAACTCTAATGATTGATCCACTCGTGATAACAGCCATGATTGATCCTGCTATTGTTCGAAAGGTGTTGGTTGACTGTGGGAGTTCAATCAATATCTTATTTAAGAAAGCTTATGATCAAATGATCCTGGGGGAGAAGGAGTTGAAACTTTGTAAATCTCGAATATAGAGGTTCAATGGGATAACTAAGCCATATGATATATGGAATTACCGGTGGCACTTAGCAGGGGCGACCACAAGCGATTGCGGGTCATGCCTTTTTTGGTGTTGGATATTACTCAGCCCACGACGTGTTTCTTGGTCGATCGGCCCTGGCTGAGTTCAGAGCGCCTATAGTTGCTTAGTGTTTGACTATGAAGTTTCCTATAGAGAATGGCATGGGAATCGTGCAAGGAGATCAGGGGTTAGGCTGCGAATTTTATGTCGCCGATCTAAAGAAGGCGAAGCGAAGAAAAAAAGGAAAACATATGGTGGGACCCTATGAATAAAGGCTTTGGTTGCATACCAAATACAGCCTAAGCCCCATCTCGGGTAGCCTGGTCTGTTCCAAGAGGACATGGACTGGCGTAAAGAGCCATAAGGTGGAAGAGCAGCTTAGCCGAGTTGATGATTGATGTTCCATTTTGCCAAGATGATCTAAATTAGGTCCTAAATGTCGGATCATAGTTCGACCCAAGAGTGATGAAGGAGGCGGTTAGTTCTCTCTGGGCAAACCTAGATGTGTTCGCTTGGACACTCTCAGAAATGTGTGGTATCTTTCCCGGGATAGTGAGCCATGCATCAAACATAAGTCCCAAATGTATTCCTATGAAAAGGAAATGCCACAGCCTCAGTCCGGAGAGATCCACTGCACTTAAAGAAGAGGTGGATAAGCTGAAGGACAATGGCTTCATCTACGATGTCTTATACTCGAAGTAGGTATCTAATATTGTCTTGGTAAGGAAAACAAACTGAAAGTGGAGGACATGCATCGACAATTCTTATTTGAATACGGCGTGCCCAAAAAATAGCTTCCCGTTCCAGAGGATCGATCAGTTGTTAGATTCAAAAGCTGGACATGAGCTACTTTCATTCATGAATGCGTACGCTGGATACAACAAAGTCCTGATGCACGTCACGAATCAGGAACACACCAACTTCATAACCGACCTCAGAATATATTGCAACCTGGTCATGACCTTTGGATTAAAGAATGCAGGAGCAATTTACTAGAGGCTCGTTAACCGGATGTTCAAAGACCAGATCAAATGCTCAATGGAAGCCTATGTAGATGACATGCTAGTAAAGCTGTAGCATTCGATAAACCATGTTGATAATGTGGCAAAGTTGTTTAGCATCCTCCGAAAATATAGGATGAAGCTCAATGCCTTTAAATGCTCTTTTGGCATTGCATAAGGGAAATTTTTGGGTTTCATTATGAACTCTTATGGGATTGAAGCCAATCCCAAAAAGATCAAGACATTGAGAAGGATTGAGGCCCCAAAGATGATCAAGGAGGTCCAAAGCTTGAATGGGAAGGTCGCCGTCCTGAGTCGATTCGTTTCCAAAGCAATAGACAAATACATTCCCAGAAAGATGCATTCCAAGTTCCGGTGAATTAGTTGGATAGTCCCTTTGTCCTCTCTAAGCCGTTGGTTTACGGGACCTCTTTGTATACCTGGTAGTGTCGACGCATGCTTTGAATATCGCACTCGCACGAGAGGAGTCACGCATCCAACGATTGGTTTATTATATCAATAAGCGATTGATGGGAGTAGAAATAATTTACCCAAGGCTGGAAAAGCTTGCATACTGCATGTTGATCGCTTCGAGAATGCTCCATCCTTATTTTCAGGCTCATCTGATCAAAGTTCTTACCAACCAGCCTTTGCGACAAGTCTTGCAATGACCTATGACTTTTAGATGGATGTTGAAGTGGAGCATTGAATTGAGCCAATACGATATAACCTATCACCCTCGGAGAGAAATCCAGGGTCAAGCTTTGGCAGATTTCATAGCAAAAATCACTGTACAAGATGATCCTCTGGAGAGTATTGGTGAGAAAGAAGCTAGATGGAAGATGTACACAAATGTTGCATCTAATGAACGGTGTTCCATTGCTAAAGTCATACTTATCACTCCTGAAGAACACCCGATCTATTATATCTTGAAACTTGAGTTCCCTGTGATGAATAATGAAGCTAATTATAAGGCCTTGATTGTAAGACTCAAAATCACCAAAGAATCGAGAATAAGACTTTAAACATTTTCTGCAACTCCCAACTGGTGGTTTGCCAAGTTCGAAAAGAGTTTCAAATAAAAGGAGCGAGACTAGCTCTTTATCTAACCTGGTTCCTTAAGTTTCTCAATGACATCGAATATTACACAATCGGTCATATTCCCAGGGAGGAGAATGAGAAGGTCGATTCATTGGATAAATGGCTAGTTCCAAAGAGGTGTAGCTCATAGGCTTGGTTTCGGTGATGGTACTTTCGGCTTTAAGCATCGACGAAATGGATGTCGATAGGATCTTGAAGACTGAACCTAAGAGGGGGTCATGGATGACTTCGATTTGGAATTATTTGCGAAAGGAAATCCTTTCAGAGACAAGGAAAGAACGAGGAAAGCTCCTTTGACAAGCTTTGAGATATATCATGCAAGAAAGGGTACTTTACAGGTCGGGTTTTTCAATTCCTATGCTTTGATGTGTCTCTCACAACGAGGCCAAGCGAGTCCTAAGAGACGTACACGAAGGGGCCTGTGGAAAAATATTGGGGGCAAGCCTTAGCAAAGAAGATCTTTTGTTATGGGTGCTATCGGCCGACTGTTAATCGAGACACAGCTGATTACACCCAAAGATGCAACAGGTTTGCTAAGATTTCGAGAGCCCGTCAACGGAGATTACTAAATTGGTTCATCCTTGGCCATTTGTATTTTAGGGAATTGATATCATTAGTGGGTAATCGATTACGCTATTATCGCATTAGATTACTTCACTAATGGGTTGAGGTAGAGTCTTAGCCACAATCACCATAAAAAAGTGATCAACTTTGTTGTCCGGAATATCGTTTGTCATTTTGGAGTTCCGTAGGCAATCATTACTGATAATGAGACCCAATTCGATTGTATCGAATTCAATGATTTCTACTGCCGATATTACATAGAGAAGAGATTTTCCATGATGGCAAACTCCAAGGTTAATGGATAGGCTGAAGTTACAAATAAGATTATCAAGTCCATTCTTAAGAAGCAGTAGGAAATGGCTAGGGGAAAATGGGTCAATGAACTTCCATTAGTATTGTGGGATTATCGAACAACCCACAAGTCAGCAACTGACCACTCCTTATTCACCCTAGCCTACAGATCAAAGGCCATGATTCCGGTTGAGTTGGATATACCTTCTCATCATGTGATTCACTACAATCCACATGCTAATGGGCAATGCATACTACAGTCTCTTGATATGATCGATGAGAAGCGTGACGCAGGTGAGTTGCGGGCAGCTACACACCAACCCAAGTTGCACTTGCCAGGAATCAGACCTTCAAAATCAACGACATGGTTCTCAAATGGATCTTTCCAGACCCTAGAAAGTTTGGCCCGACAAGGGAAGGTCCATAAGAAGTAGAGATGGAACTTTCGAGCTTACGGTGATAATGAGATTTCACTCCAAGGGTATAAAATAGCAAGCACCTACGATGCTATATTATTTAGAAATAAATTGATAAAAGCCATGTAATAAGACAAAACTTGGCATTTCCTGTCTTTTATGGAATAAAACGGCTTTTTGAGTCTAAGACTCTATCTTTTCGTTACATAAGAATTATGACTTGACCGACTCAAATGAATCTACATGTGAATAATGTAGGTATGCAGGTACCTAGATAGAGGTGTCAACCAAAACTTCTAAGGTTCATGATCGAACCCTCGAAGTTCTTTTCGGTATCCGAAGATAGATACCAACCAACTCTTGTCCTCGGACTAGGGGTAGGAGTATAAATTAAATAGATGTGACCCAACCGTCTATCAGCCAATTTTCATCATCGGATTGGGGGCATAAGTATAAAATCAAACCGGATGTGACATAACCATCTATACACTAACTCATTCCCTTGATGCAGGGGCATGAGTATAAATCAAAATAAATGTGATTCGATTGTTCACTCACTCAACTCTTTCCCTCGAATTGGGTGCATGAGTATAATCTAGAATGGATATGATAATACAGTCCACTCCTCAACATTTTTCTTGGAGTAGGAAAAAACAAAATGTCCATACCTGGCATAAGGTGGGATCCTACCCTTATGAACTTTGAATCGATGCTCGGACTTAGGCGTGATGGGAAATAAATATCCTGGATAAGGACGTACGGACGACCATCTCAAATAATTAATTCAAATTAGCACTCAGAGTTCGAGGCAATCAGGTACAATTATCCTAGGAAAGGATATCCGGACTGCTGCTGTAAGTGGTATACCCTAGCTAATGCCAGAGTTTGGCATTTCAACAATAACTTGACGTCGACGGAAGGCCGGTAAATTACAGAATGGGCTAAGGATTTAGTCCTATTATAATCACTAAAGGAATGTATCACAAGCACATTGAATAAGAAGTGCATTTCTAAAACAACTTAGGCGAACTCAAATGAAGATTTGATGAAACAAGGAATCTTTGTTATTAAGATTCAACATGGAACTTGGAAAGATAAGTAAAAAATTTATTTACACCTAAACAAAAAGCAAAAGCAAGGCCAAACATGTAAAAAGCCAGCCAAGAAACCAAAATGGACTACTGCTACTATTGCAACCAAAAAATAAGTCTATCTACATAGAACAAGACCATGATCACTTTTTGGTTTCTGCTTCCTCTTCTTAATGCCGGGAGAAACATCACTCGAGCTCTCACCCTTTCTTTTCCCTCCTCTTCCTATGCTTCCTCTGCCTTTGGAAGGAGTGCTCTATGATGACTTAGTGGGCATGCTTTGAGCATTCCTAAGCGGAAGAAGGGAAGCCAGAGTACTTTGCAAAGATCCCACAGGTATGCTTTGAGCGCTACCAAGCGGAGGAATATGGACCAATGCAAAGATAGTTTTCCTGGGCAAGGCAATGGATAAAGGAAGAGGTATGACCTCTAACTTCTCCTGCTTAAGCTCTGTAGCAAGGAGGATTTGCTTCTCAATCTTCTTTAACTTGACCTCTTTGGCAAGGCTATGTTCCAGCTCAAGATCGCTCATGGTGGGCCCCGACAAGGGATTAGACACTCTAGTTATCACAACATCATCATCGATCTAAGCACCCTTAGTTCCACCAGTCTCTTCATCAAGCAAAGCATCAATCATTATCTCATCAAGGCTGGGAGTTTCTTCAACTGGGATGGTTGGAATAGTTTTTGAAGTTGTAACGGTTACTGATTCTATTGTAGACACTTGTTGTCCCGGTTGAGGGTCCTTAGCAGAAAGAGGTGCAATTTGGGGCCGACCTAAAACTTGAGAAATATAAAAAGATATATTACTGATGTCGATCGATGACATGTCAACCCTCTAAAATATAGGGGAAGTCGGCAAGATACCTTCTTCTTTTTGGGGTTCTGTGTGAACTGGAGTGCCACTAGTATTTTTCTTTGGGATGGGAGAAATGATAGTAGGCTTATGTATTTGGGGATTCTGCAGATCATACCAAGGAATAGAAGATGAACCTAGTGTTGTTTGGGACCTAGGTGTTTCATTCGCAGTGGTGTCATGTGGCATCGATCCTGAGCCTTCACTCAAGTTTTTCTATACAGTGGGGCTCATTCTGGATGAAGAATGAGCTCGTCTTTTCTCAGAACACTGGGCTCATCGTCTATCAGTACCTACTTCTCTAGCTGAGCAATGTCCACCTTGCTACCTTTCAGCAAAGCTTTCTCTTTCGAGACAATCTGTTCCCAAGCCATGCCCAAAAGCAATGGATAATTATCACCAAGCCATTCCAGGCTGCAGAACTTAAGAACATTGGTGCAATATTTGATGAGCCTTGATTTAAACCTATCCATCATCTACTGCTCTACGACCTCAACCTCCCTTTTGACAAGCATTTCTATGTCCCTAGCATATTGGACCACCATGTCCCTCTCTTCTATAGCATTGACCAGCTCGTCACAGTAATCCTGAGCCTGTTAGAGCACCTCCTCCTTTTCTTTGTTTCACGATCAAGCTTGGTCTTCAGTTTAGCCATGCTCATGTTTGCCGCATCTCTCTCTAGGACCAAAGCATGGTTCCAAAGGAATGCTTCTCATTCCGATGCTTGGTCCTCTTCTCTTTGAGTACCTTGATGGCATCCACATCCTTCTTCCTAACTTTGACTTGAGATTTCCTCAGTTTTTCAACCTCGGCATCAGGATGAGCTATGGTCCTTTAGTTGTCGGCCTCAATGAGTTTCTAATTTTCGATTCCGAGCATTCTTTCCCTCGAGACCTTAGAGATTTTTTCAGCTACTCATGACCATTCATTGTATTGATTATGAACATCATCCATGCAAGCAATGGTCATCTCTTGGATGTCGAATGAAATTCTTTTCATGTTGGGAACAAGCTTAAGCACATCAAAGAATATATTTGGAAATCGCTCCTTCAGTTTAGCCATTTGAGCACTAGCGGCAACTTGCTGCCCCACTAAGATGGCCAGAGCTTCAGTAGTTTCATTACCAAGTCTATGATGAGAAGTCTCAGAACCACTCTATTGGTGCCCGCGGTTAGAAGATTGACTACGATGGGTTGCGGTCAACTGCTGAGTAGAAATAGAAGCTGCAGGTGGAGCACGAGATGGGTCGCCTGGTGGGAAGTCATCTGATGATCTGAATACTTATCCAAATTCTTTGGAGGAGGAGACATGGACCTGGGGCGATACTTAGAGTTGGAGCATATGATAGATAATATATGCTAAAGCAATCTTTGTCCCGGTTATTTCTATCATGACTACTTCTATCACGATTGGATCGGCGGCTAGAGTTTGTGTCCCGGTGTAACATCCTATATCTAGAGGCCAAAAGCTAAGCGCTACAGTTGCTGCAATTTTTCAAAAGTGCCGCCGACTTTCCAGATTTAATAATTTGAATTATTTTACAAAAAGCACCCTATCCTCTTTAAATTATACAAAACATTTAAGTGCCATACCACAAATAATTTTATATAACCATTAAAACACTTAGAAAAATCAGTAAAAATTCTAGAAAATCTCTTTTAATATGTTTTCCAACATATAAAAATTTCAGACCCAAATCTTTTATTATTTAACCGTAAATAATTGTTAACCCAAATTAACATTTTCTTTACTAGAAAATTAATTTAAATTCGACATAATTTCATAAATTTTCGAAAATTGAAACCCATCTCCAAAATAATATATATTATTGGCATAAAAATTCGCAACGCATTTGGATGTCATTTTACGGGTTTTTCACCTTAAAACATATCATAAAATCAATATTAACATACATAAATCATCAACCTGTATATCTAATCATTCCATCATTCAAAAACATGGCAAATCAGTGCAAAATATTTGGCATTCATCTAAAGACTGAAAACACAATAAAAAATGAGATGTAAACATTATTCACCTTAGCTTTAGAGATTAAAGATATTGAGATGCGAATAGATTTGATTTGAATTAGCTTCTTCTTAGCTTTTCTCCTCTTTTCCTTATTAATGGTGGCCGGCTTTGAGTTATAAAAAAATTCGAACGAAAAATGAACATGTATGGGTACATGATCTAATGGTTTAGGGTATAAGAATGGCCACTTTCTTATTTTACCCCTCCTCTATTTTAATTTAAACTTCTTATTTTAATTCATTGTTTAAATGGCATGGCTACATTTAATTAAAATATAATCTCAATCAACTAATCAACACATTATTTTATTTAATTTAGATAACTAAATATCCTAAATAATATTACCAAAAATCTAGGGTGTTACAAACTTCCCTCCTTAAAGAATTTCATCCTCAAAATTACGATAAGGTAGACAACAATCAAACAAGAAGGTAAAACAGACCATCGAACAAGTCAGGATAAGCATCTCTAATCCTGCTCTCAATCTTCCAAGTGCAGTCCCTGTCATTGTCGCTCCACTGGACTTTGACTAATCTGAACGTCTTGATTCTAAGCCTCTTCTCATCTCTCGCAACTATGTGAACTGGCTTCCTCACTATAGTCAAATCTGGTTCAACTACTAAGTTATCTAGCACAGTTGGTACAACAACAGTCTTTGGGTCTCAAATACACTTTTTGAGGTGAGAAACATGGAAAATATCATAGACTCCTACTAAACTGCTTGGTAACTCAACTCTATATGCGGGTTTCTCGATCCTCTCAACAATAGGAAAAGGGCCAACGAATCTCGGTGTTAACTTTTATGATTTCTCAATCTAATCACGCCCTTCATCGATGATACTTTGACATAAACCTGATCTCCAACTGACAACTCTAAGTTTTTCTGTCTCTTGTCTGCATAACTCTTCTGCCTAGACTGAGCCTCTTTCATTCTAGCCCAAATGACCTTAATCTTTTCTGCCGCTTCCCTGACTAATTTTGGACCAAGAACCAACCTATCCCCAATGTTTAACCAACATACGAGAGATTTGCATGGCCTTCCATACAAAGCTTAAAACGGTACCATCCCAATACTAGTCCGATAACTATTGTGATATGAAAACTCGACAAAATGCTGATGGTCTTTCCATGATCCCTCGAAATCTAATACACAAGATCTTAACAAATCTTCCAAGATTTTTCTAACGTTTTCCCATCTATTGCGGATGGTAAGCGATACTCATCTTGAGCTTGGTTCCCAAAACTTCATGCAGACTCTTCCATAACTCGCTAGTGAACAAAGAATCTCTATCACTAACTATACTACTAGGAATTCCATGCAGTCCAACCACATTCTTCATGAATAACCTTGCCAAAAAAGGTGTCGTTCTAGTTGACTTAACTGGAATGAAATGGGCACTCTTGGTCAATCTATCCACTATGACCCATATACTATCATTTTCCCTATTCGACCTTGGCAACCCGTCAAAAAATCCATGGAAATTATGACGACCCGCCTTTTATTCCATAGAAAGACGTATCATAAATTGGAAAGAAATATGTATAAAAGAAAATAGATAGAAAGAAAGAACTTAACAATATTAGAATCTCAGAGCGAAATGGAAAAAAAATATTACAACACGTAGGTATTACATAATATTTATTATATATCAGAGTCATTCATTTACACATCACATTAGACAGTCGTAATGACCTACCTTTACATCACAACCCGAAAAGCAAATAGAGCTACTAACACAGCAGAATAGATATATATATATATAGATACGCCAAGTTTCATGCTCCAAGTCTTTTTCAAAATACATCAAGCCAACCTGATTCACTTGGCTATTCATAAAAATTTGAGTACCTAAGAGTTTAAGAAAACAGAAAATAAACTTGGGGTCAGATATGGGTCTGCTGTGAGTAAACGATTTAAGTTGTTTAACTTTAAAATCTTTTGAAAACAAAGGTATCTTGTAATACTCTCCGCAAATACACATGGACAAGTTTTTCCCTTACGATAACCAAAGCATTTGATAGGAAATCCATTTATATTATAATAGTGTCTAGGATTTTCAATATAAAATAGGAAATAGCTGGAATGCTTACATCACACATTCCAACATAGTTGAGCACAACCAAAACCGTACAGGCGCTTATTGGAGATTGGATTCCATACAATAGCAGGGCAATTTGGGTACCGCCCATCACAGTACGAGTTCTAGATCAGAGTACCGAAGATCCAATCTGATCCCCTACAACACAAGACCGGAGCTACCCCTTAGTGGATAGTCCGAATAAGACAACCATGCGGTTGTGGCCAACAACCGCCCATGCAGCCGAATAAAAAGGACCTCTAGATAGGGGAAAATCTTAACCTACTTGGGTGCTACCCACTTAGCCTTGCTGCACCTCTCCTATTTTACCCATTCCAGATTGATGAGGCTTGAGGCTACGATTACCTTTATAACACACATACCCTGGAATGCTCATCGTCCTCCATTGACGATGGTTTGATAGCATTCGTCCATACAAGTCCGTTCTGGGTCCGAATGGAACCGAAGGCACTATCCCCATTACGCCCATTTTGGAATCACCCTCAGAGTTAACAACAAATAGCCCTTGCATTCTAAATCTTCAATCTCGATCTTCACTTGGTATTTCACAAACTATCGCTTAATTTGGATCGATGTGGTTTCCGGATAACAATTTGACATCCGATCCCAATCTCATCGAAATCCAAACGCCGTCTTTTAAGGTCAAATTGTTTAAGTAAAACAATTTAATTAAATCTAGAATATTATATTCATCCAGAAATTCTTAATGGATAAAAAACTCATATTTATCAACAGCTCAATCCAAAGCATTTCGTATCACACAATATCATAGATTAACATACTAGAGATATTAATCAATCCAAGCATTCAATACAATTTAACCATCCATAAGCAAGATTAATTGATCACACAATTTATAATTAATTTAATTTACCCAAAATAAATTATTTATTTATGAATTAATTACTTATAATCCTGCTTAATTATCATTGATTAATTACACACCATTTATTTTATTTTAATTAATTATTGGAATTAGTTAATTATCATTCATAATTACATAAGACCTTAATTAATTAAAAGTTTAAACCATTTCTCTTAATTATTTACTTAACTACAGTATTGAATTTTATTTTAATAAGCTGCTTGGAATTAATTTTTTATTAACATATAAATTAACTAAGATCCTTAAATTAGTTAATAGTTAAAAACATTTTACTTCCTTTAATCAACTACTTAATTACACTATTTAATTTCATTTAATAAACTTAGGAATTAAATAAAATATTGGACATATAATAAAATATTCCAACTTAATTAATTTGAGTTAAAAATAAATTATAATTTAACCCTTAACTAACCCAAATATTAAGTAAAGCATTAATCATTTGAAGAATTGGTTAAGGAAATTGTTTTAAAACTTGTTTTATTTTTACTTTAAAAATTGTTATTTCAATTGTGAACAAAACCCGAGCCAAACCCTATGCTAACCTAAGCCAAACGCCTTTTTTTTATTTTTAAAAATTGTTTTTATTTTAACTTTTAAAAACCTATTACTTAAGCAAACTCGAGCCCAACCCGTAAACAAACTCGAGCCAAAACCTTCTTCCTCGAGCTCTCTCTTCTCTTTCTATTCCTACTTTATCTAAAGAACTAAGAACCAGATATATCAGAACCACGTGCATGTGCACACATGATCGCTGATGCTTCGATCATCGCTGCTACCAGTAGCAAGTCGATGACAACCTTCTCCCTCGATTTCGACCACCCAGAACCTAGAAATGAACCTTAGACGAATTCGAGCACATGATCAACGACAGCAATCAACACCCAGTCACAAGATCCACCGTGCACCACCATCTCCGACCATCAGAAGCTTCGATGCCGCATCCAAACCTTCGTCGTAGACCTACGCTCCTATTCCCCCTACTCCGATTAAGTCCAATGTCGCCGCACCGTCGCATTAAACCCGAGATAATCGTCGAACCAACAGGTCCTTAAACCCTACAACGCCGTCGCCTCGCCACCACGATGATCAGAAAAATCAAAGACCATTTTTCCCATGATCCCTAACCTTCACGCTACCTCCAGCAAAAACCACGACACTCCCCTTCACTCCGATCGCCAGAAATCGAGCAAAGTCATGACTCTGTTCAACCCTAAAATTATACCCAAATATAACTTAAAAATCTTGATTTTATTTTTGAAAATCATAGTTTTTAAATATGAATCAGAAGATATAAGCAAAAACCAAGATTTAAACAATAAATTTTCTGACTTAATCTGATTTTTACTATTCTTCTTCTTTCCCATTAACTCTACCTTCTAACTACACTTAGAAATATTTTTAAAATTAAGATTTCGTTAATTCAAACACATTTCTTTTAAACATCATAACCTAAAAGAGATTAAGGGAAGAAAATCTGAAATTTTGAACTTATATTTAGTCTGTAAAACTAGAACAGAGGCATGCTTACCTATACACAGACATTCACACAGTCTACTTCAACATATATACGTGCAAAGCATATTAATTCATCCATGCAAAACATTTTTCACAACACTACTTCAAGAATTTATCACATGCATCAGGATATAAAAAAGATTTAAGTTTTAAAAGTGATGTTTACTCACTTGGAAATGTTGAACAGAGAAAAGCTTTGAAAATATTGAAATGATTTTGAAATTTGAAAACTGCTACTTGATCTTGGGTCTTTACTTAGCTTCAGATTTGAAAACTTGAAAGAGGTTGTTTAGTTTTTTTTCTTTTTTTTATTCTCTGGTTTTGTTTTAGTTTTGGTTTTAAAAGATGAAAGAAAGAAAAGGAATAGGAGTACAGATATATATACCTGGTTTCTCATTTTTTTGCTTTTTATTATATTTTTTTATTATGAAGAAACAATAAACTTGATACTTGTGAATTTGCATGGCATCCTAGCTTACAAATGTCAAATGCATGCATTCTGTATATTCTTATATTTTTATATTATTTTATATTTGTATTTATACATTTTCTTTTTATATTTTCTTTTTATTTATTTTATGTTTATTTAATAAAATAAAATCTCTTATTCATTCCTATGTTAAACTTAAGCTATTTATATTTTAAATTAATAACTATGCATATATACCTAGTGTTTTAAAAATGTAGAGTTTTTAAATCCAACTTATTTTTAAGATATACTATAGAATTTCAAATCATAGTTTTATTTTCAATCTACATATATATAATAGAAAATAAATAGCACATGTATTGGTTTGAAAAGAATATGTTTGGCACATCTTAAATGACTATATAAGAAAATTATCAAATCAATATTACTGAAATTCCGGGTTGTCACATTACATCCACCTTAAAAGAATTTCGTGCCCGAAATTTAAAGCAGAAGATAAACAAAAGCATTTTATATTCAAACCATCAAGCATACACATCAGTCTTATGCTTGTCTAACCAATCTATTTCCAAAATAAGGTCAAATCCTTTGAAATCCAATACAAATGGGTCGCATGAGAAATTATGGGATAGTAAGAAATTCTTAGACCTTTACGGATCATATCTAACTTGGTTACTCCCTCTATGGGATTAGATACAAAAATAGGGCGGTCCATGACACTGGGGGTAAGATGAAATTTCTCTACCATTTCCAAAGAAATAAAACTAAGGGAAGCACCAGAATCAAACAAAACTCTAACATAAGTGCCGTCTAAAAGAAAAGCACCTCAGAGAATGCCTTTGCCTTTTCCATCAGTAGAAGTTGACGGTCCACCTTGAATAGCAAACACTTTGATCGGTTGAGCTCCCTGGAGAAGTGGGAAAGATTTCACCATATGCCATGGCTGTTGATAAATTTGAACCATCGCGAAATGGTACCCCTCTGCTGCGTCGGAGCTCCACCTCTAGGACACTGCTTAGCCAAATGACCTTCCTCCTGGCACACATAACATTTCTGAGTTGCATTGTTTCCTACAGGTTCCCCTTTACCCTGCTTCTTTCAGTTCGGGTTAAATTTCCTTTTATTCGGATTGGTAGAATTCCTATTTGGTGCTGCTAGTGTTGCGAAGGGTTTCTTTTCCATAAGCTCTTCGTATCTCAGTGCCATATCTACCAATTCCACAAATGATCCTTTGAGATGTGCAGTCATCTTCTCATGAAATTCGGGCCTCATTCCAAGCACAAACATCTCGTTCTTCTTAAGGGATGAGTCAATAAGACCAGGTCCATAGCGGGATAACTCGTTAAACTTGGTTTCATACCCCGATACCGACAAACTTTCTTGCTTAAGGTCTAGAAAATTCCTATATAGTTGAGTCTTCCCTGCGATAGGCATAAACTGTTCTTCAAACACTTCCTTGAACTTGGTCCAAGAGATATCATCCTCGGAAATATTCATAGTGACTGCATCCCACCATGCAGCTGCTCCTTCTTGAAGTTGCCATGATGCCATAACACGCTTCTGCTCATACATCAGACCTAAACTCTTGAAAATCCGCTCACACAAGCGCAACCAGGCTTGAACTTCAGTAATGGACTCTATACCCTTAAAAGGCTTTCCTACGAGATTGGTAAAGTCCTTGCACAATGCTATAAAGCTTACCCGAGGCGGTATTGGGTTTACATCCTCGCCCATTACTCTTTCTCCTTCATCATTCGGACCTCATCCATTCGTGGTCGTCGTGCTACTCACACCTCTGCCTCGTCTTCCTCTGGAACTCATATTGGCAACCTGGACATGTAGCCCAACAATCATATACATACATACATACATATACATATACATATATATATATATATATATATATATATATATATATATATAAATTACAAGTACTCTCTGTCATGATGGGTATTAACCCAAAAAGCCTAGGTATTATCTCAACCTAGCGCTCTGATACCAACTGTGACAACCCTCCTTTCATTCCACATAAAGACATATCGTAAATTGGAAAGAAATAGGTAGAAAACAAAATAGATAGAAAGGACTAAACAATATTAGAATCTCACAGCGAAATGGGAAAAAATATATTACATCACATAGATATTACATAATATTCATCATACATCAGAGTCATTCAGTTACACATCACATTAGACGGTCGTGATGATCTTCCTATACATTACAGCCCAAAAAGCAAACAAAGCTACTAACAAAGGGGAATGGATATATATAGCTACGCCAAGTCTCTTGCTACAAGTCTTTTCCAAAATACGTCAAGCCAACCTGAATCACTTGGCCACTCATAAAAATTTGAGTATCCAAGAGTTTAAGAAAACAGAAAATAAACTCCGTGTCAGACATGGGTCTGGTGTGAGTAAATGATTTAACTTTTTTAGCTTGAAAATCTTTTGAAAACAAAGGTATCTCATAAGACTCTCCGTAAATAAACATGGACATGTTTTTCCCTTACAATAACCAAAACATTTGATAAGAAATCCTGTTATATTATAATAGTGTCTAGGGTTTTCAATATAAAATAGGAAATAGCTGGAATGCTTACATCTCACGTTCCAACATAGTTGGGCACAACCAAAACCGTACAGGCGCATATTGGAGATTGGATTTCATACAATGATAGGGCTACTGGGGTACCGCCCGTCACAGTACCTGGTCTAGATTAGAGTACCGAGGATCCACCCTGATCCCCTACAACACAAGACCGGAGCTACACCTTACTGGATAGTCCGAATAAGACAACCCCGCGGTTGTGGCCAACAACCGCCCACACAACCGAAAAGGGACCTCTAGACAGGGGAAAATCTTATTCTACTTGAGTGCTACCCACTTAGCCTTGCTACACCTCCGCTGTTTTAGCCATTCAGGGTTGATGAAGCTTGAGGCTACGATTACCTTTATAGCACACATATCTTGGAATTCTCATTGTCCTCCATTGACGATGGTCTGATAGCATTCGTCCACACAAGTCCATTCCGGGTCCGAACGGAACCGAAGGCACTATCTCTGTTACACTCGTTTTGGAATCACCCTTAGAATTAACGATAAATAGCCCTTGCATTCTGAATCTTCATTCACGATCCTCACTTGAGATTTTACGAGTTATCGCTAAATTTTAGACCGATGTGGTTTTTGGATAACAATTTGATATCTGATCCAAACGCTTTCGTTTAAGGCCAAATTGTTTAAGTAAAACAATTTAATTAAAGCCAGAATATTATATTCACACAGAAATTCATCACAGATAAATAACTTACATTTATCAACAGCTCAATTCAAAGCATTTCATATCACAGAATATCACATATTAACATGCTAGAGATATTAATCAATACAAGCATTCAATACAATTCAATCATCCATAAGCAAGATTAATTAATCACACAATTTATAATTAATTTAATTTACCCAAAATAAATTAATTATTTACGGTTTAATTACTTATAATCCCGCTTAATTATCATTGATTAATTACAAACCATTTTATTTTATTTTAATTAATTATCAAAATTAATTAATTATCATTCATAATTACTTAAGACCTTAATTAATTAAAAGTTTAAACCATTTCTCTTTATTATTTACTTAATTACATTATTAAATTTTCTTTTAATGAACTGTTTGGAATTAATTTATTATTAACATATATATTAACTAAGATCCGTAAATTAATTAATAGTTGAAAACATTTTACTTCCTTTAATCAACTACTTAATTACACTATTTAATTTCATTTAATAAACTTAGGAATTAAATAAAATATTGGACATATAATAAAATACTCTAACTGGATTTATTTAAGTTAAAAATAAATTATTATTTAACACTTAACTAACCCAAATATTAAGCAAAACATTAATCATTTAAAAAATTGGTCAAGGAAAAAAAATTAAAACTTGTTTTATTTTTACTTTAAAAACTGTTACTACATTTGCGAATAAAACCCGAGCCAAACCCTAAGCTAACCCGAGCCAAACCCTATGCTAACCTGAGCCAAACTCCTTTTTTTTTCTTTTTAAAACTTGTTTTTGTTTTAACTTTTAAAAACCTGTTACTGAAGCAAACTCGAGCCTAACCCATAAATAAACTCTAGCCAAAACCTTCTTCCCCGAACTCTCACTTCTCTTTCTATTCCTACCTTATCTATAGAACCAAGAACCTAGATATATCAAAACCATGTGCACGTGCACACATGATCGCCGACGCTCCGATCATCGCCGCTACCACCAGCAAGTCAATGGCAACCTTCTTCCTCGATTCTGTCCACCCAGAACCTGGAAATGAACCCTAAATCGAATTCGAGCACATGATTAACAGCAGGCACCAACACCAGGTCACAAGATATACCATGCACCACCATCTCCGACCATCAGGAGCTTCGACGCAGCGTCCAAACCTTCGCCGTAGACCTATGCTTCTATTCCCCCTACTTCGATCAAGTCCGATGCCGCAACATCGTCACATTAAACCCGAGAACATCGTTGAACCCAACAGGTCCTTAAACCCTACAACACCGACGCCTCACCACCACAATGATCTGAAAAATCAAAGACCATTTTTCCCGTGATCCCTGACCTTCACGCTACCTCCAACAAAAACCAAGACACTCCCTTCACTTCGATCGCTAGAAATCGAGCAAAGTCTCGATTCCATTCGACTCGAAAATTCTACCCAAATACAAACTTAAAAATCTTGATTTTATTTTTAAAAATCTTGATTTTATCTTTAGAAATCATAGTTTTTAAATACGAATCAGATGATATAATCAAAAACCAAGATTTAACAATAAATTTTCCGACTTAATTTGATTTTTACTGTTCTTCTTCCTTCCCAGTGACTATACCTTCTAGCTATACTTAGAAATATTTTTAAAATTAAGATTTTGTTAATTCAAAAACATTTCTTTTAAACATCATAACCTAAAAGAGATTAGGGGAAGAGAAGTTGAAATTTTGAACTTATCTTTAGTCTGTAAAACTAGAACAGAGGCATGCTTACCTATACACAGACATGCACACAATCAACTTCATACTTATATACATGCAAAGCATATTAATTCATCCATGCAAAACTTTTTCACAACATTACTTCAAGATTTTATCGCATGCATCAGGATATAAAACAGATTTAGGTTTTAAAAGTGATGTTTACTCACTTGAAAATGTTGAACAGAGAAAAGCTTTGAAAATATAGAAATGCTTCTGAAATTTGAAAACTGCTACTTGATCTTGGATCTTTGCTTAGCTTCAGATTTGAAAACTTGAAAGAGGTTGTTTAGTTTTTTTTTCTTTTTTTTATTCTCTGGCTTGGTTTTAGTTTTGGTTTTAAAAGATGAAAGAAAGAAAAGGAATAGGAGTAGAGATATATATACCTGGTTTCTCTCTTTTTTTTCTTTCTATTATCTTTTTTTTATGAAGAAACAATGAACTTGACATTTGTGAATTTGCATGGCTTCCAAGCTTACAAATGTCAAATGCATGCATTTATATTTTCTTATGTTTTTATATTATATTTTAAATTTTTGTTTGTATATTTTATTTTTATATTTTATTTTTATTTATTTTATGTTTATTCCTATTTTAAACTTAAGCTATTCATATTTTAAATTAATAACTATGTATATATACCTAGTGTTTTAAAAATGTAGAGTTTTTAAATCCAATTTATTTTTAAGGTATACATATAGAATTTCAGATCACAGTTTTATTTACAATCTACATTTATATAATAGAAAATAAATAGCACATGTATGGTTTGAAAAGAATATGTTTGGCACATTTTAAATGATTATATAAGAAAATTATCAAATCAGTATTGCCAAAATTTTGGGTTGTCAAAGAAATAAAATTCCACTTCCATACCGGAATATCTAATGGCTAAAGCAATCCACTTGGTTACTTGTGTTTGGCCTTTTCCTATTGGAAAATTAAGCACTGCTTTACACATAAACCAATATCCCGCTTCATACCTTCCCAAAAGGAAATCATCTTCATATCCTGATACATCTCAGTACCTCTTGAGTGAATAGAGAATTTTGAACGGTGGCATTCCTCTAAGACTTCTTTCCTTATGTTCCTCATACTTGGAAAACACTCTGGTCAATACTGAAATCTTTCAAGTCATCACTCTTAGTTTCATCTTTTAACTTCTTGATTCATTCAGCTAACACTAGATCCTCTTCCTGCTTAGAAGCGATCCTTTTGATCATCATTGGTCAAACTTTCAAACAAGATAATACAACAATATCTCCACTAGACCCAGCCTTGGATCTCCACTGCACTATGCATCTGCTAATGCTTCCAACTCTTTCCACTCAGCAATCATCGCCAATAATGTGTTCTGATGTTTCCGGCTAAGTGCATCTACAACCTTATTGCCTTTCACCAATGTGTACTTAATCCCAAAATCATAGCGGTAATAAACTCTAACCACCTCTACTATCTCATGTTCAACTCCTTCCAAGAGAACAAATATTTCAGCGACTTATGATCTATATATAACTCAAAACTCTCTCCCAAAAGGTAATTTCTACACACCTTCAAGGCAAAAATCACTATAGCTAATTACAAATCATGTGTTGGATATCTGACCTCATGCCCTTTAAGATGTCTAGAAGCGTAGGAAATCACTTTACCCCTCTGCATCGGCACAGCTCCTAATCATGTTCCACTCCATCCATATAAACCACCAAATCCCGATTCCTTTCTAGATCAACCAACACAGGTGCTTGGGCAATAAGTGTTTCAAACTCTGGAATGCTTCCTTACACTTATCGGTCCATGCAAACTTTACATTCTTTCTTGCTAGCTTGGTCATCGGTGCAGCTATCCGTGAAATATCCTTAATGAACCTCCGATAATAACCAACCAACCTAGGGAAACTCTTTATCTCCGTCACTATCTCAGGTCTCTTCTAACTATTTACTACATCAATCTAAGTGGATCCACTGATAACCCTTCCTTAGAGACTACATGATCAAGAAACTTCACTTCCTTCTTCCAGCTAAGACACTTCGAAAATTTCGCCTTCAGCTGATGCTGCCTCAGCATCCCAAGCACCGCTCTAAGATGAACTTCATACTCTCTTTCATCCTTCGAGTATATCAAGATATCATCTATGAAAACCAATATGAACCTATCAAAGTGCTCTCAGAAAACCTGGTCCATCAAATCCACAATGAATGCTGGCACAATAGTCAGTCTGAATTGCATAACTAACCATTCGTTCGACCCATATCTAGTCCTAAACACCGTTAAAGGTATACTCTCCTCTCCTACTCTGAGCTGATGGAAACCTGTTGCTAAATCCAATTGTGAAAACACCTTGGCTCTACTCAACTGGTCGAACAAATCATCAATCCACAACAATGGATTTCGATTCTTTATCGTATTCTCATTCAACTTATGATAATTGATATATAGCCTTAACGATCCATGTGGCTTCTTAGCAAACACTTCGGTTGCTTCCCAAGGTGAACTACTTGGCTTGATAAACCCTTACTTTCAAAATCCACCAACTGCAGCTTTAGCTCCCTCATCTCTGTAGGAGTCATCATTCTCGATGGTCTACTCAATGGTTCTGCTCTCGGAACCAAATCTATCCAAAACTCAATGGCTCATTTCGGTGGCAATCCAACTACAGGCTCAAAATCATCTGCAAATTCTCTAAGCATGAAGACTCGACTCATCTTCCAATTCCATAACACCCAACATAACATTCACCTCACTACTAAGACCTTCTATAGTATAAATAATTTGATCACTACAGTCTAGGTGTCTAAGCGATATTTTCCTATCTCGACAAAATATCCTAAGATCGTACTCACTTAACCAACTATACCAAGAATGATTTCGAACCCCAAAAAATCAAACACATGCAAACTGCATACAAAAGTATGACCTAACAGGTACTTTAACCGGTCACACCTCAACCCTAAAGTCTCACACCCTCCTATTAGATTCACAACTTGTAAGGAAGTAACTAAATATGTAGGTTCTAGTTTAAGCTTATTTATCAAATATCTAAAGAATACGATACATCAGTATCAATAAAACGCTAACAGTCATACCATGAATCTAAAGCATACCTCCCAAGACTGTCTTTCCTTTCTCCTGGGCTGTTGGCTTCGAAGCAGCAGGCTCCAATGCATATAATTTGCCATTTCCATCCTTAGCGGGCTCCTTGCACTGGCTTTTTTAGTGGCATATCTGGTCACAGTTGAAGCACTTGACATCCTTCCTCCCAGCCACTTTCTTTGCCTTCCGAGCGTGACACTCATTAGCAAAGTGCCTCTTTTGAAACAGACAATCTCAGACTCCGCTTCTTAGCTGTTCCACCCTTCCGAGCACTTTTCTTAGGAATGAATTTCCTCTTTTGATTCTACCCAACCTGGACTTCTTTAGCCTTACTCTTCTCTAGAGAATCAAGGATCTCCTCATGACTTAAGTCCACCTTCGCAACAAAATCAGAAGGATCTCTAATATGAAGTTATGTAGCCCTAGACAACTTAGGTTTAACCTTATGATAAACTTCCTATTTCTCTTTATCATAGTATCCACTGAAGCATACCCACATCTGGCTAACTCCTCGAACCTTCTGGCATACTCCAAAATAGACATCTTTCCCTGCTCTAATTCAGCAAAATTTTGATCAGAGTCAACTGTGCCATTGCAGACATGAACCTCTCCTAGACTTCCCCTTGAAATCTTCCTAGGTCATAGTCTCCTCATCTACTGCCAAAGTCACACTAGTGCACCAGAAAAAAGCTGCTTCCTGAAGCTATATAGAGGTCAACCTCATCTTTTGCTCATCATTGAGCCCCAGATCTGCAAAAAAATCCTTTCGCAGTGCAAAAACCAATTTTCCACCTCAATTGCATCTTCCGTTCCAACAAATGGCTTCCCTCCAAGCTTGGTGTAATCTCCCCTCAGCTTAGCATAATGGTTAACTATCGAAACTTCCAGAACTCCTGCCCCTATAGCATATCCTCCTACCATTCCAACTGCAACTACAGCTTGCATCATATTCACAAAAAACTGATACATAGCTCCTATGTCCACTTATGGAACTCCAACACCTACATTCACCGCTAGTGCCTGAGCTGATCTCTCCTTGTACTAGGTCTGACATTCCCATCGGTGCCCTCCCCTCTTGGTTTAACACTTCCTCTTATACCTTCCATATCTATATTCAAACCTTATGAGATACAGAGAAATAACCTAACAAAGATAGGAGACTAGGGATAAAGCGTATACTTATATATAGCAAATAAAAGTACGTTACCATAGCATTATCCCATACCCCAATCTTACTCTAATTCCTTAGGATTATGTTTTAAAAACCATTTTTTTTAGTTTGAAGCTTTTCATAAACCATGATCTAATATCAAGTTGTAACATCCCGTATCTTGAGGCTAAAAGCTATGCGCTACAGTTGCTGCAACTTTTCAAAAGTGCTGACGACTTTCCAGATTTAATAATTTGAATTATTTTACAACAGGCCCCTTATCCTCCTAAAATTATATAAAACATTTAAGTCCCATACCTTAAATAATTTTATATAACCTTTAAAACACTTAGAAAAAATCAATAAAAATTCTAGAAAATCTCTTTGAATATGTTTTCCAACATATAAAAATTTCAGACCCGTTTTTTATTATTTAACCATAAATAATTATTAACCTAAATTAACATTTTATTTACTAGAAAATTCATATAAATTGCACATAATTTCATAAAATTCCAAAAAATGAAATCCATCTCCAAAATAATATTTATGATCCTTATAAAAATTCACAAGGCATTTAGATGTCATTTTATAGGGTTTTCACCTTAAAACATGTCATAAAATCAATATTAACATAAATAAATCATCAACATGTATATATAATCATTCCATCATTCTAAAACATGGAAAATCAATGCAAAATATTCGGCATTCATCTAAAAACCAAAAATGAGATGTAAACATAATTCATCTTGGCTTTAGAGATTAAAGAGATTGAGATGTGAATAGATTTGATTTGAATTAGCTTCTTCCTAGCTTTTCTTCCTCTTTTCCTTATTAACAGTGGTCCGACCTTGAGTTATAAAAAATTTCAAATGAAAAATGAACGTGTATGGGTACGTGGCCTAAGGGTTTAGGGTATAAGAATGACCTCTTTCCTATTTTACCCATCCTTTATTTTAATTTAAAATTCTTATTTTAATTCTTTGTTTAAATGGCACAGCTACCTTTAATTAACATCAAAACTCAATCCCCTAATCAACACATTATTTTATTTTGTTTAGCCAATTAAATATCCTAAATAATGTTACCAAAAATCTAGGGTGTTGCACCTGGCCACTACCTCGATGATAAGCACTTGGATAGCGTTTTCGCTGTCGAGTTGTATTGTCCTCCACATATTAGAGTATATATTTTCTTTTTCCATGGATCCTACAAATAAAACAAGAAGAAGTTAGATCCAATGAATAAGAAGGCATGTCAAGTGATGTGCAGTAGCGTGAAGTGCACATATATGTAAGTGTCCTAGTGTCCCCATGATGGACCGCCGGTTGGAGGTTTGCTCGTGGGAGTGATCTCTCCAGCAATGCTCGGAATGGGATCCTTGTTGAACTGAATAAGGGAGTCGATGCCCACCAAACTAATGTTATCAACGTCGAAGGAGCCAAACTCGGCTGGAATTGGCCCTAATCCAACAAATGTGCATGTTGATGGACTAAAAGGCGTCTTTTTTGCAGTTATGACTTACGAACACTGCGTAGATGTCTAAGCCTTGGAAATCTTCACTGGTAGCCTAATAGACTATTGATTGTCTTTGGATTGCTCAGTCTAAAACACGTGGCCCATGTCAATGTTACTTGGCCAGCCTCACCACTTTCACCCATGATCTCGCCTTCCTTGACATTTTGTTGTGTTTGCTCATCAATTTCTTCCACTCCAGCCCTAGGACTTGGGACTAGGGGCATATCTAGGTCAGTATTGCCTTCTTTGGGCAAGATGTGATCACCATCGTCAGTGTCATCGTCATCATTGGTAACCACTGGGACTATACAGTACCGCGTTTTGCTTCCAAAAAATCATGGGCATGAAGATTCTCATCTGACAAAAGGGTTCTGATATTTCAATCCTCTAACGGAATGGCTATAAGAGCATTAATGGCATCTGAAATTTCTACACTATTTGGTCTTATTAGAATATTTGGACAATAAAACAAGATAAGAGTTCAGTTTGTAGATTATTAAACGAATTCGTTTAATGCATATAAAATGGAACCTACATCCGAATAGCCATCTTCGTGTGAACTCGAGCGGACAACGGATGTAGAACCACTTGTTTTTTAAATAGCTCAAATTGTTCCATATGTTGGAGACTAATCTACAAGCTCTTATCGATTCCAGGTATAGACTTTCTTTTTGGCTCTTGAAGCTGTGTGTGTATGTATCAAATCTTCACATCCCTGGGTGCTCGGTGTAAGTTTTCAATGAAAACCATATATGTGCCGAGAAGAAAGGCATAGATTTTTGGATGCAACTGCGCAGGAGCCAATCTTCTAAAATTCAGAACTCAATGGATGAACTAATTGAATAGTACGACGTAGCCTATCAAGCACATGTATCTATTATAGGTAATGTGATCCTCTAGGGGGATTGTGGGTCTTAGATCACAAAACGGGAGTAGGATGCCATCAAATGAGATTCTGTCTATGTTGCATACTCTTCGAAGAGATCCTTCATTGATTCTGGAGGCAATAGAATCATTAGGATCGTTTAAAATTAAGGCAATTGTTAACAAGAAAACATGTCAATACCCCAAAATGAAGTTTAAGTATAAGTGATTCCTTCGAAACCTGCTTTTGAATAGGTGAAGGTAGCTTACACCCTTCGAATAGGTAAATATGGTTGAAAACACCCTTTAATACCTTTTGACGCAATTGAAAGGCTAAACCCTCTTCAGAATTTCCTTTTGAACTAATTGTTTTATGACTCTATTGGAACCATCTTTCGAAGGAACCAAGGGGCTTAAGGTTAGGACTTAACGATTTTGGTGAATTTGTTGAATTGTATGGTTTTGATGCCCTTGAAAGGTAATCTTTCGAGCATATTGATGTAGACAGACCCCAATGAGAGTTACATAAATTCATTTAGCCAACTAAAATCTCCAAGAATGCTAAAAACATGCATTGAAAATATATTCTTTACGCATTGAAGCTCAACTGTACAATGTAATTCTATCCCCAAATTCATTTGGAATTAAGGTTTACAACCATTAGAAAGTACAAGTAAGAAGTAAATGAAATCGGATCTCGTAAACTAGACCTCAATGGTCTTATTTATAGGCACGGGTTGGCACCTTTCGACCCATTGCTTTTGACACGATCGAAAGCTCTGCTTTCTCCCATTCGTGTGCATCCTTTTAATGAAGTCAATAGCCCTTTTCCTAACCTTTCTCCTTCGTACTTTTTCCTTTGCTCTTTTGAATCAGACCTCTCGACCTGGTCGAAAGGTTTATCTTGATGATCTTCTGCTGCCGCTAAACCTTAGGCTTCCATCTATTTTTCTTGGTAGTTTTCGACTTCATCCAAAGGTATGTAGAAGCGCTCTTTACTTAGCCATTAATATGCTATGTAAGTAAGCAAGGGTGTTGGCCTTCGACATTGTCCACATGAAGTTTTTGGGTTCCAAATGAGTTGAAACACAATAGAAAGCTCTGCTGTAAAAGATTCTATTCAAAAGCATCCTCTCTGGCTAGTACGGAACCTCATCTTTTTGTGTTTGAGAACGTTATATTGAATTCATCTAATTTTTTCTTCATAGGTGTGGATGGCTTTAACCAATTTGAAAGGCTAATATATGCTTTCGAAAGGGTTGCTGTGGCCAAACGTTCTTCTGATGAAGGTAGATGAAGGTAGATGAAGATGAAATCAATCGTTTCGAATGGTTTGGCGCACATGCGGAAAGCATGCAACTCATTGCCTTCGAAAGGTACCTTTCAACCTCTTCGAAAGCTTATTATTTATCTAAAATTCTTCTGTGGCATCCCTTCAACTCTTTCGAAATGTTTTGTGATCGTTGTTTCTAAATACTTTACATTCCTGTCGAAATCCTTGTTTAATGCTTATAGAAACCATGCTAATGCCTTTTGAACTTCACTAATGCTCTTTCTCCTTCTTTCATATTCCCACTCTTAAGAATATTATATGGATAACAGCATCCTTGAGGGTGTCATATGTAGGATCTACTTCCGGTCCACCTACCGGCTCTACTTGATTATCCAAAACTTGTTGTTCCACCTATGGATTTTGGGTTGTTGTGCATACTTTATCGGGTTTGTTGTGCATGTGAAGTTGTAGTTGAACTTCACTCGGTATCGGATTCAACATATCTGGAAGTGGATGCACCTATGGCTTAAGCAATAAAATGTTTGGAATGTCTTTGATCCATTTCTATAAAAATTTGATAGGTAATTAACATTAGAGTAATTACAAGATGCACATCCCCGTGCTAGACTGAATCCTAGTGCGGTGTCATACGGTGTTGTGCAGTTCATACTTCTGATATTATCATTTAATTGTTTGTTTTAAAAGTTTGGATTTAGCACAAAGTGACTGTCATCGTTGACCATCTCGACAAGCTTCACGTTATCGGTAATGCTTTGGAAATGCTATGGAACCAAGAAGGAGAAATTCAACACCGAGGCAATTATGAATTTGTGGTTCATGAATTTCCCTTCCTGTTTGAGTCGTACTGGCCCAACTCCAAGGAAGGGTTTCCTCCTTCTCTAATCCTAAATCACCATCATTAGCATCGTCCATGTCCAAGATCATCCAACACCATACATCCACCTCCAAGTCCTTCACTGCCTACCTAGGTATGAATGACTTAAGGCTCGAGAGTGTAGGAACAGGTTCAAAGGAGTTGAATCGTGGATCCACGGTTGAAGTTTGGCAACAGTGAGTTGAACGAGGCAGAGTTCAAGTGACGTGGAGCCGCAGTGTAAGGCTTAGATGAGGGTGAGGTTTGATTGGAAAGTTGGGATCTTTAACGCAACCCTTGAGTTTCAAGTCAGCAAGGATAAAATGACGGAATGAAGTGAAGTGAATTAGGATTTATAATCCTAAAACTCCTATCCATATTCAAAAGAATTAGGAAAATATCCAAAGTCTGGGGCCGGTATCGACCCAAGAAAAGGGGTCAATAGCAAGTCATGGTCTTATATATATTTATATATCTATGCGTGCGTGTGTGTGTGTGTCTATATATGTAAATGTAGGTGTATGTTGAAAACTTGTTCTGCTTCGTGCACGTGAAAGTGTATGTGTATATATCCAACTCCAGGACTAGAGTCAAAGGGGATCAGATTTAAACATGGCAAATCCATGAAAGGAACAAATTTAATATTACAGAGCTTGGAGTGACAAATCATGAGAATGCATTCCAAATTTATAATCCCTAATGTTGGGAAAGCATCAAAACAATGACAACAGATAGAAATGGTTTGTAGGAAGGATACTGGCCATTCAAAACAAAGAGTGGAGTCATTCATAGCAATCCGATAAATCTCGATTCAAAGCACATCACGTTTGAAACGATATGTACTTTGTAGGACAAGTGTTATCCAGCCTTTAGACAAGGCAGTATTAGAATAGATCGAACGATTCAAACTCGGAGTTATCAAGGCAGGAAACTCGGAGAGACAACCCCAGAATCTAGAAACTAAACACGAATAGAGTCACAATGCCAAGGCAAAGCCATTTCAGGGACAAAGTAATATGGACCCACCCAAGTTATGGGTTGGTGCCGACTTATACCCATGGGTCGTTACCGATACATCTTTCCTCCACAGATAGGTCCCATCTTCTGCTTACATAACCTATTTGAAGCTAGAAGCCTATCCTAAGTGTTGTTTTGTTGATCATATACAATTCTTTATCAATCTTCATAAACTCTTGAATTAACAACTCTATTCTTCCATGACTCCATCATTTGGACCTAAAAATAAGAAAATATCGGTGCCAATAACTATGTAATCACGAAGCTAACATAAGACGAGCCAAAGCAAAGAATTCAAGACGACCAAATTAGCCATCTCAGGGGTCGATACCAACCCATTCCCTTTGTGTCATACCGACCCATAAAAAGTGAAGATGTGGCACCCTATTTTCATGCAGAAGCAGTTTATGGCATGGAAAACGAGGTGGAGATATTTTGTAAGAATTTTAGGCTCCCTGCATGTATAAATAGGAGAGTAAGGCTTATGTTTCAAGATCTTTTGGCACATGCTCTCTTTATTCTTAAGTTTTGTAATCAAGTGTCAGAGTTGTACCGACCAATAAATTGTTCTGTATTCTTTCTTATTTGTTTTCATATGATTTTCTTTAATTTTTATTCTTTATTCAATCTTCTTGGTGTTTGTGCCATTTTTGGTTCAAGCAGAAAGAAAAGCCATGATTAAGTGGAAGAGTGGATGAGATACAAGTGGGTTAGACGAGAGAATGGTTGAGGAATGGACGAGACCAGAGGGATTAGGTAGAGAAGCATGGAGTGATGGGTGGGGTATGAATTCTAAGCATATCATTGTTTGTATTTAGGTTTTTCAGAACAAAAATTAGAAATGCTTTTGTTAGGTGAAGAAAGAGAGATATGAGCGGCCTTAAAAAAGTTTCACTTAAATATTTGGCAGAAACATTTGGTAAAGATTATATATTTATTTTTGTTCTTATTAATGATAAGTGGTAGCACTTAGCTTTGAAAAGCTACTAATCAATGCTACTAATAATAAGTTTACTTGTAGTGAATTATTTATATGGGAACATATGCAATATAGTTTCAAAATAGGATTCAAAAGAGAATAAGTATTCTTATGTTAACTAGGTCATATAGCTCGAAAGTGACTAAAATGGGAAGGATATGCGTTCGGATGGTAAACACATATCTTAAATATTATCCTTCTTGGTAAGCGGATGTATGGTACTTCTTGGTAGGATCCAGTTCCTTGTTATCAATTTGGTGTTACTCGGTCTATATGTATATTTTCTATGGATTAAAGTATATTGTATCATTTCAAAAAGGTTGTGAAATATAACCCAGGTATTAGGTTCTTGAATTTCCTTTAAGGAGATTTAATATAAAATAGAATGTTATTTTATAACTAAGTTTATATAACTCTTGGATAGAGGTGAAATAATTTAATACAAGTTTAAGGGGTTAAATTTGATAGGAAGATTTTAATAATCTTTGTTTTATTAAGCCATTTCTTTTGTTTTAAAATATAGGTTGTGAAAAACTATTTGATGTTATTAGGCCGACTAATAAACATGGGGATGTTTAAGGAATGGTAGAACCTAGGACTGAGTTTGGATACCAGCATCCTACTCTTCTTACTAATTACGAGACCGGATGGGTAAAGTCGTCGAAGAGGTCGACTTGGTTATAAGACCCAAATTTATTATGAATGTGACGACCGCCCATGACTCCTGCACGGAAACAAGAGAATGGTGCGCTGAAGGTGTGCCAGGCAGCCATGGGTGACCGTCAAGGTAGAATAAACGTCGCAGAATCTATCGTACAACTCACAGCGCATGGATAAATACAATAGAGAAATATAATATAGTGAAGCTCTATAGAACAGGACATCATCATATAAGCATCATAATAGTTTTATACAAACATATGAATCATCCATACATCAAAGCCTCACTACATAACACTCAAACAAATACAGCAGTGGAACACCCAGTATATATAATATGAAATAATATGCAAAAGCCTCATGCTCGTCTTTGTCATCATCAGCGTAGATCTCCAAGAACAGCACCTGTCACCTGCTACCTAGTCTGCCCATCCCAACATGGATGAACAGCCCAAGGTAATAAGAGGAGACATAAAACCTTGAGTCAGACAAAGTATTAGTGAGCAGTAAATCAACTATCAAACATACCAAAAGAGTATAAGGGATAAAAGGAATAGGAACCAAACCATCGCACTCCACCTCTTTCTACAGTGATAGCCCCCAGACACACATTAAGGAGAAGCAAGCATAACATAGCAAGTAATTAAAGTAAAGAAATAATCACTCGAGTCAAGGTCGATGTTTTCCAAATACAAACCCCCAAGGCCTAAACCAAGATCAGATAAACACCAAGAAAACACCGCTCTTGAGACCGAATGATGATACAATCAAACGTCCAAACATCCATGACTCTGGCTATCACTGTTATCATTGCCTTGATTTCACCATTAGTTGAACGACCATCTGTCAAGGGCTAATGGTAACCCCGGTTCTAGACATAACTCCGCACGTCGTCGCAGCCCGTGCCTAGGAATTTTCGCAACTACCCAGAGTACTAGCACGTCGTCGCAGCCCGTGCTTGGAACGTCGTCGCAGCCCGTTCCAACGTACTCTTGCTTTGAGCATACTAGAACCTTCAACAACGATGAGATCTCAGCCTCCTAGTCATCCTCCTCGACGACTATTTCCATACTAGCTCAAGCGCCTCTCAAGCTAACCATTATCAACCAACTCGCATCGCATCATCGAGTTATCAACATGCTTGGGATGATCCCGTCTGGATTAAACCAAGGCTATCTCACATCATGCTTCGCTTTATCGCATCATAGTAAAGTCTCATCTCAACATCATGCTTCGCTTTATCGCATCATAGCAAAGTCTCATCTCAACATCATGGCTTGCCTCATCGCATCATGGCAAAGTCCCATCTCAACATCATCTAACCCATACATATGAGCTTCAACATCCGCTTCATATGCCACAAGCAGCTTTCACCATTCAAGAGCCTTTCCACTTAGCTTTTGAATCATCTTCGACCATCTTGTCTAGATCTAACTATCAATCAACTAACATACATAGCACTCAATCAAATCAATCATTAGCTTAAGCAATCAAGTAATCAAATATGGTCTAAGTTGGCATTTATAACTACAATGGCAATTTCGTAAATAAATGAGTGTAGATATAACATACATGAATCATGGGTTTTTAGCATAGATCCAACAAATATAAATCATGGGTTTTTATCTCTACAACTTGGTAAATGAACTTGCATAAGTAAACATCTTCATAAGTAATGGATCTACACTTGGATCTAAGGAAATATGCATAAAATCATTATCTACAACACTCCAACAAACCACCAATCCAATATACTCCTTTGGGTCCGCGTGAGATATAACCACCACTCACCAAATCACCCAAACACTTCAAAAACTATCAACTTCAGATCTGGACAGCGAAGCTTCAAGCTTGATTCGTCGAAATCCCGCTTGAAACGATGAAATCTAGCTTGGTTGGATGAAGATCTTCAACTTTAGCTCTTGGATCTTCATTCTCGATCTTCGATCTTGTATAGATGTTAGAACTAGATTGGAGTGGAGAAAAGAAGATAAAGAAATGTTGAAGTCGAGCTCTCAAAATGGCAGCACTTAGTCGCTTCAAAATCCGGTGCCAAAAAGTGAGCCAAACCCCTCTATTTATAGGCTGAAATCGCCCTTAGGTCGCCCAGACTTAAGTCATTGCCGACCTAAAAACCCCGACCTAACATAAGTCGCTGCCGACCTATACACTCCAACGACCTAACGACCTAACCAACCCAGAGACATACGAGCTAACAAACACGGCCGACCTATCTCGATGTCGATCTAACTAAATGCCGAGTCAACGACCTAACTCCCCAGGCCTTTACGCGACCTAACAACATACGACCTAAAACCATGCCGCCTTCAACGACCTACGACCTATCTGCTTCACAACCTAACAACTACGCGACCTAACTATGCTACGACCCAAAAACACCCACGACCTAAAATACCACGACCTACGACCCAATACTTACACGACCTAACAACTTACGCATTCTAAGTTAGGTCGTTTACTACTATAGGTCGGTCACCACTAGGTCGATCACCACTAGGTCGGTCACCACTAGGTCGGTTTATCCTAAGCCGCTAGCTCCTTAACCCGTAACACGTTAACTCGTGAGTTTCTTAGGTCGTTAACTCACAACCCCCTTAAGTCGTAACTAAATTTAGGCCGCTCAAAACACTTAGGTCATTAACTCGGTTCAACCGACCTAAAGCCATTAACTCGCTCCACCTTAACTCGGTCAATTCCTTAGGTCGCTCCCTTCGACCCAAGCTATCTCACGACCTAAGCTAACTCCCATACGACCTAAACTTCGAACAATCAAGAACAACGCTAACGACCAAATAATTCTACGATTATCAATACGAAAAATACGGGTCGTTACATTCTCTCCCCCTTAGGAATTTCGCCCCCGAAATTCCAAACAAACAAGAGCAACCAAAACTATTTTGCATGCCTACCATCCATAGCAATCAACAAACCATGCATCCAATTACTAACCTAGCATGCAGAATTCTAAAACTTAGAACAGGCTACAAATTCATGAGATGTCACGACACCTTAGGGCCATACCTCGAAGAGTTCAGGATGAGCTGCCTTCATCCTCTCTTCCTCCTCCCACGTACAGTCGTTAACATCATCACTCCATTGTATCTTGAGCAACGTAATCGTCTTCCTCCTAAGCTGTTTCGTGTCGGTTTCAACAACACGAAGCGGCTTACGAGGTCTCGAAACAACTGGATCAACTTCTAAATCTTCACAGCTATCAGCAGAAACCACCGTATTCGAGTCATGCACATACTTCCGTAGATAAGATACATGAAAAACATTGTGCACACCCGCCATCTTTTCCGGTAACTCCAATCTATAAGCGAGCTTTCCAATTCGCTCGATAATCGGGAATGGTCCAACAAATCTCGGAGTTAACTTTCCTTTCTTTCCAAATCGAATAACATTCTTCAGAGAAGAAATCTTCACAAAAATCATATCACCTACGTCGAATTCCAAATCCTTACGACGATTATCGGCATAACTTTTCTGACGATCTTGGACTGCCTTCATTCGTTGCCGAATGATCCCTATACAATCCGAAGTCTGTCGAATCATCTCTGGCCCAAGTATCAGTTTTTCTCCAGTTTCCAACCAACATGTCGGAGAGTTACACGGTCTTCCGTACAATGCCTCAAATGGTGCCATACCAATACTCGACTGATAACTGTTGTTATAAGAAAATTCCACCAAATGAAGATGATCTTCCCATGATCCTCTGAAGTCCAAAACCTAAGCTCTGAGAAGATCTTCCAAAACTCGGTTGACTCTCTCAGTCTGACCATCTGTTTGAGGGTGATAAGCTGTACTCAAACACAACTCAGTTCCCAAAACCTCTTGGAAGCTCTTCCAAAATCCACTAGTGAACAAAGGATCTCGGTCGCTCACTATACTCTTCGGAAAACCATGGAATCGAACTATCCACTTAACATAAAGCTCAGCCAACTTCGATGCAGTCCTAGTTGATCGAACAGGAATGAACCTTGCACTCTTGGTCAACCGATCTACTATGACCCAAATCCCTTCATTCCCTGCTCTGGTTCTAGGTAGGCCATCGATAAAATCCATCGACTCTTGCTCCCACTTCCATATAGGAACCTCTAATGGCTGAAGTAATCCACTGGGCTTTTTCTGCTCTGCTTTAACCAACTGACAATTCATACACTTGGAAATAAAATTTCCAACATCCTTCTTCATACCTTCCCTATAATAGGTTCTCTTCATATCCCGATACATCTTATTTCCACCTGGATGAATTGTCAACTTCGAGTGATGACTTTCTCTAAGAACTTCATCTCTCAATCCATCTACATCGGGAACAACTAGTCGTCCTTGCTTCCGAAGCCAACCCTCTCGATCGACTTCGAATCCTTTATCATTTTCTGGGTCCAATCCAGATTCCAAATCTCGGATAATCTTGACAAGCTTATCGTCTCGCTTTTGGCTCTCGCCAATTCTCTCCACCAGAGTAGGCCTTATCGATAAGTTTGCCAACATCTCAGGTTCCAATTCACATCTGGGCCTGAAATCAAATCCAGCCAAATACTCGAGACTCTTCCATTCCGAAAACATGGCTCCCAATCCGGCATGTCTTCGACTCAACGCATCAGCTACTGCGTTACCTTTTCCCGGAGTATAAGCTATACCAAAATCATATGATGCCAAAAACTCTAGCCACCGTTGCTGCCGAAGATTCAAATCCTTTTGGGAGAAAAGATACTTCAACGACTTATGATCCGTAAACAACTCGAATCGAACTCCCAATAGATAATGTCTCCACATCTTCAGAGCAAACACAATCGCCGCCAACTCCAAATCATGAGTCGGGTAATTCCTTTCATGCGGCTTTAGTTGTCGACTTGCATACGCAACAACTCTATCCTTTTGCATTAGCACTGCTCCAAGTCCAGTACCACATGCATCGGTGTAAACCACCATCTCATCATTCCCACTTAAAATAGTCAAAACAGGAGCACTTGTTAGTTGCTCTTTTAGGATTACGAAAGCTTGCTCACACTAATCATCCCATCTGAACACTTGGTTCTTCTTCGTCAATCCTGTTAACGGTGCAGCTATCTTGGAAAAGTCTTTGATAAACCGACGATAATATCCTACTAATCCAAGAAAGCTTCTTACATCGGATGCATTCTTAGGTCTAACCCAATCCTGGATTGCTGCCACCTTAGCGGGATCAACCGCTATTCCATTTCCAGAAATAACATGGCCTAAGAACCTCACTTCACTCTTCCAGAAGTGACACTTCGAAAACTTAGCCTTTAGCTGATGTTTTCGCAAGATTTTCAAAACAATACGCAAGTGCGTCTTGTGCTCTTCCTCAGTTCTGGAATAAATCAGAATATCATCCACGAATACAAGTACGAACTTGTTCAACTGATCTCTGAATACTCTTTTCATAAGATCCACAAAATATGCTGGTGCGTTAGTCAATCCAAACGGCATTACCAGCCACTCATAAAAACCCGATGGTGTCCTGAAAGCAGTCTTCGGCACACTATCCTTAGTCACTCTCAACTGGTGAAATCCCGTTGCCAAATCCATCTGAGAGAACACCTTAGCCTTGTGAAGCTGATCAAACAAGTCATCTATCCTCGGCAATGGATACTTGTTCTTCTTAGTCACCTTATTCAGCTAACGATAATCCACACACAACCTCAACGATCCATCCGCTTTGGTTGCGAACACAACTGGTGCACCCCATTCGGACACACTACGCCGAATGAATCCTTTCTGTAAAAGGTCATCAACTTGCACCTTCAACTCTTGCTGCTCGCTAGGCGCCATCCGCCTAAGAGGCATCACAACAGGTCTGGCTCCCTCAACTAGATCGATACAAAACTCGATCTCCCTATGCGGCGGTAACCCTTTGACCTCGTCAAAGACATCCTCAAATCCATTCACAATAGGCACCGATGACAGTCCATCCCGTGGAACAACCAGCGATTACATGAAGCTCATGAAGACGCCTTCTTCATGCTTACATCGTATCACAACCTTTCGCCCTTCCACATTCCCGACTGTCACCTCCAGCCTCTCACAATCAATCCTTGCCGCATACTTCCTAATCCAGTCCATACCCAAAATAATTTCGAACCCCGCAAAGTTCAGAACAAAGCAATCACAAACAAACGAGCAATCATGACTCGACACAACTAGAACATGGCATATCATACACAAACATGACGAACCCCCAACTGGATTTGTCACAACCAATGGCCTATCAACAATATCCGGTTTCAAACCTAACCGGCCTACCAAATCATCACAAACAAAAGAATGAGACGCTCCAGTATCAAACAACACTCTAATTGGAACACCACAAATGGAAAGAGTACCTTGAACCACCACACTCTTCCCCTTCTCTTTAGCAGTAGGAGCTTTTGAAGACGACGGCACAGCTCCCATAGCATAAGCTTGCACAATCTGCCTATCCCTCCTTGGTTCCGGACAATCCCTTCTGAAATGCCCTGGCTTATCACAATTGTGGCATTTCGCCGGCGCCCTTGGATTCCTACAATCCTTGGAGAGATGACCCTTCTGCTGGCAATTGTAGCAAGTCACTTCGCCCCTTCGCTTCTTCTGGCTATCCTTACCCTTCTGTTGCTGCTGCTTCCTCTTCTTGTTTCCACTCTGCCGTGGCTTAGATCCTTCCTTGGTTACAGTGACAACAGAACTTTTCCTAGGAAACAAACACTCATGCCTGAGGGCTTTTTCCACAATCTTCTCAAACGGATCGTCCAAATGATCCACCAACTGCCTTCCAAGATAAGTGTCCAAACCGGTCACAAACTTCTCATTCTTCTGATAGGGAGAATCAATATACGATCGAGCATACTTGGACAAAGCTTCAAACTCAGAAACATACTCAAGAACTGGTCTCCCACCTTGCTTGAGCTCCACAAACTTCTTAAACAGAACAGATTTCTGAGCCGTAGAGATGAACTGTAACGACCCAGGATTTTTAATAATTACAATTTGAATATTTAATTAATTTTAAATATTAATAAGTGAATTTATAAGTCGAATAAATTTTTATTTGAATTATTGGATTTAATTGAATAATTAAATCGATAATTTAATACGTTAAATTATGGAAATAATTTAAAATTGAGTTAAATATGATTGAAAATGATTTGTAAAATTTTATTTTATCATATTGGAGTTAGAACGATATTTTAGAACTTTTAAAATCGAATTAAAAGTTAATTTGTGAAAATTGAATATTTTAATATTAAAATCGACTAGTGAAAATAGTCAATTTTTGAACAGTCTCAGAATTGAACGAAACCAGTTTCATTGGATCCGTAATAGTTAGTTATTACCGGATTTCAATTTTCGTGTCAATCGGAGTTATCGTTTGATCGTGGCAGCTCGAAACGCATCGAATTATTTTTAATTTTAATTTGGCGAGTTAAAATAGCCATTTTTCAAAAAGTCTCGGATTTCGACGAAACTAGTTTCATCGGATCCGTAATGTGATATTATTGTAAGGTTTCAAATTTCAAGTCAATTGGATTTACCGTTTGTCCGATACAAATTAAAACGCCTAGAAATCGATTTAAATCGGTTTAATTCAAATTGAGCGTTTATAGCCATAACTCGCACAGATGTCCGAATTAGCTTTCGAAACCTGTTCCATTGTGTCCGAAACGCAGGGTAAACCCTAGAAACGCTAGTTACGGCGCGTAAATCGGAGTTCGGAATTTCCGGGATGAATAGTGTTCGATTTTTCTCTATAAATAGCCCTCACTCAAATTAAAAATAAAAAATAAAAATAAAACAAAACCCTAGCAATAACGCAGCCGCCACCTCCCTGATAAATGGCCGAAATCATCCCAACTTCTCCCTCCATTTTCTCCAAATCCATACATCGAATCGAGAAAGTGTCAACTGCAAAAGTGTAGAGCTCTCCGAGCTCGATACATCCAACGGTGGGTTTTCGTTCTAGGGCTTTGGATTGGCCTCGATCTGTCGAACTAGGGTTTCGGTTCGAGCTCATTTCCACGACAATGGGGGTGACCGAGCTCTTCCATGCTTGGGGCGTTGGTGGTGTTCGTGATGGCGGTTCGAATGAGGGTGGTGTGATGGAGTTTCGTCAAGAATTTGGTGGTGCGGCCGTTCGTTTTGTTGCGTGCGTGATGGGTTCGAGCGTATATTTGGTGACCTGTAGATTTCGTGAGTGAAGAGGGAAGATGGAAGGAAAACGTGCGGCCTGATGATGGTAGTGGGATGGATCTACGGCTAGGATTAGATGTAGGTTTAGAAAAAAATTAAATATGTTGTAAATTTTAATTTTAAATTCGTGTAAGTTCTAAAATTCGTATCTTTTTCATACGAGGTCGAAAACGCGCGAAACCAGTTGCGTTGGGTTCGTATGGACGAGCATTACGCTATGGAATTGGATTGGAGTCATTTGGAGTTAGTGAGAATTTTGGGTAAAATTAAACGTCCGTTTAATTTTATTTGAAATAAATCGCTAAAACGGAATTTAAAACCAAGGTGAGAACTTCTCACTCAATCGAATCAGTTTTGATTTTATTTTAAATAGTTAGATTTAAAATATTTGAATGCATGTTTGAATGTTGATTGATATCTATTGATTGTTAAAATAGACATTATACGCCGTTAGTAAGCGGATGTTATATATTAAAAACATATACCGCGAATATTTCATAAACAGTGAAATTGGTATTATATATAATAGCAATATATATATATTGGCATATGTATATATTGGAGTTATTGATTTCCCGCATTTTTTGTTTAGCGGATGAGACCCTATTGCGCCGTTATTAAGCGGATAATATTTTAAATCCCATATACCGCGATAATTTCGTACTGGAGCGAAATTGGTATTGTGCTAATGTTTTTGGATGCAGGAAAACAGGTTGGAGGGATCCAACTGGATTCCTCAACAGTATTTATTTGAATTCAGATATTTTGATATTTGATGGATTATCATATCGATATATGATATCGTTGTTGTCGTGATTGACTATTTGGTATGTAGCATCATTGGACCAAATTTTGGAACTTTAAAATGATTTTTTAAAGTGATTTTTGAAAATATACTATATGTTTGGAATTGATCCATTTTAAATAAATAAACGTTATAATTTTTAAAGTTATAAAAAAATTATGATTTTGAGAAAAATAGTTAAAAACTGATTTTTTAGAATATGATGCTGATGATTTTATAAAATAGTTTAATCGGGATTTTAGAATTTATTGTGAAAAGTTTGAATATAGGATTTATAAAATTTAATTATTTTATGAATCAAAATGGTGAAATAATAAAGGAGATTAAAGACGTTTTGAAAGAATAATATAAATTGATTTATATTAAGAGATTTATAAATGGATATTTATAAATTGAAATATTGACATTATAAAACGAGTTTTTATAAGTGTTTGAATGAAGTGAAAATGAATTTCATAAATTGAATGAAATTTATAGAATTATAAACGGTGAAATTATAAATGGAATTTTATAAACAGTAGGTTTATAAAATTTATAAAGTCATTATAAGAATGGTTTTGGATAAATAATTGAATCTTATAAGTTATAAGATTTATAATTATGAAGTTCAAAGGAACGATTTTTGTGAACGAATAAATTATAAACATTTAACTTATAATATGGACTTTTGGTTCATAATTGAAATATAAAGTGAATAGGTTAATAAAGAAAATTTATAAGGAAAGAAGTTATAAAACAAATAGAAATGGAGTTTATAAACGTTGTTTTATAAATTCGAAAACGACTTATTTTGATAAGTAAATTGTTATAACTTATAAATGGAGTTATATTCACGTTTTTGAACTGTGAATAATCCTTTAAAATAAAATGAATAGAAATGATGAAATTGATTAACGTAGTATATTCACGTTTTTGAATAGTGAATAATGTGTTAAAGAAATTGTTTTGAATGTGATATTTGAAATAGAATTAAAACGATCTAACGATGTTTTAAATGTGTTGAGATTCGAAACCATAGATTTCAACATTTACTGTTGAAATAGACGTTTTCGAGAAATAGAAGGAAATAATGGACTATAACACTATTGTTATAGTAAATGATTTCCGAAAGGAAATGTTTTGGATAGTATTGGGATTTATATATCTATTTTAATTTCGAATCCCTATACTAGTGATTTTGGGTTGTCGTAACGATGTTTTACGTAACATTCGTTTTGGCCCAAATAAATATGTTTAAGAGAATGATTTCCTTAAAGAATGAAATATATACTTAATCTCGATTTAAGTATATTGAATATTTTCCAAGTGTAGAAAATAAAAAGATTTGTAAATTACTTATTAAATAAGTATGGAAATGTTTTCCAATATAAAGTGAATATTTTGAGAATTTATCTTTTTGAAGATAAATTGAAAAGGAATACTGAAACCTATTGAAAAATCGTATATCAGTAGATATTGTGAAATATAAATTCACTATGGAATTTATAAAAGAAAGGGGAACTTGTTTAAAAATAAATATTGATTTATTTTTGAAGTGTGAAATTTTATATCTTGTAAAGATATTTTGGAAAATAAATAATTTGGAAAATTATTTGGAAACTGGTGATGTGTGCATATCAATTTATAGTTCAATAACCGACTATCAATATTTCCCTTTGAATGGGTAATTGATGTGATTTGTTTGAATTTGAATGCCACACTTATTTTTGAATAAGCGCTCACTATTCGGGTTAACCGGGAAAGGACCATGGGGTCGTATAACCCATTCCGAATATGTGATACGTCGTTGTGAATTGCAATTGAAGATCGGTGTTGAAGACCGAGTATTTGTGAAAGCGATAGGATGACCTATCGATTGTCTCTGCACTGGGTAGCTCCTGGTATTGAGATCTCCTAAGTGATGGGAAATTCGATCGGGATTGTGAATACCCGGATTGCAAGGGCTTCGTAAGAAGTGCCTTCGGTTTTGTTCGAGCCCGGAACAGACTTGTATGGATTGTGTGTCTGACATTACAAATTGAGATGTAAAGCCGATTTCATTCAAATATATTTCTGTTGGTGGCGGAGAATTTATTCTTTTAGCTTAACACCCTTCTCTGAGACGTACGAGCTCAGAGGTTATATAGTTGAAGTTATCAGCGATATATTCCCAATTTGGTAATGTGACATGCTGAGTGTTGCTGTAAATGATCATTGTGTTGATTATTTGTGATAGGATCGTTTATTTGATCGTCTATCCTGGTGATCATTTCTATGATCATTTGTTGACCCAAAGCATGGCTTTTGTATAAAGTATGTTTTTGTGGACGTGACTTCGTCGAGCCTCACACCCCGTGAATGGTCAAAACAGGAAAGAAGCAGCAAGGTTATGAGGGGTAGCGCCCTTTAGGATGTGTGCATTTCCTTCTGGAAAAGGGTGGTATCATGGTATGGAGCCCAGATACTTACTCATGTTGAAAACACTTTGTTATGATTGTGTGTATTGATTACGAGCGCTCGGTGAAAAGGTCCCAAAGTACCGGGGGATGGCATATTCGGTCAGTTGTTACTCAGTTAGGGGTAACCCGGCCTTGTGTTGGTAGAGATCCGGTTTGGTTCTGGGGGATGTCCATCCAGAGGCATTCTCATGTGGCAATGGGAAGTTCCTTGGCCTGATCATTCGTTGGAAATCCAAAGAAACAATACGTGACTTGTACGGTATTAGTTGTAGAACCTGCCATTCACTTATGGTGGCGCCCTACTGTTTGGATGGTAGCTATAGTAGGCATAGTTCGAAATGTCTATGTTGGCTAAGATTTATATTCTACTTTCGAAACGAATTTTTCCTACACTATACACTAATAATAATATCAAATGTTCTTTTTAATGCGTATCAAGCATCTTTGACTATCATAAGGAGAAATCTCCTCCGATTCTGCGTTTGCATTGTGTGTGTGTGCAGGAGGCCTTATGGTAGTCTCATTTTTAAAAGCATTTCGAATTGATTTAAAAATATTCCTCTATTTTGATTTTAAAGATAAATAAACTGTTTTGAGTTCTCACACCAGTCACATGACTGACTCGGAGTTTATTGTTTTCCTTCCTAAACTCTGGGTGCCCACCAATTTCCACACGGGCAGTCAAGAGTTAAGGTATATCAGGATATTCTGGATATTCTGGAGTTGCTGGAAGCAAGCTGGATGGCATGGCGTATTACTAGTATATAGTACTTCTTTTTCCGCTGCACTGTATGTTGTTGTACACTCTGATGATATGATGTAATGAAATGTAATGTGTAAAATGTGATAACTGATATAGTTCTTTGTTTAAAGATTATTCATTTATTATTATATGTTGTTCCGCTGCGAATTGTGAGATTCTGTTGTTGTTCTGTTGTTTTCCGTTCTATTCTATTTTCTGTTTTCTCTTCCCTCTTTCTATCTTCATATCTCTCTTCTTCTGTCTTTTTCTTTTCTTAAATTCTTTTTAAAACCCTCAGTGTTCCGTTTTCCGTCGTTCGATTACTCGGCAGTCGATAAAGTGAGTATCAATGTTGAATTTTCGGAACACGAAGAATCGGGTCACGTCATGAACTTAGCTTCAAATCTAACTTGGAATTGCTCCCAAGTAATCTCCTCCTCCGGAGTATCAATAGTGATAGAATTCCACCAATCCGAAGCTCTCCCTTGAAGTTGCCTTGATGCGAACTTCCTCTTAGTTGCATCCTCAATTCCCAAATCACCAAAAATCCTTCTACAAGCATCTATCCATCTCTGCACTTCAATGGTCGATTTCGTTCCCAAGAAAACCTTTCCTCCAAGAGAAGTATAGTCCTTCAAAGCTTAGCAAAATCCACCGGTCTTGGAGCTTGAACTTGAACTCCCACATCTACTGACGGTCCTGAAGCTGGTATCCTCCTCATGATCGAAGTCATCATGGCCTCAAACATAGGAGCATAATCCACAGCTTCCCTAGCAGCACGGCTTTCCCTCGCAGCTTGTCTCTCACTTCGGCTCATCCTTAATATCTACAAAAAGAAATGATTTAGAACACCTTGAAAAACAACTGCATGAGGAGTTCAAATCCTTCTAAACTACTATATTATATATAGTAATCATCCATCAAAATACAATTACGTCTCTCATACGTAATTAAGTCAGCGAGCGTTGGCTAAAATCGATTAACCAAAGCTCTGATACCAAATGTGACGACTGCCCATGACTCCTCCACGGAAAAAAGAGAATGGTGCGCTGAAGGTGTGCCAGGCAGCCATGGGTGACCGTCAAGGTAGAATAAACGTCGCAGAATCTATCGTACAACTCACAGCGCATGGATAAATACAATAGAGAAATATAATATAGTGAAGCTCTATAGAACAGGACATCATCATATAAGCATCATAATAGTTTTATACAAACATATGAATCATCCATACATCAAAGCCTCACTACATAACACTCAAACAAATACAGCAGCGGAACACCCAGTATATATAATATGAAATAATATGCAAAAGCCTCCTGCTCGTCTTTGTCATCATCAGCGTAGATCTCCAAGAACAGCACCTGTCACCTGCTACCTAGTCTGCCCATCCCAACATGGATGAACAGCCCAAGGTAATAAGAGGAGACATAAAACCTTGAGTCAGACAAAGTCTTAGTGAGCAGTAAATCAACTATCAAACATACCAAAAGAGTATAAGGGATAAAAGGAATAGGAACCAAACCATCCCACTGCACCTCTTTCTACAGTGATAGCCCCCAAACACACATTAAGGAGAAGCAAGCATAACATAGCAAGTAATTAAAGTAAAGCAATAATCACTCGAGTCAAGGTCGATGTTTTCCAAATACAAACCCCCAAGGCCTAAACCAAGATCAGATAAACACCAAGAAAACACCGCTCTTGAGACCGAATGATGATACAATCAAACGTCCAAACATCCATGACTCTGGCTATCACTGTTATCATTGCCTTGATTTCACCGTTAGTTGAACGACCATCTGTCAAGGGCTAATGGTAACCCCGGTTCTAGACATAACTCCGCACGTCGTCGCAGCCCGTGCCTAGGAATTTTCGCAACTACCCAGAGTACTAGCACGTCGTCGCAGCCCGTGCTTGGAACGTCGTCGCAGCCCGTTCCAACGTACTCTTGCTTTGAGCATGCTAGAACCTTCAACAACGATGAGATCTCAGCCTCCTAGTCATCCTCCTCGACGACTATTTCCATACTAGCTCAAGCGCCTCTCAAGCTAACCATTATCAACCAACTCGCATCGCATCATCGAGTTATCAACATGCTTGGGATGATCCCGTCTGGATTAAACCAAGGCTATCTCACATCATGCTTCGCTTTATCGCATCATAGCAAAGTCTCATCTCAACATCATGCTTCGCTTTATCGCATCAAAGCAAAGTCTCATCTCAACATCATGGCTTGCCTCATCGCATCATGGCAAAGTCCCATCTCAACATCATCTAACCCATACATATGAGCTTCAACATCCGCTTCATATGCCACAAGCAGCTTTCACCATTCAAGAGCCTTTCCACTTAGCTTTTGAATCATCTTCGACCATCTTGTCTAGATCTAACTATCAATCAACTAACATACATAGCACTCAATCAAATCAATCATTAGCTTAAGCAATCAAGTAATCAAATATGGTCTAAGTAGGCATTTATAACTACAATGGCAATTTCGTAAATAAATGAGCATAGATATAACATACATGAATCATGGGTTTTTAGCATAGATCCAACAAATATAAATCATGGGTTTTTATCTCTACAACTTGGTAAATGAACTTGCATAAGTAAACATCTTCATAAGTAATGGATCTACACTTGGATCTAAGGAAAAATGCATAAAATCATTATCTACAACACTCCAACAAACCACCAATCCAATACACTCCTTTGGGTCCACGTGAGATATAACCACCACTCACCAAATCACCCAAACACTTCAAAAACTATCAACTTCAGATCTGGACAGCGAAGCTTCAAGCTTGATTCGTCGAAATCCCGCTTGAAACGATGAAATCTAGCTTGGTTGGATGAAGATCTTCAACTTAGCTCTTGGATCATCATTCTCGATCTTCGATCTTGTATAGATGTTAGAACTAGATTCGAGTGGAGAAAAGAAGATAAAGAAATGTTGAAGTCGAGCTCTCAAAATGGCAGCACTTCGTCGCTTCAAAATCCGGTGCCAAAAAGTGAGCCAAACCCCTCTATTTATAGGCTGAAATCGCCCTTAGGTCGCCCAGACTTAAGTCGTTGCCGACCTAAAAACCCCGACCTAACATAGGTCGCTGCCGACCTATACACTCCAACGACCTAACCAATCCAGAGACATACGAGCTAACAAACACGACCGACCTATCTCGATGCCGATCTAACTAAATGCCGAGTCAACGACCTAACTCCCCAGGCCTTTGCGCGACCTAACAACATACGACCTAAAACCATGCCGCCTTCAACGACCTACGACCTATCTGCTTCCCAACCTAACAACTACGCGACCTAACTATGCTATGACCCAAAAACACCCATGACCTAAAATACCATGACCTACGACCCAATACTTACACGACCTAACAACTTACGCATTCTAAGTTAGGTCGTTTACTACTATAGGTCGGTCACCACTAGGTCGATCACCACTAGGTCGGTCACCACTAGGTCTGTCTATCCTAAGCCGCTAGCTCCTTAACCCGTAACACGTTAACTCGTGAGTTTCTTAGGTCGTTAACTCACAACCCCCTTAAGTCGTAACTAAATTTAGGCCGCTCAAAACACTTAGGTCATTAACTCGGTTCAACCGACCTAAAGCCATTAACTCGCTCCACCTTAACTCGGTCAATTCCTTAGGTCGCTCCCTTCGACCCAAGCTATCTCACGACCTAAGCTAACTCCCATACGACCTAAACTTCGAACAATCAAGAACAACGCTAACGACCAAATAATTCTACGATTATCAATACGAAAAATACGGGTCGTTACAATGGGCATTCCTTCGAATCTAAAAAGAGTAAGATTAAATTAAAGATTTTATATATACTCTCAAGATGTAGAAGAGTATTATATGAATAAATGGTGTGAAGTAAGTTTTTGAAATATTTTATAAATAAAGGGATGTCATTGTAAAATGGTTATTTTATGGTTCGGTCTAACTTTTCATTATATTTTCCATCCTTAGAATTTCCGGACAAAATTTTTTTAAGGGGGGAAAAATGTACCGCGTTTTTTAACATTTCGAATGGGAAATATTTAATCTATATAAATATCAGAATTAGATTCAAATATAATTAATAATAAGAAAACCAATTGTTGATGAAATGACTTGATTTTAATAACATATTTTTTATATGAACTTATAAGATTTTTGCATAATTTTTGATTTGGAAAATTTTTGAATTATCATTTAATGCATTTTGCGAAAAACATTGGTATTGTTGAAACTTCACAAAATAAGATAAATTGTTTATTTTTTATTTTTATGATTATGTTGCATTATTACGCATGATCGTTTTTTATTTCAATCGTTTGTGGCATATAGGTGAACGTAGTATTGTGTAGCGGAGTACCCTAAACAAACAAATAATCTACCTTAAAATAAAGAAGCACAATCAGCACTATACCCGTATATTTTTTCTTCCTTGTCCTTTGCCTATTTATTATCCATTTTATATGTCTTGTTTTATGGCCTATCTTGTGTAGATTTGTAGGAATGCATCATTTTGTTAGCCAAGCCTACATCATTCCATTTGTAGAGTGGCAATCTACATCTATGCACCTAAACACAAAAGAAGTACGCAAGTTCACCTCCCTCCACTTCTCTTACATGTAAATCAAGTTTAAACCAATTTCCATGTCTACCCACATTCAAAAGTCCACATCTCCCAGACCAAACAAAGTTGGCCAAACTTCCAACATAAAACTTACAGATAATCACCCTAGATATTTTGAAAATTATTCGTGTGAGTTTTCCTCAACCGAGGTAGTGATAAATAAGGGATGGTCGTCAACTGCAAATTTTGGCCTCCTCGTTCAAAAATTAAATCATCCCATTCCACTTGGAATTAGACAATATCGTCTTCTATATTGGCTTTATGGTGAGATGATGGATTTTTATTAAAGTTTCGATGAAGTTTGGAGAGAGTCGATAGCAAAGGTTGGGAACTTGGGTTGAGGCTAGTCGAAGCTAGAGCAGCGATAGGCCATGGCGATGGTTCCATTGGATTTCTGGTATGAAGTGGAGTCGGTGGAGGCTGCATGGGGTAGAGCGGGACTGGTCAGAAGGGTGCAACATTTGTTTGTCATGTAGTGGGTACTAGGTCGAGGTAGAGGGGAAAGGCATCTAGGTAGGAGATGTTAGTGTCATTTGGTTGAGTGTTTTACGAGGAGTTCGTTGTCGCAAGCGACCTTTGATTTTGTGGAGCGGAGATCCTTGTCGTTGTGTCTGTGCACAATATGGTAATGGATTATGCATAGGGAAGCATGTACATGGAGGGATTTGATTTGCGGAAGAAGGTATAACGGGTAATTAACGTTTCATTAAGTTGTTAAGATAATTAATTAATTTAATTAATCCAAAATTTTAAAATCGATAACTTTTGCATACAAGGTCGAAATCGATTGCGGCCATTTGTGTTACGCTTGTAGGAGTGTTATCTATGCACTGGAACTAATTTTGTCAATTTGGAGCAAGTAGGATTTTGAGCTAAAATCGAACGCCTTTTGATTTTAGATTGAGCGGGAACACATAAGCTTTGGCAAGGATTTTGGTGTGCAAACTCACAATTGAATGAACACTGTATGGTAAGTGTGTTGATATAAATTATTGTTCGTGCGGTTGAATGATTTCCATGTTTGGTTTGATTGAGTTTGTACTTTGTAAAGCGCATGGCATATAAAATGAAATACAGGGAATTTAGGACATTTTATTAACGAATGTTAAGGGATTCCTCCACTCTATTCATTTTAATTTCATCCATATATTTGATGTATAAATTTTTGAATGCCAAATGCTTAGTAGCTTGAACATGTTGGATGTTAATTTGATATGTCGCAAAAGTTGAAGTCTTTTAGTCTAGATTAATGATAGCACTGGTAAAGTGCTATGGTTACTCTAGGCGTCATTATAGTATTTTGAAACTACTATTATTTGTTGTTTTTGATTTGAAAATGTTTTTGATTTGGAGGATGACTTTAAATGTGACTTTTGGAATTTTCTATGACATTTTATTTAGAATGGTTTTTGAACTTATCTATTTTATTTCAACCTTTTTGTTAGTCTCTTCTAATTTATATAGAAATGTTTTAAAGGTAATTAGAAAAGTATATATTTTATAGAAAGATAATATAATAATGAATGTTTATTATAATAAAAAAAGAGTTTGTCTTCTATAATAAAGTGATCCTGTTATGAAAGAAGATAGAAATATTTTGGGATAAATATTAGTGAAACACTTCATATAAAATGTTGTATAGAAAGGTAGATTTATAAATGGTATTTTGTAAATAAAAGAATATATTTACAAATGATATTTTGTAAAGGGAAATGGTTCCATTTTGATAATTGGAATAATAAATCAAATTTCTTAATTTATAGCGATATATGAAAATATATTTTTATTTAAAGTATTTGGTTCTATCTTGAAACCGAAGATTTGTGATAGGTGTATGAAATTTAAAATCAGAAGATTTATGAAAGGAGTTTAATAAATAGAAAGGAGATTTATAAATAGAGTTTTATAAATAGAGGAGGGCTTTGTAAAAGGAGGTTTATAAATATAAAAGAGATTAATAAAACGGAGTTCTAGGAAAGGAATGAGTTTTGATTTCTATAAATGATCATTTAAAATTAGGGTGGTATGGAAGGTATTCTTTTCATACTTAATACCAAATTCCAAGGTAGGGAAACTCGTCCCTATCTTGAGAATTAAGAATGTATGTCGAGGCAAGGATAGTTCTCTTACTTGTACGGCTTCATTGTTAATTTAGGGATAGTACAAGTTTGAAATTAGAAAGTGGTGGTAAGTATATTTGGTCTAATTTCCATACGATCCATTTACTTACACCACGAAGGAAAGACGTTTGGATTTATAGCAAACAATGTTTAAAAGGGACATTTGACCCAATTAAGTATGCTTTTCAAATATGAAATCTTTCACAAATGTTTTATAAATATACTTATACCATTGAGATAAGTATATGGTTATATTTTGTTTGTATTGAAAGTGTTGTGTTTTGTAAATAAACTTATACTGATGAGATAAGTATGGATATTTTTCCAAGCATTGAAAGAGTATAAATGAACAGTGAATGAGTAGTATACATATGTATATCTTTGTAAAATTATTTCGATACAATATTTACAAAGTTATTTAATTATTGAAAGGATTAATTAAAGAGGCTTGGTGGTTGCTTTTGTGCTTAATCATGTCTGGTTTCCATATGAAATTAAATATCTGAATGGACCGTTTGCTTATTTGATACTTAAAAAACAGATTATCAAATCTAGGTTAGTTTGAAACTATTGATTTTTGATTTGGGGAGCCCAGAGTCAGATAAGTATGAGTTATCCGAAAACTACTTCGAACTGGCACAAGCGTTCAAATTGGAGATATCATAAAGACGATGGAATCAAAGGCGTAGTTGCTATTAATCCTGAGGGTGATTCCAAAAAGGATGTGCTAAAAGTAGTGCCTTCAGTTTATTCATATCCTGAAAAGCTTGTGTAGATGGATTCTGGCATTGCATTTGTTGTCTGGAGGGCAATGTTTGAATTCCAAGTGGGATTTGCTAAAAAGGTAAAATGTAGCCTCAAACCTCACACCCAGAAATGACTAAAATAGGGGATATCCAGCAAAGCTTTGTGGTTTGCTTCCATTAAGGTATAACCATCCCTATTCTAGATAGGCATCCACGAATTATGTATGATGGGCCCACGAAAATGGCTTGTTAAGTTGGCAGCTGGGCTGATTATCATATTCGATAATATCTAGGAAGGGGTAGTTCGGTTCTGTGTTGGTAGGATTAGCAAGGTTAGTGACCTCAGTAGTTAAATTTGGCATGTGCTTACCAGTGTGTTCAGTAAAGTGAGTTCTACTAAAATCATAACTTTAACTAAATTTAAATCTAGTAAATTGCCTCTATTTAAAACTACCATATAGTAAGCTTACTTTCTTTAGCTATGGTTCTAGGAACATAGAACCTCTAAGGGATAGGCCTCAATGAGGTTAGGTGATTTTAATTTAGTTTCTAAAATTATATATACAAATTTTTAATTTAACTGTTTTGAAACGGGAGGAGCAGGCTAGTTCCATGCAGGCAAACTAAGAGAAGGTGGCGAGAATTTTTTTTTGGAAAGGATAGTGATATATAGGCCGGAGAATGGAATAGAAAAGGGAGATCTAGATCTCCATGTTTACCTCTTCTGCTTACCAATCCAAAACACATATTTCAAACAAATATCACTACCACTCCCCTTTAAGCATGGTCGACAATCAATATGGCAAATAGGTCCATATACATTTCCAAATCCAATAAATATTTATACATTTTAAATCCAATTTAAATGTTTATTGATGTCATATATCGATTCATACATATGTAACTTTTATATATGCACTTTATTAAATATTGACTCAAATACAATTTTATAATTAGCATTTCACAAATATTAAATAATTTAATTGATTTATAAAAATTATACTTTAATTAAAACGTATGGTATTTCAAAGTATTCAACATTATTGTTGTGTGACTCATGGGCGTAAATTCATTTAGTGATTAATATCAAACAATTCGAATATTAATGTTCACACGTAACTTAAATAGTGATGTGTCTGTTTGGCTTAGTTACCGCTTACATAATTTGGGTAAAATCCAAGATTACTATTTTAGATGGTCGTTGGTACTGACGATTATTTACACTAATATCGTATTAGGACTTACGGAACTTGGTTTTGGTCAAAATTCCAATATTGTCCACATTCAACTTGTATAATCCAAACATAATTCCTTGGTTCGATAATAATAATTATTATTAATTTAACTAATCTGGCTAGTAACCTTAACTTTGAGTCGACTATAATTGATCATGATACTAACCTTATATAACCATGAGACAAATTCTCTGTTGAATGGTGTTTCACTTCCAATGCTTCAACATAGACCCAACTTTAGTCATTCGATGGATGTCATGCCATGATTTAAGATAATCACAGTGGAGTGTCTATATATAGTTCAATAGTATTCTCAAGTCGAGAGAATAGTGTAACATTGTCACTTCGATATTATCTTTTTGACCATAGTTACAATAGAAAATTATCGGTGAGTCATTACATGGTTATTCAAAAGCTATCAGTACTTAACCCTTTAGTGTCCCCAACATACATGAGTAATACACTACCAACATTTGGAGAGTGTTATGTACTCTAGTCTCAAGGGATGCTTCGATGTACAGCCTTAATAAATATTGACTAGGAATATTTAAAATGGCATGTTATTTTCACTATGATAAATATATCTTAATTACAACACACTAAGGCTATCACAAAACACATTATTTATAGATTTTTTTACTAAATATACTTAAGTGAAGTAGATAATTAGCATCACACTTAATGACAAGCATACATAAAAAGAAAAACAGCTTTCAGCTTGGACGAGATTTTATTATAGAGTTAATAATTTATAATAAATTATAGAATTACTCTTAGGGCATACCCCTAACCCTATCCATCTCTCACTTACACTTAGGGCTAATCATGGAATCACAATCCCATTTCTTCGATAAGTTTGCTACGAACTTGTCAACTTAGTCCCATCATGAATGAATCTGCTATGTTTTCCTTTTCATCTAACCTTTAAATCGTGATTTCTTTAACAGATATAACAAGGGTAAAAATGGAATTTTTAAAAAATTCAAATTTAGTTATGAAACTTGCACCACTGTACTTGTAGCGATTTTCTGAATAATTTTCATATATAATGTTAACCGGAGCTAGCACGAAAAAGTATTAATGTCTGAAAATTCAGAATCACAAATAATTAAATAATAAAATAAGGAAAGAAATATTTTATAAAAAGGAAAGCTCCATTGGTCGACACTGTAGATTGGACTAGTCGAACCTTAGCGTCGATAGCTTCAAGCCAAGCAGTATACTGATCAGGTATTTTAACTAAGTTTTGGATTGACCAAACAACTTGGATTTTATAATATTTGATTGAACGACCGTCGTTAGTTCTACCCCTAAAAATAGAACCCTAAGCTAATATTCAGAACCCTAATTAAATCTAAGCATAACAAAGCTCTGCCTTTCTCAAACTGATGCCTCCTTCTCCTCAAATAAAAAATTCTTCAAAACTAAACTAAAACTAAATTTAAAAGATAAAAGAAAGAGGAGCCAAATCAAATCAAAGGAAGATAGACGAACCAAGCGGAGGCGATTCCAAGCGAATTAAGAAGGGGATAACTTCCTAGAGGTAAGTGGACTCATAATTAATATGAGGATGTACATGCAATTAAATTTGTTATACCTTATTTGATCCAAAGTTGTTCAATTTAATGATATCTAATAATTGTAGTGGATTGGATATTTGATAGTACATATGAATATGATCCCTTTCATTTTAATCAAGATTTTGTTTAAGAAACATTGGTCAAATGAAAGTCAATTTAGGTTGAACAGGCCCTTTTTAGATTGGATACAAATTGATATAACCGTGTTGATTTTAAACCTAAGTTAATTTGGATTACTGATATTGAATATGAAATTAAATATGAAATTAAGTATGATTATAAATTTTAGGTTTACCGATTAGGGTTCACTGTAATGGACAATTCGTAGTTAAAATAGAGTAAACAATAACTAAACGGATTTTTTTTAAACAACTCTGATCGATTGACAGGCTCACTGTAGCCGGTCTACCGCTCTAGGAACCAACGGTCAACTGGTTATTGGTTTACAGACCTGATCTGAACTTCGGCTTAAGTTCCAAGGTTATAAGCTTATATACATACATACATACATACATACATACATACATACATACATACATGCATGCATACATACATACATACATATATATATATATATATATGAAAGTTAGTATAAGTAGAGAAATCAGTTCCTTAGGATTACGGCTCTTGGACGTTACAGGATGGGATAAATGTGGATGCTGGTGATAAGGCCTAAATGCTATTTATTCAGCATGGTTGAATAGAGGCAATTTTATCGCTAAATACACTCATAGGAGGTTCTGTGGTGCACACGCAACACTAACGGTGATGCTTGGAGAAATGTGTGACTTAGCACTAACAAGAGTTTCATTGGTATACATGACAACAAGGATGTGATATTGTGTTACTGATGGATATCTTGCATTGTGCAATATGTGGCGTTAAGTTACCATTGAGGGTGGACATGGATGTAGCGGACCCAAAGACATCTTTGGCACAAGTCGGCATTGCGGGCTCTACCTTAATGCGTAAATACGATATGTGTAGTCATAATTGGGAATGTAGTCCCAAGGTTGATAATATAGGTGGCCCTATGTTAGAGTAGTCCCTGTAGCTGTTAGCTGATCCATAGTTACTTTGACTTTTGATTAGTTGTTCAATCCTAATTATAAACCTTCATAAGATGTTGGTGTAGGTGTATTTAGAACTATACCCCTTAAGTTAATGAAATCTACCTTCGAAAGTAGTTCATAAACACAAGTAGAATACCTTAGGTCACATAGAGTATTAATGAAGCATGTTATCGGCATATATTAATGACGTAAATCAGTCACTAGAATTTTGTCTGGCTCGTTCCTTTTCTTTTCTTTCTATCACCAAAGGAGGACAAGATGGTAGGTAATAGGCTTAGAGATTAGTATATGGAGATGGGAGCTTGGTAGTGGATTTGCTTATTATTTTCCATTACTCTCCATGTAACTATTTAGCATACTTAGTAGTTATCAGACTATATGTTGCATTTTTGTAAACCATGATTATACATACATGTGTTTTGAGACTGTGTTTTCTCGGATATTTTCTAAGATGGTTATTTTCTGTATTTATATTTTACTGTAATATTTGGAAGTGTAGAATTTCTTAGATTTTGTCCTTATATTCTTAGTCTCTGTAATGTTAAAAGGGAAAAAACCCGATAGCTCGTACTTCTCGGCACCAACACAAGTTCGAAAGTCACTCTACGCTTTGAATTGGCATGTCAAGAGGGCTAGTTGTCACACTTAGTATCAAAGCCTAGGTTTAAAATTCCTTAGGAGTTAGGTGAGCATTAAGAGAACGTACTTGAAATGTTTTGAAAAAAAGGTTTTCCAAAAAGTTTTCACTATGGGTTCCTAAAATAAATAAATGTATAGATAAAATGTTTCGTATATATGTACCCTCCAAATGGTTTCCTTATTTACTGCTTTTCCATGCAATGCTGGCGATTGTCCTCTCTATTCCTTTGACATAGTTAAGATTGACGGCGTTATGGTTCCTCCTTTCGAAGTATTGCAAGCGGGTATTGATTATTGGTCGGATTATCTAGTTGGTTTTTTTGACTCTAGCACGCCTTATAATTTTATCAAAGAATGGTGTCATTTACATGGAAATTTTGTGCAACTCTTTAAGTGCATTTCGATAACTCTTTTTTCTACTTCAAAATCACGAGATTTGATGATAGAATTCGTGTTCTCAAGGATGATCCGAATCTATTTGATGGGAAACCTTTCATTATTACTGTTGGGAATCTAACGGTGGACATGGCTAGAGATTAGGTATTATCTTTCCTAGCTTGGACACATTTCTCTAAAATCCCCTCTTTTTTGCAACCCATGATTGAGCTTAATTAGTTATCTAGCCTTGCTTGCAAGGTAAAATGTTTTGATGTCAATACCGAACTAGCCAGGAAAGGGTTGGTGTATGCGAAGGCATTGATTGAAATCATTCCTTGTAAGCCATTGCCGTCAAAACTTAGGATAAAAATTGCCGAGGGTCATAAGGCAGAGGTGGAAGTAAAATACAGCTAGAAACCTAAAATATGCACTACTTTTCGATCCTTTGGTCACATTGTGGAGTTTTGTAAGTCTGAATTGGTTGGTTTGCACCAAGCAATCCCGGCTAAGATTTCTTTACATCTACTTCCTAAATGGAAGTGGGTCCCTAAGCCTATGATCTCTGTCCCTCTGGTTTAGGCTTAGGAATTTGACCTGCTTTACATCCCACTTATGATTTTGTTCCACCTATTGTTATCTCTACTTTATGACAAAGTGGTTTCAGACATTGTCCCTCCTGCTAATTGTGTTATATATTTGCAATGTAGGGAGTGTTCTTGGGTTCATGAAGCATCTAAAGTGAGATATACAGACCTTCGACTAAGAGTCTCCATATGTTTGTTAGAGAAGAAGATGAAGATCGTATTTTGATATACCATGTTAAGGGGGATAGTTTGATCTTATCTTCTGAAAGTAATGACGATGAGTGTAATAAGGTTGTCTTAGAGGATATGACCTGGGATAGGAAGTATTTATTCTCGTATGTTCTGTGCACTTTGTGCCTAACGTAGCTTTGCTATTTTCAAGGTTTTTGCATGTCTAAGGGCCTGTCTTTGCTGGTGATAACAATAGTGATGAAAAGGACTAGTCATCCTTGTCACTTAATAGTCTAGGTGCTGTAGCATATCTCCTGTATTCTATTTTCCCTTTAGTTATTCTAGCACATGTGATGAACACCTGTTCTTAATGATTACTAATACAAGTGGTCAACCAATTTAAAAGCCGGCTAGCCTTGCTAAAAAAAGTTTTTTCAAAGGATTTATATATGAATAATAGAAAAAAATGTTATTGCTTATTCTTGCTAATGCTATTTATGGACAAGTTACTAATAATTCCCAAATCATCGATAGAGAGGATGGGCGGTCTTGCTCCTTGCGGCTTAGGTAATGCAGTTGAGGTTCCAGGTGTGAACGTCCCGATTTTGGCTTCGCGGGTATCTGCAACCAAGAGGACAAACCAAGCTTAACCGCAATAAGAGACCCACAAAGTAGGCGCTAGGTGTAGTTCCTACTTATCCTGCTACCGTAGATTTTACCAAGCTATGTAAGGACTTTGCGAGTGAAAGAGGTAAGTCGTATGTGGGAATCGAGTCGTAGGTGGACTCAAAGGCACCGATTCACAATTGTGAGAGGATTTTGTTGATTTATGGGTCTTGGAGATGATGTAGAAGATAGCTTGGCACCTGGAACTTACAAGGAGAGGCTTTAAATTAGTGGGATGTGGTAGGGCCAGAGAACGATGAGGAAGATATTACTTGGGGAGAGCTTAGAAGGCGTTTTCAGCCTAAGTTACTTTACATGGAAAAGCAAGGAGTACAGTTGGAGAGGTTCATACATTTATAATAAAGAGATATGTTGGTGAAGAAATAAGTAAATTAGTTCAATGATTTGGCCAGGTTTGGTATGAAGCTAATAAATATCCCTCACAAGAAAGCTCTGAAGTTTAAAAAATAGTTGAATCAACCTCTTCAGTATCTGTCCCATAGTCATATTCCCATAGGTGCGACTTTCGAAGATTTTATGGAAATGACCTTGCTGAGCATGATTCCCAAGGAAGTGAAGAGTGAACCCATGAAGTCAGGAGGAAAGACACCCTGACAGAATTAGTGCAAGGGTAGGATAGGGACAAAAGGGAAGATTAAGAAGTAGGAACTGAATTGTAGGAGATGTGGTAAGAAGGGGCATTTTACGAAGAGGTGCAAGATGGTCATCTCAAAGATCAATTATTACAATTGCAATCATGTAACGACCCATATTTTACATATCAAATGATCGTAAAATATTGTTTTTAAATTCATATGAGGTTGTATATAACTTTGGAAAATGCCTATTTGTGACGTTTCCTATCTTTACAATTTTTTCGGAGGATTTTACCCCTAAAAACTTGTAACATCTATAACTTTTGATAAAAGACGAAATAGCGTTTGAGACCACTTTCATTGGAAATATATGATGGTTTCACTTCCATCAAGTGGTCATAATATGATTTAGGCTTTTTGGCTAGGAGATATGGTTGTTTGAAGATTGACAGTTTTTGGAGCAGCTTAGTGGGTAATTAGTGAATTTGGAGGCAAGCCCACTGACCCATTTCGGGTTTGGAGATTATATCTGGCTGAACCATCATTCCAAATCACTTTTACCACTTTCCAAATAGATCTAAGCTTCTGTTAACTCATTCTCCACCCAAACCTTCTCTTCTTTCCTCCATATCAAGTCTAAATCATAAATTAAGAGTAGATTAGCATGAGGATTCATTAGAGATCTTCAAATCTATATTATTGGGAAGGAAAATTTTCGTTTTGGCTATTGTCATGGATTTGCGTGCAAATTTTCATTTTTGGTTGTTTGATGAATGATTTATCATCTCGCACTATCTTATATATGTATCTATGTGTTTTGACATGTTTTAACCCTATTTTTAAAGTTAAAATTATATTTCAATGTTGTTTTTAAGTGAAACCTAAAGTAAAAATGAATTTAAAATATTCTAATCATGTTAATTTTATATGTGGTCACCTTAGCATGTAAATAGGCTAGGTTAGAGACATATTATAGGATGATTTGGCATGAATAATTGTATGTTTAGATCTTTGAATATTGTTTGGTTCATGTATGATGTTTGCTTGTATGCTTGTATGGTTGAAGATGCTTATTGAGGCGACTTAGAGTTAGGTACTGTGAAACCGAGTTTAGATGGATTTACTTGAGATTATTGAGAGCTGTATCGTTGCATACGAAAGGCATTCAAATTGAAGAATAGAGCGTAGTGGTGAATTGATATGAAAATTGGAGTTGGAGTCACTATACAAGTTGGTTCGGTGGTAACTTGACTTGGCTCGACAAATGAAGGACCGAATAAGAAATCTCGTCCATTAGATGTTGGTTCTACAGAGGAGAGACTAGACAGAAAATCATGTCTGATAGCTAGTTGGTTTGGCTAGTGATGGACCAGATAGTGAATCATGTCCAGTAATTGTTTGTTCAATGGTTAAGGGCCGAACAAGAAATGTTGTTTGGTGGATCTTGGTTCAGCTAGTGGAGAAACCAGACAGGGTTGGGCATGAGTCTGGCTACTGGATTCGACAATGGTGGTTTTGTGCTTCGAGTTGGGAAGAGTGCTGCTTCGAGCTTAGCTTGATATAGCCGAACAAAATATATCGATGGAGGAATCTTCATTGTGGCACGACAATACTTTGAGGATTTCTCCTTGGCGTGTTTAGAGGTTCTTAGGGGCGATGTGGAGCGAAGTAGGAAACTCCAAATATTAGGGAGGGATGACTCTATGATAGCTTTGGTAATTTAGTGATGGAAACTCGACGGTGAATGGAGTTAGGTTCCGATGATGGCAGCTCGATGGAGTCGTGAAGATGGTTATCCATAAATGGTGTTTTTTAGGAAGGGTGGCCCGTAGATATAATGTTGAATGGTTCTATCGTGGAATGTAGGAACATGGATAGATTCCTTGAGGATAAAGGAAACTATATGGAGCAAGGAAAGGATTTTGGTATGCGTGCTAAGGGATCATTGATACTCACAATGCTTTCTAATGTACTCGAAAACAGGGTTATTGTGGGGACACTCATGGGTACTTTTTTTGTTTAACCATGATAAGTTGTTTGGATCCATATACCCTAGACTGGTGGATTTAGGTCTAGTATCGGCTCCGGGCTAGAGGCGAGTACATTGAAAATCAGGATTTCAATTAGTCTGTGACACGAGAAAGGCCATATGAGTTATCATATATCTAGAGCATGCTGAGTGATGGTGAGGATTGTTTGATGGATGTTATGATTTCTTTGGTTATCTTCTTCTGTAGTATATCACTCTAGGATGTCACTTGAGATAGGTGTTGAGGATAGGGATACCTGGTCACCCGTCATCGTGCTTAGTTTGCAGTAATCCTTTATGATATCTACAGAGTAGCATATTATGTTTGTTATGTGCTAACTCTTTGGTTGCAGGGACATGTAAGGCATGGTTCTTCACACCCTATGCCTATATTTACTATATACGGTTTTATATTATTTTGAAATGACGTATCGCTCACACCAGTCTACCTTTCGATTAGCCGGTTTGATGTTCGGTGCAATGAACTAATTATGGATATAAATTTAGTTAAAGCTATAATCCGGGTTGTAAGGAGCCAAAAATTTAATTTGTATGTCTTATACTATAGCTAAAGCCAAAATGCAAATGGTGGCTCAATTTCTTTATATGCTTTGCTATGTAGGTATTTATATCTTTAATGCACCTATCATGACACACACATATAGCGAATGGTAGTGCATGAGACATATTGATATATTAGGTAGCTTATGACGATGAGAGGTCATGCTCGGTCATCAGGGTTGCAAGAGCTTAGGCTACTTCATCTGCCACGACCGTTGACTCTTCCTCTTTAAGTATTGGAGTTACCCAACCTAGCTTGACACTTTCTTTGATTCCTGGATATGGACCTTCACAGCTATTGGAGGATCCTATAGAGTTTGTTACTACCATATTGATCCCTAGGAAGATGGATACTATCGCTGCCACTCATAGACTACCTAGAGATGATACACTTTTGCCAACCCTAAATCAGCAGGCTCATGCCCCTCCCAAAGGTTATATGACATGCTCATGATATCATCGCCTAGTTGGGGTTCTGCTTGATAGAGTTAGGGGTATTCCCTTGGGGTAATTATGCAATTTGTTACATTTACCTAACTCGTTGGCCAATCTTGTTCGAAATAAAGATATTTTTTTCTATTATATACTTGATATGTTATGGTTATGTTAATTAAATAATTTAACTAAAAACATATTTAATAGAAAATCATAAATGGTATGTTTTGTGATAGTAGTTATAAAGTATTGTGACCATGAGTAATTTATCACAATGAAACAAATATACTGTTTTATATATTCCTTGTCAAGATGTATCGAGATTGAATATCGATACATCCAATGCGACTAGAGTACAAAACACTCTCTAAGTCGGGTAGTGTATTACTCATGACTGCTGAGGGCATCAAGAGATTACGTATTGATAATTATTGAATAACTATGAAATGACTAACTTGATAGTTTTTTCTACTTGTTATTATAACTAAGGTCAAGCAGAGAATATCGATGTGACTAATTTGCACGATTCTCTCAGCTTGAGAAAACTATTGGTCTTCAATGTGAAAGCTCCACTTTGATTATAGTTAAATTGTGGCATTGTCCATCAAACGACTATGGTTAGGTCAAGTGGAAGCATTGGAAATGAAACATTATTCAAGAGAGGATTCGTCTCCTCAGTTATATGAGGTTAGTATTATGGTCAACTGAAGTCAATTCAAAGTCAAAGTATCTGGCCAGAGCATTTTGGTTAATAATAATTGTTATTATTGAACCAAGGACTTTATGTTTGGATAGTAAAGTTGATGTGGACGATATTGGAATTTTAACCGTTACCGTATTCCATAAGTCCTAATATGATATAGTTTTGACAAAGAGAATTGGTATAAATAATATTCACTATTAGGCACCGCTTATAATAAGTAAAATTGGATTTTACCAAAAGATGTGTAAGCGATAAATTCGGTCGAAATGTCACAACTCCTGCTAAGTGACGTGTGAACATTAATATTCAAATAGTTCGATATTAATCGCTGAGTGGATTTATACCTATGATTCGCACAACTGTAGTGATGAATTCTCTAAAAAAACCACATGATTGATTAATTTATAAAATTTTGTAAATTGATTAAGTTAGTTGATATTGAGAAATATTAACTGTTATTTATTTGATGTTTGGATTTTTTTATTTTAATGCATTTATAAAAGTTATATTTTTGCGCACTGATATACGATATCGATGTAATTTAAAGATAATTGCATGAAATGATTTACGAAAATTTAATGTCATTGGATGACATGAATTATGGAAATTTTATGTCATTTAATGACATGATTTATGGAAATTTTATGTCATTTGATGACATACGTGTAAAAAAAGGATTGTAGAGAGGGAAACAACCAAGAGAATTAATTAGGGAAGTTTTAGTTAAAGAATGGAAAAGTATCATTCTTTCAAATAAAACATATTCTCTACTTCATTATGTATGTATAATTTATTATTTCTCATTCAGTCTGCTTCTTTCTCTCCTTCTAACTTTTCATGGCAGAAAACAAAAAAAATTCAAAAATCTTTCAACTCCATGTAAAACATCAAATAAAATAAAACAAAAATGATTCATCCATCTCTTGCAAATATAGGATGGGGATGTTAAAGATCTAAGGAGATATCATCATTCAAGGTGTGACTTCTATGTAACATCTTAAGGGGAGTCCATTTTTAAGATTTGCTTCAAGGCTTTGGGTAATAAGGTATATATGTTTTTCTTTAATAGATAATGATATTTGATGTAATGTTTGTTGAAAGAGAAATTTAATTATCATAATTTGTGCGTACATACCATTGCCTCATTTAATTTGAAAATTGTTTATGTAGCCTGAATTGTTTCTTGAATGAACCGATTGGTGTTTTATTTTAAATCAAAACTAGTATTTGTATAGGTTTAAATACAATGTTTTTTTGGAACTGTTCTAAATATTCAATTTAAAGTCTAATTTTTAGCTTAAAAAATTTATATGTCCAGTTTATTAATTGGGTTCTAATTTGTTATATTAAAATTTGAATATTTTGACTACAATATTTTATTATAGATCTATATTGTAAAAATGCAATTCAAAGTATAATCCTTTAGGTCTAAAACTTTGTATGTTCATATTGTTTTGATTGGATTTTACTTTAATAAATTAAACAAAAATTTGTGTATGAATATTATAGTGTTTTATTAAAGATTCATGTTTAAGTCATATAAAACAAAATTTAATTTTAGATTTAAAAGTTTACATATATGTATTTTGTGCTTGTATTGTTTTAGAAATTAAAAAAACAGAGGATGTTTTGGCAATAAATCTAAACTTTAATTTGATTACTATAAGTCTCTAATTTGTATTAATTAGAGATATTTTATTGAATCTTACATACACACAATTAACGTTTTGACAATAAATCTACTTTTGAATTGATTGCAATAAATCTCTAATTTTTATTAGTTAGAAAGACTTGAATTTATCTTATATACACACAATTAATTTTATATGTATGTTTGTATATATAAATTTTATTACATGTATTTCATATTGTCAAAGTATGATTAGATTACTTTCTAAAAGGAAGAAACAATTTAAATGAGGCAACAATATATAGTTACATTTATTTTTGATTGTTTGTATCCTTATACTATGATATCTATTAATTGTAGCGACCCGACTTTCTATCACCAGAAAGACGCATCACTATTTAAGAAAGAAAGGGATAGAAGGAGAAAAGAAAGAGAAGAAACAACAACACATCAGAATCTCACAGCGGAACGAATGAAATATAATATATAACATATGTGTAGTATCATATACATCAGAGTACACAACTATACATCTCAATTTAGACAGTTATAACATTTTTGTCTAATATACAATACAAGAACATCCATACAGAATAACATCACAGCGGAAACTCTATTTATATATCTACACGTTGAAGCCTCCTGCTTCAAAGCTCCTCCAGAATTCGTCAAGGATAACCCGAATCACTTGTCTACTCATACATAATATGAGTACCCAAGAGTTTAATAAAACGAAAAAATAAACACTCGGGTCAGACAGGGGTCTAGTGTGAGTAAACGGTTTAAAATTGCTTAACTTTAGAAAATCCTTTGAAAAGAAAGGTATTGCGTAAGACTTCCCACACATAAACATGGAAAAGTTTTTACCTTACGCTAACCAAAACATTTGATAGGAAATCCAGTGATATTATAATAGTGTCTAGGGTTTTCAAGTAAATAAAAAATAGCCGAAATTGTTACATCTATTAAATTCCAACTACTAGCCACAAAAGTGGGTAATACAAACAAAACCGTAGGGTCTTGTGGGAAGAATGGGTTTCCAACAATGGCAGGGCTACTGGGGTACCGCCTGTCATAATACGTGGCCTAGGTCACCGTACCGAGGAGCCACCCTAACTCCCCTGCGCCACAAGGCCAGAACCATTCCTTACGGAATAGTCCCGAACAAGACAACCCCACAGTTGGCTGCAGATCTGTAACGACCCAGAATTTTCATAAATTTAAATTTGAATATTTTATTAATTTTAAATATTAATAAGTGAATTTATTTGTCGAATAAATTTTTATTTGAATTTTTGGATTTAATTGGATAATTTAATCAATAATTTAATATGTTAAATTATGGAAATAATTAAAAATTGAGTAAAAATGATTGTAAATAATTTGGGAAATTTTATTTTATCATGTTAGAGTTAGAATGATATTTTAGAACTTTTAAAATCGAATTAAAAGTTAATTTGTGAAAATTGAATATTTTAATATTAAATAATCGACTGTAAAATAGTCAATTTTTGAACAGTCTCAGAATTGAACGAAACCAGTTCCATTGGATCCGTAATAGTTAGTTATTACCGGATTTCAATTTTCGTGTCAATCGGAGTTATCGTTTGATCGTGGCAGCTCTAAACGCATCGATTTATTTTTAATTTAAATTTGGCGAGTCAAAATAGCCATTTTTCAAAAAGTCTCGGATTTCGACGAAACCAGTTTCATCGGATCCGTAATGTGATATTATTGTAAGGTTTCAAATTTCAAGTCAATTGGATTTACCGTTTGTCCGGTACAAATTAAAACGCCTAGAAATCGACTTAAATCGGTTTAATTTAAATTGAACGTTTTCAGCCATAACTCGCACATACTTCCGAATTAGCTTCCGAAACCTGTTCCATTGTGTCCGGAACGCGGGATAAACCCTAGGTACACTGGTTACGGCGCGTAAATCGGAGTTCGGAATTCCCGGGATGAATAGTGTTTACGCTAGCTTTTTCTATAAATAGAAGTTGAATTCACAAATAAAAAAAAAAGAAACCCTAGTTCAACGTGTAGCCGCCTCTTGCTTGATCAATGGCCGAGAGTTATTTATCTTTCCCCCCAAATTTCTCAAAATCCTTGCTTCATTTCAGAAATTTTCCAACTACAATATTGTAGATCTCATAGAGATCTTTATTATCAACGGTCATGATCGAAAGATTCGAAGGAAATCAACGGCAAAATGGAGTTGAACGTCGCGAGTTCGGCCTCGAACTGCGTGCAATGGGGACAGCCGAGTGTGCCGGGGTTATGGCCGAAGGTAGAGGTCGTGTAGGGCTTCGAATTGCAACTACTTGATCGAGAAATCATCGAGTATGGTTGATGCAAAATTTAACCCTAATTAGCGTGTTGGGTTCGGCCGAGCTTGTTATAGCCTGGGAGTAGTTCGCGTGGAAGAAGAGAGGAAGGGAGGGGTTTGCGTCCTACGGTGATGATGCTGGGGGGAGAGATCTAACGGCTATTGTTAATTTAGGTTAAAAAAGTTATAATTTAAGTTGTAATTTATATATATTAAAACTCGTGTAACTTCAAATTATCATATCTTTTTCATACGAGGTCGAAAAAATGTAAACTCAGTTGCGTTGGAATCGTATGGACGAGCACTACGCGATGGAGTTGGTTTGGAGTCGTTTGGAGTTAGTGAGAATTTCAGGTAAAATTAAACGCGCGTTTAATTTTATTCGAAATAAAAGCTAAAACGGAATTTAAAAACCAAGGTGAGAACTTCTCACTCAATCGAATAGATTTCAATTTTATTTTAAATAGTTAGATTTAAAATATTTGAACGCATGTTTGAATGATGACTGTAAATTATTGATTGTTAAAATAGACATTATGCGCCGTTAGTAAGCGGATGTTATTTTGTAAAAACATATACCGCGAATATTTCATAAACAGTGAAATTGGTATTATATATAATATCAATATATATATATTGGCATATGTATATATTGCAGTTGATTGATTTCCCGTATTTTTTAGCGGATGAGACCCTATTACGCCGTTATTAAGCGGATAATATTTAATAAGAACATGTACCGCGATAATTTCGTACTGGAGCGAAATTGGTATTGTGCTAATGTTTTTGGATGCAGGAAATAGGTTGGAGGGATCCAACTGGATTCCTCAACAGTATTTATTTAATTTCAGATATTTTGATATTTGATGGATTATCATATCGATATATGATATCGTTGTTAGTCGTGATTGACTATTTGGTGTGTAGCATCATTGGACCCAGATTTTGGGATTTTAAAATGATTTTAAAGGTGATTTTGAAAATATACTATATTTTTGGAATTGATCCATTATAAATAAATAAACGTTATAATTTTTAAAGTTATAAAAATTATGGTTTTTGTGAAATATAGTTAAAAAGCTGATTTTTAGAAATACGATTAAAAGTCGATTTTTGAGAAATATGAACTAATGATTTTATAAAATAATTTAGATTGGATTTTTGAATATATGATAAAAGTTAAATATAGGATTTATAAAATTTGATTTTTTTATAAATCGGAATGATGAAATTATAAAGGAATTTAAAGACGTTTTAGAATAATAATATAAACTGATTTATATTTAGAGATTTATAAATGGATATTTATAAATTGAAATATAGACATTATAAAACGAGTTTTTATAAGTGTTTGAATGTAGTGAAAATGAAATTCATTAAAGAATGAAATTTATAGAATTATAAACTGTGAAGTTATAAATGAAATTTATAAATAGTAAGATTATAAATTTGTGAAGTTAATTGAAGAATAGATTTGGTTAAATAAATAAATCTTATAAGTTATAAGGTTTATAAATTGAAAAGTCTTTAAAAAGAACGATTTTGTAAAATAATCGTTTTATAAGTAATTAACTTATAATGTGAACGTTTAGTTTATAATTTAGTTATAAACGGGAATAGGTTAATAAAGGAATTTATAAAAAAAGAAGTTTTTATAAATAAATAGAAATGGAATTTATAAACGTTGTTTTATAAATCCGCAAACGACTTATTTTGATAAGTTAATTGTTATAACTTATAAATGGAGTTATATTCACGTTTTTGACAGTGAATAATCCTTTAAGTTAAAGTGAATAGAAATAATGGAATTTGTGAACATAGTATATTCACGTTTTTGAATAGTGAATAACATGTTAAAGAAAATGTTTTAGAATGTGATATTTTAAACAGAATTAAAACGATCTAACGATGTTTTAAAGGTGTTGAGATTCGAAACCATAGATTTCAACATTTATTGTTGAAATAGACGTTTTCGAGAAATAAAAGGAAATGGTGGACTATAACACTGTTGTTATAGTAAATAATTTCCGAAAGAAAATGTTTAGTATAGTATTGGGATTTATATATCTATTTAAATTCGAATCCCTATACTAGTGATTTTGGGTTGTCGTAACGATGTTTTACGTAACATTCGTTTTGGCCCAAGTAAATATGTTTAAGTGAATAATTTCCTTAAAGAATGAAATATATACTTAATTCGGTTTAAGTATATTGAATATTTTCTAAGTGTTGAAAATAAAAGAGATTTGTGAATTACTTATGAATAAATAAGTATGGAAATGTTTTCCAATGTGAAGTGAATATTTATAATTTATCTTTTTGAAGATAAATTGAAAATGAATAATTGAAATCGTATATGCACGAATATTTTGAAATATAAATTCATTATGGAATTTATATGTGAAAAGTGAAATTGGTCAAAAATAAATATTGATTTATTTTTGAAGTGTTGGAATTTTATATCTTGTAAAGATATTTTGGAAAATAAATAATTTGGAAAATTATTTGGAATCTGGTGATGTATGCATATCAATTGATAGTTCGATAGCCGACTATCAATATTTCCCTTTGAATGGGTATTTGATGTGATTTGATTGAATTTGAATGCACACTTATTTTTGAATAAGCGCTCACTATTCGGGTTAACCGGGAAAGGACCATGGGGTCGTATAACCCATTCCGAATATGTGATACGTCGTTATGAATTGCATTTGAAGATCGGTGTTGAAGACCGAGTATTTGTGAAAACGATAGGATGACCTATCGATTGTCTCTGCACTGGGTAGCTCCTGGTATAGAGATCTCCTAAGTGATGGGAAATTCGATCGGGATTGTGAATACCCGTATTGCAAGGGCTTCGTAAGAAGTGCCTTCGGTTTTGTTCGAGCCCGGAACAGACTTGTATGGATTGTATGTCTGACATTACAATTTGAGATATAAAGCCGATTTCTTTCAAATATATTTCTGTTGGTGGCGGAGAATTTATTCTTTGCTTAACACTCTTCTTTGAGACGTACGAGCTCAAAGGTTATATAGTTGAAGTTATCAGCGATATATTCCCAGTTTGGTAATGTGACATGCTGAGTGATGCTGAAATGATCATTGTGTTGATTATTTGTGATAGGATCATTTATTTGATCGTCTATCCTTGTGATCATTGTGTTGATCATTTGTTGACCCAAAGCATGGCTTTTGTATAAAGTATGTTTTTGTGGACGTGACTTCGTCGAGCCTCACACCCCGTGAATGGTCAAAACAGGAAAGAAGCAGCAAGGTTATGAGGGGTAGCACCCTTTAGGATGTGTCCATTTCCTTCTGGAAAAGGGTGGTATCATGGTATGGAGCCCAGATACTTACTCATGTTGAAAACACTTTATGATTGTGTGAATTGATTACGAGCGCTCGGTTGATAAAGGTCCCAAAGGACCGGGGGATGGCATATTCGGTCAGTTGTTACTCAGTTAGGAGTAACCCGGCCTTGTGTTGGTTGAGATCCGGTTTGGTTCTCGGGGATGTCCATCCAGAGGCATTCTCAGTGGCAATGGGAAGTTCCTTGGCCTGACCATTTGTTGGAAATCCAATTCCCAATACGAAACTTGTACGGTATTAGTTGTCGAACCTGCTATTCACTTATGGTGGTCACCACTGTTTGGATGGTAGCTATAGTAGGCATAGTTCGAAATGTCTATGTTGGCTAAGATTTATATTCTACTTTCGAAATGAATTTTTTCTACACTATACACTAATAATAATATCAAATGTTATTTTAAATGTGTATCAAGCATCTTTGACTATCATAAGGAGAAATCTCCTCCGATTCTGCGTTTGCATTGTGTGTGTGTGCGGGAGGCCTTATGGTAGTCTCATTTTTAAAAGCATTGCGAATTGATTAAAAATATTCCTCTATTTTGATTTTAAAGATAAATAAACTGTTTTGAGTTCTCACACCAGTCTTGTTAAGCTATTGGGCTATGTGATGGGGGGTTCTCGCTTCGCGGTTTGGTGGCGAACGGGAGACTCTTACTCCCACACATCCTCTTTTAGGGGGTTGGTTAGGCGTAAGCTGTGACAGTCGAAAGGCTGGCCGTAAAAGCAAGTTTGGGATACCAGTGTAAGCCATGGTGGGGCTGGGATGGTTGAAAAGCCTACCGGTTGTGACCACTGGCCCGTCTCGTTACATTTGGTATCAGAGCTGATGGTTAAGCTGATGGTTAAGCGACAACCATGGTTCTGTAGGGTATTACTCATTAGAGATAGAGTCAGTAGTACTCTAGATTGAGTTTGAGTGTAATAATAGCTATGAGAGCGTATTTGTTAGTGAATAAAATTGTTTTATATTGTGTTGACTTATCAGTTGATTGTTTATAGATTCCGATCGATCTAGTCTAGCTAACTATCGTAGATAGGGGTTTCTAAACTCTTAAACAAGATAAATCGACATAGTATATTTTTTAATTGGGTAAATGAAATAATTTTGCCTTGATTATATTTTATATATAAAGAAATAATTTTCAAAAAAAAAAATTATTAAAGTATATAAGTTGATTGTTTAGTTGTTTGAATAATCTAAATAAAAGAATAATTGTATAAGTAAAAGAATTATAAGAATAGAATTATAATTAAAGTGTTTACAATTGTGAAATAAACTTATATATATAAGAAGTGAATATATCTATGAATATGAGTTGTGAATAAAAGTGAATTTAAAGTTAAAATGGAAATATGACTTAAGAGTTATATAAATGAAATTCAACTTTGGTAATTGAATTGAATGAATGGATTGAATAATAATCAATTGAATGTAAATTAAGTTGATATGAAATAATGATTATAAGTGTAATTCATTAAAATCTAATGTTATTAGAAGTTGAATAAAAAAAAAATGAATGAATATCAATTTAATTAAACCAATTCAAAGTGATGGTGTTAAATCAAATAAGCAAAGGAATTTGGTTGTAATTATATATAAATTGGTTGTTATATGATTGTTATATGATTGTATAAAAGTCATTAAGAGTTAATGAAATTGAAAACTATGAAATTGAATTCAAATTAGAAGTAAATAAATTTGAATAGAATTGAATGTGAATGGGATTTAATTAGTGAATGTTAACAAATTGAAACTAATTAGAATTGAGAATGAATGTTAGTAAATCCAATGTAAACAAATCAAATGTGATTTAAATTGAAAACCATTTCATTAAATATTAATGAGAATATAAATGAATATTTATTGATTATGAATGTTAATTGGTTGATGGTTGCATTTGTTGCTTTAGTTGCATTTGCTATATTATGTAGTAGTTATGTTGATATATGTTGTATATCGATACTATGCTTTATATACATGATTCTCATGTTGTTTGTTGAGTTTAGTAGGTGCGGATCGCGTTTGCTTCGCATTTGGAGTTCGCTTTAGCGCTATATTAGCCGTATATGCTCGCTAATAAAATAATAAGGTACATATCTCGGATTAAATATCGTACTTTTACACTTTTTTCCCTTCGGGATGCCTCATTACTTGATGAGATGTATATTTGTGATATATATACTGTCATTTTTTTTTTCGGATCGAGCCGCGCAAAGGAGACATGGCGAATTTTTCCGGAAATTTAAGGCGTTAGAAAAATTTGAGAAAATTTTGGGGAAATTTTGAAAACTTTAACTTTGATTTGGAGTTGAAAGTTAAATGATATAAATTGTTTTTGAAAAGATAACTAAGTATGATTTGAAAAACTTAGTAAAGATTGTAAGAAGTTTAATTATGAATTTTGGAAAATTAATAGATTCTGTAACTTTTCTTACTTATAATTTCGAGGACGAAATTCTTTTAAGGGGGAAAGATTGTAACGACCCAGAATTTTCATAAATTTAAATTTGAATATTTTATTAATTTTAAATATTAATAAGTGAATTTATTTGTCGAATAAATTTTTATTTGAATTTTTGGATTTAATTGGATAATTTAATCAATAATTTAATATGTTAAATTATGGAAATAATTAAAAATTGAGTAAAAAATGATTGTAAATAATTTGGGAAATTTTATTTTATCATGTTAGAGTTAGAATGATATTTTAGAACTTTTAAAATCGAATTAAAAGTTAATTTGTGAAAATTGAATATTTTAATATTAAATAATCGACTGTAAAATAGTCAATTTTTGAACAGTCTCAGAATTGAACGAAACCAGTTCCATTGGATCCGTAATAGTTAGTTATTACCGGATTTCAATTTTCGTGTCAATCGGAGTTATCGTTTGATCGTGGCAGCTCGAAACGCATCGATTTATTTTTAATTTAAATTTGGCGAGTCAAAATAGCCATTTTTCAAAAAGTCTCGGATTTCGACGAAACCAGTTTCATCGGATCCGTAATGTGATATTATTGTAAGGTTTCAAATTTCAAGTCAATTGGATTTACCGTTTGTCCGGTACAAATTAAAACGCCTAGAAATCGACTTAAATCGGTTTAATTTAAATTGAACGTTTTCAGCCATAACTCGCACATACTTCCGAATTAGCTTCCGAAACCTGTTCCATTGTGTCCGGAACGCGGGATAAACCCTAGGTACGCTGGTTACGGCGCGTAAATCGGAGTTCGGAATTCCCGGGATGAATAGTGTTTACGCTAGCTTTTTCTATAAATAGAAGTTGAATTCACAAATAAAAAAAAAAAAAACCCTAGTTCAACGTGTAGCCGCCTCTTGCTTGATCAATGGCCGAGAGTTATTTATCTTTCCCCCCAAATTTCTCAAAATCCTTGCTTCATTTCAGAAATTTTCCAACTACAATATTGTAGATCTCATAGAGATCTTTATTATCAACGGTCATGATCGAAAGATTCGAAGGAAATCAACGGCAAAATGGAGTTGAACGTCGCGAGTTCGGCCTCGAACTGCGTGCAATAGGGACAGCCGAGTGTGCCGGGGTTATGGCCGAAGGTAGAGGTCGTGTAGGGCTTCGAATTGCAACTACTTGATCGAGAAATCATCGAGTATGGTTGATGCAAAATTTAACCCTAATTAGCGTGTTGGGTTCGGCCGAGCTTGTTATAGCCTGGGAGTAGTTCGCGTGGAAGAAGAGAGGAAGGGAGGGGTTTGCGTCCTACGGTGATGATGCTGGGGGGAGAGATCTAACGGCTATTGTTAATTTAGGTTAAAAAAGTTATAATTTAAGTTGTAATTTATATATATTAAAACTCGTGTAACTTCAAATTATCATATCTTTTTCATACGAGGTCGAAAAAATGTAAACTCAGTTGCGTTGGAATCGTATGGACGAGCACTACGCGATGGAGTTGGTTTGGAGTCGTTTGGAGTTAGTGAGAATTTCGGGTAAAATTAAACGCGCGTTTAATTTTATTCGAAATAAAAGCTAAAACGGAATTTAAAAACCAAGGTGAGAACTTCTCACTCAATCGAATAGATTTCGATTTTATTTTAAATAGTTAGATTTAAAATATTTGAACGCATGTTTGAATGATGACTGTAAATTATTGATTGTTAAAATAGACATTATGCGCCGTTAGTAAGCGGATGTTATTTAGTAAAAACATATACCGCGAATATTTCATAAACAGTGAAATTGGTATTATATATAATATCAATATATATATATTGGCATATGTATATATTGCAGTTGATTGATTTCCCGTATTTTTTAGCGGATGAGACCCTATTACGCCGTTATTAAGCGGATAATATTTAATAAGAACATGTACCGCGATAATTTCGTACTGGAGCGAAATTGGTATTGTGCTAATGTTTTTGGATGCAGGAAATAGGTTGGAGGGATCCAACTGGATTCCTCAACAGTATTTATTTAATTTCAGATATTTTGATATTTGATGGATTATCATATCGATATATGATATCGTTGTTAGTCGTGATTGACTATTTGGTGTGTAGCATCATTGGACCCAGATTTTGGGATTTTAAAATGATTTTAAAGGTGATTTTGAAAATATACTATATTTTTGGAATTGATCCATTATAAATAAATAAACGTTATAATTTTTAAAGTTATAAAAATTATGGTTTTTGTGAAATATAGTTAAAAAGCTGATTTTTAGAAATACGATTAAAAGTCGATTTTTGAGAAATATGAACTAATGATTTTATAAAATAATTTAGATTGGATTTTTGAATATATGATAAAAGTTAAATATAGGATTTATAAAATTTGATTTTTTTATAAATCGGAATGATGAAATTATAAAGGAATTTAAAGACGTTTTAGAATAATAATATAAACTGATTTATATTTAGAGATTTATAAATGGATATTTATAAATTGAAATATAGACATTATAAAACGAGTTTTTATAAGTGTTTGAATGTAGTGAAAATGAAATTCATTAAAGAATGAAATTTATAGAATTATAAACTGTGAAGTTATAAATGAAATTTATAAATAGTAAGATTATAAATTTGTGAAGTTAATTGAAGAATAGATTTGGTTAAATAAATAAATCTTATAAGTTATAAGGTTTATAAATTGAAAAGTCTTTAAAAAGAACGATTTTGTAAAATAATCGTTTTATAAGTAATTAACTTATAATGTGAACGTTTAGTTTATAATTTAGTTATAAACGGGAATAGGTTAATAAAGGAATTTATAAAAAAAGAAGTTTTTATAAATAAATAGAAATGGAATTTATAAACGTTGTTTTATAAATCCGCAAACGACTTATTTTGATAAGTTAATTGTTATAACTTATAAATGGAGTTATATTCACGTTTTTGACAGTGAATAATCCTTTAAGTTAAAGTGAATAGAAATAATGGAATTTGTGAACATAGTATATTCACGTTTTTGAATAGTGAATAACATGTTAAAGAAAATGTTTTAGAATGTGATATTTTAAACAGAATTAAAACGATCTAACGATGTTTTAAAGGTGTTGAGATTCGAAACCATAGATTTCAACATTTATTGTTGAAATAGACGTTTTCGAGAAATAAAAGGAAATGGTGGACTATAACACTGTTGTTATAGTAAATAATTTCCGAAAGAAAATGTTTAGTATAGTATTGGGATTTATATATCTATTTAAATTCGAATCCCTATACTAGTGATTTTGGGTTGTCGTAACGATGTTTTACGTAACGTTCGTTTTGGCCCAAGTAAATATGTTTAAGTGAATAATTTCCTTAAAGAATGAAATATATACTTAATTCGGTTTAAGTATATTGAATATTTTCTAAGTGTTGAAAATAAAAGAGATTTGTGAATTACTTATGAATAAATAAGTATGGAAATGTTTTCCAATGTGAAGTGAATATTTAGAATTTATCTTTTTGAAGATAAATTGAAAATGAATAATTGAAATCGTATATGCACGAATATTTTGAAATATAAATTCATTATGGAATTTATATGTGAAAAGTGAAATTGGTCAAAAATAAATATTGATTTATTTTTGAAGTGTTGGAATTTTATATCTTGTAAAGATATTTTGGAAAATAAATAATTTGGAAAATTATTTGGAATCTGGTGATGTATGCATATCAATTGATAGTTCGATAGCCGACTATCAATATTTCCCTTTGAATGGGTATTTGATGTGATTTGATTGAATTTGAATGCACACTTATTTTTGAATAAGCGCTCACTATTCGGGTTAACCGGGAAAGGACCATGGGGTCGTATAACCCATTCCGAATATGTGATACGTCGTTATGAATTGCATTTGAAGATCGGTGTTGAAGACCGAGTATTTGTGAAAACGATAGGATGACCTATCGATTGTCTCTGCACTGGGTAGCTCCTGGTATAGAGATCTCCTAAGTGATGGGAAATTCGATCGGGATTGTGAATACCCGTATTGCAAGGGCTTCGTAAGAAGTGCCTTCGGTTTTGTTCGAGCCCGGAACAGACTTGTATGGATTGTATGTCTGACATTACAATTTGAGATATAAAGCCGATTTCTTTCAAATATATTTCTGTTGGTGGCGGAGAATTTATTCTTTGCTTAACACCCTTCTTTGAGACGTACGAGCTCAAAGGTTATATAGTTGAAGTTATCAGCGATATATTCCCAGTTTGGTAATGTGACATGCTGAGTGATGCTGAAATGATCATTGTGTTGATTATTTGTGATAGGATCATTCGTCTATCCTTGTGATCATTGTGTTGATCATTTGTTGACCCAAAGCATGGCTTTTGTATAAAGTATGTTTTTGTGGACGTGACTTCGTCGAGCCTCACACCCCGTGAATGGTCAAAACAGGAAAGAAGCAGCAAGGTTATGAGGGGTAGCACCCTTTAGGATGTGTCCATTTCCTTCTGGAAAAGGGTGGTATCATGGTATGGAGCCCAGATACTTACTCATGTTGAAAACACTTTATGATTGTGTGAATTGATTACGAGCGCTCGGTTGATAAAGGTCCCAAAGGACCGGGGGATGGCATATTCGGTCAGTTGTTACTCAGTTAGGAGTAACCCGGCCTTGTGTTGGTTGAGATCCGGTTTGGTTCTCGGGGATGTCCATCCGGAGGCATTCTCAGTGGCAATGGGAAGTTCCTTGGCCTGACCATTTGTTGGAAATCCAATTCCCAATACGAAACTTGTACGGTATTAGTTGTAGAACCTGCTATTCACTTATGGTGGTCACCACTGTTTGGATGGTAGCTATAGTAGGCATAGTTCGAAATGTCTATGTTGGCTAAGATTTATATTCTACTTTCGAAATGAATTTTTTCTACACTATACACTAATAATAATATCAAATGTTATTTTAAATGCGTATCAAGCATCTTTGACTATCATAAGGAGAAATCTCCTCCGATTCTGCGTTTGCATTGTGTGTGTGTGCGGGAGGCCTTATGGTAGTCTCATTTTTAAAAGCATTGCGAATTGATTAAAAATATTCCTCTATTTTGATTTTAAAGATAAATAAACTGTTTTGAGTTCTCACACCAGTCACATGACTGACTTGGAGTTTATTGTTTTCCTTCCTAAACTCTGGGTGCCCACCAATTTCCACACGGGCAGTTAAGAGTTAGGTTTATCAGGATATTCTGGATATTCTGGAGTTGCTGGAGGCAAGCTGGATGGCATGGCGTATTACTAGTTTATATAGTATTTCTTTTTCCGCTGCATTGTTTGTTGTTGTATGATGTTGTACACTCCGATATGATATGATGTAATGAAATGTAATGTAATAACTGATAGTTCTTTGTTTAAAGATTATTCATTTATTATTATATGTTGTTCCGCTGCGAATTGTGAGATTCTGTTGTTGTTCTGTTGTTTCTGTTCTGTCCGTTCTATTTTCAAATTCTCTTTTTCTATTTTAAAATTCTTCTATCTTCTATTTTTCAAATTCTCTGTTTTCTAAAAATTGTCTATCTTCTTTTCCCTCTATTTTTCTTTTTCTTTCTTCTTTTTCTCTCTTCTTTCTTTTCTTTTCTTTTTAAAACCCATAACATCTCGGTTTTCGGCCTTTGATTTCTCGGTAGTCGATAAAGTGAGTGTCGATGTCGGTTTTTCGAAGAACGAAAATCCGTCTCGTTACAAGATCCAACTGCCCACACAGCTGAAATAAAAAGAGACATCTAGACAGGGGTAAATGTTGTCCTACTTGGGCATGACGCACTTAAACTGGCTGCACCTCCCCTGTTTTAGCCATTCCCGGTTGATGAGGCTTGAGGCTGAGATTACCTTTATAGGACACATCTATCTTAGAATGCTCATCGTCCACCTGACGATGTTCTGAAAGCATTCAATCCATACAAGTCCGTTCCGGGTTCGAATGGAACCGAAGGCACTATCTCGTTACACTCATTTTGGAATCACCCTCAGAGTTAATTCCAATAGCCCTTGCACTCTGAATCTTCATCTCGAATCTGAAAGTACTATCTTCGTTAAACTCATTCTGGAATCACCCTCGGAGTTATAATGATACATAGTTCTTACACTTCAAATCTTCACTTCACTTCACTTGGATTTACGACCTAACGTTAATTTGGATCGATGTGGTTTTCGGATATAAAACCTGATCCCGATCTCACCGAATCCAAAACGCCATTTTAATGTCCAAGTTGTACTTAAGGGTTTAAACAGTAGATATTCAGAATATAAATGGATGATTCATAACACGCAGATAGATAATTCACTATTATCAAATTCATCCACACATATCACAAAGCAACATATATATCACATCTCAGATATATCACATTCATATCACTACACATCAACTAATGACATACAGTATCATCCAATATCATTAACACATCCAATGATATTTATCATCCAATCATTAATCATCCATAAACAAGTTTGGACTATTCTAAATTAATTTAGTTAATCCTTAATTAAATTGATCCCTTACTTAATCACTTGGATTATCTTCAATCCAACTTACTTATTCATTAATTAATTACAAACTAATTAACTAAATCGCTTGATTATCCACTTTAATTAATCTCCCTTGATTAATTATTACTTTGTTACTTTAAGTAATTATTCCTTAATTACAATTTTAATTAATCATCTTGATAAATTACTTCTTAATTATACCAAGTAATTATCTCCTAATTACCCTTTAAATTAATCATCCTTGGTTAATTATTTATTTAATTACCCTAAGTAATTATCTCTTAATTATTATTTTTAAATAATCACACCTGATTAATCACTTTTTAATTAATCACACTCGATTAATCACTTTTAATTAATCACATTTGATTAATTTTTTTTTCAATTAATCATACTTGATTAATTACTTTTCAATTAATCATACTTGATTTATTACTTTTTAATTAATCACACTTAATTAATTACTTTTAATTACATTTGGTAATTAAACTTTAATTTTGGATTAAAATCTTTAATTATTAATTAATAATTAATTATTAAATTAATAATCACTTCTATTAATCAAATCCTTCCTAATTAATTATTTAATAAGTAACTAATCACTTGATTAATTACTCTTAATCCTTTCATTAATTAATTAGTCTTCAATTAAACATAAATTTAAATCTTTAATTGATTATATTAATTAATTCCTTTAATTAATAACATAAGTGATTAACCCTTAATCACTTCCTCCTAATTATAAAGTAATTAACCTCTAATTACTTTGTTAAATAATTACTCTTTACTTAATTACCTTCAGTAATTAATCACTTAATTACTTCGCCAAGTAATTTAACCAAATTAAATCATAAGTGATTATCTTTAATCACTTACTAATTAATTACCTAATCAATTATTTAACTAATCATTTAAGTTTAATTAAATAATTCTTTAACTTCTTATATTAAAAAGATCCTTAATTATGAAAACCATTATCTTAATTAAATCATTTATATTAACCAATAACTCTTTGATTATTAATAATAATTGAATTAACTTAATTATTTTCATACATTTGTTTATCTTTAAATTAATCAAAAATCTAAATTACTTAAGATAATCTTTATTTTAATTGATCTCTAAATCTTTATTATTTAACTTATTTAAAATAAACACTTTAGAAATCAATTTTAATTAAAACAATTTAAACATTCAAATTAAACTTTTAAATCTTTAAAACTTTCCAAAGTTATTTAATAAAATTTAATACAAACCAAATTATTGAAAATCCACTTATTTTATTTTAAAAACTTTCATATTTCAATATATATATATATATATATATATATATAAACTTGTTTAAAACTTAACTTTGGAAACAAATTAGTTTTATAAGTAAAAACTTGATTTACCTTTGGTTTTTAAAACTTGAATTATTTACAAAAATCAAATTTTCTTTGTTTCAAAACTTTTTGAAACATTGCAGTTAAATTTTATAACTTTTAAAACTTCCAGAAGAATACCAAAACCTGCTCAACAGAAAACCCAAGCAATCCATAACAAGAACCCGAGTCTTCCCCGAATATCCCACCCTAACACCGTGCTTCGAGAAATAATATCAGATACACGAAGAAACTTCGAGCTTCCCCCTATCTTCCCGAAACCCAAATTCAGATACACGAAACCGTGCACATTCACGTGCACCACCTCCCTCCAACGACGAACCATGCTCCGGCCTCCGTTATGTCGCACTCGACCATGACATCAATATGCAAAACCCAGAAATCACGATTCGATCGAGCATCAAAATTTGACCCCTAAACCCACTGCCTGAACCACATACGAATAGAAAATTTCGACCGCCATCGACAATCCCTGTATCGATAAGCTCCTCTGCCTTCACCGTAGCTCCGCCTCGCTCCCCAGCATCTCTAGAACCACTGGCGGTTGCCTCCGGTTGCGCCTCGACACCACAATCCCCAAATAAACTTCGACGACAAATACAGGGTATAAAACCCAACTCGATCGATTATCGGCCAACTTGAACATCAATAAATCACCAAAGCATTTTTCTGATGAACTCCTACTTCCTCTCAGTCTTCATGCTCAACCACGATGTCGAATTTATTAAGAAATCTAAACCTGTTATCTTCACACAGAAACTATATTATCGCTATACAATCATTCAAACACACATATCTAGACATGCATCCAATTTAATTTCAAGTGTTTCAGATAATATCATGATACAAGAACAAGATGAAATCCAAGATTTAATCTGCTTGTTAAATTCATTTACTCACCTAGAAATGCAGAGGAAAGAAACTGTTTGTTTCCAGGCTCTTGAAATTTCTTCTGCATGTTGAAAACAATCCTGTTGCTGTTGAATTTTGAATTGATTGTCGAAGTTTTACATCTTGTTGCTTGATTACATTTGAAGATATGAAGGTTTATGTTGAATTTCCCTGCTTATCTTCTTTCTGTTCCTTGATTCCAGATTTATTTCTTGTTCCTTATTTTCAGATTTTACTTCTTTTGATATATTTAGTTTTAATTGAAAATGAAGAAAAGAGTTTGATTTGAACGTAAAAACAGATTTCCTTCTTCATTTTTTTTTAGATTTTAAATTATCAAAGAGCATTGACACTTGTCCCCTATAATGCTTTAGTTAACTTACACTTATGCACATTGATTTACAATTGTCTTTAATATATATTAAAATGTTTATAAGCGTTTTTAATGCTTTATTAACGATTTACAAATTTTACTTTCCTTTTTAATAATAATATTTAAGCTATGTATGTAATTGTGTAATATTTACATGATTATAAAATGTTTTTATCTTATATAAATAAGCTTTAGATTTTAATAAATATTCAAGAGTGAATTCATGTAAACATTTATTTATACATAACTTATGCTTTCGATCCAATAAATATAACATATGTTTATATGCTTGAGAATTTAAATTTAACTCTATATATATTTTCACAAACCAATTTTGCCTTATGTTTGAATTTTAAAATGAAAGAATATTGAAAACAAAAGAAAATTAACCTCTAATTGTAATTCTTATTTAAAACTCAAGCTACAATATATGTTTATAGTAAATAAGAAATTATTCTTGTTATTAAAATTTTAAATCTCAAATATCCTTTGGAAAAACATTATTTTAAATATAATTTCCAAATTACAAATTATATATATATTAAAGTTTGAAAACACTTTATTAAATTCAAAACAATAATTTTTCCCATTTCTAATATATATACAAATATATACATTTCAAATGGAAAACATTTTTAATCATTAGTTTTGAAAATTACTATATTAAATTTTGAAACACAAATCCAAACCACAATATATAAATATATATATATATATATATATATATATATATATATATATTCATATATATTACAATTTGAATATATAGCTTTTATTATATTAAAGACTTCCTATTTACAATATATATCAATATATATATATTATAAATAGAAAACATTTTGATTAGCTTTTGAAAAATAAATCTTACCAATTTTAAATTGCTATAATAAATATTTCCAAGTTAAAATATTATTAATTTTCAAAAGAATTAAACTTTCCAATTTTATGTTGTTAAGAAAAATGTTAATAAATATTATCAAGTTATTACTATTAGTCTTTAAAAGAATTTTAACTTGTCAATTTATAATGTGAAATGATCAAATCAATTTAATTATTAACAAAAATTATTAAATTGATATTGCTCAAAATTCCGGGTCGTCGCATTACTCCCCCTTAAAAGAATTTCGTCCCTGAAATTTAAAAGCAAAGATAATTTAATAACCCAGCAAAAGTTTCAACTTCAAACAGAAATCGCACAAATAAATCATGCACTATCAATCATAGCAACCATAGCAATCAATTCAAACAAATAATTTTAATTATTCAGACAAAATTCTGAATAGAATTTCCTCATATTATCTAGAGTTTTCCAAGTACCTATTCTGAAATACTCGCTCTACGGAAGCTTAAGTAACTATACTACTATAACCTAGAACTCCCCTCATCTAGATCTACAAATCTGAACAAGATATCAGACTAAACTCAAGACCAACACAACTACCAAATCTTTCTGAACTGTTGATTCTATCACTCGATGAATCATACACGTATTCCTCAGAGATACGTGAAATACAATGAATTCCAGCTATCTGAACTGGCAATTAAACCCTGTAGATCAAAACCTAATCTCCAGAGAACACATGAAAACTCAAAATACCTCCGAAGCTAGCTCTCCAGTCTTACCAAATCTTATATCTCCTTTGATCGGATAAAACTAAAACAGTATCCAAATTCTAACTTCTCATTCCAAATCTCCTCAATTCTTAACTGCATAAACTTTCTGATGCTCCTGAGTCACCACCATCTATCCTGATCAGCTTCACCTTTGTCGATTGTTTTATGAAACAAACTGGACCAAAATCAAACCAATTCCCAAATCATACTCAACAAAATGATTTTCTCAAAAATTTGCCGAAATTCAAAACACAACTCTATTCCACAAGCATTAGTAGACTTCAAAACTACTTCTGGAATAGTCAAACAGTTGCACTTTACAACCTTGCCTTCAAATCCTGAAAATTTCTTCATACTTGAATTTCCTGTAGAAATCCTTTAATCCAAGAAAACTGCAATTCCCGGTTGCTCCTACTCTAGAATAACTGCTATCTCGCTTCCGCTGCACAAAACTCTGATCTGGAGTAGATGAGAATACCACCGAAGAACTTGAGCACAAGCTTTCTCCATACACTGTTTTATCCGACTCGTAAAATCTTAATGACCATTACACTTGGTCAAAACATCCCAGTAGAAACTAGATGATCAATCCCTCTCCAAGAATCCTGTGCTGCTTCACCAACCACTTCTTATTCTAAAAGTCATCCCTCTACATGGTTGAACCATCAATATTGCTCCTAGAATCCAAGTCGATAAGAAACTCAATCTTCTATGCGGGTAGACTTCTGATTTCTTCAAAAACATCTGGAAAATCTCTGAATACCTTAATAGCTTTTACCTCCACATTGAGATTCCTCAATTCCCAAACCAAAAATACTCCATGTAACGTCCCGCCTTTTCGCACAATTTAAACAGACACACGTGCCAATTCAAACCAAACGAAAGGGCGGATTGTTATGGGGTAGATAAGAAAAACAAGAAAGAAATAAACAAAAATAGAATCTCACAGCGGAAGGATAAAATATAATAATCAAATATACAGTTCATGAAGCTGTTTTACAAAACCTATGATTATTTTTATACAATACATATCAGAGTACACATTCCAGAGAATAATAATAAATGCACCGGAATTAAATGGTGTAGTGGAATAATATAGTAGATAATAGTAATACAAATCTTCATCCTCCAGAATAAAATCTTCAAATCCTGAAACGCTCGGACTGACCCGAGCGAATTTGAAAAGACAAAAACACTCGAGTCGGAACTAAAAGATCTTATGTGAGTTAAATTAACAGAAATAGATATGAGTGTAGTAACTCAAGAGATGCTCGGGATTTACAACTCCAAGGATCTGTTAAACTATTTACTATGTAGTATATTTCGCCATTATAATAGTGTCTAATTGTAAAATAAACTTACTTTTTAATAGCGTTAAGGGGTTACCCATATAGCCCTTAACACACATAATGCCAATAGTCTACACAGTGCCTGCATATCTCCTGATCGGGAAACTACGAGAAGACACTCCATAGGTACGACACAAATAGAAACTCGTACAAGGCGCGATAGGGTAGGTTGTGACGCCCCACTCCGAGAGCCTCGTTAACAAAGAGTATTATATAGATAATACTGTCGGCTAACGCGGACAATAGAGTATAATGGAAGCGACCATGTATAATCTTACCTTAACTATTCACTAAATACGTCGAAAAGTAGTCACATTAAAATTCGACCTATTCAATAAATACTTAAGGCAAAACTACAATGGCTATAGGATCTATCAGAAGAAAATATAACAACTCAAATGTAAATCACATTACAAAACAGTCGATCATAATATACACATAAACGGATACACAACAGAGTATACAAAATAATACATGTCAAGTGGTACAGGAGACCACAATATACAGACGAGACAAAAATATAAATATCAGAGTTACAACAGATAAGGACCACAAAAGACGCTACAACAAAATGAAGCTAGAGAATAGTCCATGCGGAAGCCAAATAGGCTAAGTCCAAAAGCACCTAACCTGAAACAACTCGGTCTGACCCGAGTATAAATTACATGGATCAGTCTAGCTAAACAAATCAGTTAAATAAACTGAACAACAATAAACCTACAAGGTTACACAGCATAATAGATATCTCTAAAAGAGATACACAATCATCTAACGAAAGATGAATCATATAGATCAAGCCTCATATCATCGGCAACATATAGAAACAAAGGATAAGAATATCCCAAAGCAAGCCATAAGGCAAACAACAAATACCGATAATACGAGTTCCACAAGGGAGACGCTATATTTCGTGTGGCTCCAAAGAACCAATACAGAAAAGCAATACCTAGGGAATATACATATAAATGAAACATCATGAGCGGTGGTGAGTAAACCACTCCGTTATCACTTGAGCGGTGGTGAAGAAACCACTCCAATATCTCTTGAGCGGTGGTGAAGAAACCACTCCGATATCTCTTGAGCGGTGGTGAAAAAACCACTCCAATATCCCTTGAGCGGTGGTGAAGAAACCACTCCGAAAGCCATACTAAAGACAACCGCCAACCCCATATATTTTTCGAGTCGGGGCAAAGGGCCACTCCAAAGGCGATATTTAAAGGAAACAAGCCAGAGGAGACAGTCCGAAGACACTATCCCAAAGGCAGCAGGTGTCACAAACTCCCAGAAAGGAATCGGAAAAGTGGTAACGTGAGTCCCATAACCACCCGTTCGCACTAAACGGTTTACAATCCATTAGTTAATTTCACACTCGAAGCAGTACAAAGTTCACCTCATATCATCAGTAAACCAAACCTGAAGGTCAAAATGATCAATTGAATAGGTCGGGGATTAAACGGAAAGATAAACCCACAGATTCATGGCCCGTGTTTTGCCCAACTATTTAATCACCCTTCCACTTCGCTCGAAGTGCGAAATTGTGCGTGTGTTTAAATAGAATTTATAAATTGGAGAAATGAGCTTTTAATATGATTAGAAATATTATTTTATAAAAACCCGTGGATGAAGTCAAAAATAAGTTATCAAAGTCAAAGAGGCAATAACAACCACTAAGAACCAACATGAATCGATAAAATCCAAAAAACCAATCAAAAGGAACATAAATAGGCAAAACAGGAAAACAGGAGTAGGTCAGTCGACTGAAATCCCTGTTCAGTCGACTGAAAATTGTCCACAAAAATTTCGGGCTTCAGCTCAGTCGACTGAACAGAGGATCCAGTCGACTGAACCCAATTTCCTGCATTTCCTACTTATAACAAATGAAGTGCAAACTCTCCCAACTTTCAACCGGACGAGCACGGACGCTAGGGGTTTACGCCTAACGGCTACCCGGCCCTATAAACAATTCGATTCATCACCAAAAACATGATCAAAACATCAAAGTTAGGATTTCAAGAATTGAACCCAAACACTAAAAATTGGGATATTCACCAATTCAATCCAAACTAAAAGCAAGTGCATATGAACAAGTGCTAGGTATTCATACCCAACATCAATGAAATCAAGAGAAGTAGATGTGAGTTCAAAACTCACCTTTTAACCTCACAAACAAAGATGATGAAGAAGCACAAAAGCAAGGAATCAACCAACCACACTCCACTTCAACACTACAAGTTTCAATCTAGAATCAAAGCAAGCATTTCCTAAGTTAGGGTTAGGAAAATTACTGAAATTGAAGAGGAAAGAGATAGAGAAGATGGAGATAAACTTACCAATGGATTCTCTATGAATTTGGAGCAAGAAATCAAGATACAAAGGAGAATTAGGGCTTGCTAATTTCTAATTCCTCTTCCTTTCCCCCATTTTCAGTTCTAAGCTTAAGTTTTAAGAAATGGAATAAGTGAATGAGAGGAGAGGGCTGAGTTAGGGTTAATTAGATAGTTAGTGGGCTGAACCCAAACCCAAAACACAATAGAAAAAGAGTCAAAATTTCACAAACTCCAAACATATCAAAGATTATACTCAAAAAGATCGCAAATGCCATTTTGGAACCAACGGAGGTAGTTTCAAGCTCCAATTCGGCCGTTTGCAAAAAGTAGCTTTTCGGACCCAAAAATCCGACTAACGAGGCTATATTTAAATAAAACATTTAAATATATAATTGTTAAACATGCGGGTTGTTACAGATCTCCCCTCCTTACAAAATTGCGTCCCCTCAATTCCTAGAGATGATATTTGTAACAACTACATACATAAAACATTCAAAAGAAATGGAAATAAGCTCGAGATGAAAAGACATACTCACCGTTTCAAAGCGAAGAAAGAAAACCCGGATAAGATCGCTCGACAAACTCTCTAGTTTCCCAAGTACAGTCATTGGGATTAGCGGACCATTGAACTTTAACGAGCGGCACGTCCTTGTTCCGAAGGTGTCGCACCTCCGTGTCAAGCATACGAATAGGTTGCTGTACAATAGATAAGTCCGGTGAGATCTCAAGCTCTAACAAATCAGGAGAAGTAATAACAGAATCCGACTCCCGAAGACATTTCCGAAGTTGCGAGACGTGAAACACGTCATGAATGCCAGATAAATGAGCTGGAAGTGAAACTCTATAAGCTACTGGGCCAATACGTTCAGTAATAGAAAATGGTCCTATAAAGCGAGGAGCCAATTTCCCAGTCGCACTGAAACGCATAACCCCCTTCAAAGGAGAAACACGAACAAAAACAAGATCGCCGATCGAGAACTCGAGAGGCTTCCTACGGTTGTCCGCGTAGGATTTTTGACAACTCTATGCCTCTTTCATTCTCAACCGGATAAGATCAATCTTCTCGGAAGAATGACGAACAAAGTCTGGACCAAGAATAAGCTTCTCCCCAGATTCCAACCAACAAGAAGGTGATCGACATGGCCTTCCATATAAGGCTTCGAAAGGAGCCATACCGATACTAGACTGAAAACTATTGTTGTAGGAGAACTCTACAAGAGGTAGATGATCCTCCCAACTACCACCGAAATCAAAGATGCAAATACGGAGAAGATCTTCCAAAATACAATTCACCCGTTCAGTCTGTCCGTCAGACTGCGGATGATAAGCTGTAGAAAAATTAAGCTTTGTTCCCAAAGCTTGCTGAAGACTCTTCCAAAAATGACTCGTGAATAAAGGATCACGATCACTCACAATAGAACTAGGAACACCGTGAAGTCTCACGATTTCCTTGACATACAACTTAGCCAAATGCGAAGCAATTCTATTAGACTTAATAGGGACAAAATGAGCAGACTTGGAAAGGCGATCAACAATAACCCAAATGCTAGAATGGCCCGATCTCGAACGAGGTAGGCCGTCAATGAAATCCATAGAAATCTGATCCCATTTCCACAATGGAATCTCAAGAGGTTGAAGAAGACCCGAAGGACGCTGATGCTCGGCCTTAAAACGCTGACAAGTTATGCAATTGCTCACATAACTCGCCACATCGCGCTTCATGCCTTCCCAATAATAAAGACGACGCATATCGGCATACATCTTGCTACTACTGGGATGAATGGTATACTTAGAACGGTGAGAATCATCAAGAATGTCATGCCTAAGTGTAAGATCAGAAGGCACAAAAAGACGATTCTTCTTACGAAGACACCCATGAGAATCAATGCTAAGATCTTGCAACGCCTCATCACAAGATCCAGACTCACAAAGCTGAATAAAATACAACAAATCAGGATCACGCCGTTGGGCATCGGCAATACGATCCAATAAAATAGGTCGTGCTCCCAAACTAAATAATAGAATAGGAGAATCAGAAGATGAACCTCGATCACGAATTTCACAAAAAGATAGAGTCTCAAGAATATTCCATTCGGTAAGCATCATAAAAATAACAACCGAATGTTTACGACTAAGCGCATCTGCAACACGATTACCCTTACCAGGGGTATACTGGATATCAAAGTCATAGGAAGCAAGAAACTCGAGCCAACGCTGTTGCCTCATATTGAGTTCCTTCTGAGTGAACAAATACTTCAAAGATTTATGATCGGTATAGAGAATGAAGCGCTCGCCCAATAAATAATGTCGCCAAATCTTCAAGGCAAAGACAATGGCAGCTAACTAAAGATCATGAGTGGCATAGCGAACTTCATTCGGACGTAGTTGCCTAGAAGCATAAGCAACTACCCGATCCTTCTGCATAAGAACAGCATCGAGACCGCTACCACAAGCATCGGTGTAGACAACAAGATCATGATTCCCTTCGGGAACCACTAGAATAGGAGCATTTGTGAGAAGTTCCTTCAATGATAGAAAGGAAGCCTCACACTTGTCGGACCAATCAAAACGAATGCCTTTCCGAGTAAGGCAAGTGAGAGGAAGCACAACACGGGAAAAATCCTTAATGAACCGACGGTAATAACCCGCCAATCCAAGGAAACTACGAATCTCATGAACATTTTCAGGCCTCTTCCAATTCTGGATGGCTTCGATCTTTGAGGGATCGACAGAAATGCCATCGGAAGATACAACATGGCCTAAGAACTTAACCTTATTCTCCCAAAAGTGGCACTTGGAGAATTTGGCTCAAAGCTGATGCTGACGGAGGGTACTCAAGACAATTCTCAAGTGATTAGCATGCTCAGCTTCAGACTTAGAATAAATAAGGATATCATCAATGAAGACAAGCACGAACTTATCGAGATATTCCCGGAATACCCGATTCATGAGATCAACAAAGAAAGCAGGAGCGTTCGTCAAACCGAACGGCATAACGAGCCACTCGAAAGAACCATATCGAGTGCGGAAAGCTGTAAGAGGTATGTTATCCTCCGCGACTCGTAACTGATGGAAACCTGTGGCAAGGTCAAGCTGAGAAAAGACCTTAGCACCACTCAATAGATCGAACATATCATCGATCCTAGGCAATGGATACCTATTTCTAATGGTCAACTAATTAAGCTTGCGATAGTCAATGCAAAGCCTAAGAGTTCCATCAGACTTCTTCACGAAGACGACCGCGGATCCCCACGGAGAAAAACTGGACTGAATCAACTGCTTTGACTCGAGCTCAAAAAGCTGCTTCTTGAGTTCCTCATTTTCCTTTGTAGATATCCTCGTCGGAGGACGACTAACTGGCTACGCACCTGGAATGAGATCAATGCGGAACTCAGTTGCCCGTTTGGGTGGCAAACCCGATATAGGCTCAAAAACATCAGAAAAGTCACAAGCAATAGGAATAAGAGATACATCATCACCATCTCGCGAATCAAGAGAATACAAAGCCATCTCGGAATTATCCACATCTCGAAGAACAAGAGATAACTGAGAAGGCGAATCAGGATGACAAAGATATAAAATTCTCTCGGAACAAATAATCCTGGCATCGTACCTCACTAGCCAGTCCATACCAAAAATCGTATCAAAACCCAAATGAGAAACAACGTGCAGATTCGCACGGAAAGAAAAGCCACATAAAACAATCTCAATATCATCACAAAACAAGCTAAGGGTCGCGGATCCCCCAATAGATTCGCAATCCTCAAAGAAGTAACCATACAAGAAACATCCAAAGATAAATCATCAACGAGCTTCTTCAATACGAAAGAATGTGAAGCACCCGTATCGAAAAGAACTCGAATACTATGATCATGAAATAAAATAAAACCTTCCAAAATAGATGGAGATATACCTTTGGATTGAGAAGGATCTCCAGAAGCATTCGTTACATTTAACTTGCCAGATGAAGAATTATTCGGAGCAATGGGACAAGTGGAACTACGATGACCTTCCCTCTTGCAGTAACGGCAGAAGAGAGGCTTTGGACAAGCTCGAATAATATGATCCGGAGAACCACAATTGAAACACTTTCGAACGAAAGGTGTTCCGGAAGACTGAGGCTGAGAAGTAGGACCACCAGTCTTCTTCTTCTTAGAAGGAAAAGGCTTCTTCTGAATTGGAAACGGCCTCCTGTTGGGGTTCTTAGAAACCTCAACATCTACATCACTATCACCCTCCTTCTCGATGGTCTCGAGGTGAAGTGCCGAATCAACCAATTCCTCAAAAGAAAGCTTAAGCTGGAGCAACAAAGACTTCCTAAGATATTTCTTAAGACCAGAAACAAACTTCAAATTCTTCTTGTAAGAAGTGCTGATAAATTCAAGACCATACTGAGATAAAGCCTCGAACGATGCGACATACTCAGAAACAGAAGATTTCCCTTGCTTCAACTCAAGGAAGCGACGGGTCAATAAAACTTTTTCAGATTCAGGAACGAACTTGAGTTCAAATCGTCCCTGAAACTGAGTCCAAGAAAGAGTAGACTCATCAATCTCAGCTACAAGAAGCTCATACCAATCAAGAGCACGCTCTTGTAATAAGCTAGAAATCACAAGAACTCGATGATGGTCAGAAAGATCCATGCGAGAAAAGATACGCTCGCACGTGCGAAGCCAAGCTTGGACTTCAAGAACGGATTCGGAACCCTTAAACGGTTTTCCTCCAAGATGAGCAAAATCACTGCACTGACGTGCAAAAGCAGACTTGCGAGGTGGAGACACTCGAGGAGGAACGGGAGGCTGAGTGCTCCTAAAGAAATCCATAAACTGATCGGCAGACATATAAACGCCATCCGGATGTGAGCCACTAGATTGCCCAGCATCCGAACGTCGACCTCTACCTCTTCCCGACATAAGCTGAAAGTCAAGATAAGGAAAAGACTATTCATAAGGTAGATATTTCAATATGGGATACTACGGAATAATCCTAGACGTATTCCCAAATACTATCTAGCCTTGATGGAATAAAGAGACACGATGATTCAAAGATTTGTATCACTTGTACAATTTGATGTACCATAATATTGCATCTATTCTGTGTTTATCATATTTTGTTCTGAACTCAGCTCTGATACCACGCTGTGACGCCCCACTCCGAGAGCCTCGTTAACAAAGAGTATTACATAGATAATACTGTCGGCTAACGCGGACAATAGAGTATAATGGAAGCGACCATGTGTAATCTTACCTTAACTATTCACTAAATACGTCGAAAAGTAGTCACATTAAAATTCGACCTATTCAATAAATACTTAAGGCAAAATTGCAATGGCTATAGGATGTATCAGAAGAAAATATAACAACTCAAATGTAAATCACATCATAGAACAGTCGATCATAATATACACATAAACAGATACACAACAGAGTACACAAAATAATACATGTGAAGTGGTACAGGAGACCACAATATACAGACGAGACAAAAATATAAATATCAGAGTTACAACAGATAAGGACCACAAAAGACGCTACAACAAAATGAAGCTAAAGAATAGTCCATGCGGAAGCCAAATAGGCTAAGTCCAAAAGCACCTAACCTGAAACAACTCGGTCTGACCCGAGTATAAATTACATGGATCAGTCTAGCTAAACAAATCAGTTAAATAAACTGAACAACAATAAACTTGCAAGGTTACACAGCATAATAGATATCTCTAAAAGTGATACACAATCATCTAAAGAAAGATGAATCATATAGATCAAGCCTCATATCATCGGCCACATATAGAAACAAAGGATAAGAATATCCCAAAGCAAGCCATAAGGCAAACAACAAATACCGATAATACGAGTTCCACAAGGTAGACGCTATATTTCGTGTGGCTCCAAAGAACCAATACAGAAAAGCAACACCTAGGGAATATACATATAAATGAAACATCATGAGCGGTGGTGAGTAAACCACTCCGTTATCTCTTGAGCGGTGGTGAAGAAACCACTCCGATATCTCCTGAGCGGTGGTGAAGAAACCACTCCGATATCTCTTGAGCGGTGGTGAAGAAACCACTCCGAAAGCCATACTAAAGACAACCGCCAACCCCATATATTTTTCGAGTCGGGGCAAAGGGCCAACTCCAAAGGCGATATTTAAAGGAAACAAGCCAGAGGAGACAGTCCGAAGACACTATCCCAAAGGCAGCATGTGTCACAAACTCCCATAAAGGAATCCGAAAAGTGGTAACGTGAGTCCCATAACCACTCGTTCGCACTAACGGTTTACAATCCATTAGTTAATTTCACACTCGAAGCAGTACAAAGTTCACCTCATATCCTCAGTAAACCAAACCCGAAGGTCAAAACGATCAATTGAATAGGTCGGGGATTAATCGGAAAGATAAACGCACAGATTCATGGTCCGTGTTTTGCCCAACCATTTAATCACCCTTCCACTTCGCTCGAAGTGCGAAATTGTGTGTGTGTTTAAATAGAATTTATAAATTGAAGAAACGAGCTTTTAATATGATTAGAAAGATTATTTTATAAAAACCCGTGGATGAAGTCAAAAATAAGTTATCAAAGTCAAAGAGGCAATAACAACCACTAAGAACCAACATGAATCGATAAAATCCGAAAAACCAATCAAAACGAACATAAATAGGCAAAACAGGAAAACCGGAGCAGGTCAGTCGACTGAAATCCCTGTTCAGTCGACTGAAAATTGTCCAGAAAAATTTCGGGCTTCAGCTCAGTCGACTGAACAAAGGATCCAGTCGACTGAACCCAATTTCCTGCATTTCCTACTTATAACAAATGAAGTGCAAACTCTCCCAACTTTCAACCGGACGAGCACAGACGCTAGGGGTTTACGCCTAACGGCTACCCGGCCCTATAAACACTTCGATTCATCACCAAAAACATGATCAAAACATCAAAGTTAGGATTTCAAGAATTGAACCCAAACACTAAAAATTTGGATATTCACCGATTCAATCCAAACTAAAAGCAAGTGCATATGAACAAGTGCTAGGTATTCATACCCAACATCAATGAAATCAAGAGAAGTAGATGTGAGTTCAAAACTCACCTTTTAACCTCACAAACAAAGATGATGAAGAAGCACAAAAGCAAGGAATCAACCAACCACACTCCACTTCAACACTACAAGTTTCAATCTAGAATCAAAGCAAGCATTTCCTAAGTTAGGGTTAGGAAAATTACTGAAATTGAAGAGGAGAAGAGATAGAGAAGATGGAGATAAACTTACCAATGGATTCTCTATGAATTTGGAGCAAGAAATCAAGATACAAAGGAGAACTAGGGCTTGCTAATTTCTAATTCCTCTTCCTTTCCCCCATTTTCAGTTCTAAGCTTAAGTTTTAAGAAATGGAATAAGTGAATGAGAGGAGAGGGCTGAGTTAGGGTTAATTAGATAGTTAGTGGGCTGAACCCAAACCCAAAACACAATAGAAAAAGGGTCAAAATTTCACAAACTCCAAACATATCAAAGATTATATTCAAAAAGATCGCAAACGCCATTTTGGAACCAACGGAGGTAGATTCAAGCTCCAATTCGGCCGTTTGCAAAAAGTAGCTTTTCGGACCCAAAAATCCGACTAACGACGCTATATTTAAATAAAACATTTAAATATATAATCGTTAAACATGCGGGTTGTTACATAGGTGACATGGCACAACTAGGCAATGCCAGGGTAGATATACCAATTACACTTCCGGGTCGGTGGTAACGCGTAGCGCACAGCTACCGCCCACCTCGAGCCACACCCCAATAAAATCAAAAGTGGCCACCGAATCAATCCAAGAGTCAAAGTATAATATCGAAGGGATGTGTCCGATCAAAGGTGCTACCTTATTAACCCGTTAATCGCTCCTGTTTTAGCCACCTTATGCCAACTCACGGGAGTTGGGTCCACGTATTTACCTTATAGGAAACGCCGCCACCAACCTACTTCATTCTGGAATCTTCACCGCGTACACGGTTGTTAAAGTGGTTTTCGGAGTTGGCAGAGAGTATGACAACTTCCGATCCTGGTTTCTTCAACAACCGAACGTTATTATAACACCGCGGTCATTTAAAAATTGATTATACTCTCAAAAACCAGAATATAATTATCCATTCCAAAACCCATAAATACGATATCATTTCCTTTCCAAAACAAACTCATTTGATATTATTTTTATAAAAACCCAAATTAATATAATATCATTTTATTTCAAATATAAATTTCTTTTCCAAAATCATATTGTTTTCAAACTTATAATAATCGAAACCAAACATGGAATTATAACTTTCAAACTATAATACTTCGAAAATTCATAGCTTTAAACCATAATTTCTAAAACCTAAATGGTTTGGATATTCAAACATTATATAGCATCAATAGTTTGGATTCAAAATTTCTTTATAAAATAAAATAATTTCCGCGACTTACAATTTATTTCATTAAAGATTAAGTCGAAATCCATAAATTTAAAATCGCTTTCAGTTTAAATAAACCACTTCAGTTTCAATATATTTCAAACTTTGAATATTAAAAATTGGAACTAAGGTTGGAAATTTCTAATTCACCAATTTAAAGTCCTATTATTTAGTTTGAAATAATAATTGCATAATAAACCCGTAATCATTAAAGTAAACTCAAATTTCTTATACAAGAAAATTTCCTTAAGTTTTTATACTAGAAATATTCATTTAATTCGCCTTGAATAGAATTTAGTTATAAATATCGTACCCTTTTTAAAATTTCAAGTTAATAAATTTTACATCAACTTATGAAGTTAACTTCTTAATTAAGCTCAATTCCAAATAAATTTTCCAATTTAACTCCAAATCTTAATTAATTTAAATCCTTTAAAATTATATGTAATTTCAATATCTTAACATGTACTTAACCATATAATATAAAATAATCAAACCCCGTCATTCAACTTATTTATTTTATTTAACAAATCCATACATAGCTTATCTTCAATACTGTAACTATAGATGTATATATAAAATAAGATTTTATATAATATCAAAATCTATATTTATTAACCGTATCCTATCCAAACCATAGAAAATCATTTCAAAAATAATTTTTATATATATACCGCGGTGCCTGTATATAATTTTCTATCCTATGGTCAAGTGATACGGATATTTATCATTTCAATCCGCAATTTAAAAATAAAAAAAGTGCGGTTGTATATCATTTCAAACCGCAATCCCGAACGAATGAAATACATGATAACTTGCATATTTTAAAATATAGTACACATCATCCATTCACCAAACATCAATCATCAATCATTAATTATAATCCTCATCAACTTATTTCAATCATCATCAATTTAACCAAACATCAGTATATGGCATATACAATATAACAGGAAATAAATGACAGTTATTAACTAACAGTTTATATTCAAAATAAATTTATTAACTGTTTAACTATCAGTTTATATGCAAAATAAATAAATTTAACAGTCAATTTATATGCAATAATAAAATTAATTAACAGTTAAATTAAGTAAATGCGATTTAACAAAGATAATGAATAAAACATGCCAAACAGTCATAAATAAATTTCTACTCATATCTAAAATCAATTTATCGAACATAAGAAATTTTAGAAGTTGTGTGTGGGTTAAAACACTCACCTTTTGAATTTAAATCGAATTTAAATCCGATTTAAACCCAAAAATTTGACGGTCTCAGAATTTGTCCAAACCAGCGTCAACAGATCCGAAATTTAATTTCGATCATAACAAAAAAATCCGTGTGAAACGGATAATGCATGAGAAAGTTATTAAGATTAAACGAGTTGAAATCAAATAAAATTAAAAATAAAACAAAATAACCTAACCCTCAACACGTCAGCCAAGTCTTCTTCCCTATACACGCGTTTTCCAAAGAACGACTCATGCATATTTCCCTCTTTGACCGATGCTTTGACCACCGAGTACCCCCACCACCGGCCATCATACGCCACGCCACCATCATCAGCAAGAACGCCATGATGCCCCCCCCCCAGGCCGAAGACCGGCGCCCCCTAACGCCTCTGCCGCCGTCGTTCACCCCTAGGGCCGAAACCCTAATTGAATTTCTAGTGGCAATCCAACCGTCATCTCGCTGCGCAAAACACCTGGATGCACTCCCCTTGGTACCTTCAACAGAACAGTACCTTCGATTCGTCGATCATACGAAGTTGATATCGACGCGACGGATGGCCGAGATTGTTTCAACCAATTCAGATCAAACCACAACCCAAATCGAAAAACGATTCTGTGATGCGTACAACGAGAACTACAACATATATTTTTTTCGGAATTTTCTAAGAACTTTGAATTTTGACTTTGGATTTGATTTTTGAAATTGAACATGAATCTAGGGTTTCTAGCCATTGGAAAAAGAGAAGGAACCGATGAAATGAATGCACAAACAAATGAGAATAGATGGGCTAGGGTTTATAACTGAGTTTATATAGATAGGTTAGAAATTCGAATATATGGATCCAATAAACAAACGTGCTAACGCTAACGTGGCCCAAAAATTCCCGTTCTGACTCCGGAACAAAATTGGGTAAACACATTTATCGAAATAGGTATTTTAAAATATTCTGAACGCGATGGAAAAAGTTTCACGTCCAAATTCCATCGTATGAAGAAGTTATGCTGAAAACAATATTTTCAAATTGATTTCAATTAAATCGATTTCAAGGCATTTCGCGTTCGTACGATCAAACGACATGTCCGATCGCTACGAAACTTGAAATTCTACAATAATTTACTGTTACGGATCCGATGAAATTGGTTTCGTCGAAATCCGAGTCCGTGACCAAAATGGCTATTTTTATATTAATTAAATAAATTAAAAATTAGTCAGTTAAATCAAATTTCCCATTCCTTTTTGATAATTGACGATTCTTATTATTATAAATTTTTCAATCATCTATACTAATTTAAACAAAATTTAACTTGTCGAATTAAAATTTTGAAATTCCTAAATTTCAATAATTACACCAAATTATAAATTTAGTTTCCAATAATTTAATTACATTTACTTTCCATTTATTATTGTCAAATAGATGAATTTATCATTGGATTCACATTTCATTACGTAAATATCTCCAATTTCATCTAAATTTATATTTACATAATATCTAAATATAAAATTTCAACTATTACTTCAATTAACGTTAATGTAATAATTATTTATTATTTATTGCAGTTGATTATCAGTTATAATTAAATATACTAAATGATGGTAAATCTTAAATACTTGTTATCATTAACGTTTTGCTTCCACTTACACAAAAAAATGCAATTATTACCTATTTCTTCCTTAGTTAATAACCTTCATTTTCCATTCATTATAACTTAGCAAATTATATCCCTTAATTACGATTAACTATTCTAAATAAATTGGTGCACTTGGTTTCACTCCCTTAAATGCATGTTTCATATAATTTCCATTATTAACAAAATCACATTAACCAACCAATGATTAGATTTAGTTTTATCGCAATTTCCCATATTAAATTAACAGGCTAGATAAATAAGTTCCCTAAATATTTGTTACCGTTTATCTTGAATCACACTAATGTATTATTATTCCAAAACCACAAGTTACTACTCAATTAAATTTATGCTTTTATCAATTTACCTTTACACTTCCGTTACTATAATAAAAATCATTTAAGAAACGTTTATTATTAATAACAACATTATAATCACCTAACATTTTAAATGAACTTTATTTACAATAAATTCATTGACCAATTTTATTAAGTAATTTATAATAGTTGCTATCCTTAAAATTTTTTTCATAAATCAATCCTTGTCTATGTAATATTCCACCATTTAATTTCATTAGATACCAATTAACCCAAGCATTTCATTTATACTTAGTCATATCCTAAAACATTTACCAAATTGAAATGTTCATTCAAGTTTATAGATTATTACTTGCATTAACATAATTTCTTAAATTTATTTCAATTACCATTAACGATGGTTTATTACATGAATCAAATAGATACTTTCATTAATTTCTCATATTCAATTTATATCGAGGTAGGAATCTTTTTACTACTTAATTCATTTGAATTTTATTCAAATTACTATAAATAGGTTTTTAATTACCATTGCTATATTTAAATTTAGCATTCATTCCAATATTTTCTTAATCTACATTAACATATTAATCAATTCCCTTTAAATGAATTTTATATCCACGTATATTACTTACCCCATTTCATTTTTTGAAATTTATTCAAATTGCTAGTAAATAGGTTTTAAGTCACCATTTATATATTTTAATTTAGTGTTCATTTCAATATTTTTTTATAAAGTTTTTTTTTCTACTAAATTTAATTACACAACTCATTAATTCAACCAAATTAAATCAACGAAATTTACGGGTCGTTACACTCTCCCCCACTCAAAACTTTTCGTCCCCGAAAAGGAAAAGAAGGGAAAAGAAGAAATAAGAAAACAATATATATTTCTTAATTAAATTTATAACAAATAGGTTTACACAATAAAATAATTTAACATAAATATACCAATTTATACCTATTTAAATCTTTTATACATAAATTGTTTAAGTTTGTTAACATTTTCAAATTTTTCTAAGTCCCAAAATTTACGGAAAATTTGACAGAGTCTCCTTTGTACGGAGAGGCTCAGAAAAAAATATAATATACATATAACAATATACACAAATATTTTCCAAAATAATATATATCCCTACACGGGAAAATATATATAAATAGCGTTAAAACCGTAATCCAAAAACGTACCTATTTGTTGGGCAACTTACGCTAAATTTATGGAACCAATAGCAGTAGCAATTGCTTCCATAACCTGTATTTCACTTATAAACACTTATAAAATCTAAACGGTTAACAATTTATATAAAGTGAACTATTTAAGTGGTTTCAATTACTAACAACAAATCAATACAACAACCATCAATTTCAACAAACAACGTACACAATAAATACAAAACAACCATTCAACCAAACAAACAAATAGCTGTCCGGGTTCAAAACCTTTAAATTGTATGGAATGAAGAATAAACTACTAGCGCATCATTTACTCAACAGTCTTAGATAAACTAAATAGTTCATTCATTCATCCATCCCAAATCCAATTTTAAAGTACCCTTACCCAAACAACCATCAACCAAAGCAAACAACAACCACTTTTGAACAACAAATTTTGTTTATCCTTATTAATTTCATTCATACATTTTTTGTTTAATTCCTCTTTTTTTTCTTTTTTTTCTCTTAATTTCATTTATTACAACATTCATTTTTCTGTTTATTAAAATAATTAACTTTAACATTTACTTAAGTTTATAGTCATCTATTTATGGTACTTACCTTTAATTATATTTACTTGGTAAAATTTCAATTATAACTTAAGTTTATAACATTAAATTCTCATTTATAATATCAAATTCATTGAATACTTCATTACATACTTTTACTCGTACAATTTTCATTACATTTCCTATTAAACATTTCAACCTTTAATACTTGGTAAGTTATATACATGTTATTTAAGGATGTAATTTGAAAATTGTACAAGTTTGTTCCATTTCCTTTAATTAATTCATTGTTCAATAAATTTTTACCCCTTTCTTATAAGTTACAATTCCAACTTCCCTTGTATTCCTTTCATTTATTTAATGCTTACCTTCCATTGTTTTTAATTATAGTAACATTTTGATTACCCTTACATTTACAACTTTATAGCATCAATTCTTATAAATGAAGAATTACATTAATTCATTTACTGAGTTTTACAAACACTTGTTTACGTTACTTATCTTTCTATTATATTAAATTTTTTCTTTAGTTAAAGGTTCCAATTATTAATTACTAACCTTTTATTTCACTACAATAATTGAAACAATTTATTAATGGAAATTTAAGAATTTGATACCGGGTTAAATTACAAATTATTTTAAAATAATAGATAAATATATTCTTACAACTTATATATCTCTAATTATATTTAAAAAAATTCAAAATTTATATATTTTTCAAAAATGAATCCGCAGTAAAACTACTACAGTGGCCTTCCCCTTTCGAAACTCGAAAATGAAAGTCGATGATGCGGCCGCCATCACCGAAATTATCTTCCAGCGACAGAGAGGAAAGTACAAAACTTATTTCTTTCTAGAATTTCTTTAAAATCATACTTTCAAATTTTATTGAAATATTTATATCAGAAAATATTTCTAAATACTATTAATAAATTTCAAAATCCTTTGAAAGAAATTTTTCAAAATCCCGGACTTAAGTTCTACAATTTCCAAATTTCATTGATTTTATTTTGAATCTTATTTTACTTATTATTTTTAAATTTTATTCCTAATACCCAATATATTTCAACCAAATATAATCTTTATAAAAATTTTTAATATATATATAGAAAATATAATAGGCAAAATTATTTCATTCACCTATATTAAAACAAATATTGTGTCGGTCTGTCCTATTAAGTGTTTAGAAATCCCTATTGATGTCACAGCGTCCCATGCACCAACCAGAATCTTTAAATACAAAATGGAACAGATTTACACAATATAAAAACTTTTTTATAATACTAACAAATACGCTCTCTCATATATATACTCTCAGCGACTCCCATAGGGTATTACTACCCTATTAATAAAGAGTCAGACCCCACAAAGCTAAGGTTTATCGCTAAACCAAAGCTCTGATACCAGATGTAACGTCCCGCCTTTTCGCACGATTTAAACAGACACACATGCCAATTCAAACCATACGGAAGGGTGGATTGTTATGGGGTAGATAAGAAAAACAAGAAAGAAATAAACAAAAATAAAATCTCACAGCGGAAGGATAAAATATAATAATCAAATATACAGTTCATGAAGCTGTTTTACAAAACCTATGATTATTTTTATACAATACATATCAGAGTACACATTCCAGAGAATAATAATAAATGCACCGGAATTAAATGGTGTAGTGGAATAATATAGTAGATAATAGTACTACAAATCTTCGTCTTCGTCCTCTAGAATAAAATCTTCAAATCCTGAAATGCTCGGACTGACCCGAGTGAATTTGAAAAGACAAAAACACTCGAGTCAGAACTAAAAGATCTTATGTGAGTTAAATTAACAGAAATAGATATGAGTGCAGTAACTCAAGAGATGCTCGGGATTTACATCTCCTAAGGATCCGTTAAACTATTTACTATATAGTATATTTCGCTATTATAATAGTGTCTAATTGTAAAATAAACTTACTTTTTAATAGCGTTAAAGGGTTGCCCATATAGCCCTTAACACACATAATGCCAATAGTCTATACAGTGCCTGCATATCTCCTGATCGGGAGACAACGAGAAGACACTCCATAGGTACGACACAAATAGAAACTCGTACAAGGCGCGATAGGGTAGGTGACACGGCACAACTAGGCAATGCCAGGGTAGATATACCAATTATGCTTCCGGGTCGGTGTTAACGCGTAGCGCGCAGCTACCGCCCACCTCGGGCCACACCCCAATAAAATCAAAAGTGGCCACCAAATCAATCCAAGAGTCAAAGTATAATATCGAAGGGATGTGTCTGATCAAAGGTGCTACCTTATTAACCCATCAATCGCTCATGTTTTAGCCACCTTATGCCAACTCACGAGAGTTGGGTCCACGTATTTACCTTACAGGAAACGCCGCCACCAACCTACTTCATTCTGGAATCTCCACCGCGTACACGGTTGTTAAAGTGGTTTCGGAGTTGGCAGAGAGTCTGACAACTTCCGATCCCGGTCTCTTCAACAACTAAACGTTATTATAACACCGCGGTCATTTAAAAATTAATTACACTCTCAAAAACCAGAATATAATTGTCCATTCCAAAACCCATAAATACGATATCATTTCCTTTCCAAAACAAACTCATTTGATATTATTTTTATAAAAACCCAAATTAATATAATATCATTTTATTTCAAATACATATTTCTTTTCCAAAATCATATTTTTTTCAAACTTAAAATAATTGGAAACCAAACATGGAATTATAACTTTCAAACTATAATACTTCGAAAATTCATAGCTTTAAACCATAATTTCTAAAACTTAAATCGTTTGGATATTCAAACAGTATATAGCATCAATAGTTTGGATTCAAAATTTCTTTATAAAATAAAATAATTTCCACGGCTTACAATTTCTTTCATTAAAGATTAAGTCAAAATCCATAAATTTAAAATCACTTTCAGTTTAAATAAACCACTTCAGTTTCAATATATTTCAAACTTTGAATATTAAACAATTGGAACTAAGGTTTGAAATTTCTATTTCACCAATTTAAAGTCCTATTATTTAGTTTGAAATAATAATTGCATAATAAACCCGTAATCATTAAAGTAAACTCAAATTACTTATACAAGAAAATTTCCTTAAGTTTTTATACTAGAAATATTCATTTAATTCACCTTGAATAGAATTCAGTTATAAATATCATACCCTTTTTAAAATTTCAATTTAATAAATTTTACATCAACTTTTGAAGTTAACTTCTTAATTAAGCTCAATTACAAATAAATTTTCCAATTTAACTCCAAATCTTAATTAATTTAAATCCTTTAAAATTATATGTAATTTCAATATCTTAACATGTACTTAACCATATAATATAACATAATCAAACCCCGTCATTCAACTTATTTATTTTATTTAACAAATCCATACATAGCTTATCTTCGATACTTTAACTATAGATGTATATATAAAATAAGATTTTATATAATATCAAAATCTATATTTATTAACCGTATCCTATCCAAACCATAGAAAATCATTTCAAAAATAATTTTTATATATATATCGCGGTGCCTGTATATAATTTTCTATCCTATGGTCAAGTGATACGGATATTTATCATTTCAATCCGCAATTTAAAAATAAAAAAATGCGGCTGTATATCATTTCAAACTACAATCCCGAATGAATGAAATACATGATAACTTGTAGATTTTAAAATATAGTACACATCATCCATTCACCAAACATCAATCATCAATCATTAATTATAATCCTCATCAACTTATTTCAATCATCATCAATTTAACCAAACATCAGTATATGGCATATATAATATAACAGGAAATAAATGACAGTTATTAACTAATAGTTTATATTCAAAATAAATTTATTAGCTGTTTAACTATCAGTTTATATGCAAAATAAATTAATTTAACTGTCAATTTATGTGCAATAATAAAATTAATTAACAGTTAAATTAAGTAAATGCGATTTAAAAGAGATAATGAATAAAACAAGCCAAATAATCATAAATAAATTTCTACTCATATCTAAAATCAATTTAACAAACATAAGAAATTTTAAAAGTTGTGAGTGGGTTAAAACACTCACCTTTTGAATTTAAATCGAATTTAAATCCGATTTAAACCCAAAAATTTGACGGTCTCAGAATTTGTCCAAACCAGCGTCAGCAGATCCGAAATTTAATTTCGATCCTAACAAAAAAAAATCTCGTGTGAAACGGATAAAATATGAGAAAGTTATTAAGATTAAACGAGTTGAAATCAAATAAAATTAAAAATAAAACAAAATAACCTAACCCTCAAGTCAGCCGAGTCTTCTTCCCTGTGCACGTGTTGTCCAGAGAACGACTCACGCATATTTCCCCCTTTGACCGATGCTTTGACCACCGAGTACCCCCACCACCGGCCATCATACGCCGCACCACCATCATCAACAAGCTCGCCATGATGGGCCAACCCCCCCACCCCCCTCCCCCCGGCCGAAGACCGACGCCCCCTAACGCCTCTACCGCCGCCATCTCAATTGTGATTTTATTTCTCAATTTACAGTAAACTAAATTAGGGCTTTTGGGTATATTTTGGATTGATTTTTGTTTAGGGTTTACTAGTTTGGAAATTTGGGCTGAAGTGATAATATGGATTGTTGAATTAAAGAATAGAGGTGAGTTAATCACTCACATGCTTATTTCTAAATCTTTGTTTGCTGCACATTATTGTTTGAATGATTTTTGATTTAATTGTATGCAATTTGGTTGAGAACTTATGTGATTTTTGTGTTATTGTTTGCTGGAAATTTCATAAAACAAAGTAGCTATAGTAAAACAACGATAATATATAGTAGATTAATCCAAATTGACTCAATCTTTTTTTGGTTGAAAGATATTTCAATTAGCTACAAGTTTCATTTTAATCATATTTTGAAATTTTGCTGTTAAATTGGTCAAAATTGAGTTTGAAACTAATGTTATAGCACAGCCATATAACAATTTCCTGAGTTAATACGGGATATCTTCGAAATTCTTTCGAGTTACTTGGAAAATTCGATGGCTTGCTAATCACTATATTAGCATTTGATAGGCCATTGGATTAACCAAGTGAGTTTTTCCTTGTTTACCTCTACCATTCTATGTTGATATGAATGGTTTGAGTTTCGAGCATGTTCCATATCCTTGGTCGATTGAATTTTTGTGTTGCTTACGGCTCTTTTTCTAGAAAATTGCAGGGACGCAATTTTTGTAAGGGGGGAGTCTGTAACAACCCTGTTGTTGGTTACCTGATTAATTAGACCTGTTCATCCCTAGGGCCGAAATCCTAATTGAATTTCCAGTGGCAATCCAACCGTCATCTCACCGCGCAAAACACCTGGATGCACTCCCCTTGGTCCCCTCAACAGAACAGTACCTTCGATTCGTCGATCAGACGAAGTTGATCTTGACGCGGCGGATGGCCGAGATTGTTTCAACCAATTCAAACTAAACCACAACTCAAATCGAAAAATGAATTTCGGATCTATGATGTGTACAACGAGAACTACAACATATATTTTTCTCGGAATTTTCTGAGAACTTTGAATTTGGACTTTGGATTTGATTTTTGAAATTGAACATGGATCTAGGGTTTCTAGCCATTGGAAGAAGAGAAGGAACTGATGAAATGAACGCACAAACAAATGAGAATAGATGGGCTAAGTTTTATAACCGGGTTTATATACATAGGTTAGAAATTCGAATAGATGGATCCGATAAACAAACGTGCTAACGCTAACGTGGCCCAAAAAAAGCCCGTTCTGACCCCGGAACGAAATTGGGTAAACCCATATATCGAAATAGGTATTTTAAAATATTCTGAACGCGATGGAAAAAGTTTCACGTCCAAATTCCATCGTATGAAGAAGTTATGCTGAAAACAATATTTTCAAATTGATTTCAAATTGATTTCAATTAAATTGATTTCAAGGCGTTTCGCGTTCGTACGATCAAACGACATGTCCGATCGCTACGAAACTTGAAACCCTACAATAATTTACTGTTACGAGTCCGATGAAACTGGTTTCGTCGAAATCTGAATCCGTGACCAAAATGGCTATTTTTATATTAGTTAAATAAATTAAAAATTAGTCAATTAAATCAAATTTCCCATTCCTCTTTGATAATTGACGATTCTTATTAATATAAATTTTTCAATCATCTATACTAATTTAAACAAAATTTAACTTGTCAAATTAAAATTTTGAAATTCCTAAATTTCATTAATTACACCAAATTATAAATTTTGTTTCCAATGATTTAACTACATTTACTTTCCATTTATTATTGTCAAATAGATGAATTTATCATTGGATTCACATTTCATTACGTAAATATCTCCAGTTTCATCTAAATTTATATTTACATAATATCTAAATATAAAATTTCATGTATTACTTCAATTAACGTTAATGTAATAATAATTTATTATTTATTGCAGTTGATTATCAGTTATAATTAAATATACTAAATGATGGTAAATCTTAAATACTTGTTATCATTAACGTTTTACTTCCACTTAAACACAAAAAATGCAATTATTACCTATTTCTTCCTTAGTTAATAACCTTCATTTTCCATTCATTATAACTTAGCAAATTATATCCTTTAATTACGATTAACTATTCTAAATAAATTGGTTCACTTGGTTTCACTCCCTTAAATGCATGTTTCATATAATTTCCATTATTAACAAAATCACATTAACCAACCAATGATTAGATTTAGTTTTATCGCAATTTCCCATATTAAATTAACAGGCTAGATAAATAGGTACCCTAAATATTTGTTACCGTTTATCTTGAATCACACTAATGCATTATTATTCCCAAACCACAAGTTACTACTCAATTAAATTTAGGCTTTTACCAATTTACCTTTACACTTCCGCTACTATAAAAAAAATCATTTAAGTAACGTTTATTATTAATAACAACATTATAATCACCTAACATTTTAAATGAACTTTATTTACAATAAATTCATTGACCAATTTTATTAGGTAATTTATAATAGTTGCTATCCTTAAAAAAAAATTCATAAATCAATCCGTGTTTATGTAATATTCCACCATATAATTTCATTAGATACCAATTAACCCAATCATTCATTTATACTTAGTCATATCCTAAAACATTTCCCAAATTGAAATGTTCATTCAAGTTTATAGATTATTGCTTGCATTAACATAATATCTTAATTTTATTTCAATTACCGTTAACGATGGTTTATTACATGAATCAAATAGATACTTTCATTAATTTCTCATATTCAATTTATATCCGGGTAGGAATCTTTTTACTGCTTAATTCACTCGAATTTTATTCAAATTTACTATAAATAGGTTTTTAATTACCATTGCTATATTTAAATTTAGCGTTCATTCCAATACTTTCTTAATCTACATTAACATATTTATCAATTCCCTTTAAATGAATTTTATATCCAGGTATATTACTTACCCCAATTCATTTGTTGAAATTTATTCCAATTGCTAGTAAATAGGTTTTAAGTCACCATTTATATATTTTAATTTAGTGTTCATTTCAATATTTGTTTATAAAGTTTTTTTTTCTACTAAATTTAATTACACAACTCATTAATTCAACCAAATTAAATCAATGAAATTTACGGGTTGTTACACTCCATGAATTCCGAAACTAATCGCAAGTCAATTTTGTGACCCCACTCAGTACAGATTCCAAAGAACTATCTTCACCAACTAGAACAGATTTCCTAATCGAGGTCAATCTTTCCAGAATGACTTATCTACCAGAAAAACTGATAGATCACTTCCAACAAATATCCTTCTCTGGTGAGCCTCCCGAAGAAATGGATAAGCCTTCACTATCTGCCCGGCCTGCCGATAGTAGAATCCCAAAGATTTCTGAATCATCGAAGAAACGGGTCCACGCTGCTGCTTCCAAACTTCACTTCAATGATACAGCTAAGCCAAAAGATCTTCCTTAACCAAAATCTCCTTGAAACACAAAACTATCACCCAATTCTGCTAAAAGATCTTTGAGACGGGTAGACATTTTCTCAAGAAACTCGGCCCAAACCAGACACCAATCACTTGTTCTTCTTAAAGAAAACAATGAGACCATATCTGAAATGAGGTAACTCATCGACCTTAGTCTCATACTTCAATATAGATAAGACTCCCTTTCTTGAGATCCAGAAGATTCCTAAACATCTGAATCTTCCCTGCAGTAGGCATCACTGTTCCTACAATACCATCTAAATCTTGCTCCAAAAGGAACATCTTCAGAACCATCTATGGATACTGCATCTCACCACACAGCTATTCCTTTCTGAAGTCACCAAGATACCATCACCTGCTCTTGCTCAGCAGACAGATTCAACTCTTAGAATTCTCGCTCACTCGAGAGCAAATCAACCTGACACCTCAAAAATATACTCTAATTCTTGAAAAGACTTTCTCTGGGATCAATGAAATCCTTTTACCAATCTTCAAAGCTTATTCGAGATGGTATTAGGTCTACAATCTCGACAGATACACCTCCAACCACAACATATGAGCCTCTTCCATTAGTAGTAGTCGTGTTACACACACTCCTACCTTATCAACCTTTATAACCTATGTTGGAAAATCTGAACAGATAACCCAACAGATTAGATAGACATATAAATATATAAATATAAATTACAAGTACGCTCTCTCAAGAAAGAAGTCGCTTCAAAGCCTAGGTATTCACCTAACCTGGCACTCTGATACCAACTGTAGCGACCCGACTTTCTATCACTAGAAAGACGCATCACTATTTAAGAAAGAAAGGGATAGAAGAAGAAAAGAAAGAGAAGAAAGAACAACAACACATCAGAATCTCACAGCGGAACGAATGAAATATAATATATAACGCATATGTAGTATCATATACATCATAGTACACAACTATACATCTCAATTTAGACAGCTATAACATTTCTGTCTAATATACAATAAAGAACATCCATACAGAATAACATCACGACAGAAACTCTATCTATATATCTACACGCTGAAGCCTCTTGCTCCAAAGCTCCTCCAGAATTCGTCAAGGATAACCTAAATCACTTGTCTACTCATACATAATATGAGTAACCAAGAGTTTAATAAAACAGAAAATAAACACTCGGGTCGGACAGGGGTCAGGTGTGATGCTTAACTTTAAAAAAACCTTTGAAAAGAAAGGTATCACGTAAGACTTCACACACATAAACATGGAAAAGTTTTTACCTTACGCTAACCAAAACATTTGATAGGAAATCCAGTGATATTATAATAGTGTATAGGGTTTTCAAGTAAATAAGAAATAGCCGAAATTGTTACATCTATTAAATTCCAGCTACTAGCCATAAAATGGGTAATACAAACAAAACCGTAGGGTCTCGTAGAAAATCCTTTGAAAAGAAAGGTATCTCGTAAGACTTCCCACACATAAACATGGGTCTCGTAGGAAGAATGGGTTAAATTTTAAAACTTTTAAAACTTCCAGAACAATACCAAAACCTGCTCAACAGAAAACCCGAGCAATCCACAACAAGTACCCGAACTTGCCCCGAGTTTCCCACCCCTTCACCTTGCTTCGAGAAACAATATCAGATACACGAAGAAAACTTCGAGCTTCCCCTATCTTCCCAAAACCCAAATTCTGATGCACGAAACCGTGCACATTCACGTGCACCACGACCCTGGCCAACGACGAACCATGCTCCGGCCTCCTTTACGTCGCACTCGACCACGACATCAATATGCGAAACCCAGAAATCACGATTCGATCGAGCATCAAAATTTGACCCCTAAACCCACTGCCTAAACCACATATGAACAGAACATTTCAACCGCCACCGACGATCCCTATATCGATAAACTCCTCTACCTTCACCATAGCTCCGCCTCGCTCCCCAGCATCTATAGAACCACTCGCGGTTGCCTTCGGTTGCGCCTCAAAACCACAATCCCCAAATAAACTTCGACGACAAATACAGGGTATAAAACCCTACTCGATCGATTATCGGCCAACTCGAACATCAATGAATCACCAAAGCATTTTTTTGACGAACTCCTACTTCCCCTCGACCTTCATGCTCAACCACGACGTCGAATTCACCAACGATCGCTGTAAATTGGTCGATTTGCCAAAAATAGTCAACTCAAGAATTCTCTTCAATAACCAAACTAAAAATCATGATACAACCATTAAAATTCATGGTTTAACATCACAAATTCAATTATGTAATCAAAACTTAAAATTGATTTGATTAAATTTTGACCCAAATTAACTTTTACTGTAAATTTAAAATTCCTGAACAAATGTTTCATTTTAAATTCCTAAAATTATTTTTAGAAGGAATGTGACTTGATTACAAACAACTTTTCTTTGCAAATCATATGCTAATTTGAATTCAAAATTTAATTATTGAATTTGTTATGAAATCTAAACATCTTATCTTCACACAGAAACTACATCATCACTATACAGGCATTCAAACACACATACAGACATGCATCCAATTTAATTTCAAGTGTTTCAGATAACATCATGATACAAGAACAAGATGAAATCTAAGATTTAAACTGCTTTTTAAATTCATTTACTCACCTAGAAATGCAGAGGATAGAAACTGTTAGTTTCCAGGCTCTTGAAATTTCTTCTGCATGTTGAAAACAATCCTGTTGCTGTTGAATTTTAAATTGATTGTTGAAGTTTTACATCTTGTTGCTTGATTGCATTTGAAGATCTGAAGGTTTATGTTGAATTTCCCTGCTATCTTCTTTCTGTTCCTTGATTCCAGATTTATTTCTTGTTTCTTATTTTTAGATTTTACTTCTTTTGATCGATTTAGTTTTGATTGAAAATGAAGAAAAGAGTTTGATTTGAAAGTAAAAACAGATTTCCTTCTTCATTTATTTTTTTAGATTTTAAATTATCAAAGAGCATTGACACTTGTCCCCCATAATGCTTTAGTTAACTTACACATATGCACATTGATTTACAATTGTCTTTAATATATATTAAAATGTTTACAAGTGTTTTTAATGCTTTATTAATGATTTACAAATATTACTTTCCTTTTTAATAATTTATTTAAGCTATGTATGTAACTGTGTTTTATTTACATGATTATAAAAAAAATTTATCTTATACAAATAAGCTTTAGATTTTAATAAATATTCAAGAGTGAATTCATGTAGACATTTATTTATACATAACTTATGCTTTTGATCCAATAAATATAACATATGTTTATACGCTTGAGAATTTTAATTTAACTCTATATATATTTGCACAAACCAATTTTGCCTTATGTTTGAATTATAAAATGAAAGAATATTGAAAACAGAAGAAAATGAACTTCTAATTTAATTCTTATTTAAAACTCAAGCTAAAATATATGTTATAATAAATAATAAATTATTCTTGTTATTAAAATTTTAAATCTCAAATATCCTTTGGAAAAACATTATTTTAAATATAATTTCCAAATTACAAATTATATATATTAAAGTTTGAAAACACTTTATTAAATTCAAAACAATAATTTTTCCCATTTCTAATATATATACAAATATATACATTTCGAATGGAAAACATTTATAATCATTAGTTTTGATAATTTCTATATTAAGTTTTGAACCACAAATCCAAACCACAATATATATATATATATATATATATATATATATATATATATTCATATATATTACAATTTGAATATATAGCTTTTATTATATTAAAGACTTCGTATTTACAATGTATATCAATATATATATATATATATATATATTATAAATAGAAAACATTTTGATTAGCTTTTGGAAAATAAATCTTACCAATTTTAACTTGCTAGAATAAATATTTCCAAATTAAAATATTATTAATTTCCAAAAGAATTAAACTTTCCAATTTTATGTTGTTAAGAAAAATGTTAATAAATTTTATCAAATTATTATATTAGCCTTTAAAAGAATTTTAACTTGTCAATTTATAATGTAATATGATCAAATCAATTTAATTATTAACAAAGATTATTAAATTGATATTGCTCAAAATTCCGGGTCGTCACATTCCTCCCCCTTAAAAGAATTTCGTCCCCGAAATTTAAAAGCAAAGATAATTTAATAACCCAGCAAAAGTTTTAACTTCAAACAGCAATCGTACAAATTAATCATACACTATCAATCATAGCAACCATAGCAATCAATTCAAACAAATAATTTTAATTATTCAGACAAAATTCTGAGTAGAATTTCCTAATATTGTCTAGAGTTTTCCAGGTACCTATTCTGAAATACTCGCTCTACAGAACCTTAAGTAGCTATACTACTATAACCCAGAACTCCCCTCATCTGGATCTACAAATCTGAACAAGATATCAGACTAAACTCATGACCAGCTCAACTACCAAATCCTTCTGAACTGCTGATTCTATCACACGATGAATCATACACGTATTCCTGAGAGATACCTAAAATACAATGAATTCTAGCTATCCGAACTGGCAATTAAATCCTATAGATCAAAATCTAATCTCCATAGAACACAGGAAAACTCAAAATACCTTTTGAGTTAGCTCTCTAGTCTTACCAAATCTTATATCTCCTTCGATCGGATAAAACTAAAACAATATCCAAATTCCAACTTCTCATTCCAAATCTCCTCAATTCTTAACTGCTAAACTTTCTGATGCTCCTGAGTCACCTCCATCTATCCTGATCAGCTTCACCTTTGCTGATTGCTTTATGAAACAAACTGGACCAAAATCAAACCAATTTCCAGATCCTACTCAACAAAATGATTTTCTCAAAAATTTGCCAAAATTCAAAACACAACTCTATTCCACAAGCATTAGTAGACTTCAAACCTACTTTTGGAATAGTCAAACAGTTGCACTTTACAACCTTGCCTTCAAATCCTGAAAATTTCTTCATACTTGAATTTCCTGTAGAAATCCTTTAATCCAAGAAAACTGTAACTCTCGGTTGCTCCTACTCTAGAATAACTGTTATCTCGCTTCCGCTGCGCAACTCTAATCTGGAGTAGATGAGAATACCACCAAAGAACTTAAGCACAAACTTTCTCCATACACTGTTTTATCCGACTCATAAAATCTTAGTGACCATTCCAATTGGTTAAAACGTCCCAGTAGAAACTTAACTAGAAACTAGATGATCAATCCCTCTCTAAGAATCCTGAGCTACTTCACCAACCTCTTCTTATTCTAAAAGTCATCCCTCTACATGGTTGAACCATCAATATTCCTCCTGGAATCCAAGTCGATAAGAAACTCAATCTCCTACGCGGGTAGATTTCTGATTTCTTCAAAAACATCTGGAAAATCTCTAACTACTTTAATATCTTTTACCTCCACATTGAGATGCCTCAATTCCCAAACCAAAGAATACTCCATGAATTCCCAAACTAATCGCAAGTCACTTTTGTGATCCCACTAAGTACAGATTCCAAAGAACTATCTTCACCAACTAGAACAGCTTTCCTAATCGAGGTCAATCTTTCCAGAATGACTTATCTACCAGAATAACTGATAGATTACTTCCAACAAATATCCTGCTCTGCTGAGCCTCTTGAAGAAATGGATAAGCCTTCACTATCTGCCCGGCCTACAGATAGTAGAATCCTAAAGATTTCTGAATCATCGAAGAAACGAGTCCACACTGCTGCTTCCAAACTTCACTTCAATGATACAGCTAAGCCAAAAGATCTTCTTTAACCAAAAGCTCCTTGAAGCACAAAACTATCACCCAATTCCGCTAAAAGATCTTTGAGACGGGTAAACATTTTCTCAAGAATATCGGAAAACCAAAAACCAATCACTTTTTCTTCTTAAAGAAAACAATGAGACCATGTCTGAAATGAGGTAACTCATCGACCTTAGTCTCATACTTCAATATAGATAAGACTCCTTTTCTTGAGATCCATAAGATTCCTAAACATCCAAATCTTCCCTGTAGTAGGCATCACTGTTCTTTAATACCATCTAAATCTTTCTCCAAAAGGAACATCTTCAGAACAATCTATAGATACTGCATCTCACCACACAGCTATTCCTTTCTGAAGTCACCAAGATACCATCACCTGCTCCTGCTCAGCAGACAGATTCAACTCTTAGAAATCCCGCTCACTCGAGAGCAAATCAACCTCACACCTTAAAAATATACTCTAATTCTTGAAAAGACTTTCTTTGGGATCAATGAAATCCTTTTACCAATCTTCAAAGCTTATTCGAGATGGTATTAGGTCTACAATCTCGACAGATACACCTCCACCACAACATATGAGCCTCTTCCATTAGTGGTAGTTGTGTTACACACACTCCTACCTTATCTACCTTTATAACCTATGTTGGAAAATCCGAACAGATAACCCAGCAGATTAGGTACATATATAAATATATATATATATATATATATATAAATTACAAGTACGATTTCTCAAGAAAGAACATCAAAGCCTAGGTATTCATTCAACCTAGCGCTCTGATACCAACTGTAGCGACCCGACTTTCTATCACCAGAAAGACGAATAACTATTTAAGAAAGAAAGGGATAGAAGAAGAAAAGAAAGAGAAGAAAGAACAACAACACATCATAATATCACAGCGGAACGAATGAAATATAACATGTAACATATATGTAGTATCATATACATCAGAGTACACAACTATACTCTCAATTTAGACAGTTATAACATTTTTGTCTAATATACAAAACAAGAACATCCACACAGAATAGCATCACAGCGGAAACTCAATCTATATATCTACATGTTGAAGCCTCCTGCTTCAAAGCTCCTCCAGAATTTGTCAAGGATAACCTGAATCACTTGTCTACTCATACATAATATGAGTACCCAAGAGTTTAATAAAACAGAAAATAAAGACTCGGGTCAGACAGGGGTCTTGTGTGAGTAAACGGTTTAAAATTGCTTAACTTTAGAAAATCCTTTGAAAAGAAAGGTATCACGTAAGACTTCGCATACATAAACATGGAAAAGTTTTTACCTTATGCTAACCAAAACATTTGATAGGAAATCCAGTTATATTATAATAGTGTCTAGGGTTTTCAAGTAAATAAGAAATAGCCGAAATTGTTACATCTATTAAATTCCAGCTACTAGCCACAAAAGTGGGTAATACAAACAAAACCGTAGGGTCTCGTAGGAAGAATGGGTTTCCAACGATGGCGGGGCTACTGGGGTACCGCCCATCACAGTACGTGGCCTAGATCACCGTACCGAGGAGCCACTCTAACTCCCCTGCAACACATGGCCGGAACCATTCCTTACTGAATAGTCCCGAATAAGACAACCCCGCAGTTGGTTGCAGATCCAACTGCCCACACAGCTGAAATAAAAAGGGACATCTAGACAGGGGTAAATGTCGTCCTACTTGGGCATGACCCACTTAACCTGGCTGCACATCCCTTGTTTTAGCCATTCCCGGTTGATGAGGCTTGAGGCTGCGATTACCTTTATAGGACACATCTATCTTAGAATGCTCATCGTCCACCTGACAATGTTCTGAAAGTATTCAATCCATACAAGTCCGTTCCGGGTTCGAACGGAACCGAAGGCATTATCTCGTTACACTCATTTTGGAATCACCCTTAGAGTTAACGACAATATCCCTTGCACTCCGAATCTTCAACTCGAATCTGAAAGTACTATCTTCGTTAAACTCATTCTGGAATCACCCTCGGAGTTATAACGATACATAGTTCTTACACTTCGAGTCTTCACTTCACTTCACTTGGATTTATGACCTAACGTTAATTTGGATCGATGTGGTTTTCGGATATAAAACCCGATCCCAGTCTCACCGAAACCAAAACGCCATTTTAATGTTCAAGTTGTACTTAAGAGTTTAAACAGTAGATATTAGGACATAAATGAATGATTCATAACACACAGATAGATAATTCACTATTATCAAATTCATCCACACATAACACAAAGCAGCATATATATCACATCTCAGATATATCACATTCATATCATTACACATCAACTAATGACATACAATATCATCCAATATCATTAACTCATCCAATGATATTTATCATCCAATCATTAATCATTCATAAACAAGTTTGGACTATTCTTAATTAATTTAATTAATCCTTAATTAAATTGATCCCTTAATTAATCACTTGGATTATCTTCAATCCAACTTACTAATTCATTAATTAATTACAAATTAATTAACTAAACATCACTTAATTGTCCACTTTAATTAATCTCCCTTGATTAATTATTAATTAATTACTTTAAGTAATTATTCCTTAATTACAATTTTTAATTAATCATCTTGATTAATTACTTCTTAATTATACCAAGTTATTATCTTCTAATTACCCTTTAAATTAATCATCCATGATTAATTATTTATTTAATTACCCTAAGTAATTATCTCTTAATTATTCTTTTTAATTAATCACACTTGATTAATCACTTTCTAATAATCACACTTGATTAATTACTTTTAATTAATCACATTAGATTAATTTCTTTTTCAATTAATCATACTTGATTAATTACTTTTCAATTAATCATACTTGATTTATTACTTTTTAATTAATCACACTTAATTAATTACTTTTTAGTTACATTTGGTAATTAAACTTTAATTTTGGATTAATATTCTTTAATTATTAATTACTAATTAATTATTTAATTAATAATCACTTCTATTAATCAAATCCTTCCTAATTAATTATTTAATAAGTAATTAATCACTTCATTAATTACTCTTAATCCTTTCATTAATTAATTAGTCTTCAATTAAAAATAAATTTAAACCTTTAATTAATTATATTAATTAATTCCTTTAATTAATAACATAAATGATTAACCCTTAATCACTTCCTCCTAATTATAAAGTAATTAACCTCTAATTACTTTGTTAAATAATTACTCTTTACTTAATTACCTCCAGTAATTAATCACTTAATTACTTCACCAAGTAATTTAATCAAATTAAATCATAAGTGATTATCTTTAATCACTTACTAATTAATGACCTAATTAATTATTTAACTTATCATTTAAGTTTAATTAAATAATTCTTTAACTTCTTATATTAAAAATATCCTTAATTAAGAAAACCATTATCTTAACTAAATCATTTATATTAACCAATAACTCTTTGATTATTAATAATAATTGAATTATATTAATTATTTTCATACATTTGTTTATCTTTAAATTAATCAAAATTCTAAATTACTAAAGATAATCTTTATTTTAATTGATCTCTAAATCTTTATTTTTTAACTTATTTAAAATAAAACACTTTAGAAATCGATTTTAATTAAAACAATTTAAACATTCAAATTAAACTTTTAAATCTTTAAAACTTTCGAAAGTTATTTAATAAAATTTAATACAAACCTTATTATTGAAAATCCACTTACATTATGTTTGCGTAAAAAATGGCCGCAAACACCCAAAGTCGTATGAGTTGGTTGATTTTATGTTGTATTTAGTGATTTGGGTGATTTATGCAAATATATAAAAAGCAGGGACTAAACTGTAAAAGACACACAGATTTATAGTGGTTCGGCCAGAACGTGCCTACGTCCACTTTATATGTTATTCTCCTTTTTTCTTTAGATTACAAGTACAAAGCTTTGATTACAAGTATCTAAAGTTGTTTGAGAGTTCCTTCCAGGCTTGAGCTCTCAAACTTGTCCCCCATTGTTGTACCCCCGCCCCTCTATTTATAGAGTGAGGCTGGGGGCAGGGGTCTTGGATGTTTATAGCTGCTGGTGGGCTTGGGCTGAAGCAATCTGGACTGGAAACTTTGGTTCGGCTATGCTTGGAGAGAAGGATGGAGAAGCTTCGGTTCGGTGGTCACCTGGTTCGGTGGTAGGAAAGGAGTGGACCGGTGAAGCTTGGTTCGGTGGTGAGTTTGGAGGCATGTTTGGCCGAATGAGATCCGGAACTCTAAATGCCAAATGAGGCTCTGCTTCATACTGCCGAATGAATGAATACCGAATGTACTTTGGCACTGGGAATGCCGGATGACGCTGCCGAATGACGCTGTCGAATGAAGCCTTATTCTAGATATGCCGAATGACTCTGGTGATGATTACCGAATGAACCATATGTTGTAGACGCCGAATGGGCTTGAGTGTTGGAGCGCCGAATGAACTTTTATATGTGAACTTTGAGTGAAACCCTTGACTTATGTATGCTTGCTTCTTTTTGCTTCGGTCGTGGTGGAAACGCACACAACATGGATATCCTAGTTTTGACCAAAAAATGGGATAACACTTTGCCCCCCAAAATATGCCTTGCGGTAGGAAGGCGTGTTTTGTAATGCCATGAGCTGGATGTTCGTATCCTGTTGACAACCTGTAAAGAGCTTGATATTTTATATGGCTCCAAATGACGACCGTTCGGGATCGAGCTATTTGGGATGAAGCGCGGCCGTTCAATGTCAAGCGCCTAACTTCAAATGACGATCGTTCGTGATCAAGTCATTTGAGGTGAAGTGCGACCGTGCGCGGTCAAGCGCATAAATCTGTGCGTCGATCGTTCGGGATTGAGTCATCTGCAGTGAAATGTGACCGTTCAAGGTCAAGCGCTTTACTTCAAATGACGACCGTTCGGGATCGAGTCATTCAAGGTAAAGTGCGACAGTGCGCGGTCAAGTGGGGGACCCCAAATGACGACCGTTCGCGATCGAGCCATTTGAGGTGAGAGGAGTTGTGCCGTTCGGGGCGAGTTATGACCGTTCGCGATCATGTGCCGTTCAAGGCGATTTGTGACCGTTCGCGATCGGGTGCCGTTCGAGGCGAATTGTGACTGTTCGAAGTCGGGTGCCGTTCGAGGCGAATTGTGACCGTTCGCGATCGGGTGCCGTTCGAGGCGAATTGTGACTGTTCGAAGTCGGGTGCCGTTCGAGGCGAGTTGTGACTGTTCGAAGTCGGGTGCCGTTCGAGGCGAGTTGTGTGTGCCCGGGGGGGGGGGGGACTTAATAATATCAGTGCTGGAGTTATTGTTTGGGGGAATTTTTCGAATCAAAGACTTCGGCAGTTCGTTGCCATGCAATAGGTGCTCGTGGACCGTTCGCGATCCAACGGGCATACAAGTAAATAATTTTTTCATAGAATTGTAAATGTTAAAGCAATAGTACCTTACAGCAGAAATGTCCAAACAGGAAGAATTCAAATGTTCAAATCGAAACAAAAGCAAAGCAAGGATGTGAAAGCGTAAGTTCCCACTCCGAAGCAGTTAATGATCATTCAGAGCATGCCTGGAGATCGTTCGCGATCTCGTACATGTGTAAATGATTTAATTGCGTTAGTGGAAGCTTACGACCTATTCATCGTTATTTTAATCAAGCAATCAATGGATAATCAAATGGTGCCTTGATCCAGGGTCACCTCTAGCTGACGTAGAGGGCGGTCGCTCTGGCTCCACTGCTGGAGTTCGCCTCCTCACATACTGAAGGAGCATACCGTTCCTGATATGCCCTTCTACCTCGTCCTTCAAATGCCTACAATCATTAGTGTTATGACCATTCAATTCATGAAATACACAAAACTTATCTGATTTTCTTTCGTCAGAGGTTGGATCCCTTCGCATTGGTCTACGATACGGAACCTGCCCCTTGGTATCCTGATAAATCCGTTCCAAACTCTCATTCAGCTCTGAATAGGTGGTGAAGCGTGGTTCTCTTCGTAGCCACTTTGTCCTGTCATCATTATCCTCAGCCTTTCTTTTTCCTTTGCTAGTTTCCGCACCCTTTCTAGGTGGGTTTCCGTTCTTGATTACGTAAACGTCATCTTCTTCCTCTCTTTCTGCACTAGCATCTTCCAAACGCAGAAACTTTTCAGCCTCATGATAGAACTCTCCCAGATTCATAGGTGGGTCCTTGGTTAATGAATTCTTGAACTCTGTATTACCAGCTATTCCAGATACAGCCGCCATCATGACCATAGATGGATCTGGTCGATACACTGATGCTGCCGCCGCATTAAATCGCGTTAGAAAGCTCCTCAAAGTCTCTCCAGTTTTCTGTTTCAAGGTTGCCAAAGTCATCACATTCTTGGGTCTCGCAATATGAACCCGGAATTGCCTCATGAATCTCTCAGTTAAATCTGCCTATGTTCCTATGGAGCCGCTCTCCAGTTGCCTAAACCATAACGCTGCAATGTCCGTCAAATACAGTGGAAAGCACCGGGCCATAACCTCCTCTGATGCCCCCAGCACTTCCATATGTCTCATATACTTCCTTAGATGGACCGTGGGGTCAGTTTTCCCGTTGTACATGTCCAATGATGGTAGCTTGAATTCTGGTGGGTTCCTAGCCATCCTAATCGCAGAAGAAAAAGGACTCCTGTTTACATCTTCCAAGTCTCTGTTTACTAAACCGCCTCTCATAGCTCTTCTAACCATCTCTGCTAATCTGTCATTGTCTCCAAGCTGTAGTTCTCGTTCACTGTCTTCGACCTGCCCCCCAAGGCCGCGGGAGTTTTCATGTGTATGCCTCCCTGGCTGAACGTTCATTCCTCTATTGTTACCAGGTGGTTCGGATGCCCCCATCTCACTTCCTGGGGTCGGATCAACATGCTCTGCGTGAGTGCCCCCTAGCTCTGGTGCTGCGCCAGATGGTTCTGCCCCGTTCTGAACCCCAGTTGCTCCTTGGATTTGTGCTCCAATTTGCCCAATTTGTTGAAGTAAGTTCTGGATCATCTCTTCTGGTCTTCTCATCATGGCCTCCATCTCATCCCTTGTGATGAAGATTGACGCTTGATTCCCTCCTGAGGAAGCCTCTTGACTTCCTTGGTGTTCACTTCTCTCTGGCCTTTGCCTTCTACTTGTTTGTCTCGTCATAACTCTTAGATCTGAACTCTTAGATTTTCAAATTCAACTTCTATCCGATGTAGCGGGAGCTGGTTCTTCCCAGTGAAAGCACCAAAATGTTTGCGTAAAAAGTGGTCGCAAACACCCAAAGTCGTATGAGTTGGTTGATTTTATGTTGTATTTAGTGATTTGGGTGATTTATGCAAATATATAAAAAGCAGGGACTAAACTGTAAAAGACACACAGATTTATAGTGGTTCGGCCAGAACGTGCCTACGTCCACTTTATATGTTATTCTCCTTTTTTCTTTAGATTACAAGTACAAAGCTTTGATTACAAGTATCTAAAGTTATTTGAGAGTTCCTTCCAGGCTTGAGCTCTCAAACTTGTCCCCCATTGTTGTACCCCTGCCCCTCTATTTATAGAGTGAGGCTGGGGGCAGAGGTCTTGGATGTTTATAGCTGCTGGTGGGCTTGGGCTGAAGCAATCTGGACTGGCAACTTTGGTTCGGCTATGCTTGGAGAGAAGGATGGAGAAGCTTCGGTTCGGTGGTCACCTGGTTCGGTGGTAGGAAAGGAGTGGACCGGTGAAGCTTGGTTCGGTGGTGAGTTTGGAGGCATGTTTGGCCGAATGAGATCCGGAACTCTAAATGCCGAATGAGGCTCTGCTTCATACTGCCGAATGAATGAATACCAAATGTACTTTGGCACTGGGAATGCCGGATGACGCTGCCGAATGACGCTGTCGAATGAAGCCTTATTCTAGATATGCCGAATGACTCTGGTGATGATTACCGAATGAACCATATGTTGTAGACGCCGAATGGGCTTGAGTGTTGGAGCGCCGAATGAACTTTTATATGTGAACTTTGAGTGAAACCCTTGACTTATGTATGCTTGCTTCTTTTTGCTCCGGTCGTGGTGGAAACGCACACAACATGGATATCCTAGTTTGACCAAAAAATGGGTAACACATTATTTTAAAAACTTTTATATTTCAATATATATATATGAACTTGTTTAAAACTTAACTTTGGAAACAAATTAGTTTTATAAGTAAAAACTTGTTTTACCTTTGGTTTTTAAAACTTGAATTATTTTAAAAAAAAAAAATTTCATTGTTTCAAAACTTTTTAAAACATTGCAGTTAAATTTTAAAACTTCCAGAACAATACCAAAACCTGCTCAACAGAAAACCCGAGCAATCCACAACAAGTACCCGAACCTGCCCCGAGTTTCCCACCCCTTCACCTTGCTTCGAGAAATAATATCAGATACACGAAGAAAACTTCGAGCTTCCCCTATCTTCCCAAAACCCAAATTCTGATGCACGAAACCGTGCACATTCACGTGCACCACCACCCTGGCCAACGACGAACCATGCTCCAGCCTCCTTTACGTCGCACTCGACCATGACATCAATATGCAAAACCCAGAAATCACGATTCAATCGAGCATCAAAATTTGACCCCTAAACCCACTGCCTAAACCACATATGAACAGAACATTTCAACCGCCACCGACGATCCCTGTATCGATAAGCTCCTCTGCCTTCACCGTAGCTCCGCCTCGCTCCCCAGCATCTACAGAACCACTCGCGGTTACCTCCGGTTGCGCCTCAACACCACAATCCCCAAATAAACTTCGACGACAAATACAGGGTATAAAACCCTACTCGATCGATTATCGGCCAACTCGAACATCAATGAATCACCAAAGCATTTTTTGGACGAACTCCTACTTCCCCTCGACCTTCATGCTCAACCACGACGTCGAATTCACCAACGATCGCTGTAAATTGGTCGATTTGCCAAAAATAGTCAACTCAAGAATTCTCTTCAATAACCAAACTAAAAATCATGATACAACCATTAAAATTCATGGTTTAACATCACGAATTCAATTATGTAATCAAAACTTAAAATTGATTTGATTAAATTTTGACCCAAATTAACTTTTACTGTAAATTTAAAATTCCTGAACAAATGTTTCATTTTAAATCCTAAAATTATTTTTAGAAGGAATGTGACTTGATTACAAACAACTTTTCTTTGCAAATCATAAGCTAATTTGAATTCAAAATTTAATTATTGAATTTGTTAAGAAATCTAAACCTGTTATCTTCACACAGAAACTACATCATCACTATGCAGGCATTCAAACACACATACAGACATGCATCCAATTTAATTTCAAGTGTTTCAGATAACATCATGATACAAGAACAAGATGAAATCCAAGATTTAAACTGCTTTTTAAATTCATTTACTCACCTAGAAATGCAGAGGATAGAAATTGTTTGTTTCCAGGCTCTTGAAATTTCTTCTGCATGTTGAAAACAATCCTGTTGCTGTTGAATTTTGAATTGATTGTTGAAGTTTTACATCTTGTTGCTTGATTGCATTTGAAGATCTGAAGGTTTATGTTGAATTTCCCTGCTATCTTCTTTCTGTTCCTTGATTCTAGATTTATTTCTTATTTTTAGATTTTACTTCTTTTGATCTATTTAGTTTTAATTGAAAATGAAGAAAAGAGTTTTATTTGAAAGTAAAAACAGATTTCCTTCTTCATTTATTTTTTTAGATTTTAAATTATCAAAGAGCATTGACACTTGTCCCCCATAATGCTTTAGTTAACTTACACATATGCACATTGATTTACAATTGTCTTTAATATATATTAAAATGTTTACAAGTGTTTTTAATGCTTTATTAATGATTTACAAATATTACTTTCCTTTTTAATAATTTATTTAAGCTATGTATGTAATTGTGTTTTATTTACATGATTATAAAATGTTTTTATCTTATACAAACAAGCTTTAGATTTTAATAAATATTCAAGAGTGAATTCATGTAAACATTTATTTATACATAACTTATGCTTTTGATCCAATAAATATAACATATGTTTATACGCTTGAGAATTTTAATTTAACTCTATATATATTTTCACAAACCAATTTTGCCTTATGTTTGAATTTTAAAATGAAAGAATATTGAAAATAGAATAAAGTGAACTTCTATTTTAATTCTCATTTTAAACTCAAGCTAAAATATATGTTTATAATAAATAAGAAATTATTCTTGTCATTAAAATTTTAAATCTCAAATATCCGTTGGAAAAACATTATAAATATAATTTCCAAATCACAAATTATATATATATTAAAGTTTGAAAACACTTTATTAAATTCAAAACAATATTTTTTCCCATTTCTAATATATATACAAATATATACATTTCAAATGGAAGACATTTTTAATCATTAGTTTTGATAATTACTATATTAAATTTTGAAACACAAATCCACACCACAATATATATTCATATATATTACAATTTGAATATATAACTTTTATTATATTAAAGACTTCATATTTACAATATATATCAATATTTATATATTATAAATAGAAAACATTTTGATTAGATTTTGAAAAATAAATCTTACCGATTTTAAATTGCTTGAATAAATATTTCCAAATTAAAATATTATTAATTTTCAAAAGAATTAAACTTGCCAATTTTATGTTGTTAAGAAAAATGTTAATAAATATTATCAAATTATTATTATTAGCCTTTAAAAGAATTTTAACTTGTCAATTTATAATATAAAATGATCAAATCAATTTAATTATTAACAAAGATTATTAAATTGATATTGCTCAAAATTCCGGGTCGTCGCATTAATTGTCATTTATATGCTACATTAATTAAGTTTAAGAAATGGGAAACTGAATCAATCATCCTTGTTACCCTTTATCTATTTCCCATTTTCCCTTTACATGATTAGTTATCCATTTAATTTTGGTTATATGTCTACACCTTATCATTAATTGATAACACTTATTATATATTTCACGTATAAAATTTACACTATAATATAAATTATTTATACTTACATTCATGTTGCTAATTAATGACATTCATATAATCAATCAATTTTAAAAAAGAAAGAGAAATGAAAGGTTTTTATGTCCCTATAAATAACGCGCCCCTTCATTAATTGAATAGGTTAGAAAGGTTTTTATCTCCATATAAATAATGTGCCCTCTCATTAATTGAATAAATTAAGAGAAGGAAATGAAAAGTTTCCTTCTTTAAATAAATTTCTGCCCATCATAAATTGAATAAGTTAAGAGGAAGGAAATGGTAAGCTTCCTTCTCTAAATAAATTTATGCCCCGTTACTAATTGAATAAGTTAAGAAATAGGAAATGAAAAGTTTCCTTTTCTAAGTAAATTTAACAAGTTATCGTTACACACAAATATGCACATAAGAGTATACTTGATATACTCCAATTTTTGTACACATTAAATTAAAGTAAAACTTTATTTATAAAATTAAATAAAATATTAATTTTATTTAGAAGAAACTTAGAAAAATTCTAAATGTATTTAAACTTCATAAACACATTAAAGATCCAAAATGGCTAAATTTTTTGAAATTCACCCATTTCTTCGGCTGTAGGATGGCTTAGTTCCAACATCGCTTACTCTTCATCAATAGATAGTTAGAATCCCATGAGCTACATAAAGTTTATGAGGGAGTTCCAAAGTCCTCTAATTAACATGCAACTCAGGTTCTTATATGCAGTAAAAAGCAAGATGGAGGGCTCCCTCTTCTTCTCTTGAATTGGGTAGCAGATTAACCCATGGAGGACTTATATTCTAAATATAGCATTTTAAACAGGAATCAAAGGTGACTCTCCTTGCTTCCACTAGTGGCATTCGAGATGTAAGCGGCTCCTGAATTTGTAACTACATTTTCCTCGACTTAAGGTCTTTACTTTAATCGTGTACTCTATCGCTTTTTCAGATGTTTTGGAGGCTGCCTCAGGGGCGGACCACGAGGAGGTGCTTGATAGATTAGAAGGGATTCCATCTGAAGCTAGAGAAGTCCCACGATTGATTACTGATGAGTCACTTTGACAATATGAACTGGTTATGGAGGATCATTTGATCGGAATAGCTAGAGCCCCCTTGTCTCAAAGACCCACGAAGAAAGGAAAAAAGCAAGGCTAAAGTTTCTAATGCTTGAAAAACCAGTAAGGGGCAATAAAATAGGGTGAAAGATGATGTGGTGAGATGAGTTCGAGTTTTCCCAACACCCATTATGACGATGCTACCTTTGTGACTGTTCTATGTGGTTACCCTAATGAGATGTAGGAAAGTCTGGTTATTCCTTTCTATTGAGAGGGTTGGGATATGATGTAGGGACTTCCCATTATAGTGCATGGGATGGTGACTGTTTTCTTGTATTTATTTATTCTAGATGAATTTTTTTTATTGATTTATTCTTTATTAAGCAATTAGTTATAGTTAGGAAAATTATATTGATTATTAGCTTACTAATTTATATTATATTGGTTTGAAATTTTTTCTTTTGTCTATAACTATTGACGTCGATTGTTTCTTTTGCTATGGTTAATTTAAATTATTTTCTATTTGCTTGTTTGATTTTTTTTAATTGCTTGTTTGTTTATCTTGTTGGGATTATGTATTGTATGTTAAGTTACATTGCTCACTATGTAGAATAATTCATGATGAGATAGCTGTCCAATGTTGACTTTTAGCAGGATGTGCATTGAAGAAACCATTGAGATACTAATATACATATTTGATTTAGTCATGTTAGTAACATAGTTTCCAAAGCTAAGGAGGACTAAATATTCGAATTGACTAAGAGATTTGATGATATTCCTTGAAGATGAGTAACCGTCATTGGATAATTTTGGTGATTAAAGACTTAATGGGTACACTAAGAAGTTAAAATGATAGATGAGGGGTTTGTTTCATTTTTACTATTTTTATAATGAATATATGTTTCAAAATCTGTTATATGAGCGATCTCTAGCTTCCATAATTTTAATTTCAACAAGGACTTCTACTTTAATTTTTGAAAAAAAGATTGTATAGTTTGAAACCTTTCAAAGTAATGTTTTCTCAAAGGCAACATAATTTGATTTTTAAAATAAAAGAAAACGATAATGATTTAATTAAAGGAAGTTTTGATATGAAAAGGACATGGAAGAATTGGTTTCAAAATGAAAATATTTTGGTATAAAGATGTATTAGAATCCATATAGCTATCAATGACTGGAAGATCCCTTTTTGGTATTCTTGGTCAGTTACCTTGACCATAAAATGAAGAATTCGTAAAACGAATTGTATATTTCCCTATATTTGTGATTTAACCCATCATGAGACTATTGATTTTGATGATGGTTGTATTTAGGGAATTGTAGGGGCACAATTCTTTTACGAAGGAAAATGAAATAACCCAAACATTTGACATTATTAAAATAAAATTAATTAAAAAATGAATTTTTAATTAAATGGTGAAATGGTGTTGTATTTACAATTATTATGTATGTCTTTCCAAGCTAATTAGTTTAGTATACGATTTTGATGGATTTTGGTTTACGGTTTGCCAAATAGAGGTATTGTAGTATTTAAATAGGGTTGAAGCCACTTTTAGGCCAAAAAGTTAACCTACCTCATTGCTTTTGTGTGGGTGTGTGTGTGTGTGTGTCTGTGTGTGTGTATGATAATATGAAATAGTAGGAAGCAGCCGTTAAATCAGTTCTCTATCACAAATCTCAATTATTTTAATTATTTGCTAATGGTAGGTAATTACAATTAATCAAAAAGTGATTTAAATTCCAAAATGTTCAATACAAATCAAATTACATACCAAAATGGTCGGCTTAAAGAGGAGAATCAACATCATGTGTTCATTTTAAAAATGATGTTTGATTAAACCAGAATTGTCAATCAAAGGTCATGGCCTAAAACCATGGTGTTGACTTGGGCATTTCCAATTTAAGCATCATTTATTGAAATTGATTTATGTGTTTTGTAGATCTCATCGAATAGAGTCCACTAGTGGCGGTCTCATGGCTTAGCATTGACCGAGGTGGAAAAAATTATGAAATTAGGGTTTGAAACACTAATTTTTTCATGGTGGCAGTAGCTCCGAATGATGATTGAGGGAGCGAGTGTCGGCACTGGAAGAAAGATTGCGGCAAGATCATTCAAGTGGTGGTGCTTTGAGGTCAAATGGGGCATTATATGCAACATTCCTGGATTTTAGTTAAAAATAATTTGATAATTTATTTAATCTTTGGATTTAAACTTTGAAATAATTGGTAATTTATATAAAATTTTGGATTTAATTGTGATGAAAATTCCAGAATAAAGAAAAATATGTATAGAATATTTGGAAGTAAAAATATATTGTAAATAGAATTTTGGATTGGAATTCAAAAAATAAGTATTTTATAAAGTTGTGTAATTATTTGAACTTTCCAAATTAAATAAGATGTATGTTTATATATTTATATAAATGGATTTTAATTGGGAGTTTGATTTACAAAATTCAAGTATAAGTACTTTATAAACAAATATTGAATTTATTAAACTTTATGTTTTAAGGAACTAATGTATATGGATATATATAAATGTAGATATTTGTTAATAATGAACATTTTGAATTCAAATCATTTGTTTTTAAATTATATAAATATAAAATAAAATGTAAACAAGAATTAATAAAAGATTTACAATACTTTTCTTTTATAATTAGCATATATGTAAATAAACATTTAAGCGTTGATTGAACATTTTTTTTTAAGTATAAGTATAAATTTAAAAATATATATGCATATGTATCTTTTGTAATTAATAAAACATATGTTAATATGAAAAGAAATGTTTTGTAAATATTAAGCTAAAAGGGTTTAAAACAAAATTTTATAATTAAATTAACAAAAACATTAATATATAAATAAATAAAATAAAAAGGGTTTAAAAAAAATTTATGAACATAAACCAAACCTAAGGATATAAACATAAAAATACAAATTTTAACATTTGTAAGCAATTTAAACAAAGGGATAAACAAGTATAAAATTTTAAAAGCATTAATTTGACAAGTATTAGTTCAACAATTACAAGTGGCATTTTATTTAAAAAATTGAATTTATGAAAACATGTATTAGAGAAAATGATCAGGTTATACTTACCTTTCTTAAAACTTGAAAGAAGAAACAAACCTAAAAATGAAAACCATGAAATCAAAATCAGTAAAACAATAATCATCTCAAACCAGAAATAAAAATGCAAATCTGAAGAAAAATGGCAAGACTAGAAAGAAAAAGAGAAATCAAAAACAAAATCAAACCTGATCCAAGTGCAAAGATCAGATTCAAACTTCAACAACAAAGTTACAAATCAAAACTGGGGACAATGATTCAAATGCAACAAGTTCAAAAATCAGTTCCATTCTAAGTTTTCAAAGGTAGAAATCAGAAAGAAAAACCTGAAACAAAGTCAATTTCAAGTTTCAGATCAAAGTCCAGGTTCAACATTATAGCAATAGACTAAAGTTTCAGATCAAATTCAATTTCAAGTTTCTGCTTCAAAGTAAAAGTAAATTTCAGAAATGCAACAGTCTCTGTTCTCTATTCTTCCAGATAGGTGAGCAAGCGTACTTGAACCTATTTGTGTGTTTTGATATTTGAATTTATACTTAAAGTATACTGTGAAAAATGATTGTTTGATTGCCAATTTTGTCTACATGTTGTATATATATGAAGAAGTGAGTGTGCATGCCTGAATATGCCCCTGTTTGATGTTTATAGGCATATGATAAGTTTAAAAAATTTAAATCTCACTCCTCAACCTTCTTTAAGATTTGATGTATAAATAACAAATGCTTGAATTTGCAAGATTTAAATTTTAAAAATACTCTTAAGTATTAAAAGTGAAAGGGTTTATTGGGAATGTAAAGAACATAGAAAAAAAATCAAATCCTGTCGAAATTTAGTTGATTATAACTTGGGTTTTGACTGCGTGGTCCTATTCATCTTCATAAACCATGATTTTTAACAACGAATTCATGATTTTTTTAGCTAGGGAATCACGAGCATTCTCGAGTTGAATAAAAATTGAGTTTTGACAAAAATATAATGATCGGAGCAAGGATAAATCTCGTGACCGAAAAGGGAACAAGTTTGGCGGTCTTGGATCATCAGAAAAATGTTTGATGATTTTATGGTTCGTCGTGGATGCGTGGCGAAGCCGTTTTATGGTTTAAGTCGGGTTTGGGTCAACGTGAGAAACGAGGCTGGTTCGTCACTATCATCGCATCGGGTTGAATCAGACCCAGGAGAAATGAAGGAGGGAACTGCGATGGAGGTTCTGGTGGAATGGCGTGTGTTCCGGTGGTCGGAACCATGGTGGCGAATGTTTTTGGATTGAGTAGGTCCGGTTCCAGTTAATTGCTTGTCGACCTCGTTTTAGATCCTGGTGTTCGACGTAGGTTTTGTGTAGTCGTTTAGATCGAGATAGTCGGCGAAGACTTGTTGGTGGCAACGGGGTTGGTCGGAGAGGGTCGGTGTTTGTGTGCACGTGCACCAGTTTGACTTTGTATCGGTGGATTTTGGGTTGATTACAGAGTTTGGGAAGAAATGATGCCTCGGGTTTTTTGTTCGGGATTGTGTGGGTTTGACTCGAAGAAGAAGAGGGTGGCAAGTAACTCGAAGTTGAGCTCGAGTATTGGATGAATTTGCTCGGGTTTCTATGGAAGCTAAATTAACCGGATTTTAAAAATGAAATGTTTCTAGACACTAATCAAACTTTAAGGTCTTAAGTCAATTAGTGTGATAATAATGATTTGTCAAACAAGGTTTAAATGGTAATTAAAGTAGTTAATAAAGATATGATACTTTATCTTTAAATTCATTTAAGTAATTCATGATTTGTTAAGATAAATTAAAGATGAAGGGTTTTAAATCTTTAATTTAATTTAATGGTTTAAGATAATGTGGTTAATTAAAAGATTATTACTCAAAGAAGGATTAACGCATGAGGTTTATCAAAGAATAATTACTTAATAAAAGGGGTAATTTATTAAGGGTTGGTTAATAAATTTGTAATTTAAAAGATTTTCTAAGTAAGTAAAGGTTAATTTCTTAATAATTTAAAAGTTGATTAATTAATGATATAAAAGATAATTAATTTGTAGTTACTTATGTAATTAAGGAACAATTAATTATATAATTAACTTAAGGTTAATTAATTGACGAAGGTGATTAAGGAATGATAATTAATTAAGGAGTAATTAATTTGTTTAATTAATTAAGGATAATTAATTAAATGGTAATTAATTAAAGGTTCATTAATTAATAAGAGCAAATAATTAGGGGTAATTATTTAATGATCAGGGATTGATTAATTTATTAATTAAAGTTGATTTATTTATAATTAAGGGTTAATTATGTAATTAACTTAAAAGTTAATTTAATTCATGTGATTAATTGAGTACTAATTAATAAATTAAAGGTAATTAATTAAGATGGATAATTAAGGATTAATTTATTAATTAATTAATTAATATTAAATGATTAGTAATTAATGAATTAGGATTGAGTAATTAATTCATGAGTAATTAATATAATTGAAAATTAAATTGAATTAATTTAGGATATAAACAATTAATTAATTTTGTTTATAAATGATTATTGAATGCTTGGACTGCTTATGAATGTTTGCATAGTATGACATGCCTTGAATTGATTGTGATCTCTGGATTTTAATATTCTATGCTGTGAATTGATCTATGTGTGATTTATTTATTTATTTATTTTATTATTTATCTATGATACATTTATTTATGAATTTGTGAATGAAAATAAGTGATATAGGATGATACCGCTTATCGATATTAACGTGCTTGAATCTGTAATAATTGATGATGTTGCACTACTGTGTAAAACCCTTGGACCACACCATACACACAAATATGGATTGCACGAGGAAATTGGTTAAGTCACAGATTTTAGAAATGGTTTTGAAATTGAATTTGGAATCAAAAATGGTTTTGGAAATGAAATTGGATTAAATATGAAAAGCTTTTGAAAAGGGATTTTTAAAGATTAAAGTTCTTTTGAATAACTTAATAAAGTTTTGAAATTTAAATAATTTGATTTGGATTTGAATTCAAGTTTTTGAAATTGAATTCCATGTTTGGAAAGTATGGTTTAAAAAGGTTACAAAAGTTATAAATGTGTGTATATGGGTTTTAAACCATTTTGAAAGTATTGTTTTGGGAATTTGAATTTAACCCAAGGACTTTAACTTGTATAAATGAAATCAGGGTTTTTCGAGAGTGAAAACCTTTGTTTTTCAAACAATAATAGCTTTCATATAAAGAAAGGATTTCCAATTCGTATTGAAAGGATTTCATGTTCCGAACTGAAGTTGTTTTGAAAGCTATGAATTGATTCTTTGATTTAAAGATTGGATGAGTAAATCCTATTTGAAGTGTAAATTATTTTGAAATCTGTTAATGAATCTTTATGAAAAAGGGGTGAACTATGTGAAGTAAATCTTTTTGTTTAAAGATATGGAAGTGGTAATTTGTTTAAAACAATTGAAAGAAAAGTTTTGGGTAATAAGTTGTGACTTAACTCAAATCCCAATATCCATATGTTTTTAAATATTGCGCTCATTATTCGGTTTAGCGGGAGAGGACATTGTGTCATAGAACCCATTCCGAAAAATGATACGACTTTATGGATAGCATTTGAAGACTGATGGTGAAGACCGGATATTTTCGAAAATGAAAGAATAACTCGTCGAATGTCTCTACACCGGCTGATCCCTGGTATAGAGATTTGATCACCCTTTTTGATGGGAAGTCCGGAAGTGATTAGGGATTATCCGGATTTGCAAGGGCTTCTTTGTGAAGTGCCTTCGGTTTTGTTCGAACCCGGAACAGACTTGTATTGATGTATGTCTGACATTACACTTTGAGATGTAAAGCTGATTTCTATCAAATACATTTCTGTTTGGTGGCGGAGATTTGTTCTCTTAGCTTAACACCCTTCTCTGAGACGTACGAGCTCAGAGGTTATGTAGTTGATGGTTACTAGTGATACATTCCCAATTTGGTAATGTGGCATACGAAGTGCTTCTGATCATTTGTTGATCAAAGCATGGCTTTGTGAAATGCTTAGCTTTGTGGAAGAGACCTTGTCGAGCCTCACAACCCGAAAATGGTCGAAACAGGAATTTTGCGGCAAGGTTGCAGGGGTCGCGCCCCGAGGGTATGTCCATTTCTTCTGGATTAAAGGTGGTATCATGGTATGGAACCCGGATATTTACCTATGTGGTTGCTGCATACTTATTGCTGTGTGTTTGTTGGTTGGGGGCTCCTCAGATAAAGGTCGCAAATGACCGGGGATGGCATATCTTAGGTGTTACTCTAGGGAAGGGAGTATACCGGCCTTATGTCGGTAGGGAACCATTTTGGTTCCTGGGGGCGTCCCTCCAGAGGCATTCCATTTTAAGAAAGTTCCTTAGCCTGACCATTTGTTGGAAATCCAATCATCCAATATGAGCCATTTACGGTTTTAGTTGTAGAACCTGCCATCTACTTATGGTGGCGCCCCACTGTTTAGATGGTAGCTATAGTAGGCATAGTTTGAAATGTCTGTGATGGCTAAGATTAATATTATACTTTCGAAAGGTTTTCTGCACTATGCACTAATAACAATATCAAATGGTTTTTGCGTATCAAGCATTTTTGACTGTCATAAGGAGAAATCTCCTCCAAGTGTGCGCTTGCATTGTGTGTGTGGCGGGAGGCCTTACGGCAGTTTCATTTTCCAAAAAGCATTGCGGATTTCAAATCTTAAATTCTTTTGTTGTTATTTTAAAGATAAAATGTTTTTGATTTGCTCATACCAGTCCCTTGACTGACCCGGAGTTTTTTGTTCCCTTCCTAAACTTTAGGTGCCCACAATTTTCCACACGGGCAGTCTAGAGTTGGGGTTTTTAGATGATCAAATAATAGGAGTAGATTTGATAGCCTTCAGTCTCTGGAAATCTTCTTCAGTCTTTGGATGACTGACCTTGCTTTGTACCACTTGATTGGGAGTTCGAGCTATTTTTGGATTGGTGCTTTGGGGATGGAGATTGCTGATATTGGAGTTCCTTTCTCTCTTGGAGGTCAAGTTAGAAATTTCTTTCCTCTATTGTCTTTGGCTCTGATAATGATATTCAAAATTATATCATTGTTGTAAAGATATTGCATCAACTCTTGTGTATCAATGTTATATATTCATTTTCTTCCGTTGTGTTGTCGTACTTAATGTGTTATAAGCTCCGACGAATCGGGTTGAACGTTTGAATGTACGGCATTCGAGTACAAGTGAAGTACGGGTGTCGAATTTCAAATGCGAAAAACCGCGTCGTCACATTTGGTATCAGAGCTGAAGGTTGAACTTTAGCTTTTGGAGTATAACACATTAAGTGACTAATTAGAGATAGGGTGAAGTATACCCTAGAATGAGTATATCTCTAAGATATCCATTCGAATGTCTCAGTAAATTCTCTTACTATTCACTGTAGTAAGTATGAGTGCAAGATAAGGACGAGATAGGGGACAGGGAAGTACCACTTCATATGGTCAATGCCCTGTAACAACAACGGAAACAATTTCTCTATCAATCTTCTTTGATCATCATCCGATTCTCAATTCTTTGATGGTTCCTGGCAGCTTCAGGGAGAAGCTTTGATATATTTGCATGGGACATAAACTCCAGATGGGTCAGAATTGTTTGTCTGAATGAATTGTTTGCTTTGGTTTCTATGGTTGATAGGTATACTTTGTTTAAACTAAAAAGTTTTGGGATTGCGTCCATATATTGGTTTATTCTTTTAGGTCCAGATAAGTTCTACGAATGGTTAGTTATCCCTTCAGACTAACCAAGGCCCCTGCATACTTTGTAGATTTGGATGACTCAAGTATCTTATGAAGTGTTAAATAGATTCGTTCTTGCTTCTATTGTTGATATTCTAATTTGGTAAGCCAAATGAAGAATAGATATTCAGTTTGATATGGAAAACTGTTTCTCTATCTTTGTGTGTTCATCTATTCTTCTTGTCTCTCTGGCAAATCTCGGGGATGAAATTTTCTTAAGGGGAGGAATTTGTAACATTCATGGATTTTAGTTAAAAATAATTTGATAATTTATTTAATCTTTGGAATTAAACTTTGAAATAATTGGTAATTTATATAAAATTTTGGATTTAATTGTGATGAAATTTCCAGAATAAAGAAAAATATGTATAGAATATTTGGAAGTAAAAATATATTGTAAATAGAATTTTGGATTGCAATTCAAAGTGTAATTATTTGAAGTTTCCAAAATAAATAAGATGTATGTTTATTTATTTATATAAATGGACTTTAATTAGGAATTTGATTTACAAAATTCAAGTATAAGTATTTTATAAATAAATATTGAATTTATTAAACTTTATGTTTCAAGGACCTAATATATATTGATATATATAAATGTAGATATTTATTAATAATGAACATTTTGATTTCAAATCATTTATTTTTTAAATTATATAAATATAAAATAAAATGTAAACAGGAAGTAATAAAAGATTTACAGTACTTTTCTTTTATAGTTAGTATATATGTAAATAAACATTTAAGCTTTGATTTGAACATATTTTTTAAGTATAAGTATAAATTTAAAAATATATATACATATGTATCTTTGTAATATATGTATATATATTTTTCTGAAAATGGCGGCCGGATCTGGTATTCCCGAAACCCTATGTGCGGAAGAAGAAGATGATGGCGGAGGCTGGAAAGAGGTTAAGCAAAGGGAAAAGACTAAGATCTCGTTTGTAGAGGCTCTCAAATCAAATAAGGGGTTTCCAAAGGCGAAACCCTAGATAGAGGCTGTTGGATCCAAAATAGAGATTAAGGGCACGGAAAACTATTATGAACCACAAATCAATGGAGATGACTTATTCCAACTGACAGACGAGGAAGATTATGTAGAGTCTAAACGATTATGGCAACACTCGATCTATGCTTATATGGCAGGCAAAAGGCCATATTCCGTTCATTTTAATGCTTATATTAAACGAACATGGAAACTGAAAGGGTTTTGGGATGCATACCCTCGTGATAATGGTTTTTACTTGATAAAATTTGAACTGGAAGAAGATTTTCAATGAATCATCAATGGAGGTCCTTGGTTTATGGACAGCAGACTTATTCTAATGCGTAAATGGGAGGCTGACTTCAATTTTGAACATGCTATGCTAACAACCAATCCTATTTGGGTCAAATTTAATAATTTGGATCTTACTTTGTGGAACATGAGATGTATTAGCAAACTGGAAAGTCTAGTAGAGAGGCCAATTCATATAGATGAAAATACAAGGAAACTCAAAAGAATTAAATATGTTAGGGTTCCGGTTGAGATTTCAACTAGCACTGTATTGCCAAAAATAGTAAAAGCCATAGACAAGCAGGGCAATATTTATAAACAAGAGGTGGAATACGAATTTGTTCCACCTAGTGTGGTGAATGTTTGTGCTTCGGACATACTAATCAACAGTGTCAAAGCAAAATAACAGAGAGACAAAAGGTTTGGGTAGAAAAACCAAAAAGCACCACAGACTTACCCAAAACCAGTAGTCCAAAAAATAAGGAGGAGATTATAAAAAATATACACAACATCTCCTTCAATATATATTATCAACCAGGGCACCAACAGAAGGATAATATGGAGTCGGGCTGCGAATTAGTGCAAGCATCTCATCTAACTCCTATTCAGATAGAGAAGACACCTTATACAAAGGATCACTCGAATAGCTCTGACACAAAAGATCCATTGCATCATATCACCACCAAACAATGCAGGTACAGGCTCTGCAGACTGCGGTACCATCACCTGCTGAACAGAAGGGGGGAGGAGGAGATGCCAAATTCCCTATCAGATATCCACAAGCTGGACATTGAATTGGATTCATCTGGAGACAAGGAGGTAGAAGAATTGTCAGAAGATATCAGTAAGTACACAGAATGCAATGTAGCATATGATAATCAGTTTCTAACTAATGACAAAGGCAGAACTGTTAAATCAGTTCCGGTAGGTACTGCTCTGGTTACTCGGAGCAAATCTACCAAAAAATCATAATGTCTATCATATGTTGGAATGTGAGAGGTCTTAACAATGATACACGTCAACTAGACCTCCACATTTTGAAGGCTAAATATAGGCCTACTATTTTAGCTCATCTGGAAAATAAATTGAATAATAATAACTTAGAGATGATGAGAACCCAGTTTGGAAATTAGTGGCATTTTGATACAACCCAAACCAAAGGCAGAATTATAGTGGGTTGGGAAAGTAATTGCTGGAATGGAAATATCATGGATATGAGTGATCAACAGATGACTATTAAATTCTACAATATTGGGGGGTTGGAGATAGTGATCACTTTTGTATATGCTAAAAACCTAGCCTCTGAAAGAATGGAATTATGGAAACAAATAACCAACAAGTCCAAAAATATCAACATCCCCTGGATAGTCACAGGAGATTTTAATGTTGTTCTAGGGACTAATGAAAAAAGGTGGACTTACATTGAGGGTAGCACAAGTAGCTGAGTTTAATAACTGTGTGTTATCAAGTGGACTTGCTGAAGCATACCACTCAGGCCTGAAATTCACATGGAAAAGTGGCGAGTCCAAGAAAATTACATCAAAATTAGACAGAGTTTTAGCAAAATTCAGAGTTGTTTAATAAAATTCCAAATTTTAAAGTGACTGTTCTACCTTGTTCGACAAGCGATCATTGCCCCCTTTTGTTACAATTCAATGAAGATGTCGATATGCATAAGGGAAAACCTTTCCGTTATGCAAATCACTGGCCTTTGATAGATGGATTTGAGGAAGTTGTGAACTTTAACACGGTAAGGATACCTTCAGGTAACCACATTATCGATTTGCAATGCTCATCAAAATCATGAAAAATAGACTCAAGGATTGGAACAAGTGCAGACCGAAGACCACTGACAAAATCACAGAAATCCAGCAGCATTTAGAAAACATACAGCATAGACTTGATGATGACCCTATACACGAAGGCCTAAATGCAGAATTCTATACAATACAAAGACGTCTTAAAGAAGAAATGAATAAGCAAGCAGTAGAACTAAAATGAAAATCCAAAGAGAAATGGCTCATCCAAGGAGATGAATGTAATAAATTCTTCTATGCTAAAATGTCTCTACGACAACACCATAATAATCTGCAAAACTATTTAGATGAACATGGCGATGCATCTAGACATCTAAAGCACATAGAAGACCAAGCAATTACTTATTTCTCAAGACTATATAATGGTGATAATAATAACCAATTACCTCAAGTTGTCTGTAGAAGGAAAATTTCCACTGAAGGAACTAGTATGCTGACAGCTCCGATTATGGAAGGGGAATTGAGGGATGATGTCTCCTCCATCCACAGTGATTCCTCCCTGGGACCTGATGGAATAGGGGAAGCCTTCTTCAAAATGTATTGGATAAACCTGAAGGAATTTATGATAAAAGCATATAATGAAGCATTTGATACAGGTGAGTTCATTCAAGAAATTAATCATACTTTCATTTCTCTCATTCCCAAAACTAAGAAACCAGATAAAATTGAAGAGTATAGACCTATAGATTGCTATAATGTCGTCTACAAAATTCTTAGTAAAATTATCTGTAAAAGACTGAATAAAGTCCTACCAGATTTAATATCACAATGACAAAGTTCATTCATCAAGGGAAGATTCATCTCAGAAAACTCTCTGATGGCTCATGAATTGATTAGGAATTTTAATAAACAAGGAGCTGATAATTTCTTCATTAAAGTGGATTTACAAAAGGCCTATGATAAGGTTAACAGAAAATTCATCATTCACATGCTGGAATCTATGGGGATCCCAATGAAAATGCTAAAATTGATAAAATTCTGTCTAAATACGCCAACTTTTTCAATAATGATTAATGGTACCCCAAAAGGATATATACAAAGCAATCGCGGAATTAGACAAGGTGACCCTCTTTCCCCATACTTATTTGCAGTAGCTATGGAATGGTTTACTTTACAAATGGAGTTGGCGAATTTCCAGGGACTCATTCAGCCAGTATACAATAACATCCCAAATGTCACACATCTAATTTATGCAGATGACTTGCTAGTGGTGGTCAAAGGCAACTTGAAAGAAATAGACAAAATCAAATCCATTTTTAAAGAACTGGAAACTTGTACAGGGCTTAAACTAAATGAATTGAAGACTAAATGTTACTTTAACAAACACTTCTTATACAAGCAGGTTATGCTAGATAGGATGGGCTTTACTGAGGGGCAACTCCCAGTCAAGTATTTGGGGGTTCCCTATCTAATAACAAGATCACCGATGCGGAATGTGGCAAGCTTATAGATGAAATCAGAGATAAATTACAAGGTTGGAGGTCAAAGCTCCTATCTTTTGCAGGCAGAGTAGAGTTAGTACACACAATCATCACCTCTAAAGTTAGGTTTTGGCGACAATCTTTCCAAATTCCAGATTGCTCTATTGCAAAAATTGATTCGATGTGTGCTGATTTTATATGGAGAAGGGTGATGCATAAAGTTAAATACTCAGATTTGTGTAGGAAAAAGGCAGAGGGTGGAGTTGATTTGAAAAATCTTTTTGAACTCAAAAAAGTGTACTGTCTCAAATTAGCCTGGAATGTGTTGACATCAAAAAACTTGTGTGCTACTTGGATGAGAGCTAGATATCTGAAAGAAAATTTTTGGACTATTAAAATAGATAACAATGCCACTATCACTTGGAAGAATATTCTTAAGATCAGAGATGAATTTCAAAAGTATTTAGACAGAGTGATTGCTAATGGCAGAAATACTGATATCTGGAGAGACCTATGGCTTAATTCTAAAAGCTTTATTGATATATTAGGATGGGATGCATTTTCGGCTTATGGATCCCCTAACTGGAAGGTAGCTGATATTATGGAGAATGGAGAATGGCAATGCACCAACAACTTACTAACTCTTAACTATCAGGAGGAAATCCGATGCAAATATATCCATAGGGAAGAATCTGAAGATAAATGGATATGGAAGACAAACTCAAAAAATCATAAATTGGGAAGAATCAAGGAACAAATGTCCAGAGGTTAAATGGTTTACTATTGCCTGGAGCAAATCAAATACCCCAAAAATGGTGCACATACTCTACAAGGCAATTCTGGGAAATTACCCACTAAAGATAGATTACATAAATGGAATATCTTTGAAGACACAACATGCTACTTTTGCAGTAGAGATGAAGAAACACACGATCATTTATTCTCCGAATGTGAATATTCAAAAAAAATATGGAGTACTCAAAAAATCAGACTGCATCTCACTAATTATGTTAGAAACTTAACAGAAGAGGTGGAGTACCTGCACGATAGGAGCAACCTCTCAAAGCCGATGAAGGAGATTGGCAAAATTGGTCTCACAACTTCCCTGTGGTTCATCTGAAAGGAGCAAAACTATAGGGCTTTCGAAAATAAGCAGCAGGATGCATTAGTTCTCACAAATCAAATCAGCAGAGAAATCAGTATAATTACAGGGAGAATTCTGAAGAAGATACTTACCATTGCATCAGAACAAGAAAAACAACTATTGGCGACGTTGAGGAAGATGGAGTCGAGCGGATGAACTCAATCAAAGAACTTCCAGCCGCCATAGAAGGCCTAAAAAGGAAAGTAGAGTTGCGGGTGATTGTTTGTCTGCAGATTTTGTCGGCACATCTTTTGTAATGTTTACTATGAAGCCGTGTATTTTGCTATGGGCCGCAAAGCCCAGATCGAAATCAAATTAACCCAATTTCAAAAAAAATGTATCTTTTGTAATTAATAAAACATATGTTAATATGAAAAGAAATGTTTTGTAAATATAAAGCTAAGAGGGTTTAAAACAAAATTTTATAATTAAATCAACAAATACATTAATATATAAATAAATAAAATAAAAAGGGTTTAAAAAGAAATTTATAAACATAAACCTTACCTAAGAATATGAACATAAAAATACAAATTTTAACATTTGTAAGCAATTTAAACAATGGGATAAACAAGTGTAAAATTTTAAAAGCATGAATTTGACAAGTGTTAGTTCAACAATTACAAATGGCATTTTATTTTAATAATTGAATTTATGAAAACACGTATTAGAGAAAATGATCAGGTTATTCTTACCTTTCTCAAAACTTGAAAGAAGAAACAAACCTGAAAATAAAACCATGAAATCAAAATTAGTAAAACAATAAGCATCTCAAACCAGAAATAAAAATGCAAACTTGAAAAAAAAATGGCAAGGCCGGAAAGAAAAAGAGAAATCAAAAACAAAATCAAACCTAATCCAAGTGCAAAGATCATATTCAAACTTCAACAAAAAAGTAGCAAATCAAAACTAGGGATAATGATTCAAATGCAACAAGTTCAAAAATCAGTTCCATTCTCAGTTTTCAAAGCTATAAATCAGAAAGAAAAACCTGAAACAAAGTCAGGTTCAAATTCAAACCTAAAGACAAGCAAGTAAATGAAGCCACAGAGTTGAAAACAATTCAAGCCTCATCATGAAGCAGCAGATTAAAGTCCAGATTCAACATCAAAGTAATAGACTAAAGTTTCTGATCAAATTCAATTTCAAGTTTCTGCTTCAAAGTAAAAGTAAATTTCAGAAATGCAATAGTCTCTATTCTCTGTTCTTCCAAACAGGTGAGCAAGCATACTTGAACCTATCTGTGTGTTTTGATATTTGAATTTATACTTAAAGTATACTGTGAAAAATGATTGTTCGATTGCCAATTTTGTCTGCATGTTGTACATATATGAAGTTGTGAGTGTGCATGCCTGAATATGCCCCTGTTTGTTGTTTACAAGCATATGATAAGTTTAAAATTTTGAAACCTCACTCCTCAACCTTCTTTAAGATTTGATGTCTAAACAATAAATGCTTGAATTTGCAATATTTAAATTTTAAAAATACTCTTAAGTATTAAAAGTGAAAGGGTCTACTGGGAATGTAAAGAACATAGAAAAAAAATCAAATCTTGTCAAAATTTAGTCGATTATAACTCGGGTTTTGATTGCATGGTCCTATTCATCTTCATAAATCATGATTTTTAACAACGAATTCATGATTTATTTAGTTAAGGAATCACAAGCATTCTCGATTTGAATGAAAATTGGGTTTTGACAAAAATCTGATGATCGGAGCAAGGATAAATCTCATGACCGAAAAGGGAGCCAGTTTGGAGGTCTTGGAACATCAGAAAAGTGTTCGATGATTTTCTGGTTCGTCGTGGATGCTTGGCGAAGCCATTTTAGGGTTTAAGTCAGGTTTGGGTCAACGTGAGAAACGAGGCTGGTTCGTCACTATCATCACATCGGGTTGAATCAGACCCGGGGAAAATGAAGGAGGGAACTGCAGCGGAGGTTCTAGTGGGATGGCGTGTGTTCCGGTGGTCAGAATCATGGTGGCGAATGGTTTTGGGTTGAGCAGATCTGGTTCCTGTTAATTGCTTTTCAACCTTGTTTTAGATCCTAGTGTTTCGACGTGGGTTTTATGTAGTTGTTCAGATCGAGATGGTCGGCGAAGACTTGTTGGTGGCAACGGGGTTGGTCGGAGTTTGTGTGCACATGCACCAGTTTGACTTTGTATCGGTGGATGTTGGTTTGATTACAGAGTTTGGGAAGAAATGATGCCTCGGGTTTTTTGTTCGGGATTGCATGAGTTTGACTCGAAGAAGAAGAGGGTGGCAAGTAACTCGAAGTTGAGCTCGAGTATTGGACGAATTTGCTCGGGTTTCTATGGAAGCTAAATTAACCAGATTTTAAAAATGAAATGTTTCTAAACACTGATCAAACTTTAAGGTCTTAACTCAATTATTGTGATAATAATGACTTATTAAACAAGATTTAAATGGTAATTAAAGTAGTTAATAAAGATATAATAGTTTATCTTTAAATTCATTTAAGTAATCAATGATTTGTTAAGTAAAAAATTAAAGAATGAAGAGTTTTAAATCTTTAATTTAATTTGAAGGTTTAAGATAAGGTGGTTAATTAAAATATTATTACTTAAAGAAGGATTAATTCATGAGATTTATCAAAGAATAATTACGTAATAAAAGGGGTAATTTATTAAGGATTGGTTAACAAATTTGAAATGTAAAAGATTTTCTAAGTAAGTAAAGGTTAATTTCTTAATAATTTAAAAGTTGATTAATTGATGATTTAAAAGTTAATTAATTTGTAATTACTTAATGTTATTAAGGGACAATTAATTGTATAATTAACTTAAGGTTAATTAGTTAATGAAGGTGATTAAGGAATGATAATTAGTTAAGGAGTAATTAATTTGTTTAGTTAATTAAGGATAATTAATTAAATGGTAATTAATTAAAGGTTCATTAATTAATAAGAGCAAATAAATAGGGGTTAATTATTTAATGATTAGGGATTGATTAATTTATTAATTAAAGTTGATTTATTTTTTAGTTAAGGGTTAATTATGTAATTAACTTAAAAGTTAATTTAATTCATGTGATTAATTAAGGACTAATTAATAAATTAAAGGTAATTGATTAAGATGGATAAATAAGGATTAATTTATTAATTAATTAATACGAAATGATTTGTAATTAATGAATTAGATTGAGTAATTAATTCATGAGTAATTAACGTAATTGAAAATTAAATTAAATTAATTTATGATTTAAACAATTAATTAATCCTGTTTATAAATGATTATTGAATGCTTGGATTGCTTATGAATGTTTGCATTGTATGAAATGCCTTGAATTGATTATGATCTCTGGATTGTAATTTTCTGTGCTGTGAATTGAGCTATGTGTGATTTATTTATTTATTTTATTTGTTTATTTGTGATACATTTATTTGTGAATATGTGAACGATGATAAGCGATATATTATTATACTGCTTATCGATATTACTGTGCTTGAATCTGTAATAATTGATGATGTTGCGCTATTGTGTAAAACCCTGGACCACACTATACACGCACAAATATGGATTACACGAAGAAATTAGTTAAGTCACAGATTTTTGAAATGTTTTTAAAATTGAATTTTGAATCAAAAATGGTTTTGGAAATGAAATTGGATTAAATATGAAAAGCTTTTAAAAAGGGATTTTTAAAGATTAAAGTTATTTTGAATAACTTGATAAAGTTTTGAAATTTAAATAATTTGATTTGAATTTGAATTCAAGTTTTTGAAATTGAATTCCATGTTTGGAAATTATGGTTTAAAAAGGTTACACAAGTTATAAATGTGTTTATATGGGTTTTAAACCATTTTAAAAGTATTGTTTTGGGAATTTGAACTTAACCCAAGGACTTTAACTTGTATAAATGAAATCGGGGTTTTTCGAAAATGAAAACCTTTGTTTTTCAAATAATAATAGCTTTTATATAAAGAAAGGATTTCCAATTTGTGTTGAAAGGATATCAAGTTTTGTAATGAAATTGTTTTGAAAGCTATGAAATGAATCTTTGATTTAAAGATTGGATGAGTAAATCCGATTTGAAGTGAAAATTGTTTTGAAATCTGTGAATGAGTCTTTGTGAAAAAGGTGAACTTTGTGAAGTAAATCTTTTTGTTTAAAGATTTGGAAGTGGTAATTTGTTTAAACCATTTGAGAGAAAAGTTTTGGGTAATAAGTAGTGACTTAACTGAAATCCCAATATCCATATGTTTTTAAAGATTGCGCTCATTATTCGGTTTAGCCAGGAGAGGACCTTGTGTCATATAATCCATTCTGGATAATGATAGGACGTTATGGATACGATTTGAAGACCGGATATTTTTGAAAACGAAAGGATAACTCGTCGAATGTCTCTGCACCAGCTGATCCCCGATATAGAGATTTGATCACCCTTTCTGATGGGAAGTCCGGACGTGATTAGAGATTATCCGGATTTGCAAGAGCTTCTTTGTGAAGTGCCTTCGGTTCTGTTTAAACCCGGAACAGACTTGTATGGATGTACGTCTGACATTACACTTTGAGATGTAAAGCTGGTTTCTATCAAATACATTTTTGTTTGGTTGCGGACATTTGTTCTCTTAGCTTAACACCCTTCTCTGAGACGTACGAGCTCAGAGGTTATGTAGTTGATGGTTACTAGTGATACATTCCCAATTTGGTAATGTGGCATACGAAGTGTTGTTGATCATTTGTTAATCAAAGCATGGCTTTGTGAAAAGCGTAGCTTTCTAGACAAGACCTCGTCGAGCCTCACAACTCGGAAATGGTCGAAACAGGAATTTTGCGACAATGTTGCAAGGGTCGCGCCCCTAGGGTATGTCCATTTCTTCTAGATTAAAGGTGGTATAATGTTATGGAGCTCGGATATTTACCTATGTGGTTGTTGTATACTTATTGCTATGTGGTTGTTGGCTGGGGTCCCCTCGGATAAAGGTCGCGAACGACCGGGGATGGCATATCTTAGGTGTTACTCCCGGGAAGGGAGTACACCGGCCTTGTGTCGGTAGGGAACCATTTTGGTTCTTGGGGGAGTCCCTCCAGAGGCGTTCCATTTTTAAGGAAGTTCCTTAGCCTGACCATTTGTTGGAAATCCAATCATCCAATACAAGCCCTTTACGGTTTTAGTTGTATACCTGCCATCTACTTATGGTGGCGCCCCACTGTTTAGATGGTATCAATATTAGGCATAGTTCGAAATGTCTATGCTAGCTAAGATTAATACTATACTTTCGAAAGGTTTTCTACACTATGCACTAATAATAATATCAAATGATTATTGCGTATCAAGCATTTTTGACTATCATAAGGAGAAATCTCCTCCAAGTGTGCGCTTGTATTATGTGTGTGGCGGGAGCCTTATGGCAGTTTCATTTTTCAAAAAGCATTGTAGATTTCAAATCTTAAATTCTTTTGTTGTTGTTTTAAAGATGAACTGTTTTTGGTTTGCTCATACCAATACCATGACTTATCCGGAGTTTATTATTCCCTTCCTAAACTCTAGGTTCCCATAATTTTCTGCACGGGCAGTCTACAGTTGGATTTTTCAGATAATCAAATAATAGGTAGATTCGGTAGCCTTCAGTCTTTAGAAATCTTGTTCAGTCTTTGGATGACTAGCCTTGCTTAGTACCACTTGATTGAGAGTTTGAGCTATTTCTGGATTGGTGTTTGGAGATGGAGATTGCTGATATTGGAGTTCCTTTCTCTCTTGGAGATCAAGTTAGAAATTTCTTTCCGCTGTTATCTTTGGCTTTGATAATGATATTCAAAATTGTATCATTGTTGTAAAGATATTGTATCAACTCTTATGTATCAATGTTATATATTCATTTTCTTCCACTGTGTTGTCGTGCTTAATGTGTTATAAGCTCCGACGAATCGGATTGAATGTTTGAATCTACGGCATTCGAGTACGAGTGACGTACGTGTGTCGATTTTCGAACGCGAAAATCCAGGTCGTCACATTATACCACGGTAATTACCATGGTAATTACCAGTCAGACGGGCGTGAAAAGTGGCTCAACGATGGTGGAAGAGAGCGCGATTTTAATTTAAACCCTAGAATTTTGTCTTTGAAAATTGAACCATGAAACTTCTAACCTTCATAATTTTTGCATGCAAACTCGGATTCATGAACGCTTTGTTCCATTGGACTCGTAACAAAATTCTAGAAGATTTTGGATACTAAATGCATATCCATTTATGAAAATTTATATCTATTGAGATGTGTTATGTTATGTTGATTATTATTTAGTTATTAGATGTTTTAGTTGTAGTGTGCCTTTATTTGGACTGTTTATTATTGATTGTTTTTATATTAGATGTTTAATTTTTATGGCTATGAATTTGAATGGGAAAATGATTAACAAAAATAAAATGGATGAAATTGTGCGATAATCAGGAAAATAAATAAATAAATGAAAGATAAGGTTATTTATAGTTTTTGGATGATATTTGTAAATAATAGTGATTTAATAGGTTCAACTGAAATAAATGTGGAAAATTTAATAAGGTTATTGTAACACCCCACCTCTATACCCATACTATTCAAGAGTATTAGTGAGTAATACTCTCAGATAATACGAAGAATGAGACTATAGGAGTTACACACTTGGATATTTCCTTAGGCTAATACTAGTATGTATTAAACATCAAATATAACTCACCAACAAATGTACACAGTATCAGCACAAATCAAAAAACACGCATGCCTCCATGACAAAATAATACACAATGTACAATAAAGAGTCAATTGCAACGAGAATGTATAATATACAATATACAATGTATGTCCAATACAAATCACAACAATATACACAAGGAACTATTCAATACACGACGATAATCTAAAATGCAGAATATCTAGTCTCCTCTATGCCTATAAAATACAAGCTGGTCTCGTGGTTCATGAACTTGTAATGTCTCAGACTGAACCGAGTTTAATATAAAAAATAAATGGGTCAGACTACATCCAAATCCAAGGTCAAAAAACATATAGATCAAAGTGTATATTGGGTATAAATGATTATAATAATATCATCTTATCAATCCGAAATATCATGTATGTAGAACACAACAAAACCCAACATAAAGATGTCATTACCCATATATGTGATAACCCAGATTTTTGGACATCTGTTAATTGGTAATTAACTAGATTTAATTGTTAAAAATACAGATTTATAAGTTGAGCAAATAAATTCTGATAATTAAAAATAGCTAGATATAAATTGAATTGAAAACCCTAAAAAATATGGAATTATAAATCTCTAGAGATGTTAAATCTTATAGTAAATAAATAGATGATATATTTCACCATTTAAAGGATATCCGTAATCATATAAATGGATATATACAAGCTATATGACATATATATATATATAAGTATATAAATGTGCATGTATGTATTTATGCCCATATGAGATAAAATATGTTATCTAATTATTATTATATATGTGTATATGTAGATTGTAAATGAAATTAAGGTTTGAAATTCCAAATAAATATCTTCAAAGTAAATTAGATTTAAAAATTCTACATTCTTAAAACTAGTGTATATACATAGCTATTAATTAAAAATATAAGTAGCTTATGCTAAAATAAGAATAAATAAATAGGTTTATATTATTTCTTTTGAAATTATATCAAATAAGCAAAAAAGAAAATGTATAAATAAAAATATAAACATAATATAAAAACATAAATAAATATAAATAGATGCATTAAGACATTTGTAAGCTAGTAAGAAGGGTTTGTGTACAAGTGTCAAGATAAATAATTTGTTTTCTTCATTTTAATACACTTTTGTGTGTGTGTGTGTGTGTGTGTGTGTATCAAACTCCTTTCTTTCTTTCATCTTTTAAAAAAATCTAGATCTATAACCAGAAAAATAAAAAGCAACAAACACTTATAACTAAAGAAAAGAAAAATTCAAGCTGAACTAAAAATCAAATCCAAACTAACACAACAAAGATCAACCTGAAGCAGTAGGAACAAACCAAAATCATAGATCAAGACAGAAACAGCAGGTAGAGAAGATCAAATCGGTATTCTCTGTTCAAAACATTTTAAGTGAGTAAACTTCAATCTTTAAGCTAAATCAACTTATGCATGTAATGATTAATGATAGAAATGATCTAAATATGATTTGCGTGGATGGAATCGTACGATTGCCTAGTATATAGGTTTGAATTGCTGTTAAAATGTATCTGCATGCCTCTGTTTCATTTCCTGTCATGATTAATCTTTCAAATATTTATATCACTTCATATACAGAGTGTTAGGTTGTGATGTGTGAAGGATTTATGTTTGTATTCAAGTATTCTTCGTTTAAAAATGACCTCATAAAATTATTATTAAGTAAATCTGTGACATATAAGTCTTACAGTAAAAAAATCAGATGTTCCAGAGAATTCGACCAATTCAATTTATGTTTTCATTGACATGAATGGAATCGACATAGGGAGAAATGAATTTTGGTGGAATTTTCTCGATTTTTAGTTTGGTAATTGATGAGATTTAGGTAATTGATCAGTTTGTGGTCTTTGGGTAAATTTCGACGGGTCGAGCTAAGTGTGGGGGGTCGGCGTTTGGTCAGAGGAAAGCTCGGAGGTGGGGGAGTGAAGGAAAAATAGTGACAGGACTTTTAGGCCAGTGTGGTGGTGCGGCGAGGGTGGAGTAGGGTTTTAGGGCTTGTTCAAGTCAAGTTTGGGTTTCTGGATGTTGCAGCGATGAGGAGGCAACGGAGTAGTTCGGTGAGGGGGGAAGGGAAGGAGGATGTATGGCGAAGGTACGAACGCAAGGACAAGGCCTTTGGTGATGGAGGTAGGTAGTGTGGGCGGAAGAAGACGATCAGTTTTTATTCTCGGGTATGTCGTTTTTCTCATTTTTAATATTGGGGATTGTGAGTGATTCTAGGTTGCGAGGATGGTCGACAGAGTCGACGGCGATTGAGGAGTGTCGACGGCGATGATTGGAGTGACTCCGACATCGTGTGCACGTGTATGGTGCACTGGATATCCGTGGGATTTTGGACTGCTGTAGGAATAGAATAGAGGAAGAAAGAAGAGAAGGTAGGAGAGGGGAAAGGCATAGGGTTGGGCTGGGGATTTCATAAGGGTTGGATCGGGTTGGTTCGCAAGCAATTTAGCAAGTTAAAGGAAATAAAGAGGAAGGGTTTGTGAGCTTGGGCTTGGGCCTGCATACTTTTAAAAATAAATTGGAATTGTCAAAGTTTTATAAGTAAAGCATAAAAAATTAAACAAAGTTTTCCAAGTAAGTTTTCTAACAAATTCTTTAAAGATGATATTTTATTTAAATACTTGGTTAGTCAAAAGTTATATAGATAATTTGCTTTTAACTTAAACTAAGTAAGCTTAGAATAATTTATTATATGTCCTTTTCTAAATTAATCCTTGAGTTTATTACAATAAATTGAATAATGAAATTAAGTAGATGGCTAAGAAAGATAAAATGTTTAAACCTAATAATTAATCAAAAGATCTTAAGTTATTTGTATGTTAATAGTAAATTAATTCCAAACGTTTAAATTAAATGAAATTTAAATGATAATTGAGTAAATGATTAAGATAAATGGTTTAAACTTTTTAATTAATTAACCTCTTAAGTAATGAAAAGTAATTAATTAATTCCAATAATTAATTAAAATAAAATAAAATGCCTTGTAATTAATCAATGATAATTAAGAAGGATTATAAGTAATTAATTCATAACTAATTAATTTATTTTGGGTTAATTTAAATTAATTATAAATTGTGTGATTAATTAATCTTGCTTATGGATGATTAAATTGTATTGAATGCTTGGATTAATTAACATCTCTAGTATGTTAATCTATGATATTCTGTGATATGAAATGCTTGGGATTGAGCAGTTGATAAACGTGAGACATTGTTTAAATAGATATCTGTGATGGAAATTTCTACGTGAGTATGACATTCTGAGTTTAAATTGAATTGTTTTCCTTAAACAACTTGGTTTAAATGATGGCATTGAATTCGAAGAGATCGGGGCCGGAAATCAGCAATACCCGGAACCACTTCGATCAATAACTATCTATAATTCTTTATAGATTTGATTATAGAATCAAATAGGCTGGAATGGAACAAATTAAGTAAATTGGACTACTAATAACTAAGTAACCGTACTTAGATATATTTTTGTGATATAAATGTTTGACTATAACAAGATAAGAACTCGTAGTGAGGCACGAGTTACCCTGGGTTTTCAAAGAAGTTTTATAACTTCAATATTTCATATTAAATGGATTTACTCGCGCTGGTTTCCAGCTGACCTAGGTGTTACCTTATTGTAATGCTTGGGTCAGACCGAGTTTTACAGATTTTCAAGTTAGGACGTTCTGGAGCATAGGAGGCGAGCTGGATGGCAGGGACGAATGGAGTATATTCCGCTGTGTATTTGAGATGGTATTGATAATAGTCAGGGACAAGTTGTTACAACTGTCCAGTTTATTTGTGAATGATTGTACTCCGATATATTATATGTAAATTGACATTTATAGCTTTCTTTGTGTAAATGCTGTTATTTGATATTATATTTTGACCCACTGTGATTGTGAGATTTTATGTTGTTATTTTCTGCTTCTTCTTCTACCTCTTTTTCTTCTTTACCCTAACAGTCTAGTATTTCCGGCACTTAATTACTCGGCACTCTATACAGTAAACATATTAGTGTCGAATTTTCGGGGACGAAAATTTTGGCCCGTTACATTTGGTATCAGAGCTGAAGGTTAAGCGAGAACCTTGGCTCTGGTGGGGGTTACTCATTAGAGATAGGGTCCGTAAAACCCTTGAATGAGTTGAGTGTATTATATATGAGAGCGTACTTGTTATTTTCTTACATAATGATTTTAAAAATGGTTTTAAAAGTAGTTTTTATATAAGCCTATATTTTGGTATATAAAGCAATAATTTTTCTTATTATATTAAGGAAATTGGTTGTTGATTATTAAAGTTGAATAAGATCATAAGAATTTAAGTGGTAATATATATAATCAAATAGTAATTGGATAATATAAACCATACGAATAAGGTAACTTAGAAATGGATTCAAACTAGAAAATAAAATCCTGAAATTTGTAGAAGTGTTTTTAGAATGCAGAATTAAGTTACCCTGATTTTATTTTTTCCAACAAATTATGAGATGATATATAGTGAATTGTTTTCTAGATATGATAATTATCATAAATTGGGTATTGTATCTTAATAAAGGGATGTTTATTTTCTAAAAATAAGCAATGATAAAGAAGAATGAAACATTTTAAGGAAGTAACAATTTAGATAAGAATGACTTATAAATTGAAAAGGATTTAAATTGTGAAGTTTTAAAATCTAAGTCCAGAAAATTTGAAATTGTTTCAGAAGTATTAAAAGATATATAAATAATATTACTCAAAATATTTTTGAATGTAGGAATATTATTTTAAAACAAGAGTGTTTTGAAAATTTTAAAAGGAATTAGTTTTGAATTAAAAACCAAGAATGGTTTAAAATTTGAAATATGACTTGGGGTGCAAAAGAAATGAATATGTATATATATTTGGATATACATAATATCAAAGTTGATTGGAAGTAAACAATAAGTGTGGGGCTTTGAATTTAACCTAAAGTGAAATAAGTTTTTGAACTTATAAGTGGGAAAGGATATTGATAAGAAGTTTAAAAATTTGAAATGGAGAATTAAAATTGAGTAAGGTTGACTGGATGAATTAAATTTAACTTAGAGGAAGTTAAATAAGATTAGAACGAACAACCTGAATTGAAAGTTTCAAGATGAAATTGAGATTTAACTCAGGGAGTTATGTACGATCTCAAAACAGGTTTGAGTTCTGGAAATATGTAATGGATGCTATTGATGGATGTTTAGATGATTTGGATGTTTATTTACCTTGACTTATCCTGCTATCATCCTGTTGTTATTAAAAATCTACGAAACTGTGAATTAAATTGAGACAATATATATCTGTTACTGAAATACAATGGAAATAAAACTTTAATTCGAAATTATTTAAATAATTTTGATGTTTAGAAGTAAAATTGGAATTATGGAAATAGAATCACTTTGAACTTAAGATTTAAATGAACTTGCAAACTAAAATTGTTAAGAATTGGTTTCCACGTTAGAAGTTAAAATTTGGTAATGAACAGGATTCCGAAGATTAAATTGTTTAAAAAGGATTTGAACTATTATTTGAACCTAGAAATAAGTTTATTTTGGAATTTTGAAATTTGCTCTCAAAATTAAATTAAAGATTTAGGTTGTTAATTTAAAGGTAAAGGTTAATTTGATTTAGAGGATCAATCAACATTTGAAAATTTAACTCGACACTACGCCATAGATTGCATAGTGCAACACCGAGAAGTGATGCAGGAAGTGCCAAAAAATGTGGCTTTAGGCTAAAAATGGAAAGGCAGCACTTCCTCGGTGATGCATTTTGCCGCGTTGCCGTAGAGTCAAAGGCAACATCTTTGCGGCCCTAGGGCAACATCGGTTCTGTTGTTGCCACAGGTACCAAATTTACTAAAAATTGGGCCCCACAATCTGGGCCCCAACATGTGGGACCACATTGTGGGGCCCACTAATTCTATGGCCCACCTTTATGGAACCTTGTTGTGGGGCCCATATTCATTAATCTATGGTAACACTTTTACCATCCAATAGAAACACTTTGCCAGTTTATTACCAAATTTAACATCACATACTGCAACATTATATCATATCTATGGCAACACCTTTTGCAATTTAAATTGGAAATGTACTGCGACATTATACTACTGCAACATTATATCATATCTATGGCAACATTACACTGCAACATTATATCATATTCATATCTAATGGCAGTACATACTAAATTCTTAAGCACCCATGTCAGAGTTTGCTTATTACAGCCAGCACGTTCATATTCAGAGTTACAGTACATTCATACTAAATATCTAATGGCAGTACAATCATATTCATAGTTACAACCACTACATACAAAATTATACTTATTAACAGGACAGTCATGTTTGCGAGCCTCCAGTGCCATCGGTGCCATTAGTGCCTCCAGTGCCTCCAGTGTCATCACTGCATACGGTCGCACAAAGATCCCCAGCATCAATTTGCATGTCAGGGTTTGCTTCGCCTAATTTCTTAAGCACCCATGTCAAGTTCTCCTGAATTTTTGGGTTCACCTTCACATCGAATTCATTTTGGACCTTCTTTCTCACCTTTGCTTCGACTTCGCCAGCTATATTTTCCCTTATTTTCACTGTCAGCTCCTGTATGTATGTGCTTGTTGTTGGGGCATATTTTGAAACTTCTGCAGACTTTGCGTGCCGTCCTATAAGCCAAGATGGACCGTGCGACTTTCCATCAGAAATCAATTCTTGAACAACTCCATCACTTCCTCCTTCACCTATTTCTTTTTCAATCTTACCTGCAAAATAAAGCAGTTCCAAAATGTGACATTAAAAACAATTCTGAAACAAGTTTCTTAAACAAGAATTGTTTTGCAATATTTATTAACAGTTATAAAATGGATTCAGAAAATATCCTGCAAAATAAAGCAGTTTCAACAAGTTTCTTATCCTGTAGAATTGTTTTGACAACTGATTGAAGATGAAATAAAATTCTTACAATTTTGTACCTCATTACTGAAGTATCAGTCTTGTACAACTTTCCTTCTTTCGGCTTGCGAGTCTTAACAAAAAGTCCTCCATCTGATTCGTTGGATTGATACAAATTAAATGAAAAAAGTTTGACAGCAAAAGGATATCAAACCAATTTTTCCAAAACATATACCACTAATCAATTCAGAAATTATACTCAAATTCAAAGAAAAACTAAGGTAAATATGATCGCCTTTACATAAAAACAAAGCTCGGTTCAAATGAAGAACAGAAACCACAAGTGCACACAAGCTAAAAGTCTCGAGCAACTCACAGATGCAAAAATGGAGCAACAATAAGTTCTGAAGCAGCTTACAAGTGCAAAAATAAAGAAACAATAAGTATAAAATCACAACATATGTAGCAACAATATCAGAGCTTTTTCAAGCATAGTATCAAGTGATGTATCAGTTTTGCAAAATTCAAGGCTGAGCTAAGGAAAATTTGCATAGTAAATATCTCATATGTCTTTGCTTTCAGATTATTAACTGTTACTGTAAGCATAGAGATAACAAATATCCCATGATTCATCTTAGATTCTGATGCAAAACTAAGATTACCCCATGATTAATCCATGAGCCATGAACATATATATAATACTAAAACGATTTAAGCTTAGCAAGGCAGTAAAACCATCAACATACAACAGACAAATGACAGGCATCAACTGGACATCCATATGCTTAAGAGTTAAGAGTGTGTCTAATAGTTTACAAATTACTTAATTTACATAGAGATGGATTGGACTCATATTAAATGTTTAGTATGCATCTGACTTGCTTTGATCAAATGCGTACAAATGCATGAGCATGACGAACACTGGTTTGGAAAAGAAGAATTGAGTTTTCTATGCCAAAAGGGGCAAAGAAAGGCTCATTTATATTTTTATAGATTTTATGTACTTTTTTAGCAAATGCTATTAATAGCTATTGAGTTGTAAATTAATGTGAAAATGCAAAAATAATAAACAGATACAATAAAAATTAATACATTAAAATTGAAATAAAAACATTTGCTGGATGATTAATGTGACAGATCAGATTATATAGCATGCTTGTTATTCTTTTAGTTACAAACTTCTATATCATAAACAGAACATATATCACTAATATTTATTTTGCTTATATGTTTGAGTGAGGAGATATTTTATTTTGGAATATATATGTAGTTATTTTAATTTTAATTTTGGAACATATATCGCTTTGCTAAATAAGGAGAGGAATTTCAGATAAAATTAAATGCATACCTCCAGCCAACCTAAAAATAAGCAAAATACATACCATCTTATGCTGAATTTGGGAAAAAAGTTTTGGACCAGCAATGTGTGTGTCTGTATACGATTTTCGACTTACACAATTTGTAAGGGCCTTGGACTAAAAAAACATGAAATAAAGATGTTTATATGTCTGATCTGAATGAATAAAAGCGGAAATTTTTTTATGATATTTGATTTCATGTTTGTAAGATTTATACACACACACACACACACACACACACACACACACACACACACACACACACACACACACATATATATATATATATATATGATATTAGAATTGAAGGATGGTGCAATAAAAAAGCACTTCTTTAGCACATATACACGAAGGAGCGACTAAATTGATTAATTAAAGCTGCATAATTCTCTTCAAATGAAACAGGTAATTTATCCAAATGATACTGTCGTTAAACTAGCATTTTAAAAGAAACTTTTCCTTTCAGAATAATTTTCGATCATGACAGCTGAAACTTGTTTTAATATCTGGATCACTTGTGTACATATCACATTTTGATTGTTTCTGAACAAAACCCATTGTGTCAACAAAAATTTCTTGGCTTATTGACTGATGTGAACACACTGTTCAAAGCAGAAGAAGTGTCAAACAAGCTTCTAGTAAGTTTAAAGCCTGCATCGTCAAAATTATTGTACATAATGAAATATTTGGATAAATCTGTATGATAAAATGTCAGAAGGAAAAATAAAAAAAAGATTCACCTCTGCTTCGCTTATTGCAACTTCCAGAAAGACCAAGTTACGAACTGAAACTTTAAAATCTTTGACAACATCAATTCCAGATAGTAGTTCGAGCGGTGTAATCATCATTTCATCGGTAATCATGAATTTCATCAAATTGATCACATACCCACCTCCATTCTCTGTAATCAAATTTGGCAACATTGGGTTTATTTCATTAACACTTACTTTACTAATATTATGCACACAATTATCCTTCATATCATTTTCCCAATAAATTTTGCAACCATGAGCACTGCCTGTCCTAGAAACTGCTTTTGATTCTAGTTTCAGTAGTTGATGGCTGCAATCATAGTGTAAGTAGAGGCAAGGAGACAGCAACTTTTTCTTACAATCTTCAGAAACAAAACAAATGTTGTTCGAACCCAAAATATCCACACTGTTGTATAGGTTGCCAACTCAACCTAATATTTTGTAGACTGCTCTTCAAAAAAGACTGCTGCCTCTTCACAATCTTCTTCTCTGCATCGCCTGTCTTTACGTCCTTGCACAACTGTTGCGCTATCTCCTTCAATAGTACAATCTGCGCCTTCTCTGTACCCATTGACATTATCGTCTGCCTCATAGTCTCCCTATCCGCTTCCAATGCCTACAACCTTGCATATAGCCTCTTTATCTCCTCCACCTCATCTTTATGTGTGCTTATGCAACTCTTAGTTTCTGGCACGCAGTGAACGGAGTCTACTGTGTAAACCCTATTGCACATCTTTATCATCCAACTCCCCATACAATTCTTGGACTGAGATCTGATGTCTGTTTGCGGTTTCGCAAAGCATCGCTGCCTCATTTTTGATTTCCACGCGTGCACTAACGACATTGTCACTGTTGTTGAGGTCGTTAGTGATGGCGTTGGAATAGATGACATAGTCCTGGTGGTGTTGGTCGAGGCGGCATTTTAAGGAGCAGCGGAAGGAGGAAGACGAGGTGGAATGGGGCTCGCAGCAGAGGCATGGGCAAGAGTATGTGCTTCGGTCGTCGGTTTCTTCTAAATCCATTAAAGAAAATAAAAGTAGTATTGTCGCATGAGTTAGATTGGTTTTGATTCGGTCTTCTCTTCCCATCTCCCAAGGGGAGAGAAATGGGAAGAGAAGCAGGAGGTGGAGAAGTGGAATGAAACCCTAATTTAATTGGGTTTTTTCCTGGAAAAAAAGTAGTTGGATTTTGGAAGGAGGAAATTTTGGAATTTTGTGTCTGTTTCCGTTTTGAAACCCTTTAATATTTTGTTAACTTTTGCCGCTTTGTTTTTGCTTCCCGCATTAAAAATTATTTCAGCCCGCACTCATTTTTTATAATATTTTTATAAGTCTATAGCTACTGCAACATAGTGTTGATATCTATGCTAACATCCTGAAGCTAATGTTTTAATAGACAAAAATCAGCATAGCTATTGTTACATTGTAGCTAGCAACATCTTGTATTTTCGTTGCAATAGGCCATCTATGGCGTAGTGCGAATTTGTACAAATTGAGTTGATTTAAAATTTGAAAATGGAATTGAAATTAATTCAAGAGTGGAATTGAAATGAATTATTGGAATTTGAAATTGAACTAAATTAATTGGGAGTGTAATCAAAGTTGAATAACTTTAAACTCAAATGGAAAATGATTTGAATTTGGGAGAGGAATTGAAGTTAATTCAAATTAAATTGAAAGTGAATCAATTTAAATGGAAGTGGAAATTGGAAAGTTATTGAAATGGGAAATTGGGAAATTGAAGCAGTTTGACTCTGAAATTATTTTCAAATAATTTTTTTTATATAAACTTTCTTAAATCTAATTTTCCTAACTATTTACTAAATCATTCTTTCTTTATAAAACCCAAGCTATCTTATACTTATTTTACAACTATTTTGAAAACTAATTTCTATTTTACAATTATTTTTCATCTGTTTTACAAACTAATAACTATTTTATAACTATTTTGCAACTATTTTACAACTATTTTATAATCACTTAACTATTCTATTGCTATTTACAACTGATAACTATTTTACAACTACTTATCTATTTTAAACCTTTCAAGCTATTTTCTAAATTCAAACTGGTCAGAGAAGAAACTTTTGGATTTAAATACCAACTGAGATAAGAGTTGAAGTGATAACCCAAATGGAAATTGAAGCAATTGTGAATATGTGAATAGAAATCAAAATGAATGTGAAATAAAAGAAAATTGATTTAGCTAATAATCAATAAAGATAAAACGTAGGATATAAGTATATTATTCTATTTGCATAACAATTTGATCCAGATTCGAGCACAGAATTTCGAGATAGTATATCGATCCGAGTTGGGATTTTTCTCTCTATTTTCGACGGCGAACCCTGGATATGGATCTTTGATTGATTCTAGGAATTCTTTTTCATATTGATGGCTATGCAAGGAGAATGACGGATTTTGATCAAGAAACCAAATCCGAGTTCGCGCTAGGAAGTCGGGTGGACGATACTAGTTTGGAAGTGAAATTGTACGATCGAGGAGCGATCGAATTTGATATTGCGTACAGATGATATAATTACATCGTACGTGCTTAAATGAATTAATATTGAAAATTTTGAAAAGAAATGTATGAATGATTTTTGAAATAAAAAAAGTATGTTTTGTGAAATATATGATGAACGAGAGTGGAAGTTGGATATCACAATAACTTAAACTCGTTTTATAAAAAGTAAGTAATATGGAAAATAATTTTGTAAAAGAAATCGAATTTGAATGTTGATTTGGCATAGATAAAGTAATATATATGGGTTTTATATAATAAACTCTTCTTATTGAATCTATAACCAGAAGAAAAGATCTTCGGAAAGTATTTTTTTCTAGTCAAAAAGAATAAATTTATATATATCTATATATATAAATGATTTTATGAAATTGGGAAAAAGGGTTTTGGAACCTACTAATTTTGAAAAGCTTTTAATTTTGGGGAAAAATCAATTTTGAGAATTTGGAAAGCCAAGTTTGGAAGCTATCGATTTTGTGTAAATGGGATTTATATGTGAGATATATAAAGGGTATGATATGAAAGATACTATATATGTATAGTATAAAATGTTTTGAGAATGCTGTGGGGAAAAAGGCGCTCCCATTTAGGGTAAAACTTCTAGTTGGAGATCCACGGGGTGGTTCTACCTTAAGCCTTAAATAGGGGTTCTAAATTTGACCCTAAGAGGATGTCCGGGCAAACTGAATTTCCTGAGGATTGTGGTTGGGGTAGCGAAAGTCGAGGACGTTGATGCCTACAGAGCATTGTGTTATGCGGTGACGACATGTAACTCGATGTAACTGCAATCTATTGCACACCAGAGCAGAAGTCGAGGGGCAGTGATTGCCTAAGGTCTACATTTGATTTCACTGGGAGAGCGATGTAACATCGATAGAGTACGATCTATGAAGACATAGCGAAAGTCGTGTGGCAGTGAGTGCCTACAGGCTACATTAGGACTATGTAGTTTGCAATCTATGTGGTCTGTGTGGTGAAGTTTCATTTGGCAGTGAAATTCGACGGCGCTGATGCCCACAGTTACGTGGTTTTTACCGTGATGGCAACGTAACCTTGGCTGTAGCTGCGATCTATCACGGTTCCATGGTGTAATCGAGGTGGCCTATAGTTTTGTATGGTTTTGCCGGGATGGCGACGTAATCATCGGGCTAACAGCAACCATGGAGGGGGTGATGATTTCCAGCGCATTCTCACCAAAAAAAAATTCTATATTTTCACAAAATGTTTTACAGGTATTCTCACTGGGTGTTGAAAACGGATCTGCTAACTACTTATAGATTTTCAGTCCTACGTCTGATCAACGTATGACCGAATTTCTGTGAGAATAAAGATGGACTTGTTTAGACATCGAGTTATAAAAATTATTTTTATAAAAATTATTTTGATAATATTATGTATATTTTTATAAAAAAGTGTTTAAAAAAAATTAAGAGTTAAAATGTTTAAGAATAATTTAACTAATAATAAGCATTGTCATTAAAATTATTTCTTCGTTCCTTTTCGAGGACGAAAAAATTTAAAGGGGGGAGGAATGTGATAGCCCGAATTTTCGGACATCGGTTAGTTGGTGATTAACTGAAATTAATAATTAAAAATACCGATTTATAAGTTGAACGAATAAATTCTGATAATTAAAAATATTTGGATATAAATTGATTTGCCCTAACAAATGTGGAATTATAAATCTCTGGAGATGTTAAATATTATAGTAAATAAACAGATAATATATTTCACCATTTAAAGGATATGCATAATCATATAAATGGATATATATACAAGCTATATGATATACATATAAGTATACAAATGTGCATGCATGTATTTATGCCCATATGAGAAAAATATGTTATCTAATTATAATTGTTTATGTATATATGTAGATTGTAAATGAAATTAAGGTTTGAAATTCCAAATAAATATCTTGAAAGTAAATTAGATTTAAAAACTCTACATTCTTAAAATTAGTGTATATACATAGCTATTAGTTAAAAATATAAGTAGCTTATGCTAAAATAAGAATAAATAAATAGGTTTATATTATTTCTTTTGAAATTAAATCAAATAGGTAAAAAAGAAAATGTATATATAAAAATATAAACATAATATAAAAACATAAATAAATATAAATACATGCATTAAGACATTTGTAAGCTAGTAAGAAGGGTTTTGTGTACAAGTGTCAAGATAAATAATTTGTTTTCTTCTTTTTAATACACTTTCGTGTGTGTGTGTGTGTGTGTGTGTGTGTGTCTATATATATATATATCAAACCATTTCTTGCTTTCATCTTTTAAAGAAAATCTAGATCTATAACCAGAAAAATAAAAAGAAATAAACACTTATAACTGAAGAAAAGCAAAATTCAAGCTGTCCTAAAAATCAAATCCAAACTAACACAACAAAGATCAACCTAAAGCAGTGGGAACAAACCAAAATCAAAGATCAAGATAGAAACAACAAGGCTGAGGAGATCAAATCAGTATTCTCTGTTCAAAACATTTAAGTGAGTAAACTTCAATCTTTAATCTAAATCATCTTATGCATGTAATGATTAATGATAGAATTGATTTAAATATGCTTTACATGGATGGAATTGTATGATTGCCTGGTATATATGTTTGAATTGCTGTGAAAATGTATCTGCATGCCTCTGTTTCATTTCCTGTCATGATAATCTTTCAAAAATCTATATCACTTCCTTTATAGAGTGTTAGTTGTGATGTGTGAAGGATTTATGTTTGCGTTCAAGTATTCTTCGTTTAAAAGTGATCTCGTAAAAGTATTATTAAGTAAAACTCTGACATATAAGTCTTACAGTAATAAAATCAGATGTTCCAGGAAATTCGACCAATTTAATTTATGTTTTCAATGACATGATTGGAATCGACATGGGGAGAAATGAATTTTGGTGGAATTGTCTCGATTTTTAGTTTGGTAATTGATGAGATTTAGGTAGTTGATCAGTTTGTGGTCTTTGGATAAATTATGGCGGGTCGAAAGTGGGGTCGACATTTGGTTAGGAGAAAGCCTGAAGGTAGGGGTGAGGGAAAAATAGTGATGGGATTTTTAGGCCAGTGTGGTGGCGCGGCAAGGGTGAACTAGGGTTTTAGGGCTTGTTCGCATCGAGTTTTGGTTTCTGACTGTTGCGGCGACAAGGAGGCATCAGTGTGGTTTAGTGGCGGAGGGAAGGGAAGGAGGATGTATGGCGAAGGTACGAACGCGAGGGCAAGATCTCTAGTGATCGGAGGTAGGTGGTGCGGGCGGAAGAAGACGATCATTTTTTATTCTCGAGTATGTCGTCTTGCTCTTTTTTGATTTTGACGGTTGTGAGTGATTTTGGGTTACGGGTATAGTCGAGGGAGTCGGTGGCGATTGAGGAGTGTTGGCAGTGGTGATCAGAGTGACTCCAACGTAGTGTGCATGTGCACGATTCCCTAGATATCCGTGGGGTTTTGGTTTGCTGTAGGAATAGAATAGAGGAAGAAAGAAGAGAAGGTAGGTGAGGGGAAAGGCATAGAGTTGGGTTCGAGATTTCATAAGGTTGGATCGGGTTGGTTCGCAAGCAATTTAGCAAGTTAAAGGAAATAGAGAGGAAGGGTTCGTGGGCTTGGGCTTGGGCCTGCATACTTTTAAAAATAAAATGGAATTATCAAAGTTTTATAAGTAAAGCATAAAAAAATTAAACAAGTTTTCCATGTAAGTTTTCTAACAAATTCTTTAACGATAATATTTTATTTAAATACTTGGTTAGTTAAAATTTATATAGATAATTTGCTTTTAACTTAAACTAAGTAAGCTTAGAATAATTTATTTATATGTCCTTTTCTAAATTAATCCTTGAGTTTATTATAATAAATTAAATAATGCAATTAAGTAGATGGCTAAGAAAGATAAAATGTTTAAACTTAATAATTAATCAAAAGATCTTAAGTGATTTGTATGTTAATAGTAAATTAATTACAAACGTTTAAATTGAATGAAATGTAAATGATAATCGAGTAAACGATTAAGATAAATGGTTTAAACTTTTTAATTGATTAAGGTCATAAGTAATTAAAAGATAATTAATTAATTCCAATATTTAATTAAAATAAAATAAAATGCCTTGTAATTAATCAATGATAATTAAGCAGGATTATAAGTAATTAATTCATAAATAATTAATTTATTTTTTGTTAAATTAAATTAATTATGAATTATGTGATTATTAATCTTGCTTATAGATGATTAAATTGTATTGAATGCTTGGATTGATTAACATCTCTAGTATGTTAATCTGTGATATTCTGTGATATGAAATGCTTTGGATTGAGCAGTTGATAAAGGTGAGACATTTGTTTAAATAGATATCTATGATGGAAATTTCTATGTTTGTATGACATTCTGAATTTTAAATGAATTGTTTACCTTAAACAACTTGGTTTAAAAGATGGCATTGAATTCGAAGAGATCGGGGTCAGATATCAGTAATATCAGAAACCATTTCGATTAGTAACTATTTATAATTCTTTATAGATTTGGTTATAGAATCAAATGGGATGGAATGGAACAAATTAAGTAAACTGGACTACTGATAACTAAGTAACGATACATAGATATCATTTTGTGATATAAATGTTTGATTATAACAAGATAAGAACTCGTAGTGAGGCACGAGTTACCTTGGGTTTTCAAAGAAGTTTTATAAATTAAGTATTTCATATTAAATGGGTTTACTCATGCTGGTTTCTAGCCTGACCCGGGTATTACTTTATTGTAATGCTCGGGTCAGACCGAGTATTACAGATTTTCAGGTTAGGACGTTCTGGAGCTCTGGAGGCGAGCTGCATGGCAGGGATGTATGGAGTATATTCCGTTATGTATTTGAGATTGTGTTGATAATAGTCAGGGACAAGTGGTTACAACTGTCTAGTTTGTTTGTGAATGATTGTACTCTGATATATTGTATGTAAATTGACATCTACAGCTTTCTTTGTGTAAGTGATGTTATTTGATATTACATTTTGATCCGCTGCGATTGTGAGATTCTGTGCTGTTATTTTCAGCTCCTTCTTCTACCTCCTTTTCTTCTTTACCCTAACAGTCTGGTGTTTCCGGCACTCAATTACTCGGCACTCTGTACAGTAAACATATTAGTGCCGAATTTTCAGGGTCGAAAATTTCGGTCCGTTATAATATAAAACTCATCAAATCAGAAACCAAAAAACAGCATCAAATGGGTGAATCATCCATATCCCAAAAGCATCATCGAAATCTAGAAATCATCCATACAAAGATATCACCATGTATAATCAGCCTAACTTACAGCTTGCCAAATATATCATTCAATCTTTATAAATAAAATATCCTCCATATCAATACTAATAATCATTTATAAAAAAACCACAAAACTGGTAGCACACACCTATAAAGAATAATCGACAACACATGCTTAGGAAAGATAATTAAGTAATACAAAATATAAATAAGAAAAACATATCAATGAATAGTAGACCACGACACACACCATTAACATATAAAAAGACATCACATGAAAATAAATAGAAGTTGGCAACACATGCCAAAGAAGGATATAATTGGCAACACATGCCTATGAAAATATTGTAGGATCGACTTCACCCTAGAGGGGGGGTGAATAGGGTGATACTATTAATTATAAAAATTATTACGGAAGCTTTTAAAATTATTTCAACACAGATATATCAAAATAAAAGCAGCACAGATAATAACAGAATAATAAATGCAGAAATAGAATGACACAGAATTTACATAGCTTCAGCGAAACCCTGCCTATGTGCTGCCCCCAAGGTTTCTACTAGAAATTAAGCATTCAGACGCTTACACACGTAAAATCGTGACACCTATCGACTAGCCTTAACTCTACGCTCAAAACCCTGCCACAACTCAGCCACTGAGTTGCGAATTCTCAAACTACGCCACATAGTTTGTCCCCTAGTCACATGACTAGAAATTACAACGTTTAAAAGAAGAATATAAATTTTAAAAAAAAATAAACAATCAAAACCCTTATTAAAAAAATTAAGCCCAAATATAATTGTAAAACAATAAAGGCCGGCTCCTTTTCTTTTATTTCTAATCGACCCGTCCTTATTTGGTGAAAATGGTGGCTCTTGTTTCGTTCGTTCGTTCCCTAATATGGAATTAGAGCTTATGAAATTTTGTGAAGCCGCCGACCTTGTTGATCGATTAAGTGGATATTCACGTGTAGCTTTGATCGATCGTTTCCTCGTTGCTCACTTTGGCTGCTTCGACGAGTTCAATTCGTAAATTTGGTATGTGATCTTTGCTTTTGCTTCTTCTGATTTGTTTGCTTGAACTCGATAACTTTTTTCCGATGATGTAGATTGCTTATATAGGGTTTGAATCCCTATTTTCTCGTTCGTATATATTTGTTTGAATTTGTCAATTTATCTTGCTCAGCCGGTCGATGTTGCTCGGATGCTTTAGATTGATTCCGACTTTATCAATTTTGTATGTTTATGATTTCTTGATTGACACGGTGTTGATTTCGATTTCTTGGCTACCACGGCGTTGATTTTGGTTTGAACTTCGGCTTTGATAAAACTGTTAAACATACTGTAGCATTTTCAATGTTCGGCCATTTTGGAATTTTTGATAATCTGGTTCTTCTCTGTGTCTTCGTCACTGGTTTGGTTTGAAACTGTTGATTTCGTTGGTGGCCACCATGATTTTGATTTATTTTTGCATTTGACTTTGGCATTTTGATTTTTGACCCATGGCTTCTTCTGATGCTTGTAGATTGACTTTGGTCATTTTTGAACCTTCCTGACTTTGCTCTTTTGACATCTACTTTGATATTACTTTCAAGTTAACTATCATGTGCAGTTGCTCATTGGAGCTGCTGTGTGATTCAATGATATGTTATAACTGATCTTTGTTGCCTTCACTTGATATTGTCACATACCTGTACACTTATTTGGTTCATTGGTGTTTGATCATTCATGTAGTTTCTAGTATCGCTTTTTGAGAAAGTTTGCATTTCATTTGTATTGCTTGGTGTTGTAGTTTGCACTATGCATTCATGTGCTTGCTGTATTACCATATTAATCCCTCTGGCCTCTTGTTGGTTTAGTGTGTGCACTTTCTTGGCCATTCGACATCCATATTGTTTCGAGCTAGTTCACATTGTACTATTAGCACTAACTTCATCATGTCTGCACTTTGACAATCATGTTGCCAGGCTTGTGTATATATGCATATGTTCTATTTTACTTTGGTATTGAATCAGATCTTTTAGGTCTGGTTTTTGATGATGCTTGACTACTTGTTGTTCATGTAGATATATGACTTATTTGCATTGTTCAATTGATTAATGAACTAGTTCTGGGTTGATCTGCTTCACTTGTTGGGTCATCATTTTGGCAGTTCTTGTTTCATTTCATTTTTAATTTGCACCTATGTTGAATTGAACATGGCCATTACATTGTTGAGATTGGGTTGTATTGTCCACTTCATTTCACCGTTGCTTGAGACTGGGTTGTACTATCCACTTCATTTCACTGATGCATACATGTTGACTTCGTATATTTGTCACTCCAAGTCTGAGTGTTATTCATGCATCTAGTTGTATATTCGTAATTGAAGTACTTGTAGACTTTGCTCGCTGCCTGGTTGACATATATGTATGCATGGACTGTCTAGTCTTTGTTGATCCGAGTTTCACTGTATGGTTGTGTTCATGTATACTTGATGTGTGCCGTGTTTCCCATCATCATTTCTGGATTTAGTAGTTCGCATTGATTTCCACTTGTATACATACATACAGTTATGTGTGTATAAAGGTGTGTGCATATGGAGTCTTTGGATAGTTGCTGTGCACTTTTGTTTCATGATGTACGACTTGAAATTTGGTCTGCACTTGTGTTGAATCCAGCTTATAGCTCGGGTTTGACCTTGTGCTCGTGTTGTGATTTTATTTGTGTTTCACTTGAGTTGAACCCGGCTTTTAATTAGGTTTGACCTTGTGCTCACCTGTCCCTGTAGATTTATCAAGTGTATATATCGGTGTGCACGGCCATGTGGCATGTACAGTGATACATTGTGCATGTCACAAGCTATTCGTGTATTATGAATTCAAATTTAAATGATAATGAACAACCCAAACAACTGAGACAAATAATATTTTCAAAATTACATTTTATTTTATACTGCAAAAATATTTCCTTTTCAATTTTACTGCGTTAGTATTTATTTTTGTAGATTGCTCAGATGCTGGATTCAAATTGAAGATAAAATACAAGTGAATGAGTGAATTGTAGTGAGGATATTTGTAAATGAAAGATTGTGATGTAATTGAATTTGTATTGTAATCAAAATTGTATATGTATAGTGAGAGCTTGAATTTATACTATTAAAAATTGTGATAAATATTTGTTTGAATAAATTATCTGTTTGAATTTAAATACTGTGTTATTTATTTTATTCACCAAATATTTATTTAATTATGTGAAAAATAAAATAGTACATTAACAAATACATTTAAATGAATATATATATGTTTAATATCATCAAACAAAAATCATATACTCGCATATTCAACAATCTCCCCCTTTTGACGATAACAAACATATATTTAAGATTTTGAATTTATTAAATGTATTTGATCATTCAATTTGCTCCCCCTATTTGAATGCTTCCTCTCTACACAAAGCTCCCCCTTCGTATTTGCATACAATTAAAAATATGCAAATTATCCTAGATGCAAATAGATAATATTTGACCTTTGCTTGATTTTATTTGACAAAATCTTAACTTTTCTCTCCCCCTTTTATTATCAACAAAAGAGTAATAGTGTTAGAAAAATGGGGATAAAGTGATAGATATTAATACAACATTAAAACTCAATCGAATATTAATATTAAATTTCAATAAAACATCAAATAAAAATCATAAATACTCTGTTAGGAGCATATTCCACTTTTAGAATGATGGGAATGATATCATCATATAAAACCATACAGTTTTGTCTATTTGTGTTATATTTATATCAGGAATTTGAATATCTACTAACCATGCATAACTGTTAGGACTTTTAAATGAGATTAGTAGTAAAAAATGAATTCAAGTATCTTCTAACCATGCATAACCGTGAGGACTTTTAAATGGGATTAGAATCAACTTGTTTACTTAATAAATCAATTTTGATATGCGTTCCATACATGCATAACCGTGAGGACTTTTAAATGAGTATGGAAGCACATAAAAAATTCCAAGTAATTCACCCATGCATAACTGTGAGGATTTTTAAATGAGAGTGGATACTTTGGATTTTATTTTATTATTATTATATTTTTTATTAAAAAATATAAAATGAAAAATGAATGATTCTTGTTTAAAGTACCACATATCGACAAACTATATTGAATTTTGATGAGTGATGGTCGTTAGAAATATGATAGAAATAGAGATGGTCATGGAATTTTTACCAACAAAAAGTTTTATAACTCTTGTTTAAATTTCTAAAGAAGTTTACTAATTATACCGTCTCGAGTCGTAATATATGATAAATATCAACACTCATCACTATTTCAGTCACTATTTATCTTTTTGATAATTAGCAGGGAGTCAGATTAGTCAATGTTATAATTTAAAAATTAAATTCAAAAATAATTATAAAATCAATTTTTCTAAAAAATGACCAATCTGAAAACAAGGTCAAAAATGATTTTCTAGAAGAGGTTTTATGAGAAAATTTCCTATTATTTGAAAATTATGAAAAATATGCAGATATTTTCTTTGAAAAACGATGCAGTTACTAATGTCTCAACATAAATCACGTTCCACTAGTAATTTTCTATCAACTAGATTACCAGCGTAATCTGCATCTAAATTTTTCTTTCACTCAAAATTATCATTAACTGAATTTGATAGTCCAGACCATAAAGTGTGCATTAAAATATCTTAAAATCAATTTTAACAGCTTTTTAAATGACATTCTCTTGAATTTGAATTGAAACCATGTAAATAATAAAAAACCGTGAATATAGAGTCAGCCGTAAAATAATCAAATGTATTATCATCCAATAAAACACTATTATTAATCCAAACTAGTATATATGAAGTAATTCAAAGACTCTAGAGATTTTTATAGTGTTCTTGGCATAAGAATATAATTGGCCAACAATTTTTAATAAGTCATAATCAAAATCATCATTTATTTCATCATCACATTACTGGCTGATTTAATTCAGACTACGATGCAGATTATCACATTTAATATATTGTTCAAAATATACCATTACCTGTTTTACCTCTACGATAATTTTTCGTTGTTGCCCATTGTGATTATGTCACCTTTGTACTAGGCTAAGGAACTTTGCTTAGTCGTCTGTTATGTTTCTGGAACAGCCAGAATCCAGATAACACTGTTGTTGTTCCTTAGCCTGCCACCATACCTACACGATGAAAGATTTTTGTGACCTATTTGTTTTTATAGGGCCATGATTGTTAGTGGCAGAATATTTTGAAAAATAATTTTGAGGAGACCCAAAACTATTTATATATGTTCCTTTCGTCACCCAGATTTGTTTAACTTTGAGAAATTTTATATTTGTGCCTTTTGGAACCCAAATTGGTATAGTTTTCACGTGTTTGGATCTATACCAACAATTGTTTTGATTGCGTCCAAATTTTCTACAAATTGTGCACATTGAATTGACTTGATTAAATTTTCTTTTAACAGGTTCGGATTGATTATATCCAAGTCCTTGTCTGACTGTATTAACAATTTGTTTTCCTGAGAGCATATTCAATGATTTTTCACTTTTGAAAAATTTATCTAAAGTCGTTGATAGTTGTTGGACTTGTGTTTTGAGAGATTCATTTGCGTTTGATAATTGTGTGCACTTTTTAATAGAGTTTTCTCTTCTAGTATTTTCACTCTCTTTCAAAATCATAATTTCATTTTCAAGCAATTTAATTTTAATTTCTAATTTTTAATTTCTTCTTCGAATGTTGGACACTTATCACACTTAGGGATCCTACTTTAATAGGTTTTAACTAATTGTTCAAGCTGGTCATTTACTTATTTCAAACTATATCTTTATGATTCAATTTTAGCATATTTCTCCCTAAGTCTTTCAAAACAGCCATTTACTTCGTGGAAATATATAAGTAGTTGTGAGTGAGTGATTTTTTATACCTCGCTTGGCTCGTCATCATCGCTATCAGTTATATTACCTCGAAGGTACATATCTGCTTTCTCACTCTCACTGCTAGTACTTTGATTATCTTCATCACTTGTATTCCACATGGTTGTAAAATTTCTCCTTTTTGATTTCTTTTCAAAGTCGCGTCGAATTTGAGGACAATTGGGCTTGATGTGTCCGGGTTGGTTGCACTTATGACAGATGATTTTTCGATGTTGTGTGTTAACTAAAACTTTGATTATCCTGCTTTTAAATTTTTGATTTAGAGATGGATTTTCGTATCTACGGTTCCACCTTTTTAGTTTCTTTATTACCATTTCCAACTCTACTGCTCCATCATCATCGTCGTCATCATCACTTTCAGTTGTTCCTTTGAGAGCTATTGATTTCTTTCGAGTATCTCCTCCTTCACGCTCTTCCTTGAATTTCATTTCTAGCTCATAAGTGGTGAGATTTTTGATAAGTTCTTCAACTTTGATTTGTTTTAAATTTTTCGACTCTTGAATGGCAGTCACTTTTGCTTTAAAACTTCGTGGAAGGACTCTGAGGATTTTTCGGACTATCTCCAACTCTGTGTATGATTTTCCGAGAGCTTTTGATTTGTATAGATATTGGAAAGCCATCCGTACATCTCTTTAACATTTACTTCCTTGGCCATTGTAAAATTCTCGTATTCGCTACTCAGCATGGCAAGGCAAGATTCCTTGACTTGAGATGTTCCTTCGTGAGCCACTTCTAGTGTGTGTCATATTTCTAACGCAGTTAAACAATGTGAGACACGATTAAATTCAAACTGATCTAATGAAAAAATAATCGAATTCATAGCTTTGGCATTAGTATTCTGTAACTTATTTTCTAGATCTATCCATTGATCCTTCGGTTTATTTATTTCCTGATTATTTACAATTATAGTTGGTGCTCTATACCCTGTCTCAACAATATCCCAAGCGTCAATGGTTTTCAAAAAAAAATTCATCCTATTTTTCCAATAAGCATATTCACCATTGAACATTAGTGGTCTAACTATGGATTGAACCTCAGCAAAAGCAGTATTAAAAGAAGCCATTTTAAAAATTCAAATTTTTAAACCAAAAATTGGTTTTTGAAAAAAAAATCGAATTTTTAAAAACAAAAGTTGACTTCTATTCCTAGCTCTGATACCACTTGTAGGATCGATTTCACCCTAGAAGGGGTGAATAGGGTGATACTATTAATTATAAAAATTATTGCGGAAGCTTATAAAGTTATTTCAACACAGATATATCAAAATAATAGCAGCACGGATAATAGCAGAATAATAAATGCAGAAATAGAACGACACGGAATTTACCCAGCTCCGGCAAAACCCTGTCTACGTGCTGCCTCAAGGTTTCTATTAGAAATTAAGCAGTCAGACGCTTACACACGTAAACTCGCGACACCCGCTATCGAATAGCCTTAACTCTACGCTCAAAACTATACCACAATTCAGTCTCTGAGTTGTGAATTCTCAAACTACGCCACGTAGTTTGTCCCCTAGTCACACGATTAGAAATTACAACGTTTAAAAGAAGAATTTAAATAGAAAAAAAAATTAAACAATCAAAACCCTTATTAAAAAAATTATGCCCAAATATAATTGTAAAACAATAAAGGTCGGCCCCTTTTCTTTTATTTCTAATCGGCCCATCCTTATTTGGTGAAAATGGTGGCTCTTGTTTCGTTCGTTCCTCATTCTGGAATTAGGGCTTGTGAAATTTTGCGAAGCCGCCGACTTTGTTGATGGATTAAGTGGATATTCACGTATAGCTTTGATCGATCGTGTAACAACCCTGAATTTTGTGATTTATTTTAATTTTTTTATTTTGATTATTTTATTTTAAAACTTTATTATATTTATTAAAATGAAATTTTTTTGTTATTTTAAAGTATATTTTGATCTTTGTGTGAATTATAATTTCAAACCTGAATAAATAGGATATTTCTAGAAAAAGTGGATTTTTGGCCAATCTGGTTAAACTTTGACTTTTAAATTAAAATTTAAATATTTGAATTTTTTAATTTTATCTTTTATTATGAAAATATATTAAATTTCAAGCATACTACTTTTCGTTTCGTTGAAATTCGATTTATATTGTGAAAGTTATGCTTTTTACAATATTGGTAGTAAATTGTTTTATTTAACAATATTGTTTATTTTAATCTATATAAATAATATTTTATTTTCATATCTTATTATAATTTTTATTATATGTTATGTTACATATATTTTTGTCTTTTAAACATTTTTAAAGTGATAATAAACTTTTTCCAAAGTTCATTGAATTGTTTTCAATTTTTAAAGACTAGTTTGTATTTTTAAGCTATTTTCTTTACTTAAATTTTATTTAATTAAAATTTATTTATTTATTTTTGTGAATGCATTTTTATTTTATGTTATTATCTTTTTTTTTTAATATTTTCCAAGTCCATATAAATTTTCCAAAGTTGATTCTGTCTATTTTCAAATTTTCTAGACTAGTTTGCATTTTCTGTGCTATTTTGTTATTTTAATCATATATAATTATTATTTATTTATGTATATTTTATATTTTTTTTACATTTTCGAATTTAAACTGAATTTATAATCATTTTCATTTATTTAAATTTATTAAAAGAAATGTGAGAAATTTGAAAAGGTTTGTGACTTTTTTTTTCTTAAGGCCTTTGGTATTCACACCTTTTCACATTTCAACCATATCTTTTCATTCAATTGGCCATAACTCCTCATTCTTTCAGCCACCTATCTCATTTCTCATTCACGTAAAAATTTTCTCATCTCATTTCTGAAAGAAAATTCGGCCATTGCCTTGGAGAGAAATTGGTAAACTTTAAATTCTTTTTTCCATTGTTTTATGCTTGAATTCTTTGATCTTTGCACTTGTTCTTCTTCATTATAGGATCGGCCTTGCTCCTCCTCCTGCCCTGCCGCCTCCACCACCACCTGGAACCCATCTCCACCACCTCCTCTACAACCCCAGCCAGGCCATGCACCACCCTTGGTGGTAGATCCATCACCAAATGCTCCAAACTCCAACAATACCCCCTAGTCGAGCACTACAATGCAATCCACCACTTCATCACCCCTTAGCCGCCTCCTACTCCACCTCCACCACCTCCAAACTCACCTGAATCCTCTACCACATCATCCCCTTGACCCCACCAGAGAAGTCTGTGCCCATATGGCCTTGACCATGACCTATTTGAGCCTTGCTTTGCATTGAAAACCATGTATGTTGTTGTTTAGTGTTGTTCATGCATGCTCACCTTTGCACCATCTCCATCCATGTTTGGCCGACCCTTAGGAAACCAAAACCTGATCCAAACCCTTACTTTAGCCTTTTTTTCACTTGTGGATGAACCTAATGAAAGTTGGAAGCAAGTGCAAAGCATTTCAGATTTGTTTTATGCGGTTATTTCTAGCATAGTTTAATCGTTTTGAGTTGAAAGCTTATGTGTATTGTATTGTTTTTGTTTGATTTGTTTCCAAGGGAATTGATACTTTGGCTCTCTCACTCGTATCTTGTCATGCTATCGTGCTTGTGTGGATCTCTTTTGTGTGTTCGTAGTTTTCATCTCCAGCTAAACCTGTGGGTTATTCTCACCAGACATTGTATACTTATATAACTAGTAAATTGACCACTTTTGAGTCTGTAAAATGCGTAACCATATTATATCTGCTATGGTATGATTATATGATGTTCACCCATTCTTAAACACATGTTATATCATATATTATTGTTATATTATGATTTTCTGTTATTTATATCAGTTTATCACACTGCAAGTTCCCTTTAGATTAGGATCACTATGGGTTGAAATGATACATACCTGAACGGACTTTAGAATAGGGGAAAAACATCATGGGCTGAAATGATAGGCCTGAACGATTTTCAAATTTGTTTCATTTACTTGGGATTGTGGGTTTGAAATGATCAAACCCGGGTTTTCTTTGTAAATTACAGGTTGAAATGATATATTACCCGTATCACTTTACCTAGGCTAGAAAATGAAATACAGACCCGTTGTTAAAATATGTTTTTCCTAAAATTTTAAAATATTTTAGGAATGTAAATATTATAATATTTTGATTTAAATTTGATTAAAAATGATTTTTCTAAAGCATTATTGACTCTCTGAAAATTTATAAGTGAAATAAATTAATGGTAAAGTTAGAAAATCTGAAATGTAAGTTTATTTGGAAATTATAATTTGGTGATAAATGGAATTTTAATTAAATATGAGAATATAATAAATTTATTATATTTTGAACTAAATGAATTTAAAATAATTTTATAATATACTAATGATTTTTGAATTAATTTAAAATGTGAAATGAATGAATATTTAAGTTGAAATTTTGAAATATAACTAAAATTGGAATTTTGTGAATTTGGCTTAAAAGTGAATTTTAAGTTAAGTAAATAAAAATGAAATTAAGTTATATTTGAAAATTTAAACTTAATTGTTAAGTTAAATTTAATTTAATGAATTTAAAATTTAATGTTGGAATTTAATAAATGAATTACTATTAAATTTTGATTTTTGGATAGAGATTTAACTTTATAAAATCATGAATATAAGGGTATTTGAATGATTGTTTTAAAAGTGAAATTATATGATTTTATAAGTTAAAAATGGTTTAAATAAAAATATAATTGTTTGTGAAATTATACTGAATATTTGAAGTTAATTTACTGCATTTCTAAAATGATATTAATTCTAATGTAAAGGATAATACAGCATTTGTAAATGCTGTAGTTGATAATAATGAACCAAATGGCTCAATTTAATTAAAGGCTATTATAGCGTTTTTTGTGAATGTTATAATGATTGAATTTAACTAAGTTTATTTAAAACTAATGGAACCCTATTACAGCATTTTAAATGTTGTCTTTTGTTAAATTGAACTGTTTTAAGTGTGACTTTCCGTAGCATTTTCTAAATGCTACGAAAGTTGAATTTTCATTGTTTTAATAAATTTAAGTGAATGAATGAACATTGAAAGATTAAAATTTTGGAAATTTAATAATTTCATTAATAAATATAATATCTTCATTTTAATGACTTAAATGAAGCAATTTGTTTCGAAATATAAACTATTTTGAAATGTGTTTTGAAATGGTATTTAAATTAAATAAAAATGAATGTGGTTTGGAAGATATGATATTTTGATATTTTGAAATGGATTTTGAATGATATTGAATTTTTAAATGATATTTGATTTCGACGTATAAATACTATTTTAAAATTTTAACCACGGGATGTATTTAATTTATGGTTTAACTGATCTTTAAAGGATCCCAAGCATCCTTTAAGTTATGGTGCATTTCTACTACAGTTCACTTGAGTTGATTTACATTATATAAGTATATATTGTCCTGACTCGAGTGTTTTGTGTTTTACTTGACGCTCGGGTCAGTCTGAGTATTCACAGCTTTGGATTCTCTTTCTGGAGCTGGTCTTTGCTGGAGTTTCTGCTTATCTACATTTATATCTACTTTCTGTTTCATCCATTCTAGTTTATCTCATGTATTAGTGAACTTCTATGTATTTGGGATTTATATTATGTTGTTTTCAGACTGTATTATGTTTTTGGTTTGAGACTCTGCCGTAGTAGCTTCTTGAACTGCTATGTATTTTATATTCCGCTGCGAGGTATTCTGTTTGTTCTGTGTCTGTGATTCTGTGATTTGTATTTCATTTGCTCCAAATTTATTTACAATGCGGTATTTTGAGCAATTCAAGTCCGACATGTGCGGCTGTGAATGGCTAAAAATATCGGGTTGTTACATTTGGTATCAAAGCTTTGGTTTTAGGAAAACCATAGCCTGTGGAGCAAAAACTTATTAGAGATAGGGTAGAAATACCATAGAATGAATAAAATCAACCTTAGTCCTTTCTTGTGAGAGAACGTATTTTCGAAGTATAAAATAATTTCCAAATGATTTTTAAAGGATTTTCAAAGATTATTTTGGTATAAAAATTTTCTTATTTTGAAACCAAGATTTTCAAAGCTTTATCCCTTCAGTATCCATCTTATTAGAGATCTCTTGGTTAGGATTCTTATCGATTAGGATTCCTTGAACTTTGGAACGCTCCCACTTGTTCTGAAATCTAGTCTTGTCTTCCGTATTCTATCCATTTTGATTTTGGAGCATTTCATAACTCCACTTTAGAATGACTTCTATAAAGATCGGTGATTCCGCAAATCTTTGAATGATTTGTAAAGGGGTGAAAATCCTTTAGAATTGGCATTGATTCACCGGAGATTCTTGTATCCTCGGTTTTCGATGCTATCTATCTCCTGCTCTACCCGGATTCTATCTCTGGCGATCGAATGTCGATTCGCCTTAAATTTCCGAATTGATTATATTACTGAAGTCACGATTGACCGGTTAAGGTCGCCCGCGATTTATATAGGCTTATCATCTTCTATTTGGTAATAAAATTATCTTATCTTCGTTCGAGCTTATCTTCGAAACAGAATTCTATTTGATTAGGGTTCCTCTAAATTCGAATCTCCGTATTGCTTAAAACCTAACCTTGAATCATTCTTTGGAAATTTGTGCTTGATTGTATTTTGAATTTGTGCACACATTGAAATTATTATTTTGACAAGGATGACCCTATGTTGTATATAAAAGTGAAATGTTTTCAATAAGGATTTTTACCTTTGGAAAATGAAAATTTGAAGCTTTGAAAGGATTTGAAATTTTGGAAGTTTATAAGAAAATGTGATTTATATAAAAATGATTTATAAATGAAGGGTTTGAATTTGAATTTCGAGGAATCGAACTCCGGTGTTTTGAAATGGGTTTTTAAGATTTTGGAAAATATATAATAATAAAATGATTTAAAGATTTTTTTCCAAATAAGAAATATTTCAAATGTATTCGAATGAATTCCAATGATCTCAAAGAGATTTCAAAGATGTTTCAAGAAATAAAAGTCCAAAACCCACTTATGTCGCTGAAAAATAATTTAGGTGATGAATACATGCATCATCGACATTGATTTTTGAGTTTCTGAGTGGGGAAGAGGCCACTCTAGTAGCTTTGCTATGCGAGTGATTTTATGAAACCAAATTTTGATTTTCGATTTCCTATTTCGAAGTATGGTTTGATATTCAAAAGATATGTGTACATATATATAATTGAAATGATTTAAAATAAGTTGGTGTTCAATCCTCGAGATTCAGATTTGTTTTGGTATAACCTTACCTATTGGAATCGTTTACTAATTTGTTGGTGATTTCCAACTCTTGGATTGAAAATATGATTTCTTCGACTATTTTGAAGGTTCGAGCACTTTCAAATCAAGGTTAACTTTTCAAAGCTAAGAAATTTTGAATGGTATAAGTATTTGATAAAGTTTAAGTTTAGTTTGGTATGATTAATGTATAAAGTAACATGATTTATATAAGTTTGAAACTATTGTGGAGTGAAATAAATAAGACTATTTTGAATTAAACTGGTATGAAATATAGTTTTGTAAAGATATTTGAAGTAAAATGTTGAGTTTTTGTTAAATTTATAAGTTAAGAAAAACAGTGAATTTTGACTTAACAAATGAAAGTGAGTTTTAAATTGAATATTTGATTTAAATTTTTTTTGTTATAAATCATATGTTAAAAATTATTTAAATGTGAAATTTTGAAGTCTAGAAATATGATTTATAAGTTTAAAATTTGCTAAAATTGAAGTTGTATTGTTTTTTTAAAAGATATAATAAAATCTGGAATTTTATTAATAGCATTTCTAAAATGCTATAGTTTTATGACAACACTTTAAAATGCTGTTGTTTTTGAATTTAACTTTGTTTCAATTAACTAAATATCTGTTATGGCATATTCTAAATGCCATTATTCTTGAACTAAACTATTTTGGAAACTTAAAGTTTCGATAGCACTTTTAAATGCTGTCATTGTTATAATTTGACAATGTTTCGTAATGTTATAGATTTTAACACTGTTGAGTTATGTTTTAAAAAGTTAAATGATTTAATTTTGGAATTGATTATTTGTGAAATTTAAGGAGTTTTAAATATAATTTAATATTTAAATTTGAATTTTAAGGAATTTAAATTGAATTTGAATTTAAATAAGGTTTACTTGGTTATGTGTTAAATGGAATGAAATGTAATGAGATAAATGAATTTTTGAATGGAATTTTGAAATGTATTTTGTAATGATATTTGAAATAATAATTGAATGAAATATTTGATTTTTTCAAAATGATATTTAAATTTAAATATTTGAAATTGAATTCAAATAATGATTTGATAATGAGGCTTTGAATGATATAATCTTTATTTGATAAAGAATGTGAATCAGGAATGATAACTTATTTTGATAAACGAAATTTAAAGTTTATATTTGTATGAAAGGATATTTGGTTTACTTGTAATTTGAGTTTAATTAAAAATGGTGGATTTATGTAATGAATATGTCAAAACTAAGTAATAATGAAGTAAAATTTGAGATATATGAAATTATAAAATTTAGTTTTGGAATACGGTACATTTAAGCTCTGAAATATATTAAAGATTGAATAGTTTATTTTGCGGATCAAATCTTTATTTGAAATTTGATAATATTTGAAATGGTTTTGTTGGAAAACTAAATTGAATTGAAACTGATGGTTTGAATTGAATTAAAGCTGGAACTTGTAGGCTTGGGTTTAAATTGAATAAATTTGTGAAATGTAAAGAATTAAAGGGATGTTTTATGATTTCAAATGTATGATTTAGAAAAGTTATGATTTTCAAAGCGTAATGATTTCAAGTATTTTGGTTTTGAAAGATTTATAACTTTGAAAGTATTATGATTTTTGAAAGTGAATATATGTTTGAAATGGAAATGAATTTGTTTGACCTAAATTTTTGTTGATTTGGAAATTTGGATTATTTTCTAAATCTATTGTTTTAAGAAACTTTGAACTGAGTATATGTAATTTAGAAGAAATGATTTGGCGAAATCATATATGATTTTGAAACTGAAATCTTATTGAAACAAATTAAAATTGAGAACCTTATTTTCCTAAATACTTGATTTGGGAATTATCGAACTTATATAAAATGGATTTGTATAAGTATGAAGTTGATTTGAAAATGTTGAATTGAAAAGGTACTCAATTTGTAAATTAAAATCTTATATAATCGAAGTTTATATAAGTATGATTTGATATACTATTGATTTTGGAAAGTATTCGATTTGAAAATGAAATCTTATATATGATGGAATTATATAAGTGCGATATTTGAAGATATGATTTTGAAAGGCTACTATATATGGTATACTATATTTTGATGTAAGAGGTATGGGAAGTACCCTCCGGAAGAAGTATAGTGATATGCTTCGACCCAGATGGACTTGGGGAATCCAGGAATGGATTCGACCGATAAACCCTAATGGACTTGGGTGAATTCAGAAATGGATTCGAACTGATATGGTTGTCCGGACTTAAACTAATGAGTTCCTCGATTTTTTTCAGGGTAGATGGTTCTTTAGTTTACCCAATGGAGGCGCTTTCGATCCTGGGATCTGTTGTTTATGGATCTTCTGGGAAGGAAGTGCATCCATTGCGTAAATCATTGACTCAGCAGCGTACCACTGCAGCAGGGGTCGATGGTCCCTTGTTTACGAATTGGCTACGATATTTTTCTAGAATCCGAAAGGTAGAAGGATCTTCTGGAAAGTGTTGTGTCCATTTCGTAAATACTGGATCAGCAGCGGGCCACTGTTATCGTATTATCATCATTTGACATTAGATTTTGAGCAGAACTTCTCATACCTATTTTTTATAGTATTTTCACTGGGTGTTGAGACAGGTCTACTAAGTACTTGGAGAATTTTAGCTTTGCGCATGATCAACGCATAGCCAGAGTCTGCAGGAACGAAAGTAAACTTGTTAAGACATCGAGTTATAAAAGTATTTTGATAAAGAATTATATAAAGGATATTTTGATCATTTATTATTACTTTTTTTCTTCTTCTTTTCTAAATAATTTAAAATGTTATAAATATTGTTTACTTCGAACTAACAAATTTGAATCAAATGACCATTCATCATATTATAAAATGTTTAAAATGTTGTAAATATAAAATTTTAAATTGAAATGTATAATGGTCCATCCTTGTGTTCCATCCTATTTTCCTCCTAATTTTCCTACCATCTTCTTCTTTAAGGGTTTTTTCTGCATTATATAAAGAGTTGGTTCTTTGGCTTATCATTTAGATCTACCCAAAAACTTTCTGGAGTGCATGATGTATTCCATGTCTCGCACCTTCGACGTCATCTTCATGATCCTTCTCTTATTGCCCAGCCTTCTGCTCTTGATAGTTTGGATATTGAGCCTAGTCTGACTGTCGAGAGGAAGCTACTTCGTATTGTCGACAGAGGTACGAAGCAACTCAAAAGGAAATCTGTTAATCTCAATCGAGATTGTACCTATGACATGGAGGAGAGCATTCATGCTTCGAATACAGAATTGTTCGTTTTGGGTAGTATTTTGTTTTCTATCTTGTTTCTCTTTATTTTTCCTTGCCCATTCTTTTCGAGGACGAAAAGATTTGAGTGGGGGAGAGTGTAAAAACCCTGAATTTTGTGATTTATTTTAATTTTTTATTTTGATTATTTTATTTGAAAACTTTATTATATTTATTAAAATGAAATTTTTTGTTATTTTAAAGTATATTTTGATCTTTGTGTGAATTATAATTTCAAACGTGAATAAATAGGATATTTCCAGAAAAAGTGGATTTTTGGCCAATCTGGTTAAACTTTGACTTTTAAATTTAAATATATAATTTTTTAATTTTATCTTTTATTATGAAAATATATTAAATTTCAAGCATACTACTTTTCATTTCGTTGAAATTCGATTTATATTCTGAAAGTTATGCTTTTTACGGTATTGGTAGTAAATTGTTTTATTTAACAATATTGTTTATTTTAATCTATATAAATAATATTTTATTTTTCATATATTATTATAATTTTTATTTTTTTTTTTTTAGCAAAGCCAGCCTGTTTTTATAGTGGACAGTCCACTTAAATTATAACAGAGTCAAATTACAATGAAGAATGAAAATGATAAATCACGATACAATCTAAGAAGAAAATAACTGATCAGCATAACCACCCATAAACCAATAAAAAAAAAAAAAAAAACGCGATAGCTACAGGGGAATTTTCAAAAGAAGTTGAGAAAGAGAGGAAGAAGACCGCGCAAATCTTCTCATGTTCCTTTCGTCCCATATCACAGCTATCGTAAGCTTGAGGTAGGTGAGAATTCGTTTGGTCGATATCGTTTTCCACCTAGTTATATTGAAAATCCTAATCCATTCCAGCTTAAAATCTCGATGCGGAGGTCTCTCGTGAATTCTATGAAGAACTTCCTTCCATAACTGAAAAGAAAAGTGGCAATTGAAGAATAAATGCCCTACATTTTCCGCAGCTCTGTTGCAAAGAATGCAGAGCGAGTGATCGATTAATTGCCTTCTAACAAGATTGTCTTGAGTGTGTATTGCATTCATCAGGCATTTCCAAAGCAGCAGATTGTGCTTTTGTTTAGATCCAAACTTCCATATTCGAGCGTGCCAAGGAAAAGAGGAATCATAATGCATTTGGATTATAGTTCTGTAAACAATGGATATGCTGTGATGAATACCATTCCAGCTGATCCCACCTTGATCCACATGCTTATAAGCATCAGTAATAGAGGACCATAGGTTATTTAGCTCAGGCGAACTAACATGAGGTAATTGCAGCACACCATCTATAAAAAAATCATTAGCATTAGCATTGATGGGTATTCCAGAGTTAAGTAAAAGGATATAGTCTATATGTTGAGATAGAATCATTCCTGGAGCACACCAAGGGGAGTACCAAAAAGAGTTCACAGTATTGCACTTACACATAGGAGCACCAAGGTGCATTGCATTTTGATCAATAGCTTGCAGCCCAGAAACATGAAGTATATTCTGGAAAATGACATTTGAAACCCCTGCAATACTTATTTGAGACTTACTTTTATTTATTTTTAGGCCTGTCATTTGATTAAAAATATGTAAGGTAGTAAAAACATTTGTTACAGATTTAATGTTTGGTTTAGTGAAAAGAAGGAGATCATCAGCAAACATTAAAGTAGATATTTGAAATTTTTGACACTTTGGGTGATAATCAATATTTTTTTTATGGCATTCCACACCAATTAATTGGGTAAGTACCTCCATAACTAAAATAAAAAGAGAAGAGGATATAGGATCCCCTTGCCTAATTCCTTTATGCATTTTAAAATAACCAAATGATTCACCACTTATAGATAAGGAGACATTAACAGTAGATATGCATGTATATATCCAAGCTAAGAAAGGCAAAGGAAAGTTCATCTTGGACATAATGGATATGATAGCCTCCCAACTAATTGAATCATAAGCTTTATGGATATCCAACTTCATAAAACATCTAGGAGAAATATTTTTCCTATTGTAGCCTTTAATTAGTTCCTGGGAAAGTAATATATTATCTATAATTGATCTTCCAGCAACAAAACCATTTTGATTAGGGGATATTATTCCAGCAAGGCAATTTTTCATTCTAGCAGATAATATTTTAGCAATACATTTATATATTACATTACAACAGGCAATGGGCCTGAACTCAGATACAGATTGAGGCATGTTAACTTTTGGAATAAGGGCTAGCTTGGTATGGTTTATGCCTTTCAGCAGTGTATTAGTTTTAAAGAAATGTTGGATAGCTTTACAAAAGTCATGTTTTATAATATGCCAACATTTTTGAAAAAACAAAGCAGAAAAACCATCCGGACCAGGAGAGCTAGTAGTTTTCATATTGAAGATGGAATCATGAATTTCTTCTGGGGTAATGAGCTTAATTAAAATATTAGCTTGATCATTAGAAATATTACCAATAGGTAATTCATTAATGACATGAATATTAGTAACTTCGTCAGTTTTAGAAAAAAGAAAATGGTAATAATCAAGGAAAGATTGCTTTATACTTGAATGGGTGTTAACTTCAAAACCATGTCTATCTTTAATCCTATGGATTAAAGCAGCAGCTTTCTTAATTTTCAGAGAGTTGTGGAATATTTTAGTGTTCCTATCTCCCCCTTTATCCCAATTAATTTTGTTTTTTTCCCGGAGCATTTTAAGTTCAGTTTTGATAGCTATTTTCAGATTTTTTGTAAGTTCACTGACTTTATTAGATATAGCTATATTACTAGGATCAGTTTGCAATTGGATATGAGTATCACTAAGCACAGTGCTTATTTTGGTGGAGAGAAGACTACCAGACCCATATTTATTTAAAGACCATCTTTTAATGGAGACTTTACAATCTTTAAGCTTCGATTGTAGAATGTACATAGGATTTCCAAATTTTGGTGTGTCCCATGCCTGTTCAATTAGAGGAAAAAATTCAGGGTCATCAATCCAACTATTAAAAAAGTTAAAGGAAGAATGACCTTTATTACTTCTGTTTCCCCAGTCCAAAATGATAGGACTATGATCAGATAAGGAAGAAGAAGGGAAAATAGAAATTAAAGAAGGCCAAGCATTGAAAGCAGCTATGTTAAAATAAGAACGATCTAATTTGCAAAAAGTTCTAATACCTGATCTGCTACAATTATTCCAAGTGTAAAACATACCAGATTTAGGAATCTCATGAAGGTGAGCAAGAATAATAGCATTATTAAGAGGAGCAACATCCACCAGAGTCAATGGTAATCCTCCCATCTTATCCTCTGAATGTTGCATACAATTAAAATCTCCAAGGCACAACCAGGGTAATACAGTGTGCAAGGAAGGAAGGATATCAAGAAAGCACTGCCTATTAGCTTTTATGTTATCTGCATAGATAAAAGTAGAGTTAAAATTAAAGTTAGTAGGAATGTGATTTATATTGCAGTGTATGAATTGTCTGTGAGTTTCAGTAACATCAATTGTGTATAACTGAGGATTCCATAAGATCAACAGTCTCCCAAAAGGAGCAACTGAATGATTGTGTATAATATCCCATCCAGGAGCAATTCTTTTAGCAAAGAAGGTAGATTCTGCCTCAGAATATTTGGTTTCACTAATGCATATCATTCCTAGATTGTTGCCTTCACTAATGATTATCGTGGTTCGCCGCTTCCTCCACCTGATGTATTGATGTCTGAAGGTATGAATTTTTGGGAGGGATACCTAGTGGGGTTTTTTTTGGGTGTGCCAGTCAATTATATGGCAGTGGTATCACATTTTAAAAAAACATGGAAACTGAAAGGTTCATATGACATCAAATCAGACGGTGCAAATTATTTCATTAAGTTTTCTTGTCTTGAGGACAAACAAACTGTTCTTCGTGCAGATCCTTCTTTTATTAGAGGTCAAATGTTTGTAATAACTACGTGGAAACCTGCTTTTGGTTCAGTGCAATCTCAAGTAAAATCTGTTCCTATATGGATACAACTATATAACATTCCCCATATAGCTTGGACACTAATTGGAATTAATTGGATAGCCTGTCATTTGGGGAAGCTTATCTGTTTCAATGAAGCTACTGAAAAGAGGGAAAGAATGGAATATGCAAAGTGTTTGGTTGAAATATCACCGGAAAAAGAGTTGCCAGAATTTTTATTAATAGGAGATGGAGTAGAGACAAGTCAAAAAGTATACATTGAGTATAATTGGAGGCCTTTGATATAATTTTTATTATATGTTATGTTACATATATTTTTTTCTTTTAAACATTTTTAAAGTGATAATAAACTTTTTCCAAAGTTCATTGAATTGTTTTCAATTTTTTAAAGACTAGTTTGTATTTTTAAGCTATTTTCTTTACTTAAATTTTATTTAATTAAAATTTATTTATTTATTTTTGTGAACGAATTTTTATTTTATGTTATTATCTTTGTTTTTAAATATTTTCCAAGTCCATATAAATTTTCCAAAGTTGATTCTGTTTATTTTCAAATTTTCTAGACTAGTTTGCATTTTCTATGCTATTTTGCTATTTTAATCATATATAATAATTATTATTTATGTATATTTTATATTTTTGTTACATTTTCGAATTTAAACTGAATTTATAATCATTTTCAGTTATTTAAATTTATTAAAAGAAATATGAGAAATTTGAAAAGGTTTGTGACTTTTTGTTTCTTAAGGCCTTTGGTATTCACACATTTTCACATTTCAACCATATCTTTTCATTCAATTGGCCATAACTCCTCATTCTTTCAGCCAGCTGCCTCATTTCTCTTTCACATAAACTTTTTATCATCTCATTTCTTAAAGAAAATTCGGCCATTGCCTTGGAGAGAAATTGGTAAACTTTAAATTCTTTTTTCCATTGTTTTATGCTTGAATTCTTTGATCTTTGCACTTGTTCTTCTTCATTATAGGATCGGCCTTGCTCCTCCTCCTGCCCTGCCGCCTCCACTACCACTTGGAACCCATCTCCACCACCTCCTCTACAACCCCAGCCAGGTCATGCACCACCCTTGGTGGTAGATCCATCACCAAATGCTCCAAACTTCAATAATACCCCCTAGTCGAGCACTACAATGCAATCCACCACTTCATCACCCCTTAGCCGCCACCTACTCCACCTCCACCACCTCCAAACTCACCTGAACCCTCTACCACATCATCCCCTTGACCCCACCAGAGAAGGCCGTTCCCATATGGCCTTGACCGTGACCTATTTGAGCCTTGCTTTGCATTGAAAACCATGTATGTTGTTGTTTAGTGTTGTTCATGCATGCTCACCTTTGCACCATCTCCATCTATGTTTGGCCGACCCTTAGGAAACCAAAACCTGATCCAAATCCTTTCTTTAGCCTTTTTTTCACTTGTGGATGAACCTAATGAAAGTTGGAAGCAAGTGCAAAGCATTTCAGATTTGTTTTATGCAGTTATTTTTAGCATAGTTTAATCGTTTTGAGTTGAAAGCTTATGTGTATTGTATTATTTTTGTTTGATTTGTTTCCAAGGGAATTGATACTTTGGCTCTCTCACTCGTATCTTGTCGTGCTATCGTGCTTGTGTGGATCACTTTTGTGTATTCGTAGTTGTCATCTCCAGCTAAACCTGTGAGTTATTCTCACCAGACATTGTATACTTATATAACTAGTAAATTGACCACTTTTGAGTCTGTAAAATGCGTAACCATAATATATCTGCTATGATATGATTATACGATGTTAATCCATTCTTAAACACATGTTATATCATATATTATTGTTATATTATGATGTTCTGTTATTTATATCAGTTTATCACACTGCAAGTTCCCTTTAGATTAGGATCACTATGGGTTGAAATGATACATACCCGAACGGACTTTAGAATAGGGAAAAATCATTATGGGCTGAAATGATAGGCCTGAACGATTTTCAAATTTTTTTCATTTACTTGGGATTGTGGGTTTGAAATGATCAAACCCGGTTTTTCTTTGTAAATTATGGGTTGAAATGATATATTACCCGTATCACTTTACCTAGGCTAGAAAATGAAATACAGACCCGTTGTTAAAATATGTTTTTCTTAAAATTTTAAAATATTTTAGGAATGTAAATATTATAATATTTTGATTTAAATTTGATTAAAAATGATTTTTCTAAAGCATTATTGACTCTCTGAAAATTTATAAGTGAAATAAATTAATGGTAAAGTTAGAAAATCTGAAATGTAAGTTTTTTTGGAAATTATAATTTGGTGATAAATGGAATTTTAATTAAATATGAGAATATTATAAATTTATTATATTTTGAACTAAATGAACTTAAAATAATTTTATAATATACTAATGATTTTTGAATTAAGTTAAAATGTGAAATGAATGAATATTTAAGTTGAAATTTTGAAATATAACTAAAATTGGAATTTTGTGAATTTGGCTTAAAAGTGAATTTTAAGTTAAGTAAATAAAAATGAAATTAAGTTATATTTGAAAATTTAAACTTAATTGTTAAGTTAAATTTAATTTAATGAATTTAAAATTTAATGTTGGAATTTAATAAGTGCTTTACTATGAAATTTTGATTTTTGAATAGAGATTTAACTTTATAAAATCTTGAATATAAGGGTATTTGAATGATTGTTTTAAAAGTGAAATTATATGATTTTATAAGTTAAAAATGGTTTAAATAAAAATATAATTGTTTGTGAAATTATACTGAATGTTTGAAGTTAATTTACTGCATTTCTAAAATGTTATTAATTCTAATGTAAAGGATAATACAGCATTTGTAAATGCTGTAGTTGATAATAATGAACCAAATGGCTCAATTTAATTAAAGGCTATTATAGCATTTTTTGTGAATGTTATAAGCGTTGATTTAACTAACTTTATTTGAACTAATGGAACCCTATTACAGCATTTTAAATGTTGTCTTTTGTTAAATTGAACTGTTTTAAGTTTGACTTTCCGTAGCATTTTCTAAATGCTACGAAAGTTGAATTTTCATTGTTTTAATAAATTTAAGTGAATGAATGAACATTGAAAGATTAAAATATTGGAAATTTAATAATTTCATTATTAAATATAATATCTTCATTTTAATGATTTAAATGAAGCAATTTGTTTCGAAATATAAACTATTTTGAAATGTGTTTTGAAATGGTATTTAAATTAAATAAAAATGAAAGTGGTTTGGAAGATATGATATTTTGATATTTTGAAATGGATTTTGAATGATATTGAATTTTTAAATGATATTAGACTTCGACGTATAAATACTATTTTGAAATTTTAACCACGGGATGTATTTAATTTATGGTTTAACTGATCTTTAAAGGATGGGCGATCCCAAGCATCCTGTGACGACCCAACTTCCAAATACCAGGAAGTCGCATCGTTAAGAAGAAAGAAAGGGATAGAAAAGAGAAAAGAAAGGAAAGAAAGAAACAGACAACATCAGAATCTCACAGCGGAACGAATAAATTATATTATATCACATAAAAACTATACATAATATCATATACATCAGAGTTTTACAACCAATACAACACAAACTAGACAGTTATAAACATCTGTCTAGCTATTATAATTAAGTATATCAGAGAAAAACAGATACAACTCAAACACAGCGGAACCACTATATATATCTACTCGCTGAAGCCTCCTGCTCCATTATCTCCTCTAGAACTCGTCAAAGAAATCCTGAATCACTTGACTACTCATACGTAATATGAGTACCCAAGAGTTTAATAAAACAGAAAATAAACACCCGGGTCAGACAGGGGTCTCGTGTGAGTAACGGTTTAAAAGTTGCTTAACTTTTAGAAAATCCTTTGAAAACAAAATGTATCACGTAAGACTTCCCACACATAAACATGGAAAAGTTTTTACCTTACGCTAACCAAAGCATTTGATAGGCAATCCAGTGATATTATAATAGTGTCTAGGGTTTTCAAAATAAAATACAGAAATAGCTGGAATGCTTACATCTCACGTTCCAACATAGTTGGGCACAATCAAAACCGTACAGGCATTTATTGGATTTTGGATTCCATCAATGGCAGGGCTACTGGGGTACCACCCATCACAGTACGTGGCCTAGATCACCGTACCGAGGAGCCACCCTAACTCCCCTGCAACAGAAGGCCGGACCCATTCCTTACTGAATAGTTCCGAACAAGACAACCCCGACAGTTAGAGCTCTCAACCGTTCACACAGCCAAAATAAAAAGGGACCTCTAGACAGGGGTAAATCTCACTCTCAAGTGGGGGCTACCCACGAAGCCTTGCTGCACCTACCCTGTTTTAGCCATTCCCGGTTGATGAGGCTTGAGGCTGCGATTACCTTTAAAGAACACATTTATCTTAGAATGCTCATTGTCCACCTGACGATGTTCTGAAAGCATTCAATCCATACAAGTTCGTTCTGGGTACGAACGAAACCGAAGGCATTATCTCGTTGCACTCATATTGGAATCACCCTCAGAGTCAACGACAATAACCCTTGCACTCTAAACCACCATCTCGAACCTATGAGTACTATTCCATCAAACTCATTACGGAATCACCCACAGAGTTATACTGACGTATAGCCCTTACACCTCGAGTCTTCGCTTGCTCCACTTGGATTAACGACCTAACGTTTAATTGGAATTGATGTGGTTTTTGGATATCCAAATATGGAAACCCGATCCCGGTCTCGTCGAAACCAAATGCCATTTTAATGTCCAAGTTATACTTAAGGGTTTTAAACAATTAACTCATTTTATTTTTATCTATTTCACACAGATAGATAAACTACATATTCTCATCATAACAGATAACCCATAACATTACCACAACAGATAACCATCACAACAGACAATCATCACAACCAAAATAATCCATACTATATCTAAGCATCCATATCCTATAGATACTACTCATCTCATTTCTGAGATCACAACAATCCAAAGGTATATCAATATCATCCATAAGTAATGATATATTATCCATCATTTAAAATTAATTTAAAATGAATTAAATTAATTACTTCTATCTTTAATTAATTTAAAATAAATTAAACTAATTACTCACCTATAAATCCTACTTATGAATCTATTGATTAATCAACCTAGTTAATTAATCATTCATTAAGTATTTAACTTTCTTAAGCACCTTTGATTAATCATTCACTGATTACAATAAGTAATTAGTCTTTAATTAATTTTCACAAATTAATTAACCTTAATCATAAGTAATTAACATTTAATTACTTAATTTATTAATTAACTATGATTAATTACATTTATCCTTAATTAATTACAATTAATTAATTACTTAATTAATTAATTATTACTTAATTAAACAATTCTTAATTACATCATTAATTATAATAATTAATGATCTCTAATTAATATTTAAATTAATTACTCAATTAAAAATTAATTACATTTAGTAATTAATCTAATCATTAATCACCTTGTTTAATATTTAAATCCAGTAATTAACAACCCTTAATTAATTATTAATAAATTAATTATCCAATAATTAATTATCTTTATTAATTAATCCTTGATTAATTACAAAAGTAATTATCCAAATTACTTAACTAAAATCAAACATCTTTCCATAATTACAATCCAGTAATTATTACTTCTCTAAGTAATCCTACTCCATAAATTACATCAAGTAATTATTATAATTAATTTATTAAATTATTTCTTAAATTAATTAAACTAAATTAATTAATTTAACAAAGCACATTATCAGAATTAATTACAATAAGTAATTAATCCCTTAATTATTTTTATAAAGTAATTATACTTAAATTACAATTTATTATCTTAAATTAATTAATCTAATTAATTAATCAAAATTAATCACATTAATTAATTATTTAATTATTCTTAGATAATTATCTTATTTGATTAACAACATTTTCATTAATTCCTTACTTAAGAAAATTACCTTAGATTAATTATTCATTAATTATTTCTAATTATAAATTAATCCAAATCATTAATTAAAATCAATTTAATAAGTAAATTTCTAAATTATCTTAATTATTTCCAAATTAATCTATTTACTTATTAATGACTTATTAATTATTCAAATGTATTTAAACAATACACTCCTAAAATTAAATTCAACTTCCATTTTAAAATTTAAGATTTAAAAATGTTTAACCATATAAACATTTCCAAATTTAAATAATTTACAAACCTTAAGATAAAGATCCATCATTATTACATAAGAAAAAACTATATTACTAAACTTTACTAAAAATAAATCAAGTTCTTTAAAATAGATAGATGATTTTAACTTTCAAAATTGAACATATCATAATTTTATTTCAATACTTAAAGGAAAGAATTCTTTTAAATTTAAACCTTTATTTGAAATCATATTCATATTTAAATGCTACTTAAAAACATTTCCTGTCCAATATTTAAAAATTTTGAAAACTATTTTGAATTCAAACTGATTCCAAAGTAAAAATGTAATCATACTTAAAACTTGATTTTAAAACTAAATTTTAAATCTGGCTAAAAATTTAAAAGTTTCATTTTTAAACTTTGAATTCAAAAGTACTCTTAATCCAAATTCAAACTTACCTCTGAATTTAAAGCCTGTTTAAAAAAATTGAATTCCCTTTTAAAAATTTAAAAAGAAACAAAACTGGTTTAAAATAAAAACCTGGATTCAAGAACCCAGAAAACTTACATTTTACACATGATTTCAAATTTGAATTTAAACCTTACTTTAAATTTAAACTCGTTAATTTAAACTTATGAATTCATAAGCTCACTTGAATTTAATTCAAACCTATACTTAAATTTAAATCATTGCTTTTAAACATTTTTGAGTTTCTAGATTTTTTTTAAAAAAACAACAACGCACAGATTACAACCTGTACAACTAAACCCGAGACATCCATCTAAATACTTCGGGTTAAAACCCTTCCCACTTTGAGCCACAATACAAAATACACGAGGTTGACTTTGAGTTACCAAACCCTGCACACTAAAATTTCCACCAGAGACCAATCTCCACTGTGCACATGCACCACTACTCCGGCGACTTCCAGCAACCTTCACCAACCTCTCCAGGAAGCCATCCACACCTTGACTTGGTAACAACCACCAACAAAAATTCTCTGCAACTTGAAAACAGATTCAAGCAAAAAAACAAAACATCAACCTGGAAAAAAGCTTCAACCCAAACATGTCAACTCTCACTATAACCTACTCCTGCCATTTTATGACCTCCAATCTCCGGCCAATGCTCCACCTATACCCCCTCTGCCTAACCCCAAAACCACAGACCACTCGAATCACCACAGTGTTCAGGCAGTTCAAGACCTCTGCTACTTTAAAACTAGGGATTCTAACCTGGAGAAAAAACCCCACTGTCATCACCACCATTCTCTGACCATCTTTACCTTATTTTTCCCACTCTCTCCAGTCAACATTCCATCATCAGGCAGCAATCCAAGTTCCAAAATCTACCATATGATCAGATACCCCAAAATCCCAAAATACTGCACAGTTCTAAATTTCTAACAACACAGAAGTTTTTAAAACTTGATGCATGTTTTAATATCCATGTTTTTAAACATGTATTAAAGTTTTTAAACTTGTTTTGAATAATTTAAAGATGTTTGCAATATTACTTTTTGAACTATTGTCTGTTGTGATTGATTTCAGAAGTAACAGGTTTTTATTTTTTTACTTTTCTAAATTAAAATTTTACAAACCTAATCTATGCTAAACAACACAATTTGTTCACACAATACTTCCTAACTAAGATTCAGACATAAATAAGTGGATTTGTATTTAAATCAAAGTAATAACAGAAGCATGACTGTTAAAACAATTTGCACCACACTTTTCTGCATATTCAAGAAAGTATGCAGGCATAATCACCAATCAGTCAACAAATATACCCAATCCTATCAGATCTCATGAACATATAAACTTTTAAACAACATATAAATTTGGGGTCACTCACTAAAAAAAAAGAACGGAGCAGTTCTTAATTACCACTGTTTAACAGTTTCTTATTTTGAAAGGTATTTGAATTAACTTTAAGATCTGCAAATCTTGTTAGCTTAGTTTTTAAAAGTAGAAACTGTTTTTAAAACAGAAATTTACTCACCTTTAAAATGAAAGACAGAAAGCATTCCAGATGCATGTTTCACTGAAGTCTGATTTGCATTGAATCTGAGCTAACTTGCTGTTTGAAATTGATTATAACTTGATGCTTGTAGGCCTTGAAATTGCATGCAGACCCCATTTCATCTTTGCTTGAGTAAATCTTACAGGTTGCAGAAATTGGTTTTACAGGTTGAAGATATTTTGTTTGCAGGTTAAAAGAATTTCCAGATGTATTTCTTTTGCAGGTTTTAAAACCTTTGATTGCAGATCTTGATTAAATTTGGGTTGTGGAATTTTTAGAGTGAAATGGGATTTCAGTTTTCTTTAAATCTGAACTTAGATTCATTATAGGGGTAAGGGTTTGAAACAAAAAGATTTGTTAAAGTTTTTATCTAAAATAATAAGTTCAAACATTGATTTAGTATGCCACTTGTTATTTAGATGTGAAAATTAATTACATGTGTCCACTTTAAAAACATGAATGTTTAACACGTGTATGATAAAGATATAAAGATGAATTTCTTTGTTTTTAAAAATGTTTTAATTTAAGATAAAACCATTCTAATTTAATTTAAGATGTTTTGAATGTTTATTTATGTTTAGTCTTTAAATGATTACAAATGAATTATCTTTACATATTTAAATATTTGCTTGAATATTTTTAAAGATCATTTAAAACTAATTTTCAAAAGAGAAACTTTTAAAAAGAAAAGAATAATGTTGAATTCATTTTATTCCAAAGATTTCAAATCAAAATATTATACTTTATAATAAATAAACTATATTTATTTCAAAATAATTTAAAGATAAAATAAAATAAACTTTATTATAAAATACAATTTTTAACCATATATATATTTATAACAAAATATTTACTATAATTTCTTTTTGAAAATACAAGATAGATTTATAAATTGACTTATGAAAAAGTTTCAATACTAATTTCAATTTAATTTGATCAATTCATAAATTATATACCTATATATATTATAAATTTGAAAATATCCTTTATAAAATTTAAATTTAAAATTAAAACTAAAACTCCTATTTACAATGTATACACATATATATACATTATAAATAAAATATTTTTAAATCAGCTTAGAAAGAAAATTTTATCATTTAAACATTTTTAACATTTTAAAACAATAAGATTCTCAAATTCAATTATTATTATAAATTTTCAAAAGAATATTATTTATCAAACTAAATAATTATAAATTTTCAAAAGAAAATTATGTTTGAATTAGATTATTAAATCAATATTTCACATTTTAAAATAATTATTAATGAAATTATTAAATAAATATTGCCCAAATCTCCAGGACATCACATTCCTCCCCCCTTAAAAGAATTTCGTCCCCGAAATTTAAAAGCAAAGGTAATTTAATAATCTCATTAAAGATTTTATTTAAAACACAAGCATATATCGAACATATGCTAACAACCAAAACAACCAATTCAACCAATCAAACAAACCTAATTATCCAGACAAATTCTGGACAAAATTCTATCGAGTTTCCCCAAGTGTGTGTGTGTGTGTGTATCGGGATACTCGCTCTAGAGAATCCAAACAATCAATACTAAGAAGCTCCAAAACTCCTATTCACAATATCTATAACACTAGACAAGATATCAGACTGCAGACGAGTCTGACTCAACAACCAAAACTCCAGAACTGCTGGTTTCCCAACCAGAGATAGACCATACACGTACTCCCTCAGAGATACGTGAAACTCATCGAATCCCAGTTATCCAAACTGGCAATCCAATCCTGTAGATCAATCTTTTAACCCTTGAGAGAAAACAGAAGGATCCAATCTCTTATCCACAAATCTTTCATGTCGATCCTAGGCTGCCTTCAACCTTCTAGATCAATCCAATCCACCACACAAACTGTACTACAGATACCAGAAGACTTCAGACAAACAACACTTATTCGAAAAATAGAACATATGCACAAGACATCCAAGTCTCCAGATTAAAGTGAATTTCCTGTAGAAATCCTCTGATCCAAGACAAAACACAAATTCCCAATGAATCGGGTGTTGCTTCCTTTCTGGAATAGCTGCCACCATGCTTCCACTGCGCAACTCTGATTTGAGGATGCTGTTGATGAACACAAGTATAGACTTGATCAACTTATCCCGGAAACATTGTTCATCAAATTCCATAAAATCTCTAAAAAACCAAGTCGAAACATAACTCAATCTCCTAATGCGGATGCAAAACTTAACTCCTTCGAAGACATCCAGAAAATATCAAACTACTTCGATAACTCAAACATCTTCTAGAGATGCTCCAATCCAAACAAAGGTTACTCAGAAAACTTCCGGATCATCGCTAGTCACTTTTGCGATTCTACTTAGTTCAGATTCCAAGAAATCGTTCTCTCTTCAATAATCAGAACAGCCAAAGCCTTCAAATCAAAAAGGGAAGCTAGTGGTCCACCTTCAACCACAAACATCACACCCAGCTGAGCTTCTAGAAGAAATGGACAAGCTTCACCATCTGCCCGGCCCACTGACAAAAGAATCACAGAGACTTCAGAACCATCGAAGAAACAGGCCACTCACTGCTGCTACTGCTGCTAAAGACTTCCTTATCCAAAAGCTCATCGAATCTCAAAGCTACACCAGCCACTTCCACTATAGAGCCTTCAGAAGACAGATATCCCTCAGGAAACTTGACTTCAAACCAAGCACAAAACACTCTTCCAAACTGAGTCTCAAACTCAAATACAGACAGAACTCCTTCCTAAGGTTGCCAAAATACCATTGCTGGCTTCAGTACTCCAAACTGATCCAGACTCAAAAAAATCCACTCACACTAGTGAAATCAAGCTTAAAATCCAAAGATACACTCCGAATCTTCAAAAGATTTTCCTTCAGAGATCGGTGAAATCCTTCACACCAAATTGCCAAACTACTCATGATGCCCAATACTGCCCTAGCATATCACTTCCAAGCTCAAACACTCGGACTCCCACCATTGGTAGTTGTGTTACACACCACTACCCTATCTACCTTTATTACTTATATTGGAAAACTTGAACAGGTAACCCAACAGATAGGTAGAATTAAATATATTTATATTTAAAATTACAAGTACGCTCTCTCAAGAAAGACACCTCTACAGAGCCTAGGTATTCACTCAACCTCATGCTCTGATACCACAATGTGACGACCCAACTTCCAAATACCAGGAAGTCGCATCGTTAAGAAGAAAGAAAGGGATAGAAAAGAGAAAAGAAAGGAAAGAAAGAAACAGACAACATCAGAATCTCACAGCGGAACGAATAAATTATATTATATCACATAAAAACTATACATAGTATCATATACATCAGAGTTTTACAACCAATACAACACAAACTAGACAGTTATAAACATCTGCCTAGCTATTACAATTAAGTATCTCAGAGAAAAACAAATACAACTCAAACACAGCGGAACCACTATATATATCTACTCGCTGAAGCCTCCTGCTCCATTATCTCCTGCAGAACTCGTCAAAGAAATCCTGAATCACTTGACTACTCATACGTAATATGAGTACCCAAGAGTTTAATAAAACAGAAAATAAACACTCGGGTCAGACAGGGGTCTGGTGTGAGTAAACGGTTTAAAAGTTGCTTAACTTTTAGAAAATCCTTTGAAAACAAAAGGTATCACGTAAGACTTCCCACACATAAACACGGAAAAGTTTTCACCTTACGCTAACCAAAGCATTTGATAGGAAATCCAGTGATATTATAATAGTGTCTAGGGTTTTCAAAATAAAATACAGAAATAGCTGGAATGCTTACATCTCACGTTCCAACATAGTTGGGCACAATCAAAACCGTATAGGCACTTATTGGATTTTGGATTCCATCAATGGCAGGGCTACTGGGGTACCGCCCATCACAGTACGTGGCCTAGATCACCGTACCGAGGAGCCACCCTAACTCCCCTGCAACACAAGGCCGGACCCATTCCTTACTGAATAGTTCCGAACAAGACAACCCCGGCAGTTGGAGCTCTCAACCGTACACACAGCCGAAATAAAAAGGGACCTATAGACAGGGGTAAATCTCACTCTCAAGTGGGGGCTACCCACGAAGCCTTGCTGCACCTCCTCTGTTTTAGCCATTCCCGGTTGATGAGGCTTGAGGCTGCGATTACCTTTAAAGAACACATTTATCTTAGAATGCTCATCGTCCACCTGATGATGTTCTGAAAGCATTCAATCCATACAAGTTCGTTCCGGGTTCGAACGAAACCGAAGGCATTATCTCGTTGCACTCATATTGGAATCACCCTCAGAGTCAACGACAATAAACCTTGCACTCTAAACCACCATCTCGAACCTATAAGTACTATTCCGTCAAACTCATTACGGAATCACGCACAGATTTATACCGACGTATAGCCCTTACACCTCAAGTCTTCACTTGCTCCACTTGGATTAACGACCTAACGTTTAATTGGAATCGATGTGGTTTTCGGATATCCAAATATGGAAACCCGATCCCAGTCTCATCGAAACCAAATGCCATTTTAATGTCCAAGTTATACTTAAGGGTTTAAAACAATTAACTCATTTTATTTTTATCTATTTCACACAAATAGATAAACTACATATTCTCATCATAACAGATAACCCATAACATTATCACAACAGATAACCACCACAACAGTCAATCATCACAACCAAAATAATCCATCATACTATATCTACGCATCCATATCCTATAGATACTACTCATCTCATTTTTGAGATCACAACAATCCAAAGGTATATCAATATCATCCATAAGTAATGATATATTATCCATCATTTAAAATTAATTTAAAATGAATTAAATTAATTACTTCTATCTTTAATTAATTTAAAATAAATTAAATTAATTACTCACCTATAAATCCTACTTATGAATCTATTGATTAATCAACCTAGTTAATTAATCATTCATTAAGTATTTAACTTGCTTAAGCACCTTTGATTAATCATTCACTAATTACAATAAGTAATTAGTCTTTAATTAATTTTCACAAATTAATTAACCTTAATCATAAGTAATTAACATTTAATTACTTAATTTATTAATTAACTATGATTAATTACATTTATCCTTAATTAATTACAATGAATTAATTACTTAATTAATTAATTATTACTTAATTAAACAATTCTTAATTACATCATTAATTATAATAATTAATGATCTCTAATTAATATTTAAATTAATTACTCAATTAAAAATTAATTACATTTAGTAATTAATCTAATCATTAATCACCTTGTTTAATATTTAAATCCAATAATTAACTACCCTTAATTACTTATTAATAAATTAATTATCCAATAATTAATTATCTTTATTAATTAATCCTTGATTAATTACAAAAGTAATTATCCAAATTACTTAACTAAAATCAAACATCTTTCCATAATTACAATCCAGTAATTATTACTTCTCTAAGTTATCCTGCTCCATAAATTACATCAAATAATTATTATCATTAAATTATTAAATTATTTCTTAAATTAATTAAATTAATTAATTAATTTAACAAAGCACATTATCAGAATTAATTACAATAAGTAATTAATCCCTTAATTATTTTTATAAAGTAATTATACTTAAATTACAATTTATTATCTTAAATTAATTAATCTAATTAATTAATCAAAATTAATCACATTAATTAATTATTTAATTATCCTTAGATAATTATCTTATTTGATTAAGAACATTTTCATTAATTCCTTACTTAAGAAAATTACCTTAGATTAATTATTCATTAATCATTTCTAATTATAAATTAATCCAGAACATTAATTAAAATCAATTTAATAAGTAAATTTCTAAATTATCTTAATTATTTCCAAATTAATCTATTTACTTATTAATGACTTATTAATTATTCAAATGTATTTAAACAATACACTCCTAAAATTAAATTCAACTTCCATTTTAAAATTTAAGATTTAAAAATGTTTAACCATATAAACATTTCCAAATTTAAATAATTTACAAACCTTAAGATAAAGATCCATCATTATTACATAAGAAAAATCTATATTACTAAACTTTACTAAAAATAAATCAAGTCCTTCAAAATAGATAGATGATTTTAACTTTCAAAATTGAACATATCATAATTTTATTTCAATACTTAAAGGAAAGAATTCTTTTAAATTTAAACCTTTATTTGAAATCATATTCATATTTAAATGCTACTTAAAAACATTTCCTGTCCAATATTTAAAAATTTTCAAAACTATTTTGAATTCAAACTGATTTCAAAGTAAAATTGAAATCATACTTAAAACTTGATTTTAAAACTAAATTTTAAATCTGGCTAAAAATTTAAAAGTTTCATTTTTAAACTTTGAATTCAAAAGTACTCTTAATCCAAATTCAAACTTACCTCTGAATTTAAAGCCTGTTTAAAAAAAATTGAATTCCCTTTTAAAAATTTAAAAAGAAACAAAACTGGTTTAAAATAAAAACATGAATTCAAGAACCCTGAAAACTTACATTTTACACATGATTTCAAATTTGAATTTAAACCTTACTTTAAATTTAAATTCATCAATTTAAACTTTTGAATTCATAAGCTCACTTGAATTTAATTCAAATCTATACTTAAATTTAAATCATTGCTTTTAAACATTTTTGAGTTGCCAGATTTTTTAAAAAAACAACACTGCACAGATTACAACCTGTACAACTAAACCCGAGACACCCATCTAAATACTTCGGGTTAAAACCCTTCCCACTTCGAGCCACAATACAAAATACACGAGGTTGACTTCGAGTTACCAAACCCTGCACACTAAAATTTCCACCAGAGACCAATCTCCACTGTGCAAATGCACCACTACTCCGGCGACTTCCAGCAACCTTCACCAACCTCTCCAGGAAGCTATCCACCCCTTGACTTGGTAACAACCACCAACAAAAATTCTCTGTAACTTGAAAACAGATTCAAGCAAAAAAACAAAACACCAACCTGGAAAAAAGCTTCAACCCAAACATGTCAAATCTCACTACAACCTACTCCTGCCAATTTATGACCTCCAATCTCCGGCCAATGCTCCACCTATACCCCCTCTGCCTAACCCCAAAACCACAGACCACTCGAATCACCACAGTGTTCAGGCAGTTCAAGACCTCTGCTACTTTAGAACTAGGGATTCTAACCTGAAAAAAAACCCCACTGTCATCACCACCATTCTCTGACCATCTTTACCTTATTTTTCCCACTCTCTCCATTCAACATTCCATCATCAGGCAGCAATCCAAGTTCCAAAATCTACCATATGATCAGATACCCCAAAATCCCAAAATACTGCACAGTTCTAAATTTCTAACAACACAGAAGTTTTTAAAACTTGATGCATGTTTTAATATCCATGTTTTTAAACATGTATTAAAGTTTTTAAACTTGTTTTGAATAATTTAAAGATGTTTGCAATATTACTTTTTGAACTATTGTCTGTTGTGATTGATTTCAGAAGTAACAGGTTTTTATTTTTTTACTTTTCTAAATTAAAATTTTACAAACCTAATCTATGCTAAACAACACAATTTGTTCACACAATACTTCCTAACTAAGATTCAGACATAAATAAGTGGATTTGTATTTAAATCAAAGTAATAACAGAAGCATGGCTGTTAAAACAATTTGCACCACACTTTTCTGCATATTCAAGAAAGTATGCAGGCATAATCACCAATCAGTCAACAAATATACCAATCCTATCAGATCTCATGAACATATAAACTTTTAAACAACATATAAATTTGGGGTCACTCACTAAAAAAAAGAACGGAGCAGTTCTTAATTACCACTGTTTAACAGTTTCTTATTTTGAAAGGTATTTGAATTAACTTTAAGATCTGCAAATCTTGTTAGCTCAGGTCAGACCGAGTATTACAGATTTTCAGGTAGGTACGTTCTGAAGCTCAGGAGACGAGCTGGATGGCTAGAGCGTATAGAATATTTCCGCTGTGTTTATATTATCGTTAATCTGAGACATGATAATTGTATATATTTAGTGACTGTATATATATGTGAAACTCTGATGTATATTAAATGTAATCGATAAATATAGTGTTCTTTTGTAAACTGTTATTATTTATTATTATATTTTATCCGCTGCGAATGTGAGATGTTAATGTTTCTGTTCTTCTTCTTCTATCTCTTTCTTCTTTTCATAACTATCTGGAATTTTCGAGTGTGAAAATTTCGGGTCGTTACATTTGGTATCAGAGCTGAAAGGTTAAGCGAGAACCTTGGCGCTGGTGGGAATTACTCATGAAATAGAGTCTGTAGTGCTCTAGAATGAGTCGAGAATATATATATATGAGTGCGTACTTGTTATTTTCTTATATAAAGATTTTAAATGATTTTATATAAAAATATATTTTTGATATATAAAGCAATATTCCTTCTAATAAATATTAAGGTGATTGGTTAATTATTGGAATTAAAAGTAAGAAGTAATGTAATACAACCAAATTGAAATCCTGAATTGGAATTAAATTAAGTAAAAACGAAAATACAACCAAATCAAAATTTAATTAATTGGAAATGAAATTCTAAAATTAGAATTCAGGAATTAAATTATTTAAAAGCTTTAAATAAAGGTAAGTTTGAAATGAGACTTATTGCAAACAATGGGTTGTTTGAAATTTGATTTGAATTTAAAATCCAAGGGTGGTTTAATTTTTTTTTAAAACATGGCTGGGAGGGTCAAGAAATAAATATGTATATATGTATGGATATACATGATAACAAAGATAATTTGAAATAAACTCTAAGGGGTTGAGTTTTGATTTTTCCCTGAAGTGTGATGTAAAAACCCAAAGTGATATAAGTTTTTAACTTATAAGAGGGAAAGAATTTTGTAGTTGAAGCGGGAATTCAATTTGAGCAAGGTTGATTGGATTAAGTAAATTGGAATTTAACTTTGGGAAAGTTAAATAAGTGTAGAAAAAGCAACCAGAATTGGAAATTTCAAGATGAAATTGGAATTTAACTTGGAAAGTTAATGGTTGATTTGAATTGGGAATTTGTGTGATCTCAAAACGGGTTTGAGATTTAAAAATTGAAAATGGATGGACGTTTTAAAATAAATTAGATGATATCATCCTATTGTTAATAAAAATCTTTAATTTGAGAATAGTATTGTATAAATAAAATAAATTTGAATAATTAAGTTTGTAAATTAAAATTGTTTAAGAATTAGCTTCAAACTGGAAGATAAAGTCTAATAATAAATTAAAATTTTAAAATAAAATTGTATTGAACTCTTATTTGAACCGTGAAATACATAAGTAAAGATAATTTAAAATGGAATTTGAGAATTGGACTCGGAAATTAAATTGTTTAAAAACATTAAATAAAGGTTAATTTGGGTTGAAGAGTTAAACCAACCTTTGAGAATTTAACTCGAATTTATATAATTCGAGATAGTTTAAATTCAAGATTTAAATTGAATTAGTTCAAAATTGAATTTGGTTTGAATTAATTGGATTGGTGATTGAAGATGTATAAGTTTAAGAATTTAAATGGGAAATTGAATTGGATTATATTGAAATGATTTGATTGAAATGGGTTTAATTGATAATAATTCAAAGTGATTGGAATAATTTGAAATAATAATTAAAGTTAAGCAAGATTAAAATCAAATTGGGAAGGAAATCAATGTTGATTCAACTTGAATTGGGTAAATAAATTTCAATAGAAATTGAAGTTATTCAAGTTAGAATTGGGTCAATTAAATGGAAGTGGAAAATTTACATTGAATTGTTGGGAATGTGAATAGTTTGACTCAGGACTATTTTTCAACATAAATTGTTTTAATATAAATAAAATTTTCAAGCTACTTAATATATACAACCTTTCTTTTTAAAGCTAACTTATTTTATAATTGTTTACCATTATTTTAGAGCTATTTAACCATTTTTCAACTGTTTCCTAAGTTAATTACTATTTTACAGCTATTTAACAAACTAATTTCTATTTTACAACTATTTTGCAATTATCTAAATTTTTTGAAACTATTCAACTATTTTCCGACTATTTTTCAATTAGTTAACTATTTACAGTTATTTTGCAGAACTAATAATTATTTTTAACTACCCACCTATTTTTGAATTTTCAAGCTATTTTCTATATTGGTCGGGGTTCAAACTGTTATTGATTTAAATACCCAACAGAGATAAGAATTGAAGTGATAATCCAAATGGGGATTAAGGCAATTGTAAATAAGTGAAGGGGAATTTAAGGAAATGTGTATAGGAAGGAAATTGATTTGGCTAATGATCGATGAAAATAAATACGTGGGATGTACGTATATTATTCTATTCGCATAGTGATTTGATCCAGATTCGAGCACAGAATTTCAAGATAGTATATCGATCCAAGTTGGGATTTTTCAACGGCGAACCTGGATATGGATTGTTGATTAGTTCTAGATATTCTCTATCATAGTTATGAATATGCGAGGAGAATGACGGTTTCTAATCAAGAAACCAGATCTGTGTCCGCACTAGGAAGTCTGGTGGACAATACTAGTTCGGAAGTGAAATTTGTGATCGAGTGATCGGTCAGATTGGTATAGCGTACGGATGATGAGTGTACATCGTACGGATTGAATGAAATTGATATTGAAAAGAGTAATCAAATTTGAATATTTGATTTTGAATAAACAAAGTTATATATCTTTGTTATATAAGAAAAATCTTTCCTTGTTAAATCTATTGCCGGAAGAAAAGGATTTATGAAGGTGTTTGAAGTATAAAAAGGAGTTTTATACAAGTTTGAAAAGATCCAAAGTTTTTAAAAATTATATATATCTGTATATGTATATATAAAGGATCTTATGAGGATTTTGGAAAAGGTTTTGAGAACCTTTGGATTTGGAAAGGCTTTTGATTTTTGGGTAAAATCAATAATGGAATTTGGAAAGCCTGGTTTGAGAATTTATCGATTTTGGGATAATCGATTTTGTGTAAAGGAGCTTTGTATGATATCATACTAGGTGTATGATTTGAAAGATACTATATATGTGTAGTATAAAATGTTTTGATGATGGCTCTGGGGAAAAAGGCGCTCCCTTGAAATGAACTTCTCAGGAGTGCCACCAGGTGGCGCTGCCTTGAGCCCCAAGGGGGGAATTCTAAAATTGATCCTGTGAGGAGTCCGGACAAAACTAGTTCCTGAGGATTATTGGGTAGCGAAAGTCGAGGGCGCCGATGCCTACAAGGGCATTTGGGTTATGTTGTGACGACAGTAACTCGATGTCGCTGCGATCTACGGTGGGGACCATAGCGAAATCGTGTGGAGGATGAGTGCCAACAGTCTACACTTGATTTTGCCGGGAAGGCAACGCAACATCGGTAGACTGCGATCTATGGTCAAGTGGAGTGGAGAAGTTTCATTTTTGGCAGCGAAATTCGATGGCGCTGATGCCTACAGTTATATGTGTTTTTGCTGTGATAGCTACGCAACCCCAGTTGTAGCTGCGATCTATCGTGGGTTCCATGGTGTAATCGAGGGGCGCGGAGGCCTACAATTATCTATGGATTTTGTCGGGATGGCAACGTAACCATCGGGTTAACAGCGACCATGGATGGGGGTGATGATTTCCAGAGCATCCTCACCAAAGATATTTCCTCTATGTTCAAACACTGTTTTATATATCTTCAATAAAATTATTTTCCCAGTATTTTCACTGGGTGTTGAAACGGGTTTACCAAGTACTTATAGATTTTCAGTCCTACGCCTGATCAACGTATGACTGAATTTCTTTGAGAACAAGGATGGACTGGTTGAGACATCGAGTTATAAAAGGTATTTTTATAAAGAGTTATTTTAATAGTATTATGTGACTTCAAAAGCTTTTCTAAAATTTTGAAATAAAGATGTTGGGATTTTGGAAAATCAAAGGAAATCCAAACTGAAATTATAAAATTGAAACTCGGGAAAATTTAATGAAGTGAATCTTTGTAATTTAAGGAAATCGAATATTAAATTAAAAGTGAAAGTAAACCAAATAGCTAAATAAATTATTTAATCATGTATGTTAATAAAATTTAACTTGGGTAAACAAATGGTTGTAAATTAATAATGGAATTTTGTAATGAGTTCGAATTGTAAATAGAATTCGACTTGGATTTGATAATGAATTAAATAAGAAGAGATGTTGTAAAATAAAAATAAAATAGAGTTGGATTGAAAATGTGATGGTTTGAATTACAAATAAAATCCAAAGGTGATTTGAATAATATTTAATGAAATTTGCAAGTAAATTAGATATAAGGGAAGTGATTATAATAGAAATTGTTTGAGTTGCAAAATAAAACCCAAGTGAATAGAAATAAATTAAGAATGGCCTTGTATTAATAAAATAAATTCGAAAATGAATTAAGCAAGTAAATGAAAATTTTAAAATGGATTAATTGAATTAAATAATAATTGGATGAAGTCTGATCGAATAAAAAAACTAAATCAAGCTGTGATTAGAATTGGATTATCAGATTGAACTTAAATTTGGTGGTATATTAATTTGAAGTATAAATGAGTTAAGTATGTGCTTGGATATTATTTTGATAAATTGAAAAGGTGAATTTAAAATTAAAATTTAAAATGGATGACTAATTGAATTTAATGGAAGTTGATTTCTTTGGTATTCCATATTGGATTAAATTAATTTGGAAATGGTTATTAATTTATAAGTTTTAATGTGCCAAGCTTAATAAATTGTTTTGAATGAATCCAATGTGGGGATGAGATAAAAGGCAATGTACGGTTGGTAAATAAATTAGAAATGAAATTAAATTAAATTCAGAATGAGTTGAAATTAATTTGAAGTAGTTATAAACTAAAATAGATACTCTATTAAGCGAATATTGTCGAATTTGCATAAAAATAATTGTCGTTTGGCGTAAACAAAAGTAATTAAAATTCTACGAGCCGATAGAGATTAAATAAAATTTATTTTGAACCATTTGAAGTGAATATGAACTTGTTTGGATTAAAATCAATGGAATGTAAGAAATTGAGTTGCAAACAATTGAAATTGAATGAAAGGGTTTATAAATTGGTTGAAAGCAATTAAATTAGGTTTGAGAATATATAAATCGATTATGGAAAGCGTTTGGTGCTTGTTGCTTACGATATACATGTGTTTAGTTATTGAATATAAGTGAAATGCTAATAGATTTTATTTATATGTTACTTACATATTTAAATTGAGTAAGTATAGGTACTTGAAGGCCGTTTGGCTGGATTTGGATTGCACTAATTGCTAAAATTAATAAGCTGCTTGCTTAAAATGCTAAATAAGGTATGCCTACACAATAAAATAGGAAATATGAACTGTTTTTGCTTTTTCCGACCGTGTGGGTCAACGTATATATATTTATATCTCTTGTCAAATTGCAAAAGCTCCTCAATACAAAGGAGACTCTGCCAAAATTTTCCAAAAATTTTGGGAGTTAGAAAATTTTGGGAAAATTTTGTTAACGACAAACAATTCCAAATTTGAAATTAAAGTAAATTAGTAAATGAAACTAATATGAATTAGTTATACTTGAAAGATAAAATTCAATATACAAAATTTAAAATAAATTGAATTTGTTTGAAACGGGGAAAACGAATTTGCATAAATGTATATGTGAAAACTTCTGTAAGAAAATGTATAAAATGATTAAAAGGTTACAATGGGATATTATTGCTTGGTAAGATATGAAGGTATTATAAGGGGAAAAGAAAATTGGATTTGATTCCAAAAGATAAATTTGTGTTGCCCGACAAAAAGGTATGTATTTAAATTTCTAGATGAGATTGGATTGGGTTTTTGATGTAGCCACTTGGCTTTTGTTTTCTTTTGGAATTTGGGAGCCCGTAGAGGCCTTTTGTAGTTGTACCGAGCTAGCCGCGCAAAGGAGAAGCTGGCGAAAAATTTCAAAAATTTAGGGAGTTAGAAAATTTTGATAATGCAAAATTTGGTTTTAAATTGAAATTTAAATGATTGAGCAGAAGGGTATTGATTGAAACTATAGGAGGTTTTGGATAGTTGGTTAAGGTGATAGTGGGTCTTTAATAAAAGATAGTTGATAGGATGTTGAATTGTGAGTGTTGGGAGGAAGGTAAACGGGTATTGGTCAGTTCTTCCTAATTAGTAATTTCGGGGATGAAATTCTTTTAAGAGGAGAGGAATGTGATGACCCAGAATTTCTAACCATTTAAATTTGAATAGTTAATTGATTTTAAAATATTTAAAAGTTAATTTTAACTTGAATTCAAGATATCAATATTTGCTTGATAATTAAATCATTGAATTATATAGTTAAAATGTTGAATTTAATAATTGAAATTTGGTAACTTGCTGAATCTAAGCTCTAAGCCTGTTTAAAATAATTTAAAGGCTTATGAAATTTATAATGATAATACTGAAGAAAATAGAATTGTTGAAATTTAAATTAAAGGTGATTTGTTCAATTTTAATAATATATCGTTTGAATCGATATTTAAAAATAGCCTTCCGAGGCACAGTCTTAGAATTCGACGAAACCAGTTCCATTGGATCCGTAATAGTTAATTATTATTGGATTTCAATTTTCAAAGCAATCGGAGTTGTCGTTTGACCCTGGTAGCTCAAAACGCTTAGAAACTATTTAATCGATTTAATTTAAAATTTGTCGTTTACTTCCGTAACTCGCGCATATGAGCAAGTTAGTCTCCAAAGCATGTTCCATTGTGTTCGGAATGCAGGTAAAACCTTATAATCGCCTCGCGTCATTCCTTAAGAGGTGTTCAGAATTTTAAAATGGTAACAAACGAGACGTTTGAAGGTTTTATAATATAATAAAATCAACAAGTCAAAGATATTTTGTTAACACACAAGCGTATGCAGGAAGCTTCCCCAAATATCTATTTTATCTCCACCTTCTCTCCTATTTACATCAAGTACCGCTCTTCTCCTCTCTGTTCAAACTGATATCAATTCGAAACTTAAAAAAAAAAAAAGAGGGCAGACAAGAATCGTGATATGTCATATAGGTCGAGGATAGGACGAAAGGGAGGGAGACCGTATTGTCGTTCGTGTTGATTGAATGGCTTCGGCATCTCGACGTCGCTCGAAGTAGTGGAGTGGGTTTCGCGAACTGGGGTTGGCCATAGCCGTCGCTGGTTCGGGCTTCGAATTGAGATCTACTAGTTGCGATGAGGGGGACTCAAACTCGAATTCATACACAAGAGGAGAGGCGCGCGATGGAGGACCGAGGTTCGAACTCGAGGCTGCGTGTTTGGGTCGCGGTGGCGACGAGGGGTTCAGCGCTCGTTTAGGGCTTGATTCGATTGGAGGATTGTGTGAACAAGGGACAGCGGTTTGGGTTCATCGATGTTAAGGAGAAGTCGAAGTTGCAGCGTGTTCTGGTGGCAGTTCGACGTGGCCGTGGTGTGGGAGTTCACGTCTATAGCCAGTGAGGTAAATATTTTGTTTTATTTTGGTTTTTCATAAATTTATATATATACATCTACAGATATAAGTATGTATATACAGAAGGTTACAGTAAGGTTTAAAGAGAGGATTCTGCTAAATTTATATATAATATTTATGCACAGAAAATTTTATATACAGTAAAGTAATTTGTTCTATTGTGTTTTCTGGGAGAAAAAAAAGAGAAAACAGTTTTTAAATAAATATATAAATATATATACACCTATTTTCACTTACAGGTCTAGTTTTAAATTAATAAAGATCAATTTGTTAAATTTAACTTATTTAGTTATTTAGCTACTAAGAAATTATTAAAAGAAAAATTTGTTGAGTTTAAATTGTTAGAATGAAAATTTACTGTTCGACTGTTTCAAATAAGTAATGAACTGTACATATTGTACAAGGTCTAAAATCATGGGGAAGTCCAGGCAATTTTGAAGTGGATAGCAAATAAAAAGAAAAGGTGAGTAAATCTCACCCTGTTGGATTTTTGTTTAAATTTAAATGGTTAAATTTAAATAATTGGTTGAATGGTTGAATTGATTTGATATGCACTTTGAATTGATGACCTGGTGATTTTGGTTTTGGATGGTTCTCGAGTTAATGGTTTCTTAACTCGAAGTATTGGGAATTTTAAGTTGTTTTAAACTTAAAGCAATAAATAAGAAAATGTTTCCGTTTAAAAGTTACTAAAGGTTTAACGATTTGTGAGACATTAAGTTAGTAGGGTAAATTGAAATGGGTAATTAATTAATGGTTTGGGTTATTTAATTCAGTAGTTAAAGGTATTTAAATAAATAATAAATTAAGTTGTAAGTTAATTAACTAAGTATAAGTAATTCAGAGTAATCATTTGATGGTGTGATAAATAATTACTTAATGTAATTAATAAAATATAATTGCTTAGTGAAATTGGTTAAGAGAATTAATTAAGATAATTAATTATGGAATAATTAATTTATTAATGAGGTAAATAAAAGAATAGTTAATTACATATTGAGATTAATCGAGAATGATAAATATTGGGGTTGAATTAAAGTAGTTAATTTAGATTAGAACAAATCAAAACATAATTGGAAATCATTAATTTATATAATCAACGGTGTAATTAAAGATTGATTAATTAAGATGAATTAATCATAAGGCTCATGAAAAATTAATTAATGTAAGTAATTAAGAATTACTGTAATTGATTATAGTTGATTAATTTGGGAAGTAATTAAAGATTACTCGTAGATTTGGTCAAAATAATTAATGTCGTGAAATTAATTAAAGATAATTACATGAATGGAATTGGAAGATAATTAATCCAGGGTGATTAATTAAGATGAATCAGGAAGGGTTGATTAATTAATTTGGAATTAATTAATGAAAGAATCTAAGTGATTAAGGCTTGAAATTCAATGTGAATCAATAGAAATGATTTGTATGTGATTAAGCTTTGCTTCTGAATAATTGAATGGTATTGGATGATTTGAAGGAGTTGATAACTCTGATATGAAATGTTGAGTATTTCTTTTGAATAACTTGGAATAGAATGACATGAGATTCGAAGAGACCGGGGTCGGGTATAGGAGAAATACCCGAAACCACTTCGAATGTTTGTAGATTGATATATAAAATCTATATGCTAGATTGAAGTGATTTGGACGTATTGGACTGTTTTAAAAATCTAAATCTTTGGTATTTAGGAATTTAAAGGTGGACTAAGTGTTGTCTATAATAATTCGTGGCTTGTGAATTGATATATTTACCCGGGTTTATATAAGTTGATTGCTTGGTATTACATATTAGTTGGGTTTACTCACGCTGGTTTCCAGCCTGACCCGGTGTTACTTTGACGTAATGCTCGGGTCAGACCAAGTATTACAGATTTTCAGGTAGGTATGTTTTGGAGCTCAGGAGACGAGCTGGATGGCAAGAGCGTATAGAATATTTCCGCTGTGTTTATATTATCGTTAATCAGAGACATGATAATTGTACATATTCGGTGACTGTATATATATGTGAAACTCTGATGTATATTAAATGTAATCGATAGATATAGTGTTCTTTTGTAAACTGTTATTATTTATTATTATATTTTATCCGCTGCGAATGTGAGATGTTAAAGTTTCTGTTCTTCTTCTTCTATCTCTTTCTTCTTTTCATAACTATCTGTAATTTTCGATTGTGAAAATTTCGGGTTGTTACATTATCAATTTCGTATATTTATGATTTCTTGATTGACATGGTGTTTATTTCGATTTCTTGACTACCACGGTGTTGATTTTGGTTTGAACTTCGGCTTTGATAAAACCGTTAAATATACTGTAGCATTTTCAATGCTCGGCCATTCTGGAAATTTTGATAATCCGATTCTTCTCTGTGTCTTCGTCACTAATTTGGTTTGAAACTGTTGATTTCGTTTGTGGCCACTACGATTTCGATTTCTTTTTGCATTTGACTTTAGCATTGTGATTTTTGACCCACGGCTTCTTCTGATGCTTGTAGATTGACTTCGGTCATTTTTGAACCTTCCTAACTTTGCTCTGTTGACATCTTCTTTGATATTACTTTCAAGTTAACTGTCTTATGCAGTTGCTCATTGGAGCTGCTGTGTGATTCAATGATATGCTTGAACTGATCTTTGTTGCCTTCACTTGATATTGTCACAGACCTGTATACTTATTTGGTTCGTTGGTGTTTGATCATTCATGTAGTTTCTAGTATCACTTTTTGAGATGGTTTGCATTTCAGTTGTATTTCTTGGTGTTGTAGTTTTCACTGTGCATTCATGTGCTTGCTGTGTTGCCATATTAATCCCTCTGGCCTCTTGTTGGTTTAGGGTGTGCACTTGCTTGGCCATTCGACATCCATATTGTTTCGAGCTACTTCACATTGTACTGTTGGCATTGACTTCATTATGTCTGCACTTTGATAATCATGTTGCCAGGCTTGTGTATACATGCACATGTTCTATTTTACTTTGGTATTGAATCAGATCTTTTGGGTCTGGTTTTTGATGATGCTTGACTACTTGTTGTTCATGTAGATATGCGACTTGTTTGCATTGTTCACTTGATTACCGAACTAGTTTTAGGTTGATCTGGTTCATTTGTTGGGTCATCATTTTTGGCAGTTCTTGTTTCGTTTCGTTTTTAATTTGCATTGTGTTGAATTGAACATGGCCATTGCATTGTTGAGACTGGGTTGTACTGTCCACTTCATTTCACTGTTGCTTGAGACTGGGTTGTACTGTCCACTTCATTTCACTGTTGCATACATGTTGACTTTGTATATTTGTCACTCCAAGTCTGAGTGTTATTCATGCATCCAGTTGTGCATTCGTTCTTGAAGTACTTGTCGACTTTGCTCGCTGCCTGGTTGGCATATATGTATGCATGGACTGTTTAGTCTTTGTTGATCTGAGTTTCACTGTATGGTTCTGTTCATGTATACTTGATGTGTGCTGTGTTTCCAGTCATCATTTCTGGATTTAGTAGTTCGCAATGATTTCCACTTGTATACATACATACAGTTATGTGTGTATATAGGTGTGTGCATATGGAGTCGTTGGATAGTTGCTGTGCACTTTGGTTTCATGATGTACGACTTGAAATTTGCTCTGCACTTGTGTTGAATCCAGCTTATAGCTTGGGTTTGACCTTGTGCTCGTGTTGTGATTTTATTTGTGTTTCACTTGAGTTGAACCCGGCTTTTAATTGGGTTTTACCTTGTGCTCACCTGTCCCTGTAGATTTATCAAGTGTATATATCAGTGTGCATGGCCTTGTGGCATGTACAGTGATACATTGTGCATGTCACGAGTTGTTCGTGTATGATGAATTCAAATTTAAATGATGACGAACATCCCAAACAACTGAGGCAAATAATATTTTCAAAATTACATTTTATTTTACACTGCAAAAATATTTCCTTTTCAATTTTACTGCGTTAGTATTTATTTTTGCAGATTGCTCATATGCTGGATTCAAATTGAAGATAAAATACGAGTGAATGAGTGAATTGTAGTGAGGACAATTGTAAATGAAAGATTGTGATGTAATTGAATTTGTATTGTAATCAAAATTGTATATGTATAGTGAGAGCTTGAATTTGTACTATTAAAAATTGTAATAAATATTTGTTTGAATAAAATATCTATTTGAATTTAAATATTGTGTTATTTATTTTATTCACCAAATATTTATTTAATTATGTGAAAAATAAAATAGTATATTAACAAATACATTTAAATGAATATATATATATATGTTTATTATCATCAAAAAAATCATATACTCGCATATTCAAAAAATATAGCTTACGGCTATAAAGTATGATCGAGACACAAGTTGAAGAAGATAATTGGTAACACAAGTCAATGAATAGTTGTTGGCGATATACACCGAAGAAAGATAATTAGTGACACATGCTAAAGAAGGATACGGGGATTGATCATACTCAGAAAATAGTCTCTAGTATAATTGTCGTTTGTCATCTCCGGTAGGAGAATAAGTACTTGCCTATATCACAATACACCAAAACCAGACGGGAGATTGACGGACATACCTGCTCTTGGAGACTACACACGTAATTGGCAAATACAACACATGTGCCCATCCAGCATGGCACATACAGTCTTGGTTACCTCGATGGACATTGTGACTCCTTATCCATCGCACGTCATAAACACGCTTTCAGGACTACGCTTTGCGTTGGTCTCGACCCGCACGCCCCCTCAAATTGGTAGCAGATTACTGGCCTTGGTGACACAAAGATGCTATACATCGCTGACACACGGCTCTACTACTGCCGACACATGACTTTATTAGTTTTCAACACACGACTATAAATATTGATGACACATAACTAGAACATTTCTGACACAAAGCACTGGGGAGTATACCAGAATCAATTAGAAAATGTGCTTAAACGGGTTTAGGGCTTTACTGAATTTGGGTCCCTGTTAATTTTAGTTGATTCTCTTTTCTTCTTATTATAAATAATTCTTGTTTAAATAAATTTCCATCCAGTATAATTTTATTAACATTTCATTCTATACATTACATTTCGATAATTAAGCAATTTTATTCAATTTCAATATACTATTCAAAAGAGATTTATTAGTTTAATTTAGTTTATTAACAAAATCTTTTATTAATAGTTTAAATGGAATAAATATTTACTTTTAAAAATAATAATTATCAAGCTTCGAATTCAATCCATTTTTTAATTCTAAATTCACATGTAATTACGTTACAGAAATCAGGGCTATTACTGACTCCTTCTCTAATAAAAAATACATCCTCGCAATTTCTTATAGGGAAACATCAAGAAACTAATACAACCGACTTTCTTCAATATCTAACAATCTTTTATCAAACTCAACCACTCCCTCCTCTATATGGCTCTTACATTTCAACTCATTTCTTCGTATGCTAAGAATATATAAAATTATTTTGACATTTTTAATTTCTGGCAAATAATATAATCCTATGAAAAATTTCCAAGTCCTGAAATTTTTTGGTAGACTCTTCATTGTACGAAGAGACTTTAGAACAATGACAATACGATAAATAGGATATACGTCGACCAAAACATGGTCGAAAATAACATACATAATAAATTTGCCACATGGCATATAATTCGCATACCTGATTTTTTATCATTTAAAGTGAATTAGCTTACTATTAATTGAGCAAAAGCATGGCATCATCGCCAAATAGTCTAAGCATGCTTTGTCAGTACCTATACTTAATTCAAGCTTGTATATTACTTCATATGAAGGGATAAAACAGAGATAAGTACATTTAATTTCGAAACAACATAGAATTTAAGTTTTTAAGCACATTTTGATAATGTTTTCATAATCAAAATAACAAAATTAGGTAATGACATCTGAAAAAGAGTTGTTTCATAATGTGTTAACTTCCCAAATCAACTTCTGAAGCATCAAGCTGTCAACTACAACTCACTAATAGTAATTTTCCCAAAAATGGTAATTTTGAACCATAGTTTTAAGTGTGGGTCCACTTATTAAATTCGTGTCTTTTGGTCATGAAAACCTTAAAATTTCACAAAACACTTCAAATAAAAATTGTAGCCTATGTTTAATGCTTTCCATAGTTGGCAAAATCATTGAAATCAGACAAACGATTCAAATGTTATGACTAAAGTATTCGTCTCAGTTTAGGAGATTGGCACTTTGGGACAATGAACACTATAGATTTTAATTCATGTTTAAACCTTCACAAATTCAAAATTTTCAAAACTGATAAACATCAAAGTTGTTTCTTATGTAATTGTCTAATCAATGAAATAAGAATCATCAAAATCAGATCATTCCATTATAGGTTATGACTATATTTCCAAGAACTATAATCTCTTCTTCCTTTTTTAAAAATAATCCATTAATTTTCTATTCAATTCTTCTCCAGAACTATCATATAATTTATAAACCTCTTTCAATAACAATTTTATCACTTCTGAATAGATATAAACATCATCTTTATTTCAAAAGCTTTAAATATTTTTAAACCAGTTTTCAAAATGATTCATTAGCTCGTGATGATAATTATAATAACCCACATATACATAGCCAAGTTAAAAGATTTATAGTACTTTAAAATATTATACAATTCTTCATATTTTGATTTTACTAACTCACGATCTTGAAAGAACTTTCCTCTTATTAAAATATTTTTTGTTTCAAACAAAGTGTTGTGATTACAATGCAAATATATATATGGCGCGCTCTTAACACTCAAAAAGATATATAAATGTATATGCTTTCTAAATCAAAATAAAGGGTAAAAAAGTTATAAATCACTTAATCATGGCCCACACACACGAATTCGAAATTTCATCACCTTCGTTTTTGATGTTACCAAAATCATAAATTCTTTTCTGGTTCCTTTTGGCATTTTCAAAATGAACATGAGATACCTAATAACGTTACAACTAGTTCATAGTTTATCCTCTAACTAATGTACAGAATGCTAAGACCTTTTAATGAAAACACAATGCACATATAATATCTATAGTATGGTAGGTGTGTTCTTTTATAAATTCATTAATTTTGATAAGTCATAAAACAAGAATATTTAATTATTACTAAAAATAAAAATATCATTAAGCAAAATATGTTTTCAAAACTCAAGAAGCAAAAATAAAAGCACTAGAAGCATTTTTATTTGCTACTGCCAAGTAGCTCAGATAACTTGCATATCAGTTATAGCTACTAGTGTAACGACTCGGAATTTTATCGATTTGATCTGAAAATATTCAATTTATGTTAAATATTTGATTATTGATTTTTAAAAATTAAATAACCCCTCTTTTAATTTATAATTAATATTATAAAATTCATTTTTTTTATTTTATTTTTACAAAAATAGGTAGTTCGATGAAGAACCGAAATTGTGACCAAAACCCATTTTTCATATTTTAACTTTTTAAATGACAAGTTGTAGAAAGTTGTTGAACCTTTGTATATGTTATAAACAACATTTAAATGTTCGGTTAGGCTAAGAAAACATTTTATTTTAGAATAAAAGATAAATGAATAATATAGCGATGGAAATTAATAAAAATAAAATATATTTAAAATTTAAGATTTGAAATTGATTTGGTGACTTAAGTGCTAAAGTAGAGAAAGCTACATGGACCTTCCTAATATCCATCATTTTATTCATGTATGTAGAGGTATTTAGTTGACTTTGAAAAGATGGACGAGATGAAAGTGTGACTAAGGGTATTTTTGGTCCTTAACATTCTTCATTCATTTATAAAAAAAGTTTTGTTTCACTTCTCATTAATTCTCTTTCTTTTCTCTTCTTATTCCTTCTTCTTTTGTCTCTTGTAAAATGGAAAAACCCACAACACATTACTTCAATATCCATATACCACAATCTGTTCAAAATTAGAAAAATATTCAAACAAGAAAGTCATTCGTTTCCACCTCTAGTATTTAGAAAAACTAATAGCTCGAAGTTTCATTGGGCATTATGCCAGGATTTACTTGAAATCAGGAGATGTCGAGAAAAATCAGTTTTAGTGAAGGAGATCAAAGTAGGGAAGGGGATGATCGTTTTTCGATCATCTTTGAAATCTCGGTTACATGTTTGGTTTTGGGGCGAGCGGTAGTGTCTGGAGGAGAATCGAGGCAAGGTAGAGGCATTCGAGGTGATCGTTGGAGGAATGATGGTCGAAGGTGGACTGGTAAGCTCGAATTACGGTTTAGGGTTGGATTCAGGTGCGTGCATCTTTTGATGTGGTGACGACATATGGGAACATTGAGTTGGCCACGGTTAGGACTGGAGGTGCATGGGATGTTCATGGTTGCAGTGGAGTGGATGACGACGGGTATCGATGGTCGATTTGTTTGGAGGAGCTCGTTATTGGGTGCGTGAGTACTTCCTGGACGCGAATGGTTTTGGGGCCTTGTGGTCGGAAATTGCTACATGGTGCCGAAGGTGATGGTGAGTGGGTGGTTGTGACGAGCTTGGCAAGGTAAATTAGTGGGTGGCCATGTTCATCGAATGGCAAGGCAAGGGAGGTGTACACGTGCACGCCATGCAAATTAGCGGTGGGTAAAGGAAAAATTTAAATTTGAATTTGGGGGAGAAGGAAAGCGGGTCGGGTTCGTATAGATGTTGGGTTAGGCCTATGTGCTTGAGTGAGAAATCCTTTTAATTTATTTGTTTAATTTTTCAAACTATGTGTGTTAAATATAAAATTTCATAAATCCTTTATTTTAAATCCGTCTGACCCATGGGTTTTTGCACTAGGTTCGTAGAACATTATGGTATAAATAGTTGATAGTTTTAATGAATTAAAAATTTATGATAAATTAATAGTGGTTGAATTTAATTATGTTTTTTAAAATAATAATATTTGTAAACTAATTATACTTCATTGGTGATATCTATTTGGCAAAATACAAACATTGTCCTGCTATAATTAAATTAAAATAGATTAATGATGACATCTGTTAGCAAAATAAAACACCATTCTGCAATATTGCAATTGATTCGATTATTTTGGACATCTCTTTAACAAAATAAATCCATGTTTCACTATTATATTAATTTGAACATTTAATTTTATGCCAGTTGATTTATATGGGATAAATGACACAGTAACTATGGATGGTTAATTATGGATTTGATTTACATATATGTTGCTTATGTAAATACCACTGATATGACTTGGAAATGAATTAAAAGTAAATGGTAGCTTGTTTAAGTACCACTGTAATCGTTAAGCCTCTTTCCAAATTTGGAAGGTTATAGATTAAAATTGAGGTTATAGATTAAAATTAACTTCAATTTCGTAACAATTTTAGGTTTAGTGTTATTATAAATGATTTTATTAAATTAATTAATGATGGTTCAAGTTAATTTATTATTATATTAATAATGTTTCAAACTTAACCAATTATTTTATTAATTATGTTTTAAAGTCAATCAATTATTTTATTTATGGTTTATAGGTAATTAATTAATTTAATAAAGGCGTCGATAGACAATAAAATTATTTCGTAAGGAAGTTTACTTAATAAAAAGGTTTATTTTAAAAGAATATTTATAAATGATATTTTGTCACGGGGATTATAAATGATGGTTTGAAAAAAATTATACCAGATATTTTGCAAGAGAGATCCATAAATGGTATTTTATAAATTAAAGAGGGATTTATAAATGGTAACTCATAAATGAAAGGATGGATTTATATGTAAAATAACGAAGATTGATGACAAAAATATAAGATTTATAACAATAAGCTATGGATTTATAAAGGATATTTGCGACGCCCCACCTTAAAACCCACGCTAGCCAAGAACACTACGGTGTAGTGCTGTCAACTAGCGCGGAGAATAAGGCTGGTGAGGAGCGATCATCCATGTAATTACTTATCACACGGTGGCTAAAAATAATCTTTGGAAACAAACATAGAAATAAGCATAACACAAATTAGTCACAGACATCCATATCACAAAGGCGGAAGAAGATATGAATATATAACTAACACATGAAAGTGTACATCAGAGTAGTGGTCAAAAAGATCCACAATAATACAAAAGAATAGCAATACGTGCTATATCAAAAGAATACAACTATGAGTCTATATCTCAAGTGTATACAACAAAAACTGCTAATCTAAACAAGTAGCCAAAAGTCTATGTAGTGAATCACTGGGGGAGAAGTCAACAGAAGCACTTGTAACATCTCGGTCTGACCCGAGTATTATTTATAAGAAAATAATAAACGGATCAGTCTAGCTATAAATATCAGACGACATGATATAAAATAAGAGAAATGGCATATGCGAATAATATCCATAACATCATACTACTATAAGTATGTAAATGATAATCAACAAGAGATTAATCAATATCACAAGAATCTTCTCAAAGATCCAAAATGGTATCATACCCAAAACTTGTACTCATAACAAGTCAATGACATAAATTCCAGAAATCAACACAAGAAATCCAAAAATCATGAAAAAGAAAGAGGCCTATCACATGACGATCCGAAGACCATGGGGAGCTACCCCATATGTATGAGTCGAAATCACACAGATGAGGTCTAGACTAACCAAAAATCAAAAAGGTATGTGTGAGTGAAATCACACAAGTGGTGTCTAGTCTAACCTCGCAAACAAAAACATATGTGTGAGTGAAATCACACAAGTGGTGTCTAGACTAACCAAGAAGGTAAAAAGGTATGTGTGAATGAAATCACACAAGTGGTGTCTAGTCTAACCAAGCAAACAAGAGACATCACACAATTGCTAGTCTAAATCATAAGAATGATCGTCATGATCAACGAGAAGTGTCAATTACACTAAGCTAGTAAATATAAAAGTTTAGCTTCATGTCCCATAACCACTTGCTTAACTTAAATATTTACGAACAAACTGTAAATCTTCACAAGAAAATTGTCACAAGAGGTTCAATCGAACAAGTCCAAGAATTAACCGACGAAGCAAACGCAAGCTTTTCATACCACTTGTTTTACTAGGCCGTTTAATTAGATTTCTCATCCGAGTGAAGTAAAGGTTTGTATATACTAATACACTAGAAAAAGGTTCTATAAACGAGTTTGGTATTGAAAATAAAGTTGAAATCATTTTGATGAAAAAGTTTTCATATTTACTACTAGTATTGAAACCTTCATATTTCTAAAGTTGTCTCGAAGAATGGTCAACTCAGCATCTCAACAAAGCAAGTTCTGTTGAATGTTTTTCAGATAAGATCCCCTACGGAGGGGGGGTCCAGGGGGTGGCAGCCCCCCAAGGTGGGGGTGCGGGGGCAACGCCCCTGCTACGGGGTTCGACCTTCCCGGTCAGGTCACGGGGTCCAGGGGGCAGCGCCCCGTCCAAAACGGTACGACCTAGTGAAGACAAGCGGCCTACGACCTAGAACAAAAATGAGGTCTAACGACCTAAGGGGGTGCGCGACCTAAGAAGGTACGCGAGCTAAGGATGAGCGACCTAACAAGGTTCACGACCTAAGAAAAACAAGGTCATGCGACCTAACAGGAAACAAGGTCAAGCGACCTAAGGGGTTACGCGACCTAACATAACACGTGTCAAACGACCTAAGGCATCACAGGTCGAACGACCTAACTGCTTAAGGGACAGATGACCTAAAGAGGTTTGCGACCTAATGGGGTTCACGACCTAAAGGTATTCGCGACTTAACGGGTTATAGGTGTAACGACCTAATGACATAAAGGCCTAACGACCTAAAGGTGATGGGGTTACGTGACTTAGGGACAGAAGTAGGACCGAGCGACCTATGACCAAGGAGACTCACGACCTACGACCTACGACCTAAGGCCCGCGCGACCTAGTGAAATAGCAGAGGCAGTATTAGGTCGGAGACGACTACGACTGAAGGCCAGTGCGACCTAAAGTTTTAACACGCGAGCGATCTAACGTTATAAAGGATAAACGACCTAAGGCTTAACTCGCGAACGACCTTCGGCTTAAGGCTTAACTCGCGAGCGACCTACGACCTAACGTCCAGGCGACTTTTCCACGCGTGCAAGCCACAAACCCGAGCGACCTAAGGGTCCAGAACGACCTAAGGCTGGAAATTCACCAAAAACACTAAAAAGTGGAGTTTTTTCGCCAATCCAATCCAAACCAAATGCAAATGAGCATGTTAAAGTGATAGGGAACCATTCCCAACAGTCCAAGATAGTTATAAGCAAGAGTGTGAGATAAAAATCTCACCTTTTCACTAAAATGGATGAAGATGAAGCTTGAAGCCAATGGAGAAGCAATCCAAAGCTTGAATCCAATATCTTCTACTTGAATTTGGAGTTGAATGTTGGATTAGCAATTAAATTTGAGCTTGGAGTTTTAATTTCCCATTCTCTTCACCATTAATGCAAATTTCAAGTTAGTTAGGAATTTATGAAGAGTGCGGAGAAGGGGGTTGGAACTTGGGCTTAATAGGCTAAACTAGCCCAAAGTCCAAAGCGGGAAAAGTTAGTGAAATTTCACTAACTCCAAACCTATCGATGTTTATACTTAAAAAAGTTGTAAACGGCATTTCGAACTCAATGGAAGTGGTCTCGAGTCCTAATTTGACCGTTTGCTAAAAGTAGCTTTTCGGACCAAAATCTGATTAACGATATAATATTTAAATATAAACTCGATAAAAATGGGGGTTGTTACGATATTTATAAAGAATTTTATAAAAGATTAGAAAAAAGAGTTTGTAAGGAAGATATAAAAGTGTTTTATAAATAGAAAGGAGTTTTATAAATTAGAAAAGAAAATTTATAACTAATTTTAGAGACTAATGAAAGAAGTTTTATAAATTAATTTTGGAGATTTACAAAAGGAATTGTAAATATGGAATGGGTTTACAAAAATGGAATTTTATAAAAGGAATGTAATTTGTTTTTTGATAAATAATCCTTCTTAATTATGGTGGTATGGAAGCATTCATTCCATACTTAACACCAAAGAAAAGGTGGATTGAGTTTTAGAGTTAGAAATGTTTTAAATTATATTTGCTTTCAGCCCATTTATGTATGAATTTAGAAAAGGGGAAATCCTCCTTAAATTTTGTTAATATATTTATACTGTTGAGATAAGCATATGGAAATATTTTCTAAGTATTGGAAGTATAATGTTTTGTTAGTATACTTATACTAGTGAGATTAGTATATGAATGTTTTTCCAAGTATTAAAAGGAGTGTAACAGGATTTGTAAAATATCTTTTGTGGAGGTATTTTGAATTAAATAATTTAAAATAGATTTATTAAATGAAAGATTAATTGACAGAGGATTAGTGGATCCCTGATGGAATTTGATCTATGTTTGACTATTATTGTTTATTTGATAGTTAAATAACCGACTATCAAATCTTGACCAAAATATAACTCTAGAAGTACCTAGGAGAAACATGGAAGTTATATGGCATAGTCATCTTCGATGATGTTTCAGTGTGTGGATAAATCTCGTTTGTTCTCCTAAAACAAATGATAGGAAAATTCGTCCACATAAACGGTTAGGAGATGATCTTCCCTCTTATGTATTAACTTAATATCTCCAGCAAAACCGGAGTTGAATTTATCAGAATTATCGATTTGGTTTTTGAGCATCCGGTAAGCAAGGGAGTGTACCTATATGAGATTATTATAAACCGCAACCACTCAAAATCCATATGTGCATTCTACGCTTTGGAAGAGGATCGAGAATGGTACAAGATGATGGAATTGAAGACAGTATTCTTTGTAGTGTAAGGGCTACTTGCTATTAATCCTGAGGTTGATTCCAAAATGGATATAATAGAAGTTGTACCTTCGGTTTGTTTATATCCTAAACAACTTGTATGGACGAAGGCTAGCATTGTATTATTGCTTGGAAGACAGTGCTATCATTCCAAGTGGGAATTTCTTAGAGGAAAAGGTAAAAGCATAACCTCACAAGCCTCACAAATGGGTAATGGCTAAAACAAGGTTGCCCATAGATCTATGTACTGAGCTATAATTAGGAGCATCATTCCTCGATCTAGATTTGGTTCACAAATTTTTCTAGCAGTACAGGAGGGTCGTCGGGCAATGTTTGCAGCCTCGTTGCTCGTGGAATAATGTAATTCGGTAAGTCAGCTTAAAGGGGCAGTCGGCTCTGCATTGGCAGAGGGTCCATCTTTGACCCCTCAAGTACATTTGATCTAGAGGTGTACTGTACAGAAGGTAGTCCCTTACCTTGTCATCGTTGGAATCCAATCTCCAATACATGACCTACGGTTTTAGTCGTGGAACCTAGTACTATTGAATGTAATTATGGGTAACCATTCCAGATATGTTATTATTTATTTTCCACCACTAGACATTATTATAATATCACTGAATTTTCTAATAAAAAGAGTTGGATTATTGTAAGGTAAAAATCTATCCATGTTTATGCGTAATGCAATCTTATGAGATACCTTTATTTTGAAAGGTTTTTAAAATATTAAAAATCCATTTGATTGTGTTCTCACACTGGTTTTACCAAACTTTTCCAGGTTTTATTTTTCTTATAATGCTCGAGTCAGCATGATTATATTTTTCGAATTTAGCTAGACACTTTGGAGCTTCCGGGGACGAGTAGGATCATCCAAGACGTATTTTCGTATTCTATCCTCCTCTTTTTGTTCCTGTCTGTATTTATCATTAACTGTAAGGACATATTTTTATAACTATCCAATCTAATTGTATGTTAGTTTTTCTTTGATAGTATGTATATTAAAGTTCTTTTCCTTTTGTAAAGACCTGTCATATATTATATATAATTTATCATGTTGTGAGATTTTGTTCTGTCTTTTCTTACTTTCACCCCTAACAATCTATCTTTCTAGCACTTTGATGTTCGGCGTGTGGATACCATGGATGTATTTGTGTCGACTTTTGAGGATCGAAAAGGCAGATCTTTATAGTTGGTATCAGAGTTGAAATTTAAGCAAGAACCTTGGCCTTGGTAGTTGACTCATTAGAATATCCTAAAATGAGTTTGAGTTTGTGTGTGTATGTGTCTATATGAGAGCACGTATTTGTTAGTGCTATAAAAATATGTTAATGGATCTATTGAGTGGTTTATGGATTCAGGTCAATTCAAGTAGCTAACGTTATTGATAGAGACCTCTAAACATTTGAACAAGGCCAACCAACACAATATTGTTTTTAATTCGGTAAATGAAAATATTTTACCCAAGAGTATATTTTATTTACAAAAGAATGATTTTCAAAAGTTAATATAGTTATTTTTGATGTGCTTAGGTTTAGGAATTGATAATGTTCAATTACTATCATTTAAGGTTTGTTTAGTCATGCTCATCCAGTTTTGAGCATTGACTATTGTTTATTATTTTATAAGTAATTTTTCTTTCTAAAGCACGGGCTGGGTAAATAGAAATTGGAGGAGCATTGAAACGAACGCCTTGTGAATTAAGTTTCAAATTTTGACTATATGGCGTGCGATGATATTGTGAGTAAAAATGGGATTTTAATAAAGATGTTTATTAAAACAAAGCTATAATATTTTAAAATAAATATTTAAGAAATGATTTTATGGAAGAAGTTGATTTTATAAAATTAATTTATAACTTTTATCTAACAACCCATCTCCTGTGAAGAATAAGCAAATGGCATCTCAGGATCTTTCTACTCCTTTCATCCCCCTTCCCCTTCTCTGTCCTTTTTGCCTTCTTCCCCTCTGCCTCCTTCATTGCCCTTATCTTTTCCTTCGATCTAATGTAGGATGAAATACTCCTTTTGGAGCCGTCGAGCATTTCAATGCAATTTCCACCCCTTCTGCCTACGCCTGTTACGCTGGGCAAATCACTCGTAGAAGTGGTTCGAGTTGCCTTGGCCTCTTCACCTCCTCATCCCTACTTTGTCAAAATCTCGCCTACAATTGAGTGCGGGCTCCTTCCTTCATTCAAATCCATTCCTCTGTTGATATATTTTTTGAAAAAGAATAAACATTGTCTGAAATGAGCACCATTGGGCCGCGTGGCTAAGTGTTGCAGGAATGGACGTGTGCGCTTCAAGTGTGGGTTCTAAGGGCATTTGTTCTCTGTCTACAAGAATCAAAAGGTGGCCTAAAAAGTTCCTTTACATATTTTCCAACTCCCAAGACTGACTCTTCTTCTTCTAAATCAGTGTACAAGATTTCCATCGACCCTTCAGACCCACCCTCTCTCTTTTGGCCTTTTATCAAATCCACCAGCTCAACGCAACCCCATTCCATCGCATCTAGTTCTTTCATCACTTCTTTACCTAAGATAATGGCTTTACCTGCACGTCTTTCCAATTTAGCCACAACCACAATCACTGTCGATTACTGGAACACTGAATCGATGCTCCTTAGCTTGGCTATCGCCTTTAGAACTGACGACTAGGAGATCTCCCTCTGCTTCGACCGTTGCTTCCTTATCCACTTCTCGTCAGCTACCCTCCTTACCCTGGCCATCTACCTTCATTTTATGGTTAAGCCTAGCAGGTCACTTTACATTGCTCAATGGTACCATGCCTCGGACGCCTATATCAAAGAACATTGGCCACCTTCCTGGGTCCGCATTAAGGTGTTCCTCGAGAATGTTTGATCCTTGAACAATGTCCTCTATGCATTGCTTTGCCCTTTTAGACTCTTTGTTGATTTTGATAACTGTCAGTGGGCTCAGGTGGATCATCGGTTCGTGTTTGCCTTGATGTGTCTTGACCAAGCAATTACTCTCCTATGTACTTACATTATTACAGTAGACAATATTGACTAAAAGCTTTCATTAGAACATTGGGATCATGTCCATACAGCCTTAGACCCATCAGACCATTTGGTTGGGGATGATTTTTGTAGTACTTGGAAAAATATCCACGGGCCTCTTTACTTCCCCACTTCATCCCCTGACTCCCCTTAGCCAGAGCCCAGATTTGATGCAATGAATGTTGAACCAGATTTGGCTGCTACCGTCGCTGTAGCTCCTCCTGAGGCTCAAAACTCCCCTTCCTTGATGTATGATTTGTCCTTTGGGATTGTTGGTCCGAGGGGTTGGATCCTTGGCCAACGTCCCCTGAACCCAGATGGGATCTGCTTGAAGATGTTGATCTGACTGCTTATGATTTCCCTATTATCACTTCCTCCTCGTTTTCCTAACCTCCCTATCTAGGATTTCCCTGCTAATATCAATCTGGAGGCCTCTAATCTTGTCTAGTCGGCCCTTGAGCCTACTACGCAGCAACTCGGCCCAGCTTCTCTTCCACATCTGTCAGACGTAGTGCCTGTTTGTTACCCTGTCAGGCCGAATATACGCCTCCCGGCACTGGTAGTTTTTTTCAACCTGTTATTTTTACATCTGCTAACTTTGATTTAATTAAAAACATTTCATGCTGCATGGTTATTGATTTATTTCCCAAGAATTATTCGTCCATGCAGTCATTGGAAAAGAAGCGTTTGTCATTTTCCTCATGAAGATTCTATCCTGGAATGTTAGGGGCTTTGGAGACCTCGATAAACATGGCCTTATCCATCATATTTTATCCCCTTTACATCTCAATATCCTTTTCATTTAAGAATCCAAATTAGTTGACCATCCCTTTTCACTGCTTCATCACCTTGGGGTCCCTAGCCTCTCGTGTCGGGCCTTTATTAATGGTTTTGGCTCTAGAGGTGGTATCTTGCCCGCCTGGAATGAATCCATTTGCTCTCTTTCTCAAATTATTAAGAACCCTTAAGTTCTCCATGTAGCTTTGAAATACATCCCTTCAGAGGTAATTTATTTCTTTTCCAATATATATGCCCCTCATAATAGTCCAGAGAGACTCACTTTATGGACTAATTGTTCTAAAGTGGCTTGTTTCTCTTTTAGCCCCTGGGTCTTGGGGGTGATTTCAATTTTACTCGTAATGACTCTGAGAATATTTCGAATGGGACCCACGGACCTGATTCTTTGGCTTTAAATGACTTCATCAATTCATGTGCTCTTCTTAACCCTTCTACATCTAATCATCAAGTCACCTATAGCAGTTGATACCCTTCTCCCACTCTTGTCAAACTTGATCGATTCCTCTTCAATCCTTCTTGGGAAGATACCCACCCGCTCTCCTCTGTTCATGGCCTCCCCACCATCCTATCCGACTACTGCCCTATTCTCTTGGACTCTTGCGCTGGCCATCCCCTGGATCTATTTTTAGATTCGAGAGGCTATGGCTCCTAGAGTTCGGTTTTGAGGACTTTATCAAGACGGCTTTGATAGGCATCCCCTTTAGTGGTCTGCTTTTTCTACAGTGGTTTCCAAGCTCTGGTCTCTCTGCAAGCTTATCCGTCCCTGGTCTAAATCCATTTGGGGCCCTCTCAGATCATGAATATCTTCCACTCAAGATGTCATTCTTGACCTTGACATTAAAGGGGAATCCTCTCCCCTCTCTGCTTTTGAAGTCATCGCCCTTCGTTCCTTTGAAATCGAATTGGACAAACTCCTTAAGCAAGAAGAAATTAGGTGGAAGCAAAGACCAGATTCTAAGTGGTTGATTGATGGAGACCGCAATACTGCCTGTTTCTATAGATTCACTAATAGTAGAAAGAGATCGAACTTTATTTTTGAAATTCATCATGAGGGTCAATCCTTTGAAGATCAAACCGACCTCAACTGGCTTTTTACCTCATACTTTAAGCAACTTTGGGGTCGTGTCCCTTCCTTCCCTCCTCCTATTGCCTGGAAGGGTTGTACCTTAACCATTCCCTCATCTAGCTTAATGGTCCTTTCTTTGAATCTAAAATCTTTGTTGTCCTCAATGAGATGTAGGATGACAAATCCCCTGATTTTGATGGCTTCGGACCTTTATTTCTCAAGTGCTTATGTCCCATTAGTCATGCTGGTTTTCTTGCCCTTTTTTTGGAATTCTACTCTAATCCTTCCTCCATTGCCAAAGTTAATTATGCATCCGTTATTTTGCTCCTCAAGAAGACTGGTGCCAATCACTTATCTAATTTGTCCTATTAATCACCTTAATACCACCTTTAAGCTCATAACTAAAGTATTAGCAGCCTGTCTCCAGAGTTCTATTTCCATGCTGGTAGGGAAGGAGTAGTTAGATTTCATTCTAGGTCGTAACATCCTTGATTGTGTGGCCTTAACTCAAGAGGTCGTCTCTCTTTGCCATTCCACTTTGACTCCAGAAATGCTCCTGAAACTTGATTTTTCCAAGGCTTTTGAATTTGTTAGCTAGAAATTTATACTCGACCCAATATGTCACTATGGGTTTTCTACTCTTTGGTGGATTCAGTTCGTAATATCCTTTTTCGAAGCATGTCTTCCCTTTCGATGAATGGGTGAGTGGTGGTTTCATCAAAGCTACTCGTGGCTTGAGACAAGGTGACCCCTTATCTCCTCTGCTATTTGTATTGTCCGTTGACATCTTTAACCGGATGAATCATCTGGCTATTTCTCACAACCTGCTATAAGAGATCGGCATCCCTAATTCAAACATTATGGTCTCCAATATTCAATTCACATATGAAACCATTCTATTCTCCTCCTCGGCTTCTAATCATATCCACTATCTTAAGGTTCTTTTATATGTCTTTGAATTAATCTCAGGTCTCTCCTTTACTTCTCCAAAAGCAAAGTTACAATGCTAAAGGGCTGACCCTAAAGGGCTTTTTGTGGCTAATACTTCGAACTGTGGTATTGATCAATTCCCCATCTCATACCAGCGGATCCCTATCCGCCCTACTAAATTAATCCACTCTGATTGGCTCTCACTCATATCTAAATTTTCTTTTGCTTATCTACTTGGAAAGCATCATCTTTCTCCATGGCAGGCCATTCGGTGTTGATTAAATCTGTCTTATAGGCCATCCCTGCATGCTGGATTTCCTTCCACTGTATCCCTTAATGGGCAATTGATGTTATTGACAAGCTCCGTCGGTCCTTCCTCTAGCAAGGTTCTCATGCTAAGAACTTAGTTAGTTGGTGCATTGTCTGGAACGATGTTGCTCAAGGTGGTTTTGGTATTTCCAATTTTTTCTTCTTCAGCCTTGCTCTCCTCACCAAGTGGATTTGGCATTGCCTCTCCAATGATAACCCCCTTTTGGAAGACTTGGATCCTCGCTAAGCACTATGACTCTAACCCTTTCTGTATCCTTCACTCAGCTCCATCAGACCATACCTCTCATTTCTGGTCTGGTGTCCTTTTTTCTATCCCTTGGGTTAAGCACTTCTTTCAGGTTCATCTTGGGAATGGCAATTTCTGCTCTCTCTAGCATGAATCTTGGTTCCGATACTCCCCATTGCCTCACTCATTCCCTAACCTATTTACTGTTATCTCCAACAAATACCCTTCGGTCTTTGAATTCATCAATTTGAGTATCCACTGGTTCTCCTCCAATTTTTCTATCTCTGGTAGTCCTCTGATCCAACTTTTACTCATTATCCATATTCTCCAGTCTATCTCTCTTTCATCCTCCCTTGATCGCTTTTTCTTAGGCCTTACCTCTATGAAAACTTTCTCAGTTTCGTCATGTTACCGTTCTTTCTTGAGTAGATTGTTTATTTCCCAAGGCTTTGGAATTGTAAAATCCCTCCTCGTTCCTGATTCCCTATGTGGCTCCTTGTTTAGAACAAAATTAGCACAAAAGACAGACTTTCTTGCAAGGGTATTCTCATCGACCATACTTGTGTCCTTTGTTCCATTGCCATGCAGAATATCCCCCGACTTTTCTTTTTCTACGTTTTCTCCTTCTATGTTTGGGCAACCTCGAGTGTACGCCTTCTTAGATACTACCCCTCGTTATCCTCCTTTTATGATCACTGGCAATATGCTGCTTCCTCTCCAGACCTCGATTTCTTCTTACCAGCATTCAGCTAGGTCATTTGGCATGAGTGAAATTCACTTTGCTTTAAGAACTCTTTACACTCCAAACTTAGTTTTCTATACGATTGCTCATTTATTCTACTCTGGGACAGGTAGGGGACCTTCATCTCTACTAAGGCTGTGCATTGCTCCAGTCAACTCTGATATTGAGTCTGTAGGTAGCTCGGTGATTCTTTATGGTAGGAGGGTTGGTCCTTCTACCCGTTGTGATACTAATTGTCCATGGTAAAGTCTACATGTTGCCTCCGATGTTAATGCCATGCTACTATGTTTGGTTTGTTTGTTTGCAGTTGATGTTTGTTTAGTTTTGATAGGGTTGTGTTATATTATTCTACCACTCTATCTTGTTTTTGGTTCTTTTGCTTAGATTAGCTGTGTTGTTTTGTAATTATTATCTTTTAACTTAGCTAGTCTCTATATTTTGGCTACCGGTCAAGCCTGTTGGCCGGAGTCATACATTAGCTATAATATCATCCATCCGAGTGTGTAGTCTCACACGAGGCCATCATCTTTCTCAAAAAATTTACTTTATAAGAATATGGCATATAAATAAAAAGGATTTTAGTAGAACGATTAAGGACTTAAATTTTTGTGCCTTTGAAAAATGGTTTTCAAGGTTTTGAAAAAAATATTATTATTATTTAAAAGTATTTATTAATAGATATTTCTAAGGGATTTTTAAGGAGATAAAAAGAATAGAACTCACTTCTGTCACTAGAAAACAATTTCTATGATGACTACAGCATCATCGATATTCATTTTCGAGTTTCTAAGTAGGGAAATGTTACCATAGAAAAGGATTGTTAAATAAAGTTGATTTTGATTTGATTCCAAAAGCATGGTATGATTTACAACAAAAAAACATATGTATATTATTTTTTCAAATGATTTTTGTAAATAGTAGTAGTAGTTTACTTGAAAGTGTTTACAAGTATGAATACTTTGGAAAGAGAATTTTAAGTAAATCATTTTCTTCAGAAGGTTTAGGGAATGAGCCCTGATTTGTTTTCTGATGATCTTCTAAGTGACGATTGGATGTTTGTCTAGGCGAATGTTATAGTGCACTTAGTAAATTATTCTCTTTGTCATTGTATGACCAAAATGAGTTCGAATCTGAACAAACCCAAAGCAAGCTGGCTATTGATATTTTGTTAAAACTATTTGTATGGAAATATATACAGTATTGTTTCAAAAAGGAAATTTTGAAAATAGGAGTATTTTTATGTAAACTAGTTCGAGTGGCCCAAAAATAAATAAAAATGGGAAAGACATGGGTTCGGATGGTTAACATTTCTCTTAAGTATTACCCTTTCGGTAAGGGAATGTGTGATACCACTTGGTAGTACCAAGTTCCTTAGTTTCATTTTAGGTTTACTCGGGCTATATATATATATATATATATATATATATATATATATATATATATATATATATTCTATTGTTTAAGATATATAGTGTCATTTCAAAATGGGTATTGAAATAAAAACCTGGTATTTGAACCTTGAGTTCACATAAGGAAAATAAAATTCAAAGTGGAAAGATTTGAATCATATAGTGTATATACCCTCAAGTTGTAGTAGGGTATTCTACAAGTTTGTAATCTTAAGTTAGGTTTTATAACAATGTTTCCATAGATAGATATAAAATTAAAATGGTTAAGTTCATGTGTTGACTGGTTTCCTTCTTTGTTTGTTTAAGATAAAATTTCAGGGGTCAAATTATTTTAAGATGGAAGAATGTAATGACCTAAAAGTTTATTGATTTGATTTGGAAATATTTAATATATTCTAAATATTCGATTGATGGTTTTTAAAAATTAAAAAACCCTTTTTTAATTTATAACTAATATTAAAATTCAGTTTACAAAATTAGGAAGTTTGACGAAAAAATGTAAATGTGGCCGATACCCCTTTTCGGATTTTCAGCTTTTTATCGAATGACAAGTTGTAGAAAGTTAGTTGAATCTCTATATACATTTTAAACAACATATAAATGTTAGGTTAGGTTAAGAAAACATGCAAATTTGAAATGTAAAGATAAATGAATAATATGGCAATGGGAATTAATAAAAATGAATATATTTACAATTTAAGATTTGAATTTGATTTGATGGCTTAAGCGTCAAAGTAGAGAAAGGTACACGGACCTTTCAAATATCCACCATTTATTCATTTATGTAGTACTTAGTTGACTTAGGAAAGATAGATGAGATAAAAATGTGATTAAGTGTATTTTTGGTCTTTAACATTTTTCATTCATTTATTAAAATAAGTTTTATTTAACTTCTTATTAATTCTCTTCCCTTCCACTTCATTTTCCTTCTTCTTTTGCTTCTTAAAATGGTAAAACCCTCATCTCTTCATTTCAAAAATCTATATATCACAATCCGATTAAAATTTGCAAAATCTTCACAATGTAAGTTTTTCTTTTCCACCTCTATATTTTAAAAAAAATCGCTCAAAGTTTTATCGAGCGTAGTGGCAGGATTTACACGAAATTAGCAGATGTCAAGAAAATTTAGTTTTTTGATGATCACAAGATGAAGATCAAAGGATATGAATAAGTCTATATAGTCGAATAGTGATTTTGGTGGTGATCATGTGATTTTTATTGAAGTGGATCGACGTAGGGGATGAGATAGTCATTTTTTGATCATCTTCGAGATTTCGATGACATGAGCGGTTTTTGGGTAAGCGGTGGGGCATATGGGGACATCAAGCTGATGGTTGGGGCTGGAATCGTATAGGATGATGGCAGTTGTAGTAGAATGGATGGCAATGGGTATCGATGGTCGAGGGGGTTGGAGAAACATGTTTTGCCTGTGTGAGTACTTCGTGGACACAGACGGTTTTGGGGTCTTGTGGTCGAAAATTGATTCGTCGTGCTGGAGGCAATGGTGAGGTGGTGGTTGCGATGAGCTCAACAAGGTGGATTTGTGGGTGGCCATGGTTCATCGAACAGCAAGGCAAGGGAACGTGCACGTTAGTAATGGGTTTAGGAAAAATTAAAATTTGAATTTGGTAGGCGAAGGAAAGGAAGCAACTCAGGTTCATATAGATGTTGGGCCTAACCTACGGGCTTGGGTGAGAAAACCTTTTAATTTATCTGTTTAATTTTATAAACAATGTTTATGAAATATAGGATATCGTAACTCCTTCATTTTAAATCAGTTTGACCTGTGCGTTTCTACACTAGTTTCCTATGAACTAGTAGAACACTAAGATATAATAATTGACAGTTTTAATGAAGTACAAATTTATGATAAATTGATAATGGTCGAATTCACTTATGTTATTTTAAAAAATAATATCGGTAAATTAATTATACTTCATTGGTTATATCTATTTGGCCAAATAAAAACACCGTCCTGCTATATTTTGATTAAAATAAATGATTGATGACACCTGTTCGCAGAATAAAACATCATTCTGCTATATTTAAATTGACTAGATTATTTTGGACATCTGTTTAGCAAAAAAAATCTCTGTTTTGCTATTATATTAATTTAGACATTTAATTTTATGCCAATTGATTTATATGGGATAAATGACATATTGACTACGGATAGTTAATTATGGATTTGATTTTCATATATGTTGCTTATGTAAATACTAGTGATATGACTTAGATATGAATTAAAGTAAATGGTAGTTTGTTTAAGTTCCATTATAGTCACTAAGCCTCTTTTTGAATTTGAAAGGTTATGGATCAAAATTAACTTCAATTTCATAACAATTTGATGTTAAGTGTTTATTTAAATATAAATGGTCTAATTGATTTAATTAATGATGGGTTAATTAATTATTTTATTAATAATATTTCAAAGTTAACTAATTATTTTATTAATAATGTTTTAAAGTTAATCACAATTTTTTATGTTTTATAGGTAATTAATTAATTAATTTAATAAAGGCACCGATAAATAACAAAATTGCTTCATAAAAGGACTTTACTTAATAAAAAGGTTTATTTTAAAGGGAGATTTATAAATGATATCTTGTAAACAAGGTTATAAACGATTGTTAGAAAAGAAATTTTATTGAAGATATTTTGCATGAGAGATTCATAAATGTTGTTTTATAAATAAAAGGGAGATTTAAACAATAATTTATAAGAATAACGGATTTATATGTGATATTTTAAAAGTAACGAAGATTCGTGTTAAATATATAAGATTTATAAAATTTGTTTCAGATTTGGATAAAGGATTTTATACAAGATTTGGAAAAAAAGAGTTTATAAAGGAAGATTTATAAAAGAGTTTTATAAATAGAGAGAATTTTTATAAATTGGAAAAGGAATTTTATAATAATTTTAGAGATTGATAAAAGACGTTTTAGTTATTAATTTTGGAGATATACAAAGGGATTTCAAAATATGGAATGAGTTTATAAAAATGGGATTTTGTAAAAGGAATGAAAAATTTTTTTGATAAATAATCCTTCTTAATTACGGTTGTATGGAAGCATTCATTCCGTAGTTAATACCGAGGGAAAAGTAGGTTAGATTTTAGAGTAAGAAATGTTCAAAATGATATTCGTTTTCGGTCCATTTGAATATGAATTTGGAAAAGGAGAAATCTTCCTTAAGTATTGTTATTATACTTATACTGTTGAGATAAGTATATGGAAACATTTTCTTAGTATTGGAAATATAATATTTTGTTAATACAGTTATATCTGTGAGATAAGTATATGAATGTTTTTTCAAGTATTGAAAGGAATATAAGGGATTTTGAAATATTTTTGTAAAGGTACTTTGAATCAAATAATATAAAAGAGATTTTTTTTTTAATGGAAGATTAATTAACAGAGGCACAGTGGATCTTACATGGAATTTAATCTATTTTTTTATTGTTGTTGTTTATTTGATAGTTAAATAACCGACTACCGAATCTTGGTCAAAATATAACTCTATAATATCTAGGAGAAACACGGAAGCTATATGGCACAGTCATCTTTGATGATGATGCACTGTGCATATAAATCTCGTTTTGTTCTCCTAGAATAAATGATAAGAAAATCCATCTACTTAAACGGTTAGGATGTGATCTCGCTCTTATGTATTGTCTGATTATTTCCAAAATAAATGGAGTGGAGTTTATTGGAACTATTGATTTGGCTTTGGAGCAACCGGTAAGCGAGGGAGTATACTTGTATGAGATGAATCAAATCCGTAACCACTCCAAAACTATATGCACATTTTACACTTTGGAAATGGTTCGAGACTGGTTTGAGATGATGATACCAAGAACGTAATTCTTTGAAGTGCAAGGCTACCTGCTACTAATTCAAAGGTTGGTTATAAAAAAGATGTAGTGGAATTAGTGTCTTCGATTTGTTGATATCATGAACAACTTGTATGGATGAATGCCAGCATTGCATTATTGCCTGGAAGGCAGTGTTAGCATTCCAAGTACGAATTGCTAAGATGAAAAGGTAAAAGCGTAATCTCACAAGCCTCATAACCCAGTAATGGATAAGATAGAAGTGCCCGTAGAGCCTTGTGGTGAGCTAACATTAGGAGCATCGATCCTTGATCTATATTATGTTTATGGATATTGGTATGCACATCGAGCGACAGTGGTGTAAGGTTTGCAGCTCGGTACTTAAGGGACGATGTAATCCGGTATGTCATGTTAAAGAGGGAGTCAGCTCTGTCTTAGCAAGGGATCCATGTATGGCCCTTAGGTACATTTGATTTAGAGGTGTACTGTACGAAAGGTAGTCCCTTACCTTGTCATCGTTGGAATCCAAGCTCCAATATGCCCTACAGTTTTAGTTATAGAATCTAGTGCGGTTAAATGTAATTATAGGTAAATATTCCAGATATGTTATATATTTATTTTCCACCACTGCCTATAACACCCCTAATTTTTGATAACATTATTTAAGAGATTTAATTGGATAAATTAAATAGAATAATGTAATTGTAAGTGATAAAGGGATTGAGACTTGAATTAATTAATTAAGGTTGTACCTAATAAACTAACTAATGGGCTTAAGAATGGATTTTGGTTATTAAATCCAATGACCATTACCCATATGTTCATTCCTACCTTATTCTTCCCATTCACATCATTTTTGAAAATGTAAATCAAAGGATAGAGGGACGGCCGGCCATTAAGAGGAAGAATAATTCAAAAATTAAAACTAGAAAATCAAGCTTATGGAAAATCAATCTCAATCCAATCTTCTTATCTAGATCAAGGTGAATAATAATTCCATCTCTACTCTTTTTTTAATCATATATTTTCAAATTTAAGGATAATGTAACGACCCGGAATTTTCGATTCCAGAAATTCCAAATTGTTAGAGAAAAGAAGAAAGAGATAGAAGAAGAAACAGAAACAAATCATAGATTCTCACATTCACAGCGGCAAAATATAATATTAAATAATAGCAGTTATACAAAGGAAAACTGTATCGGCTAAATTACATTCAATACATTAGAGCTACAACCATTACTTAAAATTGGATGGTTAAAATTAACTTGTTTCAGAAATACAGACAATAGTATACACAGCTGAAACTCCATACATTCCTGTCATTCAGCTCGCCTCCGAGCTCCAGAACGTCCAAACCTGAAAATCTATAATACTCGGTCTGACTTGAGCATTACATCAAAGTAACACCCGGGTCAGGCTGGAAACCAGAGTGAGTAAACCCATATAATTTGAGATACTAAGATATAAAATTTATTTAAAACCCAGGGTAACTCGTACCTCACAACGAGTTCTTAACTTGCTGTAGTCCAATACACATCTTACAATCATATCTAAGTATCATTACTCAGATTAAATGACCAAGTTTACATTATTTAGTCCATCCCAGCCTATTTATTCCAAGGTCAAATCCATAAAGAATTATTGTAGATTACAAATCGAAGTGGTTTCAGGTATGTACTAATGCCTGACCCTGGTCTCTTCGAGTCCAATATCATCTTAAAAACAAAGCTGCTTAAGTTTAAACAATTCCATTTATATCCGGAATTACATATTTACATAGCCATTTATCATAGATAGACAACCATATTATCACAGTTCAGTCCAACAAATCATATCACATAGCACCACAAATTTCTTATCAGAGATATCAAATAATCCAAGGCATACAATATCATTCAATTATTCATAAGCAAGATAAATTAGTCATACCATTTCTAATTAATTCAATTTAAATAAATTAAATTAATTACCACAATCACCCTTTTATAAATCATGCTTACTTAATCATTAATTTATTACAAACAAATTAATTAATCATTCTTTAATTATTATCTAAATTAATCATCCTTGATTAATTATCCTTCAATTACATTAAGTAATTAGCCCTTAATTAATTACACAAATTAATTATCTTCAAACCAATCACATTAATTAACCTTTAACTACCATCTTAGTTAATTATTTATAATTAATTTCTTTAACCCTTAATTAATTACATTAATTAAATATTCTATAATCACTTTCTTTGATTAATTATCCTTTAATTAATCTCATTCATTAATTACTAACCTTTGATTAATTATCTTAATTAATAAATCCTTTAATTAATTACACTAAGTAATTAATCCTTAATTACTTTTACTAAGTAATTATTCCTAATTACTTCATTATGTAGTTGTTCTAAATTACTTACACTAAGTAATTATACTTTATCACTCTCATTAAATAATTATTCTTAGTTACTTTTATCAATTAACCATCCTTTAATTAATTAATACTTAAATTAATTACATTCATTCATTATCCTCTAATTACTTTAAATAATTATACTTTAATCAATTACATTCATTGAAATCTTCTTGATTAGTTTAAGTTTAATACAACATACCTACTACTTCTTAATTTCATCATTTATTATATTTGAAATCGACTAGAGATTTAATTAAATATTTGACCCAAAATTTAATTATTCAAATCCAAACCAATTTATCTTTACAATAATTAACTAAAAAAATTAAGTCTTGTTTAATAACGCTTGGAACTTGTTACAAAAATTAAACTTTTGCTCTAGATCTTTGAAAAAATTTGATGCTTTAAGACTTAAATTTTCTAGCCTTAAAATCTGTTACTACAAATTTACTCGCGTATCAGTTTACCCGGTAACTAAATAACCCAAGCCATAAATCAAATTTTTAAGTCAAAACTCGAGCTAGCAACATATCTTTCCCAAGAAAAACACTAGCCACACGCGAGCAAAACTGCTCGTCTTAGCTTCGAGACAAACCACAAAAATCTTCAAGACAAACCCAAGCATTATCCTCCTTCTACCCCGATGCCAATCGACACAGCACACAGCTGCTATGCTGGAACACTCGTGCACGTGCACGCGCCACCCGTCATTATTCCGATCATCGTCACCTACGCCGTGAGTCGTCCCTAGCCTCCCAACATGATAACGATCATCAGAACTTCGATTCGAACACAAAATCGAGATCGAGCCTGAGTGAACCCAAAACTGGAACGAACCATCGCCCAAAACTTCACATGTCTGGCCACCAGAACCATCGTCACTCTGACCATCACCTCGCCATAGGCCCATGCACCAAATCCCCCTCATGCGATCACGTCCGAAGCATCAACGACTCCGCAATAGCCCCGATTTCAACGTCGACACCACCAAGCTCCCAAACCCTACAATCACCCCGCCGTGCCACCACAGTGAGTGATAACACCTCCGACTATTTTTCCCACAACCATCGATTTACGAGCCACCATTGGCCAAGACCTCGAGTTTACATACTGTCATGATCGCCAGAAATTGATGTTTACCCACTTTCCGATCAACTCACAAAATCACGACACTCACAACAATAGAAATCATGAAACTATTGTCAAAAATCATTATTTTCAATAACAATTTAGATTATGAACTTGAATCTAGAAATCATTTAATTTAAAATTTTGATATAATTTGAATCTTACTGTTCTTCTTCCTCTCTATTAAATCTAGCTACTAATTGCGCCGAAGCAATGCGGGCGAGAAGAAAAACAGAGCACAAAGTTGCAAATACTTTGAAAGGAACCCCGGTCTACAAGAACCGATCAGATGGTATTGATCATGGTGCCTAGTCAGCACCGAACCAAGGAAATAGTTCGGGCCATCTGGTGAAATTGTTCGAGGAAATGATTCCTACCGGACCGTTTACGCAGCCTTGTAGGAGTCTGGTTGACACATCAAGGATACTGACCAGAGTTGTTTGCTACCAGAAATCAAGTCTAGATGGACTTGCTCTTCATCTTGTACTGCTAGCTTAAAATTATTTTTAAAATTGATAACATGGTATAACAATCAAGTTTTGTTTATACATCATGTCCTAAGGAAGATCAGGGAAAAAGAACATGACTTTTTTTTCAAATCTTAAACCCTGAACAGCAAGAACAGAACAAATGTTCTGTAAAGAGATGCTCATCCATTCAATTCATATATATATATATATATATATATATATATATATATATAATTCATATTAAACAATCATATAAGCATTTATCATACTTCACTTAAAAATTTCTACATGCAACCAGATTTATAAAATAGATTTGAAGTTTGTTCATTCACTTATTTTGTAAGAGCAAAGAACAGGCTCTCCAGATTTTGATATTTAGTTTTGATGATGATTTGAAAATGATTTTGTTCCTAAAACTTGTATTTGATTCTGATCTTAACTTGCTTGATTTTTGAGATGATCTTTGAATCATTGATGTTTGAATCTGTTTTGATTTTTTCTTTGATCGAGTTGAAGACATTGTTTTGTTTAGGTTTTTGGAGATAAATGTTTTTACTTTGAACTGGAATCAAGTTTTCTCCTTTGATTTTTTTACTCTAATTTAGGTTACAGGTTTTTTTCTTGTTTTTGAATATGAAAATGGGAATGAATTAAGAGAGGAGATAGTTTATATAAGTCTATGCAGTTAATGCGCTCGGCAGATTCAAAGCGGTGGAGGTGCAAAAAGTCATAGCGGGGATACAACGAGGATATAGCAGGATATAGCGGATGGCTCTAAAATAGCATATAAAACTCGTACTTGATGATTTTACAAATATATATAAATGGTAATTAAATGAAAAATTATCATTCAATTGAATTATAATTAATACATAAATAATTTTAAATAAAAACGTATATACTTTAAATAAACGTAAAACTGTTATATAACATAATTGAATTTAGTAGAATATTAGAGTATTTTCATTTCTAAAAATATATTGAAAATTAAATCAAATAAATTAGTTTCATAATTTTTATAATGTATAAATGCAATTTTTCAATTCATTTTATTAAAGAAGATATAGCAGAAATAGCGGAATATAGCGGGAATAAAGGGATATAGCGGAAATAACGGGGCTTAAAGCGGAAAGGCTATATTTTGGGGCTACATTGAAAAATCATAGCGGTTGAAATCCGCTATGAGATATAGCGGGGTTATAGCGGGGTAATAGCAGGGCATTAACTACACAGATAGGTTTAATTAGGATTTGTTAAAAATAAAAGAAAATAAAAATAAAATGGTGACACTTGTTCAAAAATTTAACACTTGTCTTTTACATTAGTTAATCCCCTTACACATGTTATTAAAAAGACTTATAAGCTAACACATGTAATTATGCATGAATTTATTAATTTTTTTTAAATGGTTATAAGTGATGCAGGCCAGGAGGTGGGTTTGATTGCTTCAAGTCGTGAAGTCCATAACGACTTACAACCTAAGGTGTTGGATGATGCAATACACCAGATCCTACAAGTATATGGTGGCCAGCGACCTAGCGAAAGTCGTGAATGACCTAATGAAGACCGAGGTGTGCAATTTGCATTGGATTTAGGTCGGCTACGACCTAGTGTACTTATAGGTCGTCCAAGCGACCTAACAGATCAAGGGGATCAACCTAACGAGCTACATGATCCAGGGCAACAAGCGTTAGGTCGGTCGCGACCTAATAGGATACGAGTTATCGAGTTAGCCATAAGTCACTCCAGCTGCATTGACGAGTTACGACCTAGTGGAGGAGTTTTAGGTCGATCACGACCTAACAAGCTATGTGAAGAGGAGTTACGACCTAACAAAACGTTAAGTCGTTCGCGACCTACCAGGGGGAAGGATAACGAGTCACGGAGAAGTGAGTCGTTCGGAGTTAAGTCGCATGGAGATGAGTCATTCGGTCTTAAGTCATTGAAGACCTTAAGTCGTTGAAGATCTTGAGTCGCTGAAGGTCTTAGGTCGAGAATCTGTACTGAGTCTTGAGTCGTTTGATTTTTAAGTCGTAGGTCGTGTGCGTTGTATCTTAGGCCGGGTGCTTGTAATTCTGCTCTGTAACTTGTTGAGTCGTTGGATGATAGGTCGCGTACGACCTAAACTAAGTCGTAGGTCGTGTACTGGGTTTGTTGAGTCGCATGTAACGTTGTGTTAGGTCGGAGGCGACCTTCTTTAAGTCGTATGTCGTGATGAACTAGTGTTGTACTGTCTTAGGTCGTGTAATAAATGAGTCGCGTGATGTTGAGTCGCTAGCGACCTATGATGAGTCGTAAGTCGAGTGCGACTTAAGGTCTGGGTTGTGAGAAAACTATAAATAGGGTGTGTGTTGTAAATTGAAGTTGATTGATGGTTGAATAAAATTTCATTTGATTGCTTTGTGCTTTCTTCTAATTGGTAGTTGAGTGTGATCTCCTATCTCCACCTACGACATTCGAGTGCGCTCGAATCTTCGTTTGTGAAGCCGATTCATGAAATCTTGTGCGCAAGATCAATGTCGAAGAATCGTAGTTCCTTCATCACGGTATCGTGCGCGATCAACGTGTTAAGGATAGCTAGAATCCGATATCTCTTGAGATCAACGGATTTGGGCATTTCAGCATCATTCAATCCACCGATTGCTATTTTCACCGATTGAAGTTTATTTTGATTAATCCGCTGCGTCAGTTTTGGTATCTGAGCTTGACTTAGCCAATCATGGCTAAGACGAGTCTTGGAGCCAAGAAATTTGAAGTTGAAGTTCATCGTGTTCATCTTGAAGTTGCAACAAGTTTGGAGTTTTCGATCCATTCCATCTTGGATCAAAATCCGGAAAGTGTTTGGATTTTTGGAGAAGTGTTGGAGCCGAGAATTGAAGCATCAGTTTGTGAGGAGTTTGATTCGTGAAATTTTGGTTTGAAAGTGAAGTGGTGTACGACTTAGTGTTGAAGTGTTGAAGATCCCTTTGAAGTGCAAGACCGAGTAAAGTTTTTGAATTTTTTTGAAGCATTTAGAGATTAAGCCGTGTGTAGGTAGAAGCCGAGCTAATTCAAGGAGGAGTATGAAGAGCTTAGGCCGAGCTAAGCATTGAAGTGGGCCGAATTTGTTGAATTTGTGCAAAGTTCGTTCAAAGTTGAAGTATGTTTGACTTTGATGAAGTGAAGTTTGAAGTTTTGAAGTTTGTGTTTGAATTCGTGAAATATTTGTAATTGTGTGATTATGCCTCAGAGAAGAACTAACCGACATCTGAATGATGCCGAAATGTATAGAAGAGAAGACATTAAAGCAATAGAGCAACGAATTAGTGATAATCTCGAGGAGAAGTTCAATAAAGGTTTTGGGAAGTTAGGGAAGTTGATGTCTGACTTGAATCGAAATCAAAGGAGAGTGTCGCCACATTTTTACCAAGATCGAAGAGATCATCAGTTTCAACTAGACGAGACAATCATGATTATCGGGCTGAAGAGAGAAGAGCTTATCGTGATTACGAGCATGAGCCATATGGTGATTATGAAAGAGGAAGTAGAGAGGATGAACATGGTTATAGAAGAGTCAATGTTCAGAATCGACATCGAAGCTCATCTAATTTTGAAGAAGATAGTTATGATGATAGCATTCACTTTCGATATCCGGATCAAAGGCAAAGTCGATATAGAAATGTTGAAGAGAATGGTCATACACGAAAATCAAGGATGGGCACAGAAATTCCAGAATTCCGAGGTGGTCTACGAGCAGAGGAATTCTTTGATTGGTTGTCAAAGGTTGAAAAGATTTTTGAACTCAACGACGTTACTGAAGATCGTCAAGTGAAGTTAGTTGCTACGAGCTTGAGAGGAAGAGCTATGGATTGGTGGCAACAAACTAAATCAACCAGGGAAAGAATGAAGAAATCTAAAGTTGTCAAGTGGGACAAGATGAAAAGAATGATGAAGGCAAATTTCTTACCCTACAATTATCAAGTTCGTATGGATCAACAGTTGCAGAAGTTGAGTCAGGGGAGTCGAGGAAAGGGTGTGGTTACAAGCTCCAGCAATCAGAGTAGAGGTGTTCATTGCAGTAGAGATGTTTCTAAGAGAGTCAACAAATCAGTTGTACCTGGAAACATTGAGACAAATGTTGATGACCGAATTAAGCGATATCATTATCAGGAGTTTGACCATCGAGGTGTTGAATGTGCAGAGCCCAAGAAGAAAGCATTAGCTGTGGAAGAAAGTGAAAATGAGGAAGTGGATGATTCAACTGAAAGCAAGCCGGAAGAGGAAGAGGAACCAACTAGTCCAATATCATTCAGCGAGAGTGTTGAAGAATCGGAAGGTAGTGCTGAAACATTGGTTAGGTATGAGACAAGTGGAGAGCTTAAAACTCCTGAGGAGGTTAAACCAATGTTGGAAGAACTAGAAGAGGTTGGTCCTACAGAGTCAGTCGCAACCTTACCACTAAAGTTTGACAATGAAGATGAAGAAGTCGAGTTGGAGAATGAAGAATGTAATTTGTTGAGGAAGATTGATGCAGTTAACTTTTATCAACGACCACAATTTGATGACGATGAAGGTTCTTTGTCAGGGGATGTAGAAGTTTTGTCAAAGGATGAAGGGGGTAACTTGTTGAGGAGGACTGATGAAATTGATTTTTACCAACCGCCAGAATTTGATGTTGACGAAGAAATTGAGTCAAAGAATGTGGATGTAGAAGTTGATTACGCGTCATTGCCAACGTTTGATATCGATAGTATGGAAGAAGAAATTGTCTTCGGAGTTGAGGGAATTCATTTGATGGTGGAAGATTCTTGTATAACACCTGAGCTTATGGATGAGAGTCAGCCAAGTATTAATTTCTTAATTTTCGAGGAACCCGAACAAAGAGAGAGTGAAGTAGAAAAGAAGGCAGAATCAGAAAGTTTATTATCTTTGAGAGAGTTCGTCAATGAAATGGAAGATGAAGATGAGATGTCTGAGGAACTGTTTGAAGAAACTAACCCTGTATTTTTGGAAGAGTATGTGGAAATGAGGAATGAAGTGTTTGAATTGACCAAGCAAGGAGCAAGTGAAGATCTTGATGTTTTCAAGGAAGTTGGATCAGAATTCGATGAGTCAGAAGTCGAATATTCTAAGGCATTATCCGAAGAGTTACCATCCCTCCAGGACATTCAACGTCAAACGGAACTAGTACCCGATGCTATTTTATTACAAGGATCGTATGATCTCGAGGATATGACTGAACAGGAAGAGTTAAACATACAGGATGAAGAGAAGGATTATCAGTTGGAATTGCCTGATCATGTCTGCACTGTTGACATTATTAACTTCAATTACTTGGAACCGTTGTGTGAAAATAAACATGTTGAAGGAGAAGCGAGTGGGAGATCATTTCAGTTAGAAGAATTTGATGCAACACATCAAGGGAAGATGCTAGATGATGACACATCTGAACGAGTTAGGGAAAGACAAGAAGCTTAGCATGAATCATCACACTTTTTCAGTCAGGGTTTCCTAAGTCGTTCCGTGATTCTAAACTTCCTTATATCATCTCACATTTTAGACATGATTTGGTTCTACATCACATCTGCCTATTAGCCGAAGCAATATGGTATACGACACTATTCTTATGAAGTTTTGTGTTACATGAATTGGATCTGGCACCTAGTTCTTAGTTTATTCCGCATCGTTTCATATGTCATCTCCCTTAGATCACTTCCTTATGCCGCCTGCCTAATGCCACGTATATTCCATTCTATGCATTCTTTATTCCAAACCGCATCGTCAAAGGGTCAAGACAAGGTCAATCTCAAGAGTGGTTATCACCAGAGCCACATCAGACCAGATAATGAATGGAAGACAGCGTCTCGAAGAAGAAAGCTTGTAAATTCGAGGACGAATTTTTCCCAACCAGGGGAGGATGATGCAGGCCAGGAGGTGGGTTCGATTGCTTCAAGTCGTGAAGTCCATAACGACTTACAACCTAAGGTGTTGGATGATGCAATACACCAGATCCTACAAGTATATGGTGGCCAGCGACCTAGCGAAAGTCGTGAATGACCTAATGAAGACCGAGGTGTGCAATTTGCATTGGATTTAGGTCGGCTACGACCTAGTGTACTGATAGGTCGTCCAAGCGACCTAACAGATCAAGGGGATTAACCTAACGAGCTACATGATCCAGGGCAACAAGCGTTAGGTCGGTCGCGACCTAATGGGATACGAGTTATCGAGTTAGCCATAAGTCACTCCAGCTGCATTGACGAGTTACGACCTAGTGGAGGAGTTTTAGGTCGGTCACGACCTAACAAGCTATGTGAAGAGGAATTACGACCTAACAAAACGTTAAGTCGTTCGCGACCTACCAGGGGGAAGGATAACGAGTCACGGAGAAGTGAGTCGTTCGGAGTTAAGTCGCATGGAGATGAGTCATTCGGTCTTAAGTCATTGAAGACCTTAAGTCGTTGAAGATCTTGAGTCGCTGAAGGTCTTAGGTCGAGAATCTGTACTGAGTCTTGAGTCGTTTGATTTTTAAGTCGTAGGTCGTGTGCGTTGTATCTTAGGCCGGGTGCTTGTAATTCTGCTCTGTAACTTGTTGAGTCGTTGGATGATAGGTCGCGTACCACCTAAACTAAGTCGTAGGTCATGTACTGGGTTTGTTGAGTCACATGTAACGTTGTGTTAGGTCGGAGGCGACCTTCTTTAAGTCGTATGTCGTGATGAACTAGTGTTGTACTGTCTTAGGTCGTGTAATAAATGAGTCGCGTGATGTTGAGTCGCTAGCGACCTATGATGAGTCGTAAGTCGAGTGCGACTTAAGGTCTGGGTTGTGAGAAAACTATAAATAGGGTGTGTGTTGTAAATTGAAGTTGATTGATGGTTGAATAAAATTTCATTTGATTGCTTTGTGCTTTCTTCTAATTGGTAGTTGAGTGTGATCTCCTATCTCCACCTACGACATTCGAGTGCGCTCGAATCTTCGTTTGTGAAGCCGATTCACGGAATCTTTTGCGCAAGATCAACGTCGAAGAATCGTAGATCCTTTATCATGGTATCGTGCGCAATCAACATGTTAAGGATAGCTAGAATCCGGTATCTCTTGAGATCAACGGATTTGGGCATTTCGGCATCATTCAATCCACCGATTGCTATTTTCACCGACTGAAGTTTATTTTGATTAATCCGCTGCGTCATAAAGCTTTTATCTTCAAATTCCCTAATAAATAAATATCTTAATTTATAAATGTAAAATCCTTTAAAAGAAAATAATACAAAACAACTATATTCTAAATAAAATCATATATAACATATTTTAAAATCCAAAATATATTTAAGATATATATATATATCTATCTTTTGAAATTTAATATCAAACCCAAATTCAAATTTAAATTAAATTTAAAATCCAATTTTAAAATCAACTCAAATATATATGTATAAATTTAAACAAACACAAATTCAATTTGTAAACAATAATTCTATTTAAAAATCTATTTATATCTACATTTAAAACCATCACATTATTATTATTGTTTAAAAATAACAATTTCCAATTTTAAGTAATTTATAAAGGAGATTATCACATTTATTTGTTTGATCTATAAATCAGTATTTTCAATAGTCAAATCGGATAATTTATCCAATTATCTGATGCCCGAAAATCCGGGTTATCACATTCCTCCCTCCTTTAAACCTTTTCGTCCTTGAAAAAGAACAAAGCCAGAATTTATTCAATACCCAAAATCAGATATATTATTCTTTGATTATTTTTAAAACACTTTTAAAATCCATATAACATTATAAAACAGTTTTATAAAAATACTTCTTATAACTCGATGTTTCCACAAGTCTATCTTCGTTCTTACAGAAATTCAATCATACGTTGATTAGGCGTAGGACTGAAAATCTATAAGTACTTAGCAGACCCATTTTCAACACCCTATGAAAATACTTGGAAAAGCATTTTTGAAAACTTTGCGAAAATATAGAAAATATTTTTGAAATAGAGGAAACATCTTTGGTGAGAATGCTCTGGAAATCATCACCCGCTCCATGGTCACAGTTAACCCGATGGTAACGTTGCCATCCCGGCAAATCCATAGATAACTGTAGGCACTCCGCGCCCCTCGATTACGTCATGGAACCTACTACAGATCGCAGCTACATCTGGGGTTACGTTGCTGTAATAGCAAAAAAAACCCATATAACTGTCGGCATTAGCGCCCTCAAATTTTGCTGCCAAATAAAATGACACTTCTCCACTCGACCATAGATCGCAGTCTTCCGATGCTACGTTGCCTTTCCGGAAAAATCAAGTGTAGCCGTTGACACTCGCCTCCACACGATTTCCGCTATGGTCCATAGTAGATCGTGGGGACATCGAGTTACACTGTCGTTGCAGCATAACCCAAATGTCTCTGTAGGCATCAGCGCTCTCGACTTTTGCTACCCAATAATCCTCAGGAACTTCAAGTTCGGACTTCCTCACAGGATCCACTTTAGAGCCTCCCCCCTGGGGCTCAAGGCAGTACCAACCTATGGTACTCCTAAGAAGTTCATTTCAAGGGAGCTTCTTTTTCTCCAGAGCCATTTTCAAAACACTTTATACTATACACATATAGTATTTTCCAAATCAGACACCTAGTATGAATCTCATATAAATCTCCTTTTCTCAAAATCAATTATTCCAAAATCGATAATTCTCAAACTAGGCTTTCTAAATTTCCAAAATTGATTTTTCCCCAAAAATCAAAAGCCTTTCCAAAATCCATAGGTTCCAAAACCTTTTTCCCAAAATCATTCTCATAAAATCCTTCATATATATATATATATATATATATATATATATATATATAACTTTGAAAATCTTTGGATCACTTCATTCTTGTATAAATTCCCTTTTTATACTTTAAATATTTTCGAAAACCTTTTTTATTCTGGCTATAGATTCAACAAGGGGAGTTTATCAATTATATATACATAACTTTGTTCATGCCAAATCAATATTCAAACTTGATTACTCTATAAAGTCACTTGTCATATTACTTACTTTCATAAAGTAAATTTCTACCATAGAAATATCCAATTTCCACTTTATTTCATCATATATTTGACAAAATATACTTTTCATTTCAAAAACCATTTAACAGTTCTTATCCACAAATTTTCAATATCAATTTCATTCAAACCCATACAATGTACACATATCATACGTACGCTATATCAATCTGATCGCTCACTCGATCACACAATTTCACTTCCGAACTAGTATCGTCCACCTAATTTCCTAGTGCAGACTCAGATCTGGTTTCTTGATCAGAAATCGTCATTCTTCTTGCATAGTCATAACTATGATAGAGAATTTCCAGAACCAATCAAAAATCCATATCCACGTTCGCCGTCCAAAAACGAGTGAAAAATCCTAACTCGGATCGATATACTATCTCAAAATTCTATGCTCGAATCTGGATCAAATTATTATGCGAATAGAATAATATACGTATATCCTACGTATCTATCCCCATATATTATTAGCCAAATCAGTTCCCTTTTCTATTCATTTTGATTTCTATTCACTTATTCACATTTTCCTCAATCCCCATTTGGATTGTCACTTTAATTCTTATCTCTATTGGTATTTAGTTATGAACAGTTTGAACTCTGTCCAGCTTAAATTTAGAAAATAGCTAGAAAAATTAAAAATAGATAAGTAGTTGAAAAATGATTATTAGTTATAAAATAGTTAAGTAACTGTAAAATAGTTGGAAAATAGTCAAATAGTTATAGATTATTTAGGTAATTGCAAAATAGTTGTGAAATAAGTATAAGATAGTTTTGGGTTTTAAAAATAAAAGTTATAAAGTAAATAGTTAAGAAAATAGATTTAAGAAAGTTTATATTAAAATAATTTATTTTGAAAATAGTCCAGAGCCAAACTGTTTAATTCCGAATCTCCATTTCCAATCAATTTTCAGTTTCCCAAATTCAAATCAATTCCCATTTGAATTTTCAAACTTATACAACTTTAATTTCGCTTCAAATTAATCCAATTCAAATTTTCCATTTGAATTCTATGCTTATCCATCTTCAATTGCAATTTCAATTAATTCAAATAAATTTCAAATCGAACCAATTTCAATTCATTTCAATTCCAGTTTGAATTAATCCCAATTCCAATCTCCACTTTTAAATCATCTTGAATTATATAAATTCGAGTTAAATTTTCAGTTGCTGATTTAATTCCTTTGAATCAAATTAATCTTTACTTTATTTTAACAATTAAAATTTAAACAATTAAATTTTGGGTCCAAATTTCAAAATTTCATTTAAATTTGCCTATACTTCTTCATAGACTTATTTCTAATTTCAAATCATAGTTCAAATCCTTTTTAAATAATTTAATCTTTCAAAAACCAATTTATTACCCAAATTCAATTTCGAAACCAATTTTCGACAATTTCAGTTGCAATTTTATCTCAAACATTCAGAACTTAAATTCAAAGTGATTTCACTTTCACAAGTTCAATTTTTACCTTAAAAAATCAAGTTTACTTAAATAATTTCAAATTAAAGTTTTACTTCCATTTCATTTCTACAATGGATATAAAATATCACAATCCACTTCTTACTTCATTTTAAACAAACCAATTCACAGTTTCATAGATTATTGATAACAGTAGGATGATATTAGGATAAGTCAAAGTAAATAAACATCCAATTTATTGAAAACATCCACCAATAGCATCTATTACCCATTCCCAGAACTCAAACCCGTTTGAGATCTTATATATCTCCCTTCTAAATCAACTCATTTAACTTCCCTAAGCTAAATCTCAATTTCATCTTGAAATTTCCAAATCAGGTTGTTCATTCAAACTTACTTAACTTCCTCCAAGTTAAATTCAATTTAATCCCGTTAACCTTACTCAAATTTGAATTCTCCATTTCAAACTTCAAATTTCTATCAATATTCTTTCTTACTTATAAGTTCAAAGACTTATATCACTTTGGGTCTTTACATCACACTTCAGGGAAAATCAAAACTCAACACCTTAGAGTTTATTTCAAATCATCATTGTTATTATGTATATCCATACATACATACATATTCATTTCTTAGCCCACCAAGTCATACCTTAAGTTTAAACCACCTTTGGTTTTAATTTAAAACAAATTTCTTTAAATTTTCCAAACATCTCTTATTTAAAAATAAGATCACGTTTAAAATAGTCTGAATAATATCAATTCTTTTAACATTTTGAAAACAATTTCAAATGTTTCTAGACTTAGGATTCAAAACTTCACAATTTAAATTATCTTCAATTCCAATTTGTAAGTTATACTCACCTAAATGTTTGCCTCCTTAAACATTTCATTTTTGCTTCTCATTAACAAGTGTTTCATTATTAAACACAACAACCATTTATGATAATAACCAAAATTATCATATCTTGATACCAATTCATTATCTTATTCTGAAAACACTTCTACAAATTCAGGATTTTAACTTCTGTTTGGATCCATTTCAAACTTATCTTCATTCAATATCAATTTGGTTGTACTACTACTTCCATTTAATTCTCATTATTGTTTTTAATTCCAATAATCAACAACCAATTTCTTTAATATATTTAATAATAAGAAAAATTATTTCTTTATACTTCAAAAGTTAAACTTATATGGAAATCATTTTATAAGTAAATAACAAATACGCCCTCATATATACTACACTCAACTCATTCTAGGGTACTATTGACCCTATTCTTAATATGTAAACCCACCAGACCCAAGGTTCTCGCTTAACCTTGCTCTGATACCAAATGTAACGACCCAGAATTTTCGATTCCGGAAATTCCAGACTGTTAGAGAAAAGAAGAAAGAGATAGAAGAAGAAATAGAAACAAATCCCAGATTCTCACATTCGCAGTGGCAAAATATAATATCAAATAATAGTAGTTATACAAATGAAAACTGTATCGGTTAAATTACATTCAATGCATCAGAGTTACAAACGTTACTCAAAATTGGATAGTTAAAATTAACTTGTTCCAGAAATACAAACAATAATATACACAGCAGAAACTCCATACATTCCTGCCATCCAGCTCGCCTCCTAAGCTCTAGAGCATCCTAACCTGAAAATCTGTAATACTCGATCTAACCCGAGCATTACATCAAAGTAACACCCAGGTCAGGCTGGAAACCAGCGCGAGTAAACCCATATAATTTGAGATACAGAGATATAAAACTTATTAAAAACCACGGGGTAACTCGTACCTCACAACGAGTTCTTAACTTGCCATAGTCCAGTACACATCTTACAATTATATCTAAATATCATTACTCAGATTAAATGACCAAGTTTACATTATTTGTTCCATCCCGTCCTATTTATTCCAAAGTCAAATCCATAAAGAATTATTATAGATTACAAATCGAAGTGGTTTCGGGGATGTGCTGATGCCCGACCCTGGTCTCTTCAAATCCAATATCATCTTAAAAACAAAGCTGCTTAAGTTTAAACAATTCCATTTATATCCGGAATTACATATTTACATAGCCATTTATCACAGGTAGACAACCATATTATCACAGTTCGGTCCAACATATCATATCACATAGCATCACAAATTTCTTATCAGAGATATCAAATAATCCAAGGCATACAATATCATTCAATTATTCATAAGCAAGATAAATTAGTCACGCCATTTCTAATTAATTTAATTTAAATTAATTAAATTAATTATCTCAATCTCCCTTTTATAAATCTTGCTTACTTAATCATTAATGTATTACAAAAAAATTAATTAATCATCCTTTAATTATTATCTAAATTAATCATCCTTGATTAATTATCCTTCAATTACATTAAGTAATTAGCCTTTAATTAATTATACAAATTAATTAACCTCAAACCAATCACATTAATTAACCTTTAATTATCATTTCAATTAATTATTTATACTTAATTTCTTTAACCCTCAATTAATTACATTAATTAATTATTCTATAATCACTTTCATTGATTAATTATCCTTTAATTAATCTCATTCATTAATTAACTAACCTTTGATTAATTTATCTTAATTAATAAATCTTTTAATTAATTACACTAAGTAATTAACCCTTAATTATTTTTATTAAGTAATTATTCCTAATTACTTTATTATGTAATTGTTCTAAATTACTTACACTAAGTAATTATACTTTATCACTCTCATTAAATAATTATTCTTAGTTACTTTTATCAATTAACCATCCTTTAATTTATTAATACTTAAATTAATTACATTCATTCATTATCCTCTAATTACTTTAAGTAATTTTACTTTAATCAACTACAACATTGGAAACCTTCTTGATTAGTTTAAGTTTAATACCACATACCTACTACTTCTTAATTTCATCATTTATTATATTCAAAATCAACTAGAGATTTAATTAAATAATTCACCCCAAATTTAATTATTCAAATTCAAACCAATTTATCTTAACAATAATTAACTAAAAAAATTAAGTCTAATTTAAGAATGCTTGGAACTTGTTAAAAAATTAATTTTTGCTCTAGATCTTTGAAAAATTTTGATGCTTTAAGACTTGAATTTTCTAGCCTTAAAATCTGGTACTACAAATTTGCTCGCGTATTAATTTACCTGGTAATTAAATAGCCCGAGCCACAAATCAAAATTTTCGAGTCAAAACTCAAGCTAGCAACACATCTTTTCCAAGCAAAACACTAGCCACACGTGAGAAAAACTGCTTGTCTTAGCTTCGAGACAAACCACAAAAATCTTCAAGACAAACCCAAGCATCATCCTCCTTCTACCACGATGCCAATCGACACAGCACACAGCTGATACGCAGGAACAGTCGTGCACGTGCACGCGCCACCCGTCGTTATTCCAATCATCGTCACCTTCGCTGTGAGTCGACCCTGACCTCCCTACATGATAACGATCATTAGAACTTCGAGTCGAACACAATATCGAGATCGAGCCTGAGTGAACCCAAAACTGGAACGAACCATCACCCAAAACTTCAGCATGCCACCACCTCTGGCGACCAGAACCATCCTCACTCCGACCATCACATCGCCATAGGCCCATGCACCAAATCCCCCTTATGCAATCAAGCCTAAAGCATCCACGACTCCGTAATAGCCCTGATTTCAACGTCGACACCACCAAGCTCCCAAACTCTACAATCACCCCACCGTGCCACCATGGCGAATGATAACACCTCCGACTATTTTTCCCACAACCATCGATCTACGAGCCACCTTTGGCCAAGACCCTGAGTAAACAGACTGTCGCGATCGCCAGAAATTGATGTTTACCCAATTTCCGATCAACTCACAAAATCGTGACACTCACAACAGTAAAAATTCATGTAACTATTGTCAACAATCATTATTTTAAATAACAATTCAGATTATAAACTTGAATCCAGAAATCATTTAATTCGAAATTTTGATATGATTCGAATCTTACTGTTCTTCTTCCCCTCTGTTAAATCTAGCTACTGATTTAGCTTAAAATTTTAAACTGATAACATGATATAACAATCAATTTTTGTTTATACATCATGTCCTAAGGAAGATCAGGGGCAGAGAACATGATTTTTTTTCAAATCTTAAACCCAGAACAACAAGAACAGAACAAATGTTCTGTAAACAGACATGCTCATCCATTCAATTCATATTATATAAAATTCATATTAAACCTTCATATAAGCATTTATCATACTTCACTTTAAATTTGCTACATGCAATAAGATTTATAAAATAGATTCGAAGTTTGTTGACTCACCTATTTTGTAAAAGAAAAGAACAGGCTCTCCAGATTTTGATATTTAGTTTTGATGATGATTTGAAAATGCTTTTGTTCCTGAAACATATATTTGATTCTGATCTTAACTTTCTTGATTTTTGAGATGATCTTTGAGTCATCGATGTTTGAATCTGTTTTGATTTTTTCTTTGATCAGGTTGAAGACATTGTTTTATTTAGGTTTTTGGAGATAAATGTTTTTACTTTGAACTGAAATCAGGTTTTCTCCTTTGATTTGTTTACTGTAATTTAAGTTATAGGTTTTTTTCTTGTCTTTGAATATGAAAATGGGAAAGAACTAAGAGAGGAGATAGATATGTTTATATAGGTTTAATTATGATTTATTAAAAATAAAAGACAATAAAAATAAAATGGTGACACTTGTTTAAAAATTTAGCACTTGTCTTTTACATTAGTTAATCCCCTTACACATGCTATTAAAAAGACTTATAAGCTAACACATGTAATTATGCATGATTTTTCTTTTTAAATGGTTATAAAGCTTTTATCTTTAAATTCCCTAATAAATAAGTATCTTAATTTATAAATATAAAATCCTTTAAAATAAAATAATACAAAACAACTATATTCTAAATAAAATCATATATAATATATTTTAAAATCCAAAATATAATTAAGATATATATATATATATCTTTTGAAATTTAATATCAAACCTAAATTCAAATTAAATTTAAAATCCAATTTTAAAATCAACTCAAATATATATATTTAAACAAACAAACACAAATTCAATTTGTAAATAATAATTCTATTTAAAAATATATTTATATCTATATTTAAAAACATCACATTATTATTATTGTTCGAAAATAACAATTTTGCCAATTTTAAATAATTTATAAAGGAGATTATCACATTTATTTGTTCTGTCTATAAATCAGTATTTTCAATAGTTAAATCAGATAATTTATCCAATTATCCAGTGCTCGAAATTTCGGGTTATCATAGATAAATTCATTTTTATGATATATTAGATGATGATACGCCTGATTTATGATCTATTTGATTTAAACAAGATTGTTTAAAGGAGTTTTTATATGGTTTTAGGTAAAAACTGATATTAAATGATGATTAAATGCCATGGGAAAATTTTATGTTATGATTTTCATGATTTTGGAGTTGGGTTTCAACTTTGATAATTATCCAAGCTATGGAAAGATTATTATGAATTTTCAAAGGAAAATATGGTTATTTGGGTTTATAAATTTATGTTGGAAAATATACTGTGAATTTGGGTTTGAAATTTTGACGTGTTAGATAACATGATTAAAGTGCATTTCTGGAATTTTTGGTGATTTTTCCAAAGTGATTTGCTATGCAAAATAAATTGTTTTAGAAAAGGGACTTCTTTGCAAAAATTGGAAGGGCTTGATTGATTAACTTAACCATGGTTCAGTTCTATATTAGCGGCAGTTATTTTGAAAAAGAATTTGAAAAGTTAAGGCAACCAATCTGGTGTTGACAGATGGCAGGTTAGTTAGTGAAAAGCTTGCTTAAAGTAGTATAAAACTAGGTTTACTTCAAAAAATCGGTTCGGCCTACTTAGGAAAGCACCTGTTACATCCCATATTTTTGATAACACTATTTAGAATATTTAGTTAGCTAAAATAAATAAAATAATGTTAGATCATTAATAGATTGAGATTTGATTAAAATTAAGGGTAGCCATGCCTTGTTAATGTGTAATTCAAAATGAGATAACATAAAAAAGATATGTTAGGAAATAAGGAAGGGAAAAATGAGAAATAGGATGAACTTATACCCTAAACCAACATGTTCATTTCATTTTCTCAAGCAAAAATACCCAAAGTCGGCCACCATATTTAATCTCAAGATAAGATAAAGTTAGGATTGTAAGAAGAAGAAGTAAATCAACTTGTTCAACATCAGATCTCACATCTTTAATCATAAAACTAAGGTGAATGGTTACTACATCCCCTTTTTCTTATATTTTCTGAATTTAAGGGTAAACCGAAATGATTTTGCGTGATAATGACATGTTTCGAATGATTAAATGTTTATATATACTTGTTGGTGATTTATGCATGTTCATATTGATTTATATGATATGTTTTGATGTGAAAACCCTATTTCATGACATCTTAATGCCTTGTGATTTTACATATAGACCAAAAATGTTATTTTAGAAATGGATTTAAATTTTCATAATTTTCTAAATTATGGTGGATTTTACATTAATTTACTAGTGACGAAAATGATTTATTGGGTTATAAATTATATACGTCAAAATACATAATTATTTGGGTCTGAAATTTGTATATGTTAGAAAATACAATGAAAAGGATTTTCTTCAATTCGTATAGAATTTTCCTAAGTGTTTTGATGAACATATAAAATTATTTAAGGTATGGGACTTAAATGTTTAATGTATTTATTAAAAAAAGGGTATTTTGTAAATGATTTAAATTAATTAATTAGCACTGAAATGTGCTGCATTTTTTAGTGGTAAAGAAAAGAGGCAACCAATCAAAAATTTACACATAAAGCATAAGTGAAAAGAACTGTTTATTTCAGGCTTTTTAACTTTTTATTACTTTCGGCACCTGCTTCTGCCTTGGTTGGCTGCCGACCAAGTCCCTCCGCTTCCTTCTTCATTGAAACTAATTTGCCTAGTATCAAGAAATTGGTACATAGCAAACTGGATAGAAGGCAAAAGGTATGAGGTCAAAAGCATAGGTTCCAAAGGGTTCAAAGCATCACTTTGATTTTAAAACCAAAAGGCGCCTGCTTGCTTTAACCTAAATGGCTTTCAACTCAGTTGGCTTTCGACTGGGCCAGTGCATTTAAAGAGATGGCTTCGAATAGGTTGCACTTTAGTTTAAAATGTTTGCTTTCGACAAAGCTGAGACCTTTTTAGCTGTCACTTTCTACCTTTCGACTGCAATGCTTTCGAAGGGAATACTTTGCTTTTAAGACTTGGCCACTTCTCTAATGCTTTCGAAGGGATGGTTTCGACACCATCACTTCTTTACTTAGGAAATGGTTTCGAAACAGATGCATTTGACTTAAATATTTTAAAGACCCTTTTTCTATAATTGAAGTATAACCCAAATGGTTTCGAAAGAAGTGCTTTCGGTTTCAATGGGCTTCTTATCCTTTTGCTCTACTTGAAGGCATGATTCAAATGGTTTCGAATGAGATGGTTTTCAAAGGTTTCGAAGAAGTAACCTTTGAATGGTTTCAAAAAGCTTCCACGGATTTTAAACTGAACCCAAACACTTTCGAAAGGTTTAGTGTTTTAATGCTTTCGAAAGAGTTTAAAATAATGGTTTTGAAGGTGCGTTTCCCCAGGGTTTCGAAGGGGTCGAAAGAGAAGGTTTTCCTTTGTTTTCGAAGCTTTCGATGCAAAGAAAGGAAGGGTTATTCCAATTTTTTTCGAAAGGCAATGTTTAAAGGTTTTAAAGAGGGATGTCTATTATTTTAAAGCTTTCGGAGAAATAAAGGAAAGGATTTTTCAATGTTTTCAAATGACAAGATTTAATGGTTTCGAATGGGGTAAATGTTTTCATCAACAAGGGGTTGAGTGAAATAAATAAATATATATATAACATGGCAAAGTGATTTTGAGTAAAGCATAGAGAATATGTATTTTCCTTGTGTAAAATGATTTAAAGATTTTAATCAATTTAAAGAGTTTTTCAAGAAAAATTTAAGGGAAGTTATCCCTAAGAGAAAATGACTCAAATATTAGAATACTAGATGAGACTGGTATAAGGTCACGCCCTATACATAGCTATTGGCCCCAGCTAATTTAGTCCAAAATTCTAGTGTGTAGGGCTTTGTCATAGGAAAGACTAAAATTATGATTACACATAGAAAGGAATATGCATTTGTATACAGATAGGTTATTGGTGAGCCCGGAAAATCATTAGGATCAAATGACCCTAGGAGATGTTAAGTTAAGGACAAACCATCCAGAAGAGAAGTATTTAATAGATATTTAAGGGCAAACCATCCAAAAGAAGTGTGTCTAACAGATGTTAGATAAATTATGTTATTATGTTTAGTAGGCCTGAGTCAGCCAAAGAAAACTATAATGATCGGACAGATAGTCTATTTTTTACCTGATATGTATGTTTACAAGATATAATGATGCTTTATAGTTTTGACCAGTTTTGGTTGCAGGAAAAGATCTGCGAAAAATATGTTTTGAAAGGGTTTTAGTAAGGGGAAACACGTTCCGCTTAGCGGCATGGTCTCACTTAACATTAATAACCGGGATGTATAGTATATTTCACACCAGGCTTTATATCTGACTCAAAGTTTATGTTTTTCCCCTTAAATTCTCGGGTGCTTAAAGTTGATTTGAGTAGGCTGAGGGTGAGGTTCTTTCTGGTTTATTAGGACGACGAATAAAGCTACCGTAGGAGAGTAGGAGGTTAATGGATAGCTATTTAGGAGTTGCAGTCCTTTATTTTGTGTTTAGTTCCGCTGTATATGTATTAAATCAATTATGGCTATATGACCCTAATCATCCAAGGGGGCATCTTCATATGTTGTTCTTGGCATATTTTGTAATAAGTATATTTTATCATTGCCTGAGAAACATTTTGGGATTATGTAATTTGAATATGGAACGTCTATTTTGAAATGTAATGGAAAATTGTTGTTTTGAAATCTGTGCTTATTTCATATTCAAGTGCTTCTGATATTATAGATACCATTAATGTAGCTGTATTTAGTCGCCGGAAGTTAATACTATGGATGATTGTAGCATCTGTAACGCTTAGCTTTGGAGAGGATGTTACAACTTGGTATCGGACCATAGGTTTATGAAATACTTTAACTAAAAAATGATTTTTTGAAAACATAATCCTTAGGAATTAGAGATAGGATTGGGATATGGGATAATAATATAGTAATGTACTTGTATTTGCTATATATATATATATATATATAAGTATACGCTTTATCTCTAGGGTCCTATCTTTGTTAGGCTATTCTTCTATATCTCATGAGGCCTGAATACAGATATGGATAGAAGAAGAGGCAGAGTCAATCTAGGAGGAGACAATGCCACTACAATTGGAAATGCCTGACCAAATGCTAGAAGGGGCCAGGCTCAGGCTGAGAACATTGGTGCTAGGGTTCCCCAAACACACATGGGATTCATGTATTATTTTTTCGTAAACATGATGCAAGATGGAATCGCAGCTGGAGTTATTGGAGGTAATGCTGCTAAAGGAGGAGTTCAGGAAGCTCCAGTAGTCAATCAGTATGCTAACTTGAGTAGAGACCATAATAGGCTTGGAGGAAAACCATTTATCTAAATGAAGGATATTATTGAAGTAGAAAACTGGCTGCTACATTATGAGAGGATTTTTGCTACTTCACGACAGCTTCAAGGAGTTGCTTTGTTTTAGTGAAATACTGTAACTGCTAGTGTGAATGAAAAGACTATGACGTGGGCGGAGTTCAGGAGGAGGCTTCGAGAAAGGTTCATGTCAGTAATGGCGCATTCTGTCTTGCTCAGGATGTTTGCTGAGCTAGAACAAGGAGAAATGTAAGTTTTGGAATATGCTAGTAGATTCGAAGAGTTAGCCTGGTATGGGTATGCCACTGTTGACATGGTATTGTAAAGAAATGAAAGGTTTTTTAGAGGTCTGAAGCCGGAGTTGGCTAGGGCTACTTTACCGCACATCAGAGATCCTTATGATGTGGTAGTAAAAATGGCATTGAGACATGAGGAGATGTTAGCTTGTTTGGAGAAGAAGAAAGAGAAGGAGGTCTAGGTTGGGCAGGGCCAAAACAGAAAGTTTTCCATAAGAAGAATGCTCAGAAAAGGGAGGCTGCTAAGAAGGCAAAGGCAGATTTGGTGTGCTTCAAGTGTGATAAGAAAGGCCATTATGGCCATGAGTGCCGGATATGCAAAGGAAAGAAAGTTGCTGAGAAGAAAGGGATTAAATGTTTTAACTGCGATCAAATTGCGCACTACAAGAACTAGTGCAATGAGCCAGCAAAAGGGGATAAAGGCTTGGTGTTTGCATTGGAGCCTGCTACGTCAAAGCCGATAGCGCAGGAGAAGGGAAAGGCTATGTTAGGAGGTACGCTTTAGATCCATGATACATCTATTAGTGTTTTATTTGATATTGGTGCATCTCATTCTTTTATATCTAGATGTTTGGTAGATAAACTTAACCTAGAATCCACATATTTAGTTACTTTCTTATAAGTTGCTAATCCGATAGAAGGTATGGGACGCTTGGGATGAAGTGTGACCACTTAGAGTTTGACCTGCTACATTACACCTTTGTTTGCAGTTTTCATGTATTTGATTTTTTTGGGGTTTGGAATTATATTAGGTATGGATTGGTTAAGTAATTATGATGATAGGATATTTTTTCTAGATAGGAAAATATCACTTAGATACCCAGATTGTAATGGTCGAATAATTTACGCTGTAGAAAACCCCAGTTGTGAGGTAAATGCTTTATTAGAAATTATAGAGTTGGAAGATGAGTTGAGTCGCGTTTTTGTAGTTAGAGAATCTAAGTATGTATTTGAGCCTGTAATTGGATTGCTTCCAAAATGAGCCATTGAGTTTCGGATAGATTTAGTGCCTAGTGTAGAACCGATGAGTAGGCCACCAAGTAGAGTGACACCAACAGGGATGGAGTTGAAAACCCGGTTGGTATATTTAGAAGGAAAGAGTTTTATTAGATCAAGTAGTTCGCCATGGGGAGTTTCCGCTGTATTTGTTAAGAAGCCGAATGGATTGTTAAGGCTACGTATCGATTATCCTAAGCTGAATGAAAAGATGATAAAGAATTGATATCCGCTACCAAGGATTGACGATTTGTTCGATCGGTTAAGTGGGGCTAAGATATTCTCCCAAAGAGATTTGGCAACAGGGATTCATCAGCTTAGGGTGGCAGATGGCGGCGTTCAAGACAAGATATGGGTCATACGAATGGTTAGTTATGGCATTCAGACTCAAAAATGTGTCAGCATTCTTTGTAAGTTTGATGAACAGAATTTTCTGAGACCACTTGCATAGATTCGTGTTGGTTTTTATAGATTATATTCTGATATACTTTAAGGATGAGAAGGAGCATGAAGTTCATCTCAGAATCATGCTTGAAACGGTAATGCAACATCAGCTAAAAGCAAAGTTTTCGAAGTTCCATATTTACAAGAAAGAAGTAAAGTTTCTTGGTCACGTGGTTTCGGAGAAAGGATTATCAGTTGATCCAGAAAAGATCCAAGCCATTAATAATTGAAAAAGGCTAGAAGCAGTAACAGAGATAAGAAGTTTCCTTGGATTAACGGGATATTATTGGAGGTTTATAAAGAATTTCTCACGGATTGCAACGCCGATGACTAAGCTAACACGAAAGGATGTAAAGTTTGTATGGATCAATAAGTGTGAGGAAGCATTTCAGAGCTTGAAGCACTTGTTAACCCATGCACCAGTGTTGGTGGTTCCGGAGGGAATCAAGATTTGGTTGTTTATGCTAATGCATGCGGAATAGGATTGGAAGCTATACTAATGCAGAGGGGTAAAATAATTACCTACGCTTCTAGACAGCTTAAACCGCATGAGAATAGGTATCCAACACATGACTTGGAGTTAGCTGTAGTTATATTTGCGTTGAAGGTATGGAGGCATTACCTTTTGGGGGAGAGGTTTGAACTTTATATAGAGCATAAGTTATTAAAGTGCACGTTCTCTCAGAAGAAGCTGAAAATGAGACAGCAAAGATGGTTGGAGTTTCTAATCGCATATGATTTTGGAATAGAGTGCACACCCGAAAAAGGAAATAAGGTTGTAGATGCGCTCAGTAGGAAGCATCAAAATGTAGTGTTAGCTATGGTAGCAGAATGGAAAGACTTAAAATCATTGTCCGCTTGTGAATACGGTGGAGATCTGAAGCTGAGTTTGGTGGAAAGTCCACTAGGTTGTCTTGTTTAGAAGTACGATCAGTAGTGATTGAGAAGATAGCTTCTAAACAGGAGGAGGATCCAGTTTTGGCTGAACAGATCAGAAATTAAAGGAAGGTATGGAGAGTGACGACTTAAAAGATTTCTGTCTTGACTAAAATGGGTGGTTGAGAAAGAAAGGTAGATTATGTATTCCAAATGTTGGAGACATAAGGAAAGATATCTTGGAGCAATGTCATCATTCAAAGTTCACTATCCATCCAGGAGGAACGAAGATGTATCAAGAAATGAAGAGAAGTTTCTTCTGGGAAGGCATGGAGAGGGATGTTGGCTTATGGGTGAAACAGCGTATGAACTATCAACAGGTAAAAGCCGGATGTTAGAGGCCAAGTGGATTAGTTCAGCCATTGGACATTCCGTATGGAAGTGGGATTCCATCTCTATCGATTTTATCGATGGATTGTCAAGATATAATAGAGGGAATGAAAGTATAAGGGTCACAGTAGACAGATTGACCAAGAGTGCCCATTTTATTCTGGTTAAGGCAAACAAGACTGCACTAGGATATTCATTTGATCAAAAGCATGCTTGAAGGTAACATTGACTACACTCCCTGTATTGAATAGAATTTTGGAAATAATTGACAGTTCGATTTGTGCGGTGATCATAAGGAGGTCGTTATGTGGATGATGGATTCCCTTGCACTTCTCCTACAGATTGACCACCAAATTTGGCATCTGAATATTGAGTTGAGGGTGTTGGAGGCACTTACTGAACATAATTGTGAGGACCCGCAAATCCGTACTCCTTGAATAAACACTAATCTCCATTGATTAACTCAAGATGAATGGAAATACGTATTCTCAGGGTTTTAAAAAGAAGAAAGAGGTAGAAGAAGAGAGAAAAAGATAGAACAGAACAGAAAACAACAGAACAATATCAGAATCTCACAATCGCAGCGGAACAACATATAATAAATAAATGAATAATCTTTAAACAAAGAACTATATCAGTTATTACATTACATCACATTACATTACCACATCAGAGTGAACAACAACAAACAACAAACAAACAGCGGAAAAAGAAATACTATATACTAGTGATACGCCATGCCATCCATCTTGCCTCCAGCAACTCCTGAATTCCAGAATATCCTAATAAACCTTAACTCTTGACTGCCCGTGTGGAAATTGGTGGGCACCCAGAGTTTAGGAAGGAAAACAAAAACTCCGAGTCAGTCATGTGACTGGTGTGAGAACTCAAAACAGTTTATTTTTAAAATAAAATACAGGATAATTTTAAAGTCAATTCGCAATGCTTTTTAAAATGAGACTACCATAAGACCTCCCACCACACACACAATGCAAACGCAGACTTGAAGGAGATTTCTTCTTATGTTAGTCAAAGATGCTTGCTACGTAAAATCAAATCATTTTTTTTATTATTATTAGTGCATAGTGTAGAAAACATTTCGAAAGTAGAATATAAATCTTAGCCAGCATAGGTACCATTATATTATGCCTACTATAGCTACCATATTAGATGGCAGGTTCTACAACTAAAATCGTACAAGTCTCGTATTGTTTCTTAGGATTTCCAACAAATGGTCAGGCCAAGGAACTTCCCATTGCCATATGAGAACGCCTCTGGAAGGACGTCCCCGAGAACCTAACCGGATCTCTGCCAACACAAGGTCGGATTACCCCTAACTGGGTAACTACTGACACGAGTACGCCATCCCCCGGTCCTTTAGGACCTTTATCTGAGCGCTCGATAACCAACATCACACAATGATAAATAAAGTGTTTCAACATGAGTAAGTATCTAGGCTCCATACCATGATACCACCCCTTTCCAGAAGGAAATGCACATACCCTAAGGGGCGCTACCCCCAATAACCTTGCTGCATCTTTCCTGTTTGACCATTCCGGGGTATGAGGTTCGACGAAGTCTCGTCCACAAAGCCACGCTTTGGTACAAAGCCATGCTTTGGGTCAACAAATGATCAAAGAAATGATCACAAAGATAAGTGATCAAACAAATGATCATATCACAAATGATCAAACAACGATCATTTCACAGCAACACTCAACATGTCAATTACCAAATTGGGAATATATCGCTGATAACCATCAACTACATAACCTCTGAGCTCGTACGTCTCAGAGAAGGGTGTTAAGCTAAGAGAATAATTCTCCTCCACTAACAGAAATATATTTGAAAGAAATCATCTTTATATCTCAATTTGTGATGTCAAACATATTATCCACACAAGTTTGTTCCGGGATCGAACAGAACCGAAGGCACTTACAAAGAAGTCCTTGCAATCCGGATATTCACTAAACACGTCCGGACTTCCCATCACATATGGATTCTCTATACCGGGGCCATTCGGTGCAGAAACATTCGACGGTAATCCTTCCGTTTTCAAAAATATCCGGTCTTCAACACCGGTCTTCAAATGCAATTCATAAGGACGTATCACATATTCGGAATGGGTTATACGACCCCAAGGTCCTTTCCCGGTTAACCCGAATAGTGAGCGCTTATTCAAAAATAAGTGTGGCATTCAAATTCAAACAAATCCCAACAAATACCCATTCAAAGGTAAATATTGATAGTCGGTTATTGAACTATCAATGGATATGCACAACATCACCAGATTCCAAATAATTTTCCAAATTATTTATTTTCCAAAAATATCTTTACAAGATATATAATTTACACACTTCAATCATTTGGAAAAAAAATTCAAATCACTTTTCACATTTACCACTTTTGAAAACAAATTTCAATCATTTTCCCCACGCGGAAATACTTTCAATTCAACATGGTTCATTTAAACCAATTAAATAAATCCTTAACGATTTACTTTATATTTACGTTCCAAATTCATAAATTTATTCCCACCCTTCAAAAATAAATCAATATTTATTTTAAACAAATTCCCCTTTTTATAATAAATTCAAAAATCCCAATTTAAACTATTTTATAAAATCATTAACCCCATATTTTCAAAAATAAACTTTTAACTATATTTCTCAAAAATCAAAATTTTATAACATTAAAATTATACGTTTATTTATTTAAAACGAATCAATTCCAAAATTATTTTATAAAACGTATACTTTCAAAAAATCAATTTAAAAATCCTTTTAAAATTCCAAAATTTGACCCAATGATGCTACACACCAAATAGTCAATCACGACAACAACGACATCATATATCTGTATATGATAATCAACGAATATCAAAATATCCATAATCAAATAAATACTGTTGAGGAATCCAGTTGGATCCCTCCAACCTGTTTTCCTGCATTCAAAAATGTTAGCACAATACCAATTCCGTTCCAGTATGGAATTATCGCGGTATATAGGATTTAAAATATTATCCGCTTAATAGGCGGCGCAATAGGGTCTCATCTGCTATATACTGCGGGAAATCAATACCAAGTACATAAATAATACCAATTTCACTGTTTATGAAATATTCACGGTATATGTTTTTAATAAATAACATCCGCTTACTAACGGCACATAATGTCTATTTTAACAATCAATAGATAACAATCATCATTCAAACATGCATTCAAGAATTTTAAATCTAACTATTTAAAATTAAAATCGAAACCGATTCGATTGAGTGAGAAGTTCTCACCTTGATTTCAATTTCGTTTTCAGCTTTTATTTCGAATAAAATTAAACGGACGTTTAATTTTACCCAAAATTTTTGCTAACTCCAATCGCTTCCAATCCAATTCCATAGTGTAGTGCTCGTCCATACGATTCCAACGCAACTGGTTTCGCGCGTTTTCGACCTCGTATGAAAAAGATATGAATTTTAGAAGTTACACGAATTTATAATCATAAATTTACAACATATTTTTATTTTTCTTAAACCTAAGCCAATCACTACCGTTCATTTGCTTTCCAACACATCAGGGCCGCACCCCATCATCTCCTCACGCACGCGTATCATCTCCAGGCAAATACACGCGCGCACGAACCCAAACAAAGCAAACTAGGGTTTGATTTCCGAGCCTCCATGACGAAGCGTGCCGGTTGGCATTCCTAAGGTTTACCCTGTGTTCCGAACACAATGGAACGTGTTTCGAGAGCTAATTCGGTCATCTGTGCGAGTTATGGCAATAAACGTTCGATTTAAAATTAAATCGGTAAATCAAATTTCTAGGCGTTTTAGTTTGCCCCGGACAAACGGTAAATCCAATTGACACGAAATTTGAAACCATACAATAATATCGCATTACGGATCCGATGAAACTGGTTTCGTCGAAATCCGAGACTGTTTGAAAAATGGCTATTTTAACTCGCCAAATTAATATTAAAACAATTTCGATGCGTTTCGAGCTGCCACGATCAAACGAAAACTCCGATTGACACGAAAATTGAAATTCGATAATAACAAACTATTACGGAACCAATGGAACTAGTTTCGTCCGATTCTGAGACTGTTCGAAAAATGGCTAATTTCACCAGTCGATTAAATATTAAAATATTCAATTTTCACAAATAAACTCTTAATTCGATTTTAAAACTTCTATAACATCATCTTAACTTCAATATGATATAATAAAATTTTACAAATCATTTTCAATCATATCTAACCCAAATTTCAATTATTTCTGTAATTTTCACATATTAAATTATCGATTTAATTATCCAATTAAATCAAATTATTCGAAATAAAATTTATTCGACTTATAAATTTCACTTATTAATATTTAAAATTAATTAAATATTCAAATTTTAATTAATTAAAATTCTGGGTCGTTACATACTTCCCCCTTAAAAGAATTTCGTCCTCGAAATTATCAAGTAAGAAAAGTTACATAATCTATTAACTTTCCCAAAATTCATGGTTAAACTTCTTATGATAACTTTACTAAGTTTTCAAATCATACTTAGATATCTTTTCAAAAATAACTACTATTGTTTAACTTTCAAATCCAAATCAAAGTTATAATTTTCAAAATTTTCCAGTTTTTCTCAAAAATATTCTAACGCCTTAAATTTTCGGAAAAATTCGCCATAGTCTCCTTTGCGCGGCTCGATCCGAAAAAATAATGACCGTATATATATCAAAAATATACATCTCATCAAGTGATGAGGCATCCCGCAGGGAAAAAAGTGTAAAAGTACGATATTTAATCCGAGATATGTGCCTTATATTTTATATTAGCGAGCATACACGGCTAATATAGCGCGAAAGCGAGCTCCAAATGCGAAGCAAACGCGATCCGCACCTACTAAACACTCAACAAACAGATGAGAAACATGTATATAGACAATAGTATCGATATACAACATATAGCAACATAATAACTATATATGCCAACATAGCAAATGCAGTAAAAGCAATATATTCAACCATCAACCAACTATCATCCAACTAGCATTCATAACCAATAAATATTCATTCATATTCTCATTAATATTCAATGAATTGGGTTTTAAATTTAACCACATTTGATTTATTAATAGTGGATGTTTTTACTAACATTCATTTTCAATTAGTTTATATTCACTAATTCATATTCAAGTTGGTTCACTTCCAAATCAAATTCAATTCTATTTAAGATTCACTTAACTTCCAATTGGATTTCAATTACTTCAGATTTCAATTTCATTAACACTTAATGAATTATATACAATCAACTAACAATCATATAACAACCAATGTATATTAATTACAACCAAATTCCTTTGCTTGTATTGATTTTCATTCAATTATTCCACTTCCAATAACAATAGATTTTAATGAATTAACACTTACATTCATTATTTCATATCAACTTAATTTACATTCAATTGATTTACATTCAATTTGATTAACATTCAATTCATTCGTTCAATTCAATTACAAAAGTTGAATTTCATTACATAACTCAAGTTCACATTTATCACTTAACTTTATTAATTTACTTTGGTACCAATATCAACTTCATTCAACATCTCTTAAGTTATATTCCATTTTATAAACATTCACTTGGTTTTACTTAACTTAAATTCCCACTTATAAATAAATTCAGATTTCAATTCTAAGTAAATTTCCATTTAACTTTAAATTCATTTTTATTTATTTAAAACTCATATTCATAAATATATTCATATAGTTTCACTTCTTATATATATAAGTTTATTTCACAATTGTAAATCACTTTAATTATAATTTCATACTTATAATTCATTTTTATTTATACGATTATTCTTTTATAACATGTTTTTATTTAGATTATTCAACAACCCAAACAATCAACTTATATACACTTTAATAATTCTGAAAAATTATTCCTTTATATATAAAATATAATCAAGGTAAAATTATTTCATTTACCCAATTTAAAACAATATCGTGCCGAATTGTTCTGTACAAGTGTTTAGAGATCCCTATCAATAATGCTGATCACACGTATTGACCAGAATCCATATACCACTCAACAAAGCAATCATCACAATATAAAACAATTTTATATTCACTAACAAATACGCTCTCATAGCTATTATTACACTCAAACTCATTCTGGAGTACTACTGACACTATCTCTAATGAGTAATACCCAACAGAGCCATGGTTGTCGCTTAACCATATGCTCTGATACCAGCTGTGAGGACCCGCAAATCCGTACTCCTTGAATAAACACTAATCTCCATTGATTAACTCAAGATGAACGGAAATACGTATTCTCAGGGTTTTAAAAAGAAGAAAGAGGTAGAAGAAGAGAGAAAAAGATAGAACAGAACAGAAAACAACATAACAATATCAAAATCTCACAATCGCAGCGGAACAACATATAATAAATAAATGAATAATCTTTAAACAAAGAACTATATCAGTTATTACATTACATCACATTACATTACCTGATCAGTGAACAACAACAAACAACAAACAAAGAGCGGAAAAATAAATACTATATACTAGTTATACGCTATGCCATCCATCTTGCCTCCAGCAACTCCTGAATTCCAGAATATCCTGATAAACCTTAACTCTTGACTGCCCGTGTGGAAATTGGTGGGCACCAGAGTTTAGGAAGGAAAACAATAAACTCCGAGTCAGTCATGTGACTGGTGTGAGAACTCAAAACAGTTTATTTTTAAAACAAAATACAGGATAATTTTAAAGTCAATTTGCAATTCTTTTTAAAATGAGACTACCATAAGACCTCCCACCACACACACGATGCGAACGTAGACTTGGAGGAGATTTCTTCTTATGTTAGTCAAAGATGCTTACTACATAAAATCAAATCATTTTTTTTATTATTATTATTAGTGCATAGTGTAGAAAACATTTCGAAAGTAGAATATAAATCTTAGCCAGCATAGGTACCATTATATTATGCCTACTATAGCTACCATATTAGATGGCAGGTTCTACAACTAAAACCGTACAAGTCTCGTATTGTTTCTTTGGATTTCCAACAAATGGTCAGGCCAAGGAACTTCCCATTGCCACATGAGAATGCCTATGGAAGGACGTCCCCGAGAACCAAACCGGATCTCTGCCAACACAAGGCCGGGTTACCCCTAACTGGGTAACTACTGACACGAATATGCCATCCCCCGGTCCTTTAGGACCTTTATCCGAGCGCTCGATAACCAACATCACACAATGATAAATAAAGTGTTTCAACATGAGTAAGTATCTGGGCTCCATACCATGATACCACCCCTTTCCAGAAGGAAATGCACATACCCTAAGGGGTGCTACCCCCAATAACCTTGCTGCATCTTTCCTGTTTTGACCATTCCGGGGTGTGAGGTTCGACGAAGTCTCGTCCACAAAGCCACGCTTTGGTACAAAGCCATGCTTTGGGTCAACAAATGATCAAAGAAATGATCACAAAGAAAAGTGATCAAACAAATGATCATATCACAAATGATCATACAATGATCATTTCGCAGAAACACTCAGCATGTCACATTACCAAATTGGGAATATATCGCTGATAACCATCAACTACATAACCTCTGAGCTCGTACGTCTCAGAGAAGGGTGTTAAGCTAAGAGAATAATTCTCCGCCACCAACAGAAATATATTTGAAAGAAATCAGCTTTATATCTCAATTTGTGATGTCAGACATACTATCCATACAAGTCTGTTCCGGGATCGAACAGAACCGAAGGCACTTACAAAGAAGTCCTTGCAATCTGGATATTCACTAATCACGTCCAGACTTCCCATCACATATGGAGTCTCTATACCGGGGCCATTCGGTGCAGAAACATTCGACGGTAATCCTTCTGTTTTCAAAAATATCCGGTCTTCAAATGCAATTCATAACGACGTATCACATATTCGGAATGGGTTATACGACCCCAAGGTCCTTTCCCGGTTAACCTGAATAGTGAGCGCTTATTCAAAAATAAGTGTGGCATTCAAATTCAAACAAATCCTAACAAATACCCATTCAAAGGTAAATATTGATAGTCGGTTATTGAACCATCAATGGATATGCACAACATCACCAGATTCCAAATAATTTTCCAAATTATTTATTTTCCAAAAATATCTTTACAAGATATATAATTTTCACACTTCAATCATTTGGAAAAAAAATCAAATCACTTTTCACATTTACCACTTTTGAAAATAAATTTCAATCATTTTCCCCACGCGGAAATACTTTCATTTCAACATGGTTCATTTAAACTAATTAAATATATCCTTAACGATTTGCTTTATATTTACGTTCCAAATTCGTAAATTTATTCCCACTCTTCAAAAATAAATCAATATTTATTTTTAAATAAATTCCCCTTTTTATAATAAATTCAAAAATCCCAATTTAAACTATTTTATAAAATCATTGACCCCATATTTTCAAAAATCAACTTTTAACTATATTTCTCAAAAATCAAAATTTTATAACATTAAAATTATGCGTTTATTTATTTAAAATGAATCAATTCCAAAATTATTTTATAAAACGTATACTTTCAAAAAATCAATTTAAAAATCCTTTTAAAATTCCAAAATTTGGCCCAATGATGCTACACACCAAATAGTCAATCACGACAACAACGACATCATATATCTGTATATGATAATCAACGAATATCAAAATATCCATAATCAAATAAATACTATTAAGGAATCCAGTTGGATCCCTCCAACCTGTTTTCCTGCATCCAAAAATGTTAGCACAATACCAATTCCGTTCCAGTACGGAATTATCGCGGTATATAGGATTTAAAATATTATCCGCTTAATAGGCGGCGCAATAGGGTCTCATCCTCTGTATACTGCAGGAAATCAATTCCAAGTACATAAATAATACCAATTTCACTGTTTATGAAATATTCGTGGTATATGTTTTTAATAAATAACATCTGCTTACTACCGGCGCATAATGTCTATTTTAACAATCAATAGATAACAATCATCATTCAAACATGCATTCAATAATTTTAAATCTAACTATTTAAAATTAAAATCGAAACCGATTCGATTGAGTGAGAAGTTCTCACCTTGATTTCAATTTCGTTTTCAGCTTTTATTTCGAATAAAATTAAACGGACGTTTAATTTTACCCAAAATTTTTGCTAACTCCAATCGCTTCCAATCCAATTCCATAGCGTAGTGCTCGTCCATACGATTCCAACGCAATTGGTTTCGCGCGTTTTCGACCTCGTATGAAAAAGATATGAATTTTAGAAGTTACACGAATTTATAATCATAAATTTACAACATATTTTTATTTTTCTTAAACCTAAGCCAATCACTACCGTTCATTTGCTTTCCAACGCATCAGGGCCGCACCCCATCTTCTCCTCACGCACGCGTATCATCTCCAGGCAAATACACGCGCGCACGAACCCAAACAAAGCAAACTAGGGTTTGATTTCCGAGCCTCCACGACGAAGCGTGCCGGTTGGTGTTCCGAAGGTTTACCCCACGTTCTGAAAATAATGGAACGTGTTTCGGGAGCTAATTCGGTCATCTGTGCGAGTTATGGCAATAAACGTTCGATTTAAAATTAAATCGGTAAATCAAATTTCTAGGCGTTTTAGTTTGCCCCGGACAAACGGTAAATCCAATTGACACGAAATTTGAAACCATACAATAATATCACATTACGGATCCGATGAAACTAGTTTCATCAAAATCCGAGACTGTTTGAAAAATGGCTATTTTAACTCGCCAAATTAATATTAAAACAATTTCGATGCGTTTCGAGCTGCCACGATCAAACGAAAACTCCGATTGACACAAAAATTGAAATCCGATAATAACAAACTATTACGGATCCAATGGAACTATTTTCGTCCAATTCTAAGACTGTTCGAAAAATGGCTAATTTCACTAGTCGATTAAATATTAAAATATTCAATTTTCATAAATAAACTCTTAATTCGATTTTAAAAGTTCTATAACATCATCCTAACTTCAATATGATATAATAAAATTTTACAAATCATTTTCAATCATATCTAACCCAAATATCAATTATTTCTGTAATTTTCACATATTAAATTATCGATTTAATTATCCAATTAAATCAAATTATTCGAAATAAAATTTATTCGACTTATAAATTTCACTTATTAATATTTAAAATTGATTAAATATTCAAATTTTAATTAATTAAAATTCTGGGTCGTTACAATAATAAATTCCTTCCTTAGCTTCGTTGATATATCTATTTTGAGCTCCTTTAGTATTTTCTGCCGGATGTGGCCCGCCGTGGATCACATCAACTATGTTAGCTGGTGGGCTTAAGTTGAGGGGATCTTCTTCTTCTAGAACTTTCAAAGCATTGCCTGGATGCTTCTGGGGAGCACTCTCGGCTCTTTGGGCTTTGTGCTGATCTTGGATAAATTCTTTAAGATTGCCTTCTCGAATCATCTTTTGAATTATGCCGACCATCACTCGACATTCATCTGTTCTATGGATATTTGCTTTATGATTAGCGCAATAATCTCCTCCCTTTTTCTGCTCTGGATTATTCTTAGCTTTGTAGAAGGTCGGAAAGTTGATTATTTCATTTGTTGTGGCGTATATGGAAGACAGCGACCTGTTTAAAGTGACTGCATTAGCGATTGGTTCCTCCTACCTGACTCTTTTGTGGGTACGATTAAAGCTAAATTTTTCTCCTTCCTTTCTGGGAAGAGTCTTTCTCTTTTTTTACTAACAAAGTCGTCCATCCAGATTGAACTTATTTGCTTGAAAGTGGAAGTCTTGGAGATCTTTGCAGCTATTGACGAATAGCTGCTTCTAAAAAGTTGTGTTCTCGATCAAACCAGAATGGACAGCTATGAGTTTGTCTCGATCATTCATGTCCTTGGCCTTCAGAGCCTCTGCATTGAATCTCTTGAAATAATCTCCCAAAGATTCACCCTGCTTTTTTTTATGCTGGCCAAGATTGTGTAATCAATGATTGGATCTTTGCAGATACGGAATTGCGCCGAGAATTCGTAAGAAAACTATTTCCAAGAGTAGAAAGTTTTATCTCTATGTTGTCTTTACCTCTTGGCTACCGCCCCTTGGAGAGTTATAAGGAACAGTTGACACCTGACTGCCCCAGAAGCATTATACGGATCCATCTAGCTGTCAAAATCAATAAGGTGGTCATCGGGATCCGTATTCCCATAGTATTTCATAGACGGGACCTTGACATAAGAAGGAATTGTTGTTTCCATGATCTCGTCAATAAATGGTGGCACCCTCTCAATGTCATTTACATTTGCGCCCATGGTTCTTTTGCCTTTTGAATTCATGTCGTCTTTGTCTGCCTTCTCAGTAACATCTTTAAGGAAAGCTTCAACATTACCATTATTTTTCTAATTTGGTTGATATTCATTAGAAGTTGAGCCTACCGATTGCTCTAATAACTTGTCCAAAATTCAACCTTGATGATTAGCTTTTGTTGGAGGAAGTTCCTTTTTCATTGACGAGGTCAAATCTATCTTATCCTTACACTCCTTGGAACTGGTTTTCAAATTTCTTCGAGGAGAAACTACTTCCTCTTCCTGAGTTTGCCTTGGAGTTTTTGATGATCTTTGAGATAAAGCCATCTTTAACAGATTTGCATTTCTTGTAATTGTTGTTCCAAGCGCTTATTTTTCTCAATATTCTCCTCTAGCTGTACAGGTGATGAAGTTTGACCAAAGTTGGAGCAACATTCTCCTCTAAGTTAGAAGTGTGTACCACCCTCGCATTGAGTCTGCTTAGATGTTTTGATCTCAATTTTCCTAGGTAAGAAAAACGTACCATAATTACTCTATATTTAACCACAAGGCTGGAGGTTCAAGTCCCCCTTCTAGCGCCAAAAATATTAACAACAAAACTTATCAACCTCCCAAATGCTTCGATAAGGTAATCTTTCAAGGACATAACTATGTAGATGAGATAATTTCACTTCTGAAAGTGTATCTTTGAACAAATTGCTTTAATTAGATTCATCTAGGAGAAAATAATGATCATGTCATACCTTTCGACCTTATCGAAAGGTTAATGAAGCTATAATAACCCTTCAACTAGGTTGAAAATATATTAGTTTATTGAACCTTTTGAACTTGTCCAAAGGTTATAGGCATGACCTTCCCGACATTCCATCTAAGTTGAGGAAGAAGGAATTAGTCCAACCTTTCGACCTTGTCAAAAGGCTATTAGTAGGATCACCCAACCTTTCGACTTTGTTGAAAGGTTGTTAATAGGATTATCTAACCTTTCGACTAGGTTGAAGTAACTATTAGTCATTCATCTTTCAGAAATAAGTAATTTGATGAATTCTATCTCCTCTTGGAATCGAAACTAGTTGTGGTTGATGTTTACCACTTCCATCACAACCATGTCAAAAGGTAATGTATGAAACCTTTTAACATTGTTATAAGGAGAAGCATAACTTATCGCCAACCTTAACTGCTTCTGACCCCATTGATGTCCATTTTGTTCCTATGGAGTCAATTCGAAGTGTTACTGATACTCGGAGAAATAAATTCCCTTTGAACTAAATCCACCATAAGCGATTATAAGATATATATGACCAGGATTCCATTAAAATGTAAACATTTCGATCAAATCGAAAGTTTTCCCTCCTTCCGAAGGAGTCCCAGTTTATATCTTTTACCCCTTTACTTTTACCATATAAGACCAGTCTAGTTAATCCCATGATTAAACACTTAGCATATGTAACACGTCATCATCACTTTATATTAAATATGGATATTAATGATGACATGTCTCAATTAGGAATATCTAAGTTGATCTTATGTATACATAGAGCAAGGATCAAAAGAGATTATGAGAAAAAGGTTGAAATCATGTGCATTTGATCATTAGTCTAGCTAATGATCGTAATGATTCTCCTCATTGCCAATACCCATTATGAATGAGCCATCTCCATTTATTCCATATCCAAAATGAATTACAAGAAATTGAGCTCTTTCCCCAATTCAATTTAGGGTTTTTCTAAGTATAATTATCCCTATGAAAGTAGAGGAAAGTAGAGAAAAGAAGATGAATTCAGTCTTCAGAATTCTGGCCCAAAAACTGGACCGCTTGGATCTTATTTATAGATGAAGGTGGGCCCACCTTTCGACTAAGTCGAAAGGCCCCCTTTTATATGTTGTTTTTAACCTTTCGACTTCATTGAAAGTTTAAGAACCTTTCGAATGTGTCAAAAGGTTAGGAGTCTCTTGTGCTTCTTGGTCTATTTCTTTTGCTTCCTTGTTTTTAACCTTGATGAAAGGTCTCTTCCTTGCATACTGTGTGAACCTTTCGACTTTGTCGAAAGTATTGCCTCCCTCATGCTGTTACAAACCCTCTGACCTCATCGAATGATTTGCCTAGTTATGAACCTTCCATATTAGTCGAAAGGTTTGTCCTTTATATGCCATCATGAACTTCCGCTTTTGTTAGAAAGTTAGTTACTCTTATGCCTCCATGAACCTCCCGCCTTTATCGAAGGGTTTATCTTCTTTGTACTATTGTGAACCCTTTGACCTTGTCGAAAGGTTGCTCTTTGTGAACCTTCCGACCTTGTTGGAAGGTTTCTCTTCACTTGATTGTTATCATGAACTATGCTTCCACTCAATATTATTGAAAGGTTACCTTTCATTTCTTATTGGCTTGTGAGTGCTTGCTTTCTTCATAAACCTTTCGACGTTGTCTATAGGTGTCCTAGAATTGCCTTAACCATTTCAAAAGGCTTACTAAGCTTTCGACAAGGTTGCTTTTGAGCGAAACCTTTAAATTCGAAAGGTTTGAAGTATAGTTGGAAGGAACTCTATCGATTGCTTTCAGAAGGGGCTTTCTTATCGATGTCGAAAGGTTGACTGTGACGGAAGGCTCTGTTTGGTTTCATCTAAATCGAAAGCTTTACACTATATGAGTAACTGAATTTTGAACATAGTTTTTAAATCTTTTATAATGACTTTGATTATCTCTTCATCAACACTCCAATTTGATAATGCTTCTTTCATACTTTTTCCTTCGAGGAGATTTTATGGTTAAAATATAACATGGCATAGTGATTTTGAGTAAAGCACAGAGAATATGTATTTTCCTTGTGTAAGTATGATTTAAGGATTTAAATACATTTGAAAGAGTTTTTCAAGGAAAATTTAAGGAAAGTTATCCCTAAGAGAAAATGATTCGGATATTAGAATACCATATGGGACTGGTATAGGGTCGTGCCCTATACATTAGCTATTGGACCCAGCTAATTTAGTCTAAAATTCCAGTAGATAGGGCTTTGTCATGGGTAAGACTAAAAATATGATTACATACAAAAGGGAATATATGTTTGTATACAGATAGGTTATTGGTGAGCCCGCAAAACTACTAGGATCAGGTGACCCTGGAAGATGTTAAGTTAGGGACAAACCATCCAAAAGAGAAGTATTTAACAAATAGTTAAGGACAGACCGTCCAAAAGAGGTGTGTCTAATAGAAGTTAGATAAATTATGTCATTTTGTCTAGTTGGCCTAAATAAGCCAAAGGTTGATAGTAAGCCAAAAAAAACTATAATGATCAGACAAATAGTCAATCTGTTACCTGGTATGTATGTTTACATAATATAATGATGCTTTACGATTTCAACCAGCTTTGGTTGTAGGAAAAGATTTGCAAAAGATATGTTTTAAAAGGATGTTAGTGAGGAGAAAACCATTCCGCTTAGCGGCGTGGTCTCACTTAACATTAATAACCTTGAGGTATAGTAATATTCACACTAGGCTTTATGTCTGACTCAAAGTTTATGATTTCCTCTTAAACATTCGGGTGATCAAAATTGATTTGAGTAGGCTAAGGGTTGAGGTTCTTTTAGGTTTTGTAGGATGGCGAATAAAGCTACCGAAGGAGAGCAGGAGGCTAATGGATAGCTATTTAGGAGGTGTGGTTCTTTGTTTTGTGTTTAGTTCCACTGTGTATGTATTAAATCAATTATAGTTGTATGACTCTGATCATCCAAGGGGACATCTTCATATGTCGCTCTTAGCGTATTTTATATAAGTATATTTTATCATTGCTTGGGAAATGTTTTGGGATTATGTAATTTGAATAAGGAACATCTATTTTGAAATGTAATGGAAAAATGTTGTTTTGATCTGTGCTTGATTCATATTCATGTGATTTTGATATTATAGATATCATTAACATAGCAGTATTTAGTCACCAGAAGTTAATACTATAGATGACCGCAACATCTGTAGCGCTTAGTTTTGAGCCTCCAGATAGGGGATGTTATAGCACCTTTCGACACAGAAGCTTCTACCTTCGCATTGTCGAAACCAACTATGCCGAAACCAGTACACAATTTATTACCATGATGATACGTAGTGGATTGGAGATAGACGAAAGGTTATGTGTCGAAGGTACAGCTTTCGAATGAGTCAAGACCTGAATTTGTTTTTTAAAAAAAAGCGCTAGCCTTTGTTTTGATCTAGCCTTCGATAGAGTCGAAGCATTTGGTGTCAAAAGAGGATTTAAAAAGGTTTCGAAAGGGTTGCCATTAATTTAGGATTGCTTTCGACCGGGTTCCTTTGTTTATAAAAGAATGTTTTAAAAGAAGGGGTTCTGACTAAGTCGAAACCTTACTGCCATTACTTGAGTTTCGATGATGTTGAAGATATCAATGTTGTCGAAAGGATACTTTACTTTATAATGTTTAAGCCGCTTCCTATAGATTTTGAAAGGGGTTATGGGTTTCAAAAAGGGTTTTGACTCCAACCTTCCATTGTTTTACCCAGATGTTTTATGCTTTCGAAAGAGTTGGTGCCGACACCATCAAGTTTTCCTCAATATTTTTATATAATAAAGGATGGTTTTGAAACAGATGTTTTTTTCTATATTCACTTTGACCCAAATTATGTTTTAAGAATAATACCAACGCTTTCGAAGAGGGTACTTTCAATGATTTCGGAAGGGTTACTTCTAAGAATGTCGAAAGTGGTACTTTCAACTGGTTTCGAAAACTATATCTGGATGAAATATTGATAGATGTTAATAGGTTCCTAGTCAACCCATGAAAACTAGGTTAAGGGAAAGGATATTGGAGTCACCAATAGGTTTCTAGTCAACCCATGAAAACTAGGGTAAGAGTAAGATATTGGAGTTACCAATAGGTTTATAGTAAACCCATGAAAAGTATGTAATTGGACAGAGAATCCTTAAATATTTAACCGGTTCTTAGTCATCCTATGAAAACTTATAGGTCAATAGTAATCCTAGAAACTATAATTGAGACAGATAGTCTAAAATGAATGGGGATGGGTAATCAAGAATTAAATTCATTTGTTTTGCATATCATCGTATTATACTATTTTGAATTATTTTAACCATTGTGGATGCAGGAGCACAGTATATGGTTTTGTATAGGTTTTGAAATACTAGTGGGGGGAAACCCATTCCGCTAAGCATCATGGTCTCACTAGATATCTAAATGATTTGAGATGGTAGATTATTATTCATACCAGGCTTTATGTCTGACTTATGTTTTCCCCTTAAACTCTCGGTTGCTCAACTGATTTTGAGTAGTTTAAGAGTTGAGTTTTTCAGGTACCTCTTGAGACGAATAAGCTTCCGGAGACGTGCAGGAGGCATGATAGCTATTTAGAGTTCTCTTTTCTTATGATTCCGTTGTGTTATTTGTAATGACAAAGTTGTTATATTGTATGTATATACTTTGATCATCCAAGGGGGCATTTTCATATGTCGCTCTTGGGCGTATGTTGGAATAAATATATTTTCTCTGAACGTGATTTGCGAATTTGGGATTACGTAATGAACTGGAAATGTTTTGATATGGAAATGTGATTTTGTTTGAAGTTTAAAATTTTTCCATATTCATGTATTTCTATGTATGAATGAATCTAACACCGACATATTTGGTCGCCAAGGATTAATAACTATGGATGACTGCAGCATCCATAGCCATTTTTTTAGGCTTCCAATTAGGAGGATGTTACAAGTTGGTATCAGAGCATAGGTTTATGAAACATTAAAATAAAGTTAAACCTAAAAGTTTTTTCAAACATAATCCAATGAATTTGAAAATATGATCGATAGTTTGGGTTAACGTTATAGTAACGTACTTGTATTTGATATATACATATATAAGTATGTGTTCCCCTCTTTTTTAAACCGTTCTTCTGTGTCTTATTAAGGCTCATATGCAAATCTATAAGGCAGATGATATGGAAGCAGGAAACGGAAGTGGAAATCTAGGTGGAGGAAGCACCACATCAAACGGAAATGCTCGACCTAATACCAGGAGGAACCAAGGTCGACAAGCTAATGTTAATCCAAATGCTGAAGACAATGTAAGTGTTGGAAATCCTCCAGTAGATGCGAGGATGGTGTATCATTTGTTGGCCAATATTTTACAAGCTGGAGTTGCTGGTAATGATGGAGTAGCTATCCTATGGCTCTAGTTGGAAATATCAATGCTAAGCTAAGCAGATACTACACTAGTCTAGATGGAAAGCCATTTGTTGGAACAAAGGATGTTGTTGAAGTTGATAATTGGCTATTGAGTTGTGAAAGGATATGTACTGATCTAGTCTTGGATAATGGGCAAAAGAGAAGGCTAGCCTCTAGGCAGTTTTGCAAGGGCAGTGCTTCACTGGTGGAATAGTATGACCATCGGAGTTCCAGAGGAAAAGCTAACATGGGCTAATTTCATAAGAAGGTTTGAGTAGAGGTTTCTATTTGAATTTTCTAAGTCGGCATTGATGAGGAAGTTCATGGATCTCGTTCAAGGAGAGATGTCAGTGGTCGAGCATGCTGCTAAGTTTGATGGGCTGTCTCGATATGGATATGCTTTGATTGACATTGATGTTAGGAGGAACGAAAGGTTCATTCGAGGATTGAGACCTGATCTTGCTAGAATGGCCATGACCCATACCCGAGAAACTAGTAATGTGGTGGTGGAGATGGCCATTCACGATGAAGAGATGTTTTTTATTTCAGCTAGAGAGAAGCCATTTGAATCCCAGGGTCCTAAGGGAAAGGAAAGGAAATTCTTTAAGAAGAAGGCAGCCCATAAAGGGGATATTACCAAGAAGGCAAGGGCAGATTAGTTTGAAATATATGTGACAAGAAGGGTCATTATGCGAATGAGTTCCCGTCAGACAAGGGAAAGAAGGCCGCAAGTAAGAAGAATGTGAAATGCTTTAACTGTGATCAGGTGGGGAATTACAAGAACAAGTGTCCAGAGATAGCCAGGGAGGACAAGGGGAAAGTTTTTGTTGTTAGATCATCAGCTAAGCCACATGAAGCTGATAAAGGAAAGACTATGATGAAAGGTACGTTTTTGATTCAGAGTATAACAGTTAGGATTCTTTTTTATACTGATGCATCACATTCATTTATATCCAAGTGTTTGGTTGATAGGTTTTAGAATCCACATACCTTGTTACTTTCTTAAGGATTGGGAATCCAATAGGAGGGTATGTAACTCTGGAGATATGATGTGACCAGTTAGAATTTGATTTATTAGGTCATAAGTTTGCATGCAGTTTGTATGTGTACGATTTTGAAGATTTTCGGAATCATTTTAGGTATGGACTGGTTAAGGAGATATGAGGCCATGATATTCTACCAGGATGGGGAGATATCTTTAAGACACCCAGATAGTCATAACCGAATTATATTCTCAGTAGAGAATCCCAACCGGAGTAGTTGTGCTTTGTTGAGTGCAATGGAAGTGGGAGAAGGGTTAATTCAGGTTCGAATTGCAAGAGAGTTTGCATATGTGTTTAAGCCAGTCACAGGACTACCACCGAAATGAACTGTTGAGTTTTGGATATATCTTGTACCAAGAGTTGAACCTATGAGTAGACCACCTAGTAGGATGACACCAACAGAGATGAAGGAAGAGGTGCAACTAGTGGATCTAAAAGGAAGGAATTTTATTAGACTAAGCAGTTCGCCTTGGGGAGCATCCACGATATTTGTGAAAAAACCAGATGGGTCATTGAGGATGTGTATCGACCATTGTAAGCTAACGAAAGGACGATAAAGAATAAGTATCCTTTGCAGAGAATTGATGATATGTTTGATCATTTGAGTGGAGCCAGAGTGTTTTCCCAGTTGGATTTGGCGACAGAATTCCATCAGTTGAAAGTGGTGGAGGATGGTATTCCTTTGACAGCATTTCGGACTAGATATGGTTTGTATGAGTGGTTAGTGATGCTATACGAATTGAAGAATGCACCAGCTTTCTTTGTGGATTTGATGAACAGAGTCTTCCGGGAGTATCTGGATCGATTCATATTGGTGTTTATAGATGACATTTTGGAATACTCTAAGGATGAGAGAGAGCATGAAGATCATCTTAGAGTTGTACTAGAGACGCTAAGGCAGAATCAACTGAAGGCAAAAATTTCCAAGTATCATTTTTGGAAGAAAGATGTTAAGTTTCTTGGTCATATTGTTTCATAGAAAGGATTGTCAGTCGATCCAGATAAGATCGAAGTGTGAACAATTGGAAAAGACCAGAGACGATGACGGGGATCAAAAGTTTTCTTGGACTTGCTGGCTACTGTTGGAGATCCATTAAGGATTTCTCACGGATAGCGGCACCTTTGACTAGGCTTACCAAGAAGGAACTAAAGTTTGATTGGTCCGACAAATGTGAGGAAGTATTCCTTAAGTTAAAGCATTTTTTGACAAATGCTCCAGTGTTAGTAGTTCTAGACGATAGCCAATGGATGGTAGTATACACGGATGCATGTAGGACTAGATTGGGAGTAGTGTTAATGCAGAAGGGCAAAGTCATTGCTTATGCATCGAGGAAACTTAGACTGCACAAAGTAAGATATCCTACTCATGACTTGGAGTTGGCTACGGTAATTTTTGCCTAGAAGATTTGGAGGCACTATCTCTTAGGAGAGAGATTTGAGTTGTATACCGATCATAAGTCTTTAAGATGTCTATTCTCTCGGAAGAAGTTGAATATGCGATAGTAAAGGTGGCTGGAATTATTGGCTACTTATGATTTTGGTGTAGAGTATTCCCCAGGGAAAGGAAATAAAATAGCATATACTCTCAGCAAAAGACATCAGAATGTAGTATTGACTATGCTGGCAGAATGGAGAGATCTAGAAGCTTTGGCCAATTGAGGTGTATAGTAAATATCGACTACTAGTTCTAGTCAAAGTAGCTCCATCTTGTCCTGTTTAGAAGTTTGAGTAGTGTTGACCGAGAGAATTGCCTCTAAACAGAAAGAGGATCCATTATTAGCTGAAAGGATCAAAAAGCTTGAGGTTGGAACCGAGGTTGATGATTTAAAATATTTTTCTCTTGACCAGAGAGGATGGTTGAGAAAGAAGGGGTGGTTATGTGTTCCAGATGTGGAAAACTTGAGAAGAGAAGCTCTTCAGGAATGTCATTGGTCCAAGTTTACGATTCTTCTTGGAGGGACCAAGATGTATCAAGATATGAAGAGAAGCTTCTATATGGAAGGAATGTAGAGGGATGTTGGCTTGTGGGTTAGGCAGTGTGTAAACTGTCAACAAGTGAAAGCCAAACATCGGAAGCCGAGTGGGTTGCTTCAGCCTTTAGAGATTCTAGTATAGAAATGAGATTCGATATCCATGGATTTTATAGATGGGTTTCCAAGGTCAAGGAGAGGAAATGAGAGTATATGGATTATTGTGGATAAGTTAACCAAAAGTGTCTATTTCATTCCAGTAAGAACGACCAGGAGTGCACTTGTTTTGGCGAAGTTGTTCATGAAGAATATAGTTAGAATTCATGGAGTTCCTAGGAGCATAGTCAGCGACAAAGAAGCTTTATTCACTAGTGAATTCTGAAAGAGTCTACAAGATGTGTTAGGAACTAAGCTCAAGATGAGTACCGCATATTACCATAGATGGATGGGTAGACAAAGAGAGTCAATAAGGTACTCGAGGATTTGTTGAGAGCTTGTATGTTGGATTTTGGTGGATCTTGGGAGGATCGCCTGCATTTCGTTGAGTTTTCCTTTAATAATAGTTATAAGACTAGCATAGAAATGGAGCCTTTTGAAGCTTTGTATGGAAGGCCATGCTAATTCCCTGCATGTTGGTTGAAGACTGGAGACAGATTAGTCTTAGGTCCAGATTTTCTTAGGGAGGCATCAGAGAAGATTGAGTTAATCCAAGAACGGATACAGGAAGCTCGATCTAAAAGAAGAGTTACGTGGATAAAAGGCATAAGCACCTAGAGTTCTTGGTGGGAGATATGGTTTTCATTAAGGTATCACCAATGAAGGGTGTGGTACGATTCAGGAAGTCAGAAAAACTAGCACCGAGATATATTGGTCCATTCCAAATTATAATGAAGATTGAAAAGCTCGCATACAGAGTAGAGTTTCCGAGCAATATGGTAGGTGTCCATAATGCATTTCATGTGTCTCATCCCCACAAGTATGTGCATGATCCAAAGACTACCATTCCTCAGACAAATTTGGAGGACTTGGTAGTGGAGCCTGATTTGACTTTGTTAGACAACCAGTTTGGGTTGTAGCGAGAAATGAGAAAATATTGAGGAACAAAATAGTCAAGTTGGTGAAAGTTCAGTGGAGCAACAATGAGAAGGATTGTACTTCAGAGCAGAGGACGGGATTCAAGATACTTACCTGATTTGCTTTGAGGGTATGTCTGTATTAGATTTATACAGATATTTCCTAGTCAGATAGACTAGTATGGTTGTTAGGAGTCGTTACAGATGATTGCTATGTTTAGTATTTAGTCCTTACTAAATTTCGAGGACAAAATTCTTAAAGTAAGAGAGCCTGTAACACTCGTTATTTTTGATAACATTATTCATGAGATTTAATTAGATAAATTAAATAATGAAAATGATAAGGTGATTAAGACTTGAACTAATTAATTAAGGTCGTGCCTACTAAACAAACCAATGGGCTTAAGAATGGTTATTGAATTACATAAGGGTATAATTGGAATTGCCGCCCAATGACCCATACCATATATATATAATTGTGTGTGTGTGTGTGTGTGTGTGTGTCCGTTCCTACCTTATTCTTCTCATTCAAGTCATTTTTGAAAACGCAAATCAAAGGATAGAGGAACGGTCGGCCATTAAGAGGAAGAAGAATTCAAAATTAATGCTAGAAAATTAAGCTTAGGGGAAATCGTTCTCAATCCAATCTCCTTATCTAGATCAAGGTGAATAATAATTCCATCTCTACTTTGTTTTGAATCACATATTTTGAGATTTAAGGGTAAATTCTTTTTTATGATATATTGGATGATGATATGGTTGATTTATGATTTATTAGATTCAAACAAGATTGTTTAAAGGAGTTTTTATGCTTTTTAAGTCAAAACCAAGATTAAATGATGATTAAATGCCATGGGAAAATTTTATGTTATCAAAAACATGATTTTGTAGTAAGGTTTCAATTTTATAATTTTCCAAGTTATGGAAAGATTATTATGAATTTTCAAAGGAAAATATGGTTATTTGGGATTATAATTTTGGAAAATATATTGAGAATTTGAGTCTGGAATTTTGAGTTTTTAGACAACATGATTAAAGTGAATTTCTAGAATTTTTTAGGATTTTTTCAAATGGATTTGGTATGAAAAATAAATTGTTTTAAAAGAGTGACTTTTTTGCAAAAATTGAAAGGGCTTAATCGATTAACATAACTATGATTAAGATCTGGGTTAGCGACAGTCATTTTTGAAAAAAGAATTTGAAAAGTTAAGGCAACCAATCTGGCGTTGACACGTGGCATGTTAGTTGGTGAAAATCTTGCTTAAAGAAGTATAAAACAAGGTTTACTTTAGAAAATTGGTTCTGCCTACTCAAGAAAGCACCTTTCGACACAGAAGCTTCCGACTTTGTCTTTGTCGAAACCAACTATGCCGAAATCAATAAACAAGGTATCACCATGATGGTATGTAGTGGATTGGAGATAGACGAAAGATTATGTGTCGAAAGCACAGCTTCCGAAGGAGTCGAGACCTGGATTTGTTTTTAAATGAAAAGCACGTGCCTTTGTTTTGATCTAGCCTTCGACAAAGTCGAAGCGTTTGGTTTCACAAGGGGATTTAAAAAGGTTTCAAAAAGGTTGCCATTAACTTAAGATTGCTTTCGACTGGGTTCCTTTGTTTATAAAAGAATGTTTTAAAAGAAGGGGTTCCGACCAAGTCGAAACCTGCTGCCTTTCTTTAACCTTTCGATGGTGTTAAAGATATCAATGTTGTCTAAAGGATACTTTGTTTTATAAAGTTTAATCCACTTCCTATAGCTTTCGAAAGGGGTTAGGGGTATCGAATGTGATGGTTTCGAAAGAGACTTCGACTCCAACCTTCCATTTTTTTACCCAGATGTTTTATGCTTTGGAAAGAGATGGTACCGACGCCATTAAATTTATCCCAATATTTTTATATAATAAAGGATGGTTTCAAAACAGATGCTTTCTTCTGTATTCACTTTTACCTAAATAATGTTTTAAGTATAAACCCAATGCTTTCAAAAGTGGTACTTTCAATGATTTCGGAAGGATTACTTCCAAGAGTGTTGAAAGGGGTACTTTCAATTGGTTTCGAAGGTAAGCTTCTAAAGGTTAAATATTAATACTTTAACGTATTTGAAAAGTTTTGATAGATAAATTTTAAAGTATTAAAAGGCAGGAGCCTAATGTTTTGAAGATATATTTCTAAGGCTTTCGAAGAAGGCTATCCTATGAAGTCGAAAGCTAGGTTTCGAAGGTATCAAAAGGTTTTATGACCCAAACTCTATTTTTCTAAAAGGGAAAATCCATGGCTATATTAAAGGAGTTTTTATAATTGTTTTGAGAAGAAGCTATCTTTGATAAAGAAATAGGTTAAAGTGATTAACCATGTTTATATTAAACCCATAGGATTGGTATTGCTATGTTATTATGTTGCTTCTTCTAATATGAATATATTCACTTTACAATGGACTCATAACTGCATTTTGGGGATAAAAGATAGAAGAATCGGTTAGGTTAACCCAATAGTGAATATAAATTGAATAAACTCCTGAATGAGTAGAACTGCATCCAGGAGGTCAGGAAGACCATAATATAGTGTAACGACCCTGAAATTCAGACCCAGTTTAAAAATTTTAAATCGCTTATTTTATGTAGAAATTCGAATTTTCACAAACAATTCCCGTTGCCATCCAAACTTCACATTTGGAATGCGTCTAGATAGACATAGGCGTGCGCCAAATTTCGCTGAAAAAGTAAATTACGCTCGTCGCATTTGCATTTTAGTTTAAATCTTTTGTATAAATTTTCTATCGTCCGAACTCGAATATTTTCTCGATGTTGCATAAGAAAAATATTCTGAACTTGACGGCGCATTTCGTTTCGTCAAATTTCGCTTTTAAGTGCTAGCTAAAATGTTCGCTCGTGCAAATGGTTCAATAAGATTTACCACTTTGCAAACGGCGTCGAACCATCAATATCTTTATACCGTTGTGTCCGTCTCGACGCGCTGATCACAACGGTATATTTATTTGTGTCAATCGGAGTTCGGCGTTGAAAATTATAATTGTTAACGGAGTACAAACTGGTCCGTTACGCAGCGCAAACCGGTACCCAACTTTTCCAACGTTCAAAATTCTAGGAGCTTTGACCCTTCAGAAACCAAACAGCCGTCACCTTTACAGAAGACATCATTGCTTGGCCTGGGGACTCTAAACCCTTCTGTGTATATATCTCTGCAATCCCCTCCCTGCTTTAATTACTCAGCTCATTTATTGCTCACTGTATCTCCTGCTTCTCTCTGGTACGTGATAGCTCTGCACTCCCTTTCTTCTTTCTCTTCATATTTTTCTTTTTCTTCTTCTTTCTTCAACATGAAACTGCCCATGCACAACCAATGCCACCTCCACACTACACCGCCCCACCGTCAGTAGCTCCAACTCGTCCAGACCGCCAGCCTCGCCCAGACCCGCCAGCCTCGTCCAGACCCGCCAGCTTTGCCCAGACCCCGCCAGCTTTGCCCAGACCCGCCAGCCTCGTCCAGACCCGCCAGCTTTGCCCAGACTCCGCCAGCCTCGCCCAGACTCGCCAGCTTCGTCCAGACCCGCCAGCTTTTCCCAGACCCCGCCAGCCTCGTCCAGACCCGCCAGCGTCGAACAGACCTTGTCAGCTTTGCCCAGACCCCGCCAGCTTTGCCCAGACCCCGCCAGCCTCGTCCAGACCCGCCAGCTTCGCCCAGACTCCGCCAGCTTCGCCCAGACCCGCCAGCTTCGCCCAGACCCGCCAGCTTCGCCCAGACCCGCCAGCCTTCGCCCAGACCCGCCAGCCTTCACACGCCGCAGCCACCCTATCGAACCCGCAACCCACTCCAGTCCCATGTTTGCAACGTCCACCTACGCCTACTCCGCCAATTTCACCGAGCACATAGCTTTATGTATTTGATAGTTGAAATAATCTCTGTTTACATATATATTATAAATTGTTACTGTTTTGTTTCGTTTGTGAGTTGAGTTTAGCTAGTTGTATTTGTTTAAAAGAAATTTGAGCAGTGATTCGTATATACAGTATATTTATGAATACGGGTTACAAGATCTCAGGTGTGTTTATTTGTTTGACAGCATCCACTCCGGAACCTCAGTCCTAGGCTCTCTCCGTCTTATCGAAACCTATCTTGCTTCGTTGATCGGTATGGTTAACATATATATATTCAATTGATATATATTGCAATAAACAAATGGTTGAATTATTTAATTATTTGAATTGCAGTTTGTGTCATTTTGCATCGTGCTTGTTCGTGCCTTTTTTCTAGTCGTCTTTGGGCTTCGCCGTCATCTTCTTCAACCACGCAAGGTGAATATTTCATTCACGACTCAATCTATTATGCTATGATAATCAAGTGATAAATTGTTGTTTATGTTAATTTGGATGTTAAATTGTTGATTTTTAGAATTGTTGAAATAAGGATTGCAAATCACTGTGCAAGTTAAAAATTTAATATTGTTAGTTCACGACAAACAAGTGTGACACTAAAATTTGTTATGTGATGATTGAATTTGGTTGTTAATGTAAGTGAATTTGAATATGAAATTGAAATTGATATAGGATAGTCGACAAAATTTAAATTGGACTATATATGTTGAACTTGACCCCTTAACTGTTAAATCAACCGTCGCGTAGAAATAGCATTAACTACACTTTGAACCATTGTATGTATGATTGATGTAGAAATGTGATAATAGACACCAAGTGAAACCATAAGATAATAATCTTTAATCTACATGAAACGATAGTGTAGATTCTAGGAATAATTATACTAATTTGCATAAATAACAAATGTAAGTTAATACGATTATTTCGGGATTATTTAATAAATTGTTAAATTGTTATGTATGGTTGCTATTGCTTGTTTATTTACTTTGACACCATCCCAGTTATCACACTGCAAGTTCCCTTTGCTATGCTTTGTTTTATATTGAATGATATTGGGTTGAAATGATAAATACCCATTTAAACAACTTGGCCTAGGATAGAAAATAAAAGTAAGAAACCCGATTGGTCAACAAACCATTTTCGAAATTGAAATATATTTTAAATTAAGGAATGAACTTAACAATTTGTTGGAAATTTAAATAACAAACTTAAGGGATTTAAGTTGAAATAAATCAATGGATTTAAAATTTGAAACGGATTAATAAACTTACCCAATTGGATAAAATGAATTGAAATTTAATTGAAATAAGATTTAGGAGCAAGTAAGTTTTAAAATTTAATAATTTAAAGATTTAAAGATTTGTTAGCTCTAGTTTTAAACTCAGGCTTTAATTAAATAGATTTGAACTTGTTATAAGTTAAATTGAGATTTAGGAAATTTTGACTTACTAAGTTAGTGAATCCAAATTAGGGATAATTTAAATTTAAATGGTTTTAAATTTAACGAATTAACCAAATCAGGACATTGTAAATGGAAATGGACTTCTTTGATTAGAAATTTAATTGAATCGGTAAATAAAACAAATGAAGTTTTGGAAAAGGAGAATTTAGTTAATAAAGTTAATTTAATCAAATTTATGATAACTATGGATGAAATCATGATGTGACATGAATTGAACTTGTTTTAATGATTTAACTAAGTTCACCATTAAATTGAATTCGTTGATTTTGAACTAAATTTAATAAGCGACCTTAGACTTTATTAAGTCGAACTTGAATACTAAATTTTAAATTGTAACTCAATGTTTGAACCAAAAATTGCATTCGGAAATATGTTTAAAATATCTAAAATTTAATTGAATCGTGAAATGTCAAATTTTGGAAGTCAAATTTGCACCTTGACTTTTGGACTTTGATTTGTTTTAACGTTAATTTAACCAACCATCGGGTAATAAATACGTAGTTATTAAAGAGACCGGGATCGGGAATGGACATACTCTGTCGATACTGAAAACCACTTTAATAACTATTATGCGCGAAGTGTTGATCCAGAATGAAGTGGATGGTTTGATGAACGCGTTGACTGAAGAAAGAGAACGATATTGGATGACCCCTGATATGACTAAAACAGGAGCCGCGCCAGGCCATTGAGGATTGCCACCTCTAGCGGACACGCTTCTTCGATACCATATCTATTACTTTTGTGATTCGATTTGGGTGCACCCTTGATTTGGGAGTGTTGTTTCGCGGTGTTGAGATAGTAGCTACTATGCTCAACATCAGTCCGGATCACGCAACTACTAATATCCTAGTTGGTATTGCCTCATGTACCTTGTCATACTGATTATCCTATTCGCGACCACTACGTTTTGATTTGTACCTTGAGTATATGGATTGCCCTCTGGTGACTTCCGGTTTTGGGGAAACAACGGTCTTGTATATGCTTTTGGGAATATAAAATGTGTTAAGGGGAATTATGGTAACGCCTTAACGCTATTTTAATATTCTATTTTACTGATTAGACATTACCTACATACCGTATTCTATTGTATATATAGATAGTTTATCGGATCCTTAGAGATGTTATTTTATTCATCTTTGAGTTATGAACTTTATTTCCTGCATTGATTATCCTATATAAGATTTTGAGTCCTGACTCGAGTGTTTCTTTTTGTATATGCTCGGGTCAGTCTGAAGCTATCCAGTTTGCTGATCAAGGTTGGTTGAAGATGCTGAAGACTTAGCTTTTATCTTTATCTGTCTATTTTGATGTTCGTGTCTGTTGGACATTTATGTATTTCCTTGCAGTCACCTTTTGTATAGACATTGTTGTACTATATGTAGTAGCTTCATGAACTGCTATTATGACGATGTATTTCCGCTGCGTTATTCTGTGACTGTTCTGTGACTGTGATGTTGTATTGATTCTCATTTACATTTATGTATTTATAATCCCATAATGATTCGTGTTTTGTATTATTTAAATTGACATGTGAGGATTATTTTCAAATTTAAATGGTCCAAATATACGGGTTGTTACATATAGGATGCTTAGATATAGATGAAAGATATTGGTATGGGCCAATAGGTTCTCAGTAAGCCCATGAAAACTGTGTATGAGAAAAGAGATTAGCAAAGGGTCAATAGGTTCATAGTCGGCCCATGAAAACTACGTGCAAAAGAAGATATTAGATAGATAAGTTCATAGTTAGCCCATGAAAACTATGTATAAAAGAAAATGTCAGATAGACAGGTTCATAGATAGCCCATTAAAACTATGTATAAAATAAAATGTCAGAAAGCCAGGTTCATAGTAAGGCTATGAAAATTATGATTGGATACTGGCAGGGGTCAGTAGGTTTGCAGTTAGCCCACGAAAACTATTTCCAGATGAAATATTGACATATGTCAATAGGTTCCTAGTCAACCCATGAAAACTAGGATAAGGGAAAGGATATTGGAGTTACCAATAGGTTCCTATTCAACCTATGAAAATTAGGATAAGAGTAAGAAATTGGAGTTACCAATATATTCATAGTGACCCAACGAAAACTTTGTAATTGGACAGGAAGTCCTTAAACATTTAACAGGTTATTAGTCAACCCATGAAAACTCATAGGTTAATAGTAATTCTACAAACTATGATTGAGATAGATGGTCTAGAATGAATAGGAATGGGTAACCTGGAATTAAATTCATTTGTTTTGCATATCATCATATTATAATATTTTGAATTATTTTAGCCATTGTGGATGCAGGAGCATAATATTTGGTTTTGTAAAGGTTTTGAGATACTAGTGAGGGGAAACTCATTCTGCTAAGAAACGTGGTCTCACTAGACATCTAAATGATTTGAGATCGTAGATTATTATTCATACCAGGCTTTATGTCTGACTCGAAGTTTATGCTTTCCCCTTAAACTCTCGGGTGCTCGATTGGTTTTGAGTAGTTTGAGAGTTGAGGTTTTTAGGTACCTCTTAAGACGAATAAGTTTTCGGAGGCGTGCAAGAGGCATGATAGCTATTTAGAGTTCTCTTTTCTTTTGATTCCTCCGTGTTGTTTGTAATGGTAAATTTTTTATATTGCATGTATATACTTTGATCATCCAAGGGGGCATCTTCATATGTCGTTCTTGGACGTATGTTGTAATAAATATATTTTCTTTGAATGTGATTTATGAATTTGGGATTATGTAATGAATTGGAAACGTTTTGATACGGAAATATGATTTTGTTTGAAGTTTAAATTTTTTGCCATATTCATGCGTTTCTATGTTTCAATGAATCTAACACCTCTGTATTTGGTCATCAAGGATTAATAACTATAGATGACTACAGCATCTGTAGCCGTTAGTTTTGGGTCTCCAAGTAGGAGGATGTTACATAGACATTATTATAATATCACTGAATTTTCTAATAAAAATGGTTTGGTTATCGTAAGGTAACCCGTCTGTGTTTATATGCGGCGTGTTCTTATGAGATACCTTTATTTCAAAAGATTTTTAAAATATTAAAAATCCACTTGATTGTGTTCTTACGTTAGTTTACCAGATTGATCCAAGCATTATTTTTCTTATAATGCTCGGGTTAGCTCGAGCATATTTTTCGAATTTAGTGGACACTTTGGAGCTTTAGGAGATGAACTGGATCCTCCAAGACGTATTTCCATATTTACCGTCTGTTATTTCTTCTTGCTTATATTTATCTGCAATTGTAAGGACAGGTTATTATAACTGTTCAGGTTGATGATAGGTTAGTTTTGCTCTGACGATAGTATGTATATTGAAGCTCCTTCTTATTTTGTAAAGACATGTTGTATATTATATATTACTCGTCATGTTGTGAGATTATGTTCTGTCTTTTCTTTCTTTCACCCCATGTAACGACCCGAAATTTTCGAACCCGAAAATCTCAGATAGTTATGAAAAGAAGAAAGAGGTAGAAGAAGAAGAACAGAAGCACCAAACATCTCACATTCGCAGCGGATAAAATATAATAAATAATAACAGTTTACAACAGAATACTATATCTGCCAATTACATTTAATATACATCGGAGTTTCACATTTATACAGTCGCTGAATATATACAATTATCATGTCTCGGATATATAATAATATACTGCAGCGGGAATAAAGTATACGATATTGTCATCCAGCTCGCCTCCGGAGCTGCAGAACGTACCTACCTGAAAATCTGTAATACTCGGTCTGACCCGAGCATTACATCAAAGTAACACCCGGGTCAGGCTGGAAACCAGCGTGAGTAAACCCAACTAACATGGAATACCAAAACAAACATCTTATATAAAACCCGAGTAACTTTTATCAATTTAACCAATTCACAATTTGCTAAAGGCAACACTTATTTCACGTATAAATTCCTAAGTACCAGACTTAGATAAAATAATCTCATTCACTTAAGTCGTATCATTTCATCGTATTGATTTCACAAATCAATTTTATATAAATTCGAAAGGGTTTCGGGTATTTCTCAATATCTGATCCCATCCTCTTCGAGACTCATACATCATATCTCAAGTTATCCAAATGAAAATCACAACATTTCATATTAGAGATATCAACTTATTTCAAAGCATCCAATACCCCTCAATCATTTATAATCAAATTTTATAGCTTCCAAATTAATTCAAATTGATTCTAATTGAATTTCAATCCTCAATCACTTAGGTCTCTTCATTAATTAATTCCAAATCAATTAATTAATCAACCCTTCCTTATTTCATCTTAATTAATCACCCTAGATTAATTATCCTCCAATTTCATTCAAGTAATTATCTTTAATAATTTTCACCATATTAATTATTCTTACCAAATCAATGAGTAGTCTATAATTACTTTACAAATTAATTAACTATAATCAATCACTCAAATTCTTAATTACTTATATAAATTGATTTCTCATGGGTCACTTTGGTTAATTTATCTTAATTAATCAGTCTTTAATTACATCGTTGATTATATAAATTAATGAATTCCAATTATGTTTTGATTTGTTCTAATCTAAATTAATCAATCTTTATTATACTTTTAATTATAAACCCAAGGATTTCAATTATAATTTTAAGTTATCCTAATCAAATTTATTTTTCTTAATTAAGCCACAATATTAATCATTTTCGATTAATTCCAAACTATAATGAACTACTCTTTTATTTATTTCATTAAATAAATCAATTATTCCTTTATTAACCATCTAAATTAATCTTTTGATTAATTTCACCAAGTAATTAGATTTTATTAATACCATTAAGTAATTTCCATCAAACCATCCATTAATCAATTACAACCAACAATTATCACCAATTACTTCACCAAGTATACCATTATAATACACTAGGTTGTTATATCCACCAAATTCCACAATTTATCCTTCTTAATTAATTGGTAAAATTAATTACCTTAAATTAATATCATCAATAAATCATTTAATAACCCTTAATCATTGATCTTTCATTAGCTATATTCGTTAACCAATCCTTAAAGTACTTCTCTAAGTACTTAACTTAACTTAATCACTTAGTTACAAGTTAATTTGTTAATTGGTTCTTAATTACAAACTATTTAACTTCTGGTTACATCATCGATTCACAGACCTTAACTAAATTTATCTTTAATTACTCGAATAACCAATTCTTACTCATCGATTAACAATTAAAACTTATTTAATTACAATTCATAATAGTAACTGATTACTGATCATTCCCAAACACATTTAAAACGTGCCTTTCAAATTCATTCAAACTTAAACTTTATTTTCTTCCACATTCAAATAACAAACCAATTGTACGGGTCAGAGATTACTCACCTCGACATCGAACCACTGCCCAGCCTAGCACTTGACTCACCATGCGACCAGACGCCCCACCTTCCAATGCCAACCATCGTGTGAGCACAACACACCACCGCAGTCCCCTGTCACGACCGACATACCCTAGCAGTCCAAAACAAGTCACGACATCAGACAGCTAGCAAACCCCACCTCCGACCTTCGTGCGCCCTATCATCGCGAGCTGAGGCGCCCACGCGTACGCCAGGCAATGCGTTTTCCTCTGCCCTAAATCACGAGTTTGGTTGCGACATATATATTTTTTTTATGAACGAATCGATTTCGTTCAAGAAGAAGCGAAGGGAAAAATAGAGAGAGGAAATAAATTTCGGTCCTCATTCATAAAAAGGAGAAGCATCGAACAACCATTTTTTTTAAGATTCGATCTCGTTTTGAATGGAGAGGGGAGAACGGAGAAAAAAAAAATAAGGTCAAGCATGGCTTTCTGCGTACGCCTATTTGCTTATAAAATATCTCTAACAAAAATGTACTTTTAATTTTATTATAAAATTTACAAACGTCTCGTTAAGCATAACGCGAAATTCCGAACCCCGAATCAAACATGCCGACAAGTGTTTAAAAGGTTTTACCCGTGTTCCGAACACAATGGAACGTTTTTGGGAAGCTAATTCGATCATATGCGCGAGTTACGAAAATAAACGATCAATTTTAAATTAAATCGATTAAAAAAAATCGAAGTGTTTTGAGCTGCCACGGTCAAATGACAACTCCAATTGCTACGAAAATTGAAATCCGATAATAACTAACTATTACGGATCCAATGGAACTGGTTTCGTCGAATTCCGAGACTGTGCCTCGGGATGTTATTTTTAAATTCAATTTAAACGATATATTATTAAAATTGAATAAATTACCTTTAAATTAAATTTCAACCATTCTATTATTTCCAGTATCATCATTATAGGTTTTATAAGCCTTCAAATTATTTTGAACAAGCTTAGAATTTCAGATTCAACAATTTACCCAATTTTCTATTATTAAAGTCAATATTTAAACTATATAATTCAATGATTTAATTATCAAGTAAATATTAATATCTTGAATTTCAAGTTAAAATTAACTTTTAAATATTTAAAATCAATTAATTATTCCAATTTAAATTGTTAAAAATTTCGGGTCGTCACATTCCACCCCCCTTAAAAGAATTTCGTCCTCGAAATTACTAGTTAGGAAGAATGGTCCAACAGCCGTTTATTTATTATTATTATTATTTTTCCAAAACTCACAATTCAACATCCTACCTATATCTTTTATTAAAGACCCACTATTACCTTATCCAACTTCGCAAACCTTCTATAGTTTCAACCAATACCCCTTTTTGCTCAATCATCTAAATTTCAGTTTAAAAACCAAATTTTTGAATTATCAAAATTTTCTCAAAAAATTTTCTAACTCTCTAAATTTTCGAAAAATTTTGCCAGCGTCTCCTTTGCGTGGCTAGCTCGGTACTACTACAGAAGGCCTCAACGGGCTCCCAAATACCAAAAAGAAAACAGAAAGCCAGGTGGCTAAATCAAAAACCCAATCTAATTTCATACAGAAATTTAAATACATACCCTTTTTGTCGGGCAATTCACATTTATCTTCTAGAATCAAATCCAATTTCCTTTCCTTTAATACCTGCATATCTTGTTTAGCAACAATATTCAATCGAAACTTTACAAATCAATTTATACATTCTCTTATATAGGTTTCATACCTATTTCAAATTAGTCTTGCCCATTTTCATATGAATTCAAATCACCTTTAATTTGAGCATTGAATTTTAACTTTCATTTATAACTGATTCATAGTAGTTTCATCTACTAATTTACTTTAATTTCCCATTTGAAATTGTTTTGTCGTTAACAAAAATTTTCCCAAAAATTTTCAAAAATTTTCTAACTCCCAAAATTTTCGGAAAATTTTGACAGAGTCTCCTTTGTACGGAGGAGCTTTTGCAATTTGACAAGAGATATAAATATATATACATCGACCCTCCCAGTCAGAAAAAAACAAAAACAGTTCATATTTCCTATTTTTATTACGTAGGCGTACCTTACTTAGCATTTTAAGCAAGCAGCTTATTAATTTAAGCAATAAGCGCAATCCAAACCAGCCAAACGGCCTTCAGGTACCTGTACTTACTAAATTTAAATACGTAAGTGCCATATATAGAAAATTTATTAGCATTTCACTTACTTTCAATAGCAAAACTCATATATTACATACACAACAAGTGCCAAACGCTTCCCATAAGCTATTCGTATGATTTTAAAGCTTATTCAATTTGTTTTCAACCAAATTATATGCCATTCCATTCAATTTTAATGGCTTACAACTCAATTGCTTACATTCCATTGATTTTTAATCCAAACAAGCTCATATTCACTTTAATTGATTCAGAATAAATTTTATTTAATCTCTATTAACTCATAGCATTTTAATTACTTTTTATTTACGCCATATGACGATTCATTCTATACCAATTCGTCAATATTCGCTTAATAGAGTATTTATTTAGTTTATGACTATTTCAAATTACTCTTCAACCCATCCTGTAATTAATTCCACTCCATTTTTAATTTATTCACCAACCATTCATTGCATTTCATTTCATTTCCACAATTGTTCCATTCAAAACAATTTGTTAAGCTTGGCACATCTAATACTTATAAATTAATAACCATTTCCCGAATTAATTCAATCCAAGTTTTTATTTAATGGGCTTCCACTCTTATTTAATGCCAAGCTTCCATAAATTTTAAACTTAAGTTAATTTACTTTGATTTTCCAACATCAAACTTAAGTTTACTTCCATTAAATTCAGTTAGCCCATCAATTTTAAATTTAAATTCACCTTCTCAATTTATCAAAATAATATCCAACCACATACTTAACTCATTTATACTTCTAAATAATGTGCCACCGAACTTAAGTTAAGTCTGATAATCCAATTCCAATCACAACTTTGTTTTAGTTATTATTTAATCAGACTTCATCAATTTATTATTTAACTTAATCAACCCATTTTAAAATTTTAATTTACTTACTTAATTCGTTATCGAATTTATTTTATTAATATAAGTCCATTCTCAATTTATTTCTATCCACATGGGTTTTGTTTTGCAACTCAAACCATTTCTATTATAATCACTTCTCTTATATCTAATTTACTTGCAAATTTCTTCAAATATTATTCAAATCACCCTTGGATTTTATTTTTAATTCAAACCATCACATTTTTCAATCCAATTCTATTTTATTTTTATTTCACAACATCTCCACTTATTTAATTCATTATCAAATTCAAGTCGCGTTCTATTTACAACTTGAATTCATTCCCAAGCTCTATCATTAATTTACAATCCATTTATTTACCCACGTTGAATTTATTAACATACACTATTTAATAATTTATTTATCTGATTAGTTTACTTTCACTTTTAATTTAATATTCGATTTCTTTTAATTACAAAGATTCACTTCATTAAATTTTCCCGAGTTTTAATTTTGTAATTTCATGTGACGCCCCACCTCTATACCCACGCTAGCCAAGAACACTACGGTGTAGTGCTGTCAACTAGCACGGAGAATAAGGCTGTTGAGGAGCGACCATCCGTGTAATTGCTTTGTGCGAGCACCGATATGCCAGATAGTAAAAGCGTGCATTTCATTTAAGGAGGAAATCCGACATGCCGATGCAAACTCAAAGCTACTACACAGTGGCTATAATAGTCTAGGACAAAAATATAAAATAATAACACAGATAATATAAATGCGGAACACAGATGAAACAAAAAGTCTCATATATATATATATATATATAATAACTGATGTCAGTTACAATACATTTGACACGGTACATGTGATACAACTACAACAGTCGACTCAGGAAGTTACATATACAAGTACATTAACGATTAATATACATGAAGACATATCACCTATACTATGACACGACAACTCCAAAAGATATGAAAGAACTTCATAGCTCGAGCAGCATCCCAAAGCAGAATATCTACAACCTGAAATAACTCGGGTCTGACCCGAGTATTACAATCAAAAGAAAATAATACCCGGGTCAGTCTAATTCAAACTCAGTTATTAATGCACAAAAGCAATAATAATCAAATAACGAATAGATGACAATCACAATAAATCTCGTCTATCCAATCACTAATAAGGATGAATTGGACAAAGGAAACAATCAAGTAATTGGGAACATCAATTAAAACGACAACTCGAGTAGGGCTGCAGTATACGCAAGCGTGTACTGCCACGCCACTACAACATATTGAATACGAAATAGATCCATAAATCAAAAGCAAAAGAAATAACACCAAAACCAATACCGTGTGGCTGCAGTTCACGCTTGCGTGCACTGCCTTGCCACTATAGTGATGATGTACCCATTGAATACCGTGTGGCTGCAGTTCACGCTTGCGTGCACTGCCTTGTCACTACAGTGATAATGTACACGACCGGGCACAAGGTCAAACCCAAATAAATTACGGTTCAACTCAGGGGCAACATAAGTGTACAAGGTCAAATAATCAAATATACAACAGAGCTCCATGCAACAATACTTTTGAATGGAGGCAGTGTAACAGCACAAGACAAAGAAGATGGTCAACACTTAGGAATACATCTACAACAACAATGAATGCAGACTGACCAGAAAGAAGCCCAACTAGGTACACATGAACCAGATATGAAACGACAATTTTGACAAAACGGTTTCACAAATGCAAAGATCAGAAAAGTGAGCAATGCACTAAGCAAATGAAGCAACGTACATATATATGTACACATACATCACAGTCCAATATGATATGGACAGTGGAAAATATGACACTAAGCTCAAGAAATGCAAGTGAATTAATTGCCACAAATCAATGCCAACAACATGAACTAGGCAGTGCAGCAAGGGTAAAACAGAGCAAGGCCCAGCGAACAACAGATATACAAGGCAGTGACAACATAATAAAAGTCACCAAGTCATAAACCAAATGCAAAAAGGATCAAGTCAATGACCCAATTCAACTGTAGTCGGAGCAAAGTCGAAGCTGCAGCTAACACAAGCTACAGGAAGAAAGTGCATAAACATGTATGCAATGGTGACCAAATGAAACAAGTGACCAAATGCAAATACAAACCAGGCCAGATACATAGATGATGGAGATATGGTGATGGAAGTGCAGTGGTGAAGAACAATTCAACTACAAACGCACTGTCACGACATGTACACAGCTGCACGAAACAGCAAGTACAAACACATGTAAACTACATGCCTCGAAGAATAGAGCACAGAACTCGAATGACCAAATACATATGTCAGTGGTCCAGCATGAAGACACTGTAGAATGGAGGTGAAGGCAAACAAGATGGCAACTATAACTAAATCAAAAGAAGTCCAAATATACTGCAACTACACTCTCAACCTCAATTTTCTCAAATACAACTTGACAGTAAAAGGCTCAGAACAGTTTTAAATATGAATACTGTCACAAATGAAATATAATGATCAAATACAAATGAATACACTGCATCAATACAGTGTATCAGGTTCGAGTTCAACCAAGGAGACAGACATCAAGTGGACACAAGACTCACATATATAGTGAAGTACAACATCAACATCTACAACATGGAACGGCAGAAATTCAAGCAACAAAATACACAGATAACTCGAGACATGAATTAGATGTGAGCAAACTCACCTTTGCTTTGAAGGCGAAGGTGGCTCGACCAAATTGAAGTAGTCGCGAGCAACTTGAAGGAGCCATTGAAGTTGACGCCTTCGAGTTCCAGAAGCGAACCCCCGAAGAAACCCCAATTCTCGATCGAAGACTAATCGAACGAAGACGAGCAGGGAGATGCTGCCATTATTTGCTCCTCTCGATTATTTTAGGTTAGGGTTTAAAATGGAAATGGGTAAGGGGAGAGAACGGGTTTATTGCTTAAACAATTGTCTCGGCCCAAAATAAAAGAAAGGTGGACCACTATTTAAAAATCAAAGGCCCTCAAACTTTATAACAATTTGTAATTTAAATTTTAATTTTAATTTTAATTTAAATTTTAAAAACTTCAAAATGGCAATTGACGAAAATATAAATCGTTTTAACGTCGATTATGAATTGACGCGAATATCGGGTTGTTACAGACTCCCCTCCTTAAAGAAATTGCGTCCTCGCAATCTTAAGGAATAAATGGGCAAAAGGTAACAACCCCAAAACATAAAGACACAAGATGGAGAATTTTGAAATAGGAAGTTCACCCTGTAGAGCAGGAAAAAGTAAGGCTGAATGTGTTTACTCGATGGATTCTCCGGATTCCTAAGTGAAATCCTTAGGATTTGAGAGTCACAGAACTTCACAAGAGAAACATCTTTATTTCGAAGGCGCTCAACCCCCGAAGCAATGATGTGAATAGAATGTTGCTCAAAGTCAAAACTGGTGAAGCTTCAATTTCTTCAACAATACCGGGCTCAAGAATAAAAATTCGGAATCCCTAAGGCATTTCCGTAGAAGGAAGACGCGTGAAGGCATCATAAATAACAGAAAATTGAGTCGGTAATAAGAGGTGATAAGTCATGGAACCAATACGTTCAGTAATAGGAAATGACCCAATATATCGAGGCGCTAACTTTTCCGATCGACTGAAACGTACAACACCTTTCATAGGTGAAACACAAATAAATTTGAAACAACGGCGTAGTACGATGACGGTACGCCAGATAAATGAAAGTTCTATTAATTCGGAACACTGACGTAGTACAAAAACGGTACGTCCAATGAACCGAAAAGTCGGGACATCGATATAGTACAATAACGGTACATCCGATGAACCGATCAACATAAAAGAACATCAGACGCAAGTCCATAAAAGGAAATGAGACGAAGATCAAAAAAAATAGAAATACATCAAAACGTCTGATGAACTTGGTAAAAAGATGATTCCCTTCGGACATCATCAGAGGAACAACCAATTGTTGCCTTCGACTAAGTGCATCTGCAACACGATTTCCCTTTCCGGGAAAATTCAAAGAATATCAGGATCATAAGATACAAGGAACTCGAGTCAACGTGGTTGACTCAAATCATGTTCCTTATGAGAAAATAAATATTCCCAAGATTCATGATCAGGGTAGAGAATAATTTCTCACCCAAAATAATGATGCCAAAGTTTTAAAAGCGAAATCAATAGCCACGAGCACTAGATCATGAGTAGCGTATCTAGTCTCAATAGGCATTAATGATTTAGAAACACAAGAGACAGCACGTTCTCTTCTGCAAGAGAATGGTATGCAAACCAACACGATTAGCATTGGTACAATCGATAAAGTCTTGGTTCCCTCGGGAATCACAAGAATAGAAGTGTCGGAAAAGAGTTGTTTTAAATAGTGTTCTTTCCCGAAAAGCTAAAACTTTCGAAATTTACAATTTACTTTATGTAATTATCTTTTCAGACAAATTTACATTTAAAATTCAATTTACTGTGTCTGATTGTCTCATCAAAGCGTCTAGGAGATTCCTATCGATAACGTTGATCAAGCGCATCGACCAGAATTCTTAAAGCACTCAATGGGCAATACAATCACAAAACATTCTTTTAATTTTATAAAAGGAATTTACAAATTTTCACCCTCAAACGGACAAGTCCGGAATTAAACGAACTAGTAAAAGAAAGGGGTCATAGTCCTTGATTTTGCTGAAACGTTTAAATCGCTTCCTCATTCTTTTGAAAGCGTAAACTGTGAAAATTTTGAAAACAATTTTTATTTTAATTTTGAAACAATTTTGAAGAACAACAAATTTTTAAAACACGTGATTAAAATAGCAACGCCAGTAGCAACTTCGACATACGTCAAAATTTCATCGAAATAATTGGCATCAAAATATAATACCAATGAATTTTCATTCATCAAAAATGTCACAAGAATCTTCTCAAAGATAGGAAGGGGTATCATACCCTAAACTTGTATTCATAACAAGTCAATAACACGCGAATTCACCAATGCACAAAAGTTGATAAAACTTATCAATAGAAATCACGAAAATTGGTGAAGCACAAATTTTAGAAATCATCACAAGAAATCCAGAAATCACAAGATGAAAGTATAAAAACTCGAACGGGAGTATGAAAACTCGAACGGGAGTATGAAAACTCGAACGGAGTATGAAAACTCGAACGGAGTATGAAAACTCAAACGGAGTATGAAAACTCGAACAGAGTATGAAAACTCGAAGTAGAGTATGAAAACTCAAACGGAGTATGAAAATTCGAACAGAGTATGAAAACTCAAACGGAGTATGAAAACTCAAACGGAGTATGAAAACTCGAACAGAGTATGAAAACTCAAACGGAGTATGAAAACTCGAAGTAGAGTATGAAAACTCAAACGGAGTATGAAAACTCGAAGGAGAGTATGAAAACTCACCTACACGCGAGCATGAAAATTCATCAACACATGTAACGCATAACGAGAACGGGAGCACGAAAACTCACCTACACGCGAGCATGAAAACTCATCAGCACATGTAACGCAAAGCGAGAACGGGAACACGAAAACTCACCTACATGCGAGCATGAAAATTCATCAGCACGTGCAACGCATAACGAGAACGGGAGCACGAAAACTCACCTACATGCGAGCATGAAAACTCACCAACACGTGCAATGCAAAGCGAGAACGGGAGCACGGAATCTCACCTACACGCGAGCATGAAAAATCATCAACACGTGCAACGCAAAGCGAGAACGGGAGCACGGAATCTCACCTACACACGAGCATGAAAAATCATCAACACGTGCAACGCAAAGCGAGAACGGGAGCACGGAATCTCACCTACACATGAGCATGAAAATCATCAACACGTGCAACGCATAACGAGACGCTATCTCATGGTTGTAAGCCACTAACTTTGACACACGAATGACCCGAAGACCGTGGGGCGCTACCCCACATGTATGAGTCGGAATCACACAGATTGAGGTCAAGACTAACCTCGCAATCAAAAGAAAAGTATGTGTGAATGAAATCACACAAGTGGTGTCTAGACAATCCTCAAAGCCCAAGAGATATGTGTGAGACGAAATCACACCGATGAGGCCTAGTCTAACCGAAAAGGTATGTGTGAACGAAATCACACAAATGGTGTCTAGACAATCCTCAAAGCCCAAGAGATATGTGTGAGACGAAATCATACCGATGAGGCCTAGTCTAACCGTAAAAATGATCATCATGATCAACGAGAAGTGTCAATTACACTAAGTTAGTAAATATAAAAGTTTAGCTTCATGTCCCATAACCACTTGCTTAACTTAAATATTTACGAACAAATTGTAAATCTTCACTAGAAAATTGTCACATGAGGTTCAATCGAACAAGTCCAAGAATTAACCGACGAAGCAAACACAAGCGTTTCATACCACTTGTTTTACTAAGCCGTTTAATTAGATTTCTCATCCGAGTGAGATAAAGGCTTGCATATACTAGCAGATTGGAAAACGGTTTGAGAAAAAAAGTTTTATATTGAAAATAGAGTTGAAAACATTTTGATAAAAGAGTTTTGATATTTACTACTAGTATTGAAACCTTTATATTTTTAAAATGACAAATCACAAAAATGATTGTAGAAACAATCAATCACAAGAATTCACATACGAAGAAGTGAATAGAATCCAAAGAAATCGATACCGAATTCATCGAAAGGTATGTTCACAAAATCCCGAAGAAAAGGTCATCCAAGTTGCTAATAAATGATAGTAACAAATCGGGAAATAATCAAGAATCGATTAAATTCGGAAACCAAATCAATTCACTAAGATTCACATTCGAAGACGTGAATAAAATCCAAAGAATTCGATTCCAATCCATCAAGATAGGAATACCCAAAAATTCCTGAAATAGAAGTTATCAAAGTCGACAAAGGCGCTAACAACTAATCGAAAAGAAGAATCGATCAACAATTGGAAAAACAAAGCAGAACGAGCATAAATGCTTGAATGACTTTAGCAAAAGTAAAAGTCAAGTCAATGTCGATATCGACCAGGCAAAGTCCAAGACAATTTCTTTTATACTAAAGAAATTTTAAAACTATCAGAGAGAGGCACATGAAAGCCAACAAACCATGGATAAGCAGACAGAGTCGACAATTGAAACTCAATTTGTCTCAAAGATTGATACCCAAAACCCAATTGTATGGAGACTGCATTAAGTACACGAATCAGAGATAAGAATGCATATATATACAGCAGTTCGAATAAACAATGCGAGTTCAAATCGAAGTGGGTACGAGTTGCAGCAGTATGCAATTTGGTATAGCATATACACAAGGATACTTAGCAGTGCATACTCGAATGAGTAAGTGCAACAGAGAATAGCAGCAATGCTCATGAATAAGAGTTAGGAATTCATACCTAACAAATCAAAGATGATTTTAGATAAAGATGTGAGATAAAACATCGACAAATAGTTGTAACACGTGTACTATCTAAGTTATGTTTTATATTTGTTCTAAACTCCAGGCTTTGATACCAAGCTGTGACGCCCCACCTCTATACCCACGCTAGCCAAGAACACTACGGTGTAGTGCTGTCAACTAGCACGGAGAATAAGGCTGTTGAGGAGCGACCATCCGTGTAATTGCTTTGTGCGAGCACCGATATGCCAGATAGTAAAAGCGTGCATTTCATTTCAGGAGGAAATCCGACATGCCGATGCAAACTCAAAGCTACTACACAGTGGCTATAATAGTCTAGGACAAAAATATAAAATAATAACACAGATAATATAAATGCGGAACACAGATGAAACAAAAAGTCTCATATATATATATATATATATATATATATATAATAACTGATGTCAGTTACAATACATTTGACACGGTACATGTGATACAACTACAACAGTCGACTCAGGAAGTTACATATACAAGTACATTAACGATTAATATACATGAAGACATATCAACCTATACTATGACACGACAACTCCAAAAGATATGAAAGAACTTCATAGCTCGAGCAGCATCCCAAAGCAGAATATCTACAACCTGAAATAACTCGGGTCTGACCCGAGTATTACAATCAAAAGAAAATAATACCCGGGTCAGTCTAATTCAAACTCAGTTATTAATGCACAAAAGCAATAATAATCAAATAACGAATAGATGACAATCACAATAAATCTCGTCTATCCAATCACTAATAAGGATGAATTGGACAAAGGAAACAATCAAGTAATTGGGAACATCAATTAAAACGACAACTCGAGTAGGGCTGCAGTATACGCAAGCGTGTACTGCCACGCCACTACAACATATTGAATACGAAATAGATCCATAAATCAAAAGCAAAAGAAATAACACCAAAACCAATACCGTGTGGCTGCAGTTCACGCTTGCGTGCACTGCCTTGCCACTATAGTGATGATGTACCCATTGAATACCGTGTGGCTGCAGTTCACGCTTGCGTGCACTGCCTTGTCACTACAGTGATAATGTACACGACCGGGCACAAGGTCAAACCCAAATAAATTACGGTTCAACTCAGGGGCAACATAAGTGTACAAGGTCAAATAATCAAATATACAACAGAGCTCCATGCAACAATACTTTTGAATGGAGGCAGTGTAACAGCACAAAACAAAGAAGATGGTCAACACTTAGGAATACATCTACAACAACAATGAATGCAGACTGACCAGAAAGAAGCCCAACTAGGTACACATGAACCAGATATGAAACGACAATTTTGACAAAACGGTTTCACAAATGCAAAGATCAGAAAAGTGAGCAATGCACTAAGCAAATGAAGCAACGTACATATATATGTACACATACATCACAGTCCAATATGATATGGACAGTGGAAAATATGACACCAAGCTCAAGAAATGCAAGTGAATTAATTGCCACAAATCAATGCCAACAACATGAACTAGGCAGTGCAGCAAGGGTAAAACAGAGCAAGGCCCAGCGAACAACAGATATACAAGGCAGTGACAACATAATAAAAGTCACCAAGTCATAAACCAAATGCAAAAAGGATCAAGTCAATGACCCAATTCAACTGTAGTCGGAGCAAAGTCGAAGCTGCAGCTAACACAAGCTACAGGAACAAAGTGCATAAACATGTATGCAATGGTGACCAAATGAAACAAGTGACCAAATGCAAATACAAACCAGGCCAGATACATAGATGATGGAGATATGGTGATGGAAGTGCAGTGGTGAAGAACAATTCAACTACAAACGCACTGTCACGACATGTACACAGCTGCACGAAACAGCAAGTACAAACATATGTAAACTACATGCCTCGAAGAATAGAGCACAGAACTCGAATGACCAAATACATATGTCAGTGGTCCAGCATGAAGACACTGTAGAATGGAGGTGAAGGCAAACAAGATGGCAACTATAACTAAATCAAAAGAAGTCCAAATATACTGCAACTACACTCTCAACCTCAATTTTCTCAAATACAACTTGACAGTAAAAGGCTCAGGACAGTTTTAAATATGAATACTGTCACAAATGAAATATAATGATCAAATACAAATGAATACACTGCATCAATACAGTGTATCAGGTTCGAGTTCAACCAAGGAGACAGACATCAAGTGGACACAAGACTCACATATATAGTGAAGTACAACATCAACATCTACAACATGGAACGGCAGAAATTCAAGCAACAAAATACACAGATAACTCGAGACATGAATTAGATGTGAGCAAACTCACCTTTGCTTTGAAGGCGAAGGTGGCTCGACCAAATTGAAGTAGTCGCGAGCAACTTGAAGGAGCCATTGAAGTTGACGCCTTCGAGTTCCAGAAGCGAACCCCCGAAGAAACCCCAATTCTCGATCGAAGACTAATCGAACGAAGACGAGCAGGGAGATGCCGCCATTATTTGCTCCTCTCGATTATTTTAGGTTAGGGTTTAAAATGGAAATGGGTAAGGGGAGAGAACGGGTTTATTGCTTAAACAATTGTCTCGGCCCAAAATAAAAGAAAGGTGGACCACTATTTAAAAATCAAAGGCCCTCAAACTTTATAACAATTTGTAATTTAAATTTTAATTTTAATTTTAATTTAAATTTTAAAAACTTCAAAATGGCAATTGACGAAAATATAAATCGTTTTAACGTCGATTATGAATTGACGCGAATATCGGGTTGTTACATTTCAGTTTGGATTTCCTTTGATTTTCCAAAATTCCAACATCTTTATTTAAAAATTTATAGAAATGTTTTTAAATTCACATCATACTTAATAAAATAACTCTTTATAAAAATACTTTTTTCTTTATATGACTCAATGTCTCAACCAGTCCATCCTTGTTCTCACAGAAATTCAGTCATACGTTGATCAGGCGTAGGACTGAAAGTCTATAAGTACTTGGTAAACCCGTTTTCAACGCCCAGTGAAAATACTTTTGAAAAATAATTTTATTGAAAATATAGAAAACAGTTTTTGAAAACAGAGGAAATATCTTTGGTGAAAATGCTCTGGAAATCATCACCCCCATCCATGGTCACAGTTACATCCTAGGGTTACGTTGCTGTCGCAGCAAAAGTCCATGCAACCGCAGCCTCTCGATTACGCCATGGAACCCACATAACAGATCACAGTTACATCCAGGGTTATGTTGCCGTCGCAGCAAAAGTCCATGCAACTGCAGGCTCTCCGCGGCCTCTGATTTCGCTATCGAAATGAAACCTCTCCACTCCTACATAGGTCGCAGTCTGCCGATATAAAATCAAACACAGACTGTTGGCTCTCAGCGGCACACACGACTTTCTCTATGTTATACCATAGGTCGCAGTCTACCGATATAAAATCAAACGTAAACTGTTGGCTCTCAGCGGCACACACGACTTCCTCTATGGTATACACTACTCATAATCCCCAGGAACTAGTTTTGTCCGGACTCCTCACAGGATCAACTTTAGAACCCCCTTGGGGCTCAAGGCAGCACCACCCGGTGGCACTCCTGAGAAGTTCATTTCAAGGAAGCGCCTTTTTCCCCAGAGCCATCATCAAACACTTTATACTATACACATATAGTATCTCTCAAATCATACACCTAGTATGATCTCATACAAAGCTCCTTTACACGAAATCGATTATCCCAAAATCGATAATTCTCAAAATAGGCTTTCCAAATTCCAATATTGATTTTACCCAAAATCAAAAGCCTTTCCAAATCCAAAGGTTCCCAAAACCTTTTCCAAAATCCTCATAAGATCCTTTATATATATACCGATATATATAAATTTTAAAACTTTGGACCACTATAAACTTGTATAAAATTCCTTTTATACTTCAAACACTTCCAAAATCCTTTTTCTTCCAACAATAGATTCAACAAAGGGGTTTCATCTTAAATAAAACAAAGATATATAACCTTGTTTATTCAAAATCAAATATTCCAATTTGATTACTCTTTTCAATATCAATTTCTTTTCCATTCACTTATCCACCTTTACATTAATCCCCATTTGGATTATCACTTCAATTCCTATCTCAGTTGGGTATCAAATCCATAACAGTATGAACTCCGACCAGTTTATTTAGAAAATAGCTTGAAAAAATTAAAAACAAATAAGTAGTTGGAAAATAATTACTAGTTTTGTAAAATAGTTAGAAAATAGTTAACTAACCATAGAATAGTTGAAAATAGCTGAATAGTTTCAGAAATTTTAGATAATTGTAAAATAGTTGTAAAATAGTAATTAATTTGTAACATAGTTGAAAAATAGTAATTAGTTTAGAAAATAGTTGAAAAATGGTTAAATAGTTTCAAAATAATCGTAAAACAAGTATATAAAATAATTTGGCTTTAAGAAAGAAAGGTTGTATATATTTAATGGCTTAGAAAAATAAGTTTATATCGAAACAATTTATATTGAAAATAGTCAAGAGCCAATTGTTCACTTCCCCAACAATTCAATTCAAATCTCCATTTAAATTGACCCAATTCCAATTCAAATAACTCCAAATTCCATTGGACTTGATTAATTCCCAATTCAAGTTGAATCAATCTTGATTCCTTCCCAAATTTAAATCAAATTCTAGTTGATTTTAATCCTGTTCAATTTTAATTATAAGTTCATATTATTCCAATCAATTTGAATTACTATCAATTTAATTTCAGAATACAAATCACTTCAATTTAATCCAATCCAATTTCCCATTTAAAATTTTTGAACTTATACATTTTCAATCACCAATCCAATTATTTCAAACCAAATTAAATTTTGAACTAATTCAATTTCAATCTTGAATTTTAAACTACCTCGAATTATATAAATTCGAGTTAAATTCTCAAAGGTTGATTTAACTTTTTAAACCAAATTAACTTTTATTTAAAGTTTTTAAACAATCTTAAATTTCTGAGTCTAATTCTTCATTTCAATTTATCTCTACTTGTATTTTTCAGATTCAAATAAGAGCTCAATACAATTTTATTTGTTTTCAAAATTTAATTTATTATTCAATTTTATCTTCCAGTTTGAAGCCAGTTCTTAAACAACTTTAATTTACAAATTCAATTATTCAAATTTATTTTATTTATACAGTACCATTCTCAACTTAAAGATTTTCATCAACAATAGGATGATAACATCCAATTTATTCTAAAACATCCATCCATTCTCAATTTTTAAATCTCAAACCCGTTTTGAGGTCACACAAATTCCCAATTCAAATCAACCATTTAACTTTCCAAGTTAAATTCCAATTTCATCTTGAAATTTCCAATTCTGGTTGCTTTTTCTACACTTATTTAACTTCCCAAAGTTGAATTCCAATTTACTTAATCCAATCAACCTTCCTCAATTTGAATTCCCGCTTCAAACTTCAAAGTTCTTTCCCTCTTATAAGCTCAAAACTTATATCACTTTGGGTTTTACATCACTTCAGGGAAAAATCAAAACTCAACCTCTTAGAGTTTATTTCAAATTACCTTAGATATCATGTATATCCATACATATACATATATATATATATATATATTTCTTGGCCCTCCCAGCCATATTTGAAAATTTTAAACCACCTTTGGTTTTAAATTCAAATCAATTTTCAAATTCTGGGACCAGATTTAGAAATTTAATTTCAATCCATTAAATTTTAATTTGGTTGTACTTCTATTTCTACTAAATTTAATTCCAATTCAAGACTTTAATTTGGTTGTATTATATTACTTCTTAATTTAATCTCAATAAATTTAACAACCAATCGCTTTGATATTTATTAGAAGGAAATATGTCTTTATATATCAAAATATTTTTTATATAAAATCATTTAAAAAAAATTATATAAGAAAATGACAAGTACGCGCTCATATATATATATATATATATATATATATATATATATACACACACACACATACACACACACACACACATATATATATATATATACTCGACTCATTCTAGAGTACTACAGACTCTATTAAATGAGTAATCCCCACCAGAGCCAAGGTTCTCGCTTAACCTTTCGTTCCTACCTTATTCTTCTCATTCACGTCATTTTTGAAAACGCAAATCAAAGGATAGAGGAACGGTCGGCCATTAAGAGGAAGAAGAATTCAAAATTAATGCTAGAAAATTAAGCTTAGGGCAAATCGTTCTCAATCCAATCTCCTTATCTAGATCAAGGTGAATAATAATTCCATCTCTACTTTGTTTTGAATCACATATTTTTGGATTTAAAGGTAAATTATTTTTTATGATATATTGGATGATGATATGGTTGATTTATGATTTATTAGATTCAAACAAGTTTGTTTAAAGGAGTTTTATACTTTTTAAGTCAAAACCAAGATTAAATGATGATTAAATGCCATGGGAAAATTTTATGTTATCAAAAACATGATTTTGTAGTAAGGTTTCAATTTTGATAATTTTCCAAGTTATGGAAAGATTATTATGAATTTTCAAAGGAAAATATGGTTATTTGGGATTATAATTTTGGAAAATATATTGAGAATTTGAGTCTGGAATTTTGATGTTTTAGACAACATGATTAAAGTGAATTTCTAGAATTTTTTAGGATTTTTTCAAATGGATTTGGTATGAAAAATAAATTTTTTTAAAAGAGGGACTTTTTTGCAAAAATTGAAAGGGCTTAATCGATTAACTTAATTATGGTTAAGATCTGGGTTAGCGATAGTTATTTTTGAAAAAAGAATTTGAAAAGTTAAGGCAACCAATCTGGCGTTGACACGTGGCATGTTAGTTGTGAAAATCTTGCTTAAAGTAGTATAAAACAAGGTTTACTTTAGAAAATTGGTTCTGCGCCTACTCAAGAAAGCACCTTTCGACACAGAAGCTTCCGACTTTGTCTTTGTCGAAACCAACTATGCCGAAATCAATAAACAAGGTATCACCATGATGGTATGTAGTGGATTGGAGATAGACGAAAGATTATGTGTCGAAAGCACAGCTTCCAAAGGAGTCGAGACCTGGATTTGTTTTTAAATGAAAAGCACGTGCCTTTGTTTTGATCTAGACTTCGACAGAATCGAAGCGTTTGGTTTCTCAAGGGGATTTAAAAAGGTTTCAAAAAGGTTGCCATTAACTTAAGATTGCTTTCGACTGGGTTCCTTTGTTTATAAAAGAATGTTTTAAAAGAAGGGGTTTCGACCAAGTCGAAACCTGCTGCCTTTCTTTAACCTTTCGATGGTGTTAAAGATATCAATGTTGTCTAAAGGATACTTTGTTTTATAAAGTTTAATCCACTTCCTATAGCTTTCGAAAGGGGTTAGGGGTGTCGAATGTGATGGTTTCGAAAGAGATTTCGACTCCAACTTTCCATTTTTTTACCCAGATGTTTTATGCTTTGGAAAGAGATGGTACCGACGCCATCAAATTTTCCCCAATATTTTTATATAATAAAGGATGGTTTCAAAACATATGCTTTCTTCTTTATTCACTTTTACCCAAATAATGTTTTAAGTATAAACCCAATGCTTTCAAAAGTGGTACTTTCAATGATTTCGGAAGGATTACTTCCAAGAGTGTCGAAAGGGGTACTTTCAATTGGTTTCGAAGGTAAGCTTCTAAAGGTTAAATATTAATACTTTAACGTATTTGAAAAGCTTTGATAGCTAAATTTTAAAGTATTAAAAGGCAGGAGCCTAATATTTTGAAGATAGATTTCTAAGGCTTTCGAAGAAGGCTATCCTATGAAGTCGAAAGCTAGGTTTCGAAGGTATCAAAAGGTTTTAAACCGAACTCTATTTTTCTAAAAGGGAAAATCCATGGCTATATTAAAGGTGTTTTTATAATTGTTTTGAGAAGAAGCTATCTTTGATAAAGAAATAGGTTAAAGTGATTAACCATGTTTATATTAAACCCATAGGATTGGTATTGCTATGTTATTATGTTGTTTCTTCTAATATGAATATATTCACTTTACAATGGACTCATAACTGCATTTTGGGGATAAAAGATAGAAGAATCGGTTAGGTTAATCCAATAGTGAATATAAATTGAATAAACTCCTGAATGCGTAGAAGTGCATCCAGGAGGTCAGAAAGACCATAATATAGGATGCTTAAATATAGATGAAAGATATTGGTATGGGCCAATAGGTTCTCAGTAAGCCCATGAAAACTGTGTATGAGAAAAGAGATTAGCAAAGGGTCAATAGGTTCATAGTTGTCCCATGAAAACTACGTACAAAAGAAGATGTTAGATAGATAAGTTCATAGTTAGCCCATGAAAACTATGTATAAAAGAAAATGTCAGATAGACAGGTTCATAGTTAGTGTCTATTTTTGTTTTATTCCCCTTCTCTTTCGTGGATGAATTATCCCTATTTATGTATAAAATAAAATGTCAGAAAGCCAGGTTCATAGTAAGGCTATGAAAATTATGATTGGATACTGGCAGGGGTCAGTAGGTTTGCAGTTAGCCCACGAAAACTATTTCCAGATGAAATATTGACAGATGTCAATAGGTTCCTAGTCAACCCATGAAAACTAGGATAAGGGAAAGGATATTGGAGTTACCAATAGGTTCCTATTCAACCTATGAAAATTAGGATAAGAGTAAGATATTGGAGTTACCAATATATTCATAGTGACCCAACGAAAACTATGTAATTGGACAGGAAGTCCATAAACATTTAACCGGTTATTAGTCAACCCATGAAAACTAATAGGTTAATAGTAATTCTAGAAACTATGATTGAGATAGATGGTCTAGAATGAATAGGAATGGGTAATCTAGAATTAAATTCATTTGTTTTGCATATCATCATATTATAATGTTTTGAATTATTTTAGCCATTGTGGATGCAGGAGCACAATATTTGGTTTTGTAAAGGTTTTGAGATACTAGTGAGGGGAAACTCATTCTGCTAAGAAACGTGGTCTCACTAGACATCTAAATGATTTGAGATCGTAGATTATTATTCATACCAGGCTTTATGTCTGACTCGAAGTTTATGCTTTCCCCTTAAACTCTCGGGTGCTCGATTGGTTTTGAGTAGTTTGAGAGTTGAGGTTTTTAGGTACCTCTTAAGACGAATAAGTTTTCGGAGGCGTGCAAGAGGCATGATAGCTATTTAGAGTTCTCTTTTCTTTTGATTCCTCTGTGTTGTTTCTAATGGTAAATTTTTTATATTGCCTGTATATACTATGATCATCCAAGGGGGCATCTTCATATGTCGTTCTTGGACGTATGTTGTAATAAATATATTTTCTCTGAATGCGATTTATGAATTTGGGATTATGTAATGAATTGGAAACGTTTTGATATAGAAATATGATTTTGTTTGAAGTTTAAATTTTTTTTCCATATTCATGCATTTATATGTTTCAATGAATCTAACACCTTCGTATTTGGTCATCAAGGATTAATAACTATAGATGACTACAGCATCTGTAGCCGTTAGTTTTGGGTCTCCAAGTAGGAGGATGTTACATAGACATTATTATAATATCACTGAATTTTCTAATAAAAATGGTTTGGTTATCGTAAGGTAACCCATCTGTGTTTATATGCGGCGTGTTCTTATGAGATACCTTTATTTCAAAAGATTTTTAAAATATTAAAAATCCACTTGATTGTGTTCTTACGCTAGTTTTACCAGATTGATCCAAGCATTATTTTTCTTATAATGCTCGGGTTAGCTCGAGCATATTTTTCGAATTTAGTGGACACTTTGGAGATTTAGGAGATGAACTGGATCCTCCAAGACGTATTTCCATATTTTATCGTCCGTTATTTGTTCTTGCTTATATTTATCTGCAATTGTAAGGACAGGTTATTATAACTGTTCAGGTTGATGATAGGTTAGTTTTGCTCTGACGATAGTATGTATATTAAAGCTCCTTCTTATTTTGTAAAGACATGTTGTATATTATATATTACTCGTCATGTTGTGAGATTATGTTCTGTCTTTTCTTTCTTTCACCCCATGTAACGACCCGAAATTTTCGAACCCGAAAATCTCAGATAGTTATGAAAAGAAGAAAGAGGTAGAAGAAGAAGAAGAACAGAAGCACCAAACATCTCATATTCACAGCGGATAAAAAATAATAAATAATAACAGTTTGCAACAGAATACTATATTTGTCAATCACATTTAATATACATCAGAGTTTCACATTTATACAGTCGCTGAATATATACAGTTATCATGTCTCGGATATATAATAATATACTGCAGCGGGAATACTCTATACGATATTGCCATCCAGCTCGCCTTCGGAGATCCAGAACATCCTACCTGAAAATCTGTAATACTCGGTCTGACCCGAGCATTACATTAAAGTAACACCCGGGTCAGGCCGCAAACCAGCGTGAGTAAACCCAACTAACATGGAATACCAAAACAAACAACTTATATAAAACCCGGGTAACTTTTATCAATTTAACCAATTCACAATTTGCTAAAGGCAACACTTATTTCACGTATAAATTCCTAAGTACCAGACTTAGATGAAATAATCTCATTCACTTAAGTCGCATCATTTCATCGTATTGATTTCACAAATCAATTTTATATAAATTCGAAGGGGTTTCGGGTATTTCTCAATGTCTGATCCCGTCCTCTTCGAGACTCATACATCATATCTCAAGTTATCCAAATGAAAATCACAACATTTCATATTAGAGATATCAACTTATTTCAAAGCATCCAATACCCCTCAATCATTTATAAGCAAATTTTATAGCTTCCAAATTAATTCAATTGATTCTAATTGAATTTCAATCCTCAATCACTTAGGTCTCTTCATTAATTAATTCCAAATCAATTAATTAATCAACCCTTCCTTATTTCATCTTAATTAATCACCCTGGATTAATTATCCTCCAATTTCATTCAAGTAATTATCTTTAATAATTTTCACCATATTAATTATTCTTACCAAATCAATGAGTAGTCTTTAATTAGTTTACAAATTAATTAACTATAATCAATCACTCAAATTCTTAATTACTTATATTAATTGATTTCTCATGGGTCACTTTGGTTAATTTATCTTAATTAATCGGTCTTTAATTACATCGTTGATTATATAAATTAATGAATTCCAATTATGTTTTGATTTGTTCTAATCTAAATTAATCAATCTTTATTATACTTTTAATTATAAACCCAAGGATTTCAATTATAATTTTAATTTATCCTAATCAAATTTATTTTTCTTAATTAAGCCACAATATTAATCATTTTCGATTAATTCCAAACTATAATTAACTACTCTTTTATTTATTTCATTAAATAAATCAATTATTCCTTTATTAACCATCTAAATTAATCTTTTGATTAATTTCACCAAGTAATTATATTTTATTAATACCATTAAGTGATTTCCATCAAACCATCCATTAATCAATTTCAACCAATAATTATCACCAATTACTTCACCAAGTATACCATTATAATACACTAGGTTGTTATATCCACCAAATTCCACAATTTACATTTAATAACCCTTAATCATTGATCTTTCATTAGCTATATTCGTTAACCAATCCTTAAAGTACTTCTCTAAGTACTTAACTTAACTTAATCACTTAGTTACAAGTTAATTTGTTAATTCATTCTTAATTACAAACTATTAAACTTCTGGTTACATCATTGATTCACAGACCTTAACTAAATTTATCTTTAATTACTCGAATAACCAATTCTTACTCATCGATTAACAATTAAAACTTATTTAATTACAATTCATAATAGTAACTGATTACTGATCATTCCCAAACACATTTAAAACGTGCCTTTCAAATTCATTCAAACTTAAACTTTGTTTTCTTCCAAATTCAAACAACAAACCAATTGTACGGGTCAGAGATTAATCACCTCGACATCGAACCACTGCCCAGCCTAGCACTTGACTCACCATACGACCAGACGCCCCACCTTCCAATGCCAACCATCGTGTGAGCACAACACACCACCGCAGTCCCCTGTAACGACCGACATATCCTAGCAGTCCAAAACAAGTCGCGACATCAGACAGCTAGCAAACCCCACCTCCGACCTTCGTGCGCCCTATCATCGCGAGCTGAGGCGCCCACGCGTACACCAGGCGATGCGTTTTCCTCTGCCCTAAATCATGAGTTTGGTTGCGGCATATATTTTTTTTTAAGAACGAATCGATTTCGTTCAAGAAGAAGAGAAGGGAAAAATAGAGAGAGGAAATAAATTTCGGTCCTCATTCATAAAAAGGAGAAGCATCGAACAACCTTTTTTTTTTAAGATTCGATCTCGTTTTGAATGGAGAGGGGAGAATGGAGAAAAAAAATAAGGTCAAGCATGGCTTCCTGCGTACGCCTATTTGCTTATAAAAATATCTCTGACAAAAATGTACTTTTAATTTTATTATAAAATTCACAAACGTCTCGTTAAGCATAACATGAAATTCCGAACCTCGAATCAAACATGCCGACAGGTGTTTAAAAGGTTTTACCTGCGTTCCGAACACAATGGAACGTTTTTGGGAAGCTAATTCGATCATATGCGCGAGTTACGGAAATAAACGATCAATTTTAAATTAAATCGATTAAAAAAATCGAAGCGTTTTGAGCTGCCACGGTCAAATGACAACTCCAATTGCTACGAAAATTGAAATCCGATAATAACTAAATATTACAGATCCAATGGAACTGGTTTCGTCGAATTCCGAGACTGTGCCTCGGGATGTTATTTTTAAATTCAATTTAAACGATATATTATTAAAATTGAACAAATTACCTTTAAATTAAATTTCAACCATTCTATTATTTCCAGTATCATCATTATAGGTTTTATAAGCCTTCAAATTATTTTAAACAGGCTTAGAATTTCAGATTCAACAATTTACCCAATTTTCTAGTATTAAATTCAATATTTAAACTATATAATTCAATGATTTAATTATCAAGTAAATATTAATATCTTGAATTTCAAGTTAAAATTAACTTTTAAATATTTAAAATCAATTAATTATTCCAATTTAAATTGTTAAAAATTCCGGGTCATCACACCCCAAAAGGTCTATTTTCTGGCGTTTGGATGTTCGGCGCGTTAATATCATGGATGTATTAGTGTCGACCTCTAAGGATCGAAAACGCAGATCGTTACAACTAGCATATTGATAACTACATGTAAAGAAGCTATTACACCATCACACCCTTAGTTACATTTAAGTTGACATCCCCACAAAGTCATAGACAACTGCTTTTACTTATTTACCTAAGTACCTGCATTTTAATATCCATTAAAACTAATTAAAGTTAAAAGTTACTACTTAAATCTACCTTCAATATATTTAGAGATCTTGAATTATGATATATATAATAACTATGACAAAACTAGTGTTTGCTTTTTATTAATGGAGTTTTTTTATTTTAAATAGTTACACGAATTAATTTCGTTTTTTAAATAGTTACATGAATCAATTTGCTAAAAAAATAGTCACTCTAGTTTTTCAGTTTCTTTAACAAAAAACAAAATATTAATATTAATCAAATCAAAACTTACCTCTTCATTTTTATAATATATATAACATTGTCGCGCCATATAGTGATTCGTTTCATCGAGTGGCTACATTGTTGACTGCCTAGAATTTTATATCAACACTGCCTCGTCAATGATCTCAACTTCAAACTAAAATTCAATGGCTTCAAAAGTTGTTTAAAAATACTTTATTTTGAAAATGGGTTATTAATTAATAACTACCAAATATAGTACACGCATCAGTACTATTCAAAAAAACTTATGTCCAAAAAAAAAATTCATTTTCAAAAGAATATATATTACTTTATGAAACAATATAAAATATTTTTTATACAATTTCTAAAATACTATGTTAGACTGCCTCGTATAAACATTTACGAATCCCTATCAATAACGTTGATGAGGCGTATCGACCAGAATTCTTAAAGCACTCGACGAACAAGCTAACACCAAAATAAACTACTAAAATATTTTCAATTACTGTATAAAATGTTATTTCTTATATATTAAATTATATGCTTATTTGAGACAAAATTTTAAATTTTAAAACTCGTATATACATTCAATAAACAGTCATTAATAACAATACAATCAAGCACACATTAACCAGTTAACAAACAGACGCCTTCACCGAAAAGCTATTTATCAGCATCTATTGCGCACTCTGATCTCTACTGAATCAAAATACTTTATTCAAACCATATAGAGGTTTATTCACCTTCGTCGATATCTACACTACTCATTGGGATAACTACTTCTTAACTCATTATCTCCTTCAATAACATCTACCTCACATGAAATCAAACACATACAAAAGAGGTGAAGATAAGTTTTTTTATGTGTGTGCATATGGTAGGGAAAATAAAAAGTACGTACTCAGGTAATTATCCCAATGGTCATTGTATACTCCTACTAACAATTAAGCATAAACAATAATCTACCACATACCCAAGGAACAGGAGCTCTAAGTCTCTCTAAGGTCTTGACTCGTGTCTCTTATATTAATGTATTATTCTAAACCTGCTATGATACCAACTGTAACACCCCACCACTGTACCCATAACATCTAAGAGTTTTACTGAGTAATATTGTTAGACAATGAGGAGAATGAGGATATAGGAGGTACACACGTGAATATTCCTTTAGGTTAACAATGAAACATATTAAAACCTCGAATATGACTCACTAACAAACTTACACGTTATCACCATAAAGCAATAAACATGTGTGCATCCAGGATAGAACAATGCACAATATACAATAAATATCAGAAATCACCGAGTCAATCATAATGATAATATATAATATACAATATACAATATATTTCCAATACATATCACAACAATATACATAAGAGACGGCATAATACAGAATGATAATCTAAAATACAGTATATCTAATCTCCTCTATGCCCACAAAATACAAGCTGGTCTCGTCATCCCTGAACCTGCAATGTCTTGGACTGACCCGAGTATTATATAAATAATAAATGGGTTAGACTATATCTAAATCCAAGTTCAGCAAACATTTAGATCATAACGTATGTTGGGTATAAATGATTATAATATCGTCATCTCATCAATCCTAAATATCATATACGTAGAACCACTAAAAAGCCTAACATAAAGATGTCATCATCCATATAAAACTCATCAAATAAAAAACCATATAACAATATCAAATGGGTGAATCGTCCATATCCCAAAAGCATCGTCAAAACCCGGAAATCATCGACAAGAGATATCACCATGTATAATCAGGCTAACTCACGGCTTGCCAAATATGTCGCTCAATCTTTATAAATAAAATATCCTCCACATCAACACTAACAATCATTTATAAATAAAATCATAGAAACGGCGACACATGCCTATAAAGAATAATCGATGACCCATGCCTGAGAAAGATAATTAAGTAATACAAAATATAAATAAGCAGAACATATCGATGAACAGTAGATGGAGACACATTTCATTAACATAGAAAAAGAAAACACATGAAAATAAATAGAAGTTGGAGACACACGCCGAAGAAGATATGGGGATTGATCATGCTCAACACAAAGTCTCTAGTATAATCACCATTTATCATTTCCAGTAGGAGAATAAGTACTTTTCTATATCACAACACACCATAACTAGATAGCAGACTGCCGGACGCACTTGCTTCAAGAGACTACACAAGTAACTGGCGAACACGACACACATGCCCATCCGGCATAGCTCCTATAGTCTTGGTTACCTCGGTGGACATCGTGACTCCTAATCCATCGCATGTCATAAACACGTTGTAGGACTACACTCTACATTGGTCACAACCCTACACGTACCTCCAAATTGGTTACAGACTACTGGCCTAGGTGACAAAAGGCGGTTATACATCGTTTGTACATGGCTCTACTATTGCCATCACATAGCTCTGTTTGTTGCTAACACATGGCTAATAAATATTGTTGACATGCGACTAGAACATTGTCGACACACGACACTGGGCTGTCGGAGATCCAAGGCACGACCACCGCGATCAAGCCATTAGGATAGATACTAGCCAATCTGGTTCACCTCAAAACACAAAGGAAGTTGGACAATGATAGACAAATACCGTAATATGTCTAATAGCCAATACCCATCTATATACGCATGCCGACAAACGGCACAATACATACACTGACACGGTTAAATACATATGCCGACACACGGCTCGATATAATCATCGACACATGGCTCCTCTTAAGTCAACACATGACTGTAATATATTTTCGTCGGAGCGAATATCACAATTCATATCCCCATATTGAGTATCATCCACGAGCGAAGGATAACTAAATAAATAATACAACGACATCTCATACCATTGAGTGTTACTGTCCATTTATTCAATGCTCACACACAACACTCGCCTTTAATATTCTACAAAAGGAGTCCAAAAAATAATCTGAGAAATATTACCAAATACCCTCACCCCAAATGATATTATAGTTACGTTTATTTGGATTCCTCATCAAACAGAATAGAAGCCATCACAAAATCATAAAAAGAGTGTCATCACCGTATCATATTCAATTCATAAATCAAATCAATACCAATGGTGGATCATTCACACACACACACACACACACACACACACACACACATATATATATATATATGGGAATCTGGAAAGTAAATTAAAACAGATTAATCGAAATTCACACACATACATGTATATATATAGAAATATATATATATTTAATCTCAATATAGAATACAAATAAAATAATTCCCTTCCAAATTCTTTTATACACATCTTTCCAAACTTCCAAAATCACTTTACAAATCAGAATAATCATATGACCTATTTCATAAATTTTCTATAACTGCATAGTACTTAAGAATAAATTTATAAACCCTAAAATAATTCTTTTCCTTTTTAACCATAATTTATAATTCAAACCCTTCATTGTATTTCCGAAATCGATAATAACTCATATAGAAATCAACAAACATTACTTTAAATTCATTTCCTATTCTTTTCTGATAAAACGCTATTTAAAAAAAAATTAAAAGTTACAAAATAAATTATATTTATTTCAAACCATATAATATAATCCAAGATCTTCACTGTATAATCTAACAATTATAAATAAAATATTTTCCATGGTCAAAACAACTTTTATCCAAAATAATTACCCAAAAATTAATTTACCTTATCAATTAATTTTATTCTTTATAATATTTCAATTTAATTTTAAAATACCAAAAATAATTTATCGAAGCTTTCAAAAATATTTTAAAACCAAAAACCAATTGAACGTCCAAAAATATTTAGTGAAATCCTCCAAAATCAACAACAATCACCAAAGTAAATTTTATCGTGTGGCCGAGTCAAATTCCGTCGAATTTCGATCATCAATAAAATGTGCACACAATATAAATAAACTTTAATGTTTAAAATGCAAACGGAAAGCATCTTCTTTGCAATTCGGACGTTTAATAAATACAAAACTCTACCCTCAAATACCAAATAATATCTAATATCACAACGATCAAACGATTATCTCAGATAATTATTTATCCAAGCAAACAATTCAACATTTATAGGTAATCAAATCTACACCAACCAATTTAACCAAGCAATTTATTAAATAATCGGGATTATATTATATAAGCAAGATGCGAGTGGAATTAAATATAGTTCTAAATAAGAAATACTCACCGAAATGATGTACGAGCTTCCAAAATAGTGACCAAATAATATAAAACTACTGCTATATGTCCGCCGAGCAAATCATCTTCACTGCGGAAGATTAGAATCAACTCTCACCTTTATGACACTACCCCGATATTACAGCCATTATCTGCCCCAAGTCACAACTCAACCGCACCTCCATGCTCGAGTTCACCACCACTCGCCTGCCTGCCTACCTGCCCAGACCATCCACTGTCCGAAAGCATTCCAAGCCACTCTAAGCCGCGGCCTCAAATACACAGCCCGCCTCCTTGTCGATTGCCAGGCACACACGCACCAAAGCCTGATCACAAGTTCTTCTACCATAATTACGCAATGGACCGCGTGCGAGCATAGCGTCACCAACCTCTCCCCTTGCGATGTCGGTCGTCGTTGAACTTCGTGCCCCAGTCGTGGTTTTTTTTTATTGCATGAGTTTGATTTAGGGTTCTGGCAAAATTTTGGGGACTAAAGGATCGGATTTGGACTTGTGAATGGAAATCATGAGTATGCCAAAAGCAAGGAGAAAACGGGCTTGGGCTTCATTGAATTTGGGTCCCTATTAATTTTAGTTGATTCTCTTTTCTTTTCATTTTAAGAAAATATTGTATTTATTTTAAATAAATTTCCACTCAGTATAAATTTAGTAACATTTCAGCCTACACATTGCATTTCTATAATTAAGCAATTTTATTCAATTTCAATATATTGTTCAAAAGGAATTTATTAGTTTAATTCAATTTATTAACAAAATCTTTTATTAACAGCTTTGAATGGAATAAATATTTACTTTCAAAAATAATAATTATGAAACATAGAATTCAAACAATTTTTTATATTAAACTTTTGTCTAGTTACGGCATAGAAACCAGGACTGTTACGGACTCCCTCTTACAAAAAATGCATCCTCGCAATTTTTTATAGGGAGACGTCAAGCAACTCATACCCTGACTTTCTTCATATCTGACACTCTTCTATCAAACTCCACTACTCGCTCCTCTATGTGGTTCTTACATTTCAACTCATTTCGTTATTTACTAAGAATTTAAATAGATTTATTTTCACAAACAATATAATCCTATGAAAATATTCGAACTCCCGAAATTTTTAAAAACTTTGGCAGAGCCTTCTTTTGTAACGATCCGATTTTTCGATGCCCGAAAATCCACATCAATACGTCCACTGTATCAAATGTCGAACTATCGAATGCCGGAAAACCAAATCTTTAGGGTTAAAGAAGAAGGGAGTAGAAGAAGGAATAGAAAACAATATCAGAATCTCACAATCGCAGCAGAACAATATATAATAGATAAATGACTGATCTTTAAACAAAAAGAACTATATTTTTTTATACATTACATCATCAGAGTAGAATACAAATCAACAACACAATTCAGAACAGTTATAATATCTTGTCCTCCCAAAGCTAAATATCCAGCTTACATCGCATAGTGGAAATATAAATCTACGGAAATACACCTTGTCATCCATCTCGTCTCCTGAGCTCCACAGCAGTACATCCAAAATCTGTAATCTATAATACTCGGTCTGACCCGAGCATTATAGTAAAATAACACCCAAGTCATGGAATGCCAGAGTGAGAAAACACACCCAATTGGATTATTAAAGTTTCCAAAATCCTTTGAAATCAAAGGTATCTCGTAAGACCACACCATAAATAAACATGCCGGGTTTTTACCTTACGATAATCAAAACATTTTCTTAGCAAATTCTCTGATATTATAGTAGTGCCTATATACAAATACTTATTCAAATAGCCGAAATTGTTACATTCATTAAATTCTAACAATACTAGGTTCTACAATCAAAACCGTAAAGACTCGTAGGAAGAATGGATTCCTATCAATGGCAGGGCTACTGGAGTACCGTCCGTCATAGTACATGATCTAGATCACCATACCAAGGATCTACCCTTATCCCCTGCAACATAAGACCGGAGCTACCCCTTACTGGATAGTCTGAATAAGCTCACCCTGCGGTTGGGATCAGCAACCACCCGCACAGCCGAAATAAAAGGACATCTAGACAGGGGTGACCTTACCCTAATTGGTTGCTAGCCACTTAGCCTTGTGTGCACCTCCCCTGTTTTAGCCATTTCCGGTTGATGAGGCTCGAGGCTATGCGTTACTTTTTTAGCACACATTCACTTAGAATGCTAATCGTCCCTCCGACGATGTTCTGATACCATTCGTCCATACAAGTCCGTTCCGGGTCCGAACGAAACCGAAGGAACTACTCCTACTACATCCATTTTGGAATAACCCTCAGGATTAGTAGCGATTAGACCTTGCACTTCACTGCTCCATCTTCGACTCTAAGCTCTTGTCTTCCTCACGAAAACGTTCAAACCGGATCGAAGTGGTTTTTGGGAAATTAATCCCGATCTCAGTCCCTTCGAAACGATCAGCGCATTGGCCAATATTGATAGTCGGTAATCTAACTATCAAATAACATCCACAAATAACCATCAGATTTAAATAATTTTCCAAATTATTTATTTCAAATTATCTTTGCAAGCTATTTTTCTACACTTCAACTCTTTAAAATTCGTTTTCACATCACTTTCTCTCGCGGAATAAATTTCAAATACTGTTTATTTCCACTGAAGTTCACCAAGTTTTAATACTTAGATTTTAAAATAAATTTAAATCACTTTATCCAAAATATATATACTTTAACACACTTAAAATAAAAACTACTTAAAACACTTAAAATAAAAACTATTGAAAACTACTTAAAACACTTAAAATAAAAACTATTTAAAACACTTATTTAAAATACTAGTTATGAAATTTTATAATAATTTCTCATGTAAAACTTAAGCCAAAACTAAATTTAAAATAAAAATTATTCTATAAGGCATACATATTAAATAATTATCTTTTAAATCACAATACTAATTAACCCTTTTTAAATAATTTACTTACATAATTAAATTGATAAATATTTATTTTTAAAAACTTTAAAGCCACTAAATAATAATTTCTCTAAAATCATTCTTTGAAAAACAATTAAACCTTTAACTTATATTTAGAAATCTTCTTTGAAAATATACTTGGTTTTTCAGGGAAATACACTTTCCTTTCCACACCTTTAAAAATAAACCACTATTTATTTTTAAAAAAATCACCCTTTCCTTATAAAATCTCATCCTGAATTTATACTTCCAAATTATCCTCTGATAGATATTTCACTTTATTTATAAACCCTGTTTATAAATTTCACAATCTCATTCTTCTTATTCACAGTTGTCAACACTTAGTCGGGTTTCAAATCGGTTTCCAAAACCAACTCCATTTTTAAAATAAATTCCTTTACTTATCCAAATTTATTTCAAAACTCATTTATCCCATATTCACACCTTTATTTATGATTTAAATTCTTATTTAAATCGAAAATACCAATTTCAAACTTTATTTCAAATTCTCCTTTTATTTTCCTAAACTCATTTCAAATCTTAAATTTTAAAAATATATTTCTTCGTACTTTACAAACAATATTGCTTAAGTCTTTATTTTAAATAAAATCCTTTTCCCATTTATTCAAATCCCTATTTTCTCCCATCATTGAATTTAATATATAGAATTAAAATCAATCCTTTATCTCTTATCCAAATTCATTCCTTTAATTTATTTGAATTCACTATAATTATTTTATTTAAAAATTTCCCTTTTTATTTCCTTTTAAAAATCCAACTTTATATAGATTTCATTTTTCTCAAATACAAATATAAAATTCAACCAAGCCATAGCATTTAAAAAAAATTAGTTCCAAATGAATTCAATATAACCCATCACAGATTATCACATACATCACATTACTGACTATAAAATAAATTCAACATTTGAGGAATCCAGTTGGATCCCTCCAACCTGTTTCCCTGCATCCACAGATGTTAACACAACAATTTATTATATCAATCCCGCTTCTAGGCGAGATATCAAGGTATATAGGAGCACTCGCTATTATGCGGGGCGCATAGGGTCTCATCCGCTATATAATACGGGAAATCAATCACTCCAATATATATATACACACTATTATGTAATATCACATCCAGTCTATTCAATCATTCAACCAATGATTTAAATTAAAATGGTATTCCAAATGAGTAAGATTATCGCACCTTTGATTTTTGCAATCCACTTCAATCTCGACTCGGTCTCTTCACAATTTTAGACCTTGTATAAACATTATATGATTTATAAATATTTCAAACAAATCGAACAATTAACTTCTTTTTGTAAATTATTTTCTAGTGACCAAAATAGTTAGATAAGTTTAATCTCCATAATATATTATTTTAAAAATAAACCAGCAAATGAAAATAGGTATATCTGTATATTTATTCTCTTTTGAAACTATATATATGAAAATAATTTATAGATTTAAAAATCTAATTTTATATAAATTTTCAATATTTTAAAATCTCTATATTTCAAACCTTATCTATATACATTTTTTGTTTTATCTATATATGTATATGCATTAAATTCTAAAATAAAATTCCTTTTAACCCATATGTATATGAATTACAATATATATACATATACATATTAAATTTAAAAACAGAATTATACCTCAAAGATATATATATATATATATATTTTCTGTATTTGTAAACACACATACATATAAATTTATATAAAGGGAAAATATCCTTACTGTAAATGAATACTTTTCTTTTCAGATATATATTTAATAAATTTAATAAAAAGATAAAATACACAACCATCCCTTACCTCCGCTACCAATGCCAAAGCCGCAATCTTGCCCTTCGAATTGCAACCCAGATTGATCTATAGTCTAAGAACAAACTCGATTCGCCATAACGCACCTCCGCCCTTAACAATCGCGACCGTCCCCTCTACCCAAACCCCATCACTTCCCGATCGCTCACCTCCTTCATCGATCGAAGTTCGCGTCCTTCACCACACGCGATGTCGCGTGCTGCCCATCCTCCTTCCACGAATCTCGATCGATAGATTTGATTTTTGAATCTCACGAACGGGACCGAAGAATTTAGAGAAAGGCCTCGCGATAGATTCGAGTTCCCATTCTTCCTTTGTTCGATTAGAAGAAGAGGGAGAGTGAATGAGTTCGACTTATATTTTGGGAATTTAGATTTGAAATGGAATTCGTTCGAACTGAACAAGCAAATGGAGATAGGTTCGAGAGATTTTTTTTTAGTGAATTGATTTGAAAACGAAGAGAGCTCGGCCATGTATATTTCTTTCGATTTTATTTTATTCTTCAGAGAAGATGTGTGTTTATTAAGTAGGACATGTGCAACCAAAGGAAACACATGGTTTAAAGAAGGGAAAGGCTGTTGAGAAAACAATTTGAATATAAGTATTATTTTAAATATAAACCGTCTCGATCACTAAACTCAAAATCTCGATCTCCTATCGATGCGTGCTGCTAGGCTTTTATAATGTTATACCCCTATTCCGAACGTAATGGAAAAGATTTCGAGTCCTAATTCGATTGTATGGAGAAGATAGCTTTTTGGACCCAGTTGTTATATTTAATTTCCGATATAGATTTCAGCGCATTTACTTACCGTAGGCTTACATGACAACTCCAAACACTATAAAAATTGAAATCCGATAATAATACACTATTACGTATCCAATGAAACTGTTTTCGTCGAATTCTGAGACTGTCCCAGAAGGCTATTTTTAAATATCGATTTAAACGATATATTTTCAAAACTGAAAAAATCACCTTAAAATTCAATTTTAAAGCTTTTATTATTTTCAGTACTATTAATATAAATTTTACAAGCCTTTAAATTATTTTTAACAAGCTTTAAACTGAAAATGCAATATTTTGCCCAACTTCATATTATTAAATTCAATAATTTAATTGCCAAATAAGTAATGATATTTGAAATTCAAGCTGAACTAATTTTCAAGTATTTAAAATCAATAAATATTCCAATTTCAAATATACAGAAATTCCGAGTCGTCACATCTTTATACGGAGAGACTTTAGAACAAAGATAATATGACAAATAAGATATACATCGACCAAAACATAGTCAGAAATAACATATATAATCAAAAATTTCACATAGCATATAGTTCACAATATTTATAACTTTTTAAATAAAACATACCTTTTTTAGCACTTCGAAAGCATGCCATCATCGCCAAAAAGTCCATGGATGCTTTGTATGCACCTATACTTAACTGAAACTTGCGTGTTAGCTTCATATGAAGGGATAAAATGGATATTAGTACATTTAATTCAAAATAACATCGAAGTTTTTAACCACATTCCAATCATGTTTTAATGGTCAAAATCACAAAATTAGGTAATGACATTTAAAAAGGAATTGTTGTTAATGTATTAGCTTCCTAAATAAACTTCTGAATCATCAACATGTCAACTACAACTCGAATGGTAGCAATTTTCCCAAAAATGGTAGTTCTGAACCATAGTTTTAAGTGTATGTGCACTTATTAAATTCATGTTTTTTTGCCTAGAAAACCTTAAAATTTTGCGAAACACTTCAAATAAAGTTGTATCTTATGTTTTAAGCTTTTCAAAATGGGAAAAATATTATACACTGGAGAAACGGTTCAAAAGTTATGACTAAATGTATTCAGATCGGTTTTGGTAAATTAGCAATTCAGGACAGCGAACACTATACATTTTTATTCATGTTTAAACCTTCATGAACTTCAAAATTTTGGAAAGTGATAAAAATTAAAGTTGTTTCTTATTCAATTGTCAAACCAATGAAAGAAGAACCATCAAAATTTGATCATTCCATCACACGTTATGATTATATTTATAAGAACTATAATCTCTTCTTTCTTAAAACAAATAATCAATAATTTGTATATTCAATCCATCTCTAAAACTATCATTAAATTTATAAACCTCTTTCAATAACAATTTTATCACTTCCTAATAGATATTTACATTATCTTCATTTCAAAACCTTCAAATATTTTTAAACAACTTTTCAAAACAATTATTTAACTCGCTATAATAATACTCATTCTCATATACATACTCAGCTTAAACAATTTCTAATACTTCAAAATATTCTGCAGTTTTTCATATTTTGATTTTACTAAATCACCATCTCGAAAGAATTTTCCTCTTAATAAAACAATTTATATATTAAATTTACGTATAATTATGGCATAGAAATCAGAGCAATTACGATTATTATTTATGAATTTCTAGAGAAATTCATAACTAATAATGGTAAATCTATCGTTAGACTAAAGTTAAGGGTTTATTATTATTTATAAAATAGAGTAGATTTCATAAATAATAATATAATTTTCGTAAAGATTACATCGTTTTGAGTAAATGACAAAATAAATGATTTTACAGTATTCATAAAAGAATATATTATTATTATTTAGATAATAGAATAAATGAATTTTTAGAATATTAATAATAGTAAATAAATAATGAAAGAATGTTTTGATTTAAATTATAACTATTTTGAAACAAATAGCAATAAAAAGGTGTTTTTATATTCAAAATAAATTTTTTATTTTTCAGAAAAATAGTAATGAGTTAATTTTAAGAAATATTAAGCGGTTCTAATGCATATTATTAATTAGGCATAAAATAATAATATTAGTACTTCAAAAAGTAATTTGATGTAAATTACCATTTTTCGTTAAAATACGATGTTTTGAAGCATGCAAAGTAATAAAGGATTTTGTCTTAAACAATAATAAACGATTTTAGACTTAAGAAAATAATAGTTGGAGGTAAAATTCTTGATGGTCGTAAGATATTTGATTAATCGTTGATTGTAATTATCATATATGTTTAATGTATAATGATGGAATCTCATTTTGATTTGTGGGTGATATTTTACAGCTAATACTACTAGATAATGGGTAGTTAATTATGGTTTTGACTAATTCGGTGATTAATGCTTTTGTTACTAATGTTGATGGATTAGTCTGGTTTGACGATTGACTGTAATGGCCTGCCCTTTCAACCCCCAAATGTCGATACTAATACATGCACAGTGTTCGTGTGTTGAACATCCAAGTGCCGGAATGATGAATTGTTAAGGTGAAATAAAAAGATAAAGAAATAGAGTAAGGAAGAAGAGAACACAATCTCACAGTGGAGCGATAATATATAGTATCAAAGGAACGGTACAAAGGGTTATTCTGATATAGAAATTTTGAAGTTACAAAACCTAAGTATCGTCATCGATCTAGACAGTTATAACAACATATCCTCATAAATGTTGATATGTACAATATAGTAATGCAGTTGAAATAAGAATACTACGATAGGTGAAGCATCCAGCTCTTCTTCTCGAGCTCCAGTGAACATCAATGAAAACCTATCTTTCTCAAGCTACTCGAAATAGCACACGAGGAATTTAGGGAAAACAAAAACCAAGCGTCAGATGTAAGTCTGGTATGAAAAACTCAAGAAATATGTGATCAACATATAACAGTACTTTTGAGACTGCATGGAATGCCATAATGGGTATCCCCTCAAAAAAACCACCATCTAATAGGTACATAAGGTGATATAATAGATAATGTCTAGAGCGTAGAATATAAATATTATAAGATAGCTAGAATTGTTACATTGGTTACATTTAACAGCATATTAGGATCACAATCAAATTCGATAAGGAACGTACACATATTGGATTTTCTGTGGAGATCTCTTCGGAGAAGCCGAATCCGAACTCCATGCACAAGGATTAAAAATTACCTTCCGAGCGTCGTATATCTCTAGATAAAATAAACCATGAGGAAAACACAAAGGCCCACGCCCAAACAAACATGAACAACATGAACCAAATACCATCAACTCTCTCGTGAAACGTCGATAAGCATACTATAGATCTAGAGTTGACAAGATCCTACCGTGGGTCAGCCATTCCCCGGATTCTACAGCCTACTCTATCTTTAGCCATTTCTAAAGTCGAGATTACATTCGGCATCTTTCACACGAGTCTTTATCACTCGAACAGAACACGAATCCTAGATTGGATTCCTCACATCTCGAACATATATCGAAACCACACATGGATTCCCATATCTTAATGATGTGCACGTAAATATGCATATTTTTACCACCATATTTAATCTATTTAAATTGAATAAATGATCATATTGGGTATTTTAACTTGTTTTAACCAAAATTCAAATTATTTGCAATTGTCACATTTTCATCGTCATCCGTGGGCAAAATGGTCATTTTTGTGCATATATCAAATTGAGAAAATTTAATGGGAAATTTCTATATTATTTTGTAGGAATTTAAACTCAATTACAAGTGGTTTCATGAAGGAATATGCATGCACAAAGAAGATACAAAAGAATGAAGATGGAAATAAATCAAAGTGAAGAACATGGAGGACCCCACCTACCCACCAACCTTAATGTACAAATTAAAGGCTAAAGCACATGCTTTTGAAGTTAATGGTTTCATGTACACTTAATGGGTTATTAAGACATGTTAATGATTACTTGGCCTCCACACTTCCTAAAGGGCATTTTGGACATTCCCCAAAAATATGAATTAGGGTTCCATACATGTATAAATACCCATATGTTTCATGTAATCATCTCCTCTCTTCTTTAGTCTCTCTTTAGTTAGTTTTAGGCTCAAAATAAAACCAAGCTCTCTTCTTTCTTTTCATGGCTACTTAGCCATTTCTCTTTTATGTAATTTTTTATGCAATTTCCATACATGTTCTTTTTCTTTTCATGCTCATTTACTTTCATGTTGTAGTGTAGATCTCTTTTCTTTTATGCAAGTTAATTAGCTTATCTTTTCATTTTGCTCTCTTTTTCCTCTTCATTTTGCTTTCATGTTGTTAGCTACATTTGTTAATAAAATGACAAATATGAGAAGCTAAACCCCTTCAATTTAGGGGTAATGAAGCTCTCTAATTAATGTAGCTTCAACATTTTGTTAATTCATGCTCTCTTTTTGTGCTTAATGATGATGACTTAACAGATCTCAAAATCACATATGGATTCCCACACTCTGTATAGACAACGAATAACTACATGTGTTCAAGCATCTTAAATAGATCATGAATTTCCACATATATTCCTGCATCTATAACTAATACACTTCCAAGAGATAGAACACGTATCTCAGCCTTGAAGTGGTTTTCGGTAAGTAAAACACTTACTGATCCCGGTCTCTCCAAGTCTGAATCGACGAATTTGGTCAGTCAATGATAATGAGAATGATCGCATATAGAAACCAAGTCTCGTATACTTATCACGATTTCAATATTTTTCTCTCATACTATCCCTCGATCAAGAGTTAAGCTGCTAGGTTAGAGCTATATTGCTCATATCCCTACAGGAACATCAGTCTTAATTCCCAAAGATAGACAAGCATACTTCTCTTGATGTAACATCCCTATTTGGAAGCCCGAAGTTAAGCGCTATAGATTCTGCAGTAATCCATAGTATTAACTTCCAATGACCAAATACGTTAATGTTAATGGTATCCATAATATCAAAAGCACTTGAATATGAAATAAAATCATCGCAGATTAAAACATTTTTCTGATTACTTTTCAAAATGACATTTCATATCCAAGTTACATAATCTCAAACGTTTCCCAGGTTCAGATCAAATATAATATTACAAAATACACCAAGAGCGACATATGAAGATGCCCCCTTGGTTGACCAGAGTACCGTATAGTCATAACTGACTTAATACAACAAAACGGAATAAACAAAATAAAACAGCAACTCCTAGATAGCTAACTTCAGCCTCCTGCTCGTCTTCGGATGCTTTATTCACCAGTCTACTAAAACCTGAAAATCCTCAACTGTTAGCCTACTCAAATAAATTTTGAGCACCCGAGAGTTTAAGATAAAAAGCATAAACTTTGATTCAGACATAAAGCTTGGTGTGAAAAATACTATACATCTCGGTTATTTGATATTAAGTGAGACTACGCCGCATAGTGTAATGGGTTTCGACTCACTAATATCCTTTTAAAACATATCTTTTGTAAATCTTAATACTGCAACCAAAACTGGTTAAAACTGTAAAGCATTATCATGTAAACATACATATCAGGTAATAAACGGACTATCTATCTGAACATTATAGTTTTGTTTGGCTAACTACTAACATTTGGCTGACTCGGGACTACTAGACAATATAAACAAATAATCTAACATCTGTTAGATACTCCTTTTCTGGATGGTTTATCCCTAACTTACTTTCACACGGTCAACTAATCCTAATGGTTTTGCAGGCTCACCTATAACCTACCTCTGCACAAATATATTTCCTTCCATGTGTAATATCATTTTAGTCTTACATGTAAAAAATCTCTACACACTGGAATTTTGGACTAAATTAGCTAGGGTCTAATAGCTAACGTAAGGGTGCAACCCTATACTAACTTCTGGTAAACAAATATCTAAGTCATTTTAGTTGGGGTAATATTCCCTTAAATTTTCCTTGAAAACCTTTTCTTCTCCAATTGATTTAAACCTTTAAATCACACTTTAGACAAGGAAAATATACACTCTATGCTTTATTCAAAATACCCTTGCCATGTTATATACTTTACACAATATTTGTTAACGAAAACATTTAAACCTTTGAATGTACCCCTTTCGAATCCATTGAAAGTACCACTTTCGAGACCATTGAAAGTACCCCTTTCGAAACCAAGTAGACCTTTTTTATAACCTAAGTCAAAAGGCCAAAACACTCCTTTTGAATTCATCCATATAAACCTTTCGAAACCATTGAAAACCTTTCCTTCGAAAGCTATAAAACCTTAGACATCCTATCTTTAAAACACTTAAACATTGCCTTTCGAAAACATTGAAAAACCTTTCTTTTCAAACCTTTTGAAACCATTGGAGACCCATCCTTTCGAAACCTTCATTAAAGCCTTTTGAAAGCATTAGAAAATCAAACCATTTGAAACCATTTGGGTTCAATTAAAACATATGGGACATCCTTTCGAAACCATTCAAAACTATTTCTTTCGAAACCTTTGGGTTTGTCTTAAAAAATATCAAATGGTCATAAAAATAGAGGATCGAAAGCAACACTTTCGAAAGCTATTTCCTAACTAAAGAAGTGATGATGTCGAAACCAATCTTTCGAAATTAATGGAGAAGCGGCTTGGATTTATAAAACAAAATAGCCCTTCCGAAGGCGTTGCTTCAAAAGGTAAGAAGCACCAGCAAAGGGGTTTCGACCCCGACAACAGCATTTACTTAAAAATAAAGGCGCAACCTCTTAAAAACCATTCCTTTATAACCATTTGACCCAATAAAAGGCTAACCAAGTCGAAAGCATCATTTTTGAAAGCAAAGCATGCTCGTTTTTCATTTGAAAGCTAAGTAACACTTCAACCCCATTGGACCCCTTGTTTCGACTACCAACATTCCGCCTTAATGCAATTCGCTAAGTACTAAATATCGATACCATGCGCATTGGTTTCGACTGAGAAGGAGGTGGAAGTAAGGTGTTGGAAGGAGGGGCGGAAAGTGATGAAACGTATAAAAAAGCATGTTTAAACTGATTTTTAGCTTTTAAAGTAAACTTTCCAACAAACCTGCCCTATTCGTCAAAATATTATTAGCTGCTAATTTCTTTTCTAAAAGTGCTACCAAAATTTCAGAAGTAAACAATTTAAATAATTTACAAAATACCCCTTCTTCTTTTACAAACATATAAAACATTTAAGTATCATACTTTAAATAATTTTATATATCTATTAAAACACTTAGGAAAATTCTATAAATATTCCAAAAAATCATTTTTAATATGTTTTCTAACATATTTCAGACCCAAAACATATATAATTTATCCATAAAATTTTTTAAACTCGAATATCCTTTATCCTTCTAGAAAATTAATATAAAATCCATGTTTGTTCAGAAAATTATGAAAATTGAAACCCATCTCTAAAATATCGTTTCTGATCTAAACCTAAAATCGCAAGGCATTTGGATGTCATTTAAAGGGTTCTCACCTTAAAACATATCATAAAACCTATTGAATACGCATAAATCATCAACAAGCATATATAAACATTTAATCATTCAAAAACGTGGCATAACCATGTAAAATAATTCGGTTTAACTTTAAAACTGAAAATAATATAAAATATGATATGTAGTCATTATTCACTATAGTTTTGAGAATACGGAGTTTGAGATTCGAATGAATTTGAATTGATTAATCTTCCTTCCTTTGATTTCTTTATCTTCTTCTTTTAGCTTAATGGCGACCGACCTCATTGTTTTTGTTTTAGATTATGAACTTATGAAATGAATGTTTAGAATATACATGGCTTAGGGTTTAGCATACAAGGATCAACTTATAACTATATTGCCCTTGTTTATTTCCTAACATTTTTAACTCATCTTTAGTTCATTCGTTAACATGGCATGGCTTCCCCTTATTAATCAGAAATCTCATCCCCTAATAATCACATTATTTATTTAATTTAGCTAATTAAATATCCTAAATAATATTATTAAAAATTAGGGTTGTTATAGGCTTCAATCCTTAAAGAATTTCATCCTTGAAATTATGATAAGGTACACAACAAATCAATCTTAAAGGTAAAACATAACATCAAACAAATCAAGATAAGCGTCTCTAATCCTACTCTTAGTCTCTCAAGTGCGGTCTCTCTCATCGTTGCTCCAGTGAACTTTCACTAATGTGATTGTCTTGTTTCTAAGTCTTTTCTCATCTCTCGCAACTACCCAAACTGGCTTTCTAACTATAGTCAAGTCTAGTTCTACTACCAAGTTATCTAACACAGTCAGTGCTATAGTAGACTCCGGGTCTCTAACACAGTTCCTTAAATGAGAAAACATGGAAAACATCACGTACTCCTATCAAACTATTCGGTAACTCTACTCTATATATAAATTTCCCGATCCTCTCTATAATAAGAAATGGTCCTACGAATCTCGGTACCGACTTTCTAGATTTCCCGAATCTATTTACACCCTTCATTGGTGATACCTTAACAAACACATGATCTCCAACTGAGAACTTAAGTCTTTCCATCTTCTTTCTGCATAATTCTTCTGCCTAGATTGAGCATTCTTCATTCTAGCTCGAATCAGCTCAATTTTCTCTGGAGCTTCACTCACCAAATCAGGACCAAGAAACAACCTATCCTCGGTCCCTAACCAAAAAACTAGTGATTTGCATGGCTTTCCATTCAAAGCTTCAAACGTTGTCGTCCCTACACTAGTCCGATAACTAATGCTATATGAAAACTTGACTAAGTGTAGATGGTCTTCCATGCTTTGGGACAAGAAATAAAGGAGATTACTCAGGTATTCCCATGATCCCCCAAAATCTAACACACAAGCTCGTAACAAATCTTCCAAGATTTTGTTAACTCTTTCCGTCTGCCTATCAGTCTATGGATGGTAAGCGATACTCATCTTGAGCTTGGTTCCTAAAATCTCCTAAGACTCTTCTAGAACTCACTAATGAACAAGAAATATCTGTCACTTACTATGCTACTAGGAATTCTGTGCAGTCCAACTACATTCTTCATAAATAACTTAGCTAGAACAGGTGTCGTCCTAGTTGACTTAACTGGAATCGAATGGGGACTCTTGGTTAATGAGTCCACTATGACCCATATATTTTCATATTATCTGTTAGATCTTGGCAACCCATTTATAAAATCCATAGAAATAGAATCCCACTTCCATATCGGAATATCCAATGGCTGAAGCAACCCACTTAGCTTCTGATGTTCAGCTTTTACCTATTGACAGTTCAAACACTGCTTCACCCATAAGCCTACATCCCTCTTCATACCTTTCTAGAAGAAACTTCTCTTCATGTCCTGATACATCTTAGTACCTCCTAGATGAATAGTGAACTTCAAATGAAGGCATTCCTCCAAAACTTCCTCTCTAATGTCTCCCACATTCGAAACACACAATCTTCCTTTCTTTCTCAACCACCCATTTTGGTTAAGACTAAAATCCTTCAAGTCATTGCTCTCCATTCCATCTCTTAACTTCCTGATCCGTTCGACCAATATTGGATCCTCCTCATGTTTAGAAGCAATCTTTTTTATCATAACTAGTCAAACTTCTGAACAAGACAACATAGTAGTCTCCATGCTAGAACTACTCCTAGATCTCCACTGCACTCTGCATGAAGTCAATTCTTCCAAATCTTCCCACTCGGCTATCATTGCCAACATTGCATTCTAATGCTTTCTGCTAAGTACATCTGCAACCTTATTACCTTTCCCTGGTGTGTACTCAATTCCAAAATCATAAGCAGCAATAAACTCTAACCACCTCTGTCATATCATGTTCAGCTCCTTCTGAGAGAACAAGTGCTTCATCGACTTATCATCCGTATAGAACTCAAACCTTTCTCCCAAAAGGCAATGTCTCTACACCTACAATGCAAAAATCACTGCAGTCGATTCCAAATCATGCATAGGATACTTAACTTCATGCAGTCTAAGCTATCGAGAAGCATAGGCAATCATTTTACCTCTGTGTATTAACACAGCTCCTATTCCAGTTCTACACGCATCTGTATATACTACCAAATCTTCATTCCCCTCTGGTACAACTAATATAGGTGCATAGGTCTATAAGTATTTCAAGCTCTAGAATGCTTCCTCACACTTATCGGTCCAAACAAACTCCACATCCTTTTGTGTTAGCTTGGTCATCGGTGCTGCTATGCACGAAAAATCCTTAACGAACCTATGATAATATCTAGCCAATCCAAGAAAACTCTTTACCTCAGTCATTGTCTCAGGACTCCTCCAATTATTAACTGCTTCAATCTTAGTCGGATCTATAGACGACGCTTTCTCGAAGACTACATGACCAAGAAACTTCACTTCCTTCTTCCTGAAATGACACTTTGAAAACTTCGTCTTCAGCTGATTCTACCTCAGCGTCTCAAGCACAATTCCAAGATGAACTTCATGCTGCCCTTCATTTCTAAGTATATCAAGATATTATCTATGAAAACCAACATGAACCTATCCAAGCTCTCTTGGAAAATTCGTTTCATCAAGTCCACAAAGAATGCCAACAAATTAGTTAGTCCGAACAGCATCATTAACCATTCGTACAATACATATCTAGTTCTAAACGTCGTCAAAGGAATACTATCATCTGCTACTCTAAGCTAATGGAAACCTGATGCTAAATGCAACTGAGAAAATACCTTGGCTTAACTCAACTGATCGAACAAATCATCAATTCTAGGCAATGGATATCGATTCTTTATCTTCTTCTCATTCAACTTACGATAATCGATACATAACCTTAATGATTAGTCCAGCTTCTTAGCAAACACAACGGGTGCTTCTCAAGGAAAATTACTAGATCTGATAAAATGCTTGCCTTCCAAATCCACCAACTGCACCTTCAGCTCTTTCATCTCTGTAGGTGTCATCCTACTTGGCGGCCTACCCACTGGTTCTGCTCCAGGCATCAAATCTATCTGAAACACAGTGGCTCATTTCAGTGGCAATCTACTACCGGCTCGAAGACATCCATGAATTCTCTAACCACAAAAACTCAATTCGACTCATCTTCTATCTCCACAGTCCCAACAAAGCATTCACCTTACAACTAGGGCTTTCTACGGCATATATAATCCGATCACTACAGTCAGGGTGTCTAAGTGATATTTTCCTATCATGGAAAAATATCCAAGCATCGTACTTACGTAACCAATCCATAACCAAAATAATTCTGAACCTTACAAAGTCAAATACATACAAATTGCAAACAAACGTATGACTTTACAAACCAAAATAAATCTAGGTGGTCACACTTCATCCCAAGTGTTGCATATCGTATTTGCAACCCTTAGGGAAGTAACTAAGTATGAGGGTTCTAGGTTAAGCTTATCTACCAAACAACGAGATATAAAAGAATGCGATGCACCAGTATCAAACAGTATGCTAACTGACATATCATTGATCTGAAGTGCACCTCCCAACATGGCTTTCCTTTTTCCTCTGCTGTTGGCCTCGAGGTAGTTGGCTCCAATGCATATACCTTGCCTTTCCCATCCTTAGCAGGCTCCTTACATTGGTTCTTGTAATAACCAATCTGATCGCTGTTGAAGCATCTAATATTATTCTTTCTGATAACGTCCTTCGTCTTTCCAGTACGACATTCATTAGCAAAATGTCCCTTCTTATCGCACTTGAGGAAAACAACCTCCGACTTTCCTTTCATCACGGCTCAACCATTCTAAGCACCCTTCTTATGTAAGAACTTCCTTTTCTTACCATGCCCTACCTAGACTTCTTTTGCCTTATTCTTCTCCAGAGAAGCAAGCATCTCTTCATGTCTCAACGCCATCTTTACTACAACATCACAAGGATCCCTAATATGAGGTAATGTAGCCCTTGCCGACTCAGGCTTCAACCCTCTAATGAACTTCTCGTTCCTCTTAATCACAATATCTACGGTGTCATATCCATACCTAGCCAACTCCACAAACCTTCTAGAATACTCCAACACAGTCATCTCCCCATGTTCCAACTTAGTAAACTTTCTGATCAAAGTAAACTTCACCATCACATACATGAACCTCTCCTCGAACCTCCTCTTAAACTCAGCCCATGTAATTGTTGCTTTATTCACTTCAACTGTCACATTATTCCATCGGAATAAAGCTGCTCCCTGAAGTTGTCTCGGTGCAAGCCTCTTTTTTGCTCATCATTGAGCCGTAATTCTACAAAGATCCTCTAACAATGCAGAAACCAGTTCTCTACCTCAATAGCGTCTTCAGTTCTTCCTCCAAGCCTAATATAGTCTCTACTCAGAATAGCATAATTACGGACCATTGGAGCTTCCTTAACACCTCCTGCAACATTTCCTCCAACCACTCCAGGAGCAAAATCCACCTACATTATATTCATGAAAAATTGATACATAGCTCACATATCAACTTGCGAGACTCCAGCACCAACATTTTTAACTTGTGCCTGACCTTGGTTTCTCCTCGTATTTGGTATGGCATTTCTATTTGTCATGGTTCTTCCCCTCTCTAAAGTTAACCCTTCCACTTCTAGCAACCTTATCTTTATTCAAGCCTCGTGAGATGCAGAAGAATAGCCAAAAAGAGATAAGAGAATAGAGATATAGCATGTACTTATATGTAGCAAATATAAGTACGTTACTATAGCGTTATCCCATACCTCGATCTTATCCCTAATTCCTTAGGATTATGTTTTCAAAATCATTTTAGTTTAAAGTTTTTCATAAACCTATACTCTTATACTAAGCTGTAACATCCCCTATCAGGAGGCCCGAAGCTAAACATTACTGATGTTGCGGTCATCCATTGTACTAACTTCTGGTGACCAAATACGGTAATGTTAACGGTATCCATAACATCATAAGCAATTGAATATTAAATAAAATCATCATAGATTAAAACATTTTTCTAATTAGATTTCAAAACGACATTTCATATCCAAGTTACATAATCCCAAATGTTTTCCAGGTTTAGATCAAATATAATTATTATAAAATACACCAAGAGCGACATATGAGGATGCCCAATTGGTTGACCATAGTACTATATGGTCATAGTTGACTTAATACAACATAGCGGAATAAAAGAATAAAAAAACAACTCTTAGATAGCTAACTTCGGCCTCCTGCTCGTCTTCGGATGCTTTATTCACCAACCTATTAAAACCTAAAAATCCTCAACTTTCAGCCTGCTCACACCAATTTTGAGCACCCAAGAGTTTAAGGGAAAAAGCATAAACTTTGAGTCAGACATAAAGCTTGGTATGAATAATACTATACATCTCGGTTATTTTATATTAAGTGAGGCCACACCATTTAGCGGAACGGGTTTCCACTCACTAAATCCTATAAAAACATATATTTTGCAAATCTTAATCCTGCAACCAAAACTGGTTAAAACTGTAAAGCATTATCATGTAAACATACATATTAGGTAACCAATAGTAGTTTTGTTTGGCTAACTACTAACTTTGGGCTGACTCAGGCCTACCAGACAATATAAACAAATAATCTAACATCTGTTAGATTCTCCTCTTCTGGACGGTCTTTCCCTTACTTACTTTCTCCTGGTCAACTGATCCTAATGATTTTGCAGGCTCACCAATAACCTACCTCTGTACAAATATATTCCCTTCTATGTGTAACATCATTTTAGTCTTACCTATGACAATTCCATACACACTACAATTTTAAACTAAATTAGCTAGGGACTAATGGCTAATGTATAGGACGCAACCCTATACCAGTCCCATCTGGTATACAAATATCGAGTCATTTTACTTAGGGTAATCTTCCCGTAAATTTTCCTTGAAAACCTTTTCTTCTCAAATTAATTTAAACCTTTAAATCATACTCTAAACTAGAAAACATATACTCTATGTTTTAAACAAGGAAAACATTTAAACCATTGAAAGCACCCGTTTCAAATCCATTGAAAGTACCCCTTTCAAAACCAAGTAAACCCTTTTTATAACCTATGTCGGAAGGCCAGAACATTCCTTTCAAAATCATTCATATAAAACTTTCGAAGCCATTGAAAACCCTTTTCTTTGAAAGCCATAAAACCTTAGACATCCTATCTTTAAAACACTTAAATATTACCTTTCGAAAACATTGAAAAACCTTTCCTTTCAAACCTTTCAAAACCATTAGGGAACCACCCCTTTGAAACCCTCATTAAAGCGTTTCGAAAGCATTAGAACATCAAACCTTTCGAAACCATTTGGATTCAAGTAAAACATGTGGAACATTCTTTCGAAGCCATTCAAAACTATCTCTTTCAAAATCTTTGGGTTTATCTTAAAAAACTTAAAGGATCATAAAAGAACATGGTCGAAAGCAACACTTTCGAAAGCTATTTCCTAAGTAAATAAGTGATGGTGTCGAAACCAACCTCCAAAAGCAATGGAGATGTGGCTTGGGTTTTATAAAACAAAATAGCTCTCCCGAAAGCATCGCTTGGAAAGGTAGAAAGCGGCAGCAAAGGGGTTTCGACCTCGATGAAAGCATTTGCATAAAACCAAAGGTGCGACCTCTTAGAAACAATTCCTTTATAACCATTTGACCCAGTCGAAAGCCGACCAAGTCGAAAACCATCCCTTTTGAAAGCAAAGCAGGCGCATTTTCATTTGAAAGCTAAGTAACACTTCGACCCCATCGGAACCCCTTGTTTCGACTACCTACGTTCTGCCTTAGTCCAATTCACTACGTTCCAAGTATTGTACCATGTGCATTAGTTTCGATTAAGAAGGAGGCAGAAGTAAGGCATTAGAAGGAGGGTGCCGAAAGTGGTGAAACATATAAAAAGCATGTTTAAACTGATTTTTAGCTTTTTAAAATATTCTTTCAACTAACCTGTCTTATTTGTCAAAATATTATTGGTGGCTAATTTCTTTTCTAGAAGTGCTGCCAAAATTTCAGAAGGAAACAATTTAAATAATTTACAAAATACCCATTCTCCTTTTATAAGTATATAAAACATTTAAGTCTCATACCTTAAATAATGTTATATATCTATTAAAACACATAGGAAAATTCTACAAAAATTCCAGATAATCATTTTTAATATGATTTCCAACATATATTAATTTTTGACCCAAAACGTATATAATTTATCCATAAATTATTTTGAACCCAAATATCCAATTTCATCATTAGAAAATTAACATAAAATCTACATTAATTCAGAAAATTATGAAAATCGAAGCTCATCTCTAAATTATCATTTTTGATCTAAATGTAAAATTGCAAGGCATTTGGATGTCATTTAATATGGTTTTCACATTAAAACATATCATAAAATCTATATGAATAAGCATATATCATCAACAAGCATACATAAACATTTAATCATTCAAAAACATGCCATAACTTAGCAGAATAATTCGGATTAACCTTAAAACCGAAAATAATAGAAAATATAAGATGTAGTCATTATTTATCTTAGCTTTGAGATTAAGGAGTTTGAGATTTGAATGGATTTAAATTGATTAATCTTCCTTCTTTTGATTTCTTTATCTTCTTTTAGCTTAATGGTGACCGCCCTCTTTGTTTTTGTTTTAGATTATGAACTTATGAAATGAATGTTTAGAATGTACACGGCTTAGGGTTTAAGGTATAAGAATCTACATATTCCTATATTGCCATTGTTTATTTCCTAACATTTTTAACTCATCTTTAGTTCATTTGTTAACATGGCACGGCTGCCCCTTATTAATCACAAATCCCAATCTCCTAATCATCACATTATTTTATTTTATTTTATTTAGCTAATTAAATATCCTAAATAATGTTACTAAAAATTAGGTTCGTTACATCATTTTTAAGTGCTAGGTATATAATTAAATGTTTTCCATAAACGGGAAAACGAACAAAGCACGATTAAGTCACACAAAGCATGATCAAGTCTCATAATCGACTTCTAATCCCCTTTTTATTTACTTAATCTTTTACTAACTAAAACCTCTTTTATTAGTAAAACATATTTTATCTAACAAAAAATTGTTTATCAATTCGTATTATTCGTTTATACTCTTTCAATACTTTAAAAAGTATTCATATACTTATCTCAAATGGTATAAGTATATTTACAAATCTTTAACTAGATTCTTACTTTAAACCTTTGCTTTTTCTATCTTTTTCAAAAAGATTCCTTATTTATAATTTCCTTCAAAATATCCATTTTAAGGATCTATATACTTTCACAAATCCATTCAAAAGGTATAAGACTAATGTTATTTAAACATTGCCACTACAAACCTAAAACCATTTCGCTTTTGCTTATCTTTAAATCATTCTTTTAAAGATCTATTTACATTCATAAGTATAATAAAAAAGAGTTAAAGATGAATGTGATTAACACATTGTCATAAAAAACCCAAACCATTTTCCTACTTGTTACTATCTTTACAAACCTTTGTTTTAAAGATCTAAGTTTAATAGTAAGCTACGTTTTATAGTCGATTAATTGATTATCTAGTTAAAACAGTTGCTTATACAAATCCATGTTTGTATACTTAACTCATTCCCAATATTCCTGACTTAACTATTCCTTGTTCAAGAGGAAAGCCCGGTAGATTAGACCTCAATTGCTCCATCCTTACTTGACATCAATCTTTAACTCTCAAAATAGATAAACCTACTTCGTAGGCTTTTAGCGTTAAGCAAAGTTAATTATCTTTTTAAACAAGTAACTAAACAATAAGACTAACACATTTCTGACATTTCAACTTACATTGTTCCTCGTTCAAGAGTGAATCTAGGTAAGTTTGGGCACTGGTTGCTCCAAGCATTGCCAAGACACCTCATTATCAAATCTCGCAAACAAGTTTACTCGTCGGCTCATTAGTATTAAGCCTAGTCAATCACCATTGGCAAAACTTATGTATATAAAATAATCTGTTTGAAATACTTATAAATATGTTTTAAATATCTATGTAAAATATTACTTGAAAATAACTAATATATGAGTTTGATTAAAAACATGTTTTACATTTTGCAGCAGTTTAAATAATCAGTAAGACTATATTTAATTTTCCATTCTTTTTTTCATAATCAAATACATTTTATAAGAACTTCCATCAAAAGAATTTATAAACAAAATAATTTAGAAAACATTTAAATCACGAAAAACTAGCCAAAACATCGCATTTTAAACACTTGAAACAATAACCAATTTACTAGAGCATTTATAAGTGTTGCTAAAAGTCCATGTTAAATCAACATTGAAAAGTGCCATCTTTGCGACTAGTTTTAACCAATTAAGCAAAAGGTTAAGACTTGAACTTTTTATAGTAAGTACTACCATTGGGGTACTTAAAAACCATGGAAAGAAAGAGCTAAGAATTTCTTTCCATATATTTATAAAAATTCCCGAAAACAAAGGATTCGAAAGTGCACTTATAACGACTATTCTCTCTTCAAACACTTTCGAACTTACTTCAATTTAACAAACTAGTTAAATAACCATTTAAACATCAAGTAAAGGCCACACCACATGTTTGAAAGGGTAATAGAAGTAAGGCTATATAGTACAAATTTATCATTTGCTTTCAAAAGCAAGAGGGGTTCAAAGTTTATAAATTTACTTAGTTAATGTCACTTTAACTTTTATAATTTCTACACAACATATATATACACAATATATACTTAAGGGATAATGAGATAACTCAATTAGATCCATGCCTAACCCAAATATAAAGCTATAAGAACCAAAGAACCACCTTCTTCCATCAAAACAACCCTAAAGGTCCAACCTTTAGCACTTCCAAACCAAAGCCACCTTCTTCCTCCTCCTCCATGCTCATGGCTCCATGGATTCCCTCCTCCTCTCACCTCCTCCTACTTGCTACTTGCTAATCATACTTTCCATGATGTCTTAGGCCTAAAGCTAAAGTTTAAAAGAGACTAGAAAAGATTTGGTTAGCTTTTGAAAAAGTTAGAGAGTAATTAGTGAATAAGTGCTTAAGCACTTCCACCATTTTCAATCCTCCTACTTTATCTCAAGCTTAGGAAATTATTTGTAATTATTATGTGAACATCTCTCCTCTATTTATACGTTTCAAATGGTGAAGCTTAACTTACTCTTAACCCCCTCCCCCCCTCCCCCCGGAAGGCTTATCTCCCATCATATCTACTTTATCACTTGCATAACACTTGAGCATTTCCATTTATGTTTACTTTTACTTTATGTCACTTCTCCTTTAGGCTAATTACTATTATACCCTAATCATAATCTCTATTATCCTATAGGAAGCTTCTAGAATCTTCCAAGCTTGTATAAAGAGGAGAGTGTTTAACTAATGTGTTCATTAGATATTAGCTTAAAGTTAATTATTTCCATTTTTTCTCATTTTCCTATTTAGTTAGCCATAAATATGAAAATATTTTTAGTTGCTAATTATCTCCATAATGGTTACTTAGACATGTACAAAAAGTTTGAACTGCTTTCTTTGAGAAAATAGCCACTTATCGATAAAATGATTTTCGGTCATATTATTGATATTTTTCCAAAGTATTTATTTTGTAAACATTTTTCCAAAACAAATTTACCATCATACTTATGATTTAAAAGGAGGTTAAAATGCTTATTAATTCATTTTAATTACATTAAATCCAAGAATTAAATATTTAAATAATTCAAATATTTAAATAAGAAGTGTCCGAAATTCTGAGTCGTTACATTCTCCCCCACTTAGAATATTTTGTCCTCGAAATTCCAACACAAGCAACAAAAGAAATAATCACATAGTAATACTTAATAGTATTCAATCTCTGGCAATCAAAACTCATGGTTTGCTTAAGTCAAACCCTCTCATTGCACAAGGATGATAATCAATCTACTAAGCATACCTTCTGCTCAATAGCCTCATGTTATTAGTTAGACGATTATTCATGCCACCTTATAACAAATTGAAGATTCATCACCTAAACTCCATAAGCCGGCAAAACATAGTATGCAAATACTAAAACCTGTACGATGCATATATATCATATGTACACATTATCAATTCCGATCACTTGCTCGATCACATAGATCTCACTTCCCAACTAGTACAGATAAGTTGACCTTTCTAGTGTGGACTTTGGTCAGGTTCCTTGATTAGAAACCTCTGTTCTCCTTACATGGCCATATACTATGACTAAAAACTTCGGGATCGTATCAAGAATCCGCATCAAGTGTTCATCGTTAAGAAGCGAGTGAAAAATCCTTGTTCGGACTGGTGTAAACCACCTCAAATCATGTACTCAAATACTGAAGTAGGAACAGTCATGCGAATAAAACAATCTATGTTCAACTTACATATTTATCCTACTGGCTTCTTAACTACACTAGTTCACCCTAGACCTTCAACTATGACACCAAGTGTAACGCCCCGCTCTTTCGACCCCCAAATTCGACACTAATACATCCATGGTATTCGTGTGCTGAGCATCCAAATGTCGGAAAGACGAATTGTTAGGGTGAAATAAAAAGAATAAGAAATAGAGAAAGGAAGAAGAGAACACGATATTAGAATCTCATAGCGGAACGATAATATATAATATCAAAAGAACAATACAAAGGGTTACTTTAATACATAAATTTTGGAGTTACAAAACCTAAGTACCATCATCAGCCTGAACAGTTATAACAACATATCCTTACAAATGCTGATATGTACAATATAGTAATGCAGCAGAAATAAGAATACTATGGTAGGTGAAACATTCAGCTCGTCTTCTCGAGCTCCATTGGACATCAACGGAAACCTTCCTTTCTCAACCTACTTGAAAGAACACACGAGGAATTTAGGGAAATAAAAAATCATGCGTCAAAATAAGTCTGGTATAAGAAACTCAAGAAATATGTGATTAACATATAACAGTACTTTTGAGACCGCATGGAATGTCATAACGGATATCCCCCCAAAAGAACCACCATCTAATAGGCACATAAGGTGATATAATAGATAATGTCTATGATATAAAATATAAATATTATAACATAGCTAGAATGGTTACATTGGTTACATTTAACAGCATATTAGAAGTACAATCAAATCCAATAAGGAATGTTCACATATTGGATTTTTCATGGAGATCTCTTCGGAGAAGCCGAATCCGAACTCCATGTACAAGGATCAGAAGTTACCTTTCGAGCGTCGTATATCACTAGATAAAATATACCATAAGGAAATCATAAAAGCCCACACCTAAAAATAAACATGAACAACGTGAACCAAATACACGTGCAACATCGATAAGCATACTCTAGATCTAGAGTTGACATTGTCCTATCATGGGTCATCGAAGCCCCATATTGTGCAACCTACTCTATCTTTAGCAATTTCCGATGTCAAGATTACGTTCGGCATCTTCCACACGAGTCTTTATCATTCGAACAGAACATGAACCCCAGATTGGATTCCTCACATCTTGAACGGATCTCGAAACCACACATGGATTCCTATATCTCAATAGATTTCAAAATCTCACATGGATTCCCACATTGAATAGATCATGAACAACTACATGTGTTTTGAGCATCTTAAACAGATCTCCAATCTCCACATAGATTCCCGCATCTAGAACCAATCCACTTCCAAGAGATCACGCATCTCAGCCTTGAAGTGGTTTTCGGTAAGTAAAAAACTTACTTATTCTGATCTCTCTAAGATTGAATCGAAGAATTTGGTCGTTCAATGATAATGACAATGATCGCATATGGAAACCAAGTCTCATATACTTATCATGTTTCTGATATTTTCTTCTCACACTATCCCTCGATCAAGAGTGGAGCATGTAGGTTAGAACTCTATTTCTTATATCCCTACACGAACATCAATCTTAATTCTCAAAGATAGACAAGCCTACTTCATCGGCTTTTAGTGTTAAGTATACTATTAAATGTTTTCCATAAACGGGGAAACAAACAAAGCACGACTAAGTCACAAAAAGCATGATCAAGTCTCATAATCGACTTCTAATCCCTTTTTTATTTAATTAAACATTTATTAATTAAAGCCTATTTTATTAGTAATATCTAATAAAACATTGTTTATCAATTCCTACTATTCATTTATACTCTTTCAATACTTCGAAAAGTATTCATATACTTATCTCAAATGGTATAAGTATATCACAACTTTAACTTTGCTTTTTCTATCTTTTTCAAAAAGATTCATTACTTATAATTCCCTTCAAAATATCCATTTTAAGGATCCAAGTACTTTCACAAATCCATTCAAAAAGTTTAAGACTAATGTTGTTTAAATATTGTCACTACAAACCCAAAACTATTCTTCTTTTGCTTATCTTCATATCATTCTTTTAAAGATCTATTTACATTCATAAGTATAATAAAAAGGGTTAAAGATGAATGTGATTAACACATTGTCACAACAAACCCAAACCATTTTCCTACTTGTTACTATCTTAATAAACCTTTGTTACAAAGATCTAAAGTTATTAACAAGTTAAGTTTGATAATCGATTATTTAGTTAAAAAAGTTGCTTATACAAGTCAATGTTTGTATGCTTAACTCGTTTTCGATATTCCCGACTTAACTATTCGTCGTTCAAGAGGGAAGCCCGGTAGGTTAGAGGTCTATTGCTCTCCCTACTCGACATCAATCTTTAACTCTTAAAAATAGATAAACCTACTTCGTCGGCTTTTAGTGTTAAGCATAGTTAATTATCTTTTTAAACAAGTAAGTTAACAGTAATATTAACACGTTTTTGACATTTCAACTTACATTGTTCCTCGTTCAAGAGTGAAGCTAGGTAAGTTTGGGCATCGATTTCTCCATGCTTTGCCTAGACACCTCATTCTTAAATCTCACAAACATACAAGTTTACTCGTCGGCTTTTTAGTATTAAGCCTAGTCAATCACCTTTGCCAAAACTTTTATATATATAAAATAATCCTTTTGAAATACATATAAATAGGTTTTAAATATCTATGTAAAATGTTACTTAAAATAACTAATTTAGATGTTTGACTAAAAATATGTTTTACGATTTGCAGCACTTTACTTTCAAAATTCATAAATAATCATTAAGATTATATTTAAACTTCCATTCTTTTTGTCATACTCGAATACATTTCATAAGAACTTCCATCAAAAGAATTTATAAATAAAATAATTTAGAAACCATTTAAATAACAAAAAACTAGCCAAAATATCGCATTTAAAACAATAACCGATTTACTACAGTATTTATAAGTGTTGTTAAAAGTCCTTGTTAAATCATTATTGAAAAGTATCATCTTTGCGACTAGTTTTAACAACTTAAACAAATGATTTAAGACTTGAAATTTTTGTAGTAAGTACTACCATTAGGGTACTTAAATACCATGGAAATAAATCCTTAAGAATTTCTTTCCATATATTTATAAAAATTCCTAAAAACAAGGGATTCGAAAGTGCACTAATAATGACTATTCTCTCTTCAAACACTTTCAAACTTACTTTAATTTAACACAAAAGTTAAATGACCATTTAAACATCAAGTCAAGGCCATGCCATATGTTTAAGAGTGTAGTAGAAGTGAGGTTATACAATATAAAGTTATCATTTGTTTTCATCCCCCTCTTCCTCTCATCTCCTCCGACTTGTTACTATGATTCCCTTGATGTCTTAGGCTCAAAGCTAAAGTTTAAAAGAGATTAGAGATGATTTTGTTAACTTTTGAAAAAGTTAGAGAGTAATTAGTGGATCATTTCTTAAGCACTTGCACCATTTTCAACCCTCCTACTCATCTAAAGCTTAGAAAATTATTTATGATTATTAAGTGAACATCTCCTCTTTATTTATAGGTTTCAAATGGTGAAGCTTAAGCTTACTCTCACCCACCCGGAAGGCTTACCTCCCATCACATCTACGATATCATTTGCTTAACACTTAAGCATTTCCATTTATGATAACTTTTGCTTTATGTCACTCCTCCTTTAGGCTAATTATTATTATACCCTTACCATAATCTCTCTTATCCTATAGGAAGCTTCTGGAACCTTCCAAGCTTGTATAAAGAGGAGAGTGTTTAATTAGTGGCTAGTGTATTCATTAGATATTAGCTTAGAGTTAATTATTTCCATTTTTTTTCCTTTTCCTTATTTTCTCATTTTTCTACTTAGTTAGCCATAAACATGAAAATATTTTTAATTTCTAATTATTTCCATTTTGATGACTTAGACATGTTATTTTGTAAACATTTTTCCAAAACAAGTTTGCCATCATTACTTATTATTTAAAAGGGGGTTGAAATTCTTATTAAATCATTTTAATAATATCAAATCAAAGATTTAAGCATTTAAATACAAAGTGTTTGAAATTTCAGGTCGTTACATTGATGTTTGTGTTACTAATGATGATAGGTTAGCACACGTTTGATGGTTGATTTTTTTGTTACAAATGATGATTGGTTGGCACACATTTGATGGGATTAATTTATTATCACTAATACAAAATAATAGTTACACATTTGCTTAGATTTATACTTGAATTGATGATGTATTATTAATTGTCGATGATCGGTATATCTGTGACTTTATATATTATGAATAGTTTATTTGACCTTTAGAGTTTTAATCCTAGGAAATCTATAAATTTACCATATATAAAGGAACCTGTAGCCCCAGTATTGAACAAAACACATATTGGCAGCAACAATGGCCACCAACACCCAAATAATGTGAAAGCACCAATAATCCAATATTCCAAAGCAAACAGAGTGATGCAGAGAAATAAGTATGAAAAAAATAAAATTAAAATAGTAAGAAAATAAGTAGAGACACGGACTTATAGTAGTTCGGTACTCCGGCCCTATGTCCAACTCTAAAAGTTTTTTCTTTTATTGATTTGTACCAGTGATTATTTTTAATAACAATCCGTGAAATCCAGAAATAAAACTGGTAGAATATAGCCTTGGTAGAAGAAGAAGAGAGCTAGAAAGAAGATCCCTTTCCTTGTGCCAATGATCAAGTATTTGAAGGAGAAGACATGCTAATATCCAACTGATAATTCATATGCAGAAGACTGAAGCTGAAATGGATCGATCTAGAAAAATGGGGCCCATCTGACCTGATCCCTGCCTAAGGAAAGTGCAAATCTATACTTAGCCATTTCTTGGATGCTATTTGCTTGAATACACTTAACCATCATCCTAAGCCTTTCTTATAACTGATCTCTGAACCTGATAATCATCTCTTCGAGCTTCCCGCCTCGATGATCGCAAATCCATTTAGCTAATTACATGGTATCACGGCCTTACCTTGCCAAAAGGCAGGACAATATTTTCCCCCTAAAACATGCCTTGCGATAAGAAGCAGTGTTTTGAATTGCCATAAATCCAAAGTCCATAATCCATTGATATCCAAATTTCTAATCCAGAATTCAATCCTTTGCCAAACCAAATTGTCGTAGTCTGTGATTATTCCGAGTCGATGGCCAATTCCGAAGCCATTCCAAATCCTTGGTCGAATCCATATCCATCCAAAACCGTTAACCAAATTCACAATCTCACCTGATCATTAGCCAAATCCAAAGCTTCAATCTCCCCAAATCATTACCCAAATCCATAACATCTCTGGGTCAATATCCAAATCCATAACTGTTTGAAATCCTGGAAGTCAATAAGCCCAATTCTTGATCTCTCATATCGTTATCCAAGTTTGTGACCTTTCTGGACCGACCGATGGTCTCTTCGAACCCTTGCCGAGTTCAATCCAAACTTAATGATGAGTAAGCCAATCCCATCGCTCTTCGACAAAGCGACTCCCTCCCTGCACTCTGGCCCTTTTGGGGTGTACAGTGATGTCTTGATCCTTCTGGATTGATCACAAACTCTCTGAGCTCTTGTTAAACCCCATCCCGTCACTCTCCGATGAAAGGGGAACAACGACAAGTAAGTCCATCCTGTCACTCTCAGACGAAGCGACGTTACTTCCTGAACTCCGGTTCAGTGTCCCTAAACACAAAGCGATGGCGTGGCTTTCTTAGGCTGATTATAGTCACTTTGGACCCTTTTTGAACCCCATCCATCCACTCACCAGTGAAAGGGGGAACAACTAAAAGTGACTTAATCCCGTCGCTCTCCAATGAAGCAACTCACTTCTTACACTCTGGTCCCTAACTCTACGGTCAGAGACATAAAATGATCAATTTCGTACCTACTTTCTTTCTCCAACCTCGACTCTCCAGTCGATGACTTAATCCTTGATGTACGAGCCTATCATGTCACTCTTCGACGAAAGGACTCATACCTTGGGGTTATTGCCTCGTCTCTTTATTTAGGACAACCGTGACCTGTTTTTTTCATCGCATTAATCCAGATTTGAAGTAAATTATTAAGTTTGAGTCCTTACAGCTAAAAAGCCAAAAAATAAGGAAAGATAAACATTGACTCTCCAAGCATGATGGTTTATCATCATCTTGGAGCATGTGCAGGGTCCGTCCTCGGTCCCGTACATGTATAAGTGACTTAGTCGTTTTATTATGGAGTTTATTATTTAATTTCATGCCATCTCGATCAAGAGATGGTGATCTATGACCTCGATCCAAGGCCATTTCCATTTGATCTGGACGGTGGCCGCTCTTGCTCCACCACCGCTGTCTGAGTCTTCACGTACTACGGCAGTCTAGCATTCCTGACATGTTCCTCAACCATATCCTTAAGAGCCTACATTCATCCATGGTATGCCCATCCAGTTTATGGAACAGACGGTATTTTCCAGACCTACGCTCCTACTCCGTAGGATCCCTCCATACCCATTTCCGATAGGGGAGTTGCCCCCTAATGTCCAAATGAATCTGTTCCAAGCTTTCCGTCAAATTCGAATAAGAGGAGAACTTTGGCTCTATCTCGTTCCTTTGCATTCTCGATCCATCATATCCATTGTTAACTTCTGCTTACCGTTATCCTTCTTGAGTCCTTCTCCCAATCATCCTTTACCTTGCACAGCATTTACTTCCTTTTGTTGGTTCGTGTGTCCTCTTGCCACAAGAACCTTTTCGGTTCATGATAGAATTCCCCGAGATCCATATGTGGATCCTGTACTAATGAAATCTTAAAGTCTGTTTCATCAACAATTCCTGATACCGCTGCCATTAAAACCATTAATGGATCCGGCTGATCCACCGAAGCCACCTCCGCATTGAATCATGTTAAAAAGGTCCTCGGAGACTCTCCAGTCCTCTGTTTCAGTGCCACCAATGTCATTACATTCTTGGGTTGTAAAATGTGAAACCAAAACTGTTTCATGAACTTATCCACTAGCTCATTCCATGTCCTGATCGATTCATATTCCAACTGCCTAAACCAAAGCCTAGCTAACTCTATCAGGTATAAAAGAAAACACATTACCATTACCTATTCGAATGCCCCAGCACTTCTATATGCCAGATATATCTCATTATATGCATTATTGGATCCAACTTTCCATCATATGCCTCTAATGTTGGTAGTTTTAACATCGGTGGTTCCTAGCATTCCTGATATTCGGAGTGAACAGACTCCGATTGACGTCTTCCAGACTCTTGTTAGGCAATTCGCCTCCTATTATTCGATGTATCAGCTCGGCCATCCTTTCATTCTCATCCTTAGGTGGACGCCAATCCATATTCCCAGCCTACCCACCGACTCCACATGTGTATTCCAAAACATACTCTTTACGACGTGCATCTACATTCTGATCCACACTGAATTACACAACACTAACCACTGGTCCACCATGAACCAAACCAGCCAGACCCAGGAGCATGCCTCCGAGTCCTAAGAGATAAGCACCGACTCTTATGGGGGAATCGGTGCCGATCCCTCCTTGTTGACCAAAGGCTACTCGTGGCTATTAGCTTCATTTTCCTATCCTTGGTTATGATTTTCTACAGATCCTACTGCTTCAACTCCTTGATCCACATTTCCAGCAGCTCATGCCGCTCAAGCCTGTCCAATTTGCATAAGGAAATTCTGCATCGTCTCCTCTTACCTCTTTATCATCCACTCCTGCATAGCATCCATCATAGTCTCTATCTCATTCCTAGTGATGTAGATGGAGGGTTGATTAGCTCCAGCTCTTAAGGAATCCTCTTGATTTCCTCTATGATTACTCCTTTCTTCCAATAGTCTAGTTGCCGACTGCCTCACCATTGATCCAAATCCAAGCTCTGGATCTTTTCCAAATCAATGGGTGCTAGTCTTTCTCAGTGAAAGCACTAAAATGCTGGCGGAGAAAATGGCCACCAACACCAAATAATGTAAAAGCACCAATAGTCTAATATTTCAAACCAAATAGAGTGATGTAGAGAAATAAATATAAAGAAAATAAAATTAAAAATAGTAAGAAAGTAAGTGGAGACGTAGATTTATAGTGGTTCGGCGTAATCCGTTTTATGTCCACTCCAAAAGTTTTCCTTTTATTGATTTATACTGCCGATTACAGTTATAATCCGTGAAATATAAGAAAAATATGACAAAATATAGCCTAGATAGAAGAAGAAGAAGAGGGCTAGAAAGAAGATCCCTTTCCTTGAGCTAATGATCCAGTATTTATAGGGGAAGATATGAAAACATTCAACTGAAAATCCGAGTGCAAAAGACCGAAGTCGAGACGGACCAATCCAGAAAAAATAGGGCCCATCGGGAGCGATTGCCGCCGATCTCTATGCGGGGATCTACAATAATCTGTCGTATGCTTGGCCATGGGGCCGACGATCTCGATAGTAGGTCCCCCTCTTCTGCTGCTCCATGTTTCTATAGTCGTTTGCTTGATTCCCTGGATACTTGTTGGGTTATTAAGTGATCATCGTTGAGTTGAATTGCCAATATAAGTGATCCAAAGCCATAGTAATCTAATCTGATCCATTCCTAACCATATTGATCCAATCCAATACCATAGTAATCTAATCTGATCCATTCCTAACCATATTGATCCAATCCAATACCCTATCTAGTGTAAGTGCAAATCCATAATTAGTCATTTCTTGGATGCTACTTGCTTGAATTCGCTTGACCATCATCTATAGCCTTGCTTATAACTGATCTTTGAACCTGATAATCATCTCTCTAGGTTTCCTGCCTCGATGATCGCAAATCCATTTACCCGGTTCCATTTTATCACGACCTTGCCAAAAGGCGGGATAACAACACATATGAGAACATCATAAATAGAAAGCGTACCTTGAATAGTGATGCCCTTTCCCTTCTCTTCCCTCGAGGCAGCACTCAATGAAGTCGGAACAACATCCAATGCATATGCCTTCACCACTTACCTTTGCTACATTTGTTTGGGACAATCATTATGTCAATGCCCCTACCTTGTTGTAGTTATAACACCACTTATCTTCAGCTTTGCAATTCTTACTTAGATCGCCCTTATCGCTACAGTTATAGCAAATAGAGTCCTACTTAACCTATTTTTGACCACCTTTTTTCTAGAACTGCTTCCTCGTGTCGTTCAATTCTACTTGCCTCCCTTGCTCGACTAGACTTTGGCTCTCTTTTACGAACAATAACCAACTTAGACATGTGATACAGACCCCCATGTCTAAGGGCCTTCTCAACGAGCTTCTCAAAAGGCACGTTAGTATGTCCCACAAACTTCTCTCCTAGATAATCATCCAAACCCATGACGAAATTCTCATTCTTTATCAATGGAATATTAATGTAAGATATCACATACTTTGATAAAACATCAAATTCAGCTTTATACTCAAAGACAGACATATCTCTCTACTTTAGGTCTGCAAATATCCTGGACTATACTTACTTCAAAGCTACTGATATGAATTTCTGCCGAAACCTGGTCTTGAACTGGTCCCAATTGTACTAATCTTGGGAGTAGCAACCTTCGCAACATTTCACCAATTCATGACCCTTCCTTGGAGTTGTCTAGAGGCCAATCTCTTCCTTATAGCATCATCCAATTCTCGATCATCAAAGTCCTCTCGTAGGTGTCTAACCAATCCTGCATTTCCATAGTCGACTCCATTTCTGGAACAGTTTACCGCCAAGGCCGGCATAATCCTTGTTCAACTTCATGTAATCCACACTATGTGCCTACACTTGAGTACCACCACCAACAGCAATATTCAAAGCAGCCACTTGAGCATTTTGCAGCATGTTCCTTATCATGGTATTGAACATCATCTGCAAATCAGGATTAGCAGCTCTTGAGCCTGCCCCTTCCTCTTTAACTCCAGAGATGGTGTTCCTAGCATCAATTCTTGTATGCCAACTCACTCTTAATCTAAAATAAGAATCATCAGCCCCTTATAAAAGAAAAGCCGCATCCATGGTACTCATACGTGCAATGCATCTGATATCACACATACTGCTACAGTTTTCAATGCCAAAATATAATAGAAGTATGCTCTCTTGTATATTCTTGATCCATTCTAAGGTGGCAGCTCCTCCTTTTCTCTAACGGATCTCAATATCAACTTAGAATTAAGCAAGTCAATTTAAATCGAACCGCATAACCTAAGCTTTGATACCAAGCATTATGATTGCCCATATCTCCGGCAACTAATATACCTGTATGGTGCGCTATACCGGTACCCGACCATTATAGGTTGATTATCAAGGGAAGTAAGTAAATAAAATAGGCACAAAACATGTCTCTATCTCATAGTGGATCGAATATAATATAATAATTATTACTGGTATAAAACATGCAAGACAGTGATAACTAAATAAACCACAGAATCGGAGAGTACATGTTCATATAATTGTACAAAACAACAGTAGGGTTTATAAGATTGATAAATAAACTTAAATGATAAACCATCTTTAAATAAAATGAGTCAAACACTATTAAGGCTCCACTATGTTGCATAGTGGAATAACTAATAATAAACCATAAAATATAAATATGAAAAAGCATCCCCTCCTACTAATCCATCTGCAAAACTCCATGTATCATCTCACCTACCATTTAGTCTACTCATTTAAGAGTACTTGAGATAATAAGAAGCAAAGCATAAACCCTTTACTCAGGTAACAGTCTAGTGTGAGTGATAAATAATTTCAAAACTATCAAAATCGACATAGTATTAAAGGCATAGGGTATGAAGACCTAACATATTGTTGCATCCGAAGAGTTAGCATATAACAATATACGCTAACCTACCATCCATTATCATCATAAAGATGTACTATATCCTAATTATAATATTGGGTGTATGGGTACCCACATCAATAACATCTACGTACTATGACATCCCTAGAGTGATAAAAAAAATATGGTAAATATAGCATCCATCAAAAAATACTCACAGTCACTTATGTGTCTTGGACATATGATAATTCTCATGGCCATCCTCCACTAGGGACTTTTGGCAAAGTCATGGTTTCTCAATGCTTGAACCCATGCTATTCCGATAGTTAGGAAATAGACCCCTTCCTTGATCTAGGTATACAGATTCATCCTCTTTGATCTGCAGTACACATCCTTATACCCAAGTGAATGTCCTCAGATAACCCTTCTTTACCATCACACTCGAAACACTTTGAGTATCAATGATCCATTTGCAACTCGTCGTCATAGGCAAACAGATCATCATTTTATTTCCATTCATATCTATTGTAGAACACATCCTCTTGTTCCACTCTCAAGTTCCATCCTCATTGAACCTGCCTTATGGATCAACTCCATCATCATTGAGTCATCATCATTGAAGTACAATTCCATCCTTACCGATCTAACATCATCTAAGTACAATTACATCCTCATCGAATTTTCATCGCCTGAATCCAACCTATCCTCATCAAGTCATCGTCATCATAACACTTTATACATCACCAAATATTGTATAGTCATCTCGCTAAAGTCCCAAAGTGATCACATTGAAGCATCACATCATTGCTCCAGGGTCGATCACTATCCTTCATCGCCACAATGTCAAAATCAAATGTCGCATGAACAAACAAGCGCATATAGCATAATCCTTAAGGCATCACACATGCCCATATAGAACATGGCCTCAATTAGCCATATCCCAATCATATCGAAACCAATATAGGTGGACATGTCGATGCCAACATGATTCACTTAGCTAATTTGGGTGAGTACTTCATGTCTAAGCAAAGCTCGAAGTCCTAACCTCTTCGTCCCAAAGTCCATCACAATCATTTCGATGCAAATATTATAAGTGTTGACCATATTTCTTGGACGCATTTTTTTAAGTCCAAAACTTTCCTTTCTCTCTTCTTTGGTTCTAGCTCGAAGCTTTGATCCCCTCCCCTCGAAGTAGTTGTTAAATCTTCTCAGGTCCATCATGTTGGTGCTGATAGCTTTCAATAGCCGAAAATTTACTATGTCTAATAATACAAACATCTCATCCTCTAGCCCAACCCAAAGTTCCAACCTTTGAAACCTGAAGCACTTTAGTCTCCAGCCCAATGAAAAGTACCAAAACAGCCACACATGCATGATTTGTGGTCACAACTAACCTGTTTTACCTTCAAACATCGACCTATTTTTTCCACGCAAATTAACTCCAGCCCTTATGTGACTTGTTCTAGGGCCTCCGTAGTCTTCAAACAAGAGCATATTTCAACCGCTTCATGTTGTGAACATTTTTGGTGTTATTTGCACCTAATGACCACCTATTTCCTAATTACCCTAAATGACCAACAAACAAATTAAACAAATCATCCAAGCATCATAAAATCATTACATAGATTCAAACATCACATATAGTCAATCAAAACATGATTTAAATACCTATATCTTCCTTAATCCGATTTTATGTGAAGATGACAATATGGTTGGTAAATGGTGTAAAATGAATTTAAATACAAATCCATCTTTTTAAGTCCAGTTCAAAGGTGTTATTAAAACTTGATAGAGGTTTCAAACCATTTAAACTTGAGAAATCATCTTCAGAATCATGCTTTTACCATACCATTGAACAAAGTATAGAGAAAGAAGTAAACTCTCTCTGCTTAAACCAAATTACCCAAGTGTCAAGGTAAATCAGAGGTTGAACAATAGATGCGTCAATCCCAAGGTGCCTAATTCGACAATTAAGCTAGTCCCTAGATAATTACTCTTTAATGACATTTTAAGCTAACTAAAATAAGGTAAAAGGATGCTTTTTGCTTAGAGATGAGATTAATGGTGGAATTTTCTGTTTTTGGGAAGTGTGTAATGGGGAAGAGGAAGTCCCTTCACCATTATATGGCTCTAATCTCGGAATGGGCGTTTGGGCATAATATAAATGTCTCTAATTACTAACTTAACTATTTAAAAATTGTCCAAACTTTAAACGACCACGTCTTTTAAATTGTAAGATCAATAAGCTATTATGACCACTATACAGAAAGAGAGACCTTCACCGCTTTAATTAAGATGTGATTCTAAACCGTAATTCAGCTCCTATCAAAAGTTATAGGACTATAATATTCTCCGGTTGAAACCATTCAATAAAAATTATAATGATGAAAAATCCCACTAAGTTATTAGAGAGTACATGTTCATACAATTGTACAAAACAACAGTAGGGTTTATAAGATTGATGAATAAGCTTAAATGATAAACCATCTTTAAATAAAATGAGTCAAACACTGTTAAGGCTCCACTGTGTTGCATAGTGGAATAACTAATAATAAACCATAAAAAATAAATATGAAAAAGCATCCCCTCCTACTAATCCATCTGCAAAACTCCATTTTTCATCTCACCTACCATTTAGTCTACTCATTTAAGAGTACTCGAGATAATAAGAAGCAAAGCGTAAACCCTTTACTCAGATAACATTCTAGTGTGAGCGATAAACAATTTCAAAACTATGAAAATCGACATAGTATAAGGCATAAGGTATGAAGAATCATACCTAACATATTCTTGCATCCGAAGAGTTAGCATATAACAATATACGCTAACCTACCATCCATTATCATCATTAAGATGTACTATATCCTAAGTACAATGTTGACCTATTTTTTCCATCAAATTAACTCCAACCCTTATGCGACTTGTTCTGGGGCCTCCCTAGTCTTCAAACAACAACATATTTCAACCGCTTCATGTTGTGAACATTTTTGGTGTTATTTGCACCTAATGACCACCTATTTCCTAATTACCCTAAATGACCAACAAACAAATTAAACAAATCATCCAAGTATCATAAAATCATTACATAGATTCAAACATCACATATAGTCAATCAAAACATGATTTAAATACCTATATATTCCTTGATCCGATTTTATGTGAAGATGACAATATGGTTGGTAAATGGTGTAAAATGAATTTAAATACAAATCCATCTTTTTAAGTCCAGTTCAAAGGTGTTATTAAAATTTGATAGAGGTTTCAAACCATTTAAACTTGGGAAATCATCTTCAAAATCATGCTTTTACCATATCATTGAACAAAGTATAGAGAAAGAAGTAAACTCTCTCAGCTTAAACCAAATTACCCAAGTGTCATGGTAAAGAAGAGGTTGAACAATAGATGCATCAATCCCAAGGTGCCTAATTCAACAATTAAGCTAGTCCCTAGCTAATTACTCTTTAGTGACATTTTAAGCTAATTAAAATAAGGTAAAAGGATGCTTTTTTCCTAGAGATGAGATTAATGGTGGAATTTTCTGTTTTTGGGAAGTGTGTAATAGGGAAGTCCCTTCACCACTATATGGCTCTAATCTCGGAATGGGCGTTTCAACATAATATAAATCTCTCTAATTACCTACTTAACTATTTAAAAATTGTCCAAACTTTAAACGACCACATCTTTTAAATTGTAAGTTCAATAAGCTATTATGACCACTATACAGAAAGAGAGACCTTCATCGGTTTAATTAAGATGTGGTTCTAAACCATAATTCGGCTCCTATCAGAAGTTATAGGACAATAATATTCTACGGGTTGAAACCATTCGATAAAAATTCTAAGGATGAAAAATCTCACTGGTTAACCTTTTCCAAAGTTATGGAGTCACACGACCTCATTCAAATTTAAAAATAATATTTCCAATCCTTCGATACGTAAATATGGTTGTTATATATTTACCTTCATTTGTTCCTAATAAATGGGAAGAGCAATGTTTGGTCCAAATTTAGGCTAACTTAATGTTCCATGGTTTTGAGGAGTGAAGGATTTTTGAGCAAGATGAGGCTCATAGTTAAGCTTTCTAGTATTAAGTTCATGTGGAGTCATTATGCAATTAGTTCTTTGTTAAAAGTCCAAAAATAAAAGGTCACAAACTCCTTAGGGTAAATTCAGCCATTAATGGCTCAAATCAAACTCTCTTTTGTTATTTAAAAATTAAAATTAAAATGAGAAAGAAGATAAAATTGTAATTCTTCCTTTTCTAGTATAGGGTACATGCCTATTATAGAAAACCCTAGACCTTGGATTCATGACACATGTCATATAAAGTAAATGGATGATCAAGATTTACTGATATGGAAAAAGCTTTAGTGATCAACAAGTGAAAGTAAGGGTTCCCTATGGCAGTTGGAATATTGATTCTGAATGCAATGTTCAACGTTCGGTAGCTCTGGTTGTCAGCATGCAATAGCCATGGAGCATCAACCTTCAGTATCTCTATCTATCAATGGGCGATGGCCTCACCGGTGACTAATAGCTCGATTGGCCAAAATGCAATGACTTTAAGAAATATCGACCTTTGATAATTTAATTTATTAACCTTCGATAGCCCCTTAATTCCAACACGCAATAGTTTTATAAACTTAACCAGCGATAGCTTCCTACCTCCACCATGCGATAGCTTAGATGTCTCAAGCATAGTTAGTTCATCAATATGCAATAACTCAGACATCACATTCTTCGATGGCTTATGGAATTAACTTGCGATGACTTAGACATCTCATCCTTCGATAGCTTATGAGATCAACATGTGAGTGCTCAAACATATCAATTTTGATGTCTTATGGGGTCAACATGCAATGGCTCGGACATCTCAATCTTCAATAGCTTATAAGGTCAACATGTTGTAGCTCAGGCATCTCAATCTTTGATAGCTTATGAGATCAATAATGATGGCTCAAACATCTCAATCTTTGATAATTTATGGAATTAACATTCAATAGCTCAAAAGTATCAATACTCGATGGCTTTTTGGAATACTCGATGGCCTTGAAATACTATCTCTGATAGCTTGTTTTATCAACTTGTGGTGGTTTAAAATCCATCATCCTTTGTTAGTTTGCTTTTTTTTGCTTCCATATCCTGATAGCTTTGTTTTGTTTCAATTTTCAATGGTTTATCTTCAACCTTTGATAGATCTGGTCAGAGTTATTATTATTGAATGAAGAACTTTGTGTTTGGACTATAGAGTTGAATATGGATGATATTGGATTTTTGACCATTGCCAAAGGCCATATGTCCAAAGTGATATAGTTTTGACGAATAGAATTGGTGTAAATAGTTGTCACGATTCAGTAACACTTAACAGAGTAAAATTGAATTTTACCGAGATCAAGTAAGCAATAAATTTGGCCAAAATGTCACGACATCCGTTAGGTGACGTGTGAACCTTAATATTTAGATAGTTTGATATTAATCGCTGACCAAGTTTACACCTGAAAAGTCATACAACCGAAATGTCAAATATTCTTTTGACCAAATGATTTAATTAGTTTGTAATTGTTATAAATTAACTAAATAAATTATAATTTAATGAAATATTAATTATAGAATTTTATTTTGATTTGATGAACGATATTAATAAATATATTTATAATAGTTATAAATATATTGATCAATATAAGATATAGATACATGTTTAAATTAAATTTAAATGCAATATAATTTATTCGGTCTTTAAATGGGTTTGAAGCCCATATATGGGCATAAGTATTTCGGACATGAGAGAATAAGTGAGATGTAGCCATACGATGGCTAGAGGGGCTCAAGTTTAGATTGATTAAAGGAAAAGAATGGGTAAGAGAGAAATGTGAATCTTGATCCTAACTTATCTCTCTAGTCCGTCCTCTATAAAAAGATCACGATCCTCATTCTTCTAGAGACTTTGGATCCTTTATCTACCTCTCTTTTGGTTGAAACACATCTTCACCCCATCCTCTATTTTCAAGCTCAAATCAAAATTAAAAAAAAAACTTATTTGATAGCCGATAGTCATTAGTTTAGGAGCTGGCACTTTACTGAATTAGAATTTTTTTCAAGGAGTCTTTATCTTTGTTTTAACCTGTACTAACAGGCTTTGGAGATAAGGTAATTTTCTAATCTAAAATTACATATTAATGTATATATAATTTTTAAATCGTACATAATTTGTTTGTTACACGATGAATCCGATTGTTTGACGACGAAATTTCTATCGGTTAGAAAATCATCGAAAATGTAATAAAAATAACTATAAGCATACAGCGCACAATTTTAGTACGTGACGAGTACGGGTCGATTCGCAGGAAAATGAATTAATTTCAAATTCTACTCAATAAAATTAACCCAAAGATTTGGGATTGTTTAAAATAAAAAGAAATGCAAAGGCTAACTACAAATAAAAGTGATTAAAAATATGAGATTAAAAGACAATTTACAGGCAAATCACCTCTTATCCTCTCACATAAATCAACACAAAATCAATCTATGATCTCTTGTTTTAATTTAAGTAGAATTAGCGATGTATTTATCATAAGTATGGTCTATTTATGTTATTAATTAACATAAATTAAACCAACAAACTTTAATACAACAACTAAAACCACTTTGTTAAATGCCATGAAAATGAATAAGCAACTAAAAAAATCTATTTCAAGCATGATCTATTTACTATTTTTGATTAGTAACGTGATCATCAAATTTTGATTCTATTTTAATTTCATGATCAAAATCACTTAGTTAGATATTGATGTAAATTGTGTTTATATTTGAGTAAGAATAGCCTATTTGTGATAAACAACATAGGCTATCAAATTCACTAATAAACTTACATCAACATCTACCTATCCATGAAGCATAAAAATACATCATAAATTAGTAAATATGTTGAATCTACATGATTAAGAGATCTTCATTACCCCTAAATTGAAGGGGTTTAGCTTCTTATTTTTGTTATCATTTGAACATATGTAGATTGCAACATAGAACAAAAAAGAAAATTGCAAGCTAATTAAAATAAAAGAGAACTAAATTACTTGCATAAAAATAAAACTAGATTGAGTACATAAATGGAAATCTAATCTACTAACATAAAAGTAAAGAGAGAGTGTACATAAAAATGAGCATAAAACAAATAAAAGGAAGTAAAGAACAAAGAAGAAGAAGAGGCTTGGGAAGCCATTTTATTTCTCATTAATTTTGTAGCTACAACTTGCATAATGTGAAAAGAAGATGTAAAACTCATTACATGAACATAAGAGGGTTACTTATACATGGCTAAAACACTAATCCATATTTTTGGGGACTGCCTAAAATTCCCTTGAGGTAGTGTGGCCTCCAAGTTATTATTAGCATGAAATTAATCGTCCATTAAATGTGCATGTGCCATTAATCCTCACTAACATGTGCATTAGCTTTTAATTGTAGTCCATTAGTTAGTAGGTAGGTGGGGTCTTCTATGATTAAATGAATTGTTTTATTTCTCCATCACTTGGGCTTCCTTCTCTTGTGCATGCAGACATACATGAAACCACTTCCAAGTTGAATCCAAATTCCTAAAAAACAACATTAAATTATGTAAGTAAATTTTCTCAAATTAAATCATACATAAAATTTCCATTTTACCCCTCAAATGAAGATGAATAAATGATGATTTGAAGGAAAAAAATTGGTTTAAACAAGTAAAATACCCTAATAAGCTTATATATTAAATAAAAGTAGATTAAATATGGAAGTAAAAATATGCACTTTTATGTGCACATCAAATGCCTCGCACTTATCTTTTTATTTGTCCTCGAATAAAGAAAAACAAAGATAAATCCACTTTCGTATGGAGTGTGTCGCATTGAGCGTATGCAACAAGCCGTTAGACCTCTAGGTGTCCCTAGTAGAACTACTGTTGTCTCGTGAGGGTTTTCAGTAGATACTACCCACAAATCCAAATGCAACATGAAAAATTCCTAAATGCAAGATTTATTTACAAAGATATAAATGCAAGTTTTTAAAAATATTTACAAATGAAGAATTTACTTTTTAAATTGACATGAATAAGTTAAATATAATTTTTGGTCATTATTAAGAAATTTAAGTCCTTTTACTCGTCAAAACTACAAAAAAAATTAAGTTATCATCACAATTAGACTCTAGTTTGGTTAGTTGTTTCGGTTAGTAACATAATGCAACTATGAAATGGATCCTTAGTTGATTATCAAAGTTTTTCAAAGTGGTATTTTTATTTCTTTTAAATAACAAATCGAATCAACTAAGTGAAAATAGTGCTTGGATTTCATTTGCTTGCTCTCTCTATTATTGAAAAGTATTATTATTTACACACCTAACTCAGATAAACTGAGGCTAGATATATCGATCATTAACTCCCTTTCGAACTTACATGAAAATTGTAACGAGACGGATTTTGCCCGTTCAAAAATCGACACCCATACTTCAAATCGTATTCGAATGCCGTAGATTCGACCGTTCAAATCCGAGTCGCCGGAGCTTATAACAATATTAAGTAAACAACACAGCGGAATAAAAGAATAATACATTGATATACAGCTTTGATACAATATCTGATACAACAGATGATCCAATAGATATCAATATACATCAGAGATATGATACAATAAAATAGCAGCGGAACAGAAAATAGATGACATCTAGCAGCGGAACAATATAACTCTAAGATAGTCTTCAAGGAAGAACTCCGAGAACTGCAACTCCATCTCCAAGAATCAATCCAGCGATAGCCCGAACCCCCAATAACGATGCACCAAGCTAAGTAAAACTGGTGTAGTCCAAAGACTGAACTAACTCCAGATAATCTACTAAACCTAGCTATCTGAAAAACCCAACTCTAGACTGCTCGTGTAGAAAAAAATGAGCACCTAGAGTTTAGGAAAGAAACAATAAACTCTGGATCAGTCGTGGGACTGGTGTGAGCAACAAAAACAGTTTATCTTTTAAAACATTCAAATAAATATTTTTAAAGTCAATTCGCAATGCTTTTAAAAATGAGACTACCATAAGACCTCCTGCCACACACACAATGCAAACGCAGACTTGGAGGAGATTTCTTCTTATGATAGTCAAAGATGCTTGATACGCATTAAAAAGAAACATTTGATATTATTATTAGTGCATAGTGTAGGAAAACATTTCGAAAGTAGAATATAAATCTTAGCCAGCATAGGTACCATTATATTATGCCTACTATAGCTACCTCCTGAGGAAGCAGGTTCTACAACTAAAACCGTACAAGATCGTATTGTTTCTTTGGATTTCCAACAAATGGTCAGGCCAAGGAACTTCCCATTGCCACATGAGAACGCCTCTGGATGGACGTCCCCGAGAACCAAACCGGATCTCTACCAACACAAGCCGGGTTACCCCTAACTGGGTAACAACTGACACGAGTATGCCATCCCCCGGTCCTTTGGGACCTTTTAACCGAGCGCTCGCAATCAATTCACACAATCATAAAGTGTTTTCAACATGAGTAAGTATATGGGCTCCATACCATGATACCACCCTTTTCCAGAAGGAAATGCACATACCCTAAAGGGAGCTACCCCTCATAACCTTGCTGCATCTTTCCTGTTTTGACCATTCCGAGGTGTGAGGCTCGACGAAGTCTCGTCCACAAAAACATACTTTATACAAAAGCCATGCTTTGGGTCAACAAATGATCATAGAAATGATCACCAGGATAGACGATCAAATAAATGATCCTATCACAAATAATCAACACAATGATCATTTCACAGCAACACTCAGCATGTCACATTACCAAATTGGGAATATATTGCTGATAACCTTCAACTACATAACCTCTGAGCTCGTACGTCTCAGAGAAGGGTGTTAAGCTAAGAGAATAAATTCTCCGCCACCAACAGAAATATATTTGAAAGAAATCGGCTTTATATCTCAATTTGTAATGTCAGACATACAATCCATACAAGTCTGTTCCGGGATCGAACAGAACCGAAGGCACTTACAAAGAAGTCCTTGCAATCCGGATATTCACTAATCACGTTCGGACTTCCCATCACATATGGAGTCTCTATACCGGGGACCAGTCAATGCAAAGACATTCGACGAGTTGTCCTTTCGCTTTCAAAAATATCCGGTCTTCAACACCGGTCTTCAAATGCTATCCATAACGACATATCACATATTCGGAATGGGATATATGACACAAAGGTCCTCTCCCGGCTAAACCGAACAGTGAGCGCAGTATTTCAAAAACATATGGATATTGGGATTTCAATTAAGTCACAACTTATTACCCAAAACTTTTCTTCAAATGGTTTAAACAAATTACCATTTCTAATCTTCTAAACAAAAAGATTCATTTCATAAAGTTCACCCCCGTTTCATAAAGATCCATTCATAGATTTCAAAACAATTTCTATTTCAATTGGATTAACTCACTTAAATCTTTAAATCAAAGATTTAACTTATAGCTTTCTAACCATTTCTAAAATATGGAAATCATTCCCATTTTAAACCAGAAATCTTTTTAACACAAATTGGAAGTTCATTACTTATGTGAAAGCTTTTATTATGTGAAAAACAAACAGTTTTCGTTTCAGAAAAATCCAATTATATTTACACGAGTTAAAGCTCTTGAATTCTATTCACATCCCCAAATCAATACTTTTAAAATAGTTTAACCCATATATAACTGGTATAACATTTTTAATCCTTAGTTTTTAAATCATAGAATTCAATTTCAAATCTTGAATTTAAGTTCAAATCAAATTATTCAACTTCATATTTTATCGAGTTATTCAAAATAAATTTCATCTATGAAATTCTATTTCAAAAGCTTTTCACTTTAAACCCAATCCATTTCCAAAACATTTGAATTCAAATATTCAAATTTAAAACTATTTCAAAAATCTGTGACTTAATCGATTTCCTCGTGAAATCCATATTGGTGTGTGTATAAGTGTGGTCCAGGGGTTTAACACACTAGTGCAACATCATTTCAATCATCACAGATCAAATACAACAATATATTTAAATAAGCGATATAAATTACAACGCTTATCTTTCATACACAGATTCACAGATATATATATCACAGATAATAAATTTCATCATAGATCACAACACAAATCAGGATGTATCACAAAGCATCACAAATCAGAGATGTCAAATAATTCAACATTCAATAGAATCCATACATTCATAAGTGAATTAATTAATTAACTGATTAATTTAAATCATATGTATCAATTGATTAATCCGGGTTAATTATCATAAGTTAATTTCAATTTGTTTGAAATAAATCTTCCTTTCAAATTTTATTAGTTAACCTTTAATTATTAACTAATCATTCTAAATTAATGACCCAATTAATTTCTAATTAATTAACCTTTTAATCATTTATTTAATTTACCTTAATCAATTTTTTTTTATAAATCTTTGATTAACCTTTAATTATTAAGTAATCTTCAATAGTTAATCACTACCATTTATTAGTTAATTAATTAACTTTAAATGGTTAATTAAATAATTTATTACAAATTGATTTCCACAAGATTATTAAAATAAATCTTTAATTACAAATTTTTAAACCTTAACTACTTATTTAGTTATAGTTACAAATTAATTACATTCTTAATTAATGTCCAATTTAAATTAACCATCTTACGTTTGAAAACATTCTTGATAAATTTAAATCAAATATTAACTTTGTTAATTACAATGCTTAAAGTATTTAAAGCAACTTCATCAGCAACTGGACCCGAGACACACACATAGTTTACTCGAGAAAAGCATGCGGTTCTTCCTCGTTTCCCCCGAGTTTCTCCTCCCTCCCTCTCGCGTATTAAAAAGTTTAAATACTGAACTGTTCTTCCCACTCAAATCACGAAACCGAGTCCTTTTTCTTCCACTTCTGTTTCATACCATGCCCAGGCACATTTATGTGCACCGTGCACCTACACCAGCCAACTGACCACCACCAGCCACTGCCGCAACTACCCACATGACGACGATCGTTTCCATATACACTCCGATAAATCAGATTGACAAAACGACTCGAGAATCAAAATCGAGCTACCCAAAGCAACTAGAACCCAAATTCGAACAAGACTGAGTCACCAACAACGCCATGTACACCTACCTCCGACCATCAGAGGTCGCGCGCTTCGGGTCAAAACATCGCCATACCTCGACGAACGAGTTCCCACACTCGCGATTCACTCCAGCGATCGATCGACTGCACAATAATCCCGAAATCAAAGGCCTCCAATATCAATGTCGAAACCCTACTACCCTCAATTTCGATCACCTCGGCCAACGAAAAATTTCACTTGCATTTTTCCTGAAATCAACAAGCATCAAGCCAGCTCCAACATGATTTTTAACATCCAAATTTGTTTGAATCATCAGATATCCTCAAATAAGAATTTTTGGTTCACTTTAAAACTGCACCTATTTACTTATCTAAAAATCAATATTTCTGTTTTTAAAAATCCTAATTTTCTAAGATGATTCAAGATATATACTTGAATCAATATCATTTAACATTTGATTTTATTACATATTTAAGATTTCACCGTATTTTCTTGTTTCCAGAGGATTTTCAAACTTTAAGTACTTGAATTTATTTATTTTAAACTTAAATCATGTTTATATAAACATCTTGTGTTTAAATTTTAAAGTTTAACAATGACTGAAGAAGAAGAAATCAAATTCAAAACAGATTTTGGAACCCTGGAACCACGAAGGCAATTATGCCTACCTCAAAACATTCATAACAGATATGCCTGTACATTATCACTAATACAAACAAACCCAAATACCAAACCAAGCATCACAACATCTATCAGGTTTTAAATTTTACTTTGAACAGAGACATATATTTTACTATAAATGTTTAGTTTCCAAAGTATTGACTATATATTTCTATTTGAAACAAATTTTTAAATTTAATTCTAGTTGATGCTAACTTTCTTCTTTTATACAGTAGACCCTAAGAGAGACTATGAGCAGAAGAAGATAAGTTTGTTCTATTATTTTATTTTTATTTTTCTTTAAACCTGTTAACCTAAAATAGAGGTATGTATCCAAACATACCCAGACATTCACCCCCATAAATATATGTAAACTCAAACATGCAGGCATTTAAACCATCACCCTTCAAGTGTCGACCATAATATCAAAAAGCACATATATAGATAAGTGAGTTTGCTCACCTCAGTCATGAAGACAGAGAACAAAGAACAGAGGCAGATTTTTTTTCCCTTTAGGCCTGGAACTTGCATTCTTTGATTTGCTTTTACTTTGATTTTCATTCCAGGTTTTGAGATGATTTGTTTTTTTTTCTAGTTGAATGAATTGTTCAAGTTTTTATGGACGAACTGAAAATGAAGAGAGGCTTGATATATAAGAGAGTGTACAGGGTGACATTACTTCTTTGTGTACAAAAACATGTTGAAGGTGCTGGCATTAAATGCTAGAAGTATGTTTCATTAAATGCATGTGTCTTGTTTTATAAATATTTCCTTTGTTTATAGGCTGAGATGATTCTTGTTTCAGCTGAAAACTTATTATAATATGTTCCCTATGTCTTGTTTCACTTTATCATATCTATACTTTATTGGTTTGTACACACTTTTTGTTTTAAATGTTTTAAGTGTACCTGGTTTGCTTTCGCAAGCTTAGATATTTCTTTTGTCTTTTGTTTTCTTTTATAAGTTATCCACATATATGTTTATATTTTTATTTCTGGTTTGTTTTGTATTTTCTTCTTTTTGTTTTGTTGACTAATATTTTACTTGCTTTGTATCTTGCTTTGCCCAGGTTGATGTATTGTTTTATCTTCTTGTTTATATGCTAATATACTTGTTTGTACAGTTTGTTTATGTTTGCCTATTTTACTTTTTACTTGCCTACATACTTACTTCTACTTTGCTTTAGTTTTATGTTCTTTTAGCTAGCTTTGTATTCGAGCTTTGTTTATTCTTGCATTTTTATTTTACTTTATCTTGCTTACTTGTTTTTATTTAATTCTTTCTTTAGCTTAAAATTTTAAATTCAAATCCAATATATGCACATATACATATATATTCACATGTATATATATAAAGTTCAAATTCAAATTTATTTTCTAAGGCATTTAAAATTTTGTCCTAATTCATATTCAATTCGATTGAATTCAAATACATTTTTTTTCCAAGTAATTCGTAATTTAACTAAAATTTTATATTAATTACCAATTATTTTCATAAATTTTATTCAAAAATAAAATTTAATTATCAATTTAAACTTAATAATATTCGAGATCGTTACAAAAATGGTACATAGCATGGCGAGTGTACAAATTTATGTATGAACACATTACTCTAGGTGGTTATTTTTATTAAATCTATTTACATACACCTAACTGAGGCCAAATATACTGATCATGCACTGCCTTTCAGGCTTATGTGAGAAGGGTATAGAGCATGGCAAGTGTACACATAACTCTAGGTGTTTTTATTTTTATAAAAAAAATTATTATCAAAAGAGAGTTTTGAAAAATCATCTTAGCATCTCTTAACTTAGAAGTTCAAAAACGTTATTGCCTTTACTTTAAATCAACCACACTTTTGAACAAAAATTACAATTAGGACATACTTCATAATTATCACTATGAACCTTCCTATATACTAGTTAAACCATCGTTACTTGTAATCAAACTTTATTTTTATTTTTATTGAGAAAATAAATTTTCAAAAATTTCAATTTAATAACGAAAAACATATACTTATCCTCTAGTATTTGTTCAAAAATAAATCAATATACTAAAAAGAAAATTTATTTTGAGATTTTTTTAAGTTTTGAGTTTTGGAAAGAAAATGCAAAAGATAAACCATGAAAAATCAAAAATGAAGATGAGACTCCCCCCTACACTTAATTTCGACTGTGTCCCCACAGTCAATGCATGATACAGTGAGTGTAACAGAAAAAAATATGTATATGTTTACAAGAGAGGGTTAACATTTCTTACTATACGTAGTATGACTCTCGAAGAATCATGAGCTCCTCCTCTCGATCACATGCCAACTCCAAGTAAGGGTTTAGACGATGACTCTTGAATTATTTTATTTCTTCATCTCTTTGGCTTCCTTCTCTTGTGCGTGTAGACATACATGAAACCACTTTCAAGTTGAATCCAAATTTCTACAAAACAACACTAAAATATGCAAGTAAATTTTCTCAAATTAAATCATACACAAAATTAGCATTTTACCCTCAAACGAAGATGAATAAATGATGATTTGAAAACAATTTAAATTTTGGTTTAAACATTTAAAATACCCTATTACACTCATTTATTAAATAAAAGTAGATTAAATATGGAAGTAAAAATATGCACTTTACGTGCACATCACTGATATATCAATGTATCGTCACATTTAGAATGGTTGGTTGTTTATATGCTTGTATATAATTAAAAGGAAATTTGACATGTCTATGACTTTGATACTCGTGGCACAAAAAATTGATTTTTATTTAAATTAATTTAATATACATTATTTAAATTGTACTACCTTTATAATAATTTAAATATTAAATCTTATACGATACAGAATATAGTTTTTTTATAAAAAAATTCCACTCCGAAGAGTAGATCCCCAACTCAGCTTGTTCGACCAGAACCAGGAAGGGAGGTTAGCCAGCCCTAGTCGCTCATCCTATTTGAGCTAGCTTCAGCACCCCTATTTGAATGAGCTAGCTTCGGCTTTCGATCATAGGGTTGCGAAGCCAGCTTTGTTAGACCAGTGTGAACGCCAACAAGGTGCGTAGTGAAAGGTCGAGATACTGCCGGTCAGCAAATGTTTGTGACTTGTGAGGTACAACAATTATTAGGAAATAATCGAGTGGTCGCCTATCGGTCGCTCCTTCCTTCGCTTCCTGGGCCCAAAGCAGTGCTTTGTTTCCTGGCCAAATCCTTGATTTGGGGCTTCTTGCTATATATTCATCGAAAGATAGACCAATATATAGGGAAGTCCAAATGCTAGGGACGGAGTGGAAGGACCAGAGGAACCAGTGCTCGACCAATAGAATAGGATGAAAGCTCGACCGGGAGAGGCGACCGAAGGAACGTAGTGGAAGGACCCGAAATGTCCAGTTTTGTACCAACTACTCAAACAACAGAACAACCCCTATCATTTCGTCCCTTCGGTCCCCTCTCGGCTGGTCGAAGTATACCTTCCTTCGGTCTTACGACCAAAGTAGTACCTTCTTGTTCAAAGATGTACCGGCACAAGTCGCAGCAAGAAGCATTCGTTTCCCAACTGTGTTTGTTCGATTTAACAAGAAACACAACATCCTGCCTTGAGGGAGTAGGGCAGATGAGACTCGAACCCGTGACCTGTTTACCAGGAAGCAAGTATCTTACCACTACGCCACTACTTGCGAAAATTTAATAAACATAATATCATATTTAAAAGGCTTTTGTTATAAATAACATTGTTTATATATATTATTTAAATCAATTAATTCTATAAATTAATAATATTATATTATATATATTATAAAATATGTTTTACGCCATATAAAACTAAATTAGCGCGTGACATATTTTCAAAAAAAATAAAAAAAGTTTTTTAATATTTTAAATACTTAAATACTTGCAAAAATCAAAAATTGAATTTGAATTGATTTTTATATTATAAGTACATGTAAAATATTTAAACATTAAAATGTCATTTAGATTTTTACTAAATAATTAAAGTTTAAAAATATCTTTCGAAAATTATTCTTATTTTAATTTGAAATTAAAAAAACCTTTTCCCATGACCTTTATAATACGCATATATATATATATCCGCGTGTGTGTCTATATATATATATATATATATATATATATATATATATATATATATATTGCATATTTTACATGCATTTCATTTAGGTGTATATATATACATATATATGTATTATTTATTAGATATTTATATGTGTATGTGTATACATTTATTTTAATTAAAAAAGTTTGATTTTGATTTCAAAATTTTAGCAAAATAAATAATATAATTTTAATATAATTTAAAATGATTTTAAATGTTCATAAACATTATTATATACATATATATTATAAATTCTATATATATACGTATATTTATAAATAGTTTCAAAATAAAATATACATATATAGATATATGTGTATATATATCTAATATTTTGTAAACATAAATCAATATATATAAACATACATTTGGATGATATATATATATATATATATATATATATATATACTGAAGAGGCTAACATGTCTGTTATGGTGTAAATCCCAACGTTTATGCATGGGCATGTCAAACATGGCACTGATTGCTATGTTATATAGACACACATATGTATGTATGTACATGATACATGTATATATACATATATAATATAATATTAATTACATAGTATAAAACTATATTATAAATTTAAATCAAATAATGCTTTTGTTTAAAAGGAAATTTAGAACTGTTCTAAATAAACTAGACTTCAAAGGCCCAATAAAGGTCTAAAATATAGTTTTTTTGAAATTCATCCCTTTCTCTTGATGTGAGCTGGCTTAGTTCTAATACTTATATCTATCGGATCATGGTATCAACTTAAGCTTTAGCGAGTTGACCTAAGTCAGAATTGCTTAACCTCGCTCAAATACCAAATATGACAACTACCATACACCTTTGACACTCGATATACATGTATGATGTGATGTAAAGGTGTCTGATCGATGTAGAATGAATGTCAAGGTTGTGAGTTAAAAAATATCTTAGACACCATCGTATGTCTCATAAGGTATTATATAAAATATAATAATCATCACAGATACAAAATAGGTTAGATAGAAATAACTAATGAACCATTGAATCAGAGTGCATAGGCTCATATAGTTATACAAAACAGTAGTAGAGGTTATACAGCTAATAAATAAACTCAAATGATAAACTATCTCTAATAAAGTGAACAAACAGTCTAGGATCCACAATGTCACACGACGAAGTAAGCAATAATAATCCTCAAAAAATAATGATATGAGAAAGCATCGCATCCTACTAGTCCATTTGGAAAACTCCATATGCCATCTGCACCTATTACCTAATCTACTCATTTAAGATACTTGAGATAATAAGAAGGAAAGCATAAAACCTCGAGTCAAACAATCAAGTGTGAGTGATAAACAATCTCAAAATGCTATAAAATTGGTATTATATATGGGACATAGAGTTTGGAGAATCATACCTGACCTGTGCCTGCATCAAAGAGTTGGCATATAACAACGATGATATGTTATTATACTAACATCGTAATGCATAAAAATATCCTGGTATACTATCGAATATCTAGGTTTCGACCTCTTGAATACCTACATCATGTGGCATCCCTAGAGCGACAGACAACAAGCAAGCAATCATGATAAACATCAAACAATCCTCACTGTTACTCAATGTGCTTGGATATAAGATGGCTCGAACGACATCCACATAAGCTAAAGACCAATGGAAAAGTCATGGTTTCTCAGTATTCATATACCCATCACTCTATACAATCAAGGATTAGACCATCCACATAAGTTCCAGGGTAATCCATCAATATAAGGATCCAGAATTTGCATAATCCGAGTGGGAATCCCCATATACTCATGTTGTATGAGTACCCCTTATAAACCTTCGAGTGTGAGCGGTCCCTTCGTACACATCTTCGAACCCATAGCCATCCAATCATTTTCCATTTATCCATAGTATAACTCATCATTTGTTCTACTCACAAGCTCTCCTCCATGAACTTACTCTTTTGGATCATCATAACTCTCATCCTTTGAGTATCCTCCTTGGAACTTCTTTAGTCATTCCATAAAAGCCATAGGATGAACACATCAAAGTTCCAAATTCATCATGTCGAGGTATCATGTTATCGCTTCAGCATCAAAATCATTCATCATAGAGAAATAACAACAAAATAAGAGTTGACCACACAAACAAACCACACATCATGCTCCTCTAAACCTCCTCATTATCCATGTCAAAGATTGGCCAAATTAGCCATCATCAATAGTTACGGATACTGACCAATGGTGGTCGATATCGACCACTTTGGTCGTGTATTTAGCTAAAAATGGATAAGTACAAACCAAGTGAAAACATCCTACATCCATCTTGAAGTTCGAGACACATGCCCAAGTCCATCGCCTCCTCCACACAGATAGATCGACATGCATCTCAATAATCTTCCACTTACGTACTTATCCCATCCATTCGATTTTCCATCATGCGTGCATTCAATTGATATGCATGGAACTTTGTCTCATCCATTCAACTTCCCAACCTAGTGCATTCATTGATGTACACAAACACTATCTTACAGTATATTCCCTAACACAATATAGCCCATCGATCATTGTTTTCAACTAATCCAAGCAAGCAAATATACGTATAACCAACATAGCATACATACAAAGTGTACGACGCACCTATATCAACCAATTTAGGATTTATATCAAAATGGCCTGAATCTAGCGATTTTCAGAAAGTTGTACATCCATAAGGACATATGTGATATCCAAATTAAATTCTTTTTAAAATTCTTTTATAAAATAAAGTGTGGTATAAATTACATTGAAATTTATATTTTAAAGTTGGAAATCATTTCAAAACATCATTTTTATATTATACTAATAGTCATAGTATGGTAAGAGATAATGTCACTCTCTTCAATAAAAGATACCAATTCCCATGCTAAGTCGTAGAGGGCTCCAATATTAGTGCAATGCAAGAAACTACATCCAAATCAGATCTTGTGTGAAAAAGATATGGATAATATAGGCAATCAAGCTTTATAAATTAGTTAATCACTTAACTGAGATAACACATAATTAACTAACTTAAACTAACGACTTTAATAATTACCTCCTCCTTACCACAGCTTATGTAAGCTTTCTCCTACACCTTTCCTATACGCATGCTCAACTTACCTCTCCCCACTCTCATCCATGCACGCACGTCCTTCCACAACTCCAAGCACCACCGCACTTCACCGAAGATCCCCCACCACTACCCCACAGCCTAGCTCCACCTACCACCACACAGGCGCTCGACTTTTGGCCACCCAAATCAACCTGCTTCATCTTGAGAGAGAAGTTCAAACTCATTTTTTTTCTCCTCTTTTTATGTAAACACTACTATATGCCATCAACCACCACCGGACCACTAAAAGAGCCCTCTTAACCCCACGTTGCACTACCATGGCTGAAGGCTAGGAAAGGCTAGTTTCAAATTTCATGTCAATCGAAGTTCGTATGCTTGAGAAATGGATGGATCAAAATTCAAGGAAAGTAGGTTCGTATCGATGTTTCATATCGATCATGATGGAAATGGAAACATGTTTCAAATCGATGCAATGCGCATCAATTTTGGTAGACTCGGCATCGGTATGGCAGGGTATTTCGTATCGATCAACGTTGGGGTCGAAATGAAGAACGAGCAGGAGTTTGGAGGAGCACCATATATCGATCATGTATTGGATCGATAGGAGGGACATATGTAGAGGATGGATACGAACAAGGGAGCGATCGATGGATACGAAGGAACGAAGCTTGATCGATACGAAGAGTATGGATACAAACATGACTTGGACGATACTAAAGGATGGATATGAAGAAAGGATGCAGAGGATGGATACAAAGAACATAACTTTGGGTGGATACGAATAGATCAAGAGCCACTTTCGTATCGATCGGGTTCGTATCGATCGATACGAAGGAAGTGATCAAGAAGGCATGAACTACAGCATAAGAAGTGGATCAATGCTAAAGCTATAGTCACAGAGTGATGGGTACGAAGACTGGATCGATACGAAATACGTCAGTACCGATACGAATTCATTAGCCTACTCGCAAATACCAACTTGCTTCGATCATAACACGAAATCTACAACTCCAAATGCTATGAAATATTCACAGAAGCTTCCTTGTGCACTCGAGAATGTTCAAGATCGATCTCAACTTGATTGGAGCCAATTTCGAACGATATGAATTATACTCGGATCGATCCCAAATCGATATGGATCGATCTGGTGGGCCCACCTGCATAAGAGAAGAGGTATGCCAGGTTTTGGGGAAGATATTTCCGGATCTACACCTATAAATAGCGGTCCCATGGCAACTAAAAAGGAATCTTCTTCTTCGCTAGGCTAAACTCTGCCATTTTTTCTATTGATTTTCAAAGGCTTGTAACTGTAATTATAGGATAAAAGGAATAAAAGGATTGACTCAAAGTGGACGTAGGCCGGAGATAGCCGAACCACTATAAACCTTATATTCTTTCTTTCTTTCATTTTAATTTTTCTATTTCTTCATTTTATTCTCTACTTTATCTGGATCTGAGATCTGTGTTTGATTATTATAGATCTATGCGCTAACACTGGTGCTTTCAAGACTTTTGGGGTTGGTGACCAATTTTGGCGCAAACACTTTGGTACTTTCACTGAGAGCAACTAGCACCCGCAGCGTCAGATTCAGAGTTCAGATTTGGAAAGCTATAGGATCAGATCTAAAAGAAACCATGGTTAGGAAATCAGCTAGAAAGATATTACCAAAGAGGAGCCATCAAGAGGGCAGTCAATAGTCTTCCTCAGGAGCGAATCACGCCCCAGTTTTCATCACCAGAGATGAGATGGAGATGATGATGGAAGCTATGTAGGAAGAATTGTTGAAAAGACAGAAGTAAATGATGCAAAACCTTCTCGGACAGTTTGGACAGGCAGGAACAGCTGGAGCTTCTGCGGTTCAGATCCACGGAGTTAGAACAGAAGGACTCGACAGGCAAGTAGATGGAGTAGCTCAACAGGGCGTGGCCCCTAATTAGCATATAGTTACCAATCTGGATGGACCTAGGCTCGGGGGCACACCACTAGGCAACGATGAACCGATTCATGAAGGGATTCCAGGTAACACCACATAGTAGGAGCCGGTAGGAGCACAAGAGGACGCGATGAAGAGTATGTGCCATTATTCCCTTGGAGACTCGGGGGGCAACCCTTGGTGGACAACACTGGATTAGCTAAGATTATGAAATGAACTATGCATGGAGGTTTAGCAAACAAAGATCAGGAAGGAGTAAACAAGAGTCCGTTTACCCGTGACATCAAAATGGCTCGGAATCCACCAAAGTTCAAGTTGCCTACTCTAGAGGTATATAATGGCAAGAATGATCCTACCAATCACTTGATTAGGTACACAAGACACGTGGAAGTGCTATGGGCATCAGAGGAAGTTATGGCCTGGTGTTTCCCTCTGTACTTGACGGATATAGCTGCTATGTGGTTCCAGCAGTTGGAAGATGACTCTATTAGGACATGGACAGGTTTTTGAAGCAGTTTCGGGTTCATATCAAAAGGCCAAAGAATGAAATGACACTAATGTCGGTGAAGCAAAGGACAGGAGAATCGTTAAGGACTCTCTTGACTTGGTTCAACGCAGTAGTTGCTTCAGTGGATCGGCTGGATCAAACGATGATTTTGATGCGGCAGTGTTGGGAGTCATGGATAATTCGGAGTTCAAGGTATCGTTGATACGAGGTCCACCAATGGATCTCGGGGAGTTCTTTCACGAGGCCGAAAAATTTCTTCGATGGGAAGATGCATGTTCGGATATGAAGTTAAAGGAAGTAAGCGCGTTTGAGGATGGAGAACCATCCGACGAAATCTCGGGCAAGGATAAGGATAAAGGAAAGAGAAAGTTGGATTACAACTCTGGCAGGGCAAGGAAACACTGGGGAGAACCAAAATTCTCCACTTACACGGGACTGAATGAAACATTGGAGCGGATATACACGGAAACCCAGGATCGCCTTCCCTACCGAAGGCCAGCAAGGAGAGAACCCTCGGAACGTGAGAAGGCATCAGGAAGGCACTGTCTTTTTCATGACCTGGACGGACATGATACTAATAGCTGTAGACATCTAAAAGATATAATTGAGGAGCATGTAAGGAATGGTCAGCTGTGGCAATATATTGAGACTCAAAATGCGACGGTGGAACAGGAGCAGCCACTGTCTACCTCTAATGACAATGGCACGAGGCCCTGGAATGATGGTCAATTGGTTATCAACCGAAGGTGACGATATGGAATAAGTAGCAAATTTTTGGCAAACGGTTAATTCACTACTTATGCATGAGGACGGAGATAGCCCCTAAGCATGCTCTAAGATGATGATAAACACGACGCTCTAGTTTGTGAAATCTGCTTTTCCTTTTTCGATTTGGACATTTTCTTTTTTCTAGTTTGGTTTTGGAGTTTGGTTTGAACTCCTAGTGTTGTTGTTTTCTGGTTTGGACTTGGTTTGGATGCTTGTTTTCTGATTTGGATATTGGTTTGAATTTCTGGTGTGGATTTTTTGTTTTCTGATTTAATCTAGATTTTGGATTGGATTTTTATCCAGTTTCTGGTAAATGGTCACCATGTATGGATTATGCCTGGCAAGGGGTAAGTCGCTTTGTCCAAACGTGGCGAATTGGCTTATTCATGTCGTCGAGTATGGGCTATGCTCGACAAAGGTTCGTCGGTTACTATTTCAGGTCGTTAGGTACGGACTATACTCGGCAAGGGTCCGGAGAGACCAAGATTCGACTTAGGGCTTAAGCCATGGCATTACTCAGCGATTGGGGACACTGAACCAGGAATACCAAGGCTTACTTAACACAGGTCGTTGAGTGCAGATTGCATTTGGCAAGAATCTGGAGATGTTATGCATTCGGATATTTTTTATGAATAGCTAAGGATTCGATTGAGGGCCTGTAGTGGTCCTGGATTTAGAAATCGACCCGAAAAGGTCCTGGATTCGATTTGGTTATTGGATATGGATGGATTATAACTCGATTATCGGGTTCAGATGGATATGAAATTGGCTAAGGATTTGGTCACTGGATTTGGTATCGGTTATCGGCTCGAAGTGGTCGCAGATTCAGATAAGGGTAAGGATACGAAACTTGATAGGATAGCTTGGTAATATATTGGATTATGGATCGGATAGAATGGTTGTGGATGGAATATGGACTTTGGATGACGGTTTTGGAGTTATTCAAAACACGCCTTCTTACCATAAGGCATGTTTTGGGGGCAAATGTTGTCCCGCCTATTTGTTACGGCTAGGATATCAACAAATTGGCTGAGGAGGATGGATACCAGGATTGGAGATCAATTGAAAACAAGCCTATGATCGATACCGTCAAAATTTGACCGAGGTCTAATTAAGAAGGGATCGATTCAGAATGATGAACAAGGCTAGGAAAGGAAACTTTTCAAATTTCAGGTCAAGCGGAGTTCGTATGCTCGAGATATGGATGGATCAAAATTGAAGGAAAACAGGTTCATATCGATGTTTCGTATCGATCGGGATGGAAATGGCAACATGTTTCGAATTGATGGTTTCAAATCCATGCAATGCGCATCAATTTGGTTGAAATCAGCATCGGTATGGTAGGGTCTTTCGTATCGATCAAGGCTGGGATCGATAAGAAGAACGAGCAGGAGTTTGGATGAGCATCTTGTATCGATATGAATGACATATGTAGAGGATCGATACGAACAGCGGAGCGACCAATGGATACGAAGGAACGAAACTCGACCAATACGAAGAGTATGGATACAAACATGAAATGGACCGATAGTAAAGGATGGATACGAAGAAAGGATGCAGAGGCTGGATACAAAGAACATAACTTTGGATGGATACGAATAGATCAAGAGCCACTTTCGTATCGATCGGCTTCGTATCGATCGATTCGAAGGAAGTGATCAAGAAGGCATGAACTACGGCGTGAGAAGTGGATGAATGCTAAATCTATGGTCATAGAGTGATGGGTAGGAGGACTGGATCGATACAAAATACGTCAGTATCGATACGAATTCATCAGCCTACTCACAAATACCAACTTGCATCGATCATAACTCGAAATCTACAACTCCAAATGCTATTAAATTTTCACAGAAGCTTGCTTATGCACTTGAGAATGTTAATGATTGGTCTTAACTCGATTGGAGCCAATTTGGATCGATACGAATTATACTTGGATTGATCCCAAATCACTCTGGATCTATCTGGTGGGCCCATCTACGCAAGAGAAGAGGTATTCCAGGTTTTGGGGTGGATGTTTTCGGATCTACACCTATAAATAGCGGTCCTATGGCAACTAAAATGGGATCTTCTTCTTCTTGGCTCGGGTAAACTCTTCCATTTTTGCTATTGATTTTCAAAGGCTTGTAACTGTAATTATGGGATAAAAGGAATAAAAGGATTGATTCAAAGTGGACGTCGGCCGGAGATAGCCGAACCACTATAAACCTTGTGTTTCTTTCTTGCTTTCTTTCATTTTAATTTTTCTATTTCTTCATTTTTATTCTCTACTTTATCTAGATCTGAGATCTATGTTTGAATTTTGTGGATCTATGTGCTAGCACTGGTGCTTTCATGACTTTTGGGGTTTGTGACCAATTTGGACGCAAACACTTTGGTGCTTTCACTGAGAGAAAATAGCGCCCGCTACAGCAGATTTGGAGTTAATTTGGAAAGCTATAGGATCAGATCTAAAAGAAACCATGGTTAGGCAATCAGCTGGAAAGATATTACCAAAGAGGAGCCATCAAGGGGAGAGTCAAGAGGCTTCCTCAGGAGAGAATCATGCCTCAGTTTTCATCACTAGAGATGAGATGGAGATGATGATGGGAGCTATGCAGGAAGAATAGTTGAAAAAGCAGGAGGAAATGATGCAAAACCTTCTCGGACGGTTTGGATAGGCAGGAACTACTGGATTTCAGATCCATGGAGCTGGAACAGAAGGACTCAACAGGCAAGTAGATGGAGTAGCTCAATAGGGCACGGCCTCTAATCAGCATACAGTTACCAATATGGATGGACCTAGGCTCGGGGGCACACCACCAGGCAACGATGAACTGATTCATGGAGGGATGCCAGGTGACACCACACAACAGGATGCCGGGAGGAGCACAAAAGTACGTAATGAAGAGTATGTACCAGAATTCCCTCGGAGACTCGGGGGCAACCCTTGGTGGAGAACACCAGAATAGCTGCGATTATCAGGAGAACTATGCGCGGAGGTTTAGCAAACTGAGATCTGGAAGGAGTAAACAAGTAGCCATTTACCCGTGACATCAGAATGGCTCATAATCCACCAGAGTTCAAGATGCCTACTCTGAAGGTATACAACGGCAAGGATGATCCTACCGATCACTTCATCAAGTACACAAGACACATGGAAGTGCTGGGAGCATCGAAGGAAGTTATGGCCCGGTGTTTCCCTCTGTACTTGACGGATATAGATGCTATGTGATTTCGGCAGTTGGAAGATGGTTTTATCAGGACATGGACAAGATTGGTGGACAAGTTTTTGAAGCAGTTTTGGGTTCATATCAAAAGGCCAAAGAATGTAATGACACTAACGTCGGTGAAGCAAAGGACAGGAGAACCGCTAAGGGATTTCTTGACTTGGTTCAATGCAGTAGTTGCTTAAGTGGATCGGCTGGATCCATCGATGGTTTTGATGGCGGCAGTGTCAGGAGTCAGGGATAATTCAGATTTCAACGTATTGTTGATATAAGATCTACCAATGGATCTCGGGGATTTCTTTCACGAGGCCGAAAAATTTCTTCAACGGGAAGATGCATGTTTGATATGAAGATAAAGTAAGTAAACGCGGTTGAGGATGGAGAACCATCCGACGAAAGCTCGGGCAAGGATAAGGATAAAGGAAAGAGAAAGTTGGATTACAACTCTGGCAGGGCAAGGAAATGCTGGGAAGAACCAAAATTCTCCACTTACACAGGACTGAATGAAACATTGGAGCTGATATACATAGAAACCCATGATCGCCTTCCCTACCAAAGGCCAGCAAGGAGAGAACCCTCGGACCATGAGAGGGCATCAGGAAGGCACTGTCTTTTTCATGACCTGGACGGGCATGATATCAACAGCTGCAGACATCTAAAGGATATAATCGAGGAGCATGTAAGGAGTGGTCAACAGGAGCAGTCATTGTCTACCTCTAATGACGATGGCACGAGACCCAGGTATGATGGTCGATTGGTTATGATGTGCACATAAATGTGCATATTTTTACCACCATATTTATTCTATTTAAATTAAATAAATGATCATATTGGGTATTTTAACTTGTTTTAACCATAATTCATATTAATTCTAAATTATCACATATTCATCTTCATCCAGGGGCAAAAAGGTCATTTGTGTGCATATACTTCTTTGAGAAAAATTAATTGAATTTTTTTATATATTTTTGTAGGAATTTGGTCTCAAATAGGAGTGGTTTCATGAAGAAATATGCATGCACAAAGAATATAAAGGAATGAAGATTGAAATAATTCAAAGTGAAGATCATGGAGGACCCCACCTACCCACCTACCTTAATGTACAAATTAAAGGCTAAAGCACATGCTTTTGGAGTTAATGGTTTCATGTACACTTAATGGGGTATTAAGACATGTTAATGATTACTTGGCCTCCACACTTCCTAAAGGGCATTTTGGACAATCCCCAAAAATACGAATTAGGGTTTCATACATGTATAAATACCCATATGTTTCATGTAATATCTCCCCTCTCTTCTCTTAGTCTCTCTTAGTCTCTCTTCTCATTAGTTTAGGCTTAAAATAAAAGAAAGCTCTCTTTCTCTTTTCATGGCTACTTAGCCATTTTTATTTTATGTAATTTTATTTTCATGCAATGTTAATTATTGTTTCTTTTAATTACATGTTCATTTCCTTTTATGCAAGTAGTGTAGATCTCTCTTATTTCATGCAAGTAGATTAGTTTTTCTTTATCTTGCTTTCTTTTTCTTTTCCTTTAATGTTGCAAGCTACATTTGTTAATAAAATGATAAATATGAGAAGCTAAACCCCTTCAATTTAGGAGTAATGAAGCTCTCTAATTAATGTAGTTCAATATTTTGTTAATTCATGCTCTCTTTTTGTGCTTAATGGCATTGATAGAATTGGTTTAATTGTTGTTCCTGTTTTGAATTTGATAGCCTATATTGTTGACACCAAATAGGCTATGCTTAAACAATCACTAACACAAATGCCTCTTCATCAAAATATGATTATGGCATAAGAAAGTGATTTGAAATTAAAATTTGATGGTCTATGTTTCTAACCAATAGTTAATAGGCTATACTTAAAATAGATTTCATTTTCATTTTCTTTGTCAAGTTTCATTAAAGTTAGTAAGTGTTTTAAAGGGTGTGTTATAGTTTGATGGATTATGTTGGCTAATCAATAGCTCAAATATGCCATACTTATGATAAACACATCAATTAAAACACTAATGACCATAAAAGAGAGATCATGATTTCATGTGTTGAACTACATGATCTAGAGAGTGGATTTATTATCTAAATTGTCATTTAACTCTCATATTTGCATTTCTTTTCTTTTTGTTAGTTAGTTCATTTTCTCACTTAACTTTCACTCGACTTTGGTTTAATTTGATTGAGTAGGAAATTTAAATCAACAATTCCCTGTGGATCGACCCGTATTCGCCACGTGCTACATTCGTACACCGTGCGCTTGCGGTATAAATTTTATTATAAATTCTTCGACGGTTTTCTAACTCGATAGAATTTCCGTCGTCGAACAAGTTTTTTTTTTAAGAGAGAGAGAGAGAGAGAGAGAGTTTTGCAAAATCATCTTAGCACCATTTAACTTGGAAGGCAAAAAAATGTTATATCCTTTACTTTAAATCAACCACTTTTTAAAACAAAGATTTTCAATTAGGATGTACTTCATAATTAACACGTATAAGTCTTCCTATATATTAGTTAAACCATTATTATCTGTAATCAAACTTCATTTTTATTTTTGTTAAGACAAATAAATTTTTAAAAATTTCAATTTAATAAACAAAACCTTATATTTATCTTATTGTCTCTTTAAAAATAAATCAAAAGAAAATTTGTTTTTGTGATTTTTTTTAAAATTTTAAAGCAAAAATAAACCATGGAAAAAAATGAAGATGAGTCTCCCTCCCACACTTGATTTTGACTGTGTCTCCACGGTCAACCCAAGTGAAAGGGATGTTTATTATTATTTACATGAAAACGAACGGTATTTACACGAGATCAGAAAGTATATCGTCAAAAAGTAAATGAAACGGTCTTCCAAAGACCGATTCATTTGTCTCGTCAAGTGTGCGAGACAAAGCTTAAGCTCGAAAAACCAAATCGTAGAAGATTTTGAAGTTGATTGTCGATTTGGAATAACGAATTCTGTTTTATTAAAAATTGAACGAGTTGTTTTATTTTCAATGATTTTCGGGGTTGATAAAACAATTGCTTGAAATTTATTTTCACCAAATTCAAGTTTATCATCAATTTCATAATTATTGATTTCAAAATAAAAATGGTGATTTAAATCTTTCCCGTCGGAATTTAACAACTCATCATCCAAAAGTCCAAAAAATTCATGTTCATTAAATTCGTCTTCCTTTGTTGGATTATCAACAACTTCATTGCGTATCTCAAGTTCAAAATCCAAAGTTGTTGTATTCAAATTTTCGAAATCGGGAAAAGAAAGATCGAATTTTACATTTGGTTGCACACCCTCAAAAGAATTGAAATCCAACTTAATTACATTGTTTTCAACAAATTCATTAAGATCGTCATTATCAAATTCAAAAGTTGTTATTTGAAAATCGTCGATTTGGGTAAAAGGTGGATTATCACTTGACTCATCACACGTTGAGATTTGATTTTGTTGTTCACGTTGTTTCATATAAGTTTCAAACAACAAATCCGTGTGATCATCGTAAATTTCATTCATTTGTTCAACAAAATCCAATTTGTAGTTATTAAATTGAGAATTTTCGATTTGGATTTGTTGAGAACAGAATTTTCACTCATAACATGGTTAAGATTATTCTCATTGCCAAATTCATTTGAAAAGTTGTTTCCATTTTCAGGTTGAGTTTGAAATTCATTTTGGAGTTCGAAATTAAATTGGCATGGGTTATAATCATAATCGTTTGAATTTTGAATTGAATTCAAATTTTGAAATCCTTGACTCGAGTTATTACACAAATAAGAATTACATAAATTATTTATCTCTTGATTTTGTCGTGTAGAAAGTTCGAGTAAAGATGAAATCATTTCAATGCTATTTTCAAGAGTCGAAGGTTGGTCATCGTTTTGAAAATTTTGTTGTTCGAAATTTGAATTATTTACACAACAGTTGTTGTTAAAATATCCATACGAATTTAGACTGAAATCGTATGGATTATATTGATTTTCACAACTATTGTAATATTCAAGTGAATATGGAAATTCAGACATTTTAAAGAATGTTTTTTTGGTTTTTTTTTTATGAACGGAAAATATTTACAAAGAAAATTTATTTTTAAAAAGGAAAATCGATTTTTGTTTTGTTTTTATTTTTCAATTTTTTTTGTTGAATTTTGGTTTTTCTAAACTTTTTTGGATTTTTTTGAAATTTCAAAGAAAAGGATTTAAAAATTTCAAAGAAAAAGGAATATTTACAATTTTTTTAGTTTTGGATTTTGAATTTTTTGTTTATTTTTTTTAAATATGCATGAACTAATGCAACTAAATGAATGCAAGGGTTAATTACAAATGATTTATCCTAAGTTAACACAAAATTGTATAGTCACACACTGTCTTAAATCAACAAAAATATTTCTCAGCCAGGTAACGGGCAGGGGTTATCGGTGCACCACGAATCACCGTAGCAATGCAGCCGAAGGTTTAAGTACCTTCAGAGGAACAACCACTATAATATTTACGAATCACCGTAATATTTATAGATGGTTATTACTCTATCGTAGCCTAGACACCAAGAAATTAAATTGTTCAAAGAAGACAACTGTCAATATACAATTAAGTGAGTTATTATATAATCAAATTCTAAGATGAAATGCAAAACTGAAATAAAACGTGTATTAACAATGCAGCTAGAATGAAATTTTGTTTTTGCTTTTGATTTTGAATTTTTTTTAAAAATTTTTCTTAAAATGCAAGCAAACAACAATGCAAGACAACTAAAACATAAAATTTTATAAGCAAGCAAGCAGTTATTTTTTTTCGGCAAGCACTTCAAATCAAGCAATTTATTTAACAAGCACTTCTGCTCTTTCTGTAATTCTGCGTTGGCAACCTGAAATAAAGCAAGATATATACAACTTTTTTTTTGAAAGGAAACTTAAAAGTAGGGTTTTACTTAAAAAAAAAATTAAATATATATTAAAGAGAGAAAGAAAAAAAAACTAAAGCAAATGAAAACAAAATAGAATTGAAACTAACACAAAACAAATGAAACCAACCCAAGTGGAAATTTGCTTATTTTGTTTGTTTTTCTTTTCTTTTTTTTTCCCTTTTTTCCGAAAGAAAAACTTAAAAAAAAATGAACCTTGATGTTAAAAAAAATTGATCGGCCCAAAGCCCAATACCCTATTTACCTTACTGTCTATCCCACTCACCCTTTCACACGTAAATTCCACTTCCTATATTCTCAATCCTCAAACGAAGTTCACAAATCGACACAATACCAGAAATTAAAATCCCTGTTTAGATTATAAAAAATGCGATGTGTGATTGGATTTCGATTTCATGCGAGTGTTCTGGTGTCACGGCTGGTGATGTTTTTGCAGGAGGCAGGTTCGATGATTTCAAGGTTGAGGTTGTCGGCGATTTTTAGTTGTAGAGGCTGTAGGTTTGCGATGAAGTCACGGTTGAAGTTTGGTGGTTGCGGATGTAGGAAGAGGAGTATCTTTGGGTCGCGATTGTGGTTTGAAGTGATTGGTGGTGTTATGTTGTGGTGGCAAATTTGGGTATGGGGCTATAGTGTGGAGTGAAGAGGAAACGTGGCTGTAGTGGATGTAGTAAAATTGGGAAAGGACGGAGATGGTGTTGCTTTTAGTTGCTTGTTTGTGATGAAGGGCAGATTGTGGTTCTCTGTATTGAAGTGCTACTAGATAATGAAGTGGCAAATGAAGTTGTTGTGCCTGGTGGCAGCAATGTGGTCAGGGAGGTGTTGTAAGATGATGGTTTGATGGCAGCAGGACAAGTTGAATGGGATATGGTTCAGTTTCGAGTGGCAGTGAATGGAATGTATGTTTGGTAAGTACTGTGATGGTTGTGCACAGGGTTGGTGACTGGTTGTGGTTTGTTGTAGTCGGGTTGCAGAAGTATATAGTGGTGCAGTGGGAAGGGGAGGTGCAGTTGCAATGTTTAATGTCGTTTGAGTGCTGGTTGGAGGTGGTTCTGGATGATGACAGAGGATGTGAATGAGGCGGTTAGGTGGTTTGGGATTTTGGTTGAGGGTGGTCGCAGTGTGTTGAAAGGGAAATGTGGGACTGGTGAGAGTGAAGTGTTATGGCAAGGGTCTATTGTGGTAGTAGATGCAGGTTGGATGTTTGCAGGGGGTAGGGGAGTTGACAGGGATTGTAAGATGGATGGTGATGGGTTTTGTGGAGGAAATGTATATGACAGAGGCTGCTTATGCTCGAAGAAGTAGCAAAGGCAATAGCAGTAGAAGCATAGCTTTTGATGTTTGAAGTGCAGAGGTGGGAGGGTGACCGCAGCAGTAAGGGTCAGTAGAAATGAGCAGTAGTGGGAAATGTTGTGGTGGATTTGTGATGGTATTGGAAGGTAAATGATGGTGAGCAGAGAGTTGTGGTTAACAAGTGGTAAATGACAATGAGCAGAGATGGCAGGAAGTTAGGAAGTTGATGGATGTTTGTGAGTAGTGGTGTGTGGACTAATGTAGATGTGTTGACAAAGTGGTGTTGCAGTGTTTTATTTGGCAGAAGAGAAGTAGTGGATAGCAGTGGTTTGTAGATTGTTTGAAGTGGTGGTTTGTAGATGGTTTGAAGTGGTGAAGTGATATGAGCAGTTTGAAGATGTGAATTACAGTGAGAAGATTGTGCAGTTACAGTAACAGAGAAGGGGGAGAACTGCACAGTTTTTAAGCAATCAAGTTTGTAAAAGAAATTGAGTTGTAAATAGTAACTGAAATTGTAAAGAAAATGAATAGGAAATAAAATGTTTTTTTTTTTTTTTTTTTCTTGAAATTATATTTTTTTTTTATGGAAATAGAAATAGAAATGCAAATACAAAATGAAAAACTACAAACACACACACAAATGCAAGCACAAATCAAACATAGAAAACAATTTTTTTTCTTTTTAAATGCACTCAACACACAACTCAATCACAAAATGAAATCAAACAAAAAGTAATTCGAAGAATTGAAAATTAGAATCAAAACAACTCCCCGGCAACGGCCAAAAACTTGTTCGACGACGGAAATTCGATCGAGTTAGAAAACCGTCGAAGAATTTATAATAAAATTTATACCACAAGCGCACCGTGTACGAATGTAGCACGTGGCGAATACGGGTCGATCCACAGGGAATTGTTGATTTAAATTTCCTACTCAATCAGGTTATCAACAGACGGTGATGTTATGGAATAAGTAGCAAACTTTGGGCAAACGGTTAAGTCACTTACTCATGTACGGAGATGGAGATAGCCCCTAGGCATGCTCTGAGATGATGATAAACAGCAACGCTCTAGTTTGTGAAATCTGTTTTTCCTTTTTCGACTTGGACATTTGCTTTTTTCTAGTTTGGTTTTGGAGTTTGTTTTGAACTCCTGGTGTTGTTTGTTTTCTGGTTTGGACTTCAGTTTGGATGCTTGTTTTCTGGTTTGGATATTGGATTAGATTTATGGCATGGATTTTTGGTTTTCTGATTTATTCTGGATTTTGAATTGGATTTTGGTTGGATTTTTATCTGGTTTTTGGTAAATGGTCACCGGATATGGATTATTCCCGGCAAGGGGTAAGTTGCTTTGTCCAAACATGGCGAATCGTCTTTTTCAAGGCGTCAAGTATGGGCTATGCTCGATAAAGGTCCAGAGAGATCGGGATTCGACCTAGGAATTAGGCCCTATATTATCGGTTACTAATTCAGGTCGTCGGGTATGGACTATACTCGGCAAGGGTCCGGAGCGACTAAGATTCGACTTAGGGCTTAAGCCATGACATTACTCAATATTCAGGAACACTGAACCAGGAACCCCAAGGCATTAGTTAACATAGGTCGTTGAGTGCAGGTTGCGCTTGGAAAGAACCTGGAGAGGTTATGCATTCGGATATTGGTTATGAATAGCTAAGGATTCGGTTAAGGGCCCATTGTAGTCCTAGATTTGGATATCGACCCAAAAAGGTCCTGGATTCGATTATTGGTTATTGGATATGAATGGATTATAACTCGATTGTGGGATTCAGATGGATATAAAATTGGCAAAGGGTTTGGTCATTAGATTCGAAATCAGATATCGGCTCGGAATGGTCGTGGATTCGGACAAGGGTAAGGATACGACACTTGATAGGATGGCTTGGTAATATATAGGATTATGGATCGGATAGAATGGCTATGGATGGAATATGGGCTTTGGATGACGGATCTGAAGCTATTCAAAACACTTGTTCTTACTTCAAGTCATGTTTTGGGGGACAAATATTACCCCGCCTTTTTGTCAAGGCCGGGATATCAACAAATTGGCTGGGAAAGATGGATACCAGGATTGGAGATCGATTGGAAACAAGGCTATGATCGATATCATCAAAATTTGACCAAGCTCTAATCAAGACAGGATCAATTGGGAATGATGAACAAGGATAGCAAAGGCTACATTCAAATTTCAGGTTAATCGGAGTTCGTATGCTCGAGATATGGATGGATTAAAATTCAAGGAAAGTAGGTTTGTATCGATGTTTTGTATCGATCAGGATGGAAATGGAAACATGTTTCGAATTGATGGTTTCGAATCGGTGTAATGCACATCAATTTGGTTGGACTCGGCATCGGTATGGCAGGGTATTTTGTATCGATCAAGGCTGGGATCAATACGAAGAACGAGCAGGAGTTTGGACGAGCACCTTATATCGATACGAAGGACATATGTAGAGGATCGATACGATCAGGGGAGCGACCGATGGATATGAAAGAACGAAGCTCGATCGAGACGAAGAGTATGGATACAAACATGACTTGGGCTGATACTAAAGGATGGATGCGAAGAAAGGATGCAGAGGATGGATACAAAGAACATAACTTTGGATGGATACGAACCAATCAAGAGCCACTTTCGTATCGATCGGCTTTGTATCGATCGGCTTTGTATCGATCGATATGGAGGAAGTGATCAAGAAGGCATGAACTACGGCATGAAAAGTGGATGAATGTAAAGCTATGGTCATAGAGTGATGCGTACGAAGACTGGATCGATATGAAATACGTCGGTATCGATACGAGTTCATCAGCCTACTCACAAATACCTACTTGCATCGATCATAACTCGAAATCTAAAACTCCAAATGCTATGAAATTTTCACAGAAGCTTGCTTATGCACTCGAGAATGTTAATGATCGATCTCAACTCGAATGGAGCCAATTTGGATCGATACGAATTATACTTGGATCGATCCCAAATCGCTCTGGATCGATCTGGTGGGCCACCTGCGCAAGAGAAGAGATATTCCAGGTTTTGAGGCGGATATTTTCGTATCTACACCTATAAATAACGGTCCTATGGCAACTAAAAAGGGATCTTCTTCTTCTTGGCTAGGATAAACTCTGCCTTTTTTGCTAGTGATTTTCAAAGGCTTGTAGCTGTAATTATAGGATAAAAGGAGTAAATGGATTGATTCAAAGTGAACGTAGGCCAGAGATAGCCAAACCACTATAAACCTTGTGTTCTTTCTTGCTGTCTTTCATTTTAATTTTGCTATTTCTTCATTTTGATTCTCTACTTTATCTGGATCTAAGATCTGTGTTTGAATATTGTGGATCTGTGCGCTAACACTGGTGCTTTCACGACTTTTGGGATTTGTGACCAATTTTGGCGCAAACACTCATATCATTTGAATCCATTTTGGTTCTCCTTTGAAATCGCCTCCTTTTCTATGTTCATAATTTTAGGCCACCACAATCGAAGTTAGGTCAAACCGAGATCATGGTTGCATAGTTCTAGAAAAAATAGAGAGACCCATCTTTAATTTTAGCCAAAACAGTGGCCATTTGTTCATAGATGAGGAGGAGAAATGAGGTGGGAAATAGGTTTAATGGCGGATGAAAAAATAATGTGAAGTAGGACAGAATATGTAGCTTAAGAAGAAGTGGAGTATTTAATGAGTAATAGTGGGGTTAGGGATTGAATATACCGTATTTTCTTTTAGGGAGAATCAGAGAGAATGACAAATTTTGGAAAAAAGACTAGGCTGAAGGACATCAAAGGTTGAAGGACGAAATGCTAGTTATGATTAGAACTATATTCAAATTTTACAATATACATAATGCTAGTTATAAAGAGCATTATGCAATTTTACACTATACAAAATGCATGTTATAATTAGCAATGTCCTTCAATCAAAGAAAAATTGAAAGTTCTTTAACCTTATTTTTTTCCAAAGTTTGTCCTTGTGCCGATTTTCCACTTTATTTTATTCCTATACTTCCAATGCATGTTTTGTGGTTGTACGACATTTAGGAATGTCGAATTGCAATGATTCTTCAATGGTACGACTCATTGTATTTTTCATGTTCCATTAGTACAAGTTTCTTCAATGTCTGAGACCGTGTCCTAAGAGGCTATTTTTTGGAGTATTAAGTCATACGGAGTGCCGAAATATTCGATCTCAAAAATTCTTCGACTGCACGGCTCGTACACATTCTCTTGACCGAAGAATGCTTTCAAATCGTATAAATACTCCACTGCATATTGATACACTTACATTTGTGTAATACATATAGCTACCATAAATGCTGGAAAATTAACCTTGCTTCAAAATCATCCAATAAAATTACCAAGTGTCGAAAATGTCAATACTAAGCATCACTCAAAATTATAGTTGTTAATACCACAAATATTGATTTTGATGACAACAACCATATAAATATATGTACTAATAATTTTTCAAGATGTATAGAATATTTTGTAGGATATTACACAAGTTTATACAAGCACAGGTAATCAAGTTTGAAGACTGATCAATAAAGAGACTAGAAATCAAGATTCAAGATGATCAAAGACAATTGAAGATTCATGAGTTTAAAGATAAAGACATGAAGAATTCAAGACTAAAATAATAGTTAATAGATATTAGGTAAATCACTTAACGTCCTCGAATACCAACTTTCTTTTCTTTGAATACTCTCTCGCCAAAATATTTATTTTTTTTCAATTTTTTCAAATATTTTATAAAAAAATTGTATATTTAAAATCTATTTTTAAATGACATTACATAATATCATAATTTTATAGCACTTTAACTATGTTATTTTTTTCTCAAAATACAAGGGTATATCGACATACCGTTTCAATGCATGTCGACATATGTACCATTAAAGAGTTGTTTTTAAAATTTTGAAAAGTTGTAATTTTTGGCTCCATCTCTTAGCGGATAGACATATCCTTCAAACACTATATTAATGGGACTAGAAAACAAATTTTAATAACTACTTCCTTTCTATCCTTCTTACTCAAAATTCTCATTATATATTTCACAAAACCGACTTTCTATACTTTTCGAATTCACTCAAAGTCAATATATACTTTGCTTTTTTCAGTCTCTATAATCTGCTCACCAATTTGAAAGTATTCTCTCATTAACTCAAAGATCAAAGTGTTATAAAAGGGCTATAGGATATTCCATATCTAAAGTACAACAATTTGTGTTTGGAATCAACAAATATCCACTTCTATTTGTAGGAGTGTGCTAGTTGCCCATTCAAATCAAGCGAGTGTGCTTGTTGCCCATTTAAATCAAATAGGTGTGCTTGTTGCCCTTGTAAATTAAATGGGTAACCTTGTTATCCAGTTAAATCAAGAGAGTCTACCCTAAGCTCGAAAAGTCGGGAAGGTGTATCTTATTGCCTTGAAATCAATACTATATTCTGGTTTGTTTGCTATCTATTTAAAATAGGCGATTGAAAGGAATTTTTTACAAATATTGTACATGAATAGATGTAGGATTGGTTAATCCAAAGCCGTATAAAACTCACAGTGTCATGTCTCTTACTTTTACTTTACTTTTAGTACATTTATATATATCTATGACTGTCTGTTAATATATACATCTTGCATTAATTATCTATGATTTGATTTAAATCTTGAAACTATTTAGAAAAGTTCTATATAAGTTATAAAACACTATTCATCTCACATCTAATGTTAAAGTAGCCGTAAGATCCATCCACATTAGTCAAATTTATACTACACGGTTTCTCACATTTGGTATCAGAGTATTATGTTTTCAAAAAACTTGTTATTTGATTTATTTTTTTTGAAAATTATAAATGGCTAGTAACACTGGTAGTACACATTTTAACACTCTTAAAAATCAAAGTTGTAACTTTTTTATGGTACACTTAAATAGATTAGGACCCAATAATATTGAAAAGTCCCGCTTGAAAATTTGGAAGTATTTCTTTATAGGAAAAAGTATGTTATATGGAAGATAATCAACAGATACTTAATAACCATACATCACAAATCATGAAGGATAAATGGATATTAGACATTGGGTGCTCAAGACACATGACGGGAAATCTTGAGATCTTGAAAGACATCGTTTACAAAGATGGAGGAACTGCTGGCTTTAAGGATAATCAAAAGGATACATCATTAGTATCGACAACATCAGTAACTCTAAAACTCCTATTATTCCTAATGTTTTACTAGTTAGGAATTTAAAACATAATTTGCTTGGTATTAGTCAATTATGTGATAAGGATTTCAAAATTAAGTTTGAAATGGACATTTGCCACATTGAGATAATGAGTCTAGAATTATTTTTTTAAATAAGTTAGAAAACGTAATATTTACATTTTGAGTACAAAAATGTCTTCTGATAATCTTTGCCTTATGTTCGAATTTGACGATCCTTGGATTTAGCACAAGCATTTTGGCCATCTAAATTTAAAACATTTATCCAAAGTAATCAGATATGAACTTGTTAGAGGGCTTCCAAAAATGAGTTTTAGTGTCAATAATTTATGTGATGCTTGTCAACTTAGAAAACTCCACAAATGTTCGATCAAATCAAAAGACATGATTTTGATTACGCATCCCTTATAACTTCTTCACTTAGACCTTTTTGGACCATAACAAGTACAATCAATAAATCATAATAGGTATGTTTTTGTAATAATAGACGACTGGATACACTTAGATAATATTTTTTAAACATAAGAGTGAAGCATTTATAATGTTTAAAATTTTCACTAAAAAAATTCAAATTCAAAAATGAATTAAAATGAAAAGAAGTGATCATGGAGGAGAATTCAAGAACAAAAATTTGAAAACTTTTATAAAAAGAAAGGAATTACATATAACTTTTCTTTTCCTAGAACTCCTCAACAAAATGGAGTTCTAGAACATAAAAATAGAACTATACAAGAATATGCTAGGACTATGTTAAATGATAGCGATTTACCAAAAATTTAGGCTGAAGTAGTTACTGTTAACAAATTTCTTTGTTAACCAAAATACACAAGGTAAGGTAAGCCAAGTTCAGATAAGGGTGTAAGTCAAAATTCAAGTCCAAGCCCAAAAGGAATGAAATATGTATGTCCATAGTTCGAGCCAAGTACAAGAGGCCATATGCATGTCATGAGTTCAATAATCGATCAAATATCTTTATTTAGTTGAAGTATGCAATGCAAAGTTCATTGTCTAAGTCCTTATATGCAAAAGGTAAAAAAATGTACAATCGTCTCTAAAATCCCCAATTAGATTTAAGATTACAACTTTGAAAATGTTAGAAGCGAGAAAATAAATGTTCCCGCTCCAAGTAGCAACGAAATTGTATTTGTAGTGGTAATAGGCAAGCGGGCCGGCTGCCGACATGGGGTATGTTTTCTGTTTAAATTGTTGATCCTCGACATCTACGCCTTTGGTATCCTTGTAATGTCAGTGAAACTTAATATCCCTAATGTTGTTGAAACTCAACATCCACATCTTCTCGACACCATTTTCTTTCATAAATTTGACAAAGTAGTTATTTGATAGTCTCCATCATCGTAGATATTCGATATCAATTACTATGATAATAGCTAATATAGCACAGATTCGTTATCTCTAGAAGATTAATACGTTCATTCTGAGTTTAAGGGCTCGACCCTCTTCTTTTTTTCTTATTCTACACCACCTCTATTGTAATGGCTCGATATCTGTACATATTTATTGATTCAGTGCCTTGATTTGTTGTTGATGTTTTGCATTACTCCCGCTTATCACATACTCGAAATATTTGGAAGTTTTTGAAGTTTGATACCCCTTCTGTCCCTCATGCTTGACAACCTCTATGGTTGTTGTGGTTCGACAACCTCCTACATTTTTTGAATGCTTGGAGCTTAATATCTTTAATGGTTCGATGCCTTCCTTTAGTTGTTAGTTATTTGAGTGGGGATGACATCCTTCCCGTCATTGAGATTTGACATCCCCTTGCTTTTCGATATCTCCTCCTATGTTTTTTGCTACCTAAATAATACTTAGGCTCAGTAACCCTTTTATGTTGTAGATGCTCAACAACATCATCTTGTTGTGCTTATATTCGATATCCTTCATACTTAAAAACTACTTGGAATTCGATACCCTTAAAAATTTAACATTCTTTCTTTACTTAATCATTAGATACCCCATGATTATAAATGTTTGAGATCTTCTTGGGGTTATTTGAAGTTCACTATACTTCATTCTCCTTCTTCATTCTCGATATGCTCTGTTTTCCTTAAATATCGACATGTTCTCCCTAGGTGTTCGATATCTTTATTTCTAGTAATAGCTGTTATAACATGTTATATTTTAAAAAAAAAATAACATCATTAACCAAGAAAACACCTTATGAATTATTTTTTAATAAAAAGTCAAAGGTATCTTATTTTTATTGTTTTTGGTAGCAAATGTTTTATATTGAATACAAAAGATAATTTAGACAAATTTGATGCAAAATCGGATAAAGATATATTTATTGGTTATTCAAATATAAGGCCTATAGAATTTTCAATACTAGAACTAATACCATTGAAGAAACTTTACATGTGGCTTCCAATGAAAATATTAAAGTAACTAATACTAGTAATGATGAGGAAGAAAAACTTAATCATAGTAAGAATAATGAGATTATAAATAATGATACTACTAACGAAAATAATAGTACCAATAATTCAAATAAAAAAACAATTTTTTTGAAAGATCGTCCATTAGGAAATATAGAATCGATTGTAAAAACTAGAAACCAACTAAATAAGACGAGTAATGCAGCATTCATTTCAACTAACGAACCCAAAAATTCAAAAGAAGCATCATTAGATGATTCATGGATTATTGCCCTACAAGAAGAACTAAATTAATTTACTCGAAATGATGTTTGAGAATTAGTTCCACGATCGGAAAATTAATTTGTAATTGGAACTATATTGGTTTATGAAAATAAATTAAATGAACAAGGGTAAGTTATAAGAAAAAAAGCACATTTAGTTGCGTAAAGGTATAGCCAAGAAAAAGGAATAAATATCGATGAGACCTTTGCCCTTGTAGCTAGGTTAGAAGGCAAAAGGGTCCTACTCACTTTTGCAAACCATAATAATTTTAAAATATTTCAAACGGATGTCAAAAGTGCATTTAAATGGATTTATTAAAGAAAATGTATATGTTGAACAACCTCCACTTTTTAAAGATAAAAAACTCCTAAATAATGTTTACAAATTAAAAAAGGAATTATATGGTTTAAAGCAGGCACCTAAAGCTTGGTATGGAAGACTCAAATCATACTTAGACAATCAAAATTTGAATAGGTGAAGTGGATTCCACATTATTTATAAAAAGAGTTAACGATGATATTCAACTTATACAAATATATGTAGACATTCTTTTTGGGTCAACAAATGAACAACTAAATGAAGAATTTGCTGACATAATAACTAAAGAATTTGAAATAAGTCCATGCTTTTCAGGTTTACAAATTAGACAAATGAATAATGGAATATTTATAAGCTAATAAAAGTATGCTAAAGAATTAGTAAAGAAATTTGGAATGTCTAACACAAGCAGTAAACCAACACCCATGGCAACTAGTAAGAAACTTAATAAAGAAGGTAATTCAAAAGACATTGACTAAAAACTGTATAAAGTAATGATAGGATCTTACTCTATATCATAGCTAGTGGACCTGATATCATGCATAATGTATGTCTATGTGCAAGATATCAATCTCACCCTAAGGAGAGATATATTATAGCTGTAGAATGCATCTTAAGATATGTTAATAGCACATTAGACTATAGACTTTTCTACTCAAAAGAATATTCAATTGACTTAATATCATGTAGTGATACTGATTATGCTGGATGTAAATACAATCGAAAAAATAAAAGTGAAACCTATCACTTTTTGGGACACTCACTTGTTTTTTGGTTCAGCAAAATGCAAAATTCTGTATCTCTATCCACAATAGAGGAAGAATACATATTTGTGATGACCCACATTTGGAAAGGTAAAATTGACAATAATCTACACATGTCCAACTTAAACAATCCAAAATATAGATAATCGATTGGGTTAATAAGAAAAATAAGAACAGAAGAAGAAAACAAACACAGAAACTCGTAGCGGAACGATATATATAATAATCAAATAAACAGTTTACGAAGCTGTTTATATTATACATTTGATTACAATCTATACAACATTTATCAGAGTTATATATACAATAGGAATAAATAAAGTCAATGCAGCAGGCAACATGATGTAGAAGTATTAATAGTAGTAATATACCAAATCTTCGTCTACGTCCTCCAGAATAATCTTCAATAACCTAAAAAACTCAAGGCTGACTCGAGCGTAATGAAAGGATAAAACACTCGAGTTAGGACTAAAATATTCTTATATGAGTCAAACCAATATCACATATAACATGAGTGTCGTGGCGTCAGAAATATTTATGGGTTTTCACATCTTCTATTCGCTGTATAACATGCGTGCAATAACTCAAGAGATGTTACGGGATTTTCCATCTCTTAAGGATCCAACAAAATAATTATATGTAGTAGAATACACTACATATATAATGTCTAATCAATAAAATAAATATTTTTCTTAGCGTTAAGGCTTTACATTGATCCCGCTTAATGCGTTTTTAAGCATTGTCGTACAGTTTGCATATAAAACACCAGTTAAATGGTCAGTGGATAGGGACGCATCTGTGATAACCCAGACTTTTGGACATCTGTTAATTGGTAATTAACTAGATTAAATCATTAGAAATACTGATTTATAAGTTGAACAAATAATTCTATTGATAAATATATATATATATATATATATAAGTATTAATCTTCTTTTATAATTATTTAAATTTTGCAAAATTATTCTTTTCAAAACAAATAAAATATGTGTTTCAAAATTACTATTGCTTATATATATGTGTGTGTAAAAAGGAAATGTATTACTGAAAATAGAAATATAATATAAAAACATATAAAAAACAAATATAAGATATAAAATATTGGGTTTGGACATTTGTAAGGTTGAGTTTGCCATGCAAATTCAAGTGGCAATATTTCTTTTAAACTAAATATAAATAATAATGAGATGAGAAGAAGGCTGTATACAGATGATAACTTTCTACATATCTATTTCTCAATTTCTTTTCCTTCTTTCATTTTCCAATATTAAAACCAAAAGAAAATCAAACAGTTTCAACTTCAAGTTTCAACTGAGCAAATTCAAATTCAACTCAATCCAAAATAGATTTAAGTTGAAATCAACAATCAAGCTTCAGTTCAAAAATCAAGTTCCAGATTAAAGAAAAGGCTCTGTTTCTCTGCTTATCAAAATTCTTGTGAGTGAACATAACCTTTCAAAGCTAAATCTATGATTATACTTTGATGCATGTGCTAAATTTGTGAAGTAATGTTGTAATATGATTTGCATGAATGTATTTTACGAGGAATATAGTTGAACTGTGTATATATTTATGTGTATATCTATGTATATGCATATACAAGCTTCTGTTATGTTCAACAGACTCAAGAACAACCTAAATAAATTCATATTTTCCCATCTAAACAATTTCATGCTGTGATCTCTAAAGGAAAAGTGATTGTGTGGATGTAATATTATTTTTAAAAATAGTTTCAAGTAGATATATTAAGCAATTATTTTGAAAATAGGAAATTACAATAAGAATTAATTCAAATCAAAATTACGATTGTTAAATTTCCAAGTTTTGATTATATTTTTGGATTCGTGCTTAGAACCATGAATTTTGATAATAGTATCATGATTTTTAAGTTTATGGTTGTCGTGATATTGCGAGTTGAATGGAAATCGATCTTTCGTCGATTTCTGGTGATCGGGGATGAGACGATTGTCGTGATCGTTGCTGGAGGAAGCTGCATGTCTGGGATCAAGGGAAAAATGATCGGAGCATTTATCGATCGTCGTGGTGGCTGGTCGACGGCAATTTAGGGTTTTGAAGCTAGTTTTGGTCAACGATGTTTCAGAGGGTCGTGTGTCATCGTGGGTGAATCGGAGTTCATCAGTGGTGGTGGAATCGAGGCATGAGACTGCGGCGGAAGTCTGGACGTGATCGCGAGGTATCCGGCGATCGGAGGCGGCGATGCAAGGAGGAATTGTTGATCAGATTTGGGTTCCAGTGTTTATCGGCATGCTCGTTTTCGAATTTAGGTGAAATCGTTTGTGCAGGATGGTCGGAGCTTTAGTGTGGGTCATCGGCGACCTGCAGGCGGCGGCGAAAATGAACGGAGCATCGGCAATCTCTTGTGCAAGTGCACGAGTTATCCTTCACAGCTATTGTTGCTGTGTTGAGTTGAGCTCGAGGAAGAAAGGGAGTTCCATCAGGTTCGTACACGAGTGGTATCGAAGAGAAGAGAGTGAGTATTGGCTCAGGGGTTTTGAGTTTGGGCTCGGGTTGGGTTTTTGTTACTTAGCCGAGTTTTAAAATAAAAGAAAAGCATGAACAAGTTTTTAAAAGCAAAAGTAAAATTGTGACAAGTTTTCAAAGAAATTATTAAACAAAGTTTTCAATGCGTAATGAAAATAAACAAGTGTTCAAAGTAAAAGTAATTATCAAGTTTTTCCAAACAAGTTTCAAACACTAAATTTTTAAAGATTACATGTTTTAAAATTAATTGATTTGGTTTTGAAATAATTATATATTAGGATAATAATAAATTAATTCCTAAGTATTTTCAAATGGAATTTAATAATGGTTGAATTATGTAATTAATTAAGATAAATGGTTTATCTTAAATTAATTAAGGTCTTAAGTAATTAAAGGTTAATTAATTAACGTGAGTAATTTAAGGATAATTAATTAATGTTAATGATTAAAGGATGATTAATTAATTTCATTAATTAATGTAAATAATAATAAATGGTTTATAATTAATTAAATTAAGCAGGATTTAAAAGTAATTAATTTAATTTATTTGGTGATTAAATTAAATTGATTAGGATTTGTATGACAAATTAATCTTGCTTATGAATGGAAAACTTGGATTGAACACTTAGATTGATAATATCCCTAGTCTGTAATTTGTGATGCTCTGTGATATGAATGCTTTAGTTGAACTATGATAATGTGGTTTATCTATCTGTGATGAATTGCTGTGTAAATATGACATTCTAAATTTAAAATTGAATTGTATTCACTTAAACAACTTGGCTTAAAGATGGTATTGGATTCGAAGAGACCGGAGTTGGATATCCGTAATATCCGAAACCACTTCGATTAGTAATAGTTTATTCTTTTAGATTCAAATAGGATGGAATGGAATAAATTGGATAAACTTGTCCATTTAAACTAAGTAACGGTACTTAGATATTACTTTGTGAAATAGGTGTTTGACTATAACAAGATAGAACTCATGGTGATGTACGAGTTACCCTGGTTTTTTTCAAAGATGCTTTATAACCTTAGTGTTTCATATTATATGGGTTACTCACGCTGGTTTCCAGCCTGACTCGGGTGTTACTTTAATGTAATGCTTGGGTCAGACCAAGTATTACAGATTTTCAGGTTAGGAAGTTAGCAGGGACGTACTGATTATATTTCGCTGCGAAGTAGAGATTGTCTAGACTGGTTTTGGGAAAAGTTATTATAACTGTCCTAGTTATTTGTAAATGACTGTACTCTGATATATTGTATGTAAATTTGACAATTACAGCTTTTCTTCGATTAAATGCTGTTATTTGATATTATATTTTGATCCGCTACGATTGTGAGATTCAGTGCTGTTGTATTCTATTTCTACTTCCACCTCCTTTTCTTCTTTACCCTAACAATCTGGAATTTCTAGCGTTCGATTGCTCGGCACTTCTATAAAGAACGTATTAGTGTCAAGTTTTCGAAGTCAAAAATTTCGGGTCGTTACATTTGGTATCAGAGCTGAAGGTTAAGCAAGAACCTTGGCTCTGGTGAGGTTACTCATTTGAATATGGTCAATAGTACCCTAGAATGAGTTGAGTGTAATATATATAAGGGCGTACTTGTTATTTTCTTATATAAGGATTTTAAACCGGTTTTAAAAATGATTTTTATATAAGCTTATATTTTGATATATATATATATATATATATATATATATATATAAAGCAAAAATCTTTCTAATTATTATATATATTAAGATAATTGGTTGTTAATTATTAAAGTTGAATAAGACCATAAGAATTTAAGTGGTAATATATATACAACCAAATAGGAATTGGATAATATGAACTATATAAATAAGATAAGTTAGAAATGGATTCAAACCAGAAAAATAAAATCCTGAATTTGTAGAAGTGTTTTCAGAATGTTGAATTAAGTTACTCTAATTTTAATTTCCAATTAATTATGAGATAATATATAGTGAATTGGTTTCCGGATATGATAATCTTGGTCATTATCATAAAATGGTTGTTGCGTCTAACAATGGGATGTTTGCTTTCTAATAATAATAAACAATGATAAAGTAGAATGGAATGTTTTAAGGAAGTAACAATTTAGATAAGTATGGCTTATAAACTGAAAAGAATTTAAATTTTTAAGTTTTAAATCCAAAAAATTTAAATGATTTAAAAGTGTTAAAAGGTAAAATAAATAATATTTTTAAATGTAGGAATCTTATTTTAAAACAAGAGTTATTTTAAAAAAATCAAAGAAATTTTTTTTGAACTAAAAACCAAGAATGGTTTAAATTTTGAAATATGACTTGTTGTACAAATAAATAAATATGTATAGGTATATATGTGGGACATACAAAATATCAAAGATGATTCGAAATAAACTCTAAGTGTTGAGTTTTGAAATTTTTCCCCTAAAATACGATTTAAAAACCCAAAGAGAAATAAGTTTTTGAACTTATAAGTAGGAGAGGTTATTAATAGGAAGTTTAAAATTTGAAATGGAGAATTCAAATTTAGTAAGGTTGACTGGATTAAATGAATTGAATTTAACTTAGGGGAAGTTAAATGGGTTGAATTGAAATAGGAGTTATGTGTGATCTCAAAACGGGTTTGAGTCCTGGAAATGGGTAATGGATGCTACTGATGGATGTTTTAGATAATTTGGATATTTATTTACCTTGACTTATCTTGATATCCTCCTGTTGTTATTAATAATCTATGAAACTGTAAATTGGATTCTTTAAATGAATTAAGAAGCGGATTGAGATAATATATATTCATTGCTGAAATTGAATGGAAATAAAACTTTAATTTGAAACTATTTAAATAATTTTGATTTTAAGAAATAAAGATTAAACATATGGTAATGGAATCACTTTGAACTTAAGTTTAAATGTTAAAAAATAAACTTGCAAACTAAAATTGTTAAGAATTGGTTTCAAAGATAAAAGTTAAAACTGGGTAATAAATTGGATTCTGTAGATTAAATTGTTTTGAACTCCTACTTGAACCTTGAAATAAGTTAAGTAAAGGTAATTTAAAATGAATATTTGAAATTTGGATTCAGAAGTGAAAATTGTTAAAGACTTAGGTTGTTAAATTAAAGTTAAAGGTTAATTTAATTTAAGGGAATTAAATCTACATTTGAAAATTTAACTAGAATTTATATGATTCGAGTTGGTTTAAAGTTGAGATTGAAATTGAAATTAGTTCAAAATTGAATTTGATTTGAATAAATTGGAAGTGAGATTGAAGTTGAATGAGTTAAATTCAAATGGAAATTGATTTGAATTTGGGATAGGAATTGAAGTTAATTCAAATTGAATTGGAATTGAATCAATTTAATGGGATGGGAAATTGATTGGAAGTGAAGATTAGGAAATTGAACCAGTTTGACTCTGAAACTATTTTCTAATAAATTGTTTTAATATAAACTGTTTTAAATCTATTTTCCTAGTTATTTACTATACAACCTTTCTTTTTAAAACCCAAACTATCTTATACTTATTTTTCAACTATTTTGAAAACTAATTACTATTTTAAATCTGTTTTACAAACTAATTACTATTTTACAACTATGTTGCAACTATCTAACTATTCTACAACTATTCAACTATTCTACAACAATTTTATAATTACTTAACTATTGTACAGCTATTTTACAACTACTAACCATTTTACAACTACTCAACTATTTTAAAATTTTCAAGCTATTTTCTAAATTCAAGTTAGTCAGAGAGCAAACTGTTAGTTGAAGTGATAACCTAAATGGAAATTAAAGCAATTGTGATTAAGTGAATAAAAATCAGAAACCGGAATAAAAAGGAAATTGATTTAGCTAATAATCAATAAAGACAAATACGTAGGATATACGTATATTATTCTATTTTCATAACGATTTGATCCAGATTCGAGCACAGAATTTCAAGATAGTATATCGATCCGAGTTAGGATTTTTCACTCGATTTTCGACGACGAACCTTGGATATGGATTTTTGATTGATTCTAGAAATTCTCTATCATAAGTTATGGCTATGTAAGGAGAATGACGGTTTCTGATCAAGAAACCAGAACTAAGTACGCACTAGGAAGTCGGATGGACGTTACTAGTTCGGAAGTGAAACTGTATGATCAAGTAAGCGATCAGATTTGGTTTTACATAAGGATGATATATGTACATCGTACATGCTTGAATGAAATAGATATTTTGAAAAGAAATGTAAAAATGATTTTTGAAAAAGAAAAGTATATTTTGAAAAATATATGCTAAATAAAAGTGGAAGTTGGATATCTCTATAATTGAAACTCATTTTATAAAAAGTAAGTAGTGGCAAATAATTTTATAAAAGAAATCAAACTTGAATATTTGATTTGGCACAAATAAAATTATATATATATATATATATATATATATATTTGTTTTATATGATAAACTCCCCTTATTGGAATTATAACCAGAAGATGTGATCTTTGAAAGTAATTGAAGTATAAAAAGGGATTTATATAAGTAAGATGTAATTCAAAGTATTTTATTTTAGATAAAAGAATAAACTTATATATATATATATATGATTTTTGAATATGGATTTGAAAAAGTTTTTGGAAACCCATTGATTTTGAAAGGCATTAGATTTTTGGGAAAAATCAATTTTGGGAATTTGGAAAGCCAAGTTTGAGAATTATCAATTTTGAGATATCAATTTTGTGTAAAGGAGATTTATATGTGATACATATAAGAGTATGATTTGAAACATACTATATGTGTATAGCATAAAATGTTTTGAGAATGTTGTGGGGGAAAAGGCGCTCCTAGTTAAATGAACTTCTAGTAGGATATCCACAGGGTGGTTCTGCCTTGAGCCCAAAGGGGGGTTCCAAATTTGATCCTGGGAGGAGATCCGGACTAACTGAGGTTCCTGAGGATTGTGTTGGGGTAGCAAATGTCGAGGGTGCTGATGCCTATAGAGACATTTGGGTTATGCTGTGACGATAGTGTAACTCGGTGTAACTACGATCCACTACGCACCATAGCGGAAGTCGAGGGCATTGATTGCCTACGGTCTACATTTGATTTCTCCATGAGGGCGACGTAACATCGGTAGACTGCGATCTATGAAGACATAGCAAAAGTTGTGTGGCAGTGAGTGCCAACAGGCTACATTGGGATCTCGACTGATGTAGTCTGCGATCTATGTGGGAGTGGTGAAGTTTCGTTTCGCAGCGAAATTCGAGGGCGCTAATGCCTATAGTTACATGGGTTTTTGCCATGATGGAGACGTAACCCTGGATGTAGCTGCGATCTACGGTGGGTTCCATGGTGTAATCGAGGGGCACGGAGGCCTATAGTTTTCTATGGATTTTGCTGGGATGGCAATGTAACCATTGGGCTAACTGCGACCATGGAAGGGGTGATGATTTCTAGAGCATTCTCACCAAAATATTTTCCATATTTTCACAAAAATATTTTCCAAGTATTTTCACTGGGTGTTAAAAGCGGGTTTACCAAGTACTTATAGATTTTCAGTCCAACGCCTGATCAACATATGACCGAATTTCTGTAAAAATAAGGATGGACTTGTTGAGACATCGAGTTATAAAAAGTATTTTTATAAAGCTATTTTGGCAATATTATGTAGATTTTAAAAGTGTTTTAAAAAATTTAAATAATGGGATTTGAGAGTTCAAAATGTTTAAAGAATAATTTAACTAATAATAAACATTTTAATAAAATTCTGGCTTCGTTCCTTTTCGAGGAAGAAAAGTTCTAAAAGGGGAGGAATGTGATAACCTGGATTTTTGGACATCTGTTAATTGGTAATTAACTAGATTAAATCATTAGAAATACTGATCTATAAGTTGAACAAATAATTTTGTTGATAAATATATATATATATATATATATATCTGGATATAAGTATTAATCTTCTTTTATAATTATTTAAATTTTGCAAAATTATACTTTCAAAAAAAATGTGTTTCCAAATTACTATTGCTTATGTATATATATATATAAAGGAAATGTATTAATAAAAATAGAAATATAATACAAAAACATATAAAAAACAAATATAAGATATAAAATATTGGGTTTGGACATTTGTAAGCTTGAGTTTTCCATGCAAATACAAGTGGGATTATTTCTTTTAAACTAAATATAAATAACAGTGAGATGAGAAGAAGGCTGTACACGGATGATAACTTTCTACATATCTATTTCTCAATTTCTTTTCCTTCTTTCATTTTCCAATATTAAAACCAAAAGAAAATTAAACAATTCAAGTTTCAACTGAGCAAATTCAAATTCAACTCAACCCAAAGTATATTTAAGTTAAAATCAACAATCAAGCTTCAAATTAAAAATCAAGTTCCAAATCAAAGAAAAGGCTCTGTTTCTCTACTTATCAAAATTCTTGTGAGTAAACATAACCTTTTAAAGCTAAATTTATGATTATACTTTGATGCATGTGCTAAATTTGTGAAGTAATGTTGTAATATGATTTGCATGAATGTATTTTCCTTGAATATAGTTGAACTGTGTGTATATTTATGTGCATATCTGTGTATATGCATATACAAGCCTCTATTATGTTCAACAGACTCAAGAACAACCTAAATAGATTCATATTTTCCCATCTAAACAATTTCAGGCTATGATCTCTAAAGGAAAAGTGATTGTATGGATGTAATATTATTTTTAAAAATAGTTTCAAGTGGATATATTAAGCAATTATTTCGAAAATAGGAAATTACAATAAGAATTAATTCAAGTCAAAAATTCGATTGTCAAATTTCCAAGTTTTGATTGTATTTTTGGATTCGTGCTTAGAAACCATGAATTTTGATAATAGTATCATCATTTTTTAGTTTGTGGATGTCGTGATATTGCGAGTAGAACGAAAATTGATCTTTCGTCGATTTCTGCGATCGGGGATGAGATGATTATCGTGATCGTTGTTGGTGGAAGCTGGATTCTGGGATCAAGGGAAAAATGGTCGGAGCATTTATCGATCGCCGTGATGGCTGGTCGATGGAAACCTTGGGTTTTGAAGCTAGTTTTGGTCGACGATGTTTAAGAGGGTCGTGTGTCACCGTTGGTGAACCGGAGTTGATCGAAGGTGGTGGAATCGAGGCGTGGGACTGCGTTGGAAGTGTGGACGTGATCGCGAGGTGTTTGACAATCGAAGGCAGCGAAGCGAGGAGGAATTATTGATCAGGTTTGGGTTCCAGTGTGCGTCGGCATGCTCGTTTTTGATTTCAGGCGAAATTGTTTGCGTTGTGTAGTCGGAGCTTTAGTGTGGGTCCTCGGCGACCTGTTGGCGACAGTGAAGATGAATGGAGCATCGGCGATCTCGTGTGTACGTGCACGAGTTATCCTTCATAACTATTGTTGCTGTGTTGAGTTGAGCTCGGGGAAGAAAGGGAGTTGCATCGGGTTCGTACGCGAGTGGTATCGAAAAGAAGAGAGTGAGTGGCTCGGGAATTGGCTTGGGGGTTTTGAGTTTGGGCTCGGGTTGGGTTTTTGTTAGTTAACCGGGTTTTAAAATAAAAGAAAAGCATGAACAAGTTTTTAAAAGCAAAAGTAAAATTGTGACAAATTTTCAAAGAAATTATTAAACAAAGTTTTCAATGCATAATGAAAATAAACAAGTGTTCAAAGTAAAAGTAATTATCAAGTTTTTCCAAACAAGTTTCAAAGACTAAATTTTTAAAGATTAAATGTTTTAAAATTAATTGATTTGGTTTTAAAATAATTATATATTAAGATAATAATAAATTAATTCCTAAGTATTTTCAAATGGAATTTAATAATAGTTGAATTACGTAATTAATTAAGACAAATGGTTTATCTTAAATTAATTAAGGTCTTAAGTAATTAAAGGTTAATTAATTAATATGAGTAATTTAAGGATAATTAATTAATGTCAATGTTTAAAGGATGATTAGTTAATTTCATTAGTTAATGTAAATAATAATAAATGATTTATAATTAATTAAATTAAGCAGGATTTAAAAGTAATTAATTTAATTTACTTGGTGATTAAATTAAATTGATTAGGATTTGTATGTCAAATTAATCTTGCTTATGAGTGGAAAACTTGGATTGAACGCTTGGATTGATTAATATCCTTAGTCTGTAATTTGTGATGCTCTGTGATATAAATGCTTTAGTTGAACTGTGATAATGTGGTTTATCTATCTATGATGAATTTCTATGTAAATATGAATTCTGAATTTAAAATTGAATTGTATTCACTTAAACAACTTGGCTTAAAGATGGTATTGGATTCGAAGAGACCGGAGTCGGATATCAGCAATATCCGGAACCACTTCGATTAGTAATAATTTATTCTTTTAGAATCAAATAGGTTGGAATGGAATAAATTGAATAAACTTGTCCATTTAAACTATGGAACGGTACTTAAATATTACTTTGTGAAATAGGTGTTTGACTATAACAAGATAGAACTCGTGGTGATGTACGAGTTACCCTGGTTTTTTCAAAGATGCTTTATAGCCTTAGTGTTTCATATTATATGGGTTTACTCACGCTGGTTTCCATCCTGACTCGGGTATTGCTTTAATGTAATGCTCGAGTCAGACCGAGTATTACAAATTTTCAGGTTAGGACGTTTTGGAGCTCAGGAGGCGAGCTGGATGGCAAGGACGTATTGATTATATTTCGCTGCGAAGTAGAGATTGTCTAGACTGGTTTTGGGAACAAGTTATTATAACTATCCCAGTTATTTGCGAATGATTGTACTCTGATATATTATGTGTAAATTTGACAATTACCGCTTTTCTTTGTTCAAATGTTGTTATTTGATATTATATTTTGATCCGTTGCGATTGTGAGATTCAGTGCTATTGTTTTATGTTTCTTCTTCTACCTCTTTTTCTTCATTAGCCTAACATCTAGAATTTCCAGCGTTTGATTGCTCGGCACTTCTAAGAGAACGTATTAGTGTCCAATTTTCATAGTCGAAAATTTCGGGTCATTACAGCATCGTGATACGACAACACAAAACCAAAATCGTATGGGTCTCGTTTGGGGATAAAAGTATGACAAGGCACGTTAGGCAATGCCCAAGGTAGGATACTACCAGTTTACCCTTCCCGGCTGGTGGTAACGCATCATGGATATGATCTCCCATCACGTCCAACACTCTCATGATTCGGAGGGTGCGCACCAATCAATCATAATGTGAATGATGGAAATATGAAGAAGTGCGTCCACTTGGGGTAGCTAGCCTACTTCACCGGTACGGCTCCTATTTTAGCCATCTCAAATTGGCACAAGTGCCAGGCTAATCCGTCATCGTTCTCTTTCTTCAAATCCAGCAAATGTCACCAAATCCAATCACTTCGTTCTAGTGTCTCCTCCGCATACACAGTTGTTAAAGTGGTTCTGTTATCGACAGAGAGTATGTCCATATCAGGCTCCGGTCTCGTTAACAACCAAACGTCGTTTTACACATCGGTTGGTAATTTTACATTTCGAAAACAGTTCATATTTGATATCAAAATAACGTATTCGCTTTAAAATCAAATCCATTTCAAAGTCTTCATATTTACTCAAAATATACTATTTCGATTCAAAATCATGTTCATCTTAATATCTCGATTTCGCTTCCAAAGTCATTTCGAATTTCAATTTAGGTTGTAACTTCATTTAACCCGATTCGTACTTAAATCCAAGATTTATTAATAAACATTTCACCCATTGACCAGTTTGAATTTTTGAAAAATAGTTTGAATAGCTTTAAAATAGTTTAAATAATTAAAATAGTTTAAATAATTAAAATAGTTAAAAATAGTATAAAGGGTTGAAATAGTTTAAGTGGTTAAAATAGTTAATATAAAATAATTTAAATATTAAAATGGTTTATATAGTAAAATAATTTGGAAACCAAAATAATTTAAATATTTAAAGAATGTAGAGTTTAAACAGTTTATGCTAAAATAATTTATTTGAAAATAGTTTCAAAGTTAAACCGATTCAATTCCAACTTCCCAATTCAAGTCAATTCCAATTTCCATTGAATCAATTCAATTTCGATTTCAGTTCAAATTAATTTCAACCACGATTTCAAGTAAATCCAATTCCACTTTCAAATCCAATTAATTCAATTTTAATTTTCAATTTATATCGATTTCAAATTCGATTTTCAAAATATCGATTCAAAACACTTAATAAATTTAACCTTCAATATTCAGTTCAAAATCACAATCTTCAAATATAATTCAATTCCGATCTTAATTTTGAAATATTGTTTTAATATCACTTTCACTTAGTAATCTTCAAAGTTCGAATAAAATCCCAATCCTTTAAATAAATCAATTTCTGAAATTTAAATCATAATTTGGTTATAACTTAAGAATCCAACTTTGATTATTCAAATTTCATAAATTCGATTTTCATTTCTTTAAATTCAAAATCATTAAATAATTTCAAAACCAAGACTTTTAAAATCATTTAATTTAACACATCCAGTGTCTGTATATAATTTTCTATCCTATGGCCAAGTGATCAGTTGTTTCAATTTAATTTCCGGGATGGATATATGTCATTTCAATCCAAATCACAGTGTCATAGGTATATATCATTTCAACCAATTTCTTAATTCATTCAAAATAATTCAATTTATAGTTTATATGAAACGACCCAACTTCCTATCTCCAGGAAGTCGCATCGCTAATAAGAAAGAAAGGGATAGAGAATAGAAAGAAAGAGAAGAAGAAAAAAACAACACATCAGAATCTAAACAGCGGAACGAATAAATTATATTAATAACATGAAATATTTACATAGTTTACAAACACTATTAGAGTACACAGATAATACAACACATACTAGGCAGTTATAAACACCTGTCTAGTTATACAACTCAATACAACATCACACATAACTCAGAGAAAACACACAGCGGAAAACTATATATATATCTACACGCAGAAGCCTCCTGCTCCATTGCTCCTCCACAATTCGTCAAAGCTAACCTGAATCCCTTGGCTACTCGTAAAAATTTGAGTACCTAAGAGTTTATGGAAAACAAAAATAAACTTCGGGTCAGACATGGGTCTGGTGTGAGTAACAGGTTAAAGTTGCTTAACTTTCAAAAATCTTTTAAAAAGAAAGGTATCACGTAAGACTTCCCACACATAAACATGAAAAAAAAATTACCTTACGCTAACCAAAACATTTGATAGGAAATCCGATGATGTTATAATAGAGTCTAGGGTTTTCAAATAAATATGAAATAGCCGAAATTGTTACATTTATTAAATTCCAGCTACTAGCCACAAAAGTGGGTAATACAATCAAAACCGTTGGCACTTATTGGATTTTGGATTCCATACAATGGCAGGGCTACTGGGGTCTCGTCACAGTACGTGGCCTAGATCACCGTACCGAGGAGTACGCCCGCTCCCCTGCAACACAAGGCCGGACCCATTTCTTACTGAACGGTTTCGAACAAGACAACCCCGGCAGTTATCGCGAATCAACCGCCCACACAGCCGAATAAAAAGGTACCTCTAGACAGGGGTAAATCTTGCTCTCAAGTGGGGGCTACCCACGAAGCCTTGATGCACCTCCCCTGTTTTGGCCATTCCCGGTTGATGACGCTTGAGGCTACGATTACCTTCAGAGAACACATCTCTTAGAATGCTCATCGTCCACCTGACGATGTTCTGAAAGCATTCAATCCATACAAGTTCGATCCGGGTTCGAACGAAACCGAAGGCACTATCTCGTTGCACTCATTATTGGAATCACCCTCAAAGTCAACGACCATAGCCCTTGCACTCTGATTCACCATCTCGAATCTATAAGCACTATTCCGTCAAACTCATTACGGAATCACCCACAGAGTTACACCTCGAGTCTTCACTTGCTCCACTTGGATTAACGACCTAATGTTTAATTGGAATCGATGTGGTTTTCGGATTCCAAATATGGAAACCCGATCCCGGTCTCATCGAAATCCAAAGCGTGTCTTTTAGGTCCAAGTTGTTTTAAGTTTAAACCAATTCAAAATTATCCATATACACACAGATAGATAATTCATATCATCATAATAGATAATCAATATTAACATAAACAGGTAATCATATTATCATCACAAATAGATAATCTACAATATCATCATCAATAGATAACTCATATCATTAACATAATGCAATCAATGCATCCATATCACACAATATTAATCTCATATCTAAGATTCAAATCATTCAAGGTAAACCATATCATCCATTCATAAGCATAGATCTATAATCACACCATCTGTAATTAATTTAAAATGAATTAAATAAATTACTTCTATCTCTAATTAATTTAAAGTGAATTAAATTAATTACCTATCTTTAATTAATTTAAAATGATTTAAATTAATTACTTCCTTATTTTAAATCTTGCTTACTTAACTATTTATTGATTAACAATCAACTAAATAATTATCCTCAAATTAATCACCTTAATTAATCACCCTTGATTAATTATCCTTTAATTACATTCAAGTAATTATCCTTAATTAATTTTACAAATTAATTATCCTTAACCAAAATCAGTAATTAACCTTTAATTACTTCATTAATTAATTAATTAATTACATAAATCCTCAATTAATTACATTAATTAATTACTTCATTAATCACTTATCATTGATCAATTAATCTTAATTAATTAAACCTTAAGTACCTCATTAATTATATTAATGATCCTTAATTACATTTAAATTAATTACATTAAGTAATTAATCTTAATCAAACCACAATTATTAATCATTCTTGATTAACTACATTTAGTAATTAACTACCCTTAAGTACTTCCTTAATTACTTCTAAATTAATTACATTTAATAATTAATTATTTTTATTAATCATCCTAGATTAATCTCATTAGTAATTAATTAATCTTAATTAATTACATTACTTAATCATTTCAAAATGACTTAATCAATTAATGCTTAAATTAATTACACTAAGTAATTGATTATTAATCACTTTCACAAAGTAATTATCCTCATTATTATTTACATAAGGTAATTAATCCTAAATTACCATACTTCAATTAATTACTTCCAGTAATTTATTTATCTTAATTACTTCTATAAGTAATTATTCGTCATTGATTACTTATCAACCCATCTAAAGACTATTAAAATCAATTAAACTTAATTAATTAATTTAAACTAATCCAATTAATAAATTAATTACAAAGAGTAATTAATATCTTTAATTATTTCCGTAAAGTAATCATACTTAATTAAGTTTCATAATTGATTATTTAAATTAATTAATCCAATTAATTATCAAAATTAATTACATTAATTAATAAATAAATAATCACAAGTTAATGACCTTCATTAACTTACTAACAAATTCTTAATTACCTTTCTTAAGTAATTAACTTAAATTAATTAATATTAATTACAAATTTAATTGACCTTAATTAATTTCAAATCTTTAATTAATTAAAAAAAATTAATTATTTAAATTATTAATTTTTATGAAACAAAGATCATTAAATCTTAAATTTACTTTAAAAATAAAACATTTCTTATTCATGATTACTTTATTATTAATAAAGTAACTTAAAACAATTTAACTCAAAATTGTTTTCATATTACATTTAAAATTTAAAATTTAAAAATGAAATCAAACTTAACTTAAATAAAGTTTAAAAACATTTCAAAAACCCCCTTTAAAAACTTATGCTAAAGATTTTCTTATTTTATAAAGAAGTTTAAAAACCCAAATTCATTTTAAAATACAAACCATAATTTAAATTAAATTTAACATTCAAAGTTGTTTTTAAATAATTTAAATTTAACAACTTCCTTTATTTCAAAACGTTGTTTTCAAATTGAAGTTTGATTCCAGATTTAAACTTATTTTTAAATCTTCTACTCAAATTTTAAAATCTTATCTTTACATTCAATTTAATTAAACACCTTTAAAGTTGTTAAACATTTTACTTTTTTTTTAAAAAAAATTTGAATTAAATTTAAAACTGGAATTCAAATCTCAGTTTGAAATTCATATTTTAAATTTAAATTTAAATTCCTGTTTTAAAAACCCTGTTCCAGATTTTTTTAAAAACTTAATTTCTTTTGTTCTGAAAATGTGCATGATTTCCTTGAAACCCTATAAACATTTAAAATCTGAATAAGTTTGAATTAAATTTAAAAATTGGAATTCAACTTGGATTGAAAACCATACTTTAAATTTAGTTTTAGAAGTCTTGTTTAAATCTGCATTCAGTTTTTAAAACAATTATTTGAATTGAAATTACAGGTTTTCAAAACCCTGTAAACTCAGAAATTAACCCGAGCTTCCTCTTACATTACTTCAGGTAAACCCCTTCAAAACTTCGAGTAAAAACTCAATTTACTCGAGTTATGACCCGAGTCAAAAAGAACACAGCAACCCAAAACAATACCCTGACACCAACTTCTTCACCGCGCATATGCACGGTGGCTGTAGCCACCTCCGGTCGCCACCCAGTCAACAAGCAAAACGTCGACCATCCCTGCATCACCTTGCTAACATCAAAACCACTCAATTCCACTCGAAAACGAATTCGAGTTTTCCCCCAATTCAAACCTGGCAGCAACAAACGGCACACCTTCACCCAAACCTGGAAACCCTCATTTCCCTCTTCTCCGGCCACCTTGTCGACTGCTACTCCAACCACACCTGCATCAATACTCCAACTACGAATACTTTGAATCCCAACACACTCGATTCATTGAAATGGGTGATATGATCAAAATTCTACATTGCCCCAAAACTAGGTTTACAGGTCAAAACCCATCATCCCTGCCTCCTTGGTGATTTATCACTTTCTCCACTATTATTCTCATCAACAATGATTACTCTACTAACTCCAGAAGTAATCCCGATCCCCCAGATTACAAGGTTCATCAGAATTATCCCACATTCCAATTTCTGGTTAAACCAGAAATACTCTTTAGTCCCATAACTAACAATAATGATTTCTGTTTTAAAAATCGAATTATAGTTTAAGCTTTTGATTTATATACCCGAATCAAGGAATCTTGGCAAATTACCATGACTCATTTTTAAACTTACTGATGCTTATTTATTTCCAGAGGGAATACAAATTATTTTTAACTTAAACAAAATTCTAAACTAAAATCTATGATATAACAAATATATTTTGTTCAAAACTTATGCTCTAACCAGGATTGGATCAAGTGCCAGTGAATTTTGGTTAGAATTTTAACCTAGGAACTAGAATCAGAAACAAGAAATCCAAATACAGAGCATACACATACCAACATATCCATATATATACACAGAGATTTAAAAATATATTCACAAGCATACTATATTTCAGAGATAAGCATTCAACCATTTTTATAAACTTATACATTTAAAATAGTGATTTTACTCTTGAGCATGAAGAACAGAGCTCAGACCTTCCAGAAAAAAAACCTTTTACTTCTTTGATTATAAATTAGTTGCTGAAGCTTGAATTAACTTGCATGCAGGTCCAAAGTTCCAATGCATTTAAATCTTTAAATTGAAAAAGCTTTAATTTGCAGTTATATGCTGTGATGGCTTGAACAGGTTGAAAGAGAGGAAAATGCAGGCAGATGCTTTTGCATTTGGAAATGATTTTACAGTTCACGTGTTTGAAAAAATGAATTACAGGTTCTTGTGAGGAATTTGATATTGAAAGGAATTCAAATCTTCAACATGATTTAAATTTTTGTTTTTGAGAGTTTGAAAAACAAGTTTGTTTTCAGCTGAAAACTTTTCTTCTAAACTTTTGAAAAAAAATGGAGATTTAGCAAAAGAAGCATGAGGGAATAAAGGAACATGTATATATAAGTATGAATGATTTATTTAAAAATTAAAAGAAAAAAAATAAAATGAAAAGGACACTTGTCTTTTGTAAGAGTTCATTTACTAACACATGTATTTAAGATATTAGAAAGCTTAGCATTTGTCATTACACCTCTCAATATAATAACATGTGTTTTATAAATGAATTTTATTTTTTTTATTTTATTTTAAAAGTAAATAAAATTCTTTCTCTTTATTTGTATTTATTTATGTATAAGTTATTTTCATAAGTAAATGTATATACATTCTTTTTTTTTAAGAAAATGAAATGAAGCAATTTATATAAAAATAAAAACTTATTTACAAGATTTATATATTTATTAATTTGAATTTCAAAATTAAATCAAATTCAAATGTTATTTATACATTAAAAATTCCACTTAAAACTAATTTATCTACATATTTTAATTTTAAAATAATAACATTGTCTTATAAAAAATCCTATCTATATTTATACATTTATTATTATTATTTGAAAATAACATATTTATTAATTTTAAATAATTTATCAGCGAAGTTATAAATTACTTATCTTATTCAACTTAATTAATTACATTAATGTTTTAGTATACAATTGGTATTTTAAATTTTTAAATAATTCCAAATTATAATTATTAAGCTATGTTCAAAAAAAAATAAACTTTTGTTTATCTTATAAAATTTAAACTATGTTTAAAATACAATTATACAATTTAAAACAATTTCTTTAAGTATTTAAACCAATTAGTTATTTATTAAATAAAATAAAAATCTTCAAATTATTAAAATGAATATTAGAATTTAAAAAAAAATAAGATTTTATTTGTTCATTTAACTTCAAATCAAACTTATCCATTCACAATATATATATATAAATATATGTGCATACATTATAAATAGGAAAACAATTATTAGCTTTTAAAAGATAAAATTCATCAATTACACATTTATTTAATTGGATTACTAAATCCAGTAAATTTTTATTAAAATTTTATCAAATCAATTTAATTTTGGATATAGATTATTAAATTGATATTGCTAAAATTTTCGGGATATCACATTCCTGCCCCTTAAAAGAATTTCGTACCCGAAATTAAAAAGCAAAGGTAATTTAATAATCTCATTTAAAAATTTAAATTTTAAATCACAAACATATATCAATCATATGCTAACAACCAAAACAACCAATTTATCTAATCAAACAAATTAATTATCCAGATAAATTCTGGATGAATTCCCACGAGTTTCCCCAAGTATGTATATATATATATATATATATATATATATATATATATATATATATATATATATACTGGGATACTCGCCCTACAAAATACAAACAATCTAAATTACGAAGCTACAGAGCTTCTACTCATCTAGATCTATAGAACTAGACAAGATATCAGACTACAAACGAGTCTTACTCAACCACTAAATCTTCTTGAACAGCTGGTTCCACTTCCAGAGATAACTCATACACGTACTCCCTCAGAGACATGTGAAACTCATAAATCCAATTATCCAAACTGGCAATTCAATACTTGAAAACCAAACACCAATCTAACCAAAACACAGAAGAGATCCAAAACAAATCTCCGACTCCGGAATTCAAATTCCTTCGTCTCATATCCAAACTGATCAGCTCAACTCTTGCTTATTCCTCTAAAAACAATTTAGACCAAAAACAACCCAACACACCGATCTCCTCAAGATCAACCAAGACTAAGATCACCAACTCTACTCTTCAAATCTCAAAAGAACAAACTCACTTCTTCTATCCAGAAAAGATAAAACAGAAATACTCTCAAACTGCTTCCACTGCACAACTCTGATCTGGCACAGAAGACACTGCTGATGAGCACAAACTGGACATCACTTCCCAGAAATATGGCTCAACATATCCAAGAAAACTCAGATGTTTCACCAATCCTGAGCTGCCTCACCAAACCTATCTCGAGAAACCATCCTTCTACTAGCTGATCCACCGGTAGCACTCCTGGAATCCAGACGATAAGAAAATTCAATCTTCAGAAGTGGACAAACCTCCGACTTCTCAGAAGACAACCAAAAATTCTTCAATTCCTCAAAAGAACACTCAAACTATCGCAAGTCACTTTTGCGATCAATAGAGACCAGTTCCCAAACAAAACTGTTCTCTCTTTACCAAACAAAACAGCTTACTCTTAATTAGCCAATCCAATAAAGTATTGGGTCCACTCTGCTACTTCTGAACTCCACCTTCAGAAACTACTCAGCCAGAAAACTTCTTCCAACACAAACACTCCGAGTTGCACTACTGACACCAATGCCAAAACTTCCTTAGCTGAAGTTCTTCGAGAAAATCGGCCCTCTAAGCCAACCACCACATCCTGCTGAACTCAGCCACAACACTGAAGCAGACATATCTCCCTAAAACTTGTTCCAAAGAAAACATCTTCGGAGACATCCATATTCACTGCATCTCATCACGCAGTTACTACTACCTGAGGTATCAAAATAACATTACACTCTTTTACCAACCAACAGATCCAAACTCAACTCATCCATCCTCAAAGATAAACTCTGAACCTTAACAGGTTACCTTCAGAGATCGATGAAATCTCTACACCACTGCACAACTCACTCGAGACGGTATTAGGTCTACAGTCTCGATAAATACACTTCCAACCTCAAACATTCAAACTCCAACCAATGGTAGTAATAGTGTTACACACACCACTACCATATCTACCTTTATAACTTATGTTGGAAAAACCCGAACAGGTAACCCAACAGATGGGTAGAAATAATATATATATATATATATATATATATCAAAACTACAAATACGCTCTCTCAAGATAGACACCACTCCAGAGCCTAGGTATTCACTCAACCTAATGCTCTGATACCACTTGTGACGACCCAACTTCCTATCTCCAGGAAGTCGCATCGCTAATAAGAAAGAAAGGGATAGAGAATAGAAAGAAAGAGAAGAAGAAAAAACAACACATCAGAATCTAAACAGCGGAACGAATAAATTATATTAATAACATGAAATATTTACATAGTTTACAAACACTATTAGAGTACACAGATAATACAACACATACTAGGCAGTTATAAACACCTGTCTAGTTATACAACTCAATACAACATCACACATAACTCAGAGAAAACACACAGCGGAAAACTATATATATCTACACGCAGAAGCCTCCTGCTCCATTGCTCCTCCACAATTCGCAAAGCTAACCTGAATCCTAACCTGAATCCCTTGGCTACTCGTAAAAATTTGAGTACCCAAGAGTTTATGGAAAACAAAAATAAACTCCGGTCAGACATGGGTCTGGTGTGAGTAACAGGTTAAAGTTGCTTAACTTTCAAAAATCTTTTAAAAAGAAAGGTATCACGTAAGACTTCCCACACATAAACATGGAAAAGTTTTTACCTTACGCTAACCAAAACATTTGATAGGAAATCCGATGATATAATAATAGTGTCTAGGGTTTTCAAATAAATATGAAATAGCCGAAATTGTTACATTTATTAAATTCCAGCTACTAGCCACAAAAGTGGGTAATACAATCAAAACCGTTGGCACTTATTGGATTTTGGATTCCATACAATAGCAGGGCTACTGGGCCGTCACAGTACGTGGCCTTGATCACCGTACCGAGGAGTACGCCCGCTCCCCTGCAACACAAGGCTGAACCCATTCCTTACTGAACAGTTCCGAACAAGGCAACCCCGGCAGTTGTCGCGAATCAACCGCCCACACAGCCAAATAAAAAGGGACCTCTAGACAGGGGTAAATCTTGCTCTCAAGTGGGGGCTACCCACGAAGCCTTGCTGCACCTCCCCTGTTTTAGCCATTATCGGTTGATGAGGCTTGAGGCTACGATTACCTTTAGAGAACACATCTCTTAGAATGCTCATCGTCCACCTGACGTTGTTCTGAAAGCATTCAATCCATACAAGTTCGTTTCGGGTTCGAACGAAACCGAAGGCATTATCTCGTTGCACTCATTATTGGAATCACCCTCAAAGTCAATGATCATAGCCCTTGCACTCTGATTCACCATCTCGAATCTATAAGCACTATTCCGTCAAACTCATTACGGAATCACCCACAGAGTTATACTGACGTATAGCTCTTACACCTCGAGTCTTCACTTGCTCCACTTGGATTAACGACCTAACGTTTAATTGGAATCGATGTGGTTTTTGGATTCCAAATATGGAAACCCAATCCCGGTCTCATCGAAATCCAAAGCGTGTCTTTTAGGTCCAAGTTGTTTTAAGTTTAAACCAATTCAATCTAATTATCCATATACACACAGATAGATAATTCATATCATCATAATAGATAATCAATATTAACATAAACAGGTAATCATATTATCATCACAAATAGATAATATACAGTATCATCATCAATAGATAACTCATATCATTAACACAATGCAATCAATGCATCCATATCACATAATATTAATCTCATATCTGAGATTCAAATCATTCAAGGTAAACCATATCATCTATTCATAAGCATAGATCTATAATCACACCATCTATAATTAATTTAAAATAAATTAAATTAATTACTTCTATCTCTAATTAATTTAAAGTGAATTAAATTAATTACCTATCTTTAATTAATTTAAAATGAATTAAATTAATTACTTCCTTATTTTAAATCTTGCTTACTTAACTATTTATTGATTAACAATCAACTAAATAATTATCCTCAAATTAATCACCTTAATTAATCACCCTTGCTTAATTATCCTTTAATTACATTCAAGTAATTATCCTTAATTAATTTTACAAATTAATTATCCTTAACCAAAATCAGTAATTAACCTTTAATTACTTCATTAATTAATTAATTAATTACATAAATCCTAAATTAATTACATTAATTAATTACTTCATTAATCACTTATCATTGATCAATTAATCTTAATTAATTAATCCTTAAGTACATCATTAATTATATTAATGATCCTTAATTACATTTAAATTAATTACTTATTTAAATTAATTACATTAAGTAATTAATCTTAATTAAACCACAATTATTAATCATTCTTGATTAACTACATTTAGTAATTAACTACCCTTAAGTACTTCCTTAATTACTTCTAAATTAATTACATTTAATAATTAATTATTTTTATTAATCATCCTAGATTAATCTCATTAGTAATTAATTAATCTTAATTAATTACATCACTTAATCATTTCAAAATGACTTAATCAATTAATGCTTAAATTAGTTACACTAAGTAATTAATTATTAATCACTTTCACAAAGTAATTATCCACATTATTATTTACATAAGGTAATTAATCCTAAATTACCATACTTCAATTAATTATTTCCCGTAATTTATTTATCTTAATTACTTCTCTAAGTAATTATTCCTCATTGATTACTTATCAACCCATCTAAAGACTATTCTAAATCAATTAAACTTAATTAATTAATTTAAACTAATCCAACTAATAAATTAATTACAAAGAGTAATTAATATCTTTAATTATTTCCATAAAGTAATCATACTTAATTAAGTTTCATTATTGATTATTTAAATTAATTAATCCAATTAATTATCAAAATTAATTACATTAATTAATAAATAAATAATCACAAGTTAATGACCTTCATTAACTTATTAACAAATTCTTAATTACCTTTCTTAAGTAATTAACTTAAATTAATTAATATTAATTACAAATTTAATTGACCTTAATTAATTTCAAATCTTTAATTAATTAAACAAATTGATTAATTAAATTATTTAAATTATTAATTTTTATGAAACAAAGATCATTAAATCTTAAATTTACTTTAAAGATAAAACATTTCTTATTCATGATTACTTTATTATTAATAAAGTAACTTAAAACAATTTAACTCAAAATTGTTTTCATATTACATTTAAAATTTAAAATTTAAAAATGAAATCAAACTTAACTTAAATAAAGTTTAAAAACATTTCAAAAACCCCATTTAAAAACTTATGCTAAAGATTTTCTTATTTTATAAAGAGGTTTAAAAACCTAAATTCATTTTAAAATACAAACCATAATTTAAATTAACTTTAACATTCAAAGTTGTTTTTAAACAATTTAAATTTAACAACTTCCTTTATTTCAAAACAGTGTTTTCAAATTGAAGTTTGATTCCAGATTTAAACTTATTTTTAAATCTTCTACTCAAATTTTAAAATCTTATCTTTACATTCAATTTAATTAGACACCTTTAAAGTTGTTAAACATTTTACTTTTTTTAAAAAAAAATTGAATTAAATTTAAAACTGGAATTCAAATCTCAGTTTGAAATTCATATTTTAAATTTAAATTTAAATTCCTGTTTTAAAAACCCTGTTCCATATTTTTTTAAAAACTTAATTTCTTTTGTTCTGAAAATATGCAGGATTTCCTTGAAACCCTATAAACATATAAAATCTGAATAAGTTTGAATTAAATTTAAAATTTGGAATCCAACTTGGATTGAAAACCATACTTTAAATTTAGTTTTAGAAGTCTTGTTTAAATCTGCATTCAGTTTTTAAAACAATTATTTGAATTGAAATTACAGGTTTTCAAAAACCTGTAAACTCAGAAATTAACCCGAGCTTCCTCTTACATTACTTCGGATAAACCCCTTCAAAACTTCGAGTAAAAACTCGATTTACTCGAGTTACGACCCGAGTCAAAAAGAACACAGCAACCCAAAACAATACCCTGACACCAACTTCTTCACCGTGCATATGCACGGTGGCTGTAGCCACCTCCGGCCACCACCCAGTCAACAAGAAAAACGCCGACCATCCCTGCATCACCTTGCTAACATCAAAACCACTAAATTCCACTCGAAAACGAATTCGAGTTTTCCCCCATTTCAAACTTGGCAGCAACAACAGGCACACCTTCACCCAAACCTGGAAACCCTCATTTCCCTCTTCTCCGGCCATCTTGTCGACTACTACTCCGACCACACCTGCATCAATACTCCAACTACGAATACTTTGAATCCCAACACACTCGATTCATTGAAATGGGTGATATGATCAAAATTCTTCATTTCCCCAAAACTAGGTTTACAGGTCAAAACCCATCATCCCTGCCTCCTTGGTGATTTATCACTTTCTCCACTATTATTCTCATCAACAATGATTACTCTACTAACTCCAGAAGTAATCCCGATCCCCCAGATTACAAGGTTCATCAGAATTATCCCACATTCCAATTTCTGGTTAAACCAGAAATACTCTTTAGTCCCATAACTAACAATAATGATTTCTGTTTTAAAAATCGAATTATAGTTTAAGCTTTTGATTTATATACCCGGATCAAGGAATCTTGGCAAATTACCATGACTCATTTTTAAACTTACTGATGCTTATTTATTTCCAGAGGGAATACAAATTATTTTTAGCTTAAACAAATTTCTAAACTAAAATCTATGATATAACAAATATATTTTGTTCAAAACTTATGCTCTAACCAGGATTGGATCAAGTGCCAGTGAATTTTGGTTAGAATTTTAACCTAGGAACTAGAATCAGAAACAAGAAATCCAAATACAGAGCATACACATACCAACATATCCATATATATACACGGAGGTTTAAAAATATATTCACAAGCATACTATATTTCAGAGATAAGCATGCAACCATTTTTATAAACTTATACATTTAAAATAGTGATGTTATTCACCTGTCTTGAGCATGAAGAACAGAGCTCAGACCTTCCAGGAAAAAAAATTTACTTCTTTGATTATAAATTAGTTGCTGAAGCTTGATTTAACTTGCATGCAGGTCCAAAGTTCCAATGCATTTAAATCTTTAAATTGAAAAAGCTTTAATTTGCAGTTATATGTTGTGATGGCTTGAACAAGTTGAAAGAGAGGAAAATGCTGGCAGATGCTTTTGCATTTGGAAATGATTTTATAGTTTGCATGTTTGAAAAAATGAATTACAGGTTCTTGTGAGGAATTTGATATTGAAAGAAATTCAAATCTTGAACATGATTTAAATTTTTGTTTTTGAGAGTTTGAAAAACAAGTTTGTTTTCAGCTGAAAACTTTTCTTCTAAACTTTTGAAAAAAAAATGGAGATTTAGAAAAGAAGCATGAGGGAATAAAGGAACATGTTTATATAAGTATGAATGATTTATTTAAAAATTAAAAGAAAAAAATAAAATGAAAAGGACACTTGTCTTTTGTAAGAGTTCATTTACTAACACATGTATTTAAGATATTAGAAAGCTTAACACTTGTCATTACACCTCTCAATATAATAACATGTGTTTTATAAATGAATTTTTTATTTTATTTTATTTTAGAAGTAAATAAAACTCTTTCTCTTTATTTGTATTTATTTATGTATAAGTTATTTTCATAAGTAAATGTATATACATTCCTTTTTTTAAGAAAATGAAATGAAGCAATTTATATAAAAATGAAAACTTATTTACAAGATTTATATATTTATTAATTTGAATTTTAAAATTAAATCAAATTCAAATGTTATTTATACATTAAAAATTCCACTTAAAATTAATTTATCTACATATTTTAATTTTAAAATAATAACATTGTCTTATAAAAAATCCTATCTATATTTATACATTTATTATTATTATTTGAAAATAACATATTTATTAATTTTAAATAATTTATCAGTGAAGTTATAAATTACTTATCTTATTCAAATTAATTAATTACATTAATGTTTTAGTATACAATTGGTATTTTAAATTTTTAAATAATTCCAAATTATAATTATTAAGCTATGTTCAAAAAAAAACTTTTGTTTATCTTATAAAATTTAAACTATGTTTAAAATACAATTATACAATTTAAAACAATTTCTTTAACTATTTAAACCAATTAGTTATTTATTAAATAAATAAAAATCTTCAAATTATTAAAATGAATATTAGAATTTAAAAAAAATAAGATTTTATTTGTTCATTTAACTTCAAATCAAACTTATCCATTCACTATATATATATATATATATATATATATATATACACATACATTGTAAATAGGAAAACAATTATTAGCTTTTAAAAGATAAAATTCATCAATTACACATTTATTTAATTGGATTATTAAATCCAGTAAATTTTTATTAAAATTTTATCAAATCAATTTAATTTTAGATATAGATTATTAAATTGATATTGCTAAAATTTCCGGGATATCACATTATATACTGTAATTAATGTACTGGGCAATAACAGGATATATCAGAATAAATAAACATCCAAATCATTCAAATAGCAACCAATAGCATCCATCGCAATCAATCAGCCAAACAGTCAATATAATTCACAACAATTTCGTAGTTATTAAAATCGGGCATTTACTTGCAACTAGATTCCAATTTCAAATTTAATTATCAATTTTTATTTTCAATAGTTAATCCTAATGGCAATTTAGAGGATAGTTTATCAAACAACAACCAATAAATTCATCTCACTCCATAATTTCAAATTTAACTAGCACAAAATATTATAGTACTTGTGAGCGTTATAAAACACTCACCTTTATTTTCGTTGTCGTTTTTGCGTTTGGATTCCGATTAAATTCGAGCGCGTTCGAATTTAACTGAAAATTCTAAAAGCTTCAAATCCAACCAAACTAGTTCATATATGTCACATTCGTCGATACGAACGCAACACAACAAACCGTGTCTCGATTGACCTAAAATGAACGAGATATGATATTTGTAAGTTCTAGATTTTGATAAAATTATTTATATAATTTAATTTATTCATATTCATTACCCAACCACAAATAAAAGTCCTAGCCCACTAGACTAAGCTTCTTCTTCCCCAAAGAATTACATGTGCACGAATGAGAAAATGGCCGTGCACGTTTTGTGATAATACCGAGCTCTGCTTGCCTAAACTAAATCCGACGACACCAAACACTTCCTCTCCTCGCATTCGACTCAGCCACCACTATTTCAACGTCTCTGTCACCCTCTTGCGAAATGCATTCGTAGCCATGCACGCACAACCTTGTCAGGTCTCAACTTCCAAATCACCACCGAGCCTCACCATTTCCTCCCTCCCGATGCTCTACGATGCTACAAACTCGATAGCGCTCTCGAATTCACGAAATACCACCTCAGTTTCGAGCAATCGAAAACCCTAGGCTACAACATACTTCGCCACCATAGTCGAGCACTCCAATACTCAATCGAACACTCCAACAAAGATATAGGTCTGAAGATCTCTCCGAGCTGGGATTTTTAAAATTCGTTTGGTGAATTTTAGACGAGTGGAATTCAAGATAGGAATTTTTGAAATTTTGCTTTCTCTTTTTTTTCACTGTGTAACCGTGCTTTAAAACGAAGAAAAAAAAGGTAGCGTGATCAAAAGGCAATAGGCAGGGTGGCCGATGGTAAGTTGTAAATGGCTGAGGTGAAGGAATAGATTGCTGAAGTGATGGAATGGTCAAGTCAATGTGTAAATTATTATTATTTTAAATTCAAATATCTAGATATTTATTTCGAACTCCTACCGAGGTGTGCCGCTAGGCATTCATAATGTTATACACCTATTCAAAACGCAATGGAAAAGGTTTCGAGTCCTAATTCGATCTTATGGAGAAGATAGCTTTTTAGACCCAATTATTATATTGAATTTTTAATATTAATTTCGACGTGTTTCTATCACATACGATCAAATGGTAACTCCAAACGCTTCGAAATTTGACATCCAATAATAATATACTATTACGGATCCAATGGAACTGGTTTTATTGAAATCCGAGACTGTTCCCCGGATCGCTATTTTAACGTCTCGATTATAAAATAAAATTTTCAATTTCTAATTATTCACTTTTAAATCCTATTTTAAATGTTAAAAATCATCATTGTTGTTTAAATAAAATTTACATCAACTTTCGATATCATTTTCAATCATTTTAAATTCATAATTCAATTATTCAAATAATCTCCAATATTAAATTTAAATAAGTTAATTGTTCAATATTCCACAAATTTCAATATTAGATTTTAAATAAATTTTAGTCATCAATCAATTAATTTATTTACATCCAATCAATTTACCATTTGTTATTTAATCCAACTACCCATTCAATACATAGCATTACCTTCCAATACTTGTTACTGCTTAAATCTTTGAAATTTGTTTATTTTAAAATCTTTTTCAAGTTCATATTCAATAGCCATATTAATAAAATCATTAAAATCTCTATTTTTAACCCTTTTTATTCATCAATTACACTAAATTTAATAATTTAAAGTAGCTAAAAAAGCTACGGGTCATTACAATCTCCCCCACTCGAAACTTTTCAACCCTGATAAGGAACTTAGCAGAGAAATTTACATTTTGATATAAAAAAATAATCAAATTATACAATATAAAATCCATTAGAAATTTTTTACCACATTCCTACTACACTATTCCGCTCGGCTTACGGAATTTACAAGTTAGTTATCAAAACGAGTTATAAAAATTTTAAAACTTAAGTTTTTTTTCTAACGTCCGGATTTATAGAAAATTTCGACGGAGTCTACTTTGCGCGACTCAATCGGAAGAACTGCAAAATGCCCCTACGGACCCCAAACCAACAAAAGAAAACAAAAGCCAAGTGGCTCCATCATAAAGCCATCAAATCAAATAACAAAATAAACATGTACCTTTTTGTCGGATAATCCAAATTTTTCTTGATTTTAATACCTGCATCTTACTTACCAATGATATCCAATCATATAATTTAAAATCATTTTATATTTTGTATTTTCAATTTCCACTATTTGCTTTACTTAAGCCCGTACGATGTACATATATCATCCGTACGCAACATCAAACCTAATCGCTCACTCAATCACACAATTTCACTTTCGAACTAGTATCGTTCACTCGACTCTCTAGTGCGGACTCAGATCTGGTTTCCTGATCAGAAACTGTTATTCTCCTTGCATAGCCATATACTATAATAGAGAATTCCAGAATCAAATCAAAAATCCATATCTACGGTTCGCTGTCGAGAATCGAGTGAAAAATCCTAACTCGGATCGATATATATTATCCCAAAATTATGTGCTCGAATCTGGATCAAATCTTTTTGCGAATAAAATAATATTCGTACAACTTACGTATTTATTTCCAATTGATTTCTTAATTACACCAAATTATTTTCATTCACATTCATTTCATTTATATTCAATTATTTACAAGTATCATTCACATTACATTATTCACATAGCTTACTTTCTTAGTATATTTTTCAATACCACTTTACCACTTAAATTTTATATCCACTTTTATTCAAATTCAATTTTTAATTCCACTTAACTCAATTTATCTCCTAATTTTAAATATTGGATTTTAACAACCATATCCCAAACCATATTCACTTACTAATTTATAAAATTAGTTTACTTAGCTCATTTCATTAATTATTTCAAATCTCAATAAATTACACTTCAAAAATTTTATTTTACTTAACCTAACTTGGGCTAAAATTTTAGAATTCACTTTATTAGTTCAATTCAATTCATTTGATTGGTTCACTTCGCTAATTTATTCTACTACCTCAATCACTTCACTTAACTTTTTTTAAGGTAAATTTAATCTCTTATCTCAATTTCTTTTCTTATCTATATCATTTCTCAAATTTATAAGTTCAAAACATATCTTTATTTATTACACAACATTTAAATAGCAATTTTAGAATCTAAACACCTGGTTTAATTTCAAATCAATTTGAAATCATATATATACACACATATCTCACTTTTTTATCATCAAAATTTTAAATTTCTTAAAGTCAAAAACTTGCTTATCAAAACAAGACTCCATTAGCAAATTATTACAGTGGAAATCCATCACTTAGAAACTCAAAAATGAACACTGATGATGTCGCGGTCATCATCGGAATTATTTTCCAACGAGCGAAGTGAGTCCAGTACTTTTATTTCTTTCAAAAACCATATTTAAATATTTTCATTCAAAAATACTTCCAAAATAATACCATCATTATTATTTTCTCCAAAATACCTTAAAAACATTTCCAAATCTCTTAAGACTTAAAAATTCCCAAATACTTAGTCCAAATCCATTTGAAACATTTCCTAAAATTTCCAGGATTTAAATTCTGAATTGAATCCAATTTTAGTTAAACTCGTATGTATAATCATACTTATACAATATTTGGCTATATATCCTATTCCAAAATTTTAAAATCTTATTTTGATTATAATACTAACAATCGAACATTCCAATACTATAATAATTTTATGGAAAATATTTCTTTTATATCAAAAATATAGTTTGTGTAAAATTATTTCATTCACCCTCTTTAAAGCGATGCTGCGTCGGTTTACCTTGTTTAAGAGTTTAGAAACCCCTATCGATACGGTTGTACTTCCGGTACAGACCAGAATTCATAAATACTCAACCGATAAGTCAACACAAAATAAAACATTTCATATTCACCAACAAACATGCGCACATATCTATTAATACACTCAAACTCATTCTAGGGTGCTACTGACCTTATCTCTAATGAGTTACCCCACAAAGCTAACGTTATCGCTAAACCTCACTATGATATCAACTATGACGACCCATATTTCGGAAGGTTAAATTGACAATAATCCATGCATGTCCAACTTAAATAACCCGAAATATAGATAATCAATAGGGTTCATAAGAAAAATAAGAATAGAAGAAGAAAACAAACACAGAATCTCGCAGCGGGATGATAAAATATAAAAATCAAATAAACAGTTCATGAACCTGTTTATATTATACATTTGATTATAATCTATACAACATTTATCAGAGTTATATATACAACAGGAATAAATAAAATCACTGCAGCGGACAACATGATGTAGAAATACTAATAGCAGTAATATACCAAATCTTCGTCTTTGTCCTCCAGAATAAATCTTCAATAAGCTGATAAACTCAGAGCTGACCCGAGCGTAATGAAACGATAAAACACTTGAGTCAGGGCTAAAATATTCTTATGTGTGTCAAATCGATATTGTATATAACATGAGTGTTGTGGCATCAGAGATGTTTACGGGTTTTCACATCTCCTATCCGGTGTATAACGTGCGTGCAATAACTCAAGAGATGTTACGTGATTTTCTATCTTTTAAGGATCTATCAAAATATTTATATTCAATAGAATATGCTGCATATATAATGTCTAATCAATAAAATAAATATTTTTCTTAGCGTTAAGGCTTTACATTGATCCACTTTAATGCGTTTTTAAGTATTGTCGTACAGTTTGCATATAAAACATCAGTTAAATGGTCGGTGGATAGGGATGCTGTGACGCCCCAAAAATCCGTACCCTTTGAATTGACAATAATCCGCATATTTCCAACCCTAAAAGCACAGACTAATAGAAAGTCAAGAGAAAGAAAAGAAGAGAGAAGAAGAGAAGAGAAGAAAGAGAGAAGATAGAACCAAACAGAACAATACCGAATCTCACATCGCAACGGATAATATATAATATCATATCAATGATCTTTACAAAGTAGAAACTGTATATATATGTACATCAATCAGAGTTCAACAATCCATCAATAATTATCAGCTTGAACAGTTATAATAACCTATCCTTACAAATGCCGATAATAATAACAACTAAACACAACGGATAATCAATAATCAAAATAGATACGCATATACAAAATGAAGATCTCCAGCTCGCCTACTGAAGCTCCAAAAGCACCAAATCTGAACCTGTAAATATACTCAGTCTGACCCGAGCATTGAAAGGTATGAACGCCCGGATCAGTTTGGTAAACCAGCGTGAGAAACACACTCAACTGAATTTATTAAATTACCAAAACTTTTCCTTTATCAAAACAAAAGTATCTCGTAAGACAAGTCCACACATAAACACGGATATGTTTTTACCTTACGATAACTAAAACATATCATATCAAATCCTCTTATATTATAGTAGTGTCTACTATATACAAATAATATTAATCATAGCCGAAATTGTTACGTTGATTAAATTCCAGCATATAGCCCAATTGGGTAATACAATCAAAATGGCAAACACATAGTGGGGTTTGGATTTCCATACAAATGACCAGGTGAAGGGACTACCTTCCGGCAGTACATCTCTAGAAGAATGTACCGAGGACCATCACAAAGGATCCTCCACCAACACAAGAATGGCCCACCTCTATAACTAGATGGTACCAAATATAACATCCTCCGGTCATTACCTACCTTTACCGAGGGCCCTCTAGCATACAAACCATAATAATCAGATACACGACGTCATAGGGTGCAAAGATATATCTAGAAGAGGATGATAATACCCTAATGGGAGCGACCAACTTAGCCTTGCCGCATTTAACCCTGTTTTGGTCATTTCCGTTGATGAGGCTTGATGAGGTAACGATTACCTTTCACAATCACATATCACATCACTTTGAATGCCACACGGCCATTTCCATTGACTACTAATTGCCTTCTACAAAAATACAACCCTTAAGCTCATACGTATCAAGGAGGGCGTTAAGCTAAGAGAAGTTGCCTTCTCCGCCACCACTGATGTACATTTGTAAAAACCAATGTACGTAATCTGTAGAAATGTAATGTCAGACAAGCATCCATACAAGTTGTCTAGGAATATGACAAACCGAAGGTACTTTCCTACCACATCCTGTTGGGAAATCCTTAGGATTAGTAGGGAATAGCCCTTGCATTGGATATTTCATAATGAAAAGACCACTGCTACTGGATGTATATTGGGGTTTTAAACCCAAACGATCAACAAGCAGACCCCCATTATACGGAATAACCATATCATCAATAAGCAACCTGCACAATCGTCGCATATACGTTGGTCCGAAGTGGTTTTCGGATAAACTGATCCCGGTCTCTTCGCCCCAACAACGCAAAAGCGTTTCTCAACCTCACATCGAAACTAAGTCTCATAGACTTATCACATCTCTAACTTTCAACTTGCTATCCTTCGGGCCAAGAAGGAAGCTCGATAGATTGGAGTAATACTCCACACTATACGAATCAACATCCTCAACACAAACGATAATCAAGCCTACACAGAAGGCTACGTACTAAGTGTACGACTAAATAGTTCCCACATCAAGTCGAGGAACTAAAATTTGGCAAAGTTTAATAGTCGGTTATTTAACTATCAAAACAAACAAACAAATATTCAGTACCATAACAATCAGTAGGCCCTTTTAATTAATCTTTTATTAATTAAACCATTTGCCAAATATTCACTTTAAATTATCTTTAAAAAGATATAATCTCAAACTATTTCAACTTTTCAATATTGGAAAACATTTCCATAAACTTATTTAATAATAAGTAATTCACAATTCTATTTATTTTCAACACTTGAAAAATATTTCATATACTTAAATCATGATTAAGTATATATTTTATTCTATAAGGAAAACGTTCACTTTAAACGTCTTTTATTTAGGTCAAAACAGATGTCGCGTAAAACATCGTTACGACAACCCAAAATCACTAGTATAGGGATTCAAAAATAAGATATATATAAACCTCAATACTATACAAAAACATTTCCTTTCGAAAATCATTTACTATAACAACAGTGTTATAGTCCATCATTTCCTTACTTCTCGAAAACGTCTATTTCAACAATGAATGTTGAAATCTATGGTTTCGATCCTTAACACATTTTAATACATCTTCAACTTATTTAACTTCATTTAAAAGATCACTTTCAAAACATTTATTTAATTTAAAATATTATTCACTGTCCAAAACCGTGAATATAAATCGTTTACCAAATTTAATATTATTTCAACATTTAATTAAAAGGGTAATTCACTGTCAAAAATCATGGATAAAATTCCTTTAAATAAACTTCTATATTTACTTATCAAATTAAATTAATTTTTGATTTATAAAACTATGTTTATAAATTCCATTTATATTTTGTAAAAACTTCAATATACAAAATTCCTTTACTAACCAATTCCATTTATAACTCAATTATATACCAAAATGCCAAATTATAAGTTAATAGCTTATAATTCATTTATTTTACAAAATCATTCATTTTATGACATCCTTAATTATAAATCTGTAAATCTTATTTACTAATAAAATCCATTTATAAATTCATTTTAACATTTAATTTTATAATTCCATCATTCCGATTTATAAAAATTCAATTTTATAAATCTTATATATAAAATCGTTTATAATAAATCAAAAATATAAATTTATACTATTTCACAAAATAGTTAACTTCATATTTCAAAAATCACATTTCAATTTTATTTCTCAAAACATCATGGTTTTTATAACATAAAAATTATCACATTTATTTATTCAAAATAAATTAATTCTTAACGATTCAAAAATTAAATAAAACATTTATTTTCAAAATCACTTTTAAAATTCTTTTAAATTCGAAATCGTTACTTTAACATTTTTAAAATTCCAAAATAGGCCCAATGCTGCAACAGCACCAAATACACCAATCACGGCATCCAAACATCATATATCATATGATAACAGAATATATCACAATATCTGTAAATAAATAAATACTTGTGAGGAATCCAGTTGGATCCCTCCAACCTGTCACCTGCAACAAATATACATATTAGAATATGTGTATAATGTCCGCTTCGAGGCAGACGCCCGTACAAAGGGTCATCCGCTCATACACGGGAACGTATAGGGTCATCTGCTCCACTATGCAGGTATATATCCAAATACCAATCAATATATCATATATCATCCAACAATCATCAATCATCATAATAATATTTATTCTCACTTATGTAAAAATATCAGTGAGTCAGAAAGAGTGAGTTGTACTCACATTGCTTGTAGTCATCGCGTTAGCGATTTATTCCGATTAAAACTAAACGAGCGTTTAATTTTAACCAAAATTTTTGGTAGCTCAAATAAATCCCAATCCATATTCATAATATAGTGCTTGTCAATACGAACCCAACGTAATTCGTTTCGTGCGAAACGGACCTCGTATGAAAAAGTTACGCAGTTTTAAAGTTCATGCGATTTTAATATATATAAATTTACAACCTTTATATTTTTAAAACCCTACATCATCTCTTCTGTTCGATTTGCTTGCATAGATCCAGGCCATTCGATAGCTTCTTCCCATCTCGTTCAAGGCCGTGAGCATGAAACCCAAAGTCGCCATTATAAATCGAATTATCATGGCCACTACGATCATCTTTGCAACGATCAACGACCACCAAACGACATGCCAACGTGAGCTCCACCAGCGGAAGGAGGATGGTCAAACTCGGCTTCCTCTCATCCATGAAAAACGTGCCCAAACCCACTACGAACGCGAGCTATTTGTCATCAATCCGTAGCTTGAATTTCGATCTTGACAGTTGGATTTGTCGACCATGATGCTCTCTACGTTTTTGTAGTTGAACGTTTTTATTAATTGTTTGTGGATTGAGAGAAAATCGAGGAAGAAGAAGGCACGTTTCTGGCTATTGAACGAAGAGTGGCGGCTAGACGTAGTTGTTCTAGGGTTTTGGTAAAATGAAGATTATAACGTCCTTTTATAGAAAATTTGACGACACTATTCATCCGAAAATTTTCCGAACTTGAAACGGAGCATACCGTCTGGCGTTTGTAATGTATTACCCATATTCCGAAAGCAATGGAATATATATCGGAAGCCAATTCGATCGTATTTGAAAGATAGGTTTTCGAATCGACTATTTAAATCTAAAAGTCACTTAAACGATTTTTAACGTGTTTTAGCTTGCCCCAGACAAAACGTAAATCCGATTGACACGAAATTTGAAATCTTACTATAATATAACATTACGGATCCGATGAAAGTAGTTTCGTCGAAATCTGAGACTGTTTGAAAAATGGCTATTTTCACTCATCAATTAAATATTAAAATATTCAATTTCTGTAATTTAACTTCTAATTCAATTTTAAAAGTTCTGTAACATAACTTCTCATTCAAATAGAATTTAATATAACTTTATAATAATTTTCATTCACATTAAATCCATTTTCCAATTATTTACGCAATTTCAAATATTAAATTAACAATTTAATTATCAATTAAATCATGTCATTCAAAATATAATTTATTCAGCTTATAGATTTAACTTTTAAATATTTAAAATTAATTAAATATACGAATATCGAATGACTGAAATTCAGGGTCATTATAGATGCGTCGTGATACGACAACATTAAACCAAAATCGTATGGGTCTTATTTACGGATAAAATTATGACAAGGCATGATAGGCAATGCCCAAGATAGGATACTACCAGTTTACCCTTCCCGGCTGGTCACAATGCATCACAGCCATGATCAGCCACAGCGTCCAACACTCCCATAATCCGGAGGGTGCGCACCAATCAATCACAATTTAAATGATGGTAATATGAAGAAGTGCGTCCGCTAGGGTAGCTAGCCCACTTCACCTGTAAGGCTCTTATTTTAGTCATTCATATTGGCACAAGTGCCAGACTAATCCATCATCGTTCTCTTTCTTCAAATCCAGCAAACGTCGCCAAATCCAACCACTTCGTTCTGGAGTCTCCTCCGCATACACAGTTGTCAAAGTGGTTTCGATATCGACAGAGAGTATGCCCATATCCGGCTTCGATCTCATTAACAACCAAACGTCGTTTTACACACCGGTTGGTACTTTTACATTTCGAAAACAGTTCATACTTTATACCAAAATATCATATTCGCTTCAAAATCAAATCCATTTCGTAATCATCATATTTACTCAAAATAAACTATTTCAATTACAAATCATGTTCGTCTTGATATCTCGATTTTGCTTCCAAAATCGTTTCGAATTTCAATTTTAGTTGTAACTTCATTTAACCCAATTCGTACTTAATTCCAATATTTAATTATAAACATTTTACCCCTTGAACAATTTGAATTTTTGAAAAATAGTTTGAATAGCTTTAAAATAGGTTAAATAATTAAAATAGGTAAAAATATTTTAAACGGTTGAAATAGTTAAAATAGTTAAATGGTTAAAATAGTGTAATATATGATAGTTTAATATGAAAATGGTTTATATAGAAAATAATATGGAAACCAAAATAATTTAAATATTTAAAGAAAATAGATTTTAAACAGCTTATGCTAAAATAATTTATTTGAAAATAGTTTCAAAGTCAAACTGATTCAATTTCAACTTCACAATTTCAAGTCAATTCCAATTTCCATTCAATCAATTCAGTTTCGATTTCAATTCAAATCGATTTCAACTTCGATTTCAAATTAATTCAATTCCACTTTCAAATCCAATTAATTCATTTTCAATTTATATCGATTTCAAGCTCGATTTTCAAAATATCGATTCAAAACGCCTAATAAAATTAACCTTCAATATTCAATTTGAAATCACAATCTTCAAATATAATTCAATTCCGAGCTTAATTTTGAAATATTGTTTTTATATCACTTTTACTCAGTAATCTTCAAAGTTCGAATAAAAGCCCAGTCCATTAAACAAATCAATTTTTGAAATTTAAATCATAATTTGGTTATAATTTAAAAATCCCAACTTCGATTATTCAAAACATTTCGTTTACCAAATTTTGAATTTCAACATTCCAAACTCAAATTCGTGATTTATTCAAATTTCATAAATTCAATTTTTAATTCTTTCAATTCAAAATCATTAAATAATTTCAAAACCAAGACGTTTAAAATCATTTAATCTAACCCACCCGTTGTCCGTATATAATTTTCTATCATATAGCCATGTGATCAGTTATTTCAATTTAATTTCAGGGATGGATATATATTATTTCAATCCAAATTACAGTGTCATGGGTATATATCATTTCAACCTATTTCTTAATTCATTCGAAATAATTCAATTTACAGTTTATATACTATAATTAATATACAGGGTGACATATATCAGAATAAATAAACATCCAAATCATCCAAATATCAACAAATAGCATCCATCGCAATCAATCATCGAAACAGTCAATTTAATTCACAATAATTTCATAGTTATTAAAATCGGGTATTTTACTGACAATTAGATTCCAATTTCAAATTTAATTGTCAATTTTTATTTTTAATAGTTAATTCAAATGGCAATTTATCAAATAAAAATCAATAAATTCATCTCACTTCATAATTTCAAATTTAACTAGCATAAAATATTCTAGTACTTGTGAGCGTTATAAAACACTCACCTTTATTTTCGTTGTTGCTTTCGCATTTTGATTCCAATTAAATTTGAGCACGTTCGAATTTAACTAAAAATTTCAGTAGCTCCAAATCCATCTAAACCAATTCATATGCATCACATTCGTCGATACAAATGCAACGCAATAAACCACATCTCGATTCGACTTAAAACGAACAAGATATGATATTTGTAAGTTCTGGATTTTGATAAAACGATTTATATAATTTAATTTATTCAATTTCATTACCCAACCACAAATAAAAGGCTCGGCCCTAGACTAAGCTTCTTCTTCCCTAAAGAATTACCTATGCATGAACGAGAAAATGGTTATGCACGTTTTATGATGAAACCGAGCTCCGCTTGTCTAAATCTAAATCCGACGGCACCAAACACTTCCTCGCACTCGACTCGGCCACCATCATTTCAACGTCTTTGCCACCCCCTTGCGAAATGCGTTTGTAGCCATGCACGCACGATGTTGTTAGGCCGCGACTTCCAAATCACCACCGAGCCTCACCATTTTCTCTCTCGCGATGCTCTACGATGCTATAAACTCGATGGCACTCTCAAATTCGCGAAATATCTCCTCAGTTTCAAGCAAACCGAAACCCTAGGCGACAACATACTTCGCCACCATAGTCGAGCACTCTAATACTTGATCGAACACTCCAACATAGGTATAGGTCCGAAGACCTCTTTGAGCTGGGATTTTTAAAATTCGTTTGGTGATTTTTAGACAATTGGAATTCAAAATAGGAATTTTTGAAATTTTGCTTTCTCTTTTTTTTTCATTGTGTAACCGTGCTTTTTAAACGAAGAAAAAAAGAGTACCGTGATCAAAAGGAATAGGCAAGGTGGCTAATGGTAAGTTGTAAATCGCTGAGGTGAAGGAATAGATTGGCTGAAGTGATGGAATGGTCAAGTCAATGTATAAATTATTATTATTTTAAATTCAAATATCTAGATATTTATTTAGAACTCCTATCGAGGCATGCCACTAGGCGTTCATAATGTTATACCACTATTCTGAATACAATGGAAAAAGTTTCGAGTTCTAATTCGATCGTATGGAGAAGATAGCTTTTTGGACCCAATTATTATATTGAATTTTCAATATTAATTTCGACGCGTTTCTGTCTCGTACGATCAAACATTACTCTAAAAGCTACAAAATTTGAAATTCGACAATAATATACTATTACGGATCCAATGGAACTAATTTCGTCAAAATCCGAGACTGTGCCCCGGATCACTATTTTAACGTCTTGATTATAGTATAAAATTTACAGTTTCTAATTATTCACTTTTAAATCCAATTTTAAGTGTTAACAGTCTTCATGTTGTTTAAATAAAATTTACATCAACTTTCGACATCATTTTCAAACATATTAAATCCAGAATTCAATTATTCAAATAATCTCCAATATTAAATTTAAATCATTTAATTGTTCAATATTCCACAAATTTCAATATTAGATTTTAAATAAATTTTAGTTATTAAAAAATTACTTTATTTACATCCAATGAATTTGCCATTTGTTATTTAATTCAACTACACATTCAATACATAACATTACCTTTCAATACTTGTTGCTGCTTAAATTTTCATAATTTGTTTATTTTAAAATCTTATTCAAGTTCATATTCAATAGCCATATTAATAAATCATTAAAATATCTATTTTTAACCTTTTTTATTCATCAATTACACTAAATTTAATAATTTAAAGTAGCTAACAATACAGTTCGTTACAGTATCAACAGCATTAGCATGTTTACAGATTATCTGTGTGTGACAAACTTTAAGGGATTTCGGTCTAAATTTAAAGAAACGCCGATATATTATGGCAACACGAGTGCAATAAATTCATCTAAAAATTCAACATATCATTCTAGAACAAAATATGTAGATATAAGATATCATTTCTTAAGAGATAACATAAACAAATAAATTGTACGTTAGAATTTATAAATACAAAAAATCAAATAGCTGACATTTTAATTAAATCATTAGCATAATCACTAGTACAAAATATGCATGTTGTCTCGCTTCATTTGCTTCAGTTCACAACCGAAGCAAATAATATCATTTGCTTCTGTTCTCCCTTGACAGCCGAAGCAAGCAAATAATATCATTTGCTTCCATTATCATCTGTTATCCCCTGATAACCGAAGCAATTAGTATATGGAAACAAGTAGAAAATACAAAATACAATTTGCTTCGGTTGTCGTTAACAACCGAAGCAAACAGTGTGATTTGTTTTGGTTGCCTTTACAACTTAAGCAAATAGTGTGATTTTGCTTCAATTCTATAGGAACTGAAGCAATTGCAAATCATTTTAATCGGAAAAAATACGCATTACTTTCAACTCCGCTTCATTTTCTCAAATTATTTTCATAAAGTGTATTTGCCCACCTTAAAAATTCCATTTGTCCATGCGAAAGCATAAAGCTTTGCATCCTACAGTGGCCAACATATGCATTAAAATTTTCTACTTAAAAAAATGCCCACATCACATGGGAACCAGCACAGGTCCGACCATCATGGTCGCCCATGCTCATATCAATCGCCCTGTCCGTCTCCGTCAAATATAAAATGCCAGGAAGGTGTTTGATGAAATGCCTCAAAAAAAATATAATCTCATTCAACTCGATAATCCATGCATACTTCCTAAATAAGTAGCCAAAATAATCCTAGGCCATTTTCTACACAATGCCCACATGCAACATGACCACCTGCAACACCATCCTATCCGGACTTATCGGCATCAACCAGTTCGACGATGCTTTGTCGGTCTTCAATGTGATTCCAGAGCCGAACGTGGTTTCATGGACTTCGATGCTACGTGGATATGTCAAGGTAGGGATGATTGCAGAAGCAAAGGAGTTCTTAAGGAGGATGCTATAGAAGAACGTGATGACTTGGACAATTATGGTAGATGGGTTTATTAAAGAAGGGAGAGTGGAGGATGCTATAGTTTCGTACGAGGAGATGCCTGTGAAGGATATAGTGGCAAGGTCGAACATGGTTTGTTGGTTTTGTAGGGCTGGGAGGGTCAGAGAGGCTAGGGAGGTGTTTGATAGAATGCCCATAAGGAATATTGTTTCTTGAACAACCATGGTGTTTGGGTATGCATGTAATAGATAGATGCAATTTTGGACTATGTATAACAACTGTAGTTTGGGTTATTAATATATGACTCCATTGTTCTAAACTAGGAAAATTTCCTTACTTTTCTGATTTAAGATAACATCAGTTGTATGTTCAAACATAAAGATGCAATTTTGAAACTTTAATGTGATAGCATTAAGCTATGCTTATCATAGGGAGGTACGAATTGGGAATTGAATAATTATTGTTACTAACTTTAGTAGACAGCAGCAGAGCTAGGATTCAACCATGCTTCTGGATAAATAAATTGCTTCTATTGTAATACGAGCTTATAAGTTATAAATCATTTCAAGAACTAGTAGAAAAAATCTTTGTGTGCACCGTTTTCTTTTATATTCCTTTTTTCTTCAGAGTTTTAATTTACTGGATAATGATGAATATCAAGTTATTAAAAAAACAACCATGAGAACTTCTTTTTTTAATTTTAATTTTGTTAAACCAAAATAGATTACTTGAAAGTTCAACTTCTTTTAATCTTATATTTTTCGTTCTATTATAATGGAAAAAGAGAAAGGAAAGACTAGAAAGAGTACACAAAAGTGGACATGTGACAAAGTCGTTGAAGATAAATATGTTTTTAGAGATAAGTAGATTGAATTGTTATCCAATTGAATATTTATTGGTATTAAATTTTTAAAAATACCGACCTTAGTTGTAGCCTAGACAGCCATTGCTTTATGTGTGAGTATTTTTCCCATATATATATTTACAGTGTAAACGTACATGACTATGTGCCCACCTATGCAGTTAAAGCCCCGCTAAAGCCCCGCGAAATTCATGCTATAGCGTATAGCGCTCTTCGATCACTACGTTATTTCAATTTAGCGCTATTAAACAGTAGATCCGCTTTAAATCCAGCTATTTTCCGCCACATCTGCTAAATAACGGTTTTTTAGCATCCGCTTTAGCAACATTAACATACAAAAGTTGATTTGATTAGTTCTCTTTTAAAACAATAAAGTTAGGGTAAAGACCTAATTTTAAGGCATATGTGCTCAATATAAGTTAGAATGTATACTGGTCATCAAATCTAGTCTACGCAAATCATGATATTCTTCGGTTCTGTTATATAAGATTAAATAATATTTCTTTCTCCTACATAAATGCTTTGAGAATGAAAATAGATTAACTATAAATATTTGGTTTTATATATAATAAAGCCTTTTACACCTCCGTTATTTTCTTCTATATCCCTGCTGTAACTTTTTTCACATCCACCACTATTGAACAGCTAAGCGCTTTAGCTACACAGGTGCCCACATGTATAACCCTCTATGTGCATCCATTGTGTAGGTCTGTATGTACATATAGTTCATATTTGCCTACATTTGCCTACGTGTTGCACTTAAAACTTTACAATTAAGTCACGTTTGATATATCAGGCTGTCCCACCAATAAGCCAACTAAAGTAGAGAAAATTATACAAATAAATGAAAGTGAACTTTATTAAATGAAAATAATACCCTGCATATTTTACAACGCTTTGTGTTTCAAATATATTATCATTTCATATTAATGCGTGCTAGCTTACCTGACTATATATATATGTATGTATGTATGTATGTATGTGTATATATGTATGTATGTATGTATAACGTGTGATTCTACCTGCATGTTAAAACAAAAATATATATAGAACTTTGTTAATGCGGGCCTTCGCTTGCAAATGTGCCCAGGTACATATGTATTCTCGTGTATGCGTGCTTACAGCTAAGCTTCAACTGTTTCAATTTGTTTTTTTTTGTGTATTTTGGCTTCATGTGTGTTTTTTAATATGTATATTATCATGACTATTTCCATGTAACATTCTGGCTTGTGTGCATTTTCATGCGTGAACTATTGTGAAGCAAAAGACCTCTTTTTTGCTTCAATTATTACTATCAACAAAGCAAAAGACCCCTCTTTTGCTTCGGTTGTACAACAACAGCAATGGGTTTAGGCATGTTGCATCGTCTTCATTTGATTTGGTTGTTGAACAGCAGCAACATGGGGGTAACCAACCGAAACAAATGATCTATTTTGTTATAGCGAACTATTTTCATCAAATTAAGAAGAAAATGCAGAATATGTTCATTTATTGAAATACAGAAATAATAACTTTTATTATTTACATATTAGAAAGAAAAATGAAAAAAAAATTATCCTGTATATGTCAACATACCTGGGTAGCTTATGTCGACGTAGCTAGCAATTTTCACAAAAATTGTTTTTTCATCCCTCTTTCAAAATTCAAAAACTAGTTAATCACCATATTTCAACTCAAGACCCATTTCTTATCTTATTCCTTCTGAAAACTCAAATTAATTTCTTATAAATGGAACCATCTAGTTCCAAACATCCAAGAGAAGAATCAAGACTGTTTCGTGACTTCACGTTGTCAAAACTAGGCAATATTGAAAAGGAATTAAAACATGTTCTAGAATGCTTACTGAAATTGAAGTAATGAAATTTTGGTTCAAAAATGACTAAGAGAAGCAAGGAAGAACGTTGAGGACTATGTAGAAACATCTACTAGGTAATCAAGAAAATCCAATAATCATTCAAGAAGGAGATACCCAAATTAATCTTATAATTCATAACCCTATAATCAAGACGATGAAGAGGAGGATGAAGAAGAAGAAGATGGTGATAACAAGGATAAAGATGGAATACATTGCGTAGAGAGGTCAATTATGATATTCATGGGAATTTAGTGGGAAAAGGGACAATTTTGTTTTCCCTACCCAAACTGCTTCATCTATAAATCACCAATAGTTAAAAAGGACGTTAATTTGAAAATATGATAAGTGTTATGAGTATGTATTTGTCTGGTATTGTTTGCTTGGTTTGAACTGATAGGATTTAATTTAGTTTGTATCATTTAACTTAACTTATATGGGTGGTTTGTATATTTATCCTTGTTTTAATAACATGGCTTGGTTTGCTTTATATAAATTAGTTTGATATGGATGATATATCTTGAATGTATGATTTAAATAGATGTAATGATAAATGTGTGTATGTTTGTGTATGTGTATATACACACTTCTCAAAATTATTATTTCATAAATAATATTTATTTTGATTATGTATACAATATTATCACATTTCATAGTACTTAATATAGGAGGAGTTTTAATTTTTTTTTAACCATTTTTGTTATGATAAAGGTGGAGAAAATATAAAATATAGTATATGCATATATTAAGAGGAAGTTATTCAAAATAGGGGGAGTTAACCAATTTGTGGGGAGTTACATTATTTTTTTTTAATAAAAATATTTGCATGGCTGTCATCATCAAAAGGGGGTTGTTGTTTATACCACATATATTGATTTTGATGACAATAACCATATGAATATAGGTACTGATGTTTTTCCAAAATGTATAGAATATTTTGCAGGATATTACACAGGTTTATACAAGCACATGATAATCAAGTTTAAAGGTTGATCAGTAAAGAGAGTAGAGATCAAGATTTAGATATGATCGAAGACAATTGAAGACTCGTGAGTTTAAAGACAGAGACATGAAGAATTCAAGGCTACAGATAATAATTAATAGATATTAGATAAAAAAATTAATGTCATTGAATAACACTTTCTTTATTTGAATACCCACTCACCAAAATATTTATATTATTTTCAAATTTTTTGTCAAAATTCTATAAAAGTTTTATATATTAAAAAAGTATGTAAAAACTATCTTTAAACGACTTTATAAAATATCAGAATTTTATAGCACTTCAAATATGTTATTGTTTTTCTCAAAATACAAGGTTATGTCGACACACCCTTCTTATGCATGTTGAAATATGTACCATTGAACAGTTATTTTTTAAATGTTGAATAGTTGTAACTGTTGGCTCCATTTCTTCACGAATATACATGTCCATTCAGACACCATACGAAGGAGACTGGAAAACGAATTTTAATAACCACTTTCTCTTTGTTCTTCTGACTCAAAATTCCCATTATATATTTCACAAAATCCACTTTCTATACTCTTCGAATTCGCTCAAATCTAATATCTATTTTACTACATTCATTCTCTATAATCTGCTTATTAATTTTCAAGTATTCTCTCATCAATTCAAAGATCAAAGTGCTATAAAAGGGCTATGAGATATTCCGTATCCAAAGTACAACAATCTGTATTTGGAATCAACTCTCTGCTACTATTAGTATGAAGGTGTGCTTGTTGCCAGTTCAAGTCAAGGGGTGTGCTTGTTTCCTGTTCAAATCAAGTTGGTGATCTTGTTGCCCGATTAAATCAATAGAGACTACCCTGAGCTCGGAAAGTTAGAAGGATGTATTTTGTTGCCTTGAAATCATGACCATCATCTGATTTGCTTGCTACCTGTTTAAAGTAAGTGATTGAAAGGAAATCTATATAGATACTATACCAGACTGAATGTAGGATTGGTTAATCCAAACCAATATAAAACTCCTTGTGTCATTCATATTACTTTTACTGCATTGATGCATATACACGTACATACACACATACACGTGACTGCCTGTTAATATATATCTGTGATAATTATATGTAATTTGATTTAAATCTTGAAACTATATGGAAGAGTTCTATATAAGTTATAAAACACCATTCGGCCCCTCTAAAGTTAAAGTAGCCTTAAGATCTATTCATAGTAGTATAATTTATACTTTACAAATTCCCACAACAGCATCATATGGCCCAATATGAATTCAAAAATACATGATCCTTCGATACATAAAATATGGGTCGTTACATTAGTAGCAACGATTATTTACACCAATTCTCTTCGTCAAAACTATATCGTATTATGACTTATGCAATTTATTTTTGGTTATAATTCTAATATCATCCATGATCAACTTGTTTATCCAAACATAAAGTCCTTAGTTTAATAATAACAGTTATTATTGATCGAATTGTTCTAGTCAGAGTCTTTGACTTTGAGTTGACTATGGTTGATCGTTATACTAACATCAAATAATTAAGGAGACGAATTCTCTATTGAATTTCACTTCTAATGCTTCAACTTAGATTGAACTATAATCATTCGATTGACGACGCGCTTTGATTTAACTATAATCAAAGTGGATTATCCAAGTTAAAGCTTAATAATATTCTAAAGTTGAGAGAACTGTTTATTATTGTCACTTTGAATTTCTCTTTTTGACCTGAATTATATTAACCAATAGAAAACTCTTGGCCGAATTGTTGGGATCCCTCCTTAATTGGAGAATTTATAAAAAAGTCTAAATCTTTCTAGGGAAGTATAGAATTTTCCAGAACATTCCGAAGAACTCTCTAGAAGCTTGTGGAAGAGTGTCGTACCCTCTGGAATATTCTAGAGATGTGTGGAACCTTTCAGAACCGTATGAAAGAGTATGGAAGGATGTATAAGGGAATGAAAGAGTGTAAAGATTCCTAGAAAGTATGGAGCATTCTAGAGAATCAATCTTCACACTTGGATACAAGTAATCTCCACCATTCATTGTGGAGGTTGAGTAGCATAAATAGAGGTAGGAGCCTTCATCCTTAACCATCAATCAATCAAAAAAAATCCAAGAATTATAAAAGAATTGCCTCTTTGAGAGAAAAGAGAGATAGCTTGGGAAGTCTTTATTCTCAAGCTTAAGTGATCCACCGAGTGTGAGTTGCCTTTGTAATCATATTCTTATAATCCTATTATTCTTTGGTATAGTGGAAGAATCTCAATATTGGAGAAATATAAACTCTTGTGCTCCCATTACTACTTTCAATCATAAAGTACCTATCTTAACTTCACGAAGCAGGAAAGCCCGAGATTTCCCAATAGTGGTATCAGAGCCAGGTTCATCCGTAGCCGTAATCAAGTTCGTGTAAGTTCAAGATGGAGGATAATGTCGCTCACGATGGAGACGTGCTCAAGCTCACCGCCAACTACTCCTATTGGAAGTCGATGATGGAGGATCACTTGCATTACAAGGATTTGCATGAGCCCATCATCTACAAAGATAAGGTAGAAGGAAAGAGTGATGCTCGGTGGGAACTATTGAACCGGAAGGTTGTTGCTATGATCTGTAAGTACATTGACAGAACTCTCTTCGAGCATGTTTCTACTTATACAAATGCTTATGAATTATGGAAAAAACTTGAGTCCATGATTCAGAAGAAAACGCCTCGTAACAAGGCTAATTTAGTTCAACGGTTGGTGAAGTTAGAGTATAAGAATGGTCATAGTATGATTGAGCACTTGAATAATTTCAAGGGGCTCGTTAATCAACTAACAAAAATTGATATGAAGATTGATGATGAGTCACAAGCCCTTCTACTCCGTAGTTCCTTACTGGAAAGCTGGGACACACTCGTAGTTACACTTAGTAACTCAGCTCCGGAAGGAAAGCTAACCATGGATACCATCAGTGACAGTCTTCTTGGTGAAGAAGCAAGGAGAATGGAACGAGGTGAGTCTATCCATCCCGAAGCAAAATGTTGTTGAGAATCAGGATAGAAATGAAACTCGTGGACGTAGTAAGAGCCGAGATCCACATCAATCTCAACGTAGATCCAAGTCACGCTCAAAGATTGCATGTTATTACTGTGGAAGGATGGGTCACAAGAAAATGGAATGTTGATCCTTCAAGAAAGACCAAAAGGCCGGTAATGTTAAGCCAAACCAAATAAGCCCAACGAAGAAGCAAGAAGAGAAGAGCACCACTGCCATAGTATTAAAAGAAGATCTGCTATATCTCGTTGGTGAAGGTAACCTTCTAAACATTGCTTATGATGAGAGTTCTTAGATTGTTGATTCTGGTGCTTCCTTCCATGTTACTTCACATAAAAGCTTCTTCTCATCCTACCAAAGCAGTGACTTTAGTACGGTGCAAATGGGAAATCAAGATAGGAGCAAGATCGTTGGGATAAGAGACATCATTCTGACAACAAGTACTGGGTGCAAGCTTGTTCTGAAAGATGTGAGGCATGTCCTGGCCATGCACCTCAATCTTATCTCTGCTGGAAAGTTAGACGATGATGATCTGATGAATTACTTTGGTGAAGGAAAGTGGAAGCTCACCAAAGGAAGTTTAATGATGGCTCGAGGAAAGAAGATAGGATCATTGTACATAATGCAAGCTAAGCTCTACAAAGGAGAGGTAAACATCATCACTGATGATATGGACACATGGTAAAAACGATTTGGGCACATCAGTGAGAAGGGTCTTCACATACTCGCTCGGAAACAACTCCTCCCTAACGTGAAAGGTAAACACTCGATCCTTGTGCTCATTATTTAGCTGGAAAACAACACAGAGTTGCTTTCCAAAGATCTTCTCAGCCCACAAGGAGAAAGAACATTCCAGACCTCGTGCACACTGACGTGTGTTCAATGTATGAGAGATCCATTGGTGGTGCTTTACATTTTTTCACCTTCGTTGATGATCATTCAAGGAAAGTGTGGTTGCACCTGTTAAAATCAAAGGATCAAGTGCTTGAAGCCTTCAAAGAATTCCATGCTCTAGTGGAGCATGAGCCTGTACGAAAGATCAAGTGTGTACGATCAAATAATGGAGGTGAGTATAGGCGTCCTTTTGAAGCCTATTGCAAGAAATATGGCATTAGGCTAGAGAAGACTCCACCCAAAACACCACAATTGAATGTGCTAGTTAAGAGAATGAACCATACCATTAAAGAAAGAGTACGTTGTGTGCTCTCTCATGCTAAGTTACCCAAATCATTTTGGGGAGAAGCTATAATGACTATGGTTGACATTGTCAACCTCACACCATCAGTTCCTTTGGATGGGTCCATCTCAGAGGAAGTTTGGATGGGCAAGAGGGCTTCATACAATCATCTCAATGTGTTCGGGTGTAGGGCATTTGTTCACATCCCCAAAGATGAGAGAGCTAAGCTTAATACAAAGACAAAAGATTGTATCTACCTTTGTTCACCCAAGGTGAATTTGGGTAATGGCTCTGGGATCCAACTAACAAGAAGATTGTTCGCAGTAGAGACGTTGTATTCTTTGAAGATCAAATAACTGAAGATATCAACAATTTAGAGAGGCCAAGATTTAGAAGCAGTAAGAACACCGAACCTACTCTAGTTCGACATAAAGATAATAACACACAAGAAAGTAATAATGCTAAAGATCATGAAATTCATAATGAACCAGCTCAGGAAGAACCTCAATCTAGCACTCCAATGTCACCAGAGCCGAGACGATCCTCGAGGGACGGAAGACCATCCACCAGATACAACATAGAGGAGTGTGTTATGCTCACTGATGAGGGGGAGCCTCAAAGCTATAAAGAAGCAATGAGTGATTGTCATAAAGAAGAAATGTGATCCTTGCATGAGAATAACACATATGAACTAGTGGAGCTGCCAAAAGGGAGAAGAGCTTTGAAGAATAAGCGGGTGTATGGAATCAAGACCGAAGAGAACTGTTCAAAGCCTCGCTACAAAGCTCGGTTAGTCGTCAAAGGATTCATAAAAGAAAAAGTTATCGACTTTGAAGAGATATTCTCTCCCGTAGTAAAGATGTCATCCATCTGGGTTGTCCTTGGCCTAGCAGCTGTGAAAGATTTGGATATTGAACAGCTCGATGTCAAGACGACATTTCTCTATGGTGACCTAGAGGAAGAGATCTGCATGGAACAGCCTGAGGGATTAAAAGTTCCAGGCAAAGAAAATTTAGTGTGCCGTCTCACGAAGGGTCTATACAGGCTTAAGCAAGCACCAAGGCAATGGTATAAGAAGTTCGACGCATTCATGGAAGAACATGATTTTAAAAAAAAAGGAAAGCGATCATTGTGTCTTCACAAAGAGGTATGTAAGTGGTGACTTTCTCATACTTCTGCTCTATGTTGATGATATGTTAATTATTGGTCAAGATCGCATAAAGATAGCTGCTTTAAAAAGATCTAAGCAAGGACTTCGCCATGAAAGATTTAGGACCGGCTAAACAAATCCTTGGGATGAGAATAACTCGTGATAGATCAAAAAGACTGTTATAGCTATCCTAAGAAAGGTACATTAAGAAAGTATTGGAAAGGTTCAACATGCACAAATCAAAGCCGGTTAACACTCCACTTGTCGAACACTTCAACTAAGTGAAGCAGTGTCCGACAGGTGAAAAAGACATGGAGGAAATGAAGAAGATACCATACTCATCTGTAGTAGGCAATCTCATATATGCAATGATATGCACAAGACCAGATATCGTCTATGCAGTTGGTATTGTCATTCGCTTCTTCGCTAACCCAGGGAATGAACATTGGGTTGCAGTCAAATGGATCCTTCGATATCAACATGGAACTTCCAAAAGATGCTTATGCTTTGGAAAAGAAAAACCTGTATTAGAATGATACACAAATGCAGACTTGGCCGGTGATATTGATTCATGGAAATCAACTTCGGGATACTTAACTACTTTTGAAGGGGGAGCTATTTCATGGCAATCAAAGCTGCAAAAGTGTATTGCATTATCCACTACAGAGGCAGAGTATATCGCAGCTACCGAAGCTTGCAAGGAGATGTTATGGATAAAGAACTTATTGCATGAGTTGGGAATAGATCAAGAAAAGTATGTCTTGAAGCGTGACAGTCAAAGTGCAATTTACTTGGCAAGGAATTCAACATTTCATTCCTGCTCAAAGCACATTGGTAAAAGATATCATTGGATCCGAGAAGTCCTCGAGGAAAAGCAAATACATCTTGACAAGTTTCACACAGATGAGAACTGGTCTGACATGATGACCAAGGTAATACCAACAAAGAACGAAGATTGCTGTCAAGGTGTCGGTTTGCTACTATAACCCAATTAAGTCGGGGGGGAGATTTGTTGGGATCCCTCCTTAATTGGAGAATTTCAAGAAAATTCTAGATCTTTTTAGAGAAGTGTAGAATTTTCTAGAACATTCCGGAGAACTCTTTAGAAGCTCGTGGAAGAATGTGGTATCCTCTGGAATATTCTGAAGATGTGTGGAACCTTCCAGATCCTTATGGAAGAGTATGGAAGGATGTAGAAGGGAATGAAAGAGTGTAGAGATTCCTAGAGAGTGTGGAGCATTCTAGTAAATCAATCTCCACCCTTGGATACAAGTAATCTCCATCATTCATTATGTAGGTTGAGTAGTATAAATAGGGTTATGAGCCTTCATTCTTAACCATCAATCAATCAAAAAAATATCCAATAATTATTAAACAGAGCCTCTTTGAGAGAAAAGAGAGATAGCTTGGAAAGTCTCTATCCTCAAGCTTGAGTGAGTCACCGAGTGTGAGTTGCTTTTGTAATCATATTCTTATAATCGTCCTATTCTTTGGTATAGTGGAAGAATCTCCATATTGGAGAATTATAAACTCTTATGCTCCCATTACCACTTTCAATCTTAAAGTGTCATCTTATCTTCATGAAGCGGGAAAGCCCGAGATTTCCCAACACGAATCGTTCCACGATGACGATTACTACATCTTGACAAGGTATATTCAAAATAATATGTTATTTTTAATGTGATAAATTTTCATGATTACAACACATTATAGTTCTTTTTTTTAAATTGGATACATATATGGTAGTACACATTAGTACTACGGGTCTTAAGTAGTATACAACATACTACATGCAAATATATGATGTTTGAATCATGCTACGCATGTTTTGAATTTACGATCTCTCGCACCAAAGTCGGAGCACCTAACTATCGGAACAATTTTTCTGGTCCACACATTGTAGGTACCTTCATATAACATATCATTTAAGGATTTTCTATTTAACATACTTAAATTAAATAATTAATTAATATACCACAATTTGACAAGTATATATTAGTAAGAAAAATCATTTTATTTCGATCGAAGTTTTATTATGGAGTTAACAATTTACAATAAAAATATAGAATTACTTCTAAGGCGTGCCTCTAACTCCATCAATGTACCTTGAAGTAACATAATCAACTATCTACATGTATGGATCATGCCTCGTAAGGAGACCACAAGGAGTGCATGTGATAGATAAAGTGGAGTAGATCCTAAGACGAAACAGTGAAATGAATAACCAAAATAAGTAAAGACTAAGGACGTTGGGTAGCACCTTGAGTTGTTGCTTCTTTGCCACGAAGTAATATATTTTAAAGTCTGAATGCACTGGTCATGCCCTAAGGGGAGCGGCGTGGGGGGAGGGGGGTTCCAAATTGAGCGTATGGGATAGACAAAGCAAGGAAACTCACCGATATAAGGAGATCATTGGGTACACTATGTAGCGGGGTAAAATTGTGAATTTCAAAAAAATCGTTTTGTTAAAGTCACGCCGGACCTTGCGCATGTTATTGTGACTAGGTATTTTATGAATATTAACTCTTATTTGATACATTCACGTGTTATGCATTTAGAATTTGAAATGTTATCAAGTTCTTTTTCAGTGATACTTATCTCGTGATGTTATGGGTATCATCGTACTAGAGAATATGTATAAACATATCGTATGGATGTCTTTATTGTAGGTAAGAAGTAGAAAATTATGCGTGAAGAGCATGCAAATCCTTCTTTAGAATTTATAAGCAAAACTTAACACTTTGAATAATTCAAAAGTAATTAATTAAATAACTAAATTTGTTCACCATTCAAAAATTTAAGAAACAATGCTAGAAGATCAGGGTTTTCAACCAGGGAATTAAGCAAAAAATAATCTAGCAACACCCGCTGTAACTATTAAATTTGGAGCGGGTGCTATAACTTTTAGGTGTAGAAATACTCCGTACAAACCAGTACTACGTGTTTTAAGTGAATTAGAAAAATTATAATAAAAACAAAGTTGAATGTCCTTAATAAAGGGTGATACTATTTACACCGGTCTAAACACTTACCAATGCTATTTAAATATTTAATAAAATTATATCACAAAACCTATTTCAAAAACTCATCAGAAACTTAAAAGAGAATCTGAAAATAAACACGACCAGTTATGCATGATTAAGCAATATAAAAATAAAATGAAATCTAATCCTCGGACGTAATTATTTACAATCCTATCAACTATTAGCGACAAAAGAAAATGAGATGAACAACTTACGTAAAATATTTTATCAGTTTTAGATTAGAAACTGATGGATTAAGATATTTATTTGTTTTGAAATATGCATGTCAATTGATAGTTTTGTAATCCTTTTAATTTTATAGGGTGGTTTTATCGTTTTCTATTCGTTTTCTTGTTAAAACAACAATAAAAGCAACAATGATCGGATATTTTTAATCGGAACAACAATGAATTTTTTTATTATATTATACCATAACATCAAATTTGAACCATAAATTATTCTTTACCATGTTTATCTTAGTTATGGGATTACACAGTTTACAAAAAATAGAAAACATGCTTACAATTAAATTGTATAACAATTTGGTTGCAAAAGAATTAGTTGGATTTATTTATATTGAACGATGAAACATTAGACGAAGAAAAGATCGGCTATAGAGAAATTTAATAGAGCACCGTTGTTTAGAGAGAAAGAAGATGTTGAGTCATGACGTTTAAGAGTTCTGCTACACATAGGACTGAGTGTCAGTCTTTCCCGTTTGAAGTCTCTTACCGCGGAAGAAAGATCCACAAAAGAACTAGGAGATTCTCTACTTGCGTTGGAATCAAGACTAGCAGCTGTATCAACCCGCATCTTTATCGATTTTATATTTAAATGTTTTATTTAAATATTTTATCGATACTCGGAATTTAGTCCGAAAATCTACTTTTTGCATACGGTCGAATTAGGACTCAGGACCACTTCCATTGAGTTCAAAACGCCGTTTGCGATCTTTTTGAGTATAAAATTTGATATGTTTGGAGTTAGTGGAATTTTACCACTTTTCACTTAGGGCTTTGGTTTGAGCCGAGCCCTATAACCCCACTTATTAACTCAATCCCAACCCTCTCCTCTTCATTTACTTCCTTTCTATTTTCCTAAAACTCAAGCTTTTATAACAATGGAGAGTGGAATGGGAAATTGAAACTCAAGCCCTAGTTCTCTTTTGCAAATCAAGCTCTAGCTCCAAACTAATAGAAGAAACTTTGGTAAGCCTCTTCTTCTTCTTCTCCAACTCATTCTCTTATCAATTTTAGAAATTCCTAAACCTAACTTTGGGAATGTTCTTCTTTTTTTAGCATAGATTCAAGCTCGTTTGGGTTGTGTTGAAGAGCGGTTGATTCTCCCTTTGCTTTCAAGCTTCTTCTTCATTTTTTTTGTGAAAAGGTGAGATTTTTATCTCACATCTTAGTCTATAACTATCTTCGATTGTTAGGTATGAATTCCTAACGCTTATTCTTGTACAATTGCTTTTGGTTTGGATTGATTTGGTGAATATTCCAATTTCTGGTGTTTTGGGTTCAATTCTTTAAAAATCATAGCTTTGATGTCTTGATCATGTTTTTGGCGATGAACCAAAGAGCTTCTATGGTCGGGTAGTCGATTGGCGTAAACCCTTAGTGCCGTTGTTCGACCGATAGCAATTGAGAAGGGAATGGCATTTATTAGATTGGCATGGGAGTGCTGGCAACAGGCTCCGGTCGACCGAGCTCAGGGTCCGGTCGACCGACCTGCTACCCGAGCACTCCATGCCTCTGGTTTGGATGCGCAGGTTACAGGCTCCGGTCGACCGAGCTCAGGGTCCGGTCGACCGACCTACTACCTGAGCACTTCCATCTTTGGTTCGGTCAACCGACTCAGGGAGTTCGGTTGACCGACCTGCTCCTATTTGCCAGTTTTGCCTACATTGCCTATTTTGTTGAATTTCCAACTTTAATCGATTCTTGTTGTTTTCCTTTTGTTGTTATCATTTATTATCGACTTTGATGACATTTTCTTTGGGAATTTTCGAAATATCCATTTTGATGGATTTGATATCGATTTATTTGGATTTTATTCACGTCTTCGTATGTGAATTTTTATGATTGATTGTTTCTACAATCACTTTTATGATTTGTCACTTTAAAATATAAAGGTTTTCTATGCTAATAGTAAATATCAAAACCCTTTCATTAAAACAATTTCAACACCATTTTATTACAAAGCTTCTTTCTTAAACCGTTCTCCAATCTATTAGTATATACATACATTTACCTCACTCGTATGAGAAATCTAATTAAACAGCTTAGTAAAACGAGTGGTATAAAACGCTTGCGTTTACTTTGTCGGTTAATTCTTGGACTTGTTCGATTGAAACTCTTGTGACAATTTTCGAGTGGAAATCTATAATTTGTTCGTAAATATTTAAGTTAAGCTAGTGTTATGGGACATGAAGCTAAGCTCATATATTTACTAGCTTAGTGTAATTGACACTTCTTGATGATCATGACGATCATTTTTTTGTGATTTAGACTAGCAATTGTGCGATGTCTCTTTGTCTACGAGGGAGACTAGACCCCGTTTCAGTGTGATTTCGACTCACACATGTGGGGTAGCACCCCAGGGTCTTCGGGCCGTTCGTGTGTCAAAAATTAATGGCTAGCTACCATGAGATAGCATCTCGTTCATGTGATACATATGTTGGTGAGTTTTCATGCTCCCGTTCGTGTGATAGGCCTCCCTCCCTTTTTTATGATTTCTGGATTTCTTGTGTTGATTTCTGGAATTTGTGCTTCACCCAATTTTAGTGATTTTCATTGATATGATTTATCAATTTTTGTGCATTGGTGAATTCGTGTGTCATTGACTTGTTGTGAATACAAGTTTTGGGTATGAAACCCTTTTTGGATCTTTGAGAAGATTCTTGTGATATTGATTAATCTCATGTTGATTTTCAATTACATACTTATAGTAGTATGCCATTATGGTTATCATATGTTTATACCATATCTCTCATTCTATATCATGTCATCTGATATTTATAGCTAGACTGATCCGTTTATTATTTTCTTATGAAATAATACTCGGGTCAGACCGAGATGTTACAGGTGCCTCTGCTTGACTTCTACCCAGGGATTCATTACTCTGACTTTTGGCTAACTACTTAGATTAGTAGTTTTTGTTGTAAACATTTCAGATATAGACTCTATGATGTATACTTATTCTTTTGTATAGCACATGTTGCTATTCTTTTGGGTTATTGTGGATCTTTCTGACCACTACTCTGATGTACACTTTCATGTGTTATATATTCATATCTTTTTCCGCCTTTGTGATATGCATGTCTATGACTGATTTGTGTTACGTTTATTTCTATATTTGTTTCTGAAGATTATTATAGCCACTGTGTAGTAGCTTTGAGTTTGTATCGGTGTGTCGGATTTCCTCCCGAAATCAAATGCATGTTAAACTATCCGACATAGTAGTGCTCGCACAAAGCAATTGCACGGATAGTGAAACGACCCGACTTTCTTACCATAGAAAATCGCATCATTTTTAAGAAAGAAAGGGATAGAAAAGAGAATAGAAAGAAGAGAACAAAGAAACAACATCAGAATCTAAACAGCGGAACGAATAAATTATATTAATAACATAAATATTACATAGTTTACAACCATTATCAGAGTTCACAGATATACAACACATACTAGACAGTTATAAACACCTGTCTAGTTATACAACTCAAATCAGTACAAGAAACAACTCAGAGAAAACTACACAGCGGAATACTATATATATCTACACGCAGAAGCCTCCTGCTCCATTGCTCCTCCATAATTCGTCAAAGCAAACCTGAATCCTAACCTGAATCCCTTGGCTACTCGTAAAAATTTTAGTACCCAAGATTTTATGAAAAACAAAGATAAACTCTGGGTCAGACATGGATCTGGTATGACGGGTTAAAGTTGCTTAAATTTTTTAAAAAAATCTTTTGAAAAGAAAGGTATCACGTAAGACTTCCCACACATAAACATGGAAAAGTTTTTACCTTACGCTAACCAAAACATTTGATAGGAAATCCGATGATATTATAATAGTGTCTAGGGTTTTCAAATAAATATGAAATAGCCGAAATTGTTACATTCATTAAATTCCAGCTACTAGCCACAAAAGTGGGTAATACAATCAAAACTGTTGGCACTTATTGGATTTTGGATTCCATACAATGGCAGGGCTACTGGGGTACCCCCGTCACAGTACGTGGCCTAGATCAACGTACCGAGGAGTACGCCCGCTCCCCTGCAACACAAGCCCGGACCCATTCCATACTGAATAGTTCCGAACAAGACAACCCCGTGGTTGTAGCTAGCAACCACCCACACAGCCGAATATAAAGGGACTTCTAGACAGGGGTAAATCTCGCTCTCCAGTGGGAGCGACCCACGAAGCCCTGCTGCACCTCCCATGTTTTAGCCATTCCCGGTTGATGAGGCTTGAGGCTACGATTACCTTTATAGGACATATCACTTAGAATGCTCATCGTCCACCCGACGATGTTCTGAAAGCATTCAATCCATACAAGTTCGTTCCGGGTTCGAACGAAACCGAAGGCATTATCTCGTTGCACTTATATTGGAATCACCCTCAGAGTCAACGACGATAACCCTTGCACTCTGAATCACCATCTCGAATCTATAAGAACTAGTCCGTCAACTCATTACGGAATCACCCACGGAGTTATACTGACGTATAAACCTTACATCTCGAGTCTTCACAAAGCTCCATTTTGATTCACGACCTAACGTTATTTGGAATCGATGTGGTTTTCGGATATCCAAATATGGAAATCTGATCCTGGTCTCATCGAAATCCAAAGCGTGTCTTTTAGGTCCAAGTTGTTTTAAAGTTTTTAAAACAATTCAATTACAGTATCTATATACACACAGATAGATAATTCATAAATCACAATTGATAATCAAAAAAACAGGTAATACACATTATCAATATCATAATAGATAATCCATATATTACCATCACAATAGATAATCTAAGTTATCATCACAATACAATCAAGCATCCATACCATACAATATTATTTATCTCATTGCTGAGATTACTTTTATTCAAGACAATCAAGTTCACTCATTCATCCATAAGCAATGATTTATTCATAATCATATAATTAATTTAAAATGAATTAAATTAACTATCTCTATCTCTAATTAATTTAAAGTGAATTAAATTAATTACCCCATCTTTAATTAATTTAAAATAAATTAAATTAATTACTTCACCAATATATATCTTACTTACACAATCATTTAATTGATTACAATAAATTAATCATTCATTATTAATTACCTTAATTAATCGCTCTTGATTAATTATCCTTAATTACACTCATGTAATTATCCTTAATTAATTTCACAAATTAATTATTCTCAACCAAGCAGTACTTAACCTTTAATTACTTCAATTAATTAATTAATCATAATTAATTACCTTTAATTACTTATCATTGATTAATTAATCATCTTTAATTACATCATTAATTAAAATAATTATTGATCTTTAATTATTTCTTAAATTAATTACCTTAAGTAATTAACTCGTAATTATTAATCATCCCAAGTTAATTACATTTAGTAATTAACTAACTTAATTACTTTATTTAAACCAAATTAATTATCCTTAATTAATTTCTTAATTAATCCCTTGATTAATTAATAAGTAATTTAATCCAAATTACTTCATTCTTAACATCTTCATTTAATTACATTCTGTAATTATTAGTCAATTACTTAACTAAGTAATTTCCAAATCATTAATTACATAAAGTAATTATTTATAAAACCCAAGTGTTTAGAATTAATTAAACTAAATTAATTAAAATAAACAATCATATTAAACTAAATTAATTACATTAAGTAATTAATTTCTTAATTACTTTATCAAGTAATTACACTCAACCATTTACAATTGATTATTATTAAATTAATTAATCTAATTAATTATAAAAATTAACCATATTAATTAATTTGTTAAATAATCCTGGTTAATGTCCTTCACTAACCATTCTCTAATTATTTCATTTAGTAATTAACTTAAATTATTTACAACTTAAATTATCTTTAATCATTCATTGATTAAAGTTAATTATTATTTTAATTAACCTCGATTTAAAACTTAATTACATAAATAATATTCATTCATCATTAATTAATAATTCGATTAATGATCTTAATTATAAATTGATTAATCATTAATCAATTATTAATTCAGAATTCAATTAATTAATTAATTAATCTTAATTACCTTATTAATTAAACTAATTCTAAAACATTAATCTTAATTTAAATTTCAAGATAAAACATAACTTAATTATGTTTAAAAAAACAATTTATTTAAATCAAAGTACCCTTGAAATTACTTTAAATTTTCATTTTAAATACAAGTTTTAAATTAAAAGTAATTTAAACTTATCAAAGTTTGAAAATTTTAAAACTTATTTAAATTTCAAGACAAAACAAAAGTTTGTCTTAAAAATGAAATCATAAAAAATTTGAAGTTAAATTCATTTCAAATTTTAGAAGTTTCAATTCATTCTTAGTTTAAAACTTTCAAATTTAAATCTTCTTTTTAAACTTAAAACTGAAGTTCATATTTAGACTTAGATTTCCAGATTTTAAATAAATCTTCAAATCTTACTCATATTTTTAAAAACCTCATTATTAAAAAGTTTAAACTATTTACCAAAATAAAATAGTTAATTAAGTCAAATGTTTGAAACTTTTATTTTTATTTAAAAACTGGGATTTGAATTTAAATCAAAATTTCAAACTTGAATTTGAATTTAAACTTAAACCTTACTTTAAACATAAAACTATAGATTTTAAAAAATTTTAAAACCCAGATTTAAAAACAGGTTTCAGAAATCTGGAAATTTCAGTTCAACCCGAGGTCCCCTAGTACTACTTCGGGTTTAAAGCCTGATTACTCCGAGTCATCATCCTACTTGCTTCGAGCAAACTCAAAAATCTCCCCTGCGCAACAACCAAAACCCCAAACACATCACCAGTAAACTCATCGCCATGCATATGCACGGCGATCCTCGCCCTCTCTGATCATCAGAGACGATCAAACCACAACCAGAAACCCATCGATGCCTTAACATCATCACCAGATCGAACAAATAATCAAAGAATCAAAGTTGAGTGAATTTCCCAAACCTGAAAACATAAATCAGGTTACTGACCAAAACCTGTCAACGGCAACCATACGCCACTCTGACCACCTGAGGTCCACCCACTCCGGCCTCGATCTCCTTCACACACCTACTACACATTCACCAAATACCAGAACACTCGATCAACTATCCAGATCGAAAAGACCTCTTTCACAAAACCCATCAAAACTAGGGTTAAATACTGAAAATCAAAACTGCATCCACCCTAACCAATTTTATCCACATTTCTGATTTTTCTAAGAATCTATGATCCTTCCTCTATAACTCAGAAGAATCCTGAGTTTTCTCAAGTCACAGATTACAAGAATTTGCTTGAATCCCATTTTAGTTCAAGAACAGACTGCAACTAAATCTTACACCTAAAAATCCTAATACTTGATTTAAAAATCAAGTTCCAGTTTAGATATTTGATTTATACTACTAAATTACAATATTAATTTGATTAGGTTTTGATAAAAATAAACATGCATGATGTTTTTTCCCTGTTTCCAGAGTCAAAACTCATAATTTTAACTTATTTGTAATTTTTAAACATGAACTTAAGAAAATAAAACAACTTTACTTTTCATCTTTCATTTTAACAGAAAACTAATTAAAAGGTAAGTGTAATTAATAAAATTTTGCCTGGAAAATCAAAACAGATCAGAAGATAAAGAACAATATGAACATAAACCATTTCCACATCAACAACTACCGATAACACAACAATACTATTTCAATTCAGTAAAACCATGCAACCTATTTTAAAATTTAGGATTTTAAGTTACTCACCTTTTTATTTATTTAAAAGATGTAGAGCCTGTTTTGACCTTCTTTTGAATTTTGCAGAAAGAATGCAGGCTTGACCCTTTGTTTTTTTTTAAATCTGAGTTGCAAACCCTGTTGAAATCTAAATGCTCATGATCCCAGACTCTAATTACTTGCATGCAGAGAGTAGATGCAGTTGCTAATTCCCCAAATGCATGCAGATGCTTATCATTCCCAGGTGATATGAAAATTCATTTCAGATTGCAGAAAAACAGTGTGCAGGCCTATTTGATTTTGAGGAAGTGGAATATGCAGATGTTGGTGAATCAATGCAGATTTGTGGATTTTGAGGATATTCAGATTTGATTTTTGATGAGGGGTTTAACTTGCAATTTGCAAACTGATTTTGGAAGTGGTGTTTAAAGTTTTCTTTTGAATATGCAAGGTTTATGAACAGAATGCAGGGTTTCATTTATGCATATGAAGAAAGTGAGTTTTGATCTTTCTTTTGATTAAGGAAATGAAAAAGAACATGCATGAATGAAGATGCAAGCTAAACTAGATGTATTTTCAGATTTAATGAAATAAAAGAAAATTTAAAACTAAATTTTACACTTGTACAAATTTTACACATTTGTCAATTTGTACATTAGTTTTTGAACACTTGCAAATGAATGAAATTAAGAGATCACGTTTATCACTTTAAAAATGATTAGTATCTAATTTACAAATAAATGTGTGTATTAGCTTAGTTTTAAATTTGTTAGTTTATTTTTAAATATGTGTATAAATTTATAAAAGAAATAAAAACAAACAATGTTTATAAATAAACTTATACATATTAAAGATTAAAACAATTAAGATTTTATACTGTTGAATTTCAATTTCAAATTAAATTCAAAATCAAATATTTTCAATCAAGTTATACATATAAATTCAATTTGAAATAAAAATTACAAATCCTATTCAAAACTTATTTATAAAGACAATACACTATCAATATTTCTTTTATAAATATCTTATTATTAAATTAAAATCATTTTAAAAGAAATAATATTTTTATCAATAAATTATCTATTTTATTAAGCCATAAAACCTTTTTGTTTGTTTATTCTAAATTTAAAACTCAAGGCAATTTAATTTAAACATTTAAATATTTTTCTTATCAAATTTAAAATCATATATTTATTTATGAAATAGTTTTAAAAACTCGATGCTAATTTAAAACAAATCTTCCAAATTACTGCAAATATTAAAACTAGAAAATATGTTTTACTTATTGAAATTAAAACAATACCAATCTATTTAAAATATAAACCATATATTTATATTGTAAATAGAAATCAATCTATTATATTTTTTTTAAAATAACCAATTTAAATATTTACCGAAGAAGATTATTAAATCTATTTGAATAATTATTAACAGAATATCAATATCAATTTAATTTTTAATACAGATTATTAAATTGTTATTGTTAAAAATTCCGGGATATTACAATCCTTCCCCCTTAAAAGAATTTCGTCCTTGAAATTTAAAACAAAGGTAATTTAATAATCTTATCAAAGGTTTATTTTTTTCAAAACACAAGCATATATCAAACATATGCTAACAATCAAAGCAACCAATTCAACCAATCAAACAAATCTAATTATCTAGACAAATTCTAGATAAAATTTTATCGAGTTTTCCCCAAGTATATATATATATATACACCGGGATACTCTCCCTAGAGAATCCAAACAAACAATACTATGAAGCTACAAAGCTCCTATTCAACTATATCTATAACACTAGACAAGATATCAGACTACAGACGAGTCTGACTCAACAACCAAAACTCCAGAACTGCTGGTTCCACAACCAAAGATAGATCATACACGTACTCCCTCAGAGATACGTGAAACTCATCGAATCCTAGTTATCCAAACTGGTAATTCAATCCTGTAGATCAATCACTTAATCTCCTAGATACAGAAAAGATCCAAAACACTTCAGAGCTAGCTTCTCAGACTTACCCAAACTTATAGCTTACTTATGATCGGAGACAACTTATCCAAAATCAAATCTCCGATTTCAGAATCCAAATTCCTTCATTTCTTATCCACAAAACTCTTCAGACGATCTTGGGTTGTCCACAACCTTACTGATCAGCTCGACCTTCGCTGATGCTTCTAGAAACAGACAAAACCAATCAACACAACAAGATGATCTTCTCAAGATCAACCCTACTCTTCATACATCAGAAGACAACAACTTCTTCTGTCCAGAAAAGAAAAGCAGATACACTTCCAAACTGCTTCCGCTGCACAACTCTGATTCGAAGTAGAAAAGAATGCTGAAGAAGAACACAAGCACAACTCAACAACACATCCCAGAATAAGGTTCAACAAATCCATAAGAAACTTTCAGAAGTTCCTCCAAAACTCCGAGTTGCTACACCAACTCAACTCTTGGAACCATTCTTCAATAAAGCTGAACCACCGGTACCACTCCTGGAATCCTAGACGATAAGAAAGCTCAATCTCCAGATGCGAACCAAACTTTGACTTCCTGAAGACATCCAGAAAAATTCAGATAGCCCAAGAGATCACTCAAACAATCGCAAGTCACTTTTGCGATCCACCTAACCAAATCCAAGGAAAACTGTTCTCCCTTTACCAAATAGAACAGCTTACTCTTCACTAGCCAACCCATCGAAGAAACGGGTCCACTTAACTGCTTCTGAACTCCTCTTCAGAAAAACTGCTAAGCCAGAAGATCTCTTGCCAACACCGAGAACATTCCAAGCTGCACTGTTGCCACAGATGCCAAAGAATTCCAAAACAAAGCTCTTCGAGAAACTCAAACCTCAAAGCAAACAAAAACATCAGTTGAACATAGCCACACACCTAAGCAGACTCACCTCCTTAACTTGTTCCAAAGAAAACATCTTCGAGAACATCCATAGTCACTGCATTTCATCACATAGCTACTACTTCCTGAGGTATCCAAAATACCATTACTTGCTTCTGCCCAGCCGACAGATCCAAACTCTACTCATCATCTTCATAAAATTAACTCCGAACCTCAACAGGTTACCTTCAGAGATCAATGAAGTTCTTTATCACTACAGAGCTCACTCGAGACGGTATTAAGTCTACAGTCTCGACAAATACTTCCAACCTCAAATATTCAAACTCCAACCAATGGCAGTAGTGTCACACACACTACTACCCCATCTACCTTTAGAACTTATATTGGAAAACCCGAACAGGTAACCCAACAGATAGGTAGAAATGAATATATTTATATATTTAAAATTACAAATACGCTCTCTCAAGAAAGACACCGCTACAGAGCCTAGGTATTCACTCAACATAATGCTCTGATACCAAGTGAAACGACCCGACTTTCTTACCATAGAAAATCACATCATTTTTAAGAAAGAAAGGGATAGAAAAGAGAATAGAAAGAAGAGAAGAAAGAAACAACATCAGAATCTAAACAACGGAACGAATAAATTATATTAATAACATAAATATTACATAATTTACAACCATTATCAGAGTTCACAGATATACAACACATACTAGACAGTTATAAACACCTGTCTAGTTATACAACTCAAATCAGTACAAGAAACAACTCAGAGAAAATTACACAGCGGAATACTATATATATCTACACGCAGAAGCCTCCTGCTCCATTGCTCCTCCATAATTCGTCAAAGCAAACCTGAATCCTAACCTGAAACCCTTGGCTACTCGTAAAAATTTGAGTACCCAAGAGTTTATGAAAAACAAAACAATAAACTCCGGGTCAGACATGGGTCTGGTGTGAGTAACGGGTTAAAGTTGCTTAACTTTTTTAGAAAAATCTTTTGAAAAGAAAGGTATCACGTAAGACTTCCCACACATAAACATGGAAAAGTTTTTACCTTACGCTAACCAAAACATTTGATAGGAAATCTGATGATATTATAATAGTGTCTAGGGTTTTCAAATAAATATGAAATAGCTGAAATTGTTACATTCATTAAATTTCAGCTACTAGCCACAAAAGTGGGTAATACAATCAAAACCGTTGGCACTTATTGGATTTTGGATTCCATACAATGACAGGGCTACTGGGGTACCCCCGTCACAGTACGTGGCCTAGATCAACGTACCGAGGAGTACGCCCGCTCCCCTACAACACAAGGCCGGACCCATTCCTCACTGAACAGTTCCGAACAAGACAACCCCGTGGTTGACAACCACCCACACAGCCGAATATAAAGGGACTTCTAGACAGGGTAAATCTCGCTCTCCAGTGGAAGCGACTCACGAAGCCCTGCTGCACCTCCCATGTTTTAGCCATTCCCGGTTGATGAGGCTTGAGGCTACGATTACCTTTATAGGACATATCACTTAGAATGCTCATCGTCCACCTGACGATGTTCTGAAAGCATTCAATCCATACAAGTTCGTTCCGGGTTCGAACGAAACCGAAGGCATTATCTCGTTGCACTTATATTGGAATCACCCTCAGAGTCAACGACACTAACGCTTGCACTCTGAATCACCATCTCGAATCTATAAGAACTAGTCCGTCAACTCATTACGGAATCACCCACAGAGTTATACTGACGTATAGTCCTTACACCTTGAGTCTTTACAAAGCTCCATTTTGATTCACGACCTAACGTTATTTGGAATCGATGTAGTTTTCGGATATCCAAATATGGAAACCCGATCCCGGTCTCGTCGAAATCCAAAGCGTGTCTTTTATGTCCAAGTTGTTTTAAAGTTTTTAAAACAATTCAATTACGGTATATATATACACACAGATAGATAATTCATAAATCACAGTTGATAATCAAAAAAACAGGTAATCCACATTATCAATATCATAATAGATAATCCATATATTACCATCACAATAGATAATCTAAGTTATCATCACAATACAACCAAGCATCCATACCATACAATATTATTTATCTCATTACTGAGATTACTTTTATTCAAGACAATCAAGTTCACACATTCATCCATAAGCAATGATTTATTCATAATCATATAATTAATTTTAAATGAATTAAATTAACTATCTCTATCTCTAATTAATTTAAAGTGAATTAAATTAATTACCCCATCTTTAATTAATTTAAAATAAATTAAATTAATTACTTCACTAATATATATCTTACTTACTCAATCATTTAACTGATTACAATAAATTAATCATTCATTATTAATTACCTTAATTAATCACTCTTGATTAATTATCCTTGATTACACTCATGTAATTATCCTTAATTAATTTCACAAATTAATTATTCTCAACCAAGCAGTACTTAACCTTTAATTACTTCAATTAATTAATTAATCATAATTAATTACCTTTAATTACTTATCATTGATTAATTAATCATCTTTAATTACATCATTAATTAAAATAATTATTGATCTTTAATTATTTCTTAAATTAATTACCTTAAGTAATTAACTCGTAATTATTAATCATCCCAGATTAATTACATTTAGTAATTAACTAACTTAATTACTTTATTTAAACCAAATGAATTATCCTTAATTAATTTCTTAATTAATCCCTTGATTAATTAATAAGTAATTTAATCCAAATTACTTCATTCTTAACATCTTCATTTAATTACATTCTGTAATTATTAATCAATTACTTAACTAAGTAATTTCCAAATCATTAATTATATAAAGTAATTATTTATAAAACCCAAGTGTTTAAAATTAATTAAACTAAATTAATTAAAATAAACAATCATATTAAACTAAATTAATTACATTAAGTAATTAATTTCTTAATTACTTTATCAAGTAATTACACTCAAACCATTTACAATTGATTATTATTAAATTAATTAATCTAATTAATTATAAAAATTAACTATATTAATTAATTTGTTAAATAATCCTGGTTAATGTCCTTCATTAACCATTCTCTAATTATTTCATTTAGTAATTAACTTAAATTAATTACAATTTAAATTATCTTTAATCATTCATTGATTAAAGTTAATTATTATTTTAATTAACCTTGATTTAAAACTTAATTACATAAATAATATTCATTCATCATTAATTAATAATTCAATTAATGATATTAATTATAAATTGATTAATCATTAATCAATTATTAATTCAGAATTCAATTAATTAATTAAATTAATTAATTAATCTTAATTATCTTATTAATTAAACTAATTCTAAAACATTAATCTTAATTTAAATTTCAAGATAAAACATAACTTAATTATGTTTAAAAAACAATTTATTTAAACCAAAGTACCCTTGAAATTACTTTAAAATTTCATTTTAAATACAAGTATTAAATTAAAAGTAATTTAAACTTATCAAAGTTTGAAAAATTAAAAACTTATTTAAATTTCAAGACAAAACAAAAGTTTGTCTTAAATATGAAATCATAAAAAATTTGAAGTTAAATTCATTTCAAAATTTTAGAAGTTTCAATTCATTCTTAGTTTAAAACTTTCAAATTTAAATCTTCTTTTTAAATTTAAAACTGAAGTTCATATTTAAACTTAGATTTCCAGATTTTAAATAAATCTTCAAATCTTACTCATATTTTTAAAAACCTCATTATTAAAAAGTTTAAAGTATTTACCAAAATAAAATAGTTAATTAAGTCAAATGTTTGAAACTTTTATTTTTATTTAAAAACTGGGATTTGAATTTAAATCAAAATTTCAAACTTGAATTTGAATTTAAACTTAAACCTTACTTTAAACATAAAACTATAGATTTTAAAAATTTTTAAAACCCAGATTTAAAAACTGGTTTCAGAAACCTGGAAATTTCAGTTCAACCCGAGGTCCCCTAGTACTACTTCGGGTTTAAAGCCTGATTACTCCGAGTCGTCGCCCTACTTGCTTCGTGCAAACTCAAAAATCTCCCCTGCGCAACAACCAAAACCCCAAACACATCACCAGTAAACTCATCGCCATGCATATGCACGGCGATCCTCGCCCTCTCTGATCATCAGAGACGATCAAACCACAACCAGAAACCCATCGATGCCCTAACATCATCACCAGATCGAACAAATAATCAAAGAATCAAAGTTGAGTGGAATTTCCCAAACCTGAAAACATAAATCAGGTTACTGACCAAAACCTGTCAACGGCAACCATACGCCGCTCCGACCACCTGAGGTCCACCCACTCCGGCCTCGATCTCCTTCACACACCTACTACACATTCACCAAATACCAGAACACTCGATCAACTATCCAGATCGAAAAGACCTCTTTCACAAAACCCATCAAAACTAGGGTTAAATACTGAAAATCAAAACTGCATCCACCCTAACCAATTTTATCCACATTTCTGATTTTTCTAAGAATCTATGATCCTTCCTCTATAACTCAGAAGAATCCTGAGTTTTCTCAAGTCACAGATTACAAGAATTTGCTTGAATCCCATTTTAGTTCAAGAACAGACTGCAACTAAATCTTACACCTAAAAATCCTAATACTTGATTTAAAAATCAAGTTCCAGTTTAGATATTTGATTTATACTACTAAATTACAATATTAATTTGATTAGGTTTTGATAAAAATAAACATGCATGATGTTTTTTTCCTGTTTCCAGAGTCAAAACTCATATTTTTAACTTACTTGTAATTTTTAAACATGAACTTAAGAAAATAAAACAACTTTACTTTGCATCTTTCATTTTAACAGAAAACTAATTAAAAGGTAAGTGTAATTAATAAAATTTTGCCTGGAAAATCAAAACAGATCAGAAGATAAAGAACAGTATGAACATAAACCATTTCCACATCAACAACTACCGATAACACAACAATACTATTTCAATTCAGTAAAACCATGCAACCTATTTTAAAATTTAGGATTTTAAGTTACTCACCTTTTTATTTATTTAAAATATGTAGAGCCTGTTTTGACCTTCTTTTGAATTTTGCAGAAAGAATGTAGGCTTGACCCTTTGTTTTTTTTAAATCTGAGTTGCAAACCCTGTTGAAATCTAAATGCTCATGACCCCATACTCTAATTACTTGCATGCAGAGAGTAGATGCAGTTGCTAATTCCCCAAATGCATGCAGATGCTTATCATTCCCAGGTGATATGAAAATTCATTTCAGATTGCAGAAAAACAGTGTGCAGGCCTATTTGATTTTGAGGAAGTGGAATATGCAGATGTTGGTGAATCAATGCAGATTTGTGGATTTTGAGGATATTCAGATTTGATTTTTGATGAGGGGTTTAACTTGCAATTTGCAAACTGATTTTGGAAGTGGTGTTTAAAGTTTTCTTTTGAATATGCAAGGTTTATGAACAGAATGCAGGGTTTCATTTATGCATATGAAGAAAGTGAGTTTTGATCTTTCTTTTGATTAAGGAAATGAAAAAGAACATGCATGAATGAAGATGCAAGCTAAACTAGATGTATTTTCAGATTTAATGAAATAAAAGAAAATTTAAAACTAAATTTTACACTTGTACAAATTTTACACATTTTTCAATTTGTACATTAGTTTTTGAACGCTTGTCAAATGAATGAAATTAAGATATCACATTTATCACTTTAAAAATGATTAGTATCTAATTTACAAACAAATGTGTGTATTAGCTTAGTTTTAAATTTGTTAGTTTATTTTTAAATATGTGTATAAATTTATAAAAGAAATAAAAACAAACAATGTTTATAAATAAACTTATACATATTAAAGATTAAAACAATTAATATTTTATGCTGTTGAATTTCAAATTCAAATTAAATTCAAAATCAAATATTTTCAATCAAGTTATACATATAAATCAATTTGAAATAAAAAATACAAATCCTATTCAAAACTTATTTATAAAGACAATACACTATCAATATTTCTTTTATAAATATCTTATTATTAAATTAAAATCATTTTAAAAGAAATAATATTTTTATCAATAAATTATCTATTTTATTAAGCCATAAAACCTTTTTGTTTGTTTATTCTAAATTTAAAACTCAAGCCAATTTAATTTAAACATTTAAATATTTTTCTTATCAAATTTAAAATCATATATTTATTTATGAAATAGTTTTAAAAACTCGATGCTAATTTAAAACAAATCTTCCAAATTACTACAAATATTAAAACTAGAAAATATGTTTTACTTATTAAAATTAAAACAATACCAATCTATTTAAAATATAAACCATATATTTATATTGTAAATAGAAATCAATCTATTATTTTTTTTAAAATAAAATAACCAATTTAAATATTTACTGAAGAAGATTATTAAATCTATTTGAATAATTATTAGAATATCAATATCAATTTAATTTTTAATACAGATTATTAAATTGATATTGTTAAAAATTCCGGGATATTACAGATGGTCGCTCCTCAACAGCCTTATTCTCCGCGCTAGTTGACAGCATTGCTCCGTAGTGTTCTTGGCTAGCGTGGGTATAGAGGTGAGGCGTCACAGCTTGGTATCAGAGCCAAACATCGGAACAATGTAGAATAGATTAACAAGGATCATCGTCCTAAGTCCATCTTAGGAGTCGTGCTTTAGGATTTAATTCGAGTCTTCGTACCGATCCATCCTATTTTCTTTATGATTCCTTGTTTTATCTACCAAGATTGCTTGATATTCATTTGGTGAATAACCTTTTTCTTCTTCTTTCTTTCTTTCTAAAGGGAGAGAAATAGTTAGACCTGGCCGTCCCAGCGCCGGTCAATCTAGTGCTACTCCCCAAGATGGAGTTTTTATGTCTGCCCCAGCAGCTTCTTGATTTAGTAAAGAATGCTCAAGCGGCTGGTTCTAATTCGGAACCAACTCATCCTAAGTCTGGATTTGCACGCTTGTGCAACGATTATACCAACTTGGGTGGAAAGCCATTCAAAGATTTTGAAACTATTATTGAAGTCCAGGCTTGGCTGAGATCGTGCGATAGAATCTTTTCACGCATGAATCTTATTGATCTTCACCGTGTTCAGGTGGCCTCTAGTATGCTCCAAGAAAGAGCATTGGACTGGTATGAACTTCTTATTTCTGAAATCAATGAAGAGGATCTCACTTGGGAGAAATTCCGAGAACGCTTCGAATTAAAATTTGTGCCAGAAGCTGAGAAGGTGACTTTGGCTCGCCGTTTTATTGACCTTGTTCAAGGTGAATCTTATATGACAGACTATGTCGCATCCTTCGAATCTCTTTCCAAGTACGAGGTTGAATACATTAATACCCCCTTGAAGAAAAATCAGAGATTTGTGTATGGCTTGAACAAGAATCTCAAGAAGCCATTACTTCTTAAATTAGAAATTTCTTTTGATCAACTGATTGATATCGCTCTTCGTCTTGAAGAGGCGGATAGGGAAAACGATGTTGAAGTTGTGGGTGCCAAACCGAACTTCAACAACAACAACAAGAAGAGGCCAAACAAATTCAAAGGTCCTTATCCCAACAAAAAGGGTAAGCAAGCAACTCCTGCTGCAAAGGCTCCTTCTCCTAGTAGTGGGAAATGCTTCAACTGTGGGTCTAGGGACCATTTTGCGAACAAGTGTTCAAAGCCCCATTGTTGTCGCTATTGTAAGAGCCCAGATCATTATATACATCAATGCCTCAAACTTGAAGGCAAGAAGGAGGGAAAGTTAAACGTTTCCCAAGCCTCTGGCAACACATCTCGTGGTCAAGGTATATTTCATTCTATCCTTGATGGTATTATTAAATTTCATGATCAACCTATTCGAGTTCTTTTTGATACGGGAGCATCCCATTCTTTTATATCAAAAGAGCTTGTTGATACTTTTTCTTTAAGTGTTGCTGCTTTAATGACTTCTTTGAGAATTGCGAATCCGGTTGGTGGATCCGCAACACTCAGTTTATTGTGTAAGGATGTCGAGATTATTTTATGCGATTTTTCTTTCCTAGCCGATTTGCATGTCATGCGTTATTTAGGCTTTGGAATGATTTTGGGAATGGATTGGTTTAACCGTTATGAAGCTCATATCCTATGTCCTGACCGGACTATTCATCTTCGACATCCTCAATCTGTTAAGCAGATTTCTATTATTCTCAAAGATTCGGATTCCACTTTATCTGCATCTTTATATTCTTTAAATCCTCGTGATGATGATAATGATGAAGAGGAAGACATCATTTCTTTTATTCACGTTGTTCGTGAATTTTCCAACATATTTGAGCCCGTTTTAGGATTACCACCTAAGGGAGCAATTGAGTTCAGAATTAATCTTATCCCTGGAGCTCAACCTATTACTCGTCCTCCTTATCGGTTGTCCAATAAAGAAAATGAGAAGATGCGCATACAATTATCCGATTTGGAAATGAAGCAATTTATTCGCTCTAGTTCCTCGCCTTGAGGAGCTTCGGCTATTTTCGTGAAGAAATCTGATGGTACACTTAGGCTTTGCACTGACTACGGCAAGCTTAATGATCTTACAATTAAAAATAAATATCCTTTTCCACGGATTGATGATTTATTTGACCAACTTAGCGGCGCTAGAGACTTTCACAATTGGACTTGGCTACCGGTTTTCATCAGCTTCATATTGCAGAGGATAGCATTCCTTTGACATTTTTTCGTACGCGCTATGGATCTTATGAATGGCTTGTTATGCCATTTGGTTTGACGAATGCTCCGGCTTATTTCGTTGACCTTATGAATCGAGTTTTCAAAGACTTCCTCGATCGGCTTGTTCTCATCTTTATTGATGATATTCTAGTGTATTCAAAAACCGAGGAGGAGCATGAAAAACATCTTCAGATTGTGTTAGAAACTCTTAAGAGCAATCAATTAAAAGCAAAATTTTCTAAATGCCACTTTTGGCAATCTCGTGTGAAGTTTCTCGGTCATATTATTTCCGAATCCGGAATTTCCGTAGATCCTTCAAAGATTGAAGCGATTCAAGATTGGAAGAGACCGGAGAGTGTGACGGAAATCTGTAGCTTCCTTGGATTGGCGGGTTATCCCCGTCGTTTTATCCAAGACTTTTCTAAAATTGTCGTGCCTCTTACTGGCTTAACAAAGAAAGGTGTTAAATACATTTGGTCGGACAAATGTGAAGCTTCTTTTCAGAAATTAAAAGAACTCCTTTCCAATGCTCCTATTCTTGTGATTCCCGAAGGAAATCAAGATTTTGTTATTTATACCGATGCTAGCCGCGTTGGTTTGGGTGCCGTTCTTATGCAGAGAGAACGTGTTATTGCTTATGCTTCTAGGCAATTGAAGCCAGCCGAGACTAGATATGCCACTCATGATTTAGAGCTCGCGGCTATTGTTTTCTCCCTTCGTATTTGGCGTCATTATCTTTTGGGAGAAAAGTTTATTCTTTATACCGACCATAAATCTTTGAAGTATCCATTTTCTCAAAAGGAATTAAATTTGCGTCAACAACGTTAGCTCGAATTTCTTGCATCTTATGATCTTGATATTCTTTATACTCCCGGAAGGGGAAATCGTGTTGCGGATGCACTTAGTCGTAAGCAAGAAGCAGTTGTTTCTATGATGATATCCGAATGGAATGATCTCGGAATTTTATCCACTTGTGAAATTCGAGACCGTGTTTTCGATTTATGTTCATCTCTTGTTTTATGTAGCCTTGAGGCTCATCCTTCTCTTTTAGACCGCATTCTTGAAGCTCAAAGGCTATATCCCGAATTGGCTCTTCTTAGCCAAAATATTAAGGATAAAATTGATATTGAAGGTTTGAAAGACTTTGATATTGATTCTCGTGGCGGCACTCGGAAATTTGTTAGACTTATTGTGCCAAATATTAGTGATCTTCGTAAAGATATTTTAGAAGATTCACATCGTTCTAAATTTACCATTCATCCCGGTAGTAGTAAAATGTACGCGGATATGAAGCGGCTTTATTATTAGGAGGGAATGAAATCTGATATTGCTAAATTTGTTAAGTGTTGCATGACTTGCCAACTTGTCAAGGCCGAACATCAAAGGCCCGGTGGGTTATTGCAACCTTTAGAAATTCCAATTTGGAAGTGAGATCAAATTTCCAAGGATTTTGTTGACGGCCTTCCCCGTTCTCGTTCGGGTCATGATAGCCTATGGGTTATAGTTGATAGACTTACTAAATTCGCCCATTTTATTCCCGTTCGGTCTAACCGAACCGTTCCTCTTTTGGCCAAACTTTTTATCAAGGAAATCGTTAAATTGCATGGTGTTCCTACTTCTATTGTTAGCGATCGTGATCCATTGTTTACTAGTGGATTTTGGAAGAGTCTTCAAAAAGCTTTAGAAATGAAGCTTAATTTTAGCACCGCTTATCACCCCCAGTCCGATGGACAAACCGAGCGTGTGAATCAAACTCTTGAAGATCTTCTTCGTGCTTGTATGCTTGATTTCGGTGGAAGTTGGGAAGATCATATTTCTCTTGTTGAATTTTCCTATAATAATAGCTTCCAATCTAGTATTGGTATGGCACCTTTCGAGGCACTTTACGGAATGCCATGCCGATCTCCTTCTTGTTGGCTTGAGGCCGGTGAGAAGCTGTTTTTAGGTCTAGATTTTATTCGTGATTCCACAGAAAAGGTTGACCTTATTCGTCATAGGATGAAAGAAGCTCAAAGTAGGCAAAAATCCTATGCCGATAATCGGAGAAGGAAGTTAGAATTTTCTGTGGAAGATTCTGTTTTCATTCGTGTTTCACCTATGAAAGGTGTTGTACGTTTCAGTCGATCGGGAAAATTAGCGCCTCGATATATTGGGTCATTTCCTATCACTGAACGTATTGGTTCCATGGTTTATCGCCTTTTATTACCGGCTCAGTTTTCTTCTATTCATGACGTGTTTCACGTCTCTCAACTAAGGAAGTGCCTTCGAGATTCCGATTCTATTATTGAGCCCGGTGTTGTCGAAGAAATTGAAGTTTCACCCAATTTAACTTATGAGCAGCATCCTATTCGAATTATTGCTTCGGAGGTTAAACGCCTTCGAAATAAAGATGTTCCGCTTGTGAAAGTTCAATGGTCCTCAAATCCTAAAGATTGCTCTTGGGAATCTAGAGAGTTCATCGAGCGAACACATCCGGACTTACTTTCCCGTGCTCTTTAAGGTGAACCTTTTATTTCAAATTTCTTTTGTGATGAATATGCTCTCATGGTTGTTACTATATATCTTCTTCTTAAATATTGCGAGGACGCAATTTCTTTAAGGAGGGGAGTCTGTAACAACACGCATATTTATCGATTTTATATTTAAATATTTTATCTATACTCGAAATTTAGTCCGAAAAGCTACTTTTTGCATACGGTCGAATTAGGACTCGGGACCACTTCCATTGAGTTCAAAACGCCGTTTGCGATCTTTATGAGTATAAACTCTGATATGTTTGGAGTTAGTGGAATTTTGCCACTTTTCACTTAGGGCTTTGGTTTGGGCTGAGCCCTATAACCCCACTTATTAACTCAATCCCAACCCTCTCCTCTTCATTTACTTCCTTTCTATTTTCCTAACACTCGAGCTTTTATAACAATGGAGAGTGGAATGGGAAATTGAAACTCATGCCCTAGTTCTCTTTTGCAAATCAAGCTTTAGCTCCAAACTAATAGAAGAAACTTTGGTAAGCCTCTTCTTCTCCAACTCATTCTCTTATCAATTTTAGAAATTCCTAAACCTAACTTTGGGAATGTTCTTCATTTTGAGCATAGATTCAAGCTCGTTTGGGTTGTGTTGTAGAGTGGTTGATTCTCCCTTTGCTTTCAAGCTTCTTCTTCATTGTTTTTGTGAAAATGTGAGATTTTTATCTCACATCTTAGTCTATAACTATCTTCGATTGTTAGGTATGAATTTCTAACGCTTATTCTTGTACAATTGCGTTTGGTTTGGATTGATTTGGTGAATATTTCAATTTTTGGTGTTTTGGGTTCAATTCTTAAAAAATCATAACTTTGATGTCTAGATCATGTTTTTGGCGATGAACCGAAGAGCTTCTATGGCCGGGTAGTCGATTGGCTTAAACCCTTAGTGTCGTTGCTCGACCGATAACAATTGGGAAGGGAATGGCATTTATTAGATTGGCATGGGAGTGCTGGCAACAGGCTCCGGTCGACCGAGCTCAGGGTCTGGTCGACCGACCTGCTACCCGAGCACTCCCTGCCTCTGGTTTGCATGTGCAGATTACAGGCTCCAGTCGACCGAGCTCAGGGTCCGCGACCGACCTGCTACCCGAGCACTTCCATCTTTGGTTCGGTCAACCGACTCAGGGAGTCCGGTTGACCGACCTGCTCCTATTTGCCAAATTTGCCTATTTTGTTGAATTTCCAACTTTAATCGATTCTTGTTGTTTCCCTTTTGTTGTTATCATTTATTATCAACTTTGATGACATTTTCTTTGGGAATTTTCGAAATATCCATTTTGATGGATTTGATATCGATTTCTTTGGATTTTATTCACGTCTTCGTATGTGAATTTTTATGATTGATTGTTTCTACAATCACTTCTATGATTTGTCACTTTAAAATATAAAAGTTTTCTATGCTAGTAGTAAATATCAAAACCCTTTCATCAAAACGATTTCAACACCATTTTATTACAAAGCTCCTTTCTCAAACCGTTTTCCAATCTATTAGTATATACAAACCTTTACCTCACTCGTATGAGAAATCTAATTAAACGGCTTAGTAAAACGAGTGGTATAAAACGCTTGCGTTTACTTCGTCGGTTAATTCTTTGACTTGTTCGATCGAAACTCTTGTGACAATTTTCGAGTGGAAATCTACAATTTGTTCGTAAATATTTAAGTTAAGCTAGTGGTTATGGGACATTAAGCTAAGCTCATATATTTACTAGCTTAGTGTAATTGACACTTCTTGATGATCATGACGATCATTTTTTTATGATTTAGACTAGCAATTGTGTGATGTCTCTTTGTCTGCGAGGGAGACTAGACCCCGTTTCAGTGTGATTACGACTCACACATGTGGGGTAGGACCCCATGGTCTTCAGGCCATTCGTGTGTCAAAAATTAACGGCTAGCTACCATGAGATAGCATCTCGCTCGTGTGATACATATGTTGGTGAGTTTTCATGCTCCCGTTCGTGTGATAGGCTCCTCTCCTTTTTTATGATTTCTGGATTTCGTGTGTTGATTTCTGGAATTTGTGCTTCACCAATTTTAGTGATTTTCATTGATATGATTTATCAATTTTTGTGCATTGGTGAATTCGTATGTCATTGACTTGTTGTGAATACAAGTTTTGGGTATGAAACCCTTTTTGGATCTTTGAGAAGATTCTTGTGATATTGATTAATCTCATGTTGATTTTCAATTGCATACTTATAGTAGTATGCCATTATGGTTATCATATGTTTATGCCATATCTTTTATTCTATATCATGTCATCTGATATTTATAGCTAGACTGATCCGTTTATTATTTTCTTATGAAATAAGACTCGGGTCAGAACGAGATGTTACAGGTGCTTCTGTTTGACTTCTCTCCAAGGATTCATTACTCTGACTTTTGGCTAACTACTTAGATTAGTAGTTTTTGTTGTAAACATTTGAGATATAGACTCTATGATGTATACTTATTCTTTTGTATAGCACATGTTGCTATTCTTTTGGGTTATTGTGGATCTTTCTGACCACTACTATGATGTACACTTTCATGTGTTATATATTCATATCTTTTTCCGCCTTTGTGATATGGATGTCTGTGACTGATTTGTGTTATGTTTATTTCTATATTTGTTTCCGAAGATTATTATAGCCACTGTGTAGTAACTTTGAGTTTGTATCGATGTGTCGGATTTCCTTTCGAAATCAAATGCATGTTAAACTATCCGACATAGCGTGCTCGCACAAAGCAATTGCACGGATGGTCGCTCCTCAACAGCCTTATTCTCCGCGCTAGTTGACAGCATTACTCCGTAGTGTTCCTGGCTAGCGTGGGTATAGAGGTGGGGCGTCACAGCAGCGGAATAACGATACGATATTCAAGTTCACTTTAACTTATTTCGTTTCAACAAAGAATGATCTTTTAGAAAATCTTATTAATAGTTGACTTAGAAGCGCAAATTTTTGGTCCGACTACAAATTTCCAAAATTATTCTTCGTATTTTATTCTTTATTAATAGCTGTAATATATTTGTTGTCACACTCTTTTGGTATTAGCATGAAATTCCAAAAATGCCTTTTTACAGAAATTATTAACATTTAGCATCGTCTAAAAGTAGGATCTGACAATTAAGCTTCTTTTACAAGTTCAAACTTTCCTCTAGAAATATTTACCAAGTCCTAATATCACTTAAAAATAGGATGTAACAAATAAACTGCTTTACAAATTTGTTTTTTATCAATTAATAATGTTTTTTTATTAATTATTAATATAAATAAAAATTTAAACTCACTAGAAATTAAATATTGAAACTTAGAAATAAAATTTCAAATTAACTACGTATGATTCGAATATGACTAAATACATATAGAAATCATTTTCTTTTGAACATATTAAATAAATACAATTTGCAGAAAAACAATTCAGCATTCTTCATCACGCGCGAAGCGCGTGCGGTAACGTTCGTAAAAATAGTGTGAATCGTGCTTGCCGTACCTCGTAAAAATAGGGTGAAATATGGAAGTGGTCAAGGTGGATGAAAGGAGTCCGTTGATGAGTACAAATAGTTAATCTTGCGGTTATTAAATTAACAATTAACAATTAAAAAAATTACAAATAAATATTTAATTGTGCTGGAAGCCTAGGACGTTCAACTTGCTGCTATTTATCTTCCGCGCAAAGGCAAATGATCTTCTAAAGGGAAATAACTAGAAAGGGGAAAAAAACCCTAGCTCTAACCTTATCTCCAAAATTTATATCCATCAATTTCGCCGAATTCGATACATTCAATGTTTGATTGACCAAGCTTTTCATCAGATGTTCTGAAGCAGCCATCAAAAGCAACGAAGAATCTCTTCCAACACGATTTGAGTCAAATCCGTTGCTGAATAACGTCCTAATTATAATTTTTGATTGGAACCGAAAGGTCGCATCAGATCGGTTCACTTTGTGCTTTCTAATTAGTAATATTGGACGTTTTGCGCCGGATATAGAGTGGTAGATCTGATTATCGAAGATTTGCGGTGTGATTTTTGAATCAACTCGGGGATAAAGGCTGCGATTCTGCTTTCAAATATTCAGTTTTGCCGCTGGAGCAGAGAAAGATTGGATTTTGCTGAAAAGAGCGTAGACATCAAGGGAAAAGAAGATACTCTTTGTATTGTTTGTTCAGTTTGTTTTAGTTTGGAATCGGGCTTGAATTTATTTTTAGCCTTTTATCTTGATTCATTTTTTAGTGGAAAATTTTATTTGTGGATTAATACTTTTATTTTGCTGTGATTAAGTTTAAAAAAAAGAAAATAATTACCAAAAAAAGGCAAAAACTATACATACAAAAATGGCTGTGTACTACAAATTTAAAAGTGCAAAAGATTATGATTCTATACCTATTGAGGGTCAGTTCATATCTGTTGCGAATTTGAAAGAGCGGATTTTTGAATCCAAGCATTTGGGAAGGGGTACTGATTTCGATTTGATGATCTCCAATGCTCAGAATAATGAAGGTTGGTTTGTTTATTTTAAGAAAGGTGAATGTTTGAGTAGTTTATTAAATAAGGAAATAATGTAACTGAAACTGAAACAGAATATGGCAGTTAATGGTCTGAAACTACCAGTGAACTTGAAGTTAGACTCATAGAATATTGGCGCTAAATTTAGGGAGCTGGTCTTTATAATTATTCATTTATTTTCATAGAATATTGTTCGGCAAAATGGTGCATAGTAAGTTAATTGAGTGTTATAATCCGTAGGTATAATATATGGTGTTTAAATAACTTCTACAAGTCTGGCAAACCAAAACAATATACATTTCGTAGATTCTTTCAACTTTCATTTCTCATTCTTTTGAGCATGAGAAAATAATTTTGTTTTCTTTTGTATTGTTAGTGGATATAGGGTTTTATATCAATGTGGTCCGGGTTGAGATGAACATGGTTTAAGGAGTGAACCCTGAAGGAAAAAACCGGTGATCATTTTATTTGGACTGTTTGACTGGCACCTTTTTGATCAGTATCTGTGTGATACGACAACCTACACCGAGTGTTCATTATTTTTAAACAGTGTCCTAGACCATTTAACTTTTGTCTAATTTTAGGTTCAGTCAATGCTAAATTTTCTTTAACAATTGAGGTATAACCATGCTGAGTTTAGATTTTGTATTAATTTTTATTTAAGTTAGGTGAATAATATACTTGATATGACATTTTTTTTTCTTTTTATTTCAACTCTTTCGTTGAGCTTGAGTTTACAATGTTATAGTTAGCGTACAAACATATTGTTTTTATCTAATTTCAGTCTGGATTATGCCAAATATTTTTCTTTGAAAATTGAAGTATAACTGTGTGGAGTCAGGATTATGGATTTTATCCATATTAGTTGAAGATCTATTTCTTTTCTTTTCATTCAGTTCTTCGGTCAAGCTTATTCCAACGATAATTATAGCTTAAGTAGGCATACAATTTTGCATTAACCTTAAGTTGCTCAACAAAAATCACCAAACTTCTTTAAAGCCAGACATGACTGGATTTGTTAGTGGGGATGAAGCTTTAGTTTAGCTGCTTATGCTAGTTGAAAGAGATATGAATAGTTTAATCTGTACAATAAATCTTTATATGGACGTTATCATTACCACTTTTGAATTTCAGAGTATGTCGATGAAGCTGCAATGATACCAAAAAATACATCTGTTCTAATTCGTCGTATCCCTGGACGTCCTCGGAAGCCTATTGTTACACAGAGAGACGAGTAATGTTTTGCACCTTGACATTGATTTTTCCTTTACTTCTGTATATCTGCATTATCGATATCTTAGCAAGTTAATGGATGTGGTATGGTGGAGTCAAATTGCTCAGGATTCTTTGTGATAGATATCAGATTTGATATTTTGATAACAGATGTATATTTTATACACGGAATGTAACCAATGCATAGTTGATATTTATAGGCGCAGATAATATTTGCTTGTTAACTGTTGCTAACTGAAGTATGATTAAATTAGTCAAGTAGTAGAATATTTTATTTATACTTGAGAAAGCATTTGTCAATTCATAACTGTTATTTAGGCTGGTTTACGTCTGATTATCATTAGAAATGTCAATTGTTTTCTCTGATTAGTTTTGGGTTAACGTTCAAAATTGTGGATGAAATCGCATTATTGCATGATGATGATGATGATGATATGACAATTTCCAGCTGTTTATTCTAACCATCTTCAAATGTAAAACCTTCTGTGTAAATGTTAGTATCTTACACACACACATGTATATGTATCAAGGTTCGTGATCTCCGTTTTGGCCTTTTTAATATTAGAAATTTCTATCTAATTCATAAATTTCAGAAATTTCGGTTCACAATTCGGATTTCATTATTTATTTTTCATATAATTACACATATATATATATATATATATATATATATATATATATATATGTATGTACATATATATATGGATATGTTTAATTAATTGAAACAGGATGTGTAATTTATTTTTAATTGAAAAGTATGATGCAAATGAACAATATTGATTAATTATAAATATTTATAACATTAACAAATATTTATTTATTACTTCTTAACTTTTTTTAGTTACGCTTTTAATATATTTTCCGATTTTGCGTAATTATGAAGTGAACTTCAGATTTCTTATGTATTTGAAACTCAAATTAATTTTTTGAATCGGAGTTTCGGTTTGGTTTCAATTCCTGTTTACTACTGAAACCGGAATGGAAAGACCATAATTTCGGTGGTGTTTCAGTCGAAACTTCAAAGCTTGATATGTATGTGTGTATGCACAGACATACATTCATACATCCGATATTCTATTATTTGCGTCTTAAATCTCAATTTTGCATTGGATGTTCTCTTTGATTTTATCTGTTACTTTCCCCTTCAGTCAATACTACTTACATGCACTGTAATTGCAATGTTGGTGTGATGCTAATTTAGTGATAATGGGTTAAATAGCTGATGAATATCCTCATGATACTATAGTAGTAGGTTTTAGCGCGTGAATGTGTTATGTTATTTTACAGACCAAAGATAATAGAGAATACATCAGAGGAACTTCCTCCACAGAGTAGTTTGTTTCCCACCTCAACTAATATGAATTTTGTAAGTTTGAAATCCTCATTCGTTCATTTATGTCTGCAAAATGATAATATTTTGTTTATAATACGTCCTGTACTTGTAAAATTAATTATAGCCTGAAGAATCAGAATGGGATGAGTTTGGCAATGATTTGTATGCTACTCCTGATGTTGTTCCTGCTCAATCGAGTAACCCAACTATTGATGTTTCTACCGCCAACATGATTGACGAGGAGAACAAAATCAAAGCTTTAATTGAAACCCCTGCACTTGATTGGAGCCGGTTCGTTTTTCATTATGTTTATTATTATGATTAAATTAATAGTTTTAGAAAATATGGGGATCAGCAATGAGATAATTACTTTAGTTGTTGCCTATGTTGATCTAATCTGCCATTTTTCAGTCAAGGACAAGACAGTTTTGGTGGTGGTAGAGGCTTTGGAAGAGGCATGGGTGGAAGAATGATGTCCGGACGTGGTTTTGGTAGTTCTCTCATTTTTTCTTGTGTGCTGAGCACCATAACATATACGCATACTGTTTCTGCACACACAAATTATTTCATTAACAATATTTACAAATGCTGGGTTATGAAATTTCAATTTGAATCATGAACAACTCATTCAGCAGCGTTTCACCGGTGGACTATTATTCATTCAGCAACATAATACTGAATGATCATTCGGAAATGGGTGGAAAAATAGTGTCGGGATGTGGTTTTGGCAATGCTTTCATGATCTTTTTTAGTTTACCACAAATGGAACTATAAACTTCTTACTACCATTTTTTAAAATACTAATTGTTTCAGTAAGAGTACCAACAAAAATTGGGTTATCAACTGCTAATATAAGTGGTGAGAAACTAGTTTGGCATAATTCCACCAAACATACTTTTATTCATTAAGGAAATATATCATGGGGCAGAAATAGATAATTTCATAGTTTCCACATGGATTTTGATTCATTTGGCATTATATTCCAAATGAACACAGCATGATGAAGTGTACTTTTATTTACCTACCTTTCTAAATCTTGTATTAGGAAGAAAGAAGTTTGGTGCCCTTAGCAGCACCACCTTTTTGTTGTTGTTAGCCCTCTCAAAGGCAAAGTTCCCATATGTTCCGTCTTCTAATGATAAGTAGGTCTTGCAGATAAACGTTGTTTAGTGGTATTTTATAGAGGTTTCGAGTACTGCTTTAGTGGGAAAAATAAATAAAAAAATTTGGGAATAGATGTATCTGATTCTTTTTTGCTTTTTGATGCTAGGATTTATACATGCACACATTCATAAAACATGGATTAATTTGTTTGTTTCATATAGTTATTTCCAAGTATCTTGTTTCCTTGGTCATTTCTTCAAATCATGTCGGATTTGCTTTTTTTTTTTAATGTATAAAGTTGCTGTTCATTTTAGCGTTTTCGGGGGTATAAAAGCCAGCGTTTTGGAGCTTCAACGCTAAAAAGGCCATGCTAAGTAGTCCAAGTCTCAGAACATCTACAGCATTTAATTGCAGAATTTTTCGTTCTAAAGTCATAAGTATAAATTTATACACAAGTATAAATTGAAAATCGAAAAAATTCCTCCAAGCAATAAATCAGTAGGAATCAACATGGTTTAATGGACATGCAAAATACTTCTGTTCAACAAATACTGTATGGTGGAAAAATCTAAAGATGGCATGAAAGATCAAATTGGTCAGGTCAATGCATTAAAATTTCGTACTGAAATCGCATTATCTGTCTTTCATAACAGATCTATGCTTTAATGTATACCATAAGCTCCATCCTTCACGGGTCAATGAAATTTAACTAAAAAAGCTATTGCATGTCTGCTCAGACAGTATGTGCAGTCTAATGGAGAGCTCCAGACCTGGTTCGTTTTTAGAATTGAACGTTTTAAGAAAATTTGTAATTTAGGACCTCTGTTAAAAATGTTTTTTATTTTCATTTTTAAATGGCTAAAAAGTTGGACTGTTATATTTAACTTAATGCTAGGAAATGGTCTCATAAAGTAAGAAAGCCATGTGCTTATTCTTAGAGAACGCATTCATGTAATTATAGCAACAGCTGCATCATTCAAAGTGAATCAATATTCCCCACATCAACTTTGCGTTGTCATAGCTTCTTTTTTTATCTTCAATATATTAACAGTTATTAACTTTGTGCGGGTGAAGGTCGTGGTGGTCCTGGCTATGAAAGGCCATTTGAAAGGAAGACACCTCCTGCAGGCTATGTCTGTCATAGATGCAAAGTTCCAGGTATGCTTTCAGCAATTCATTCACGTTTAACAATTTTTACCTGTTTTTCTTTCATCTCAATTTCTTTGGGTTGAGCATAACTACTTCAAGTGCATGTATTAAAATGACCCAGACACATTGTGCTGATTTGTCTTTTGTTGAAAGCAGCAACAATTTGTTATTTCTGATTGGTTTCTTTGTAGAAAAAGTTTGTAAAATATTACAATTTCCACATAACACCGCAGATTTAATTTAAATTAATGACAATTTTTTTTAAAAACTATTTTGAAGAGTTTTAAAAGCTTTGATCTTTATATTAGCATATTCAATTGAATTTTGGAAGATATACCCAAAATCATGTCTTTGTACCTCTTCAAAAACATTACAAATTCATTTGAAATAAGATATTTTAGACATCAATTTAACATTACTGGGTAATCAAATGATTTTTAGCAACTAATTAGGACGTAGAATTGAAACCATGTAACCTAAAACAATGTTAGTGGCCGCTCCTGATGGCTCTTACTCATTGATAAAATTTCATTTAAAAAAACAGTAGTGTAATTTTTATCTACATTTCGATCTCTAGGGCATCTTATTCAGCATTGCCCAACAAATGGTGACCCTAGTTACGATGTACGAAAGATGAAGCCCCCTACTGGGATACCTAAATCAATGCTAATGACTACTCCCGATGGCTCTTATTCATTGCCTAGTGGCGCAGTTGCTGTCTTGAAGCCAAATGAGTAAGCCATCCATTTCCAAGTGCTTTAGCATTGATAATCAATGTAGTGTATAACTCATCATATTCAATCTATTGTACAGAGATGCATTTGAAAAGGAAATCCAGGGTATACCTACTACCCGTCCGGCTAGCGACCTTCCACCTGAACTTAGGTGTCCATTGTGTAAAGAAGTCATGAAAGATGCTGTATTAACTAGCAAATGCTGCTTCAGGAGCTTTTGTGACAAATGTAAGTGTTATATTGTGGACATGATTTCTTCCTTTTGTTTTACTTATATAGTTTAGTTGATAGGGAAGAATTTTAACCTTTATTGCCTATTATTGTTTCTATGGATATTTGTGCATTATGAAAGATTCTGTTCAGCATAAGACCTTGTTTTTTCACTATCATTATATTCTGTTTTTATATTGCTTCAATAAAATAAAGGATGGTTAATCTGTTTTCTTTCATCAGGCATACGAGACTATATAATTAGCAACTCAATGTGCCAATGTGGAGCGACAGATACATTAGCTGATGACCTTCTTCCTAACAAAACTCTTCGGGAAACAATTAGTCGTATCATGGAATCAACTAGCAGTGCAGAGAATGCTGGAAGTCAAGCTTATGTTCAAGGTAGTATGCACATTTTCTGCAGTCCCCAGTTATAAATGTTTGTCATTATAACCATAAGAACTTAGCAAAAAATCTTCTTCAGATATGCAGTCGACTCGTCCAGTGCCTCCCAGAATTCGTTCTCCAGCTCGTTCTGCTGCTTCTAAAGGTGAACCTAAGAAGTCTCATACTGAAAAATCATCAGGATTGAAAGTAGAGGTAGCAAAAGAAGATGATGCTGCAAGCAAAGGAAAGGCTATCGATGGCGTGGAATGTTCTTCAGATAAGAATGGTCCGAAAACTAACGAACCATTAGAAGCAATGGCTGAATCTATAAGCACAAAAGTGCCAACATCACCAGCAAATGTTTCAGCACCTGAGGACGTTCAAGAAAAAATGCCTGGTGATGATCAAGGTGGCTTGTTGCATTCTTAGTTACTGATAATTTACACGAGTAGTAGAATTTATAATATTACGAATCATGATATATTTTTCTCTTCGTCTTTTTCGTGTATTATGACTCCTTTGTATTTATTGCATGAAACAATTTCAATGCAGGAAAGAAGAAAAAGAAGAAGAAAAAACTAGTTCCTGGAAATGGTTAGTTAACATTGCTATCTACATTAATCTGTTATTTACACTAATCTGTTATCAGATTTTCATTGATGTTGGGATGAATATGAAATTAAATCATATAAACAGTTATATTATATTTGGGATAGTTTTTTTCAGTCTGTTTCTTATTTTCAACAAAAGAAAAAACTTGAAAAAACACATCTTAATAATGTGAGGGTGTTATATGGTGATATGCTATCTTGTTTCATTGATTATAGTAATAAGAACAAGTGGATGCTACTTGGGATGTTTTAGACCTTCAACTGTCCTTTGACTATCATTTGGTCAACACTTGCACAGTTATACCTTTTAATGAAATAAAATATCGTGGTAAAATCTATATGCATTGCAGCTGCTGACATGCAATGGCGAGGCTTTCAAAATCCAGGAGCTGAAAACTATGGTGGGATGCCCATGGGACATGGAGATTACAACCCTTACTGGAATGGTGGAATGCCAATGGGCTTTGATGGGTTTATGCCACCTTTTGGTGGGCCAATGCCTTACATGGGTTATGGACCAGGCCCCGTTAATGTTCCTTTTGGTGCACCAGGTCCTTTTGACATTCCCTTTGGTGGACCAGGTCCTTTTGATGTGCCCTTCGGTGCACCTGGTCCTTTTGACGTTCCTTTCAATGCACCAGATCCATTTGCAGCACAAGGCTATATGATGCCTCCTTTCCCCCAAACAAGGTATAGCTTCAATATCTCATTAGCACCTTACATTGCAGACCCCTTACTGTAAAGTTCGGCTAATTTTTAAAATGCACCGAAGATATTAAGACATTGTAGACCCCAGGCGATGCTCATATTGCTATTTCCAGAAAAATATTTCATTTCACGTGCATCGTCATTCGTGCAACAAATAGGGTTTCTTGAACGATGAATCACAAATACAACATTTACTTTTACTGAGCAGAGATACCTTACTATACTACAGGGACTTATCTGAAATGGGGTATAGCAACATGAATAAGAACATAGGACCTCCAATGAGCAGAGAGGAGTTTGAGGCTAAGAAAGCTGATATCAGGAGAAAACGTGAGCGGGAGCGCGATCGTGAGCGACTTGGCGAAAGGTACATCATTTCTGCTTTCATAATCTCTAGAACGTTCATCATTTGAAGACCTAGAAAACTGAGTTTCGTTCATAAACCTCGAGGCCGTGGGTGATGTATGCCTGTTCCTATAGATATTTGGGTATGTAGGAGCATTATGTACCATGACTGTTCCTATAAATATTTGGGTACGTAGGAGCATTATGTACCACGACCCGAGCGCAAACTCTTTCAATTCAACTAGATGCTCGACCACCTGGCCATCCTTGATGGCTGTTTATTATGTTGACGTTACACACACGTGTGTGCGCGCGTGAGCGTGCCTGCACATGCACACTCATTTTGAGTTTTCAACCGAACACTGAGATTTTGGTCGTTTCGGTTTCTGCAGGGACCGATACAAAACAAAAGCTTAACTCTGGTTCAACAAAAAGTACTATTGAGCTTCAGATAGTATAGAAGAAACTAAAAAAAAAGGAAGAATTAATTTGAGTTTCGAATATATAAATATTCAATTCTAAATTTTAACTCGGGAAAATGTACAAAACCGCCAAATATTCAATGGTGCAAGTAAAAAGAGTTGAAAAAGAAGTAATGAATAAACATTTTTAGTGTTATATCTATAATTAATCAGTATTGTTCATTTGTATTTTATTTTTCAATTAAAAATAAATTATATATATATATATATATATATATATATATATATATAATTTTGATTTATTGAACGAAGACGTGTACTCATATGGAAAGATAAATAACACATTCCAAAACCTAAATCGAATCCTAAATTCCTTAGAGTTTACGAATTACATTGAAATTCTTAAAGTTGCAAAAGATTGAGACCGAAACCTAGATCTTGAACCTTGATATACACACACACACACGAGTGCACGCGCACACATATACATTATTATATGTAACAGTAAGAGAAAGTCCAGGTTGATAAACATTTTACATTAATGTCGAATGCTTGTCGGCAGTTCTCTGTGATTGCTTTTCAGACATTAAAAACTTGCTTTTCCATCTTCTTTTTCAGGGAACATGCGAAGGATGGTAAAGGAGTCACCAGCAACAGCGGTGCTGTTGTTTCTTCATTTAAGGAAAAGCCTGTATGTCAAATTTTCCATTGCTATGAAGCTCTACGCATTCTAGTTGTACCATTTTCAGCTTTCATCAACTTGAATAAGCATATACGAATATATCTGGAGATGTTATTTTTTTTTACATGATTTTTTTCTTTCTTCTTCACTTTACATGTGTTGCAATGCTGTTTGCTTTAATTTTGGTTCATGGTCTCTCTTTTCGTCCAAAGCCCACTGGTTTACCTTTTGGTTGTGAATGAATCGTTCAAGTTGTACAATCTGTTTGAAATTTTGTTTTGCAGAGGCTGATGTCGAGAGCAGATCGACCAGACCGCACAGAGAGATCCGACCCCGACCGTCGGCACCATGACCATCCTCCGCCATCAAAGAGAAGGTCATCAATCGAGCGTGAAGAGGCTCATAAGCCCGAGCCCGACACTGCTCCATCCGACCCGTTTCAGCCCAAGTCCGACAAGCTGAAAGCAAGCGTCTTCTCCCGCATCAGCTTCCCGGGGTCTTCTGAGCCCACGAAGAAGAGGAAGTTGTCCGAAACGGACATGGCTACCTCGAACGGAGTTAGCGTAAAGGAGCACCATGACCGACATCATCATGATCGACACCATGGCCATTCGAACGGGTACAGATCGAGCGAGGAGGATGAGGATGATGGTGAGGACGACGATGATTATCACTTCAAGAGGAGGCCTTCTAGAAGGCATGGGGAGAGGGAGGAAGGGAGGTCGTCTTCTAGGTCGGGAAGGGATCATGGACATGATAAACGGAGATGATGGTTTTTTCTTTTTTTATTATGTCTTTTATGTATAATGCATTTGAGAGAGAGATAGAGGGATTGTTGTCGAGGATTATCTACTGCTTTTTAATGTTTAATGCTGTATCATTTTGTAATCCATGTTGCTTGTATGCTTCGTCCTATCATTATGTATGTGCTTCAAATAGATGCTCATATTCTTGATTATTTTTTTCCGTTGTGAAATACCGTCTTCGGATGTGAAAGGTTGAATTTGGTTTTTGATTTTGGAATTGTTTTTACGGTTGTAAATTTTTTCTTCTAAAGTTGAAAAACTGTTATCTGATGGTGAGATTAGTTGGTGGTAGTTATATTATATATTCGAAATACATAAAAATTTTGAATGTCGGTCACAGTTTAATAACCGAATTTATTAATATTGCTGGTTGGTTAAGTTGGTTAAATCATTGGATTGCAAGATCAAACTTGTGAGGTCGAACGTCGAAACCGACATTCATGTAACAAATGGTTTGGTATGTGTTTGGCAAGATTGCTTTTCCAAACTTTACAAGTAAGACGGCATTCTCTGTCTAATTCATAAATGAAAATATGGACTGATATTTGTTTACTAATTAGTGAATATTATTAATAATTAACTAATAATAATTAATAACCATTAATTATGAAATTTAATTTAAAAATATGCAATTAACTTACGTCCAAACCCAGCTCTGTTCTAAGACACTTGACATTTAATTAAGAACGCCAACCGATGAATTTTGAAATTCAAACTCTAGCGGCTTTGCGTAAAGAAGGAATAGAGGGGAAGCGGAGATCCAGTTATATGATAGATTTATGGTTGCACGACTTGCCTTTTATTATGTCCTTGAAGTGCAAGTAGAAGAGAATAGATGAGAATCTAAGCTTAGGTGCGAAGCGTGCCGTACCATGAGGTAGTTGATGCTCTTTTTGGGTTGGCGTTCCATAATGACAAAGTTGGAAGACAGAATATCTTCTAATCACTTATCTGGGTTTCTGCCTTTTATCTATGATTTTTGATAGAACAACCTAATATATTAATCTGGAAACCTGTAAAACTCATCTCCTAGAACACATCATATGTGTTTAACATAAATATAAGAACTTGAGAGATTTTGTACTGAAATTGAAAGCATAATTTCTATTGCAATCATAAAACTAGTGATAATATGTTACAGTGCTTTATAATATAACATTTATGAAAGACTAATTCGATATGTCAAGCTGACATTATATGCAAATTACAAATATAGCCTTATACAGATTGGGTCATTTGACCTATCCCGTATACTTAAATTGTCTCCCTCAATTTGAGCAAGGGTTTCCCCTTTATCTTCAAATTTGCGGTCAAACTTTTGAATCTTTAGCTCTTCTTTTAATCTACAAAAATTGTTTGCTGATGATGGTTTAGTAAGGTTATCGGCTCTCTAGGAGAAGACCAGAACATGATTTATGTTGAGCTTCCCTTAGTTCACTTGTTCACGAACAAAATACAAGTCGAGCTCCATGTGCTTTGTCCTTGAATGTAAAATTGGGTTTGCTTACAGCGATATGGTGCTGAGATCATCAGACCAAATGGTTGTATTGTTGATGTCCACCTTGAGTTTGATGAGAAATGATTCGAGCCACATCACTTCAGCTGTTGCACTAGCAAGGCTTTGATATTCGATTCGGTGCTGGATTTACAAATTGTGGTTGCTATCTGCAACATCATGAGACTGTCGATTCATCTAGAAAGATGCAATATCTAGTTGCCGACCTTCGATCATCTAGATCTGATGCCTAATCAGCATAAGCAAATTGTAAGATTTTTTTTTCTGCTTTTAATGTTAGACCATAGTTTGTGGTGCCATTTAGATATCTTAGTATCTTTTTTTTTTTACAGCTTTTCAGTGTTTACGAAGTGGTTGATGCATAAACTGACACACTTTATTCACGCTATAAACTATTTTGGATCCGATAATTGTTGCATACTATAATGCCCCAACAACACTCCTGTATTACTTTTCATTTTCAACAGGTTCACCCTTGTGTTTGGATAGATGTAAGTTGCTAGTCATAGGAGTTGGCAGCGATTTGGCTTGATGCATCTTTGCCTTGAAAAGTATGTCCTTGATGTACTTCTTCTAACATAGGAGTATCTCTGATGATGAAACTCAGTTGACTTTCATTCCTAGAAAATATTTGAGTTTGCCCAAATCTTTTATTGAGAACCGATTGTCCAAATGTTGAACTACATGCTTTATTTTTTCTGCACTGCTACCAGTTATTATGAATTCATCAACATATATTAAGATATATGTTATGGCATCCTTGCTGAATTTAGTGAAATATGAGTTATCTGATTTTGTTGACTGATAGTCTAGATTGATAAGCGTGGCTTTCACTTTGTCAAACCATACTCTTGGTGTCTGGTTTTATCCATATATTACTTTATGTAGCTTGCATACAACATTCTTATTCTCTGATTGTCTTAATCCCAATGCTTGTTTCATACATACTTCCTTCTGAAGTTCACCATTCAAAAACACATTGTTTACGTCCAACTGCTCAATGTCCCATCCATTCTGTAGAGCAATGGTTACATAACTCTTATGGTAGATGGTTTGACCACTAGAGAGAATGTTTACATGAACTTGAACCAATATTGCTGTGTGTACCCTTTTGCAACCAGCCTTGCCTTATACTTGTGATTTGTACCATCTGGATTTCTTTTGATCTTATATGTCCCCTGCACCTAATAACATTTTTGTGTTTTGGTGGATTTACTAGGCTCCAGGTTTTGTTTCGCATTAAAGCATTGTATTCTTTATTCATTGCATCTCTTCATTTTTCTTTTCTTTAACTGCTTGATCGAAAGTATCATGTTCTTCACGGGTTTTGACTGCTGCATGTGTCTTTGGTTTAAATACTCTACTCTTAGACCTGGTTATCATGTGATGTCCACTTTCTGGTTGTTGTTATGTGTTGGCTGTATCTTCAATGTCATCGTTCTGACGACCCAGAATCTTTGAGGTTTTAAAATCAGAATATTTAATTGACTTAAATATTCAATGGAATAATTTTAACTTGAATTCAAATATCACTAATTAATTGTTAATTGGATTATTGAATTAAATAATTTAAAATCGGGTAAAATATTGAATCTGAAATTTCTAAGCCTATTAAAAATATTTTGAAGGCTTGTAAAATTTGTATTAATAACACTGAAGATAATAGAAGTTGTAAAATTGGAATTAATAGTGGGTTGTTCAATTTTAAATTTTATATCGTTTAAATTGAATTTAAAAATAGCTTTCCGAGGCACAGTCTCGAAATTCGACGAAACTAGTTCCATTGGATCCGTAATATGATATTATTATCGGATTTCAAATTTCGTAGTAATTGGAGCAGTTGTGTGAGCGTACGATATATAAACGCGCTAAAAATTTAATTTATAATAGCCGGTTCGGGATTTAAAAATACATTTTCGACTAGTCAAATTTATTTTTACATTATCGTTTCCTTTCCATCAGTTTCCAAATCACTATAGCTGGGTTGCTCTACCACGCAACATCCCCTTTCTTCCATTTCATCAGTGTCTCAACCTGGTTCCTTTTCTTTTCTTAAGTTAAGAACCCAAAAAAAATAATAATGATAAAATTAAAATAAAACAAATGGCTTCCTTCAGAAGAAAAAAAATCTCCCATCTCCTATTATTCCACAGCCGAGTTCCCCTTTTCCTCAAAACCCCTCGTTCTGTTCGAAATTAAAAAAATTAAAATGGCGATTGTTCCCAAAATTTTAAATCGCGTCTCCCTGTACTTTGTGATTGAATTGTTTAGCATGAACGCGAGCTCGAGATTGGTATCGCGTAGGAAGGGTAGTAGGATTTCACCCAAGCTTAGTGACCTCGCGAGCGAATTTGGATCGAGGATGGGGCGTTGATGACAGGAATCGTGCTCGAAGCTACAGCATGAAACGAGGCAGAAGGGGAGGCCGCGAATCGCAGTGTAGCCTAGTGTTTTGGAGTCGCGATTCGCATAGGGAGGCCGAGCGTCGCATGAAGGGGGTTGTGCAGGCGGTCTTGGAGATGGGTGGGCTAGATTTCGATCTGCAGTTAGGTAGTGATTTTTGGCTTGTTCGTTTTTATTTAATATAACTTTTTACTGTAGGAAACGTTTACAGCAATTAAATTGTTATGTAAGTAAGTTACAGAAAACATATATTCCTATTTTTACTTATTAATTAAATTTTAAAATGATGGGGGTAGATTTATTTAATAAACCTATATAAGTAAGAATATTTAACAAAAAAAAGAGACTAGTTTAAAATCATGTTTTAAAAAGGAAAAAAAATTTAATTCTTTGATTCAAATTTAATCACTAGTATAAAACTAAAATTTATTAGTTGATTGGATAATTTATAGTCAAATAAATAATTTAATAAATTGTAAATATTTAAGGTTTATATAGGATTTCAAAATAAAATTTTAAATTGCATATTGTTTTAAGGTTTTTGAAGTTGATGAATAAGTGATCAATTAAATAATTTGGTTATTTTAATTACTAAAGTAATTTATTTTTGGAATCTAGATAAAATCAATTTATTAGTTTAAAACCAAATGTTTAGTTAAATAAAATTGTTGGTCAATTAAATTATTAAATAGTAAGTCATTGGCTAATTAAATTTATAAATGGGAATAAATGGTTCAAGTTATTTCAAAGTGTTAATAAATCATATGATTGTTATACAAGGTCAAAATCTGATAGAAGCAAGCCGGGTTGGATCGAATTACAAAACAAAATGAAAGGTGAGTTAATCTCACTCAGTTTAAATTTTAAATTTAAATGAGTAAATTTAAATAATTTTTTGAGTGGTTGGATTGATTGATGTACTGTAGTATGATATATATTTTGGGATTGATATTTATAGTGTGCTAACATCTGTGGATGCAGGGAAAACAGGTTGGAGGGATCCAACTGGATCCCTCAACATTTATTTCAAATTATTTAATATTCTCTGATGTGATTACTTGATATTCTATGTTGAATATATTGGGATATTGAATGATATGATTGTATCGGATATATTGGTTATAATGAATTACCAAAAATGTATAAATTTGATTTGGAAAGAAAATAAGGAAATAAAGTTGTAAATATAATCTTAGAAATTTAATAAAATTAGGATAAATTGAAAAGAAATGGAAGTATGTTAAATACTAATAAATAATTTCGAGTATTAAAAGAAAGGGATTTGGATAAACAGTAATTATTGAACTGTAAAATCAAGTGATATTATTTTAAAGTAATAAAGAATCATTTCAAAATTTAAAGTTTTAAGTTTATTTAAAGGAACAAGGAGTAAATTGATTAATCTAAATTGGTATTTCAGTTAACAATATTTTAAATCATAATTAAGGAATAAAATATGAATTAAAAGATTTTCGAATAAATGAAGTAAATTGGAAATCAATTTGGAGAATTGATTTAAGTGATTGAGATTGGGAATTTCTCCCTGGGTAACCAAGTACGTTTCCAAAGTAAAATTTTAATTTAAATTAAAGGTTTTAAAGTTGTTTTGAAAAGCAAGTTTTGGAAAATTTCTTATTTCTAATATTTAAATTCTAAAGTAAGTATTTCCTCTTAATCTATTATAGTAGTAATTATTTAAAGAATGACTTAATATTATGTTTTTAAAAGTATATATCTAGTTTTATGTTTATTAAGTAACCTTATTTTCAAATATTCATATAGTATGGTACTTTTAATAAATTATTGATGAAGTTTTAACTCAAATGTTTTAAAGTATATTTCAAAGTAAAGCGTTTTAAATTATTTTAAAAATCTAGTTTTGTGCTTGGTGATTTCAGAGGAGATAGAAAATATTTGGGAAAGTTTATTCTGAAAAGAAAGATGGTTTTGAAACTGTTTTCAAAGGATTGAAAATAGAAATATATCTTGTGAAGATATTTTTGGGATTAATAAATAATTTGAAAAATTATTGGTTGATGGTTGTTTGTGAATATTAATTTATAGTTAAATAACCGACTATCAATATTGGCCAAATGCGTTGATCGTTTCGAAGAGACCGGGATCGAGATTTATTTCTCGAAAACCACTTCGATCCGGTTTGTACGTTTCGTGAAAATGATTTTGGATTCGAAGATGGAGCAGTGAAGTGCAAGGGGTAATCGCTACTAATCCTGAGGATATTTCCAAAATGGATGTAGTAGGAATAGTGCCTTCGGTTCCATTCGAATCCGGGACGGACTTGTATGGAGGAATGCTTGCGAAACATCGTCAGGTGGACGATGGGCATTCTAAGGGATATATTCTAAAAAGGTAACGCTTAGCCTCAAGCCTCATCAAATGGGAATGACTGAAAATCAGTGGATATGCAGCATGGCTAGGTGGGTAGCACCCAAGCAGGGTGAGCTCATTCCAGTCTAGATGCCCCTTTTTATTTCGGCTTAGTGGGCGGTTGCTGATCCCAACCGCGGGGTGATCTCACTCGGGATTATCCAGTAAGGGGTAGTCCCGGCCTTGTGTTGCAGGAGAGCGGGCGTACTCCTCGGTACGGTGATCTAGGCCCCGTACTGTGACAGGCGGTACCCCAGTGCCTAGTCATTAGTTGAAAATCCATACTCCCTAAGAGCCTTGTACGAGTTTTGTTTGTATTACCCACTCTGTGGCTAGTAGCTGGAATTTAATGAATGTAACAATTTCGGCTATTTTATAAGTATTTGTATATAGACCCTATTATAATATCAGAGGATTTCTATAAAAATTGTTTTAGCTATCGTAAGGTAAAAACCCGACATGTTTATTTGTGGCGTGGTCTTACGAGATGCTTTTGTTTTCAAAGGATTTTTGAAACTTTAATAATCAATTGGGTGTGATTTTCTCACGCTGGTATTCCAGACTGACTCGGGTGTTATTTAACTGTAATGCTCGGGTCAGACCGAGTATTATAGAATACAGGATATGATGCTGTAGAGCTCAGAAGACGAGCATGATGGCGATATTTGTATATATATATATATTATTCCGCTGTGTTTGAGTTGTTGTGTATCTTGAGTTGTTGTGTATTCATTGTATGATATTGATGTTGAGCCGTGATTGATGTATTCTGATGATGTAATATATAAACAGAGATATTTGATTCGAGTAAAGATCATTTATTTTCTATTATATTTTATTCCGCTGCGATGGCTAGATTCTGATGTTGTTTTCTATTTTCTTCTTCTACCTCTTCTTCTTTAACCCAAATGGTTCGTATTTCTGTACAACTTGAGTTGATTTAGGTAGAATAGTGTTAACTCAAGGGGTACGGATTTGCGGGTCGTTACACTTGGTATCAGAGCATAGGTTGGTGATAACCTTGGCTCCGGTGGGAATTACTCATTTAAAATAGAGTCCGTAGTACTCTATAATGAGTTTGAGCGTATTAATAGATATGAGCGCGTATTTGTTAGTGAATATAAATTGTTTTAATATTGTGTTGATTGGTTTATTGAGTGGCATATGAACATTCGTCGGCACAGTCTGGACAACTGTATCGAAGGGGTTTCTAAACACTTGAATAGAATAATCGACACGATATTGTTTTAAATGCGGGTAAATGAAATAATTTTACCCAAAATATATTTTTGATATAAATAAATTTTTTTGTAAACTATTTAGCTAATATATGGTTGCTTGGATGTTAGGAATGATGATATTTAAATTATTATCATTTGAGTGGAAATTTAACTAGAAATTGTAAATACAACCAAAGATTAAGGAGATAAATTCAATTATAAAATGAAATTTATAAATATGAATTATAAATGTAAATTATAAATTGAAATATAATCAAATGAGGGTTTGTATAAGCATAAACTATACAAATATATTATAGTTAAAATTTGAATTGAACCAGAATTTGAAACTTTAAAACCCTGGAGATTTTGGAAGTATTTTGAAGATAAATAGTAGCATTGTTGTTTTTGGGTTATTTCTGAAAGGAAATTTGTTTTAAAATGGATTTTGAAAGTGATATAGCATTGAATTCACTTCAGTAGCTGGAAAATAACTTCGGTGATGACTGCAGCATCATCGATGTTCATTTTCGAGTTTCTAAGTGATAGATTGCTGCCAAATTGATTTGTTCAGGAAAACCTGTTTGTTTTTGAAATTTCAAAGGAAATTTATTGGGAAATAAAAACCAGGATTGGTTTAAATATTTGAGAAGTGAGATTTGAGATGTTGGAGGTTTCAAAATGATTTGAAACAAAAGCCGGGTGTTTAGAAATCCCGATAAGATAGGTTGTAAGCTTATAAATTGAGATCATATAAGCTTTGAATGTCGGAATTTAAATTTAAAGTGAAGCTTAAAAATGAAATTAACTTGGACTGGAGAATAAAATTTAACTGGATTGAAATTAATTAAATAAGCTGAAAAATAATATCCAGTTGTATGCAAAGTAAGTTGAAATCGAATTGAGATTCAATAAATCTGAGTTTAAAATAAAACTGAACTAGAATAAAAATTCAATTGAGTTATTGAATGGAATTAGATTCTTACCTGAATGAATGGAAAAAAAATTGGTTAAGAATTGTATTAAAGTAAATCAATAAGAATAACGTGTAAAAGAATTAAAAATGCATGAAATAAAATATGCTTGGGTTATAAATAAGCATAAGGCTTGAGTAAAAATAAAAGATGAATATATTCAAGCCTATAATGAATGAAATTGTGTAAATAAAAGTTGTGACTTATAAAATTTGAAAAGTAAAATGAAAATCAAAACCTGAATTATTAAAATAAATTGAACTAAGAAAATTAAATGAAGTGATATTTGGAATTAAAAATCAAGTATTGAACTATAAATAGGGGAGAATTAATTTGTTAATAAATTAGTTAACGAAATATGTAATGGGAACCTAATGTAGTTAAATAGAAGCTGAATTATGAGATTATGATGAAGTTTGGAAATAAAACTCAAGTTATAAATTAAATTCAACTTGAATCATTAGTGAAGAAAATATAATTGAAAGTGGTATTGCAATTAATTAAATAAATAGAGAATGAAGTTGAATTGTGAGTTAATAAAATTTGATGGCAAGTTAAAGGTGAATGGTGGAATCAGAACTTGAGTTATTAATTAAAATTCGACTTGAAATGTTAACAAATTAAATATAATTGGAAACGTATCGGATAAAAATGAAATTGGATTAAAATAATAATGGTTTGTATTGAGAATAAAATCCAGATATGTGGAAATAAATTGGATATGGCCTTGGAATCAATTGAGTTAAGTTGAGTAATAAAAGAGAAAATTTACTTGTAAAATGAAAATGAGCTTAAGTATAAAATTTGGAATAAATTGAAGTAAGTTGACTTAAGCTGAATAATGGAAGAGAGTTGAATTGAATTCAACCTAAACTAAGCTTAATAATATTGGATTGGTTTTCAATCAAGTCAAAATAAATTTTAAATTGAAATAAAATTCGGTGAGTTGCCGATAATATTTAATGGAATGAAAATTGTTAAATAAATAATTGTAAACCATTTAAAATGTTAAGGAATTGAAATAACTTGGAGACAATATTTACAATTGAATGTTTTCAAGTCTAATAGAATAGTTTTAAATGAAACACTAATGATTGGGTTGAGAATAAAATTTAATTAGAATGTGTCAAGCTAAATAAATGGGTATGAATGAATTAAAATAAAAGGAAATTTAAATGGTAATGAAAATGAACCTAAGTTGTTAATGGATTTGAATGAAACTAGTTTGGTTAATAAAATGAAATGCAAATGAATGGATTCAAATCTGAAATGCTATGAAAATGAGAATATATGGATTGTGAATAAATTTAAAAATGGAATAGAATTAAATGTAAATTGAGTTGAAATCCATTTAAAATGGTTATAAAACATAAATGCTTATTTAGTCACATAAATCTCGTCGAATTGCATAGAATAAATTGTCGTTTGATGTAAATGGAAGTAATTAAAATTCTATGAATTGATAGAAGTAAAATAATTTGATTTTGAGAGTAATTGAACTAAATATGAGTTCAGTTTGCTTAAGAATAAATTAAATGCAAGCGATTGAGTTTTAAACCATTCAAATTGATTGAAAATGGTTTATAAATTAATTGAAACAGTTGAATTAGTATGAAAGTTGTAAAATTTGCTTACGGAAAATGTTGGATGTGCATTTCTTTAGAATTCATATGTTTTAACCATTGCAACTAAGTGAAATATAGTTAAACTGCATATATTTGGCACTTACATGTTTAAATTGAGTAAGTACAGGTACCTGAAAGCCGTGTGGCTGGATTTGGTTGTGCTATTTGCTAAAAATAATAAAGCCGCTTGCTTAAAATGCTAAATAAGGTACGCCTACGCAATAAAAATAGGAAATATGAACTGTTTTTAGTTTTTCTGACCGTATGGGTCGATGTATATATATTTATCTCTTTTGTCAAATTGCAAAAGCTCCTCCGTAAAAAGGAGACTCTGCCAAAAATTTTCAGAAATTTTGGGAGTTAGAAATTTTTTGAAATTTTTGGAAAATTTTGTTAACGACAAAACGATTTCAAACCGGAAATTGAAATATAATTAGTAAATGAAACTAACTTAAATAATGCCATGAATTGGTTATAAATGAAAAATAAAATTTAAATATTCAGAGTTAAAGATAAATTGAATTCATATGGAAATGAAAGAATCAATTTGGATAGAATTAGATATAAACTAAAGTGGTAAGGTGGAAATAAACATAAGAAGCATATAAAAATGCTTATACTAGCTTAAGAAAGGAATGGTGAATTCTTAGATGAAAAATTTATACTACAAATATAATCTAGGTTAATATTTTGGAATGGATTAATATTGACATTTTGTGAGGAAATCGAATAAATGTTTTTGAATGTTGTGATTGGATATTATTGCTAAACAGGTTATGTAGGTACGAAAGGGGAAATGAAATTGGTTTTGATTTCATATAATAAATTAGAATTGCCCGACTAAAAGGTATGTGTTTAAAATTCTATATGAGATTTGATTGGGTTTTTGGATCTAGCCACTTGGCTTTTTGTTTTTTTTGGGATTTGGGAGGCCGTAGAGCTATTTTGTAGTTGTACCGAGCTAGCCGTGCAAAGGAGACGCTGGCGAAATTTTCGGAAACTTAGAGAGTTAGAAATTTTTTTTCAGAAAATTTTGATAATTTAAATTTGGATTGAATTTAAATTTGAATGATTAAGTAAGTAATATTGTTGGAAACTATGGGAAAGTTAGGGAAGTTAGTAAGTATAGTAATGTGTCTTTATAAATGATAATTGGTAGGATGTTGAATTGCTTAGTTTTGGGGATAAATAAGCGGGTATTGGACCATTCTTCTTAACTAGTAATTTCGGGGACGAAATTCTTTTAAGGGGAGAGGAATGTGACGACCCGGAATCTTTGAGGTTTTAAAATCAGAATATTTAATTGACTTAAATATACAATGGAATAATTTTAACTTGAACTCAAATATCACTAATTAATTGTTAATTGGATTATTGAATTAAATAATTTAAAATCGGGTAAAATATTGAATCTGAAATTTCTAAGCCTATTAAAAATATTTTGAAGGCATGTAAAATTTATATTGATAACACTGAAGATAATAGAAATTGTAAAATTGGAATTAATAGTGGGTTGTTCAATTTTAAAATTTATATCGTTTAAATTGAATTTAAAAATAGCTTTCCGAGGCACAGTCTCGGAATTCGACGAAACCAGTTCCATTGGATCCGTAATATGGTATTATTATCGGGTTTCAAATTTCGTAGTAATTGGAGCAGTTGTGTGAGCGTACGATATATAAACGCGCTAAAAATTTAATTTATAACAGCCGATTCGGGATTTAAAAATACATTATTTCGACTAGTCAAATTTATTTTTACATTATCGTTTCCTTTCCATCAGTTTCCAAATCACTATAGCTGGGTTGCTCTACCACGCAACATCCCCTTTCTTCCATTTCATCAGTGTCTCAACCTGGTTCCTTTTCTTTTCTTAAGTTAAGAACCCAAAAAAAATAATAATGATAAAATTAAAATAAAACAAATGGCTTCCTTCAGAAGAAAAAAAATCTCCCATCTCCTATTATTCCACAGCCGAGTTCCCCTTTTCCTCAAAACCCCTCGTTCTGTTCGAAATTAAAAAAATTAAAATGGCGATTGTTCCCAAAATTTTAAATCGCGTCTCCCTGTACTTTGTGATTGAATTGTTTAGCATGAACGCGAGCTCGAGATTGGTATCGCGTAGGAAGGGTAGTAGGATTTCACCCAAGCTTAGTGACCTCGCGAGCGAATTTGGATCGAGGATGGGGCGTTGATGACAGGAATCGTGCTCGAAGCTACAGCATGAAACGAGGCAGAAGGGGAGGCCGCGAATCGCAGTGGAGCCTAGTGTTTTGGAGTCGCGATTCGCATAGGGAGGCCGAGCGTCGCATGAAGGGGGTTGTGCAGGCGGTCTTGGAGATGGGTGGGCTAGATTTCGATCTGCAGTTAGGTAGTGATTTTTGGCTTGTTCGTTTTTATTTAATATAACTTTTTACTGTAGGAAACGTTTACAGCAATTAAATTGTTATGTAAGTAAGTTACAGAAAACATATATATTCCTATTTTTACTTATTAATTAAATTTTAAAATGATGGGGGTAGATTTATTTAATAAACCTATATAAGTAAGAATATTTAACAAAAAGAAGAGATTAGTTTAAAATCATGTTTTAAAAAGGAAAAAAAAATTAATTCTTTGATTCAAATTTAATCACTAGTTTAAAACTAAAATTTATTAGTTGATTGGATAATTTATAGTCAAATAAATAATTTAATAAATTGTAAATATTTAAGGTTTATATAGGATTTCAAAATAAAATTTTAAATTGCATATTATTTTAAGGTTTTTGAAGTTGATGAATAAGTGATCAATTAAATAATTTGGTTATTTTAATTACTAAGGTAATTTATTTTTGGAATCTAGATAAAATCAATTTATTAGTTTAAAACCAAATGTTTAGTTAAATTAAATTGTTGGTCAATTAAATTATTAAATAGTAAGTCATTGGCTAATTAAATTTATAAATGGGAATAAATGGTTCAAGTTATTTCAAAGTGTTAATAAATCATATGATTGTTATACAAGGTCAAAATCTGATAGAAGCAAGCCGGGTTGGATCGAATTGCCAAACAAAATGAAAGGTGAGTTAATCTCACTCAGTTTAAATTTTAAATTTAAATGACTAAATTTAAATAATTGTTTGAGTGGTTGGATTGATTGATGTACTGTAGTATGATATATATTTTGGGATTGATATTTATAGTGTGCTAACATCTGTGGATGCAGGGAAAACAGGTTGGAGGGATCCAACTGGATCCCTCAACATTTATTTCAAATTATTTAATTTTCTCTGATGTGATTACTTGATATTCCATGTTGAATATATTAGGATATTGAATGATATGATTGGATCAGATATATTGGTTATAATGAATTACCAAAAATGTATAAATTAGATTTGGAAAGAAAATAAGGAAATAAAGTTGTAAATGAAATAATCTTAGAAATTTAATAAAATTAGGATGAATTGAAATGAAATGGAAGTATGTTAAATACTAATAAATAACTTCGAGTATTAAAAGAAAGGGGTTTGGATAAACAGTAATTATTGAACTGTAAAATCAAGTGATATTATTTTAAAGTAATAAAGAATCATTTCAAAATTTAAAGTTTTAAGTTTATTTAAAGGAAGGAGTAAATTGATTAATCTAAATTGATATTTCAGTTAACAATATTTTAAATCATAATTAAGGAATAAAATCTCAATTAAAAGATTTTCGAATAAATGAAGTAAATTGGAAATCAATTTGGAGAATTGATTTAAGTGATTGAGATAGGGAATTTCTCCCTGGGTAACCAAGTACGTTTCCAAAGTAAATTTTTAATTTAAATTAAAGGTTTTAAAGTTGTTTTGAAAAGCAAGTTTTGGAAAATTTCTTATTTCTAATATTTAAATTCAAAAGTAAGTATTTCCTCTTAATCTATTATAGTAGTAATTATTTAAAGAATGACTTAATATTATGTTTTTAAAAGTATAAATCTAGTTTTATGTTTATTAAGTAACCTTATTTTCAAATATTCATATAGTATGGTACTTTTAATAAATTATTGATGAAGTTTTAACTTAAATGTTTTAAAGTATATTTCAAAGTAAAGTGTTTTAAATTATTTTAAAAATCTAGTTTTGTGCTTGGTGATTTCAGAGGAGAGAAAATATTTGGAAAAGTTTATTCTGAAAAGAAAGATGGTTTTGAAACTATTTTCAAAGGATTGAAAATAGAAATATATCTTGTGAATATATTTTTGGGATTAATAAATAATTTGGAAAATTATTGGTTGATGGTTGTTTGTGAATATTAATTGATAGTTAAATAACCGACTATCAATATTGGCCAAATGCGTTGATCGTTTCGAAGAGACCGGGATCGAGATTTATTTCTCGAAAACCACTTCGATCCGGTTTGTACGTTTCGTGAAAACGATTTTGGATTCGAAGATGGAGCAGTGAAGTGCAAGGGGTAATCGCTACTAATCCTGAGGATATTTCCAAAATGGATGTAGTAGGAATAGTGCCTTCGGTTCCGTTCGAACCCGGGACGGACTTGTATGGATGAATGCTTGCGAAACATCGTCAGGTGGACGATGAGCATTCTAAGGGATATATTCTAAAAAGGTAACGCTTAGCCTCAAGCCTCATCAAATGGGAATGACTGAAAATCAGGGGATATGCAGCAACGGTTGTGGGTAGCACCCAAGCAGGGTGAGGTCATTCCAGTCTAGATGTCCCTTTTTATTTCGGCTTAGTGGACGGTTGCTGATCCCAATCGCGGGGTGATCTCACTCGGGATTATCCAGTAAGGGGTAGTCCCGGCCTTGTGTTGCAGGGGAGCGGGCGTACTCCTCGGTACGGTGATCTAGGCCCCGTACTGTGATAGGTGGTACCCCAGTGCCTAGTCATTAGATGGAAATCCATACTCCCTACGAGCCTTGTACGAGTTTTGTTTGTATTACCCACTCTGTGGCTAGTAGCTGGAATTTAGTGAATGTAACAATTTCGGCTATTTTATAAGTATTTGTATATAGACCCTATTATAATATCAAAGGATTTCTATAAAAATTGTTTTAGCTATCGTAAGGTAAAAACCCGACATGTTTATTTGTGGCGTGATCTTACGAGATGCTTTTGTTTTCAAAGGATTTTTGAAACTTTAGTAATCAATTGGGTGTGATTTTCTCACGCTGGTATTCCAGACTGACTTGGGTGTTATTTAACTGTAATGCTCGGGTCAGACCGAGTATTATAGAATACAGGATATGATGCTGTGGAGCTCAGGGGACGAGCAGGATGGCGATACGTACTCCCGTATTTGTATATATATATATTATTCCGCTGTGTTTGAGTTGTTGTGTATTCATTGTATGATATTGATGTTGAGCCATGATTGATGTATTCTGATGATGTAATATATAAACAGAGATATTTGATTCGAGTAAAGATCATTTATTTTCTATTATATTTTATTCCGCTGCGATGGCTAGATTCTGATGTTGTTTTCTATTTTCTTCTTCTACCTCTTCTTCTTAAACCCAAATGGTTCGTATTCTGTACAACTTGAGTTGATTTAGGTAGAATAGTGTTAACTCAAGGGGTACGGATTTGCGGGTTGTCACAATCGTCCTGATTATTTTTTTCATTGCTTGTTTGTTGATTACTCAGATTTGGCGTGGCTTGTGCAGGATGTGTAATTTGTGTAGAGTGCTGTGGTGATTCGATGTTGCCTTGACTTGACTCATTATGACATGTAGTATGTTGAGCATCTGGATCACCTTGATGGTTCTCTGCTTGATTTTCATTACTGGTAACAATTGGTACAGATGTAATAAATACTCTTAGGTTATGAACTTTGCTTGTGGTTTTCACATTTGATTTTCAAAAGAGAAGATATTCTCATTGAAAACTACATGCCATGAGATGAAAATCTTTCCTTTGCTATCATGGCACTTGTAGCCCTTTTGATTTCTTGCATATCCCAAGAAAGTGCATGGTCTGGACCTAAAATTTAATTTATGAGAGTTATATGATCTTAGGTGAGGAAAACATAGGCATCCAAAAGCTTTTAAGCTTTGATAGTCTGGTTTTACACTATGTAGCACTTCCATTAAGCATTTGCCTTGCAACACCTTAGTTGGTAACCTGTTTATCAGGTATACTCCTGTAGCAAAGGCATCTAACCAAAATTTTAGTGGTAATGATGCTTGTGCAAGTAGTGTAAGCCCAGTCTCTACTATGTGTTTAAGTTTTCTCTCAACTATACCATTTTGTTCAGAAGTACATGCACATGTCATTCTGTGGATTATTCCCATCTCTTGAAAAAACTACTTTAGTGGCCGAAATTCAGTTCCCCCACCAGTTTATATAGCTTTTACCTGTTGATTCATTAATCTTTCTGCTTGGTTAATAAAAAATAACTATATTATAAGTTTTATATTTTGGCTTTGGAAAGTATATCCATGTGAATTTGGAATGAGCATCCATAAATGATATATAATTTTTGAAATTATAGCCAAAGCTGATGGGTGTTGGTCCCCACAAGTTACTTGCAACAAATTGTAGTAGCTTGGAGTACTCAGTTTGTGATTTGGAAATCTCAATTTGTGGCTTTTTCTCATTTTATAGTAAGTGCATACATAATGTGAAGGTATATTTCTAACAAAGATTTTATTATCATTAAATTCTTTCTTTACAATTTTTACACTAGGATGTCCTAATTTGTAATTCCATACATCAAAGAGAGTTGGTTCAGATAAGCTTAATTCAGCCATGTTGCATTGTCTTCTTGAAATGGTTGACCGAATAACATTTGATAGGTTGAATCTATATAGTCCCTTATATGTTTCACCCTGCAATAAAATTTGCTTAGTCTAAATATCCCTAACAAGATAATGATTAGGGTAAAATTCTAACAATACATCATTGTCTTGTGCAAATTTAGAAACACTAATTAGAATTTTCTTAATCTTGGGGACTCTCAATAGGTTATTTAGTTGCATAATTCTTTGACCTCTGATTTTGCATAGCCATAGTGTGTGATATTAATGCAAGTGCCATTAGCCATACTAATAGAATGTGTACCACGATATTCCTTACTGTCTAGGTTCAATTTTTGTAAATTGCTAGTGACATGATGCGTTGCTTCTGAATCTGGATACCAGTTTTCACTTTGCATGTCTTCTATCCTTGAAGCTTCTGACATGTTTATGTGCACCTTTGATTCATCAATTTCATTTCTTGAATCTTGCTGTAGGCTGGCCAAATTTGCATTCATGTTTTGATTTCTTCGGCCACTAGTATTTTGAGAGGTATTGTAACTTGAGTTGAATCTGAAATAACAATTATTTACTGTATGGTCCACTTTCTCATAAATCTGACATTTTTGTCTGCTATTGTTGCTCCATCTACCTCTGCCTCTTCCTCTAGTAGCCTGATTTACTCTTTGATATGGCTGATCACCTTTGTTGCTGTATTGATTCTTGTTCTTGTAATTTGCTACATAGTTGATTGACATATCTGAATCTGGTGGTTTCTTGAAGTCGATTCTCCCTTCATGTGCAAGAAGTATCGAGTGTACAACTTCTATTGATGGTGTGGTTCTTTGTGAGGATACAACTGCAACCACAGCTTCATACTCTTCACTTAAGCCACTTAAGATAATCAATACTTGTTCAGTGTTTGGTACTCTATGTCCTTCTGCTTCCAACAAATCATAAGTTGTTTTAATTTTTGCTAAGTACTCCCCCATTGATTGATTCTCTTTTCTGATGTTCTGAAGTTGTCTTTTGCAATGCATAACCTTGGCAGCTGATTGTGAGTTAAATATTCTTTCAACCGTTGTCCATATTCCATGAGAAGTTTTGCTTCCAATTACTTGTAGCAACAATTTAACACTACTTAAAGATAATAGCCATGAACAGTTAGGCTATCTTACCGTTGATATTTTGTGGATTCCTCATTACTAATAGTTTTGTTTTCTTGATCAGTGATGAATCTTGGTGATATAGTATGAGTTTCAAGAACGAATCCTTCAAGGCCATTACCTCTAATTGCTGTTTCAACTTGCACTTTCCACAAAAGAAAATTATCTTCTTCTAGATGAGCGGTAATCAATGGACTTTGAGGGCTTACAATAGTTTTGAGGAGACTTTCGGTGGCCATTTGTTGGAGATTGGAGGTTTTAGAGGTTGTTGACAGTAACCATGCTGTCCATTTTGCCACGCCCAACGTGGAAAATTTGCCACGGTCTTGAGCCGTGGCAAATTTACCACGGTTTTGTACCGTGCTAAAATAACTTGCTAAGGCTACGGGCCGTGATAATTTTGCAACGGCTTCGGACCATTGCAAAATTATCCTAATTTTTTAACTCCCCCACCTTATAGTATACAACCTAAAAAACAAAGCCCATTCCCTAACTCATTTTTTTTGATCCTCGCCATAACAGTTTCCATCCCGCGCCATAACTCATTAACATTCATCTTCTATCAAATATTTTCCATTTCAATTTGTTGTTTCATACAATCCTGGGTAAATCTCAATGGGTAAATTTAAGATCCATTTGTTTTCTCCTCTATTTTCTCACTATCAGTTCTTTTATTTCTTATTGGTCTGATTTTATCTCTGTATTATTTTTCTATTTTCAGCCAAGATTGGAATCAACGGTAATATAGGTTAATTTTTTTCTACTTCATATTATTTTACTATTGTTTCGAAGAGCCGTGTGCTTATTCTGGGTTTGGTTTTATAGGGTTCGAGAATCATACGATTGGTTGCTAGAGTTATTCTACAGAGCGAAGAAGTTGAGCTTGTTGTTGTTAATGATCCATTTATCATCACTAATTAAATGGTATAATCTTATAGACCCTTTGATTAGACGATTATTTTATATTTGCTCTTTTTATAGATCTGATTTGCTCCTTTTATCTTTGACTAGTAGGCAATCTTATAGCTTCACCACCAGGCATGGCGGCCGCAACCGTTTAGGAGACGGGCTCAAAGTTTTATGCAGTGAATTATTTGTTTTGGAGGAGTGGATTTTTTAGAAAATATTGATTTTTGTGTGTGTGGAAGCAATGATTCATTTTAGAGGAATCAACATAAATAGAAAAGGGAAGCAGCTCATGTGATTTAGAAGGGAGGGAGTGCTATTCTGTTAACCGGGTCAAAGACTCTTTAAGGGAATAATAATTCCTAGTTTCTCTTATTTTAAATCTATTCATACCTTATTTATACCCCTCTAGGATATATTGCTATTATATTGTCCTTTTATTCAATTTACTGCTTTCCAAAATTAGCATTTAGATTCATCTTTTGTTTTCTACCACTTGTCTAAAAGAGTTATTTTTCTTTGTGAATTTCAGGCTGCCGCTGTGATGTTTGTTGGAATTGGAAGCTTCCCCGACCCTCCAAATGCTGAGGGTCTTGATCGTTTGCTAGGTTTGGTCTGCTCTTTCAATTTTTAGTTTTAATCTGAAATAAGTTTTATTTACTACTTACATATTTGCACTTGTCTATCCTCGTGAATAATTTTTGCATCAACATATAAATTACATAATATGCACAGTGCAATAAAATATCTTAAAGATATGAAAACATAAATAAACTCATTACTTGAGCCAATCATTTTAAATTTGACTTGTAACAGTAAGTATTATGATTGAAAATGTAGCTTGTAATATAAGTAAGAATAGTAAGATGACTGTTAAATCCAATTATTATTATTGGTCTTATTACATTAAACTTCATGATCTTGGTTTTAGGCAAACCACATGACATTAGAAAAACAATATTTGAAACATTGTGTGTTTTCCTTAATATCATTACTCATTACAAATGATGGAAAAAAAATATAAAATGCCGAGCATCGTTAACACTGAACATTTCAATATTATTTGACTAAAAAGAAATAGTGAGAAAGAAACTAATTAATCAGAAAAACTCAACAGAAGCATATGATGATTTTTATTGGTATCTGTCACGACCCACTTTTTCGTACAGTTCGAAATGACAATTTACCACACATGTCCAGTCTAAATTGAACAGAAAGGTGGATAGTAAGGAAAAGAAAGTAGAAAGAAGATAGAAAGAAAACGAACAACATAGAATCTCACAGTGAAAACGAATAACCTATAATATAGAACAAATCTTTACATAAAAAAACTATAACTTATACATATACAGATATAAATTAGAGTACATTAACCTATTCAGCAAGGACAGTTATAACACCTCGTCCTCACAATTGCTGATAAACACAACTATAATGCAGTGGAAAAAATAATCATCTACGTGAATACGTCTCTGGGTCTCCAGCCCCTCTCCTGAAGTTCCAATCCTTCCAGCTAAAGCTAGAAATATGCTCGGTCTGATCTGAGCAATTTGAATCTGGTAAAACCAGCGTGAGAATTTAAATCACAAGGAATTTTATTCATTATAACCTTCAAAAATCCTTTAAAAAGCAAAGGTATCTTGTAAGACCACGCCACACATAAACAAGATGGGTTTTTTCCCTCACGATAACCAAAACCTTTTATAGAAAATCCTATGATATCATAATAGTATCTAAGTACAAATACTTATTCAAATAGCCAAAATTGTTACATCAATTAAATTCTAGCATACTAGGCTCTACAACTAAAACTGTAAAGGCACGTATTGGAGAATGAGTTTCCATACAATGACTAGGCACTGGGGTACCACCTATCACAGTACACATCAAGAAAAATGTACCGAGGACCTAGTCGGGATCCTCTACAACATAAGACTGGTTCTACCCTAACCTGGATAGTACTGAATATGCTATCACCCCGGGCGTTCCCATCCTTATCGAGCTCCTTCCCATGCACTGTATTTATAATATTCGAGGGTATCTAAAAACGTGATAAACATAATCTAATTTGCTGCGACCCACTTAACCTTGCTGCATCTCCCCTGATTTTTAGTTATTTCGGTTGACGGGGCTTGAGGTTACGATTACCTTTTTAAGGGATTCACACTTAGAATGCTTATTGTCCTCCAATGACAATGTGTTGATAGCATTCATCCATACAAGTCCATTCTGGGTCTGAACAAAACCGAATACACTATTCCTACTACATCCATTTTGGAATCATCCTTAGGATTAGTAGCGACTCCATCTTCGATTTAATGCCCTTGTCTTTACTTCGAAAATATATTCGTTGGATCAAAGTGGTTTCGGTCTCTTCGAAACAACGTTCGATATTTTTTGTAAACTCAACCTCGATTCTCTAGGAAATAAAAAGACGAAAATAAGATCAAAGATCATCTCCTAACCGTTAGTGGACAGATTTCCTTATAATCGTCCTAGAAGAACGAAATGAGTTTATACACACAATATGGCACCTCGAACGGTAACTGTACCATATAATTCCCATGTTTCTCCTAGATATTTCCAAAATTATGTTTTTGGGACCAAATTTGAATGTTGGTTATTTAACTATCAAATAAACAATCATTCAACCGAAAATTTCATTTCCTACTGAAATCGCTAAGCCTTATTTAATTTAAATTTCAATAAATTTAATCTCTTTAAAGTATATACTTATCTTACAAGTATATCTACAAACCATTCATTTCAAAAATATTTGAAACTTTTCAAAATAAGTATGGATAGCGCCATCCGGTATCAACCATAGGTTCGCAGCTTAATAATTACATCTCCATCCTAGAGAAATCCAAACTTAACTATAGGCAATCCTTGCCTTCCGATTATGCCATGAAAGTATAGCATTACTTTCTGAAAACTTTATTTAATAATTAACTCAAAATAATACTTAAAAGTTTCTATATAAATTTTTCAAGTTTAATTTAGGAAAATACTCTTTTATAAAAGGTTTATTATATAATATATTTTTTAAAACATTATTAAAATTATCTTTGAAAAATTAATAATATCTTAATACTAATTAACCCTTAAATAAAAATTAACTTTTAAATCCAATTACTACAAAATAACCTTAAATAATAATAAAAATTTAAACATTTTAAATAATTAAATAAATTTGAACAATAACTAAATAACTTCTAAAGATCATAAAATAATTAACCTTAAATCATTACTAAATAATTATTAATTATCTTTAAAATGTCTTCAATAATTAATAATTATCCTTTAAATATCTTTGATTCGTAAATCAACTTTCAAATTTGAAAAGAGGCTTATTAATTTCCATGGTACTTAATCAAGTTACCATTCAGTCCATAATAATGCAGAATAACAGATTCAGATATTCACATTAATTCACTTTTTACAATTAATTCAACATCATATTGCCCAATATAATTATCAAGGAAATAAATAGATGTTCATTCAAATATAATAGAAGAATTGATATTTTAGTTCTTATTTTCTCTTAATATTTCTTATAGTAGTTAAGTAAATACTTTTATCATTTTGATAATATCATAGAATTATTTTGATAATTGTGATGCGAGAACTATAAATGCATACAAATACATTAAGTCTTTGGTATCACACTTCTATCTTTAGGTATTTATCATCATTCTCTCAAGTAATATTTGAAATTTATATATACATCATTTATCTTTTAGTCAAATGTATCAAACCTAAATGTCAATTTCTTAATGTATGCACATAAATATTTATTTATGAAATTTTATCGAAATATTAGTTTAAAAATTTATTAAGAATACATATTTTTATTTATTTGATTGATAAATAATGGATCCAAAAAAATAATAAATCGATATAATTTTTATCAACAAAAATGATAATTTAATTTTTACGCAAGTATGAAAAATATACAAATCTCATAACATAAATACACTGTTATAAATATAGTAATTTCAATTTATAACACATTTATCCTAACAAAATTCATCAAATATTACATAATAAATTATATTCTTCAAAAATAGGTATAATATTAGTTTTCTACAACATATCATATGCAATGCACGAGTTAGACACTAGTTTATATAAATATTTAAGGATATAAAGTATTATTTAGGATGCTCATTGTAAGCCCCACTCCGAGACCCACATTAGCAAAGAGTATTACAAGATAATTCCGTCTGCTAATACGGAGAATAGACCTGGATGGGAGCGACCATCTATAGCCTTGCCTTAACTATCTATTGAATACATCGACAATTGCCTTATCAAGCGGATCGACATATCCAATAAATACTTAAAAAAACCCATAGGTGGCTGGAGGATCTATCAGAACAGAATATGACAACTCAAATGTAATATACATCACAGAACAATAGATCATCACATACACATATATAGATACATAACAGAGTATACTAAATAATACATATCAAGGGGTATAGCAGACCACAATATACAGACGAGTCAAAAGAATACATGTCAGAGTTACAACCAAAAAGGACTACACAAAAAGCTATAACAAAAAGGAGCTAGCAGAATAGTCCGTGCGGAAGCAAAAGAGGCTAAGCCACAAGTATAAACTGAACAATAATGAGCTTGCAAGGTCATAAAGTACAACAAATATCTCTAAAAGAGATAACTCAATCATCAAACAAAAGACGAATCATAACAAGCCTCATATCATCGGCAACTCAAATAAACAAAGGATATGAATATCCCAAATCAAGCCAAAAGGCAAATAACAAATACCAATGAAGGTACACAAGTTCCACAAGGTAATTGCTATATATCGCGTGGTTCAAAGAACCCACACCGAAGGGCGATACGCTAGGGAATATAATTATCAATGAAACAACAGAAAATGCATGTGCTCAGTACTGTATAAACAAGAATCCATAAGAAACAACACCTAGAGGAGACAGTCCGAAGACACTATCCAGAAGGTGATGAGCCAGAAGGAGACAGTCCGAAGACACTATCCCAAAGGCAACAAACCCGAAGGTACAAACCCGAAGGCAACATACCCGAAGGCAACAAACCTGAAGGTACAAGCCCGAAGGCAACATGCCCGAAGGCAACAAACCGTAGTTGTGAAGGTCCGGAGGCCCAGTACTGGACACCACTAACTGGAAATATGTGTCACAAACTCCTCGATAGAAACCCGAAAAATGGTAATGTGAGTCCCATACCACACACTCGCACTAAACGGTTTACTATCCGTTAGTCAATCTTACACTCAAAGCAGTACAAAGTTTGCCCCTCTCATCAGTGAACCAGACCCAAAGGTCAAAACGATCAAACGAATAGATTAGGAATTAACTGAAAAGATGAACGCACGTGTTCATAGCACGCATTTTATCTAATCATTTAATTCTCCTCCCTCTTCGCTCGGGGTGCAAAATTGTGTGTGTGCGTTTTAAGTAGAAATTATAAATTGGAGAAACGAGCTTTTAATACAATTTGAAAGATCATTTTATAAAAACCCATGTATGAAATCAAAAAGGAATCATCAAAGTCAAAAATGCGATAACATCTAATTGGAATCAACACGAATCGATAAAAGTTGGAATCACAAGCAAATTAGACAAATTAGGCAAAATAGGAGTAGTTTAGTCAACTTACTCACTGAGAATAGTCGACTGAACCAGAAACGTGGAAATTCCATTTCCTACGGTCAGTCGACTGGTTGAAATGGCCAGTCGACTGATTACAGGAAACAGAGACTTCCAGTCTCTGTAACCAGTCTCTGAAACGCCTATTTGCTACAGCCAGTCGATTGGTCAGTCGACTGACTGGCACTGGGGCTGTTTTTCATCCCATACAATGAAAAGCAAACTCTTCCAAATTGCAATCGAACGAGCAACGTCGCTAGTGGTTTGTGCCAATCGACAACCCAGCCCAATTTGCTCTTTTATACACCTTCAAAAACATGATCAAACATCAAAGTTATGATTTTTAGAGTTTTTGACTTTAAAACACCAAAAATTGCAATGTTCACCAAATCAATTCAAACCCAAAAGCAAATGAACAATATTGAGTGTTAGGAGTTCATACCTAACATCAATGATATCAAAAGAAGTAGATGTGAGTTCAAAACTCACCTTTTTAAGTTCAAAACTCATCTTTTTAACTCAAAAACAAAGAAGAGAAGCTCAAATGCAAAGAAAAGGCCAACCACTCTTCACTTCTACTCTACAAGCTTCAATCTAAGTTCAAAACAAGAATTTCCTAAATTTAGGTTTAGGGATTTATGAAATTGAAGAGAGAAAGAGTTGGAGAAGAAGGAGAGGATGCTTACCAATAGCTTCTCTTGAATTGTGGAGCAAGAATTCGAGTTTGTAAAGGAAACTAGGGCTTGGAGTTTCTATTTCCCATTCTTTTTCCCCATTTTTAGTTGAGCTAGGGCATAGGAATTAAAATGAGTGAATGGAAGAAGAGAGGGGGATGAGTTGGGGTATATGATGAGTTGGGTGAGACCCAAACCCAAAAGCCCACTTAGCAAATAGCAAATTCTACGAACTCCAACCATATCGAAGTTTATACTCAAAAAGATCGCAAACACCATTTTGAACTCAATGGAAGCGGTTTTGAGTCCCAATTCGACAGTTTGCACAAAGTGACATTTCGGACCCAAAAATCCGAATAACGACACTATATTTAAACAAAACATTTAAATATATAATCGTAAATTATGCGGGTTGTTACACTCATTCATTTTCATAATTACATTTATTTATTTATTTATTTATGCAGTAATGTTATTATATACCATAATAAACATATTTCAAATTTATCTAAAACATTAATTAAATGAATGAACACATTCAGTACAATCCACATTTTCAAATTCATTTAATAAGATTACATTTTAGCATCAAAATATTTCTTTTTCTCTCCCAAACATGAAGCGTTATTTGAAGCATTATTTGTATCCTCCTCTCTGACTCCTTAGCTAACAGCAAGTAAACTCTCTCACCAAACTCTCGTTACCACTCATTTTAACATAGTTTTCCACACTTGTTTTGTTTTTCTTTATTATTGCTAATACTCACCACTATCGTCTATCTCTTTGCTTTCTCCCTTTAAAAAAGCAAATCAATATGAGCTTCCTTTACATTAGAACGTAAAGCATGGAAGCTGTAAGTGGGTAGATAATGCAACCTTAAATAAATACCGTGCAAGTATTAGAGTGCATGGTGATGTATACATTGATCCATAAGGAGGAGGAGATAGTGAAATAAATTCAAATGATTACTTCGATAAACATATATTAGCATGAGTAAAAATCCTATTAGTTTCAATAGTAACATAACACTAATGAAGAAATCAAGTGCAACATTAGCATAATCCCAATTGCTAGACTAATCATAGACATTTAATCATGCAAGCTAAGATGACTAGATTACTAAAAAACAAAACAATTATTTTGACAAAGAAGGAATAGTTCAAATAATGATGCTAGATTTAACATGGTAAATATCTAAAATCGGTGTTGAAACAAATTTGGTTATGGTTGACAATAGAGAACAGTTGGATTTTTATCCAATTACTAACTATTGAATTAGATGGGAAATAAAATTATAGTAATAGATTTATTAATTGAAACTGATGGTGGAAAAATATAGAAATAAACAGATATGAATCAATTAAAAAATCAATTTAACTTTTTTTGCACGCATATGTCCTATAAATATATAGTTAACTGTTTTAGAAGTTGGAAAACGAGCATGTTAATTTAAACCAATAAACTTCTAAAGTAAAGATGTTTATGAAAAGTAATTATTTTCATTCCCATTAAAAGCCTTAATAAGAGTAAGAATTATCAAAAATAAGTAAAATCTACCAACGGACACAATTTGAAATCAGTACCAAATTTATATTAAGAATTTGACCTTTTGATTAAATGGGAAAAGCATTAGAAAGGAAATAATAGAAGGAGGAAATAATAGAAAGGAAATAATAGAAAGTGGTCTATTGGTTGTGTGCATCACTAATTCAAATTGGTTTGCAAAAAATTTCAATTTTGAAATGTGATTTCCGAATTAGAATTTGATGCCTTGTAGGTTTGATTTATTTTTACTTGAAGTAAGACTCGGTTTAATTTTACTTGCTATTAGATTGGAATTTAAAATTAGTTCAATCCGTAATAGATTAAATGGAGCAATTTTGGTGCCCAATACATTGTTCAACCTCATGGAATCTTCACAAGCCTTATACACCAATAGTTCAATTAAAAGTAACTATTAGTGGTGATGAACTATTGAATTTTTTTTCATTAACATTCCCCTATTTCATTTTATAAAAAATAATTGCAACTCGAACAAGATAACTTAGGTTGTAGATTAAATCTCTTTGGTGGCACTACTTCCAGAACACTCAAGGCCTCATATTTGTTGTTGACAATAATGGGAGAGGCCGTGTTGTTGAGACCAGAGATGAGCTACACAGGATGCTCAATGTGGTATGCTATTCCCACAACTATTTATTTTGCACTTATTGTATTTTTCCATTTTGAGCAACCAAATTTGGCAGTAAAGCATTAGTAATTAATCAACTGCATCGTATTTTTATGTTAGTGTTCTTCTGTTTTCTGATGCTTTATTTGTTTTCCTTTGATTAGAGAAATGTATTGACAAATGAGGACTCTTCTAATACAATTTTTTTATGGCTTATTTGTTTTATAGATGCTCAAGGAGAATCTTATGGCTGATGTCTATTAGTTGTGTGCATCACTAATTTATTTGTGCACATCTAGTGCCTTGTTATCCCAATCTTATAACAAATGAATAAGATAATCAAATTAGTCCAATAAGTAGTCAAGATCAGAATTCCCAATCTGCCATTAGCATATATTATAAACATGTAATCATGTTTTTTCTTCTTCTTTTGTAATTGTTTGAAATTTCACTTCAACTCATTTTCTATACATTGTATAAAGGTATTCTTTTCTTGCTATGACATGCAGAAGTAGTAAAATATCCCGTCGATGTGGATAGTCGAATGAATTAATTTTGTAGAAGTAGAAGCTGAAGATGCCGGCTTGTGACAAGTGGTAGATTGGAATGACCAGTGCTTGAGAACATATTTTACACAATATCTTCATGGTTAGTCCTTTGTTATGTGTTTCATATGCTTGTCTAGAAAAGAGCAGTGCATGGTAGTGTTTGCCAAAGATAAGGACAACATGAGTGAAAGATATGTACATGCAAGAGGAATGGAAACAAGCTATTTATTAGTAGATTATAAATACAGTGATATAGAAGGTGGATAACAAGAGGTCCATTTAACTAAAACTGATTTCTTTCTTCTTTCTACAATCAGTATGTACGCTCATTTCAGTTTGACCCTTGTTTCTCAGTTATCAACTTAGTATATCACAATTAGTGTAGAAGAAGAGCAAAAAGCAACATAAGCAATTCATCATTGTTAAGTTATCGATACTCAGGTTGACAACAATTTCATGACCACCGATCAGTCATGTTGATCGAAGATACTTTTTGTATTTAGCTATGTATTATTCATGAACTATTGTATGCTTGGTGAACTCAAAGATCATTTCTTTCTCTGTTGTTTTTTAGTGTTTGCAATGTATAGTAGATGTTGTTTACTTTCGCCTTCGAGCTAAGAATAATTCATACCTACCTCCCACCCAGGAACTAAACCTTCTATCCCGAATGATCATGAGAAAGACTTTGAATTGGGATAGTTATGCCTTTACTCTGTTACTTCCGGACCAATTAATATACTGGCATTCGGATGCACTGCTTTACTGCGAACTGATTTGTAATATCAATAGAAGTTGTGTATGTATGCTACTCTATTTCTTTCTTTGATTTGTTAACTTGTATGCTACCGTATTTCTTTCATGTTAAAGTTGTATTACCAATTAAAAGTCGTAAGTTTGTAATCAAGCATTTGTAGTTGTATTATGAACCGATGTCAACTATTACCCGTTTTGTTTCTACGTTATTTATTCTTCATTTAACCATAGCTCTGAGCCGTGGCAAATTTTCATTTAGTCATGGCTCAAAGCCGTAGCTATATGTGAATTAGCCATGGTAAATTAAAATTTTCCACGGCCAGAGCCGTGGCTAAATGAAAATTTATTATGGCTCCGGACGGTGGCAAATTTTTTGCTACTGCCTATTTTGCCACAGCCCAAAGCCGTGGAAAAATCGTTTAGCCAGGGCCCAGAGCCATGGCGAAATGGCTTTTCTGGTATATTGTGAGGTTTCATTTCCTTCTGTCATTGATGAATCTGCTAGATTATGATGGACTGGGACTAGAAAACAGGTATCAAGAACTCCAGAAATGGGTTTAATCAGAGAATTCAGGTATGTTGCATCTTGAACTCAATGATGAATCTGATCTGAGAGTTCTTAGTATGGTGCTTACCTTCTTTGTTGTTGGTGATGATTTCTTTGCTTTTAAATTCTGTTTCTGGTTTTTTGAAGGGATTATCGTTAAATGAGGAAAGTATGATGCAGCTAGTATTTCTTGGCGAGGCACTTGCTTTCTTTATGAAGTTTGAAGTGAAATCCCTTATAAAACTCAAATAAAGATGATAAAATCAACGAGTCTCTGAATTTTTAGAGTTTTGCCGCTAGGCTTGATCGGCTCTCATACCATGTAAAAACTTGAGAGTTTTGTATTGAAATTGAAAGAAGAATTTCTATCGCAGTCATAAAACTAAAGATACTATGTTACACTGCTTTATAATATAGCATTTGTGAAAGACTAATTCAATATATACAGTTGCCATTATATGCAAATTACAAATATAGCCATATACAGTTATAAGACTCGGTCATTTTGAGATATCCTGTATATTTTAATCATAAGACGTGATGTAACCCATAGAGACTTTACTACTAGGTCTATCTAGAATGGTCAAAGATGTGGAATATCTTTTTTAATAATCAAAAGAGTTAAGGCCCAAGGCCCATAAACCAGGTAGTACTACCCTACCCGTAGTTACAACGTAACATAACCATATTACACAACCCTGGTCACATATTCTTTATTTATCTTTCTAAACAACAGGAGCTTCCAAACCCTAGAAATTAGGGCTTTTTTAGAAATTGGAGCGATCTTTTAACATCTCAGCTGAATTACTTTGCAAACCCTTCATGATGGTTTCCATTACTTTCTTTTGCTATAATTATCAGTAGATAGCTTGAAATCAACGATTTTATCTCTGATTTTTTTCGAGCTTCCACGATTGTTTACAATTTGCTTCCCTTTGATTAAAGCTTGCTATTTTATCCTTTACTCCAAACAGATAAATGATATACTTGGTTGTTGAGATTACTTCGATAGCAACTTTTGCCTATTCTCTTATCGTTGAATTCAAGGTGCAAGATTCTATTTTGCTGTAGGAATTGCAACTGATCCTCAGACATTAAGTTAGACGTGTGGTAGCTTCTACCGAAATCAGGTAAAATAAATGACTTATTAGTATTATCACTATAATTATCTACAGATTCATAATAATTTTCTTATTGACCTCCCTTGCAAGAGTTGCTTTTGGTTTTGGTATTGGAATGGCCGCCTTTGCTATCATCTTATAACTAGTTCTTATGACTGTGTTGAAAGTTTTTGCCATGGAAATGTCAGCATTGACTTTTCTGCTTTGTAAGTATGCTTCAATCCTTTCCTCATAGTTATCCAGATCATGTATGATTAAGAATCGGTTTTGTGATTCGATGAGATCTTTCTCTTCTTTATGGTTTAGTATTTGATAATCTATTTCTATGCTTTTCCAAATCTAAATGCTTTCTGTTTCATTTTTTGCGTGCAATCTTGCATTTTTCTCTCTAGATATGGTAGATTGTTGTAGTTAGCATACTGCATGCTTTGTTGAGGTCTTTTGATATGCATTTGAGTCTTTACTGTATGTATCGAACACTTGTTCTAATGTTGTGCATAGAGACATATTGGTTGAAGTTGAGTTTTCCTTTGTGATAAACCAAATGTGTCTTGGGTATATGCAATTAAAGAATAGATGTTTTGTTGTTTCTGATTCTGTTTTACAAACTAGACATTTATTTTCTCCAATTTTGCCCCATTTTTTGCATCTTTCTCTTGTAGGCAGTCTATTTAATAAGGCAAAATAGGGACAATATGCTATTGTTGGGTAGTTTTCTCTATTTCAAATAGTTTTATACTAATCCATCTCTACCTCTGCGCCTATGATATATTCACATGTGTTTTTAAAAGAGAATTTACCTTTCAAAGTAAATTCCTAGTTTCAATTGTCTTTATTTTTACTTAAATCTATTAAAATGCTTTATATGGCTTTTCTAAATATATAAGTTGTCGGGTGTGAATTGGTGTTCCTTCTGTAGCTTTATATAATGCTGTCAGCTGTTGCATGTGTTCCTCCAAATTGCTGTAAATTAGACAAGCCCAATAAATTTACCAAAGAATTACCTTTGATCCAAGGATCAAACCACAGGTTGGTTGTTTTTCCATCTTTGAATTTTCTTTCAACCATTTTGATTCCAATTTCTCTGCAGTTTAAAATATTTTTCCATGTGTTAGAATAGTGTATTCCACTGGCGTGGTCCATAAGATTTTATTTTTCACATGCTTTTCCTTCATCCATTTTTCCCAAAGTGATTCTCCTTCCAAGAATTTCCAAAATACTTTTAAATGACATACTATACTTGGATCTTTGAAGCTTCTTAGTCCCAATACCACTGATTTTCTTGATTTGCAAACAGTTTCCCATGAGACTTTATGACGTTTGCCTTTCCAAATGAAGTTTGTGCACATTTTTTCAATTTACCGAATTGTTTTTGCTAGAATATTATCTGTTTGAAGTTATTACATGATAATAGCAATGATGCTAGTGTGAGTTAATTCTAATCTTCCAGTTGGAGAAAGCAGTTTGCTTGACCATCCCTCTAATCTATTTTGTAATATATCATAATGCCTAACACTGTCTTTGCCATTGATTTGGTTCATCCTGAGGGGAAGTCCTAAATATTTTACTGGCAGTAAACCTTCTTGAAACTTTAATATTTTCAGCATTTCCGACTTTCTGGTACAAATTTTTTCGAAATATATTTTCTTTTTCCCTCGTTAATTTCAAGACCAGTATATTCTTTCAACTTTCCACAGACATCAATAGTACATACACTCTTTCTCATCTACATTTAAAAATAATAATAAACCATAAGCATATTATAGATGAGTTATAAATGGTTTCACTCTATTGTGGTTTTTATATTTCCTTTTACTTGTTCCATCTCCATTTGTATTGATAAATGTTCCGTTGCAATGGTGAATAAGAAGAAAGAGGGTCTCCTTGCTTTATTCCCCTATTGCTATGAATAAAACCACAAGCAGAATAATTTATAAGTAAAATGTAAGTAACATTGTCTATACATTCTCTAACCAAGTTACAAAATTTATCATTAAACCCCGGCCGCTTCATCATATGCAATATAAAATGTCTATTTATGTTGGATTTTGTAATACAATATTTCCAAATCAAAATAGATTTTGGGGATATTTTGATGGAGGTGGATTTGTGGCTAAAATACATTGCCACTTTTACGGATTGTGCAGATTTTAAAGATAATTAATTTCCTTTTTTATTGCACTAAAAAAGGAAAAGAATTATCTACGTGGGAAAAATTTCTTTTGGAAGATGGAAATAAAAATGGTTGATTAAAGAATGCATTTAATCAAAACTATTATAAAAGGATATGCATATGGTCCATTAATTAGGTGTGTTAGAAAAGTATTTTGTAGGATATTTGGGATTGAGATTTCTTCTCAATTTTAAGTCTCTTTTGCATTTTCTTGGTTGAATCAATAAAAGTATTTTGTTTTTGGGGGAATTAATTTTGTTTGCTTTCTTCACTACTTTCTCTTCTGAATCTAATTGTGTAGTGATCCTGGAAAATTCTTAACATTTGGTATCAGAGCCAACTACACAAATTTTTGAAAGAGTCTTTGGCTATGGAGAAGATAAGTATTGAAAAGCTTAATGGAAGGAACTGGGGGTTATGGAAGGCGAAAATGGAAGATTATCTCTATCTTAATGATCTTCACCAACCCTTGGAAAACAAAGGGGAAAAGCCAAATGGAATAACTGAGGCAAAGTGGGAAATTTTGGATAGGAAGGCAGCTGCAGCAATTCGGTGTTTTATGGAGAATTCTGTGTTTCATATCGTTGCTTGTGAAACTTCTGCTTTTGGCATATGGAAGAAGTTGGAAGGAATTTATGCAAAAAATTCTACGACAAATAAGGCATTCCTGATGAGAAAGTTGGTAAATCTAAAACTAAAGGAAGGCGAATAGATTAGTGAACATCTCAACAGCTTTCAAGCAATTGTGAATCAATTGGCGGAGATAAGCTTCAAAGTTGATGACGAAACTCAAGCTTTAATATTAATGAGCTCATTGCCTGAAAGTTGGGAAACTCTAGTAGTCGCATTGAACAATTCAAATTCTAGTGGTGTTATTTCCATGGAAACTGTGGTTAGCAGCCTTCTGAATGAGGAGATGCGGAGGATAAATACATCGGAAGGAAAGGTTACTGAAGAAAAGGAAACTAAAAATCCATTGGCAGAGGTCCACTTTGCAAAGAGAGAAAGACGCTCATTCAAACCAAATACGGATCGAGATTTCATTTGCTATTACTGTGAAAAACCTGGCCATCAGCTGAAATTTTGCAATAAATTAAGAGAGGATAAAGAGAGGATGAAAACTCAAGAAGGAAGCAAAAATAAGACTGGAGGTAGACCGTGATGAGGAGGTAAACTTTGGCATTAGCAATGATGTTCTTTGTGTTGGTATGAGTATGGAAGGAGAGTGGGTGCTAGATTCTAGTGCATGTTTCCACATTTGCAATCAAAGGGAAGCATTCACTGATTAGAAGGAGGAAGCATGCAAAGTGGATTCTGATAATGGTGGAGATCTACAAGTTCAAGGCATAGGTTCTGTCATATTGAAGATGGATACTGGAAGGTTGGTGACGCTTACAGGGGTTAGGTATATCTCGGAAATTAAAAAGAATCTTGTCTCTGTTGGACAGCTGGAAGGGAAAGGTTGTAACCTCTCAACTCGAGGTGGAGTAACTTGAGTTTGGAAGGGTAACAAGGAGGTGCTGCGTGCGAAGAGGAAAAACAATAATATTTATTCATTGCTTGGAAAAACCTTAAAGATTTTAAGTTCTTATACAAGTGAAGTTGGAGAGACAAATCTGTCTGAATCAAGGTGGAGCCAACAATGGAAAACCACAAAGCCTACTTGGAGGTCTTTGTGGTATTACAAGCAATTCTGATATGTTGATTATGTGCATGTTCGATTGGGGGGCATGCATAGTTTGGAGGAAGGTTTAGCATTGAGGTGGAGACATTGGTTTTCTTGGATATATTGTTAGGGGTTTTGAAAGACGTTTTTGGAAATATAGTATCAAGGTGGAGATTGTTGGATTTTGTAATACAATATTTCCAAATCAAAATAGATTTTGGGGATATTTTGATGGAGGTGGATTTGTGGCTAAAATACATTGCCACTTTTACGGATTATGCAGATTATAAAGATAATTAATTGCCTTTTTTATTGCACTAAAAAAGGAAAAAAATTATCTATGTGGGAAGAATTTCTTTTGGAAGATGGAAATAAAAATGGTTGATTAAAGAATGCATTTAATCAAAACTATTATAAAAGGATATGCATGTGGTCCATTAATTAGGTGTGTTCGAAAAGTATTTTGTAGGATATTTGGGATTGAGATTTCTTCTCAATTTTAAGTCTCTTTTGTATTTTCTTGGTTGAATCAATAAAAGTATTTTGTTTTTGGGGGAATTAGTTTTGTTTGCTTTCTTCACTACTTTCTCTTCTGAATCTAATTGTGTAGTGATCCTGGAAAATTCTTAACATTTTATTTTATCAAAAGCTTCATACAAGTCAACTTTAATACATATTTTGTTTTTACTGCCTACACCGTGCTCGAAAATAAAGAAAAACAAGAAAGATAACTCAAGACCGATAACTTGAGTTCAATACGAATTCAATTCAAATTTAACCCTAAATCAATTCAAATTCTATTTAAATTTCAATTCCAAATTCTTCAAATATAGCTAGCCTATTGATAGGCATCATAGCTCTCAAAACATCTCAAAACAACATCAAAATCGAATAAGAATGAGAGCAAAAATAAACTAATACAATTCTCGGGTCAATAATTGTTATTGCTGTCGTTTTGCTCTTGCAACAGCGACAAACAAACACAGTTTTGATCAAGCAAACCTCAAAATTTCAAGAAACACAAAACATGAAACTTTTAGTACAAATTTTAAGCTTTCCGAAACATCTATGATTATTAAATTTGGATAAGAAATGAGATAGTTATGATAAAAATAGTTCAGAGATCTAAATTCAACACTACTGTCATTTTTATCTCGGGATAGCAACGATCAAATGCAGTTTTGATCAATATAACTTCAAATTTTCAAAAACCTCAAAACATGAAACTTTTAGAACAAATTCTTAGCTTTCCAGAACATTAAAGATTATTGAATTTGGATAAAAATTGAAAAAGTTATGCTTAATTTAGTTTCAGATTCAACAACAGAGCAAATAATAGTTTTGCTCTCGGGATTACAATAGAAACACTCAAATTTGAAATAGATAACTTCAAAATTATGAAAAACACAAAACATGAAACTTGCAGTATATGATCGAAGCTATTTGAGTTTAATGATTCTGAGATGTTTTGCCATTTTATGGCGTATTTTGAGTTTTATAATTCCTATTTATTGGAATTATTTAAGATAGCCAATATTTGGCAAGTATTATGGTTTGAGATCTTCTATGTAGGAGTTTGATCGATGAGAACTATCACGATGTTTTATTTACTTGCCAATGACATAAGGCAAGTCTTGAGTTTATGATTTCATATTTTGAGATTTATGGTTTATGAGAAACCATCATGATGTTTTTCACTTGTCGATGTGATGAGACAAGTATGGTATCTCTTTATCACTCGCCAATGAGACTGGGCGAGATATAATTTTCTGAGTTTTATGATGTTTTTAGTGTGGCATCGACTAACGGCTAGTAAACCGCTAAGTGCGAATGTGTGGTATGGGACACACGTTAACACTTTTCGGGTTCCTATCCGTGAGTTTGTGACACATTCACGATGTTTACCTAACAGAACTGCTTTGAGAGGTGTCAGCGACCTTGTCATAAGTATGAACTGCTTTGGAGGTGTTAGCGACCTTGTTAGGGATGACAAAATGGCTTGGGAAGGTGTCAGCGACCTTGTCATGAGGACGAACTGCTTTGGAAAGGTGTCAGCGACCTTGTCATGAGGACGAACTGCTTTGGAAAGGTGTCAGCGACCTTGTCATGAGAACGAACTGCTTTGGAAGGTGTTAGCGACCTTGTCTAAGGCTTCGGCCGTTTGAGTTTAGCACGTGCAGCATTGCTTCGGCATTGTATTCAGGGATATGGCTAATCCGGGTTTTCTGAGCTTTGAATTCGCCGTTTTTGGCGCATTAGTGTTAATATTTTCCGAGTTTGAACATGAATCGAATTCTTTATTGAGTTTGAGATTTTATGAGTTTGAATTCGTATCGAGTTCCATGAGTTTTTATGATTGAGATATGTGTGAGATTTAGTCGCCTAGGCCTACTTATGAGTTGAGATCTCACATTCTTATGGAGTTGTCTTGTGTTGCTTTCATGACTTCTATTTGTGATTGAGATGAGTTTTCTCCTTTTTGGAATAATGGTTCATCGAACCATTTGAGTTTTGCTTGAGTTTTATATGAGTTGATTTGAGTTCATTATGGGTTATCGCTAATGATATGAGGCACTTGTGTTTTATTTGAGTATTGAGTTTGAGTTGCCTCTTTCGAGGTATTTAGTCACTTAGGTTGCGTTTGTTACTTAAGTATTGAGCTATGAGTTATCTAATCCTTCTCCTCATTCGAGAAGAAGTATCACTATGTCCATTCTGCTTCATATTATCGATATTGACTGATTTGGGTAGCTAGACTGACCCGTGTATTTATACTCGGGTCAGACCGAGTTGTTTCAGGTATCATCTATTGGACTTAGCTTGAAGTTGGTGTTGGATATCATTTCTTGTTTCGCTTGAGTAGTTTATTTCTTCCGCATACTCTGATGTTTTTACATTTGATTTGACGTATATGGTGTGGTCGAGTACCACCTTTATTGTATTCATATTGTATTGTACTAAAATGTATCAGTGTATATGTATATATATGATGTCGATTACTGTTCTGTGATGTGCTTTACATTTAGTTATTGTATTTTGTTCTGATAGATCCGTCAACCACCTATAGTTTTGGATTAAACATTTACTTTGTATGTCGATCCGTTGAGATAGAAAAGAAAATTGTATTTGCATTTATCGACGTATTCAGTAGATGTTTAAGACAAAGTTATAGATGGTCGCCCTTAACCAGCCCTATTCTCGGCTTTAGTAGACGGAATTACTCGTTAATTCTCTTTACTAAGGTGGGTCTCGGGGTGGGGCGTTACAGTTTGGTATAAGTTTCTACTCATTTCATAGGTCCGTATAGCGTTTTCTGCAATTAATCTCCCTAGAAGGAAAGCACTTTGGTTTTAGAAAATGATATATTTCAAAAACACTTTAATTCTATTACAAAGAATTATTGCAATAATTTTATATATGAAGTTGCAATAGGCTATAGGTCTGTAATCCCCTAAGTCTTTATATATTTTTGTTTTTAGCACCAATGTGATAAGAGTGTGAATGAAGTTTCTCAAAAAATTTCTATTGTCAGAAAACTCATTTACTACGTCCAAAATTTCAAATTTGATTTCATCACAATTGGTTTTATAAAATTTAGTCCCAAAGCCATCTGGATTAGGGATTTAGTGTCTATATTAGGAGATTTTTTTTAAACAAGAGTTCGAATTATATAAAGTACTGAAATAATTAATGGCTTCAGACTCTGTTTTAGTAGCTTCATTGTTTACAACTCCATTTTTATCTTTCAGTTTTCCTATGTCATTTTTATGCCTTTTATTGGATATTTTGGCATAGAAAAACTTGTTATATTCATCACATTGGTTAGCCAAGCCACCTTAGCTTTTTGCCTCACATTAATAGTTTGAACATGAAGAGCTTTGACTAAATTGCTTTGAGAATGAAAATATTTTTCACAAGAAGAGGGTTGAGCTATCGTTGTCAATACTATTCTACAAATAACCATAGTTTCTCTAATTTGATTTATTTCATCTTTTGGTTTTATTTTTATTCCAAATTTTCAATTTTCTTTGATGTTTTGCAAAGATTTGCTGTATTTGTACTAGGCAGTGCCTCGTATATAACGAGCAAAACAGTCTTTAACAGTTTCTTTGTATGAATTTTCATGAACCTAACCATTGACAAATCTGAATGGAAATTTTATTTTATGTAATAAACTTCTTTCACTTATTTAAACTTCCTTATTTAATTAAAACTTCCTTTATTAATTAATACTCCATTATTAATTAAAACTTACTTTAATAATTAATACTGTTTTATTAACTAAAACTTCCTCATTTTACTTGTACACACACACCTCTGTGTGTGTATATAAATAATTTCTCTTTATAAAAGATATATATATTTATATATATAGTTGTATTCTAATATTTCACTATTCATTTATACTCTTTCCAATATTTGAAAAAGTATTCATATACTTATTTCAATGGTATAAGTATATTCACCAATCACTTAAAAATATTTGCTTACTTTAAACGTTTCTTTTTCTATCTATTTCCACAAGATTCCATACTTGTTATTTCTTTTAAAATACCCATTTAAAAGTTCTAATTACATTCAAAAATCTATTTCAAGGGGCTTAAGAAAAATTCTACTCATTGCCATTACAAAGCCAAAACCATTTCACCTATGGTTATCTTTAAAACATTCTTTTCAAAGATTTATTGACATTCATAAGTATACTAAAAATTGATTAAAGATTTAGCTATTCTACATGTGTAGAATAACTGTTTTTTATTTATATACAATGACACGATCCATTTTAAAGCTGGCTAGCTTTGCTAAAAAAAGGGGTGAAAGACGAATGTTATTAACACATTGTCACAACAAACCCAAAACCAATTCATACTTGTTATTCTCTTTAAAAATATTCTTCTAAAGGTCTATGTATGTCTAAATTTATTACACAAGGTGATATAATTGTTAATAAATTGGCAAAACCATTTATTATAACATAAGTGTTATAATCCAATGCTTCCTTTATTCCTTTAAAATGTACTTAACTTACTTTTCCGAACTTATACGTTTACTAAAAACCCTTTTTCAATATATACATGTATGTATGTACGTATGTATACTAATTTATTTATAAGATAAATATTTGATAATAAAAATAATTTAAAAACATATTTATTGCATAAGCTTCTATTTATTTTAATAAAATATTTAAATAATTTTCTAAAAACTATGTATACTTAGAAATACTTTAAATATGCTTATACTATGGTTTAAAACATTTATCTTAAATTTTACTTAAAATATGTAATTTAAAATTTATTTACCATAAGAGCATGTTTTATAATTTAAAACCTTTTACTTAAAAAATTTCATGAATAATTATTAAATATATTTTTAAACCTTTTATATTTTTCCAATAATGAATACGCTTATAGTACTTAATAAAATACAACCAAGCCTTAGGATGTCTTTCAAAGTTGACTTTGAAAATCGTCGAATACAAGGCATATTCAAAGTGCATCCATCACGACCTTTTTGCTTAAATTTTCACTATTTCCATTCACAATTTCTATAAATTCCCAAACTAATTTCTTTGTGTCAAACACACTAAAACTTGTGTAGAACAACTGGATTTATCATATAACAATATATTCACTTTTTAACCAATTTAACGTATGTTAAATATAAGGTATTTTGAAGTGCGTTTATAACGACTATTTTGCTTCAAACATTTACAACATACTTCCACTTCACAAATAACAATATCAAACATATAAATAACAAGTCCTGGCTACAATACATGTTTTATAGGGTTATAAGAGACATTATACTATATATAATGTTATTACTTGCTTTTAAAGAAAGAAAGGGTTCAAAAGTATTAACTTGCATTTTAATCAATTTTAACTTATATTTAACACAACAACATTATATACAAACATATAAAAATTTGATGGTGAGTAAACTTACCCAAATCAAGGCCAAACCAAGTCATAGATAATCCTATTATGAGCGCAACGACGAAGTAGACGTCTCGATCGGACCTAATATGCAAAATATTGATTTTATAAGAAATCAGATTAATTAAATTAAATTAATTACATTACTATCAACTAATTACCTCATTAATTTAATCCCTCTTCTCCCCCAGTTCATATTACCTTGTACATGCACAGACCATGCCATGCACACATTCCTCATCTCGAGCTACATTCTACAAAACATCGCACTCCTACTTCCATTCATCTTCTCCTTGTGCGAGCTTTGATTTGCACCCAAAAACTTCACACTCGAACACCCCTCTCTAATTCTGATCTGCTACACCAGTTGCGACAAAGCCAATGTCACGTTTTACCTAGTTGATCGGTGCTCGAGGCGTTGGTGTGGGAAGAAGAATGCTGCTATGAGAAACCCAACGGTGCTTCCCGATTTGCCTATCTCCTCCTTAATCTCCAACGATTACCAACCCTAGTTCAGCCATAAGAAATGATGCTACGCCAAACACCACTGCACTTGACTCCGAGGCTATAGATTTGAAGCCCTCGACCACAAGAGTTCAACGAACTAAACGATGTTTATTTTCATGCGTCTTCGCTCTTAATTTTTTTTGTGAAGTTGGCAGCTAATTTTGTTTTTATTATAGGTAAAAGAAAAGAGAGACGAGAAGTGATGGAGAGGAAGTGATGGGGTATTATGTTTATTTATAATAAAATAGATATTATATTTAATTTCTCAAATTAAATCGCTGCACTTTTTGAGCTCGCACGATCACACAATACATCTGATCGCCACAAAACCCGTCGGCGTAGAACATCTCATTATTCCTGTCCCAATTGAACTAGTTTCATCAAAATCCAAGACAGCGCCTCTATGATGATAATTTCATGCGTTTTGAGAGCATTTGTCTATAAAACGATTTTCGATCACATTATCAGTATTTATTCAAAATATTTATTTTTGTAAATAAATTTAAAAAAATTACTTATCACTAGTTATATTTATAAGGGGTTAAAAATGTTATGAAATCAGTTTATTCCTATTAAATCCAATATTCAAATATTTAAACAAATTAGATATTTAAATATGAAATGTCCGAAATTTCAGGTCATTACATTTTCCCATACTTCAAAAATATTTCATCCTCGAAATTCCAACATGAGCAACGAAAGAAACAATCATACATCAACACTTAACACTATTACAATCACTAGCGAACAAAACCTACAGTTTGTTCGAGTTCAAAAATTCTCTTATCGCACAAGAGCCATAACCAATCTGCTAAGCGTATCTTACACTCAATAGCACTAAGTTATTACTTAGTTGATCATTCATCCTACCTCATAATAAATCAAAGATTCATCGTCTAAACTCCTCATAAGAAAAAAAGTAAATACAAATACATTAAAACCCGTATGGTGTACATGGATTACACATGTACGATATCAAATCTGATCGATCGCTCGGTCGTATAAATTCCACTTTCAAACTAGAATAGGTTATTTCACCTCTCTTGTGCGAATGGCGATCGGGTTTCTTGATTATAAAAATGTGTTTTCCTTGCATAGCCATATACTATGATATAAAAGCTCGGGACCATATCAAGAATCTGTATCAAGTGTTCGCCATCAAGAATCGAGTGAAAAATCCTTGTACGGACCGGTGTAAATCATCTCGAAATCATGCACTCGTATCCTAGATCGAGAACTATCACACAAATAAAATGATATACGTACAACATGCATACTTTATTCTATTGGATTTTTAACTACATCAATATCTTTTTAATCACATTCATTTACACTAATAGTATTCCATTCAACACTAACATCATTTATGAACCATTTCATAAAACATAAATTAAGTTTTATAAACATTTCATAATTTCAATTCATATTCGTATAACACTCTTCTACATAGAGTATGTACACAACAGATTCATTTCAATTAACAAGGCTCTACTACAAATTTAAAACTTGTTTTAACTTACATCTTCTCAATTTAAGAGTTACATAAACTCAGCTTTTATATTTTTTACAGAATCACTTAGCATCAAATTTCTATACCAACTCATAATTTTCGACGATTTTTCCGACCCGTCCAAAATCGCCGAAAATTCCATTTTATTTCAACAAATGAAAACTACCAAACAACATATCATAACATGATACACATCCCAACTACCGTAATGCATATGATACAAGAGTACATAAAATAACTTAATACAAAAACTTCATAACTAAACACCGGGTTTAATTTCAAATCAATTTCAAATTATAATATATATTTATAGCTTTTGTATATCAAATCATACTTTTGGGGTTAAATTAAAATCTTTTATACTAAAACAACTTTGTAAAAAACTACTATTGTAGCATTCCCCATTTAAAAATCCAAAACGAATGCCGATGATGCTGCAGTCACCACAAGAAATATTTTCAAGCGAAAGGAGTGAGTTTAGTACATCAAAATCATACCTTTCGGGCTTAACCTAAATCATTTTCAAAGCGATATCAAATACTTCATAAATATTACTAAGTATCATGACCTCAATTTCATAAACCAATTTTCAAATATTTACCTTCAAATAATACTATTGTTATATTCCAAAATTTTGAGAAACATTTTTAAAAATACCGGGATTAAGTTCTTAAAATATCAGTTTAAATCCTTTTCGTTTATAAACTACGTTTATATAAAATCATACTTATCCAAAATCACTTTCTTATATAAAATCTTTTCACAAAAGTTTATTTTCAAAATATCTTACCCTTCCTCTAGATTAAAATAAACTCTTCTACTATATTTAACTTTTAAACCAACATTGTCACTGAATGTCTTACAGTCAAACTATGAAACTCAATTCATAAGGTGTTCATTTCAATGAACGTACAATACTGTCTATCCAACCCATGCAGTGAAAATGTAAAAATGCTTATACTTGATCGAGCACAGTCAACAATCTACAAACATAGTCAATGCTTATAAACTGGCTGAGCAAGACTAAGCTAATCAACGAGGGATAATATATAAACATCACTAATTCCTACACTAATTAGACTACACTGTCGACTTATACTTATATATTACTAATATAAAAATTACATGTACCCTCTCATATGTACAATAAACTCAACTCATAATACGACATTCCATTACCCTATCTTTTAATGAGTTAAACCCAACCAAAGCCAAGTTTCTCGCTTAACCTTCAGTTCTTAAACCAGACGTAACGATCACCTTTTCAACTCTCGGACGTTGACACTAATACATCTATGACATTCACTTGCCGAACACCAAAGTGTCGAAAAGATAGATTATTAGGGTAAAATTAAAAAATCAAAACAGAACACGAAAGAAGGAACACAATATTAGAATCTCATAGCTGAAGGATAATATATAATAGCAAAAGATAGTACAAAACTATCATTCTAATATATAAAATATTTCAGAGTTACAATTCTAAAAACTATCATCAGCCTGGACAATCATAATAATTTGTCCTCACAAATGTTGACATACACATAATAGTAATGTAGCGGAAATAAGAACACTACACTAAGTGAGACACCTAGCTCGTTTTCTCGAGCTTCAATGAACATCCAACTAAAACCTACTTTTCTCAAACTATTCAAAAGATCACACAAGGAAGGAAAAACAAAACAACATGTCAGACATAAGTCTAGTTGAGAGACTTAAGAAATAGATCCATATAGATAGTACTTTTGAGACCAAACAGAATGCCTAATGGTTAACCGTGGAGAATATAAATAAGAAAGAGTTGTGTTTCATGCATGTACAACACAACAATAATAGTTATACAATCAAAACTGCTAAGGCGCATTTGCACAATTATGTAGGGTTTCCATGGAGACGCTTTCAGTATATCGAGGTGGATCTCCTACACAAGGATCATAGATTTCCTTCCGAAGCAGTGTACATCTCTAGTGAATGTAAGATAGAAAAACATAGCCGGCCCCAACTAAGTGACGTCATGTGCGTCACTCCTACATGCATACCTGTTGGTATCTCTAGAATGGAGTCGATGACACCCTCATGGGTTAGCTAAACCACCTGGCTATGCATCCTATCTCTAGTTTCTGTCATAACAACGATGAAGCCATGTTCAACATCTCAATACAAGAGCCCTAACTCAAAAAAATTTCGAACCACACATGGATTCTCATATCTTAATAGATCTCCGAATCACACATAAATTGTCACATCCTGAATAGATCATGAACCACTGCATGGGTTCAAGTATATCGATTAGTTATCAAATCTCAACATAGATTCCAGCATCCTGAATCTCCTCATAGATTCCAACATCTCAAACAGACCACAAACCTCTTCCAAAGCATAAAACACATGTACGGTTTTGAAGTGGTTACGATTTCCAGTCATCTTATATAAGTACTCTCCTCGGCTTACTAAGCGCTCCAAAATAAATCGACAGATTTTCGCTTAACTCCACCCTAGTTCTTTCAAAAATAAATAGACAATACATAAGGGTCCATATCCTCTCCTATTTGAACGGATTTCCTTATCATTTGTCCTAGAAGAGAAAGATGAGTTTATACATACATTATAGTATCTTCGAAGACAACTGTACCATATAACCCTCATGTTTCTTTTAGATATTTCTTGAGTTATTTTGGTCAATTTCGGTAGTCGATTGGTCCACTATCAAGTACAAGATAGATGATTGTAAATGGAAGCCAAGTCACCTACCGTTATCATGTTTTTGATCTTTTCAACTCACACCATCCCTCAGTCAAGAGTGAGTCTAGTAGACTAAAGCATTATTGCTTTTACACCATACTTGAACATCAATCTTAACTCTCACAAACAGAACAAACCTACTTCGTCAGCTTTTAGTGCTAAGTACATGACTAAATACTTTCCATGAACGAGTAAATATACAAAGCACGATTAATTCACACAAATCCCAATTAATTCACACACAACATGATTAAGTCACATCAACGACTTCTAATCTCCTTTTATTTAATTAATCCTTTATTAATTAAACCTCTTTTATTAGTAAAACTCCTTTTATATAATAAAACTTCTTGCACTTAATTAAACTTCCTTATTTTATCAAAACCTTCTTTATTAAGTAATACTTATTTATTAATTAAATCTTACTATATTAAATAATAATCCTTTATTAATTAAAACTTCCTTATTTTACTTTTGAGTGTGTGTGTATTTAATTTCTCTTTATATTGTGTAGTTAATTCACCGCTACCACGCCGCTATAACCCTACTATATTTCATAGCAGATTTCTACCGCTACGATTTTTTCATATAGCCCCAAATATAGCCTTTCCGCTTTAAGCCCCGCTATTTCCATTATATCCCGTTATTCCCGCAATAACCCGTTATTCCCACTGTATCTTCTTCAAAAGAAATGAATTTAAAATGATATTTATGCTTTATAAAAATTATGAAATTAATTTATTTAATTGAATTTTTAGTATACGAGTCTAATATCACGTGCTTCGCACGTGAACTGTTTTTCTTATAAATTGTATATGTTTGAATCAGTCAAAAAAATAATTTTTTATTTTCAAATGATATTAAGGTTTGTATATTTGTAAAGAAGTATTTTAAATCTATAAAGAAAATTTAATTTTAGATCTTATTTTTAGAAGCATTTTGAATTTCTAAAGCATGTTTAATTATTAGATCCTACTTTTAGGGGCATTGAATTTGTTAAAGGAATTTACTATTAGATCCTATTTTTAAGTGATTAAGATTAGATAATATATAGAGGGACATTTCAGGTAGTTCACGTTGGTACTAAAAAAGTGTGACACTAAAGCTATTACAACTGTTATTAAAGATTTTCAGAAATGAAAATACTCTAATATTGTACTAAATTCTATTATGTTATATAATAGCTTTTCGTTTATTTACAGATATTCGCATATGTTTTTATTTAATGTTATTAATGTATTAGTTATAATTCAAATGAATGTTAATTTTTCATTTAATTACCATTTATATATTTGTAAAAATATTAACTACGAGTTTTATGTGCTATTTTAGAGTCATCCGCTATATCCTGTTGTATCCTCCTGTAACCTCGCTATGACTTTTTGCACCTCCGCCGCATTAAATCACCTGGGCGCTTTAATTGCATAACAGTTTATAAAAGATATATATATATATACTCGTATTCTAATATTTCACTATCATTTATGTTCTTTCCAATACTTGAAAAGTATTAATATACTTATCTCAATGGTATAAGTATATTCATAAATCACTTAACAATATTTGCGGACTTAAAACCTTTCTTTTTCTATCTATTTTCAAAAGATTCCGTACTTGTTAATTCTTTTAAAATATCCATTTAAAAGTTCCAATTGCATTCATAAATTTATTTTAAAGGGTTTAAGACAAATGTTACTCAAACATTATTACTACAAACCTAAAACCATTTCACTTATGCTTACCTTTAAACATTCTTTTCAAAGATCTATTTACATTCATAAGTATAACTAAAACGGGTTAAAAACGAATGTTATTAACACAATGTCACAACAAACCAGAAACCAATTCATACTTGTTATTCGCTTTAAAAACATTCTTTTAAAGAGCTAAGTATGTCTACATTTATTACGCGAGGTAATATACTTATTAATTAATTTGCAAAACCACTTATATGTATTATAATTCAAAACTTCCTTTATTCCTTTATAAAATACTTAACTTACTTTTCCCAACTTATACATTTACTAAAAACCCTTTTATATATACACATATATACTAATTTATTATAAGGTAAAATATTTAATAATAAAAGCAATTTAAAATGGTATTATGTTATATAAGCTTCTATTTATTTTAATAAATATTTAACTAAGACCCACATTTCAGAAAGTTTAAATTGACAATAATCCACTTCTAACTTAAACAATCCGAAATATAGATGATCAATGTGGTTAATTATGAAAAAAAGAAAACAAGAAGAAAAACAAAAACAGAATCTCATAATGGAATGACAAAATATAATAATCAAATAAACAGTTCGTGAAGCTATTTACTATACATTTGATTATGATGTATAAATTTTTTATTAGAGTTATATATATGTAATGGAAAAAAATATAATGCAGCAGAACAACATGATGGAGGGGATAAAAATAGTAATAATATACCAAATCTTCGTCTTCGTCCTCCAGAAAATGCTCTTCGATGCGCTAAAATACTTAGGGCTGACCCGAGCGTAATGAAAAGACAAAACACTCGAGTCAGGACGAAAATGTTCTTATTTAGTCAAAACGATATCACATATGCATGAGCGTAGTAGCGTCGGAGAAGTTTACAAGGTTTCACATCTCTTATTCAGTGTATAACATGTGTGCGATAACTCAAGAGACGTTACAGGATTTTCCGTCTCTTAAGGATCCGTTAAAATATTGTATATAGTAGAATAAGCTACATATATAATATCTAATCAGTAAAATAACATATTTTCCTTAGCGTTAAGGCTTTACATTAATCCTCTTAGCACATTTTTAAGCATTGCCGTATAGTTTGCATATAACGCCCCAATACCACGTCGAGGAATAGGGATGCGCCGTGATTCGACAAGATTAAACCAAAATTTTAGCGGTCTCATATAGGGATAAAAGTATGATAAGGAACATGAGGCAATGCCTAAGGTAGTATACTACCAGCTTGGTTCGTAGGGCTGGTGGTAATGCATCGTAGCCACGACCACCTACTGTGTACATCCATCCCATATCGAGTCAAAGGGAGGTTATTCCAAATCAAGATGCACCAATCAAAACCAACAAAAAGAGTAATAATATGGACCAAGTCCAAGAAAAACAGATGTTTGCTAGGGATAGCTAGCTCGCTTGGCTCTGTAAAGTCGTTCTATTTTAGTCATTTCAAATTGGCACAAGTGTCGGGGTCTATCCATCATCATTCTCTTTCTTCAAATCAAGCAAATGACGCCAAATCCAACCACTTCGTTCTGGAGTCTCCTCCGCATACAGTCGTTAAAGTGGTTCCAATGTTGATAGAGAGTATGCTAATGAGAGTCCCCGGCCTCTTTAAAAACCAAACGTCATTTTACACACTGGTTGGTACATTTACATTTTGAAAACAATTCATATTTGATATCAAAATATCATATAGTAATTCACTATTACGAATCCGATGACACTAATTTTGTTGAAATCTAAGACAGTGGCCAAAATGGCTATTTTTCTCGTTAACTAAAATATAATATTTTCAAAAATAAACCTATTCATTTTAAACCTAATTTTAGCAGTTATCAATGTTCGTTCTTATTTAAATAGCCCAGTGGTTTCGACATAGTGGATGTTGCTACATTGTGTTGTAGTGGCACCGGATCGATTCCCAGCGGCCACAATAATGAGACATAAGTGGTCTGGGCACTATAAAACCAGTCTAACCAAAAGCCAGGACAAACATAGTTTCCTTGGCCCTAAAGTTTTTCAAAATTATGAATCTAATAATTAATTAAGGAAATTATGACATTGATGGCGACCTGGAAACGCGATTTGGTTGTGGCGTTCAGACCATTCTCCTCCGTCGCATCTTTTCTGCCTCTTCTCTAAATCATTCTCCGCGCATCTCCTATGCCCGATCCCTCTTCCATCCCCCTCTCTCCCTCTTCGACCAGGTCTGGACGTTTTTACAAGCTCATGAACCCTTCGTCAGTGCGACCCCTTCCTCTACATTCGTCTGTGGATTTTCCTCCTTTGCAACACTGTGTTGTGGCTGCTGGTAAGCATATTCCTGTAACGCTGCCTCTTTCTGATGAGTTTGGGCATGATGGATGTTTACCAGTTTCAATGAGTTGTGATGTGGGAAATGTTACAATGTTTGATGATAATGAAGCTGCTAAGGTCGATAGTGTGACTGTGCGTGTAATGCGGAGTGAGACTGTTGATCTCTCTTGTTGTGGTCTAGGCACATCATGTGTTTTTATTAATTCCCCAATCAATATTGTTCCTATTGACGCTGAGTTAAGCCCTGTTGCTACCACTTCTGATGTTGTAGTGTGTAGCCCTGCTGCACCATGCCCACCTGTTCCCAAAACATGGTCCTCACATTTTACATCCTTGCCCCGTAACGCGGGTGTTTACGAACCAGTTGAGTTTGACATCGTTGAAGAAAACGGAGTGATGATCCCTCCCCCCTGTGTTATGCAAGCCGGTTTGGACTTTTGGTCCGGATACGTAGTTGGATTCTTTCTGGACCCTAAACATCGTCTTCATGATGCGGCTGCTGTTTGTCGTAGGGCATGGAGACTCTAGGGTGGGCTCAAAGTTAAGATGGTTGACTCCTTGTACTACCTATTGTTCTCCTCCTCTGAGGAACGTTGTCGTGTTCTTGAGTCTGAGCCTTTCTTCTTTGATGGACAGCCTTTTATTATTACCCCATGGACGCCGACGGTTGCTAGTGTTCGTGACCAAGTGTTTTCTATCCCTGTTTGGGTTTATTTCTCCCAAATTCCATCCGCTTTACATCCGTTGCTTGGCTTGAATTGGCTTGCATGCAATATAGGTAAATTAAAATGCTTTGACTCTAATACTGTTGCGCGTGATAAGCTTGTGTACGCCAAGGCCCTGATTGAGATTTCTCCTCTAAAGCCTCTTCCTACCTCTATTCCTGTCTAGCTAGCTGTTGGACACGTGGTGGAAGTCCGTGTTCGTTACGGATGGGTCCCTGACATATGTTCCTCCTGTCATTCTTTTGGACATATTGCCTCTGCCTGCGAACGCTCTGTTGTTCCTGCTGCTGCTCCTAAGATACCTCTGCCACGGCCTCCGCTAAGAAAATGTGTTCCCAAAGCCTCTCTGGTTGCTTCTGACTCTGGTCCATCCCTTTCCTTAGTGCGTCCTGCTTCCCCAGATCCTGGTGATGTTCCTTCTGTTCTCCCTGCAGATCCGGTTCTCTCTCCGCCGCTCGTTGTTTGGGCTGAGACTGAACATTGTTGGGTTGATCGTCGTACTGATATGAGATTCAACCCTGTGGCTGACACCTATTTTAAATATGTATCCGATGATTTATTGGATCTTCGATGTCTTTATTATAGTATTTCTGGTGATGCCTTGGTTCTTGACATGGATGGTTCGCATGCTGAGATTAATTCTGTTCTACTAGCTGATTTTGCCTGGGACCGATCATTTATATACTCTTCTGACAATGACTGCTATGACCCTACTCTTGCTGTTCATTTTCGCCCCTTTTTTGGTCTTCTTGGGGGTGGTTCTCTGGATTCTACCAGGGTTGATATGGGCGTTGGTGATTCTTCCTCTGCGGAGGAGAACTAGCCTTGTTATTTATATCTAGTAGATGTGACGTGTCTGTCATTCTCCTGTGCTGCATTTTTACTTCTTATTCATGTAGCTAAGGTGCCTCTACCTTACTCCTGTACTTCAACCTTATTACGTTCGTAATAAAAGTGGTCGGTCCACTATAAAACCGTCGGCCATGCCAAAAAAAAAAAAAATTTAAATCAATTTTCAAAATCATTTTCATTCCTATTAAATTCAAGATTCAATTATTGAAATAATTTCCAATATTGATTTTTAAACAATTTGATTATCCAATATTAAAATCTCAATGAATTTTACTTATCGATAATTTCTTTATTTTCAAGTAAATAAGTCAACACATATTATTTAATCCAACTATTGACTATAAATACATTCAATACGTAAAATTCATTTCAATATTTGTTATTGTCAAAAATCTTCGAAATTGGTTATTTCAATATTTTATCCAAGTTTATATTCATATTCAATAAACTACATTAATACATCGCTAAAATTTTAATTTAAACCTTTTTATTCAATAATTATATTAAATTTAATATTTAAAAATAGTTAAAAAATATGGATCGTTACATTTCTAAAAACTATATATACTTATAATACTTTAAAAATAATTATACTATGTTTTGTACATTTATTTTAAACATTACTTATTATATATTTTTTTTTAAAACATAAGAGCAGGTTTTATAATATAAAAAATTTTACTTTAAAATTCATAAATAATTATTAAAAATATATTTAAACCTTGTATATTTTACCAATAATAAATACCCTAATAGTACTTATTAGAATACAATCAAGCCCTAGAATTCTTTCAAAGTTGACTTTGAAAATCGCCAAACACAAGGCATTTTCAAAATGCATCAATCGTGACCTTTTTCTTCAAATATTCACAATTTCCATTCACAACCATTATAACTTTCCCAATAAATTCCTTTATGTCAAACACACGAAAACATGTGTAGAGAACAACCAAAATATATCATATAACAATATATTCACATTTTAACCAATTCAACGTATGTTAAATAAAAGAGATTTCGAAATGCATTTATAGTGACTATTTCACTTCAAACATTTACAACACACTTCCACTTCACAAATACCAACACAGAACATGTAAATGACAAGTTTCGAATATGATACGTGTTTAGAGGCTTATAAGCAAATTAACTGCAGATAATGTGGTTACTTAAGCCAGAGCGGGTCCAAAGTAATAACTTGCATTCCTATCAATTTTTGCTTATATTTAACACAGCAACATTAAACGCACACATATACTAATTCGATGATGAATAAACTCACCCAAGCCCAAGCCAAAGTAAGTCATAAATAGTCTTATTACAAGCACAACAGCGAAGACGACGTCTCGATTGGACCTCGTAGGCAAAAGATATTAATTTTATAAGATTTTGGATTAATTAAATTAATTAACTAACATAATTAACAACAATTACCTCATTAATCTAATCCATCTTCTCTCCTAATTCGAATACTCATATACACACATTGTACCACGCCGTGCATGCACCTTCCAGCTTGAGCTACACTCCACGAAACATCATATCACCACTTTCATTCATCTTCTCTTTCATAAGCTTCGATCTTCACCTAAAAACTTCACTGTCGAACACCATTCTCTACTTTCAACCTGCTGCACCAGTCACGAAAAAGCTAATGTTTTATTTTACCAAAGTTGATCAGTGCTCGAGACATTGATGTGGGAAGAAGCATGCTGTTATGAGAGATCTAACGGTGCTCCCCGATTCGCCTATCTCCTTCTTAATCTATGATGGGTCCTAACCTTAGGTCGGCCATAAGAAATGACGCTTGACCAAACACCACTGCACTTGACTCTAAGGAATTGGATTTGAAGCCTCGACCATATGAGTTCAATGAATCAAACGATGTTGATTTTCAATCATCCTTGCTCTCAAAACAATTTCGTGTAATTGGCAGCTATGTTTATTTTTGTTACAGGGAAAAGAAAAGAGAGAGGGAGGAGAAGCGATGGAGAGGAAGTGAAGGGGTATGCTGTTTATTTATAATAAAATAGATATTATATTTAATTCCTAAAATTAAATCGCTACACATTTCGAGCTCGCACAATCATACAGCACTTCCCATCGCCACGAAAATTGTTAGTGTATCGTCTAATTATTCTAGTCCCAATGGAACTAGTTTCATAAAAATCCAAGATAATTCCCTGAGATGATAATTTCACATGTTTCGAGATTGTTTGTCGACAAAACGTTTTTTGATGATATTTATTCTAACTATTTATTTTTATAAATAAATTTAAAAAAATTACATAACATTTGTTATTATTTGAAAATGAGGTTAACAAGGTTACAAAATTAGTTTAATCACATTAAATCTAATATTAAAATATTAAAAAAATTCTGATATTTAAATGCGAAATGCCTAAAATTCAGGGTCACTACAACCATTGCAACGCACTATACGTGTATATTGGATGCTGGAGGTGTAGGGTAGTTGTCACATTTGGTATTAGAGCTTAGGTTGCGAGTTGATCTATGTTGATATCTAGACCCATTAGAGACTAGGAGAAGTTGTCATCTTAGAATGATGAGAAAGTTTACTTGTTATATATTTTGGTTTTCAAAACTATATAGTAATATATATAAGTCGCGTTTAACATGAGTACCATTGATGCAACTTTTCTTATGAAAAATTAATCATTCTCATGTCAGATTAAGTTAGTCGGCATACAAGAAATGCTGCTTAGAACCCCATCTCTGTAGTTGAAGAGGAAGGGGTGGGCTCGAGAGCCGCTAATCTCGATTTGCATATGATGTTTAATATAATGATGAGGAAAATGTTGTAAAATGCTCAAGTGGCTACTCCGAATGGTGTTGTTGGCAGTGGTACTCAAGTGCAGGTGCCAAGGCCGATTTCAAAAATTTGAATAAGGATTTTTCTAGCTTTAGTGGAAAACCATTCAAAGGAGCGAAGTTGGCTATGGAAGTTCATGATTGGTTAAACGCCTACAAGTGTATCTTTGACGACCTAAAGTTGGATGATGCAATAAGGAGGTAGTTGGCTTCTTAACCACTCCAAGAAAGGAATATGATTTGGTGGAATGCTAAAAAGGTTGCTACGCCCAAGGATCGGTTCAATTGGGATTGATTCAAGACTAGGTTAGAAGAGAAATTCATACCGACAACCCAGACGTCGGTATTGTGAAAAAGTTTGAAGAGCTGATACAAGAAGACTTGTCTATCTCCAAGTATGTGGCCTAGTTTGATGCTTTATTGAAGCACGAGGTGTCTTTTATCGACACTCTGTTAAAGAAGAATAAGATTTTTATTATCGGCATGGATGGATGATTACCTAGGAAGAAGCTAGTGGGATACATCGACAGGTCCTGTGAGAAACTCATTGAGAAGGCTCTCTGACACGAGAGTCTATACCCAAATCTAAGCCAACTGTTGTTTTTAAAGAAGAGCCAAAGTCATAATCAAGAAGGGGAAGCATGAAGAAACGGTAAAATAAGAGGATTCGGTTCTAGAGCAAGGATGCTGACAAACTATTTGCTGAAATTATGGTGAAAAAGGCCATTCGAGCAAGAATTATAAATCTGAAGGGAAGATGTGTTAAAACTGCAATAGTCAGGGAATGTGCAGGGAGATTGTCCTAAACTAGTGAAGCAAAAGTAGATGGTGAAAGCATATGCGCTGGATGTTGTTCTGACCTTGTCGAGTGCTCCTTTAGCGAAAGAGAAGGGAAATAAATCACTATTCAAAGTATGCTTTCTATTTATAATGCTCCCATATATGTTTTACTCTATACGAGGCATCATATTCCTTCATATCTAATGAGTTGGTAGATAGATTAGGATTGAAAGCAGTAACTGTTGACCGACCTTTGGAAGTGACGAACCCTGTTTGAGGCTCCGCCAGCTATGGTTTTTCATAATTTGGTTTTAACGAGTCATGAATGTTGTTTGTGATTGTTTTGTTTTGGGTTTTGCACGGTTCAGTATCATTTTAGGGATGGAATGACTAAGGAAGTATGTGGTAGTGGTGGATTACGAAAAGCTTTGGTGAAAATTGAGGCCGAGGATAGAAGGAAGGTAGAGTTGGGGTGCCTAGTAGATGACAAGGTGATAATTAGCTTTTTATATTTGCTAAAGGTTCCATAAGATGAGTTTTTATCTATGCCTATCTGTAGAGGGTATCTGAACATATTTGAAGTGTGTGGTAGGATTATTGCCACACCAAGAATATAACACCCCATAATTTGTTGAAATTAAACAATAAATTTTACAAGGGCAAAATCGTAATTTTACATGAATGATAAAATAATAAATTTTTACATAAGCTAGAATTAGGCCTTAAGACTTATTCCAATGCGTCAAGAATGTCGTTTACAATCAGAAAACATGTATAATTTATGGAAATTGGTTCAATGGACTAGGAATTAGAAGAATTTAAAATCCAATGGCCTTTCGGTAATATATTGATTTCAAAATTTTAGCCCAGCTATGAGTCATTTCAGCCTATAAATAGGAACCAAATCCTATTCCATAACCATACTATAGCCTAAATTTTCTACCCTTGATCTCTATCTTCTCCATTATCTAATCTCTTAACAAAAAATCAAATTAATACTGCATGAAATCGAAAAGCAATAATTAGACATTTCAAACAAGGAATTACATAGCAAATCAAGGCAACTCAAGATAGTTACGCATCAGACCAACAAAGAAAAGGGTAAATTCTAGTCAAATTGAAAAGGAAAAAGGCTAATTGGTGAGTCGTTCTTTACATGTCTACACATATATTGATAGGCTATAGTAAACCACCATCATATATTTGACTATATATATATATATATATGAGGCTGATAATCAATATTTTATATATGCCTATTTAAAATCTAGCATGTCATGGCTAGATGGTTAAAAATTAAATTTTTATCAATTGTAGTTAGGAAACGTCAATCTCTGTTTATTTAAAAAGCATGAAATATACAAATGTTTCAAATCGGGCATATTATATATCAAAATTGTAGTTCTCGATGACATGAATCCAGTGGTGGTGTTCATTATTGATTGGGTGTATAGATTGAATCAGAAAACTTTCTGAAAGTTTGAGAAACTTAAATCATTCATTTCGATCAATAGCAAAACAACGATTATACGACGATCAAAAACTATGAATGTGTAAAGGAGGTCGAGCAGATCCTTGTGGTGGTTGCCGATTAACTCAGATGTTCGCGGATGGATGGAAATCATCGTAAAATGGCGCTTTGACGTTGAGTTCATCTGAGGTGATCAGGAGTGATGTGATGGGGTGTTTTGGACTCGGCATGGCACATAGGGAAGGACAGTGCGATTAAATTTTATCATCAATCACCATGGTGGCGGTGGTAGGGAGTTGAAATGGCACTGCTGGTTAAATGATTGGGTTTCTTTAGTATTGTAGCAACATTTGGGCAAATAATAAATGTAACATTAAATAAAAATAAACTATAAATTTCAAAATTGCCTCTAAATTTCTAGTGCTTATAACGCTCGCATACGACGTCTGTTTTGCAGGCGATTCATGGTGTTGCGATCTTGGCAGGACGATGAATGTTTCAGTATATTGTTTGCTATGTTTTGAAACACGTATAGAAAGTGCCTTATCTTAGTAGGTTTATTGTTAAATCTTGCGATAGTGAGCTGGCATATGTAGTTTTCCAATTGTGAGTCGCTTACGCGTTTTGCGATAGTGAACTGAGACATATAGTTCCCTAGTAGCGAGTTACATATGTCTTTTTGATATTAACGTGCTGGGATTTTGGGTTTAATCTAGTGTATACGATTAGGTATAGGCTAGGGATTAATGAGATCTCATCCTATATTATAACTATGGTACTATATTATATTTAGCTGACTTCGTGGGTGCAGGTGACATAGGATAAGGTATCATTTTTGAATATAAGCGTTCTTTTACTAGCTATTTAATATTATACACTCATATAATGCATATCACTCACCAGACATATGTTTGACACCCTCTATTCATTTTCTTCCTTTTGTTTACTCTGATGGGTAGGTATAGAGGATTGGCAGTGATTCCAAGAGCACAACGGTAAATTTAGAGATGCACATCTACTTATTTAGCTATCAACTACATATTTCAGGGTTTTTCCTAGATATTCAGACTATTTATTTATTTTAAGCATGTAATGGTATTTGAAACTGGAGACTATCAGTTATAGTTTACTGTATTTATCTAGGATTGCATATCTTTTATTTCAGTATTATAATTGGTACCTTCCGCTGTGAGTTTATAAAAATATAGAATATTGTAGATAGCTTTATGATATATTTTATAACTTATTTTAAACAATCTGTTATCTATGAGACCCGTACAGCCAGTTCCACTTTTAGGCATGGGACGAGATGTTGTAGGTAGCAGGTTGTTATATTTGGTATCGGAACTTAAGTTAAGCGATTTCTATTATACTATGGCATATGGAGTTAGCATACTTGTATTTTTGTGATCATATATACATATAATGTAATATAGCACAAAGTACACACCATATTTATTCTAGTCTAGTTCGTTTTCATTAAGGAATAGTTGCTAGTAATCCATTTTACAGATGGTAGAGATGATTTACAAGACCAGAGAAGTCTCTGAATATGTGTTGCCAAAGGTACCTAGCGTTAACATACCCATATAGTTCCGCAGGTTCTTACAAGCCACTGGTAAGCGCACGTTAACATCTCCACTCCCGAATCCCATACACCAGTAGTGGTTCCTAATCAACCACCCTCCATTAGTTTTCTGAAGTTGTGCAAAGACTTTACGAGCATGGGAGAGATGCTTGTCGTGGGAACCAAGTTTTTATGGATACGAAGGTGTGGTTTTTCACATGTGAGCATATCTTTGGAGCTTTGGGTCTTGGGGATGCCATAAGATGACAGCTAGCATGGCACCTACAAGGAGAGGCCTTAAACTAATGGGAAACGGTCGTGGCTAAGGTAAATGAGGATGACGCAACTTAGGGAAATTTCAAGCAAAGGTTCAAGGCCAAGTTTATATTGAAGATAGAGAAGGGAGTTCTGATCGAGAAGTTCATTCATCTACAACATGGTAACATGATGATGAAGGAGTATGTGAACCAATTCAACGAGCTTGCAATATCTAGGATGGAGCTAATCGATGCACCGAAAAAGAAGGCCAGGAGGTTTGAAAATGGCTTAAACCAACCACTAAAGGATCTAGCATCAAGTCACATTCCGATGAGGTCCATAAAAAGGAAGTTAGTGGAGATGGCATTGGTCAACACTATCACAAAGGAAGAAGTCAAGGAGAAGCCTAAAAAGGACATTTGATAAACATTTTCGAAGGGAAAGCGTAAGAATGAAGATGAGGAAAATGGGCATGGCAAAAGAAAGAAGCGAGATATCATTTGCAACCATTGTAAAAGGAATGGTCACATTGCTAAGGAGTATAAAGTAAATTTTACAGAGATGAAGTGTTATTACTGTAATTAGGACATATGAAGAATACTTCCCCCACTTTTAGAAAAGGAGGATCGAGTGCCACAAATAGTCAAATTATTAAGGCCTACGCATAAGATGTGGTTCCTAGTGCTAGTGATCCACCAGCCGGAGGAAATGAAAATGCAGATTCTACATCCATCATGGAAGTTATGTTATTATCTCTGATTTTCTTACTCATACTTTATTTAACACTGGACCATCGCATTATTTTATTTCTAGAAGTATGGTTGATATTAGAATTAGAGACTCACATTGTGCCTAACCCTATGGTGACGTCGAATCTCGTTGGGGGGTTGGCCCACTTATATATGGTTTGCCAAGAATTGAATTTTTTTTTGGTGTGAAATTTATATGTAATGATTTTGTGCTTAGGTCTTTGGGGGTATGGATTGATATTAGGGATGGGTTGGATGTTGCGCTATGGGCCATTACTAGATTGTGCTAGGAGAGTGATTCGCATGAGGATGACACGGGGCATTAAGCCCAGTGGATCGATGATGTTGAGTTAATTAATTTTTACCAAGATGAATTAGCATCCATTCTTATCATACAGATATTTCTTGACATATGTACGAAGATTACTACTCTTCCTCCCCGACGAGAAATAGAGTTTCGTATAGATTTGGTTGAAGACACAAGGCCAGTTGTATTACCCAATAGGCGAATGGTGCCTCGAAAAAGAAAGGAGTTGGACATCCAAGTTTTCGAACTTCTATAGTAAAGAAGCATGTCTGAATGGGGAGCACAAGTTGTATTTGTCACTAAGGTAGAAGGATCTTTATGGTTGTGTGTTGACTACGTGAGTTAAACAAGTTAATAAGGAAGAATAAGTATCCATTACCGCGCATCGATGATTTGTAGACTAAGTTGGAGCGAGATTATTTTCGCAGTTCGACCTCACTGAGTTAAACAATCAATATCTTATTACACACTGGATGGTTCTTTTGTATTTTCAAAACCATTTCATAATTGATATCAAAATATCATATTCAATTCAAGCCATATCACTTTCAAAATTATATTTACTTTCGAAATCATACTTCAAAACAGGTTAAATCCTCATTTCAATATCATTATATTTACTCAAAATAGTTATATAAATCCCAACATAGGTAGTAATGTCATTTAACCATATTCACTTTTAGATCGAGGATTTAAAATATAAATACATATACTTTATTTAGTTTGAAATTTAGAAAGAGTGTTTAGATAGTTATAAATTGTTTAAGCAGTTATAAATAGTTAAAATACTCTAAAATAATATAAAATTGATTGAAGTATTTTATAGTTAAATTTAAGATAGTTAAATGGATTTAAAATAGATTAAATATAATTAAAATATATTTAATAGCTTTAAAATAGATTAATTAGATTTAAAATAAGTTAAATTGGTTTAAAATAGGTTAAACAATTTATATTGTTAGTATAGATTAAAATAGTTTAGTAATTTGAAAATCTTAATAATTAGGAAATTTAAAATAATATATTTTTAAATAGTTTATATTAAAATATGAATTTGGAAAATTATATCAATTTAAGTATTTATTTCATTTCAATACATTTGGAAAAATTTCAATTTCCAAATCAATAAAACCCAATTTCAAATCTTTCAATTAAATTTCAATAAACATTAAATTTTACATCAATTTCAACCCATGTGTGAAATATCAATTTAAACTACTCCAATTTCAATATTTTAAAAGTTATATTTGAAACGATTTTAATAACTCAATTTCGATAAATTCCAATTATACTTCAAAATCGACCTTAAAATTTCAATTTAAATCCTTTAAACAATTCTTTTAAACCAATTCCAATTTTTAACATAAAACTTGGATTTTGATAATTTCAATTTATATGAAAAAATTATTCCCAAATATCGTTTAATTAAATTCAAAAATTAAGGATTTTAAAAATCATCTAATTTAACCAATCCGGTGTCTGTATATAATTCTCTACCCTAGGGTCAAGTGATAAGGATATTTATCATTTCAATTCGTAATTATTTATATTTATAGATATGTATCATTTCAATCCACAATCCCGAGTTACTAAAAAATCCATAAAATCGCTCAACTCTATCATTTCAACCCATAACGATTTTTCCCTAATCTATAGATCGTTTGGGTATATATCATTTCAACCCATAGTGATTTTCCTAATAATAACTAAGGGAACTTGCAGAGTGATAGCATTTCATAAATCAAATATAGCATCCAATCATCGGATAATAAATTCAAACATCCATCACAATCATCATCCAATTCAACCAATAAATATAATTAATTAACAGATTATTATATATAGGTAATTAACTGGCAATTTAAATTCAATAATAAATTAAATAACAATTCAATTCAAAATAAATTCAAATTAACAGGAATAGCAATTTAAATATATCAAACAGGCATGAATAAATGCCTAATCACATTATACATTTAATTTAACTAACATAAGAAATTTTAGAAGTTGTGAGTGGGTTAACACACCCACCTTTGATTTTAAATTGAATTAAGATCCAAATTAGGGTTCAAATTCAAATATTCTCAGAAATCGTCTAAACCAGCATCAAAATGTACGGAATTTTGATACGATCCCAATGCAAGAAACCGCACATGAATTGGACCACGTATGTAAAAAATATCAAGATTACAAGATATGAAGTTTGAAATTTTAGTTGAATAAAATAATATTAAAATATGCCACGTCACCTTATCTCTTTCCTGCCGAAACCTAGGCATCAGACAAATCGCGACCTAACGAAGCAGAGCCGCCACAACCAAGCCTCTTTCGTTCCATGCATCACTACCTAGATCAGACGACACCTCTGACGTTCATTTCATTCTCCAATCGCGGTGAATTCCCTCCACTTTGAGACGAACGAACGCATCTCGATCGTCGATTTAGCGACGATCCACCGTTGGATCGTCCAAAATCCAATACGATCGGCTAGAATTGATTCGTTAATTTTGGACAAATAGTGGTCCGAATTGAAAAACGAATTGCTTCGGTGAACTACGCTCGTCAAGGGCTTTGAATTGACATATAGTTTAATAAGGTTTGAGGAGTTTGAATTTTTGATTTGGTTTTGATTTGCAATTGAATTTGGAATTTGTTTGGTTTATCTGCCATTGAGAAGAAGAAGCCAAAGAAAATTGTACGTACAGACAAATGAAAATAAGAAGTAGCTAAGGTTTATAACGGGCTATTTATAGGCAAAGCTGAAAAATAGAATGAATGGACCAGATTGATTTACACATTGAACAATAAATGACTAAAAAGCCTGTGTAACGACCCAGAATTTTTATTAATTTAAATTTGGATATTTAATTAATTTTAAATATTAATAAGTGAAATTTATAAGTCGAATAAATTTTATTTCGAATAATTTGATTTAATTGAATAATTAAATCGATAGTTTAATAGTTGAAATTACAGAAATAATTGAAAATTGAGTTAAATATGATTGAAAATGATTTGTATAATTTTATTTTATCATATTGAAGTTATAATGATGTTATAGAACTTTTAAAATTGAATTTAAAGTTAATTTGTGAAAATTGAATATTTTAATATTTAATCGACAAGTGAAATTAGCCATTTTTGGAACAGTCTCAGAATTGGACCAAACTAGTTCCATTGGATCCGTAATAGTTTTTTATTATCAGATTTCAATTTTCGTAGCAATTGGAGTTATCGTTTGATCGTGGCAGCTCGAAATGCATCGAAATTGTTTTTAATATTAATTTGGCGAGTTAAAATAGCCATTTTTCAAACAGTGTCGGATTGCGACGAAACCAATTTCATCGGATCCATAATGTGATATTATTGTATGGTTTCAAATTTCATGTCAATCGGATTTATCGTTTGTCCGGTGCAAGCTAAAACGCCTAGAAAATCGTTTAATCGGTTTAATTTTAAATTGAACGTTTATTGCCATAACTCGCACAGATGACCGAATTAGCTCCCGAAACCTATTCCATTGTGTCCGGAACGCGGGGTAAACCCCAGAAACGCCAGTCACCGCGCGTAAATCGGAGTCCGGAAAACCGGAATGAATAGTGTTCGTTTATTTTCTATAAATAGAGCATTTTTGTCACAAAATTAAAAAAAATAAAAATAAAACCCTAATTTACAAAGTCAGCCGCCACCTCCTTCATCAATGGCCGAAACACCATTATCTTCCCCTCCAAATTTCTTCAAATCCAAGCAATGATTCGCGAAATTTTCTACATGAAAGATGTAGGGGGTAGTAAGATCTTTAAAATGAACGGTCAGGATCAAAAAATATGAAACGAATTAACGACAATTACATCATGAAGGCTGCGACTTCGTGCCCATGTTTCGAGGCACATGCATGACCGAGTTCAAAGGGGTTCTGGCCGAGTGTCGTGCTAGCAGTGGCCTTCGACGTGAAGGTGTTTGATCGTCCTGAAAGTTGAAGATGAAGGTCGCGTTATTAGGGTTTATGGCGTGTAGATGGGTTCGGCTTCATTCAACTGTATACGAGCGTGTGGAGAAGAAAGAAGCAAGGCACGGTCTTGATGCTGCAAGGCAAGATCCAACGGTCCTGGGTAGTAGTAGGTTTAAAAATTAAAATAGATTTGTATATTAAGTTATATTATAATTTGTATAAACTTAAAAATACCATAATTTTTTCATACGAGGTCGAAAACGTGCGAAACCAGTTGCGTTGGAATCGTATGGACGAGCACTACGCTATGGAATTGGATTGGAGTCGTTTGGAGTTAGTGAAAATTTCGGGTAAAATTAAACGCACGTTTAATTTTATTCAAAATAAATCGCTAAAACAAAATTGAAATCAAGGTGAGAACTTCTCACTCAATCGAATCGGTTTCGATTTTAATTTTAAATAGTTAGATTTAAAATACTTGAATGCATGTGTGAATGATGATTGTTATCTATTGATTGTTAAAATAGACATTATGCGCCGTTAGTAAGCGGAGGTTATTTATTAAAAACATTTACCGCGAATATTTCATAAACTGTGAAATTGGTATTATTTATGTACTTGGAATTGATTTCCCGCAGTATATAGCGGATGAGACCCTATTGCGCCGTCTATTAAGCGGGTAATATTATAAATCCCATATACCGCGATAATTTCATACTGGAACGGAATTGGTATTGTGCTAACATCTTTGGATGCAGGGAAACAGGTTGGAGGGATCCAACTGGATTCCTCAACGGTATTTATTTGATTATGGATATTTTGATATTCGTTAATTATCATATCGATATATGATATCATTATTGTCGTGATTGACTATTTGGTGTGTAGCATCATTGGACCAAATTTGGAACTTTAAAAATGATTTTTAAAGTAATTTTTGAAATTATACGTTTGTAAAATATTTTTGGAATCGATTCATTTTAAATAAATAAATTTTAATGTTATAAAAATTATGATTTTTGAGAAATATAGTTAAAAGTTGATTTTTGAAAATATGGGTTAATGATTTTATAAAATAGCTTAAATTGGGATTTCTGAATTTATTATAAAAAGTTTAAAAATAGGATTTATAAAATTTGATTATTTTATAAATCAAAGAGAATGGTGAAATTATAAAGGAGATTAAAGACGTTTTGAAATAATAATATGAATTGATTTATATAAGAGATTTATAAATTGATAATTTATAAATTAAAATATTTGAATTATAAAACGAGTTTTTATAAGTGTTAGAATGAATTGTGAATGAATTTCATAAACGAATGAAATTTATAGAATTATAAACGGTGAAGTATAAATGGAATTTTATAAGCAGTAGGTTTATAAAATTTGTAAAGTTATTAAAGGAATAGATTTGGATAAAAAAATGAATCTTATAAGTTATAAGATTTATAATTTGGGAAGTTTAAAAGAACGATTTTTGTAAACAAATAACTTATAAGCATTTAACTTATAATATGAACTTTTAGTCTATCATTGAGATATGAAATTGAATAGATTAATAAAGGAGATTTATAAATGGAAGTTATTATAAAATAAATAGAAATGGAATTTATAAACATTGTTTTATAAATTCGCAAACGACTTATTTTGATAAGTAAATTGTTATAACTTATTTATGGAGTTATATTCACATTTTAGATAGTGAATAATCCTTTGAAACAAAATGAATAGAAATGATGAAATTGGTTAACGTAGTATATTCACGTTTTTGAATAGTGAATAATATGTTAAAGAAAATGTTTTAGATGTGATGTTTTAAATAGAATTAAAACGATCTAATGATGTTTCTAAATGTGTTAAAGATTCGAAACCATAGATTTCAACATTCATTGTTGAAATAGACGTTTTCGAGAAATAGAAGGAAATTGTGGACTATAACACTGTTGTTATAGTAAATGATTTCCGAAAGGAAATGTTTTGTATAGTATTGGGATTTATATATCTATTTTGATTTCGAATCCCTATACTAGTGATTTTGGGTTGTCGTAACGATGTTTTACGTAACATTCGTTTTGACCCAAATAAATATGTTTAAGGGAATGATTTTCTTAAAGAATGAAATATATACTTAATTTTGATTTAAGTATATTGAATATTTTCCAAGTGTTGAAAATAAATGGATTTGTGAATTACTTATTAAATAAGTATGGAAATGTTTTTCCAATGTGAAATGAAATGTTTTGAGAATTTATCTTTTTTGAAGATAAATTGAAAATGAATAATAGAAATCATTTTATTCATAAATATTTTGAAATATAAATTCACTATGGAATTTAGAAAAGAAAGGAGAAATTGTTTAAAAATAAATATTGATTTAATTTTGAAGTGTGAAAATTATTTATCTTGCAAAGATATTTTTGGGAAATAAATAATTTGGAAAATTATTTGGAATCTGGTGATGTTATGCATATCCATTGATTGTTCAATAACCGACTATCAATATTTACCTTTGAATGGGCATTTGTTGTGATTTGCTTGAAATTGAATGCCATACTTATTTTTAAATAAGCGCTCACTATTCTGGTTAACCGGGAAAGGACTTTGGGGTCGTATAACCCATTCCGATTAGTGATACGACATAATGGATAGCATTGATGACTGGTGTTGAAGACCGAATATTTTTGAAAGCGAAAGGACAACTCGTCGAATGTCTTTGCATCGACTGGTCCCCGGTATAGAGACTCCATATGTGATGGGAAATCCGGTCGTGATTAGTGAATATCCGGATTGCAAGGACTTCTTTGTAAGTGCCTTCGGTTCTGTTCGAGCCCGGAACAGACTTGTATGGATAGTATGTCTGACATTACAAATTGAGATATAAAGCCGATTTCTTTCAAATATATTTCTATTGGTGGCGGAGAATTTATTCTTTTAGCTTAACACCCTTCTCTGAGACGTACGAGCTCAGAGGTTATGTAGTTGAAGGTTATCAGCAATATGTTCTCAATTTGGTAATGTGACATGCTGAGTGTTGCTGAGAAATGATCATTGTTTGATCATTTGTGATATGATCATTTGTTTGATCGTTTATCTTTGTGATCATTTCTATGATCATTTGTTGACCCAAAGCACAACTTTTGTATAAAGCGTGGCTTTGTGGACGTGACTTCGTCGAGCCTCACACCCCGGAATGGTCAAAACAGGAAAGATGCAGCAAGGTTATGAGGGGTAGCTCCCTTTAGGGTATGTGCATTTCCTTCTGGAAAAGGGTGGTATCATGGTATGGAGCCCAGATACTTAGTCATGTTGAAACACTTTATTTATGATTATGTGATGTTGGTTACGAGCGCTCGGATAAAGGTCCCAAAGGACCGGGGGATGGCGTACTCGTGTCGGTAGTTACCCAGTTAGGGGTAACCCGACCTTATGTTGGCAGAGATCCGGTTTGGTTCTTGGGGACGTCCTTCCAGAGGCGTTCTCATGTGGCAATGGGAAGTTCCTTGGCCTGACCATTTGTTGGAAATCCAAAGAAACAATACGATCTTGTACGGTATTAGTTGTAGAACCTGCCATTTAATATGGTAGCTATAGTAAGCATACTATAATGGTACCTATGCTGGCTAAGATTTATATTCTACTTTCGAAATGTTTCCTACACTATGCAATAGTAATAATATCAAATGTTCCTTTTTAATGCGTATCAAGCATATTTGACTATCATAAGGAGAAATCTCCTCCGATTCTGCGTTTGCATGTGTGTGTGTGTGCGGGAGGCCTTATGGTAGTCTCATTTTTAAAAGCATTGCGAATTAATTTTAAAAATATTCCTCCATTTTGATTTTAAAGATAAATAAATTGTTTTGAGTTCTCACACCAGTCACATGACTGACTCGGAGTTTATTGTTTTCCTTCCTAAACTCTGGGTGCCCACCAATTTCCACACGGGCAGTCAAGAGTTAAGGTTTATCAGGATATTCTGGAATATAGGAGTTGTTGAAGGCAAGCTGGATGGCATGGCGTATTACTAGTATATAGTATTTCTTTTACGCTGTTTGTTGTTGTTTGTTGTTGTACACTCTGATGATGTAATGTAATGAAATGTGATGTAATGTAATAACTGATATAGTTCTTTGTTTAAAGATTATTCATTTATTTATTATATGTTGTTCCGCTGCGATTGTGAGATTCTGATGTTGTTCTGCTGTTTTCTTCTGTTCCGTTCTATGTTCTATCTTTTCTCTCTTCTTTCTGTCTTCTTCTATCTTTTTCTTCTTCTTTTTAAACCCTAATGGTTCGTATTTCCGTTCATCTTGAGTAAATCGATGGAGATTAGTGTCTATTCAAGGGGTACGGAAAAGCGGACCATTACATTTGGTATCAGAGCATATGGTTAAGCGACAACCATGGCTCTGTTGGGTATTACTCATTAGAGATAGAGTCAGTAGTACTCTAGAATGAGTTTGAGTGTAATAATAGCTATGAGAGCGTATTTGTTAGTGAATATAAAATTGTTTTATATTGTGATGATTGGTTTGTTGAGTGGTATATGGATTCTGGTTAATACGAGTAATTAACGTTGTTGATAGGGATCTCTAAACACTTGTACAGAACAATTCGACACAGTATTGTTTTAAAATTGGGTAAATGAAATAATTTTACCCTGATTATATTTTATATATAAAGGAATAATTTTTCAGAATTATTAAAGTGTATATAAGTTGATTGTTTAGTTGTTTGAATAATCTAAATAAAAGAATAATTGTATAAGTAAAAAGTATTATAAGAATTGAATTATAATTAAAGTGATTTACAATTGTGAAATAAACTTATATATATAAGAAGTGAAACTATACGAATATATTTATGAATATGAGTTATAAATAAAAATGAATTTAAAGTTAAATGGAAATTTACTTTAGAATTGGAATCTGAAATTGGATTTATAAGTGGGAATTTAAGTTAAGTAAAACCAAGTGATGCTTATAAAATGAAATATAACTTAAGAGATGTTGAATGAAGTTGATTTTGGTATCTGTTTGCCCCAAAATTGGTCACAAACACCCAATACCGTGAAAGCACCCGTTTATCAACACAGATCAGCAACAATCAATATAGAATTCAGATCTCAGCAACAACAATCACAATAATTCAAAGATAACAATCACAAACACAGGATTTATAGTGGTTCGGCGATCTTGCCTACGTCCACTTTGAAGGTTCTCTCTTTATTGATTCACTTGATGATATTAATCGATTACAGTGGATTACAGTTGATGGTAGCTTTGAAATCTGAATACAACAGTGATAATGAAGTATGGAATTCAATCCGGCAGAGTCTGGACGTTCAATTGTGAAAGCTCCGAAAGATCCCCCTTTATGAAGGCTTCAGGGTGCTATTTATAGGCGTAGGAGGCCCAGATCTCGCTCAAACTTCAGAAGACTTCTTCTGGCACGTGAGTGGGCCCACGCGACCGACCCCACCAAGTTTTGGCTCGATCTGACATCGATTCGAAGTGATTTCGAACCCATCAAGAAATGGTCCAATCGAGCTGAAACTTGGCAGGAACAATCTTTACCTTGTATGGAAACTACTGTCAAAATTTCGTTGCATTTGGATCAGTGGTTTAGGAGATACGATCGATTCGAGTTGATGATTTTCCGGTTGGCTGTCTTGTTCGAACCGATCACTTCGAACCCATGAGTTCGAACCGATGGATGCATGTGGTTCTGTAGTGACGTGGCGTGTGTCCTTCGTGTCGATCCGGTCTTCTCTCCGGTTGAACGCTTCGCATCCATGTTCTTCGCCTCGTTTGTATCGAGGTACTATGAAGTCAAGCGTGGCGCCCAAAGATGGATTCGAGGATGATCGACATGAAGCAGCGCTGGGGCTTGAAACCGATCGATTCGAAGCTTATGTAGGCCGATGGATTCGAACTTTGTGGAGGGGATGCCTATCTGATGGGTTCGATCCGATCGATTCGAAGTGATCAATATCATGCCTGATCGATTCGAACTCGATCGATTCGAAGTACATGGTGGCTGATGGATTCGAACTTGACAAGCAGTGATGGGTTCGAATCCTATGGGTTCGAAGTGAGCATCTCCTCCACCTTCGGATGGGTTCGAACGACATTCTTTAATTGACTCGAATCGATCATATCTCGCCCATACGACCTCCGATTAACCTGAAATTTGGAACATTGACTTTAATGGCCTTGCTTGTCATGCCTTATCAATTGTAGCCTGATTCGGGCTCGGACAAAAATTCATCGATATCCATAACGAAGTGAAGTACAACCAATCTCTGAGACGAACTGTCTTTTGTTCTTGATCGATCTTTTGGTATCGCGGCTTTGCCAAAAAGCGGGATAACATTTCCCCCCCCCCCCCAAAATATGCCTTGCGGTAGGAAGGTGTGTTTTGTAATGCCTTGAGCTGGATGTTCATATCCTATCATCAACCTGTAAAGAACCTGATAGTTTCATATGTCCTCAAATGACGATCGTTCGGGATCGAGCTATTTGGGATGAAGCGCGGCCGTTTATGGTCAAGCGCCTAACTTCAAATGACGATCATTCGCGATCAAGTCATTTGCGGTGAAGTGCGACCATGCGCGGTCAAGTGTATAAATCCATGCGTCGATCGTTCGGGATCGTATGCCACTTGAGGTGAATCGGGACCGTTCGCGGTTTGCGCCATTCGCGGCAAAGGATGGAATAGGACCGTTCGCGGTCGATGCCGTTCACGGAAAATGGTGATCGTTCGCGATCAAGTGCCGTTCAAGGCGAATGGTGACCGTTCGAAATCGGATTTCATAATAAGTGAACCATGACCGTTCGCGGTCGGTGCCGTTCGAGGCGGATTGTGATCGTTCGCGATCAACTGTCATATAAGTGAATCGTGACCGTTCGCGGTCGGATGCCGTTCGAGGCGATTGCGATCGTTCACGATCGTTTGCCGTTCGAGGCGAAGTATGTGTGCCCGGGGGGGACTTAGTATTATCGATGCAGGAGTTCATGTTCGGGGGAGTTTCTGAATCAAAGACTCTGGCGGTTCATCGCCATACAGAAGGTGTTCGTGGACCGTTCGCGATCCAACGGGCATGAAGATAAATTCTTTCATGGAATTGCAAATATCAAAGCAATGATTATACGAATCTCACAACAGAAATGTCCATACAAACAGAACCTAAATGTTCAAATCAAAATCAAAGCAGAAAGCAAAGCAGGGATGTCAAAGTGTAAACTCTCACTATGGTGCGATTGGTAGTCATTCAGAGCATGCCTATGGATCGTGCGTGGTCGCTCACATGTGTAAATTATTTAACCGCATTAGTGAGAGGTTTACAACTTGTTCATCGTTGTTTCAGTCAATCAATGGATAATCAGGCGTTGTCCTGACTTAGGGCCACCTCTAGCTGAGGTAGACGGCGGGTGCTCTGGCTCCACTGCCGGAGTCCGTTTCCTCACATACTGAAGGATCATACCGTTCCTGATATGCCCTTCCACCTCATCCTTCAGATGCCTGCAATCATTAGTGTTATGACCGTTCAGTTCATGAAATATGCAATACTTATCTGATTTCCTTTCGTCGGAAGTTGGATCCCTTCGCATTGGTTTGCGATACGGGACCTGTTCTTTGGTATCCAGATTGATTCGCTCTAAATTCTCGTTCAGCTCTGAGTATGTGGTAAATCTTGGTTCCTTTCGGGGTCGCATCGACCTGTTATAGCCACCCTCAGCCTTTCGCTTCCCCTTGCTAGTTTCTGTACCTTTCTAAGGAGGATTTCCATCTTTGACCGTGTAAACATCGAGCTCATCTCCTTCTTCTCTTTCTGCGCTCGCGTCTTCCAATCGCAAGAACTTTTCCGCCTCATGATAGAATTCCTCTAGATCCATAGGTGGATCTTTTGTCAATGAATTTTTGAAACCCGTGCCATCAGCTATTCCTGAAACGGCTGCCATCATAACCATGGATGGATCTGGCCGATCCACCGATGCCGCTGCCGCATTGAATCGCGTCAGAAAACTCCTCAAAGTCTCTCCGGCTTTCTGCTTTAGGGTTGCCAAAGTCATCACATTCTTGGGCCTTGTAATGTGAACCCTGAATTGCCTCATAAATCTCTCAATTAAACCATCCCACGTTCCAATGGATCCATTCTCCAATTGTCTAAACCACAATGTTGCAATATCTGTTAAGTACAATGGAAAGCACCGGGCCATAACCTCCTCTGATGCCCCCAGCACTTCCATATGCCTCATATACTTCGTTAGATGAACCGTGGGATCCGTTCTCCCATCATACATGTCCAATGATGGTAATTTGAAATCCGATGGGTTCCTAGCTTGTCTAATTGCTGGAGTAAAAGGACTTCTATTAACATCCTCCAAATTCTTGTTTACCAAACCGCCTCTCATAGCTCTTCTGACCATCTCTGCCAATCTGTTGTTGTCACCGAGATGCAATCTTCGTTCATTTCTTTCGACGTGCCCCTCGAGTCCTCGAGGGAATTCTGGGATCTGCCCCCTTGACTGAGAGTTAACTCCTCTACTACTCCCGGATTGTGCAGATGTTCCTCTTTCTCTCTCTGAAATTGGGCCAACGTTCTCCATGGGTGTGCCTCCTAACCCAGGTGCTAAGCCGGATGGCCCTGCTTCGTTCTGAACTCCGGTTACTCCTTGATTATGCGCTCCAAGTTGTCCTATCTGTTGAAATAAACTTTGGATCAACTCCTCTTGTTTCTTCATCATTGTCTCCATCTCGTCCCTAGTGATGAAGATCGATGCCTGATTCGCTCCTGAGGAAGCCTCTTGACTTCCTTGGTGTTCGCTCCTCTCTGGCCTTTGCTTCTTACTTGTTTGTCTCGTCATAGCTCTTAGATCTGAACTCTTAGATCTTCAAATTTAACTCTTCCCGAGTTCAACTTCTCAGTGAAAGCACCAAAATGTTTGCGCCAAAATTGGTCACAAACACCCAATACCATGAAAGCACCCGTTTATCAACACAGATCAGCAACAATCAATATAGAATTCAGATCTCAGCAACAACAATCACAATAATTCAAAGATAACAATCATAAACACAGGATTCATAGTGGTTCGGCAATCTTGCCTACGTCCACGTTGAAGGTTCTCTCTTTATTGATTCACTTGATGATATTAATCGATTACAGTGGATTACAGTTGATGGTAGCTTTGAAATCTGAATACAACAGTTATAATGAAGTATGGAATTCAATCCGGCAGAGTCTGGACGTTCAATGGTGAAAGCTCCGAAAGATCCCCCTTTCTGAAGGCTTTAGGGTGCTATTTATAGCGTAGGAGGCCCAGATCTCGCTCAAACTTCGGGAGACTTCATCTGGCACGTTATTGGGCCCACGCGACCGACCCTACCAAGTTTCTGCTCGATCTGACATCGATTCGAAGTGATTTCGAACCCATCAAGAAATGGTCCAATCAAGCTGAAACTTGGCAGGAACAATCTTTACCTTGTATGGAAACTACTATGAAAATTTCGTTGCATTTGGATCAGTGGTTTAGGAGATACGATCGATTCGAGTTGATGATTTTCGGTTGGCTGTCTTGTTCGAACCAATCACTTCGAACCCATGAGTTCGAACCGATGGATGCACGTGGTTCTTTAGTGACGTGGCGCGTGTCCTTCGTGTCGATCCGGTCTTCTCTCCGGGTTGAACGCTTCGCATCCATGTTCTTCGCCTCATTTGTATCGAGGTACTACGAAGTCAAGCGTGGCGCCCAAAGATGGATTCGAGGATGATCGACACGAAGCAGCGCTGGGGCTTGAAACCGATCGATTCGAAGCGTATGTAGGCCGATGGATTCGAACTTTGTGGAGGGGATGCCTATCTGATGGGTTCGATCCGATCGATTCGAAGTGATCAATATCATGCTTGATCGATTCGAACTCGATCGATTCGAAGTACATGGTGGCTGATGGATTCGAACTTGAAAAGCAGTGATGGGTTCGAATCCTATGGGTTCGAAGTGAGCATCTCCTCCACCTTCGGATGGGTTCGAACGACATTCTTTAATTGACTCGAATCGATCATATCTCGCCCATACGACCTCCGATTAACCTGAAATTTGGAACATTGACTTTAATGGCCTTGCTTGTCATGCCTTATCAATTGTAGCCTGATCCGGGCTTGGACAAAAATTCATCGATATCCATAATGAAGTGAAGTACAACCAATCTCTGAGACGAACTGTCTTTTGTTCTTGATCGATCTTTTGGTATCGCGGCTTTGCCAAAAAGCGGGATAACAGTATCGAAGTAAATTAATAAAGTTAAGTGATAAATATGAACTTGAGTTATGTAATGAAATTCAACTTTAGCAATTGAATTGAATGAATGGATTAAATGTAAGTCAATTTAATGTAAATTAAATTGATATGAAATAATGAATGTAAGTGTTAATTCATTAAAATCTAATGTTATTGGAAGTTGAATAATTGAATGAAAATCAATTTAATTAAACCAATTGAAAGTAAAGGTGTAAAACAAAAATGAATATAAGCAAATAAAATTGGTTGATATATGGTTGTTAGTTGATTGTATATAATTCATTAGGTATTAATGAAATTGAAAGCTAAAGTAATTGGAATTCAATCGGAAGTTAAGTGAATCTTAAATAGAATTGAATTTGATTTGGAAGTGAACCAACTTGAATATGAATTAGTGAATATAAACTAATTTAAAATGAATGTTAGTAAAAACATCCACTGCTAATGAATCAAATGTGATTAAATTGAAAACCTATTTTATTGAATATTAATGAGAATATGAATGAATATTTATTGGTTATGAATGCTAGTTGGATGATAGTTGATTGATGGTTGAATATATTGCTTTTGCTACATTTGCTATGTTGGCATATATAGTTATTATGTTGCTATATGTTGTATATTGATATTATTTTCATATATACATGTTCTCATGTTGTTTGTTGAGTGTTTAGTAGGTGCGGATCGCGTTTTCTTCGCATTTGGAGCTCGCTTTCGCGCTATATTAGCCGTATATGCTCGCTAATAAAATATAAGGTACATATCTCAGATTACATATCGTACTTTTACACCTTTTTCCCTGCGGGATGCCTCATCACTTGATGAGATGTATATTTGTGATATATATACTGTCATTATTTTTCGGATCGAGCAGCGCAAAGGAGACTATGGCGAATTTTTTCGAAAATTTAGGGCGTTAGAATATTTTTGAGAAAATTGGGAAAATTTTTAAAACTAAAATTTTGATTTGGAATTGAAAGTTAAACAATAGTAGTTGTTTTTGAAAAGATAACTAAGTATGATTTGAAAACTTAGTAAAGTATTGTAAGAAGTTTAACTATGGATTTATGAAAAAATTAATAGATTCTGTAACTTTTCTTACTTGGTAATTTCGAGGACGAAATTCTTTTAAAGAGGGAAGTATGTAACGACCCAGAATTTTTATTAATTTAAATTTGGATATTTAATTAATTTTAAATATTAATAAGTGAAATTTATAAGTCGAGTAAAATTTATTTCGAATAATTTGATTTAATTGAATAATTAAATCGATAATTTAATAGTTGAAATTACAGAAATAATTGAAAATTGAGTTAAATATGATTGAAAATGATTTGCAAAATTTTATTTTATCATATTGAAGTTATAATGATGTTATAGAACTTTTAAAATTGAAATTTAAAGTTAATTTGTGAAAATTGAATATTTTAATATTTAATCGACTAGTGAAATTAGCCATTTTTCGAACAGTCTCAGAATTGGACGAAACTAGTTCCATTGGATCCGTAATAGTTTGTTATTATCCGATTTCAAGTTTTTGTAGCAATTGGAGTTATCGTTTGATCGTGGCAGCTCGAAACGCATCGAAATTGTTTTTAATATTAATTTGGCGAGTAAAAATAGCCATTTTTCAAACAGTGTCGGATTTCGACGAAACCTGTTTCATCGGATCTGTAATGTGATATTATTGTATGGTTTCAAATTTCATGTCAATCGGATTTATCGTTTGTCCGGTGCAAGCTAAAACGCCTAGAAAATCGTTTAATCGGTTTAATTTTAAATTGAACGTTTATTGCCATAACTCGCACAGATGACCGAATTAGCTCCTGAAACCTATTACATTGTGTCCGGAACGCGGGGTAAACCCCAAAAACGCTAGTCACCGCGCGTAAATCGGAGTCCGGAAAACCGGAATGAATAGTGTTCGTTTATTTTCTATAAATAGACCATTTTTGTCACAAAATTAAAAAAATAAAAATAAAACCCTAATTTACAAAGTCATCCGCCACCTCCTTCATCAATGGCCGAAACACCATTATCTTCCCCTCCAAATTTCTTCAAATCCAAGCAATGATTCGCGAAATTTTCTACATGAAAGATGTAGAGGGTAGTAAGATCTTTAAAATGAACGGTCAAGATCGAAAAATATGAAACGAATTAACAGCAATTAGCTCATGAAGGCTGCGACTTCGTGCTCGTGTTTCGAGGCACATGCATGACCGAGTTCAAAGGGGTTCTGGCCGAGTGTCGTGCTAGCAGTGGCCTTCGACGTGAAGGTGTTTGATCGTCCTGAAAGTTGAAGATGAAGGTCGCGTTATTAGGGTTTATGGCGTGTAGATGGGTTCGGCTTCATTCAACTGTATACGAGCACATGGAGAAGAAAGAAGCAAGGCACGGTCTTGATGCTGCAAGGCAAGATCCAACGGTCCTGGGTAGTAGTAGGTTTAAAAATTAAAATAGATTTGTATATTAAGTTATATTATAATTTGTATAAACTTAAAAATACCATAACTTTTTCATACGAGGTCGAAAATGCGCGAAACTAGTTGCGTTGGAATCGTATGGACGAGCACTACACTATGGAATTGGATTGGAGTCGTTTTGAGTTAGTGAAAATTTCGGGTAAAATTAAACGCACGTTTAATTTTATTCGAAATAAATCGCTAAAACAAAATTGAAATCAAGGTGAGAACTTCTCACTCAATCGAACCGGTTTCGATTTTAATTTTAAATAGTTAGATTTAAAATACTTGAATGCATGTTTGAATGATGATTGTTATCTATTGATTGTTAAAATAGACATTATGCGCCGTTAGTAAGCGGAGGTTATTTATTAAAAACATATACCGCGAATATTTCATAAACAGTGAAATTGGTATTATTTATGTACTTGGAATTGATTTCCCGCAGTATATAGCGGATGAGACCCTATTGCGCCGTCTATTAAGCGGATAATATAATAAATCCCATATACCGCGATAATTTCGTACTGGAACGGAATTGGTATTGTGCTAACATCTTTGGATGCAGGGAAACAGATTGGAGGGATCCAACTGGATTCCTCCACAGTATTTATTTGATTATGGATATTTTGATATTCGTTGATTATCATATCGATATATGATATCGTTGTTGTCGTGATTGACTATTTGGTGTGTAGCATCATTGGACCAAATTTGGAACTTTAAAAATGATTTTTAAAGTGATTTTTGAAATTATACGTTTATAAAATATTTTTGGAATCGATTCATTTTAAATAAATAAACGTATAAATTTTAATGTTATAAAAATTATGATTTTTGAGAAATATAGTTAAAAGTTGATTTTTGAAAATATGGGTTAATGATTTTATAAAATAGCTTAAATTGGGATTTCTGAATTTATTATAAAAAGTTTAAAAATAGGATTTATAAAATTTGATTATTTTATAAATCAAAGAGAATGGTGAAATTATAAAGGAGATTAAAGACGTTTTAAAATAATAATATGAATTGATTTATATAAGGGATTTATAAATTGATAATTTATAAATTAAAATATTTGAATTATAAAACGAGTTTTTATAAGTGTTAGAATGAATTGTGAATGAATTTCATAAATGAATGAAATTTATAGAATTATAAACGGTGAAGTATAAATGGAATTTTATAAGCAGTAGGTTTATAAAATTTGTAAAGTTATTAAAGGAATAGATTTGGATAAAAAAATGAATCTTATAAGTTATAAGATTTATAATTTGGGAAGTTTAAAAGAACGATTTTTGTAAACAAATAACTTATAAGCATTTAACTTATAATATGAACTTTTAGTCCATCATTGAGATATGAAATTGAATAGATTAATAAAGGAGATTTATAAATGGAAGTTATTATAAAATAAATAGAAATGGAATTTATAAACATTGTTTTATAAATTCGCAAACGACTTATTTTGATAAGTAAATTGTTATAACTTATTTATGGAGTTATATTCACATTTTAGATAGTGAATAATCCTTTGAAACAAAATGAATAGAAATGATGAAATTGGTTAACGTAGTATATTCACGTTTTTGAATAGTGAATAATATGTTAAAGAAAATGTTTTAGATGTGATGTTTTAAATAGAATTAAAACGATCTAACGATGTTTTTAAATGTGTTAAAGATTCGAAACCATAGATTTCAACATTCATTGTTGAAATAGATGTTTTCGAGAAATAGAAGGAAATGGTGGACTATAACATTGTTGTTATAGTAAATGATTTCCGAAAGGAAATGTTTTGTATAGTATTGGGATTTATATATCTATTTTAATTTCGAATCCCTATACTAGTGATTTTGGGTTGTCGTAACGATGTTTTACGTAATATTCGTTTTGACCCAAATAAATATGTTTAAGAGAATGATTTCCTTAAAGAATGAAATATATACTTAATTTTGATTTAAGTATATTGAATATTTTCCAAGTGTTGAAAATAAATGGATTTGTGAATTACTTATTAAATAAGTATGGAAATGTTTTTCCAATGTGAAATGAAACGTTTTGAGAGTTTATCTTTTTTGAAGATAAATTGAAAATGAATAATAGAAATCATTTTATTCATAAATATTTTGAAATATAAATTCACTATGGAATTTATAAAAGAAAGGGGAAATTGTTTAAAAATAAATATTGATTTAATTTTGAAGTGTGAAAATTATTTATCTTGTAAAGATATTTTTGGGAAATAAATAATTTGGAAAATTATTTGGAATCTGGTGATGTTATGCATATCCATTGATAGTTCAATAACCGACTATCAATATTTACCTTTGAATGGGCATTTGTTTCCTTGAAATTGAATGCCACACTTATTTTTAAATAAGCGCTCACTATACGGGTTAACCGGGAAAGGAGCTTAGGGTCGTATAACCCATTCCGAATAGTGATACGACGTAATGGATAACATTGATGACCGGTGTTGAAGACCAGATATTTTTGAAAGCGAAAGGACAACTCGTCGAATGTCCTTGCATCGACTGGTCCCCGGTATAGAGACTCCATATGTGATGGGAAATCCGGTCGTGATTAGTGAATATCCGGATTGCAAGGACTTCTTTGTAAGTGCCTTCGGTTCTGTTCGAGCCCGGAACAGACTTGTATGGATAGTATGTCTGACATTACAAATTGAGATATAAAGACGATTTCTTTCAAATATATTTCTGTTGGTGGCGGAGAATTTATTCTCTTAGCTTAACACCCTTCTCTGAGACGTACGAGCTCAGAGGTTATGTAGTTGAAGGTTATCAGCAATATATTCCCAATTTGGTAATGTGACATGCTGAGTGTTGCTGAGAAATGATCATTGTTTGATCATTTGTGATATGATCATTTGTTTGATCGTTTATCTTTGTGATCATTTCTATGATCATTTGTTGACCCAAAGCACAGCTTTTGTATAAAGCGTGGCTTTGTGGACGTGACTTCGTCGAGCCTCACACCCCGGAATGGTCAAAACAGCAAAGATGCAGCAAGGTTATGAGAGGTAGCTCCCTTTAGGGTATGTGCATTTCCTTTTGGAAAAGGGTGGTATCATGGTATGGAGCCTAGATACTTACTCATGTTGAAACACTTTATTTATGATTGTGTGATGTTGGTTACGAGCGCTCGGATAAAGGTCCCAAAGGACCGGGGGATGGCATACTCGTGTCAGTAGTTACCCAGTTAGGGGTAACCCGGCCTTGTGTTGGTAGAGATCCGGTTTGGTTCTCGGGGACGTCCTTCCGGAGGCGTTCTCATGTGGCAATGGGAACTTCCTTGGCCTGACCATTTGTTGGAAATCCAATGAAACAATACGATCTTGTACGGTATTAGTTGTAGAACCTGTCATTTAATATGGTAGCTATAGTAAGCATACTATAATGGTACCTATGCTGGCTAAGATTTATATTCTACTTTCGAAATGTTTCCTACACTATGCACTAGTAATAATATCAAATGTTCCTTTTTAATGCGTATCAAGCATATTTGACTATCATAAGGAGAAATCTCCTCCGATTCTGCGTTTGAATGTGTGTGTGTGCGGGAGGCCTTATGGTAGTCTCATTTTTAAAAGCCTTGCGAATTGACTTTAAAAATATTCCTTTATTTTGATTTTAAAGACAAATAAATTGTTTTGAGTTCTCACACCACTCACATGACTGACTCGGAGTTTATTGTTTTCCTTCCTAAACTCTGGGTGCCCACCAATTTCCACACGGGCAGTCAAGAGTTAAGGTTTATCAGGATATTCTAGAATTTAGGAGTTGCTGGAGGCAAGCTGGATGACATGGCGTATTACTAGTATATAGTATTTCTTTTACGCTGTTTGTTGTTGTTTGTTGTTGTACACTCTGATGATGTAATGTAATGAAATGTGATGTAATGTAATAACTGATATAGTTCTTTGTTTAAAGATTATTCATTTATTTATTATATGTTGTTCCGCTGCGATTGTGAGATTCTGATGTTGTTCTGCTGTTTTTTTCTGTTCCGTTCTATGTTCTGTCTTTTCTCTCTTCTTTCTGTCTTCTTCTATCTTTTTCTTCTTCTTTTTAAACCCTAATGGTTTGTATTTCCGTTCATCTTGAGTAAATCGATGGAGATTAGTGTCTATTCAAGGGGTATGGAAAAGCGGACCATTACAGCCTATTCCGACTTCGAAACGAAAATGGGTCAACCCATATATCAAAATAGACGTTTTCGATATTTTTAAAATCAATGGAACATGTTTCAGGTCCAAATTCCATCGTATGAAGAAGTTATCTTAAAACCAGCTTATTTCAAATCGTTTTCAATTAAATTGATTTCTAGGCGTTTCGAGTCCGTACGATCAAACGACATGTTCGATCGTTACGAAACTTGAAACCTTGCAATATTTTACCGTTACGGATGCGATGAAACTTGGTTTTTCAATACCCAAGATACTGGCTAAATGGCTATTTTCACATTAATTAAATAAATTAACGTTAAATTAATTAATTCACTTTTCAATTCAATATTTATTAACTAACAAATTTCATCATTTTTGATTACTTAGACATTTATAATAATTCAAAACTAGTTTATATATCAATTCAGTGTTTAAAATTATACCAATTACAGTGTTCAATTCCAACTGTAAGTAAATCCAGTTAATTATAATTTAATTCCAATAAATTGTTTTAAATTTGATTTCATGTTTTTATTCAATCAATTATTACTTAAAAATAACATAGTTAATATTTTTTATACCTTATTTCATTTATATGCTCCAAATTCCATCTTTTATTTGTGTTGACAACTATATTTCAATTATATTGAATTTTCATCACTTATACACACTAACTATAATTTAATATTTCAATTCATTTATTTATCTTGGTTTCAATCTTTTATTAACTCGATAATTACCTTAGGTATATAATTAATATTTCTGTTCATTCTACTACGTTCACATTCTACAGTTATTGTCTTAACTCACATTAATGTAACATTTATTTAAATTCAATTATAATTGATTGCAAATTTAATTTAACAGACTAAGTAAATAGGTAGCATATAATAGTTTGTCACCATTAACTTTTAGTCACATCAATAAGTTATTATTTACAACCAAATGTTATAATTACCTACATAACACTGATTTTATTCAATTACCATAAATTATATATTATTTCATCAATTGATTCAACATTTACATTTGTTTTTCTATATTTACTTTATAACCAAGTATAACCTTTTAATCATTTCAATTGATTAGAATTTCATTTATATTGTTAGAAATTAACTTAAGTTAACATTATTGCATTTCATTTTTCTTATCATTTCATTAATGCATCACAAATTTTTATTTCTCTAAATCCTAAATCAAAAAAATCTTATTAAATTAACTATTTTTAATTATCGAAACTTACGGGCTGTTACACTTTCCCCCACTCAAAACTTTTCATCCCCGAAAAGGAAAAAGAAGGGAAAAGAAGAAATTAAGAAATCAATATCTTATTCAAAATATTAAATTTACAACAAATAAATTTACAAATTAAATAATTTAAATAAAATATATCAATTTATAACCATTAAATCCTTTTATATTCAAGTTAAAAAAGTTTGAAAAATATTTCATAAAAATTTTCTAAGTCTAAAATTTACGATTTTTTTTGCCTGAGTCTCCTTTGTACGCAGAGCTCGGGAAATAATAATAATATCCATAGTAACAATGTATATCATAATTTTCAAAATAATCTATCCCAACAGCAGGAAAACAATATAATATTGCTAGAAAACTATAATCCAAGAACGTACCTATTTGTCAGGCGAACAAAGCTTAATTTATGAAACTAAAGTAGTAGCTATTGCTTCCATAGACCTCATTTCACTTATATAATCTAAAGAAGTTAATAATTATATAGAAGAGAAATAATTTGAGTTGTTTGAACTAATAATAAAACAAATCAATTGCAACATAACAGTAATTACTTGCAAACAAACATACAATCATCACATGAAATTAAAGAGATCAACCATTCATCCATATCAAGCAAAACAAATGTTTTGTTTGGGTTTAGTCACTTTAATCGTGTAGAATGACAAATAACTACTAAGTATACCATTTACTCAACAGTCTTAGATAAAACTCAATAAAATATTCATATATCCTAAACAATTAGAAGTACCTTTACCAACAACCCAAAAACCAAAACAAATATCAAATTCCAAACATTATTTAAGTTTATTCTTATTAATTTATTTTCACAAGATTTGTTGTTCTTTTTTTCATTCAATGATTACTTTCTTTAATTTTACATTTATTTCTTACAAAATTTTATTCCCATTTATTCATTGAGCACTTAATTCCATTTATTTACCCTCATTTATTCACATATGTTATTTACATTTTCTTACATATGTTACTCATACACAATTATTTTAAACATATGTAAATCAATTACTAGCACTAGATTTGGTCACTAACACCCGAAGAAGGATTTGTGTAGATTAATGAAGAAGATAAATTAAAACTGAAGAATAACGCAGTGAAATGCAACAATAATTATAAGAAACAAGAACACCAGATTTATAGTGGTTCGGCGTAACTGCCTACATCCACTTTGAGTTTAATCTTTATTGCTTTTCTAAAAAAATGATTACAGATACAATCCGTACACCAACTACTTGAATGCAAATGCTAAGCGAAAAAGAATGAGTATTGAAAGCGGTAGAGTCTCCCTAGAGTTCTAAAAAAAAGGTCCCTTTCACTTGCCCCTGCCCTTCTATTTATAGACGAAGATAGGCCAGACTTCCCTCACGGGCCCAGGAATAAAGTACCTTAGCCCACAGTAGGTGACTTCTGTGCACCGGGCCAGGCATGTCGAATGGTAGTTGCCAAACGGTTGGTGCCAAACCAGAAAATGCCGAGCGATTGAGTAATGACTCAAGAATGCCAGGTGACGAAGCAAGGCCGAGCGAGGCACGTATGCCGAGCAGGGAAACTATGCTGAGCGAGGCTCTGTGCCAAGTGAGGCTTCGATGCGGGGCGAGGCTCTGTGCCGGACGAGGCTTCCATGCCGAGCGTGGCTCTGTGCCAAACGAGGCTTTTATGCCGAGCGAAGCTCCGTGTCGAACGAGGCTTCAATGCCGAGCGAGGTGTTAGTGCCGAGCGAGGCTTCTATGCCGAGCCTCTCTTTACTAGGTCAATCAACTGGGTAACATTTGCCCTCCCAAAGTGTATCATGTAAGGCAACGCGACACGCTTTGAATCAGCAGCAATCCACGTTTTCCTTTAACTCCTTGCCCTGACTTCTCATAAGTTGATCCACACGGTCTCCTGAATGCCAAACCACTCGTTCGGCAAGTTCATTTTCACTTGGTATGATGCTCACCGAGCCACAAAATACTTTGATCGGGTTCACCATTCAATGCATGTCCGCCTTTCCTTCTTCACTTATAAAAAGCCAACACTTCTCTCCTTTTCCTCTTTACTTTTACTTTAACTCTACAGGGATTTCTAACTTACCTTCCCTCGAACTCTTGCTACCTCCCCAGTCTTCCTCTGCTTTTCTGAATCCAGTACGTTTGCGCCCCAACTGCCCTCGATAACGAGTCTGAGCGGATTTCAATTCCAAATTGATCACTTCCCTAAGCTTTGGCCCATTCTTCTAGGTATGAACTTCTCACTTGATCGACTTTCCCTAATTAAGGGTTTTGGACGAGATTCGAATTCACGACTTTCCTTTAACTTACGGATAATAGAAGTCGTGTAGATGAGGAAGATGGATCTGAGGTCTAAATGTGCCTTAGGGTTAGATGGAGAGGAGAAAGGAAAAAGATATCGGAAGTAGCTGAGATGCAGGCTTGTTGGGTCACTGAGTGAGGGAGGAGGAAGTTGTAATGACTCGGTAAGTTTTGGTGAGTTCAATAGGTATGGCTGATCGAGGTAGTTCGGTAAACAAGAAGCAAGGTAGAAGTGATTGTGGAAGGGGCGGCATTTACTTTTTGGGTGAAAGCCGACCAACTATGAAGTAGATGGCTCGGTAGTCCCCATGTAAGAGTAATGTCAGGGAGGTAAAGGGATAGGGTGTCATTTGGTCTAAGGAGAGAGAGAGAGTCTAGTTCGATGCTTTGAGGAAGTGAGACAGAGGTGAGCGAGTGGGTCGGCATGTCTGGCTTAGGCGGTCGAGCCAGAGAATGCCGAGTGAAGGTGTCTGATCCTAGGATGCCGAGCGACGTTGGTCGAATCATTCACGATGGGCTTGTGCCGAGCAACATTCAGGCCTAGCGGTATTTAGGAAATGTGTTTCAAGTGTCGCTCGGCCTTGAGTCTTGAAGTAGACTACAACAGCCGAGATCATTCCAACTTGAACATAATTCACGCCGAACCCACTGACCTCGTATGCAAAATCATACGACATTTAAACAAGGACAAGGACTGAAGCAAACAAGCATATCGTTCTAAGCCGGACCGACAACTCCCCAATTTCAATTACTATAAACCCGAGTTTAACTAGATAAAGACAAATAATAGCCTTCAATACACAGTGCTAATGTCCAAGCCAAAACTAAAACCATCGTAGGGCAGGCTCTCGGAGACGGTCAACGATGACGGTCTTCGAAGATGACAATTCAGAGCTTATCTTTTACTTTATCAGCATTATGAATTTTAATTCTTTTATATTTATACTCAAACGATTGCACTAGTCCACACACCACACGGGGGAGTATTTCTGTTGTTATGTATAATGTTGATATTTTCAAGTATAGTTTAAATAGGTGTTTCATCAGATCCATCACTCATTAGAGATGTCTAGAAAATCCAGCTGCCACAGTTTCGGATAAACCCGAGCCAACATCTCAACAGGAAATGGTTGGAACCACAAATCCATTGACAGCCCCTGTACAAGATATTCCGAGTCCCACGATCACATCTGTCGACTTGGCTCCCGATGCCCTAGATGCAGCGATCTTTCTAGACAATCCGGTAGATTCTCAAGCTTCAAGAATGAATGAAAACGCTCTTCGTCGCATATGCTCAATACATGGAATTTCTTTTGACGATGTACTGGTTCCATCGGGACAAGATTGTCCTCACTTGCCCCCAGTAAGATATACGGCCTGCAAAAAATTTATGTGCTGGGTTGGTAGCGTCCCACCATTCAACTCCTTGCTCCGTGACCTATTACAGTATATTGAGATCGCTCTATCACAGTTACATCCCAACAGTCACGCGTTCGTATACGGCACGTGCATTCTCTTCATGAGCATTCTATTCAGGCTTCCCACTCCCAGCGACATCCGTTATATTTATCGTTTCAAGAGGCGGTCCATTAGCCTATCTTTCGTATTCCTTGAGCCACATAACAAGTGCCAAATCCTGACTGGAGCATGGAGCAAATTTGCTCAGTATAAGCAGGAATGGTTCTACGTGCGTTGTCCCCCGGCTTTGTAGGGAGATGGCTGGAAGGGAGTAAGTTTCTTTCCTGAATCAATACTTGTATTCGGCGGAAGGTGAACCTTTTCTAACCCTTTTTCTACTTTTACAGGTATCAGCCCACGTCGCAAAGGCTTCAGGTACTCTGAGGCCGTTGATGCTATCCGAGCTGTTCCTGTGGAAGACCGAGATATTAGATCCATCATTACCAATGAATCGCTCTCCAAATTTGGGCTGTTGGCGGAAGGTCGCCGAATAAGTCTTCCTCATGGTATCACTATAACTAGGTATGCCTTAGACAAAGGTAAACGGCTTGCTGGGCCTTCAACACACGATGCCTCTGACACATACGAGGAGGGCGAGATTAGAGAGACTGAGGTGCCAGACATAATGGGTGAGAATGTAAGTCCTGCTTGGGAACTAGTGATTGAGGCACACAGCACCGATGTAGCGCCCCCCCCTTCAAGGGAAAAAGAAAATGGCGTACAAACTGAGGAAGAAGACTGTTGGTGGAACTTTAATGGTCACAATCACTCCAGTAGAAAAAGAGTCGTCTCCCCAACACTTAGAGGGTTCATTAGAAGGCTTATCTGACCTCACCATTCTCGACGACTTGCTCAACTATGGCTTCAATGATCCAAAAGTCCTAAAACTTCATTCCCCCATGAGAGGAAGTGAAGGCGCTCAAGCCCATAATCACGGAGAAAAAACTCCAATAAGTAAAGCCAAAGAAACTGGTCCGTCGTGAGGAAACACTAGGACACACACTATGACACTCACACTTCATCTTGCACTTAAACTTTAGTCATCATGTGATTCTGGCTAACTCGTGTTTACTTAATTTCTGTGTAGGCGATATGGGATGCTCCCAGGTATTTGACTGCCTTCGTGGGTGATCTATTTTCCATCACTCTAGCTGGGATTCGGGCTCTGGCAAACGCCGGGATAGAGATGACGACAGTGATCGGGACTATCGCTCCTGGGACTCATCATCTCGAAGGAAAACTTACCATCATTCTTCATACTATCATGACCTCCCTCTCATCTGGAGCAAGGCTAGGAGAAATCTAGTCATAAGTGGTCCCAGTCTGATACTCCCCGCAACCAACACTCATGGTCATCCAGTACCAGGAAATACCGGGAACCCAGCAAAAAACCCATAGTCCCTAGGCAAACTCCTTCTGCTCCCATACATGATCCATCGATTGCGGAAAGGCTAACTGAGCTTGAGGCCACATTCCCGAAAATATGCTTCGATGGTCTGAAATTTCTTCCAGCGATTCATCACATTCCAGGGCACGTCAAACATAGTGCCATCGCTTGCAACAGTGATGTCTACGTTCAGCACGATGCCTTTATTCATTTGGCAGCGAAAGTGTCAGAAGTCTCCGTCGAATGTCAACATGAAATTGATCGTCTGAAGCTCGAAGCCATACATGACAAAGACATCATTAAAGCCCAGGATGAAGAGCTTCTCTCGTACAAGTCTCAGCTTGAAACTGCTTAGAAAAATGCCAAAGACACGCCTGAGGCAGTTAGTCGTCTAGAGCACACATAAAAAAGAAATTGACGAAGCGGTTCAATGCTGCGGTGCCTTAGTATTAGAGAAAGACTCCGTCCAGAAGGAGAAGGATGCGTTTTCTCTGTTGTGATTCAAGGAGCTGGAAGAGCTACTTCTCAAGGAGAAGGAAGAAAAAACCGCTGCTTAGGAAGAGTCGCAATGATACTGTGATGAGATTGTTGCCACATGACTCCCGAAGACAAAGCTCGACGATGAACTCTCCAAAATTAAGATACTGAAGGATGAGGCCCATGAGGAGGGAAAAAGTATAGCATCCATAGAGATTGATTCCCGCCTTGAGGCGGCTATGGAGGCTGGTAGAGAGGAGATTAAATGCATGTTTGATCCGCTTATTGCCGAGTACAACGCTCGAGTTCTCATGCATCACGACCTAACATTTCTTGGTGAGAGTTACCTCGAATCTCTGGCCGAATCATGGGAAACTTTGATAAAGATCAGAAAGGTTGAGTCGGGCACCAAAGAGGTTAACGAGGAGGCTTTAATAAAGGAATTTCTAAGGGGGAATGAGCCTTCAGACTTATCTGCAGTGAAGGCTCTCTATAGCAAAGATTCCTCCTCGTCAAAAATGAAAGAAAGGCATTGCCGGTCCGTCAGGAACCGAGTCTCCAGTTCCTTCCCCTACTCAATCGACTGGTCAGCCAGTACTTGATCCGTTCGTACAGCACGTTGGTTACGACCCGGAAAATCTTGGCCTGACATTCATGTTCTATCTCCCATTCTCGAAGGTGAGACTCCCTGGACGATTGAGAGTCAGCAATTAACCGGTACACAACTTTTCTTCTTAAAGTTCAAAGAGTCGTCATTTTCGGCGAGAGATTATTGTATTCTAACGTTTGTCTCTTTTGATTTTGCATAGGCTGTTCTGATCTTGAGCCAACTCCAAGGAGCGATGATGCCACGGAGGAGAAGGAGAAGACGAGTGAGGCTACTCAAGCGGGAGAGACTCCCGGTCCCGATGCTTAAGTGATTGAGGCGCTTGACAAGGACAAGTCTGAAACCTTGTCACCCGTCGAAGAAAGTTATGAAGTTGAGATTACAGGCACCTCCAGACACACTTCGAAAGTGAGCATGAAGGAGCAACTCACGGAAGAGAAAAAGAAGAAAGTTGAGATGAAGGTCGAGCCCCAAGTAGTGGAGCTAGATGACCCTTTGAATAGGCCTTTGAAGGTCATTCTCCCTGGTGGGTCAAGGCCATTGGAAGTTCCTCTTCCTACCTTGGATGTTACTTCCCTAGCAAGCAAAGCGTCCAAACGAAAACGCGTCGGGGAGGAGTCATCTGAGAAAACGAGGAAGGAGAAGAAACCAATGAAGTAATTGTTACACTCGTTCGACGAGAGTTAGCCTAATTTTATGTAATTACTTTTATTTATTTTCATGGCCAATGTAAATAGACTTTTGACTTCGAGTTTTGGAGGGATTGTTGTGGAACCTCGTTTTGGATTGATAAATAAAATTTAGTTTCTTTGTCTTTCAAACGACTTTTATCGTTCAACTTACTTTATAAATGTGGTGGAGATCCAAAATCTTGTGAGTTACGTAAATCCCAGTTCACTTCAATATGACTCGGAGATTTTTGAAAATCGTAAATCCTCTTTTTCATTTTTTGGGTACTTAGAATATTTTTAGTTTGCACTCTAGGGACTCAGAGTACTCTAGTCCTCACTCCAAGGACTTGAATATTTCAAGTTGTTTATAATCTAGTCCGCACTCCGGGGACTCAGAGTACTCCAGTCCGCACTTCGGGGACTTGGAGATTTCAAGACATTTATACTCTAGTCCGCACTCTAGGGACTCAGAGTACTCCAGTCCGCACTCCGGGGACTTGGAGATTTTAAGTCGTTTATATTTTAGTCCGCACTCTGGAGACTTAGAGTACTCCAGTCCACACTCCGGGGACTTGGAGATTTTAAGTCGTTTATACTCCGGTCTGCACTCTGGGGACTTAAAGTACTTCAGTCAGCACTCCGGGGACTTGAGATTTTAAGTCTTTTATACTCTAGTCCGCACTCTGGGAACTTAGAGTACTCTAGTCCACACTCCGGCGACTTGGAGATTTTAAATCATTTATACTCTAGTCCGCACTCTGGGGACTAAGAGTACTCCAGTCCGCACTCCGGGGACTTGGAGATTTTAAGTCGTTTGTACTCTAGTCTGCACTACGGGGACTTAGAGTACTCCAGTCTGCACTCCGGGGACTTGGAGATTTTAAATCGTTTATACTCTAGTCCACACTCTAGGGACGTAGAGTACTCCAGTTCGCACTTAGGGACTTGGAGATTTCAAGTCGTTTATACTCTAGTCCGCACTCTGGGGACTTAGAGTACTCCAGTCCGCACTCCAGGGACTTGGAGATTTCAAGTCGTTTATACTCTAGCCCGCACTCTGGGGACTTAGAGTACTCCAGTCCGCATTCCATAGACTTGAAGATTTTAATTCGTTTATAATCTAGTCCGCACTCTCGGGACTTAGAGTACTCCATTACGCACCCCGAGGACTTGGAGATTTTAAGTCGTTTATACTCTAGTCCGCACTCTGGGGACTTAGAGTACTCCAGTCCACACTTTAGGGACTTGGAGATTTCAAGTCGTTTATACTCTAGTCCGAACTTTGGGGACTTAGAGTACTCCAGTCCGCACTCCAGGGACTTGGAGATTTCAAGTCGTTTGTACTCTAATCCACACTCTGGGGACTTAGAGTACTACAGTCCGCACTCCGGGGACATGGAGATTTTAAGTCTTTTATGCGCATTCGCATGTCAGACAGAATAATGTAACTCTAATTTTTTGCCATAGAATTATCATACACGGAAACATCATTAATTCATGGAAAAGATGGCTTAAGCCTTTATAAAACAAACTAAATTGTCTTATTACATGATGGAAACTAAGAATCGACGAAATAAAAAAATACTGGAAATAATCACAACAAAGATACGTAAGAAATAGACTAAGTATAATAACGCCACAGATGCTCGCTATTCCATGCTCGGGGGAGTGTCGCACCATCAACGGTCGCTAGCTTGAAAGTTCCCTCTCCAAGCCTCTATTCAGTGACGTATGGACCTTCCCATTTGGGATTCATATGCGATGGGACCGGGAAAACTCGTTTCAAAACGAGATTTCCCGCATCAAAGGTTCTCAGTCGCACTTTTTCATTATAATATCGAGCGACTCGGTTTCTATATGCAGCCGCTCTTAAATCAGCTTCTTCACGTTTTTCATCAACGAAGTCCAGTGATTCTAGTAAAAGATCCCGATTCGTCTTAGGGTCATAATGAGTTATTCGATGTGAAGGAACTTCAAGTTCCACAGGTATAACAGCTTTTGTTCCATATGCCAATGCGAATGGTGTGTGACCAGTCGCGGACTTGTAGGTGGTTCTGTGAGCCCAAAGTGCTGTTGGAAGTTCATCCACCCACTTGCCCCTAGCCTTTTCTAAACGCTTTTTCAATACGGACTCGATTATTTTGTTTACGGCTTCTACTTGTCCGTTGGCTTTTGGATGAGCAACTGCTGCAAACCTTTTTTCAATGCCATACTTTGACAAAATTATTTGAACTCCCTACTTTCGAATGAGTTTCGTTGTCTGTAATGATAGTTCGTGGAGGGCCAAAATGGCATATAATGTTTCGTACAACGAAATTAATGACCTTCTTGGTAGTGATTGTGGCTAATGGCTCTGCTTCTGCCCACTTGGTAAAGTAATCGACTGCAACTATTGCGTATTTTGCACCACCTTTGGATATGGGTAAAGAATCGATTATATTGATCCCCCATATTGCAAACGGCTAGGGACTAACCATTTGTGTGAGTTCCATCCGTGGAGCTCTCGAGATTTTAGCATACTTTTGACATTTGTAACATCTTCTTACGTAGTCTGCAGCATCCCGACTTACAGATGGCTAATAGTATCCATAGCGGAGGATTTTCTTTGCTAATGTCTGCCCCCTAGTATGGTCACCACGTTCTCCTACATGGACTTTCTTCGGGACTTGTTTTATCTCATTATGGGCAATGCACCGGTGTAAGGAGGTCAAGAATCCCTTTCGATGCATTATTCTGTCCTGCATTACATATCGCGAAGCTTTATGTATGACTTGTCGTCTTTCGCTCTTTCTTTCGGACAAGACCCCGTGTAGCAAGTATTGCTTGAATGGGGTCATCCATGATTCCTTCTCGATTTCTGTTTTTAATACGAAATCTATTTCCATCATATTTATACTCGGAGCATGTAAGGTTTTGATGGGAATCAATCCCATTTGCCGTGCATCGCCAGTACTTGCAAATTTGGCTAATGAATCGGCTTCTCTGTTTTGTTCACGCGGGACATGTGAAATATTATAATACTTTAGATGTGCTAACAGCTCTTGAACCCGTGCAAGGTATGGGGAAAGTCTGTCCCTTTGCTTGATAGTCCCTCCGCACCTGGCATACCACCAACTGTGAGTCACAAAAGATTTCTACGGATTTTACTCCCAGTTCCCTGATGAGTCTCAAGCCAACAATCAATGCTTCATACTCAGCTTCGTTATTTGTAGCTGAGAAATTGAGCTTTAAAGCATAACAAATTGATCGGTTCTCGGTAGTTACAGAACTATACCATCCCCAGAGCAATGGTCGTTAGATGCCCCATCGGTGTATAGTTTCCATCGAATGGGGGGAATAACATCGTGGTTGTTTAGTTCATCTGAGATGGTGAATTCAATGATGAAGTCTGCTAGCGCTTGCCCTTGTATGGCCCTTCTTGGCAGGTAGGTAATATCGAACTGACTCAACTCGATATTACATTTTAACATCCTTCTAGAAGTTTCTGGTCATTGAAGTACCTGACGCAAGGGTTGATCGGTATAAACACTAATCGAGTATGCCTGGAAGTACAGATGAAGCTTGCGTGATGAAATCACCGAGCAGTAGATCCTTTTCTCAATCTTAGGATAATTTCTTTCTGCCCCCATTAAACATTTACTGACATAGTAAATCGACTTTTGAACTCGGTCCTTATCGCAAACCAAAGCCGTACTGGTAGAATGCTAGGATACAGCCAAGTACACATACAATACTTCATGGTCTATAGGCTTCGACGGTACCGGAGGACTTTCCAAATGTCTTACCAAAGCTCAAAATGCATCCTCACAATCAGGCGTCCATTCAAAATTTCTCTTTCCTTTCTTCATTACATCAAAGAAGGGAATACACTTATTTGTGGCTCTGGATATGAATCGAATGAACGCGGCTACCTTTCCGTTTAGGCTTTGTACTTGCTTTATTATTTTGGACATTTGTATGTATCGAATAGCTTGAATCTTTTCTGGGTTAGCTTCAATTCCCCGAGTATTAACAATGAAGCCTAAAAACTTCCCTGATGCAATGCCAAAGGAACAATTCAAAGGATTGATTTTCATTCCATAATATCTGATTATATCAAACATTTCCGCTAAGTCTCGAATGTGGTCGTTTGACTGCCGTGACTTCATGAGCATGTCATCCACATAGACTTCCATTGTTCTACGTATCTAGTCTTTAAATATTCGATTCACCAGATGTTGATAAGTCGCTTCCATATTTTTTAATCCGAAAGGCATTACTACAAAGCAATATAGCCCGACATTTGTGACAAAACTGGTGTGTTCTTGGTCTAGAATGTGCACCAGGATTTGATTATGTCCCGAGTACGCATCCATAAATGACAGTAACTCATGTCCAGCTGTTGAGTCGACCAGCTGGTCAATCCTAGGTAAAGGAAAACTATCCTTAGGGGATGCTTTGTTCAGATCAGAGTAATCTACGCAGGTTCTTCATTTTTCGTTCTCTTTTCTCACTGGCACGAGGTTAGACACCTATTCGGGGTAGAGGGCATCGCGGACAAACCCCTTGGCTTTGAGTTTGTCTACCTCCTATTTGAGAGCAACGGACCTCTCCGGGTCCATGCTTCTCCTTTTTTGCTTTACTGGTACGTATCTCGGGTCTATGCTCAATATATGACTCGTAATAGCAGGAGAAATCCCGCATATATCAGAATGTGTCCAAGCGAAAACATCCAGATTTGCTCGGAGGAAATCGGTGAGATCCTCGGTCATCGAGGTGTCGAGTTGTGATCCAATCTTAAGTACTCGTGATGGGTCATCTAGTTGACTGGAATGTCAGTCGTCAGTTCAGTCGGTGCTGCTTTTGCTTCCCTGGGTTCCTCATCATCATCTCTCGGATCTATGTCTCTATATCGTGTTGCCCGATCTAGAGCTCGGATGCTACTTGTCAATTTTCAGTGACTCGGGTGCGGATAGAGTTGTCCGCAACCTTTCCTTTCTCTCTCTGCTGGGCCTCTTTCAGCTCAGCCACATAACATGCACGACCGGTCGCCTAATCGCCATGCACCACACCAACTCCTTTACTGTCGGAAATTTCAAAGTCACACACCAAGGGGCCAAAGCTGCCCTAAACTCCGCCAAGACCGGTCGACCCAGAAAAACATTGTATGGAGAATCAACATCCAAAACAATGAAAGGCAGGATTCGCACCCTCCTACGTTCATTTTGTCCCAATTCAACTGGCAATTCGACATAACCCACTGCATCGGTTGCTGCACCATTAAAGCCACGGATGCGGGCTTTAGATGGTTTGAAATCTTTGGTCTCCCTCTTCATTTGGTCATATGCTTTTTTGAAGATGATGTTCACAGAACTTCCACAATCAATTAAAATTATTTTCACAAATGCTGGCCCGATTGTCGCGGAGATGACCATCGGGTCAACGGTAGGAGCTTCCACCTGATCAGCATCTCTGCTCTTGAAAACTATATCGTCCATCATCGTTCGACGCTGCTTAGCTAGGGACCCGTCCTCCGTATTTGAACAACACTCACAATCTACATGCCTTAGGGAGTTAGCATATCGCTCCATTTCCTGCCAACTCTTATCCACAGGGTGAGGTCCACCGACTATCGTGTTTATGACTAGTCTACCCACGGTTCGAGTAGGTTCCTCTGGATGGCATGGAGCTTGCCCGCATCCAGGGTCTGATGTTCCTTGTCTACCCTTCTGCGGGTTCTTGACAAACTCCTACAACTTTTTCTATATAATCATCTTTTCTATAGCATCATGGAGGTGTCTACATTCCTCTGTATTATGCCCGTAAGTCTCATGGAAGCGGTAATACTTCCCGGTTCGCTTTTGTTCCACCGTAGACTCCTTTGGGTATGGCTTTCGGTATTGAAAATTATTACAAGTTGACAGGTAAATATTTTCCAAAGATGCAATCAGAAGAGTGTATTCGTTTTAAGTTGGAATCTTTGGTTTCCATTTCCCTGCTTCCCTTTTCTTTTCGGGATTTCCTCTTACGAACCGTTTAGATTGCCCAGGCTTGTTCTGGACATTGACCTGAACCTTCCCTAAGTTATCACCGGATTGTTTTACAGCGATGTTTCTTTTCATAACCTCCTTGCCAGGCCCTGGCGCATTATCTCGCCTCGTCCACCTGGCTTCCTCTCTCCTTATGAATTGATGAGCCTTTGAATAAAAATGCTCTAGTGTGGTCGGAGGCTTTCCTTCCAACAAATCTCCAAACTCCGAATCCGGAACCACTCCTCGCATCATGCCATGAGAATTGCATGGTCATTTGGGTTACTAACTTCAGTAGCTGCAACATGAAATCTCTGTATGTACTCCTTCAATGATTCCCCTGGAGCCTGAATCACACTGGATAAGGACATCACATCCTTGGGACGAGTGGCATGAATCCTGAATTGCTCCATAAATTTTGTCGCTAATTCATCAAAGCTGGATATTGACCGCGGAGGAAGTCGAGTGAAGCACATGGTTGCAATTATGGATAAAGTTATTGGGAAGCATCTACACTTAGTTGCATCATTTGCTCTTGCTGAATCCATCATCCATTCATAATCTCATCACATGTTGTCGAGGATCAGTCTTCCCTTTGTAGGCCAGGATGGTTGGCATGCTAAACTTTCTGGGATACTCGGATTGTAGTATAGTATCTGTGAATGGAGCATGACTCCTGGATATCCCCCAATCTTCGTTGGTCAAGCCTTGATTTTCTCTCATCAGCTGTTTGACCATAGCCGATAGGTCTGGGGTTTGTATGGAAGATGGGAGGATGGAATCTATCTCGTGTGATCGTTGCAGTTGGTCTCTTCTCTACTGGCGGTCTTCCAAACGTGTATCCTGGGGACCAGCTTCATTAGGACCTTGGTGGGCCGACCGTTCAGCTTCCACTCGCACTCCAGATCCTAAGTTTCTTGCTCCAGCTTGGGTGTGGTTTTCAAGGTGTAAGTGATTTCTAGTTGATAGATCAACAACACCTGCTTGTGTTGTTTCAGTTTTGCGGCGTCTACGCTTGGGAGGTTTATCGGACAAAGTCGAGCTATCAGATGAAGAGTAAGTAGCGGGGCTACCTCCGGCATTCTGATGCTGTTGTTGAGTAAGCTGAGTCATAAGGTTAGCATTAGCTTGGATCTGTTCACTAAGTTGCCTCTTGCTTTCCATGAGTTCTCTCATCAGGTCGTTGAACTCCGCTCTAGTGACAACTTCCATCTGGTTTTGGGCAGCGACAGTCCCTGTGATCGGATTAACTTGTTGATTGCTGGGTCCTACTTGTGGGACGCTAGCAGTCTCGTTGACGTCTGCATTGTGCGAGGCTAATCTGGTATGCGGTCTTCCCATCGTAGAGTTATTGGTAGAAACTCTGAGTAGAATCAACGGTCTTCCTGTGAATAACTTGGATCTCCTTCGGGGGATTTTTTTTCAATCCAGTAGCTACAAAGCAGATCCTAATAATCTAAGAATGCGTTCTCAGTGAAAGCACCAAAATGTTAGCTCCAGAATTGGTCACTAACACCCGAAGAAGGATTTGTATAGAGAGATTAATGAAGAAGGTAAATTAAAACTGAGGAATAACGCAGGGGAATGCAGTAATAATTATAAGAAATAAGAACATCAGATTTATAGTGGTTTGGTGTAACTGCCTATATCCACTTTGAGTTTAATCTTTATTGCTTTTATAAATGATTACAGATACAATCCGTACACCAACTACTTGAATGCAAATGCAAAGCGAAAAAGAATGAGTCTTGAAAGCGGTAGAGTCTCCCTAGTGTTCTAAAAAAAGGTCCCTTTCACTATGCCCCTGCCCTTCTATTTATAAATGAAGATAGGCCTGACTTTCCTCACGGGCCCAGGAACAAAGTACCTTAGTCCATAGTAGGTTCCTTCTGCGCACTGGGCCAAGCATGCGGAACGGCATTTGCCGAACGGTAGGTGCCGAACCAGAGGATGCCGAGCGATTGAGTAATGACTCAAGAATGCTGGGCGAGGAAGGAATGCCCAATGAGGCCTGTATGCCAAGCGAGGCTCTATGCCAAGCAAGGCTCTATGCCAAGCGAGGCTTCGATGCCGAGCGAGGCTTTTGTGCCGAACGAGGCTTCTATGCCGAGCGAGGCTTCAATGCCGAGCGAGGCTCTATGCTGAACGAGGCTTCCATGCCAAACGAGATGTTAGCGCCGAGCGAGGTTTCTATGCCGGGCCTCTCGTTATTGGGTCAAACAACTGGGTAATATCAATTCTTAAAGTACTATATAGGTTTCTTTGTAAATAAATTCACATTCATTCATTCAATACTTATTTCATTTGTTTCTATTCATTACTAACAAATTCAATTTCCATTTATCCATATAATGTAAATTTTCTTTTTACTTCATTACATTCATTTCTTACATGTGTTAATTCCATTCAGTTGTTTATAAAAATCAATGAATTCGTTATTTAAGTTTTACATACATTTATTGCAGTTTAGTTCACATTTATAAATTTATATACTTGATCTCCATTAGATAATCATATTCATTAGTGCATAATTTCTTTCTTATATTTCTTACTTTTTAATTTACATTCATCCTTATATAGTGTCATTAAATTTTAAATTTATTTTCTGAATCCTTTCAACAAATTCTGAAGTTATAATCATTTCATTTAATGTAGTATTCATTTTAATTATAAATGGTTTCTATCGTTAACTTGAGTTTATAATCATCTACTTACAGTATTCATCCCTTCCACTTATTTAAATTATAAATAACATCAAACATTTATTTAAGTGTATAATAATTATTTATAATACTCATTTTCTATTACATTATATTTAGTATTATTTCAATTATAACTTAAGTTGATAACCATTATAATATCAAAATGATTATTTATAAAAGAAATCCCATTGAACACTTTCCTTTTTTTAAGTTTTACTTGTATAATATTCTATTACATACCCTATTTAACATTACAGCTTTTGATATTTTGGTAAGTTATATATATATATATATATATATATATATATATGTTTTTAAGAATGCAATTGAAAGTTACACAATCTTATTTCATTTTAGTAAATAAATGTTCAATAATTACATCTTCTAGAATTTCACATTCTTTTGATTTACAGCTTACAAATTTCAAATTCCTTGTATATTTCATTTATAACTCAGCATTTAGTTTCTTATTTTCATTTTACAAGTTCCAATTATTAAATATAGTTAAAATTTCATTTCATTAGTACATGAAACTATTGATTAACAGATTCTTAAGAACTTAATACCGGGTTCCATATTCAAATCATTTAAAAATAATATATATGTATATACTTTCAACTTTTATATCTAATCATATTTAAAATTCGAAACTTATATTTGTTCAACAAAATAAATCTGTAGTAAACTACTATAATGGCCTTTCCACTTTGAAACTCGAAACGAATGTCGATGATGCGTGCACTCATCACCGAAATTATTTTCCAGCGACAGAGAGGGGAGTATGGAACTTATTTCTTTCCAAAATTTACTTTAAAACATTTCCTTCAAATTGTATCGAAATATTTATATCAAAAAATACTTCCAAATAATACTAACATTATGTTCCAAAATCTTTTGAAAGAAATTTTAAAAATCCCAGAAGTTAAGCTCTAAAATTCCAATTTATATCTACTTTACTTGTAAATCCTATTTTACAACCAATATTTATAAAATTCATTACCTAACAACCAACTTATTACATCCAATTATATTATTTATAAAATCTATTAATTTATATACAAAAATATATAATAGGCAAAATTATTTCATTCACCTATATTCAAAATAATATCGTGTCGCTTTGTCCTGTTAAGTGTTTAGAAATCCCTATCAATGTCATAGCATTCTATGCACCAACCAGAATTTATAAATACAAAACGGAACAAATTAACGCAATACAAAAAACAATTTATAAGGCTAACAAATAGCTCTCGCATATATATACACTCGGCAACTCATTCTAGGGTATTACTACCCTATTTAATATGAGTCAAACCCCACAAAGCTAAGGTTATCGCTAAACAAAGCTCCGATACTAACTGTAACGACATGCCTTTTGGACAATTTAAATCGATGATAAACCACACACGTCAGACTCAAACCATAGAAAAGAGCAGATTGTTATTGAAGTAAATAAGAAAAAGCATAGAAAGAAAAACAAATGCAGAATCTCGCAGCGGAATGACAAAATATAGTAATCAAATAACAGTTCATGAAGCTATTTACAAATAAATTTGATTACTAATACAATACAGAATCATAGTTATAGAAAACAAGAATAAATAAACAAATAAATGCAGCGGAAAAACATGATGCAGCGGAATATGATAAATAATACTAGCACAAACCTTCTCCTTTGTCCTCCAGAAATAAGGTCTTCAACCCTGAAATGCTCAGGCCGACCCGAGCGAATTGAAAAGACAAAACACTCGAGTCAGAACTAAAAAATATTATGTAAATTAAATCAATGGTAAATATGTGTGTGACGGTATCAAAGATGTTTATGGGTTTTGACATCTCTTATCCAGTGTCTAATGTGAGTGTAATAACTTAAGATATGTTAGGGATTCACAACTCCTAAGGATCCATTAAACTATCTATATGCAGTATAATACGTTATTATAATAATGTCTATAGTAAAGTATGAAAATAGTGTTAAGGCGTTACCCATATTCCTATTAACACATTTATATAATCCCATACTCTATACACTACAATAACTCCCCTCGTAAACTGGATGGCTATTAGAGGGCACTTCAAGGTATGGTGCAAAACAAACTCGTAAAAGACGCTTTAGGGCATGTGAACACGACACTCGAAGCAATGCCAGGGTAGATATACCAATTGCAGATCCGGACTGGTGGTAATGCATAGAAGCTACAACTTCCCACCTCAGACACACTCCCATAATCAAAATCTAGGGTGGCCACCAAATCAACCACAAAGTAATAGAATGGTATCGAAGAAATGTGCCCGATAGGAAGAATCACCGCACTTGGCCCAACATAAATCTTGTTTTAATCACATCTATGCTGACTCACGGGAGTCAGGGTCACGTCATACCTCATACAGAAATCGTTCGCCTAACCATCCTACTTCATTTCTGGAATCTCCACCACGTACACAGTTGTCAAAGTGGTTTTCGGTATTGGCAGAGAGTATGACAATATCCGATCCCGATCTCTTTAACAACCAATATCTTATTACACACTGGATGGTTCTTTTGTATTTTTAAAACCATTTCATAATTGATATCAAAATATCATATTCAATTCAAACCATATCACTTTCGAAATTATATTTACTTTCGAAATCATACTTCAAAACAGGTTAAATCCTCATTTCAGTATCATCATATTTACTCAAAATAGTTATATAAATTCCAACATAGGTTATAATGTCATTTAACCATATTCACTTTTAAATCGAGGATCTAAAATATAAACACATCTACTTTATTTAGTTTGAAATTTAGAAAGAGAGTTTAGATAGTTATAAATAGTTTAAGTAGTTATAAATAGTAAAAATACTCTCAAATATTTTAAAATAGATTGAAATATTTTATAATCAAATTTAAATAGTTAAATGGATTTAAAATAGATTTAATAGCTTTAAAATAGATTAATTAGATTCAAAATAAATTAAATTGGTTTACAATAGGTTAAATAATTTATATTGTTAGTATAGATTAAAATAGTTTAGTAATTTGAAAATCTTAATAATTAGAAAATATAAAAAATAATATATTTTTAAACAATTTATATTAAAACATGAATTTGGAAAATAATATCAATTTAAGTATTTATTTCATTTCAATATTTGAACAAATTTCAATTTCCAAATCAACAAAACCCAATTTTAAATCTTTCAATTCAAATTTCAATAAAATATTAAATTTTACATCAATTTCAATCCATGTTTGAAATATCAATTTAAACTACTCTAATTTTAATGTTTTCAAAGTTATATTTCAAACGATTTTAATAATTCAATTTTGATAAATTCCAATTATACTTCAAAATCAACCTTAAAATTTCAATTTGATTCCTTTAAACAAATTCCAGTTTTTACCATAAAACTCGGATTTTGACAATAATTTCAATTTATATAAAACAAATTTTATTCCCAAATATCATTTAATTAAATTCAAAAATTAAGGATTTTAGAATTATTTTGTTTAACCAATCTGGTGTACGTATGTAAGTCTCTACTCTAGGGTCAAGTGATATGGATATTTACCATTTTAATCCGCAATTATTTATATTTACGGATATGTATCATTTCAATCTGCAATCTTAAGTTAATAAAAAATCCATAAAATCGCTCGATTCTACTGTTATCCCGCTTTTTGGCAAAGTCGTAATACCAAAAGATCGATCGAAAACAAAAGACAGTTCGTCTCAAAGATTGGTTATACTTTGCTTTACTATGGATATCGATGAATTTTGTCCGAGCTCGGATCAGGCTACAATTAATAGGACATGACAAGCAAAGCCATGAAAGCCAGTGTTTGAAATTTCAGGTTAATTGGAGTTCGTATGAACGAGATATGATCGATGCAAGTTAGCTAAAATACGCTGTTCGTATCCATCAAATAGTTGAGGAGATGTCCATTTCGAATCCGTCGGGCTGGCATCGCCTCAGTATGTTCGTATCCATTGAGTTTAGAGTAGTTCGAATCCATCGTTCGCATCCATCAGGAAATCATGCATTGGTCTATTCGAATCCATCAGATTCATATCCACCAGGTTCGAATCGATGACGTTTGCATCGATCAACCCACATCGCTTCGCATCCATCGATACACCCTACTTCGAGTCGGTTGGTCTCGTATCCATCCATAAACCTTAGTTCGTATCGATTCCATAAAAAAGGCGCTTGGTCGAATCCATCGCGAAACCTTGATTTCGTATCCATCGGACGTTCTCATCTTCGTATCCAACCCATCGATACGAAGTGAGCATACTGCGAATCGATACAAAGTACATATCATTGGTGGATTCGAACTATGTAATGGTTACCGACTCGAACAAGGCAATGACTCTCGATCCAAACGAGGCGAAGTTCATGGGTGCAAAGCGGTCAACTCGGAGCAAAAGGCGGATCGTTGCGAGATGTGCGCGCCGTGTCGTCACGAAGGCACGTGTATCCATCGATTCGAAGGCATGGAATCGAAGTGATCGACTCGAAGCGAACAGCCAACCCAGAAACTCCAACTCATATCGATCATATCTCCCAAACCACAAGTCCAAATGCTATGAAATTTTCACAGCATCTTTCATACATGGTAAAGAATGCTCTTGCCAAGTTACAGCTCGATTGGATCATTTTTTGATGGATATGAAATCATTTCGTATCGATCACAGATCATGTCGAAACTTGGTGGGGTCGGTCGCGTGGGCCCACTCACGTGCCAGAAGAAGTCTCCTGAAGTTTGAGCGTGATCTCAGCCTCCTACGCCTATAAATAGCCCCCTGAAGCCTACAGAAAGGGGATCTTTCGTCCATTGGACGTCCAGACTCTGCCGGATTCAATTCTACATCATTTTATCACCGTTGTATTCAAACATCAAAGCTGTAGCTTACTGTAATCTGCTGTAACGGATTGAAATCATCAAGTGAATCAATAAAATCATAAGCTTTAGAGTGGACGTAGGTAAGATCGCTGAACCACTATAAATCCTGTGTTTCTGATTGTTATTTCTAAATTGCTATGCTTGATATTGCTTAGATATGAGATTTGTCTTGAATATTGCTGATTTATATTCATATACGGGTGCTTTCGCGATACTGGGGTTTGTGACCATTTTTGGTGCAAACACTTTGGTGCTTTCACTGAGAAGGCTAATTCAGGAGAAGTTGAATTTGAACATTTAAGAATTCAGATCTAAGGAGCTACGACAAGGCAAACAAGTAGACGACAGAGGCCAGAGAGAAGTGAACATGAAGGAAGTCAAGAGGCTTCTTCATGAGCGAATCAGGCATCGATCTTCATCACCAGGGATGAGATGGAGGCAATGATGAAGAGACAGGAGGAGTTAATCCAGAGTTTGTTACAACAGATTGGGAAACTTGGAGCGTAGAACTGAGGAGATGATAGAGTTCAAAACGGAGCAGGACCATCCCACGTGGCACCTGGATTAGGGGGCACACACTTGGAACATGTTGATCCAATCCCAGAGAGAGATAGGGGCATCTGAGCAACCTAGAGGTAGCAGAGGGATGAACGCTCAGCCAGTGGGGCAGATTCCAGAAGGCTCTCATGGACTTGGGGGGCAGGTCGACAACGATGAACGAGGATTGCATCTTGGAGATAATGAAAGATTGGCGGAGATGGTCAGGCGAGCCATGAGAGGCGGATTAGTGAACAGAGATCTTGTAGACGTGAATAGGAGTCCCTTTTCTCCTGCAATTAGAATGGCTAGGAACCCACCAGATTTCAAGTTACCATCGTTGGAGATGTACGATGGGAGGACGGACCCCGTGGTCCATCTGACAAGGTACAAGAGGCATATGTAAGTGCTGGGGGTATCACATGAAGTTATGGCCTGGTGCTTTCCATTATATCTGACGGATATCGCAGCGTTATGGTTTAGGCAGCTGGAGAGTGGCTCCATAGGAACATGGGCAGATTTAACAGAGAGATTCGTGAGGCAATTTAGGGTTCACATTGCAAGACCCAAGAATGTGATGAGTTTGGCAATTTTGAAGCAGAATGCTGGGGAGTCTTTGAGGAGTTTTCTAACGCAATTCAACGCGACAGCAGCATCGGTGGATCGACCAGATCCATCTATGGTTATGATGGCAGCTGTATCCGAAATAGCTGATGGCATAGAGTTCAAAAATTCGTTGACTAAAGATCCGCCTATGGATCTAGGAGAATTCTATCACGAGGCAGAAAAGTTCTTGCGATTGGAAGACGCAAGTGCAGAAAGAGAATAAGGAGAAGAGATTAATGTTTATGTGGTCAAAGATGGAAATCCCCCTGAGAAAGGTACAGAACTAGCAAGGGAAAATTAAAGGCTGAGAATAACTATAACATATCAATGCGACCGCGAAAGGAACCAAGATTCACCACATACTCAGAGCTGAATGAGAATTTAGAGCGAATCTATCAGGATACCAGAGAGAAGGTTCCATATCGTAGACCAATGCGAAGGGATCCAACTGCCGATGAGAGGAAATCAGATAAATATTTCTTATTCCATGAACCGAACGGTCATAACACTAATGATTGTAGACATATGAAGGATGAGGTGGAAGGGCATATCAGGAACGGTATGCTGCTTCAGTATGTGAGGAGGCGAGTTCCAGCGGTGGAGCCAGAACGACCACCGTCTACATCAGCTAGAGGTGGCCCTGAACCGGGACAACGTTTGGTTATCAATTGATTGATTGATTGAAATAACAATGAACAAGTCGTAAACCTCTCACTAACATGGTTAAATCATTTACACATGTAAGAGATCGCGCACGATCCATAGGCATGCTCTGAATGACTACTAACCGCACCATAGTAAGAGTTTACGCTTTGACATCTTCGTCTTGCTTTTTGCTTTGATTTTGATTTGAACTTTTGGACTTAGTTTGTTTGGACATTTCTGTTGTGGAATTCGTATGATCATTGCTTTGATATTTGCAATTCTATGAAAGAATTTACTTGTATGCCCGTTGGATCGCGAACGGTCCACGAGCACCTCTTGTATGGCGATGAACCGCCAAAGTCTTTGATTCAGAAACTCCCCCGAATGTGAAATCTGGCATCGATAATACTAAGTCCCCCCCGGGCACACATAATTTTCCTTGAACGGCACCCGACCTCGAACGGTCACAATTCGCCTCGAACGGCACACGATCGCGAACGATCACAAATTGCCTCAAACGGCACTCGACCGTGAACGGTCACGATTCACTTAGTATGACACACGATCCGAATGATCACAATTTGCCTCGAACGGCACCCGACCGCGAACGGTCTCGATTCACTTAGTATGATATTCGATCGCGAGCAATCACATTCTGCCTCGTGCGGCACCCGATCGCGAATGGTCGCAACTCACCTTATATGACATTCGATCGCGAACGATCACACTCTGCCTTGTGTGGCACCCGACCTCGAATGGTCACAACCCGCCTCGAGCGCCACCCGACCTCGAACGGTCACAATCCTCCTTGAACGGCACTCGATCGCGAACGATCAACATTTGCCAAGAACGGCATCCGACCGCGAATGGTCCCATTGTATCGTTTGCCACGAACGTCATCCGACCGCGAACAATCCCATCTCGCCATTTGCCGCGAACGGCATCAATCACGAACGGTCCCAATTCACCTCAAGTGGCACACGATCCCAAACGATCGTCATTCGAGGTCATATGAAACTATTGAGTTTTTTTACAGGTTGTTGACAGGATATGAACATCCAACTTATGGCATTACAAAACACACCTTCCCGTCGCAAGGCATGTTTTGGGAGGCAAATGTTATCCCTCTTTTTGGCAAAGTTGTGATACCAAAAGATCGATCGAAAACAAAAGGCAGTTCGTCTCAAAGATTGGTTATACTTTGCTTCACTGTGGATATCGATGAATTTTTTCCGAGCCCGGATCAGGCTTCAATTGATAGGACATGATAAGAAAAGCCATGAAAGCCAGTGTTTCAAATTTCAGGTTAATCGGAGTTCGTATGAACGAGATATGATCGATGCAAGTTAGCTGAAATACGATGTTCGTATCGATCAAATAGTTGAGGAGATGTCCATTTCGAATCCATCGGGTTCGTATCCATTGGGCTGGCATCGCCTCAGTATGTTCGTATCCATTGAGTTTAGAGCAGTTCGAATCCATCGTTCGCATCCATCAGGAAATCATGCATTGGTCTATTCGAATCCATCAGATTCGTATCCACCAGGTTCGAATCGATGACGTTCGCATCGATCAACCCACACCACTTCGCATCCATCAATACACCCTACTTCGAGTCGGTTGGTCTCGTATCCATCCATAAACCTTAGTTCGTATCGATTCTATAAAAAGGCGCTTGGTCAAATCCATCGCGAAACCTTGATTTCGTATCCATCGGACGTTCTCATCTTCGTATCCAACCCATCGATACGAAGTGAGCATACTGCGAATCGATATGAAGTACATATCATTGGTGGATTCGAACTATGCAGTGGTTTCCAACTCGAACAAGGCAACAACTCACGACACAAATGAGGCAAAGTTCATGGGTGCGAAGCGATCAACTCGGAGGAAAAGGCGGATTGATGCGAGATGTGAGCGCCACGTCGTCACGAAGGCACGTGCATCCATCGATTCGAAGGCATGGAATCGAAGTGATCGATTCGAAGCGAACAGCCAACCCAGAAACTCCAACTCGTATCGATCATATCTCCCAAACCACAAGTCCAAATGCTATGAAATTTTCAAAGCATCTTTCATACATGGTAAAGAATGCTCCTGCCAAGTTTCAGCTCGATTGGATCATTTTTTGATGGATACGAAATCATTTCGCATCGATCACAGATCATGTCGAAACTTGGTGGGGTCGGTCGCGTGGGCGCACTCACGTGCCAGAAGAAGTCTTCCAAAGTTTGAGCATGATCTCAGCCTCCTACGCTTATAAATAGCCCACTAAAGCCTACAGAAAGGGGATCTTTCGGCCATTGGACGCCCAGACTCTGCCGGATTCAATTCTACATCATTTTATCACCGTTGTATTCAAACATCAGAGCTGTAGCTTACTGTAATCTGTTGTAACCGATTGAAATCATCAAGTGAATCAATAAAACCATAAGCTTCAGAGTATTAGTAGAATATTAAATATAGGTAATTAATTGGCAATTGAAATTCAATAATAAATTAAATGACAGTTCAATTCAAATAAATTCGAATTAACAGGAATAACAATTTAAATATACCAAACAACCATAAATAAATTCCTAATCACATCATATATTTAATTTAACTAACATAAGAAATTTTAGAAGTTGTGAGTGGGTTAAAACACTCACCTTTGATTCAAATTAAAATGCAAATTAGGGCTCAAATTCAAACAGTCTTAGAATTCGTCCAAACCCACGTTAAAATGTCCGGAATTCGATACGATCCCAACGCAAGAAACTGTGCATGAATTGGACCTCCTATGTTAAAGATATTAAGATCACAAGATTTGAAGTTTGAAATTTTAATTGAATAAAATAATGTTAAAATATGCCATGTCACCTTATCTCTTTCCTACCGAAACCCTAGGCGTTCAGACAAGTTGCGACCCAACAAAGGAGAGCCGCCATTACCAAGCCTCCATCGCCACCGTTCCATGCATCACTACCTAGATCAGACGATGCCCCTACCCTCTTCTCCTCAGGCCGAGCTCCCTCATGCCCTAGCCACGACGTGCGACACCCCTTGGCCAACTTGAACGCAAGAAGTTGTCGTTCATTTTATTCCCCAATCGCGGAGAACTCCCTCCACTTCGAGATGAACGAATGCAATGAATATAGCTGCTCTACCCCCTCTTTCCAATGGTGCCTCCTGATCTCGATCTGGTGACGATCCACCGTTGGATCGTCCAAAATCCAATATGAATGGCCAAAATTAATTCATGAATTCTGGGCAAATGGTGATTCGAATTGAAAAAAGAATTGATTCAGTGAACTACGATCGTGAAGAGCTTCGAATTGATGTATAATTTGATAGGGTTTGCGGGGTTTGAATTTTTGATTTGGTTTTGATTTGCAATTGAATTTGGAATTTTTTTGATTTGTCGGCCATTGAGAAGAAGAAGCCAGAGAAAATTGTACTTACAGACAAAAGAAAATAAGAAGCAGCTAGGGTTTATAATGGGCTATTTATAGGCAAAGCTGGAAAATAGAATGAATGGACCGGATTGATTTACACGTTAAACGATAAATTACTCGAAAAGTCCGTTCTGACTTCGGAACGAAAACAGATCAACCCATATATAAAAATAGACGTTTTCGATATTCTTAAAATCAATGGAATAGGTTTCAGGTTCAAATTCTTTCGTATGAAGAAGTTAGCTTAAAACCAGCTTATTTCAAATTGATTTCAATTAAATTGGCTTCTAAACGTTTCGAGTCAGTACGATCAAACGACAAGTCCGATTGCTACGAAACTTGAAACCTTACAATAATTCACCATTACGGATCCGATGAAACTAGTTTCGTCAAAATTCGAGACAGTGGCTAAAATGGCTATTTTCACATTAATTAAATAAATTAATTAGTTCACTTTTTAATTCAATATTTATTAACTAACAAATTTCATCATTTTGATTACTTAGACATTTACAATAATTCAAAACAAGTTTACACATCAATTCAGTGTTTAAATTTTTACTAATTGTAGTGTTTAATTCCAATTGTAAGTAAATCTAATTAATTATAATTTAATTCCAATCAATTGTTTTTGTTGAATATGCGCTTATATGATTTTTGTTTGATGATAATATATATATATATATATATATATATATATATATATTCATTTAAATGTATTTGGTAATGTACTATTTTGTTTTTCATAGATTAAATAAATATTTGTTGAATAAAATAAATTACACAGCATTTGAATTCAAACAGAAATTTTATTCAAACAAATATTTATTACAATCTTGAATAGTAAAAATTCAAGCTCTCACTATACGTATACAATTTTGATTTTACAATACATCACAATTCAGTTTACATAAATTCCTCACTACATATCACTCACACTCGTAGTTTATCTTCGACTACATTCCAGTTAAGATCCAGCATTTGAGAAATCTACAAAAATATTCACTAACGCAGTAAAATTGAAAAAGAAATATTTTTGCAATTGAAATATGATTTTTGAAAATATGATTTGCCTCAGTTATTTGGGTTGTTCATCATCATTCACAACAATGTGACATGCACAGTGTATCACTGTACATGCCACAAGGCCGTGCACATCAATATACACTTGATAATGCTACAGGGACAGGTGAGCACAGGTCAAACCTAAATGAAAAGCCGGGTTCAACTCATGTGCAATATATTTAAAATCACGACACGAGCACAAGGTCAAACCCGAGTTTTGAAACTGGATTCAACTCAAGTGAAATTTCAAAAATCAACATGAATGGATGTCACAAGCAAAGATCAGACACACTTGAACATGGTGAGAAACACAAGTCAAATAACTCAGCGTTGAAGTGGATGTACAAAGCTCAAGTTCAATCCCAAAGCAACCAGCAATGCATGCAAGTGCCAACCAGAATGAAGACCAACAACAAACCCAAATGAATATCACAAGTATGATCAGTGGTACACATGCAAGCTCGAGCACAAAATATGGAAACTGCACCAATGCAAATCAAAACAGAGAGTATATATGGTGATGCAGTCAACATCTACTCAAGGCAACAGTGCAGTACAACTTCACAACAAACAAGTCAGTGTAGCAATGAAACAATACATACACCATGTGTAGAGGACCAGTGATACAAGTAACATGAGTAGACCCAAACAATACATACACCAGCCTCAACACAGTGAAGATACCAAATACAAAATTCATACAGAAAGCTACATGGATCAATGAATTGGATGAACAAAACTCGAGGGCAACAGTGAAGCCAGAAGAAATGGAATGCAACTACAATGATCTCAATATAGTAATGACAGCAGACATAAATGCAACAATATTCAGATGAACACATGGCTGAAGTCAATGAAGCCAAAGCAAACAGAAGGGATGATCAGACACAGGACAACAAGTGCACAAATATACACAATCCAGGCGATACAGCAATGATCACAAATGGAACACAAGTCAGTGGCAAGCTACAAACACCTGTGCAACAACAGTATCAATAACCAGTGCAGTAGCTACAACTTCAACCACAAAACCCAACAGCAATGCATGTATCATGAAACCAAAGTGCTCGATGTACAGTACAGACAAATGCTCAAATGAATATGAAATAACCAGAGAATGACCAGAACTAAATATAACAAGGATCAGAGATGAAGCTCACAGGGATGAACACAAAGATAGCCGAAGCCGTGTCAAAGCAGATGTTAACCAAGTCAAAAATCAAGTGTGTGAAATTTTTGAAAAAGTCAAAACAAATAAAAGAGGAAAGTTTCTGCCGTTTGACACAAGAAAAATCGAACGTTCTCAAGATAAAGCCGTGTGCATCAAGTCAGGAAATCGAGAAATAGGAAAGTATCGAATTCATATGAATACATCACCCAAGTTCATCATTAGTAGGGGTGTAGAAAATTCAATCAAATCCAAATACAAACCCAAACGTCATCATCGGCAATTGGTACCAAGTCGAAGTATTAAAATCCAAATTCATCATCGACATCGTGTGCAAAAAGATTGATCGATTTCAAGTAAGCATCAAACCAGCAAAGCAAAAGAAGAAAAGTACATACCGAAATCATAAACGAACTTGATCCAAATTGAAGAGCCGAGAGCTAATCAGAGAAACGAGCTAATTAGAGAAACGAGCTAATCAGAGAAGCGGGCTAATCAAAAGCGGCGACTTCAATTTGAAAGCCCTAATTTGGATCAAGGACGCAAGCCCTAATTCAGTTGCAAAGAGGAACGAACGAGATTAACAACGGCGGCCATTTTTCAAAGGAATGAAATAAAGAGAACGGGCCAATTAATATAAAAAAGAGGCCGGCCTTGTCAAAGAATAAATTAGGGTTTTGGTTTTAAATTAGGGATATTTTATTTTAAATTGTTTTTAATTTGTAATTTTATTTTTAAACCGTTGTATTTACTAGTCGTGTGACTAGGGGACAAGCTACGTGGCGTAGCTTGAGAATTCGCAACTCAGTGGCTGAGTTGTGGCAGGGTTTTGAGCGTAGAGTTAGGTTAGTCAGTAGCGGGTGTCGCGAGTTTACGTGTGTAAGCGTGTGACTATATAATTTCTAGTAGAAACCTTGGAGGCAGCACGTAGGCAGGGTTTTGCCGAAGCTGGGTAAATTCTGTGTCGTTCTATCTCTGCATTTTATTATTCTGCTATTTTTCTGTGCTGCTATTAATCTGTGATCTGTGTTGAAATAATTTTATAAGCTTCCGCAATTAATTTTTATAATTAATATCATCACCCTATTCACCCCCCCTCTAGGGTGAAATCGATCCTACAGTTTTAAATTTGATTTTAGGTTTTATATTCAATCAATTATTACTCAAATAACATAGTTAATATTTATTTGTGTCTTATTTCATTTATATGCTCCAAATTCCATCTTTTATTTGTATTGACAACTATATTTCAATTATATTAAATTTTCATCATTATACACACTAATTATAATTTAATATTCCAATTCATTTGTTTATCTTGGTTTCAATCTTTTATTAACTCAATTATTACCTTAGGTATATAATTATTATTTCTATTCATACTACTACATTCACATTCTGCAGTTATTGTCTTATAACATTTATTTACATTCAATTATAATTGATTTCAAATTTAATTTAACAAACTAAATAAATAGGTAGCGTATAATAGTTTGTCACCATTAACTTTTAGTCACATTAATAAGTTATTATTTACAACCAAATGTTATAATTACCTACGTAACACTGATTTTATTCAATTACCATAAATTATATATTATTTAATTAATTGATTCAATATTTACATTTGTTTTCCTACATTTACTTTATAACCAAGTATAACCTTTTAGTCATTTCAATTGATTGGAATTTCATTCATATTGTTAGAAATTAATTTAAGTTAACATTATTGCATTTCATTAATGTGTCATAAATTTTGATTTCTTTAAATCTTAAATCACAAAAATCTTATTAAATTAACTATTTTTAATTATCGAAACTTACGGGCCGTTACGTTTATCAAATCATACTTGGAATTATACAATCAAAACTTATTTTATCAAAACAAAACTTCAATAGTAAATTATAAAGGTAGTAATCCATCACTTAGAAACTCGAAAATAAATACTGATGATGCTCAAGTCATCGCTGGAATTATTTTCCAGTAACTATAATGGGTTCAGTGCTTTTTATGTCTTTTAAATCCTTTTTATTTACAAATCACATTTATAAATTTTCTTTATATATAATCTCACTTTGGTTATATAAAACCATTTTGTATCGTTCATCTTTGTTTCTGTTTATAATAATAACAACTATTTATTAGAACACAAACAACAAATGACAATAATCAAATATTATCATTCACTAACAACCAAACACACCATATGTAACTATAATAATTTCTAAAAAAATTCTTTTATATATAAAATATAATTTAGGTAAAATTATTATGTCTACCCATTTTAAAACAATGCTGTGTCGGTTTGCCTTGTTTAAGTGGTTAGAAACTTCTATCGATAACGCGGCGTCCCATGTACCGACTAGAATTGATAAGTCACTCAATAAATAAATTAATACAATATAAAAATTTTTATATCACTAAAAATACATGCTCGTATCTATATACACTCAAACTTAATCTTGGGTATTACCAACCCTATCTATAATGAGTACCCAACCAAAGCCTAGGTGTTCGCAAAATCCTAAGCTCTAATACCATGCTGTAACGACCCGCAAATCCGTACAATTTAAGCTGACAATAAACCACACATGTCCAACCTAAATTGAATGAAAAGACAGATGGTTATGGGAAAGAAATAAGAAAGTAGAAGAGAAAAGAAGAAAAAGAGAACGAGAAACTAAAACAACACAAAATCTCACAATCGCAGCGGAATAACATATAATATAATATCAATGATCTTTACAAAAAGAGAAACTGTAGCATAGTTTGCATACATCCATCAAAATACAACAATCAAATCATAATTATCAGCTTGGACAGTTATAATAACATGTCCTTACGAATGCTAAAAATGTAAACAACAATGCTGCAAAAAATACACAAATATGGGAATACGTCTTGAAGACCTCCAAATCGTCTAGTGAATCCCCAAAGCATCCAAATCTAAGTCTGTAAATATGCTTAGTCTGACCTGAGAATAAAAAAGGAAGAACACCCTGATCAGTCTGATAAACCAGCATAATAAAACACATCTCGACTGAATTTTAAAGTTATAAAAACTTTCAAACAAAGATATCTCATAAGACGATGTCCCACATAAACATGGACGATTTTTTACCTTATGATAACCAAAACGTTTCATATCAAATGCTGTTATATTATACTAGTGCCTAGTATACAAATAATATTAATAATAGCCGAAATTGTTACCATTTTTAAATTCTGCATACTAGGCTCTACAAACAAAATACTCAGGCATGTAGTGAGAACGAACTTCCATACAAATGACCAAGTGAAGGGACTACCTTCCGGCTTTACATCTCTAAAGGAATGTACAAAGGCTACATAACATTAGCACCTCTACTAACACAAGACTGACCTATCTCTTCCTAGATTATACCGAATATGTCATCATCGCGGTCGTTATTGACCAATTCAAGGGCCCTCATTGCATACACCATAATAATTTAAAACCCAAACATCATAGCAGGAATAAATATATCTAGAAGGGGATGATCATATCCTAATGGTTTCAAACCACATAACCTTGCCACATCTACCATGTTCTGGTCATTTCTGGGTGTGAGGCTTGAGTTAACAATTACCTTTTACATAGCACATCATCTTTCTCATTTGAATGCCACATTGCCATTCCATAATCACACGTCTTAGGATAAGGTGTTAAGCTAAGAGAATTTGCCTTCTCCACCACCAAACAGATGATGCGTTTATAAAGATCAATCAATGTGATTTTAAGATGCAATGTCAGACATTCGTCCATACAGATTGTCTAGGAACAGGACAAACCGAAGGCACTTCTCCTACCACATCCTGTTTTGGGAATCACCCCTAGGATGAATAGCGATTAGTCTTTGCATTGGATATTCACAACGAAGAGACCACTACTACTATATGTATATTGGAAGTTTATCCCCAAATAATCAATAATGGTCCTTCATTACGAAAATCCCAAATATCAATATCATCTAACACCTGTACATTCGAACACATATACATTGGGTCGAAATGGTTTTCGAATAAATCTGACCCCGGTCTCTCTTGATCAACAAAGATAAGGAGGCCAAACTTGATAGTCGGTTATTTAACTATCAAAGCAACAATAAAAACTGGTACATAAGCAATCACTAGTCCCATTTAATTAATCTTTTATTAATTAAATCAAATTTCTAAATATTTACTTCAAACTATCTTTAAAAAGATATATTCACAAAACCATTTCAAACTATTCGATAATGAAAACCATTGCCATATACTTATATTAATTATATAAGTATATTCACAAATCATTTCATTTTCAACACCTAGAAAAATATTTACATTTACCTAAATGGAAAATAAGTACACATACAAATCTTAAGGAAAGTATTCTTCAAAACACACTTTATTTTGGTGAAAATGAATGTTGCATAAAACATCGTTACAACAACCCAAAACATCTGTATAGGGGGATATGTACATATATATGTGTGTGTGTGTGTGTGTGCGTGCGCGTGTGTGTGCATGTGTGTGTACATGTATGTATGTATGTATGTATCCTGTATAGTATATAAAACATTTGCTTTCGAAAATCATTTACTATAACAACAGTGTTATAACCCATGCCTTCCTTATTTCCCCGAGAACGTCTATTACTACAATAAATATTGAAATCTATGTTTTCGATACTTATTGCATACTAAATTTTTTTTTCAAACTATCCAATTCCATTTGGAATCATTATTTTCGAAAACATTACTTTCAAAAGATAAATTACTTTTAAAACCAGTAACTCCAACAAAATATTTCTTTCAAACATTCTTTTTAAAAGACAAACCACTTTTAAAATAATTAACTCCATATCTAATATAAATCATTTCTATATTTATAAACTAAGTTTATAGGTTTCGCTTTTATTTCATAAAACTTTTATTTAGAAAATTCCTTTATTTAGAAAATCCATTTTATAAATACATTCTTTTTTAAATCTTATTTATTTATAAAATCCATTTATAAATCCTTTTCCTTTGATAATCTATTTATCTAGAAAAACCATTTAAAATATTGATTTCAAATCTATTTAATATTTTATAAAGCATCATTTAAAATCCACTTCTTAATTTATAAAATATACTTTTATAAATCCTTTATATAAACTACTCTAGATTCTCTACCTAAAAACACTTTACAAAATAGTAAATTGAAAATACCAAAGAATCATATTTTTATTTAATTTTAACAAATTCCTTTCTTTTTATAATTTAAAAATTATTAAAACATAATAAAATTCCAAAATTATCTTTAAAATCATTTCCAATTTAAAATTATTATTTGAGTATTTCAAAATACCAAAAATAAGGCCCGTCGCTACTAAGCACTAAATAAGGGAGATCACATTAAAGACATCAAACATGGCATCCAATACATCATATATCACATGTTACAACATATATATAAATATCCGTAAATAAAAATCAACAGTGGTGATGAATACTGTTGGATCCCTTCAACATATCCCCCGCATCACATATAGTAAATAATCATAAAATATAAATCAACTACATCAAGGCAGGATCGTATACAAAGGGTTATCCGGTCTTACATGAGAACGTAATTGGGTCTCATCCGCTCCAATAGGCGAGAATATATCCTAAACAACTAATAAATATAGTAAATCATCCAAACAAGCAATAAACAACATAAATAAATTTTTTCCCAGTTATATAAAAATATCAGCAGGCCCGAAAGGTGAGTTTACTTACTGAAATTCTATAAACTTCCATAGCACTGCGGTATGAATTTAAATTTGAACGGTCGTTCAATTTAACCCAAAATTTCTACTAGCTTCGAATCCATCCAATCCAACTCCATAGCGTAGTACTCGCCGATACGAATACAATGCAACTCGTCGCGCTCAAAACCGACTCGTATGAAAAAGTTATGAATTAGCGAACTTACGAGATAATAAAAAATTAGTTAGATTAATTAATTAAAATTTAGAATTAAACCTTCTCCCTCCATCTTCCCTTGTTCACGAATAACAGGCTAAACTTTTTATTTTTAAAACAATCGATCGATTGTGACCAAGAATTACCGCCTCCCCACCCGCACTGGCCGGTGCTCGCACCGCCTCTTGCCTCGCTGCCGTCGCGTGCACCGTGTACGAACCTATAAAACTACACCATGAACATAGCCCCTAGCCATCGCCTCATCACCAATCAACTCGATCCAACCGTTGATTAAGCTCATCTTGACCTCGCCGACGTTTTGTTAGTTGAACTCGAAGGCCAATATGGCCTCAGGTGGTTAGATCGAATTAGGGTCATTAGATGGGGTTTGGGTTTGAGGAAGGAGGACGGTGGCTAAAATTTAGGATTTGTAGATGAAAATATTAGTGTCCTTTTATAGCAAAATTTTCAAAGCACTATTCACTCTTTAAAATTTTGGGCTCCAAACGAAGCGTGCCTCCTGGCATTTTATATTTTATACCCATAGTTCGAACATAAAGGGATATATACATCGAAAGCCAATTCCATCGTATATAGAAGTTATCTTTTCAAATTAAGCAATATTAATTTAAAATTCCTTTAATGAATATTTATGCATTTTGAATTCGTACGACCAAACGATATGTCCAATCATCATAAAATTCAACGACATATAATAGTTAACTATTACGGATCTAATGAAACTAGTTTCATTGAAATCCGAGACAGAGCCTCAGGAGGCTAATTTTACATGTTAATTAAAATGAGTTATTTCTAAAATCTGTTTAATCACTTTTAATTCAAATTTAAAAGCTTACCATCTTCCTTATTATTCAAATAGCATTTAAATTAACCTTCGAAATCATTTTCATTCACATTAAACTCAAGATTCAATTATTAATACAATTTTAATTATTAAATTTAATAATTTAATTATCAAATAAATTGTTATATTTGAAATATAAGTTATTAAACTAATGAAATTAACTTTCCAATATTTAAAATCAATTAAATATTCCAAATTCAAATGACTGAAATTCTAGATCATTACAAATCTCTTAATAAAAAATCAGATAAAAACTACATCAAACCAAAAGGCAATAATTGGAAATTTTAGAAAAGGGAATTACAAAGAAAATTAAGGTGAGTCATGAAGGTTATGCAACAGGCTAGTAAGGAAAAAGGCGAATTCTAATCAAATCAAAATAAAGGAAGGCTAAACGGTGATGGGATTCTTCATATCTATGTATATATTGATAGGATATAGTAAACTACATCTTATATTTTTGAATCTGTGTATATATGATGAGACTGATAGTCAATCTTTTATATATACCTATTTAAAATCTAACATTCCATGGCTAGATGGTTAAAAATTACATTTTTATTGATTGTAGTTAGCAAAAGTTAATCACTGTTTAATTTAAAAAGTATGAAATAAACAAGTGTTCCAAATCAAGCATATTATATATCAAAATAGCAGTTCCTAACGACATAAATTCACTGGTGTGTTCAGTCGTAGACTGGTGTACGGATCGATCAGAAAACACGCAGAAAGTTTGGGAAACTTAGATGGTTCGTTTCGATCCAACGATAAAAAGATTATACGATGATCAGACACTATGGATGTGTAAAGGAGGTCGAGTGGCTCCTTATCATGGTTCCGATTGACTCAAATCTTCATGGATGACTGAAAATTGTGAAAAAAAGCCGACGTTGAGATCACCAATGGTGATCAGGGGTGACTGATGGGGTTCTTTGGACTTGGCATGGCATGTAGGAAAGGAAGGTGTGATCAGATATTATCATCATCACCTGGCATTAATGGTAGGTGGTTGAAGTGCGTTGTAGGTTGAACAATCGAGTTTATCGAGCACTGTAGTGGCATTTGGGTGAATAATAAATATATTATTAAGTAAAAATTAAATTAAAGATTGCGATTTTGCCCCTAAATTTCTAGTGCTTATAACTCCCACATATAACATCTGTTTCATAAGCGATTAGCAGCGTAGCAATCGTGGCAGGATAAGAAACATTTTAGTATATTGTTTGTTATGTTTCGAAACTCTTCTAGAAAGTGCCTTATTTTAGTAGATTTGTTGTGCATTGTTTGATTTTCGATAGTGGGCTAGGACATGTACTACCCTAGTAGTGAGTCGCTTATGCATTTTGCGATAGTGGCCTGTGACATATAGTTCCTCAATCACGAGTTGCATATTTTTTTTCCCATAATAACAAGCTAGGATTTTGGGTTTGATCGACTGCATATGATTAGATATGGGCTATAGATTAATGAGACCTTATCCTATCTTGTTTCTATGGTGTTATTTTATATTTAATTGACTTGTTGAGTGCAGGTGACATAGGTTATGGTATGATTTTAGAATACAAGTGCGTTTTTACTAGCTTATAAATATTAAACACTCATATGATGCATATCACTCCTCTATTCCTTTCTTCGTTTTTTTACTCAGATAGGTTGGTAGAGAGAGTTGGCATGATTCCAAAGGCACGACAATACGATGGAGATGTGCATCAACTTATTTAGCTATCTACTACATATTTTATATTTTCCCTAAATATTCGGACTATTTATTTATTTTCGGCTTCTAGTGGTATTTTAAAACTAGAGACTTTTATTGTATTTATCTAGGATTACAGTATTTTTATTTCGGTATTACATTTGGTTCCTTCAATAACGAGTTTACAGAAAGTACAGAATATTGTAGATAGCTCCGTGATCTGCTTTATAACTTATTTAAAAAAAATTCATTATCTACGAGGCCTACAATGCCAGTTCCACTTTTAGACATGGGTTGAGATGTCATAAGTAGGGGGTTGTTAGACATAATTTTGTAAAGGATTTAGTAAAGTAGAGCTCTGCATATTTTTAGCAAAGGATGCTAGATCTGTAGTTATGCTTTTAACGTGTATTTCATCGATGGAGTATAAGGAATTAGAGGTGCAAGTGAATGACCTGATGATAAGTGGTTTATTTGTAGGAGTATATTTGAATGAGGTGCATCTATAGTATTTTCCACTAAGGTAGATTACTCTTCAAGGTTGTGTCTTGGTTGCCATGAGTTGTACAAGGCGATGAGGAAGAACAAGTATCCACTCTAGCATGCTGATCACTTGTTAGATTAGCTCTATAGTGTGAAAGGTTCTCTCAGTTGGACCTTATGATGGGGTTTCATCAGTTGAGATAGCAAAGGAGAGTGTACTGATTTCAGCGTTTTGTCTTTGTCTAGATTGTATGAACGGTTGATTATGCCGTTCGTGCTGACTAATGCAACGACATACTTTATTGACCTCATGAACCATATCTTTAGGGATCAGCTAAATAAATTTGTGCTTGTATTCATGGATGATATTCTTGTTTATTCTAGCAATAAGGAGGAACATAAGACACATTTGAGGTTGTGCTTGAGGTTTTTAGGTAGCATAGATTGAAGGCGAAAATTTTAAAGTGTCATTTTTGGCAGAGGGAAGTAAGATTCTTATGTCATGTTGTTCCAGAATAAAGCATTATTGCTGTAGATCCTACTAAGGTAGAAGTGGTTTAAGATTGGAACTATCCCAAGAATGCTACGAATGTAAAGAGTTTCCTAGGATTGGTGGGATATTATAGACAATTATCAAGGAGTTCTCATAGGTAGCAACACCGTTGACCAATTTATCGAAGAAGAGCCAGACTTTTATATGGGATTCGAGGTGAAAACACGCTTTTGTAAGTCTAAAAGAGAGGTCGATGGATGAACTAGTGTTGACCATTCCGAGCGGGAATTAGGAAATGATGGTATACACATATGCTTATGGTACTGGATTAGGTGTTATACTAATGCAAGTAGGTAAGGTTGTCACATATGCTAGTCGACAACTAAAATCGCATGAAAGGAAGTATCCTAACCCATAATTTGGAATTGGCCATGGTAGTGTTTGCTTTGAATATTTGGAAGCATTATTTACTTAGGGGAAGGTTCGAGTTATTTAGGACCACAAATTGTTAAAATATGTTTTCTCCCAATAAGACCTCAACTTTCATCAGCAGCGATGGTTAGAACTCTTGATCTCTTATGACTTTATCAATTCTTATATCTTGGGTAAGGGAAATGCTGTTGTCGACGCTTTGATTAGAAGACATTTCAATTTATGGGCAATGTACAGAAGTGGATGCGGCTTGAGTTTATTACTGGCTATGACTTCATACCACGTTGCGAGTTAGAGCTTCAGATGTTAGCAAGTTTGACTATCAGACCTACTTTGATTAAGAAATTTGGCACTAGTCAGAAGCACGATGCTAGAGTAGTAGAGATTATAGCGAAGTTAGAAGTGAGATTAGAGTCCAAGGAGATGAAGCAGTACAGATTCGACCGAGAGGGTTGGCTCCGTAAGGACATGAGATTGTTTGTTCCCAATGTTGATGGATTGTGGGATGAGGTACTATGAGAACGCCCTCATTCGAGATTGACTGTACATCTTGGCAGTAATAAGATATATTGTGATATGAATCAAATGTATTATTGGAAAGAAATGAAAAAGGATGTTAGGGCATTCATCTTAAAGTGTATGAAATGTTAGTTGATAAAGGTAGAGCAAAAGAAGCCAAAGCGGGTTAATTCAACCACTTGAGGTTCCTGAGTGGAAGTAGGAACAAGTTTCAATGAATTTCATTGATGAATTACAAAGGACCAGAGGAGGGTACGATGGCATTTGGATCATAGTTGACAGATTGATGAAGAGTGATCAATTAATATCCATTAAGTCTAATAGAATGACATCCAATTTTCCAAAGTTATATATGTAGTGGATAGTGAGATTTCATGGTGTGTCGAAAAGAATTATGGGAGACTAAGACCCTTTACCCTCTTGCAGGTTTTGGAAGAGCATACAACATGCAGTTGGGAGAGCTATAACTGAGTACAGTTTATCACACACAAATTGATTGGAAGACTGAGAGAATGAATCGTATCTTAGAGGATCTCTTATGAGCTTCCATAATTGACTTTGGATGCTCATGGGACGATGGCTTACATTTGGTAGAGTTCGCATACAATATTTATTAACCTAGCATCAATCGACACCGTGTAAGGTGTTTTATGACCAACTGTGCAATGATCCTTCATGTTAGTGGGAAATGAGCGAGAAAATAATATTAGGGCCAGATATGGTTAGGGAGATATTGAAGAAGATGAAATCACTCGACAACGAATGAAAGCTACTCAAAATTTACAGAAGAGCTACGCCAATAAGAGACTAGCGGATTTGGTGTTCTCTATCGACGATTTGGTGTTCGTGGAGATCTATATATTAAAAATGTAGTATGAGTGAGTACAAAAGTGAATTTGGCACTAAGATTTGTAAGCCCTTTCTGATACTAGAGAGAATCGGGAACCTAGCCTACAGATTCAACTTACCTTAGAAATAGCAGTCGTGCACAATGTATTTCACCATTTCTTATTTATGGAAGCATGTGCACAACTAAGGCATAACTAATTCACCAGATCAAACAGATGATATCAAAATTGAACCAAAAGCTTCATGACCTCGTAGGCCCATTCTTATTGTCAGACGTGATACGAAGTAGCTTAGGAGGAGGGCGATAGAGTTGTTAAAGGTTAGTTGGAGTGAGAGCAAGAACGATTGTATGTAGGAAACCGATAAGAGCACGATGACCGCTTATCCAAAGCTCTTTACTTGGTAAGGCTTTCTATTTGTCACATTTACTTTCTTTTCTTTTCGATATCATGTAGGATGGTTAAGTATCTCGCTTGCTAAGATAGGCACATATTATTTGATTGCTTATGACTACATGTTTGTGTGTTTAATGGTTGAGATGATTACTAATGGTTATTAGGCATACGATGTAACTATGACGGCTTTTCCTTTTTTGATCTGGGGAATTTTTGGGGGTGAAATTCCTAAAGGGAAGAGTGTAACGACCCGTATTTATGTATTAAATGATTGTAAAATATTGTTTTAAAATTCATATGAGATGGTATGACTCTATAACTTTGGAAAATGTTAACAAGTGACATTTTTCATCCTTAGACTTTTTATCAAAAAAAATTGACTCTGAAATCTTGTAATTTTTTTTAATTTAATAGGAGCCGAATTAGGATCTAAGACCACTTTTAGTGGAAAGGATGATGGCTCACTTTCTATAAAGTGATCATAGTAGCTTTTTTGGACTTACGTAACATCCCCCATTTTGAGGCCCAAAATTAAGTGATATGGATGTTGTAGTCTACATAGTTATTAATTTTTGATGCCAAAATGCGGCTATGTTAATCGTTTTGATAATACTAGAAAGACATGAATATGGAAAATTCAACACAGTTGCAAAATAAATTTTCTCATTTCATTTCACAAAAATATTTCAATTTCATTACATAAACCCAATTTGCAAACCATATTCATAGAAAATATAATTAATGCAACATATTACAGGAGCGACATATGAAGAAGCCCCCTCGAACGATTAGAATCAAATATTTGGCATTTAATACAACTTGCCATTAAAACATGAAAACAAAATCAAAACACAACGGAAAATAGATATATAACTCCTACTAGCTAGATTGCCTCCTACACATCTTCGAAAGCTTATTCGTCCAAAGAGAACCCCAAAAACCCTTACTCTCAATCTACTTCAATGAGTTCTCGAGAGTTTAAGGGGAAACACAAAAAAAATCGGATTAAACAAAAAGTCTGGTGTGAATAGTAACCTACCATCTCGAACCAACTAGATATATATAATAAAACCATGCCGCTAAGTGGAATGGTTTTTTCCCTCACTGATACCTTAACCATAAGATAATAACCATATATTGTGCATCTGCATTCACAATGGTTGAAACATAACATAATATGATGATATTCAAAACTACAATATGCCATGGATTTCCCATCCCAATTTATCCAACCATCTGTCTCAATTTATAGTTTCTAGGATTACTATTATCCTATTAGTTTTTCTGGACTAATTAATATCCTTTTCCAATCTTATGGACAATCTGTTCGATTTCATAGTTTTCATGGGATCACTAAGAACCTATTAGTTTCTACCAATAACAATATCCAATCATTATTTTCATGGGATCACTATGAACCTGTTGGATTCTCCAATAAATACATCCAATCATTGTTTTCATGGGATCATTATGAACCTATTGGATTCTCCAGTAACTTCTCTCAAATCATAGTTTTACATGGGCTAACTATAAACTATTAATCTCTATCAATAACATATTCCGGATATAGTTTTCACAGGGTTACTAAGAACTTATTAGCCCTTGCTAATAACATTCCTCATAACATAATTTTCATGGGTTAACTAAGAATCTGTCTAATAATATAATCTTCTGATCAGTTCTAGGCACCCTATATTCTAATTTACTTGACCTCCTACTCACATGGGAGTCAAGTAAATTTGTATTCACGACTGGGTCAACCTAGCCGGTTATTCTACCCTTAAACCTCAAAATGTAATTACAGGTTCACAATGAAGTGAAGATAGTGAAGTGAATATGATAACAATTGAATTTATAATGACTGATCAAATGTAGATAATAATATAAAAACCCATAGTTTAATTCCTTGTAATCATTTTCTTAATGAAATATGGTTAATACCCTTAACCCCCGAAATTAATAAGGAAATCATCTTTCTATATTCTCAATGTTTAATGCCATTTATAAATCCCTATATGTATTGCCATATATATGTTTGAAAATGATACAAGGTTTATTTCTTTAAAAATCTTAGTTTGATCAACATTAACATCATATCGTGTCGATGTAAAAGCATAAGGCTTTTCGCCTATCAAAACTGTAAGACTACACATGTTGCATTTTGAGCCTAGATGACAATGATGTTGTCAACTCTCGTGATACACAGGCTATCCATTTATTTAAAAACTTTAAGATTAGTTGAAATCAGCTTTGACAAGGCTCGATATCAATATTAAAAGCGGCATGGGGTCAACTCGATGACGAGTTTAAAAGCAGCCTGTAAAGGCTCGATGACAATAAAGGCATGGGCTAGGCTCGAAGACTATTAAAGCATTAGGCTCGACAACAGGTTGAATGAGGCATGTTGTAGGCTTAATGACCGTCTGGATCTTCAAGGAAAAAGGCTTGAAGTAGTATATACGGCATGCATGCTTCTTAATATAAAAGGCACATGTATGCCTCTTTTTATGATACTCGGCATGTATAAACATTGACATCGTCATGCAAAGACCATCTCTTTGCCTTTTCTATTTCAGCTGACGAGAACCAAACCTAACCACTTCATGTTAAACTCGTTGACATCATGCAGCATTGCTTTGCTCCACGTCGATGGCTCTAGGTTGTTGTGAGTGATGTCTCGACATAGCCAATGTCGACATGGCAAAATCGTAATTAACATAAAAATTGCAAAATTACTATAAAAAGCTACTACTTTTCACCAAATCTTATAATTTGTCAAAAGCTTATTGGCTAGCAAAAATTTATCAACTTTCTTTACTAAAAAATTTCCACATCCTATTTCCAAGATTCAAAATATTATTTTAAATAATTAATTACCAACCATAATTAATTAAACAGTCATTTGCATATTTTAGCACAAATAATTCTCCCTAATTCAAAACTACATGGGAAAAATCCCAAAAAATTCACATTAATTTCAAAATTATATTTCTTTTGACATGTTAATTATTCGGGTGCAAAAACCACATTTAATCATCATTAATAAATTAAACCCGAATTCATGCCTATTTCAGCTTAGGAAATTCATAATAAATTCCTATCACTTTGGAAAATTATCAAATTAAAAACCCATCTCCAAAATAAGATTTAAAACAGCATAGTCAAAAATCTTAGCATTTTGAATCATTTGCTATGATTTTACTCTTAAAACCGTGTTAATTTGCCATGTGAAATTCTCATAACTCATCATTTACATAAAAACATAACAAACATTTATCATGGCATGTCATCATCATTCATACTTTTGGTTTTAATTTTAAACATAAATTTAAATCAATCAAAATAAAACACTATGAGATGGTATAGATCATTATTCACCATGTTTTGATAATGGATTAAGATTTGAATCTTGCTTTTAAATATTCTTAGCTAACTCTCGAAACCCTACTTGATTTCATGCTCTCTCCTCCGTAGCGTTAATGACCAGCCTTTCTTATTGGGTATTTGATTTATGAAAACGTAAATGAGAATGAATAAGGGTTTAAAGGTTATGTAGTCTTATTTATACGTCTATTACCCTTTCCTTATTCAATTATATGCTTAAGTTATTCAACAAGCTTACAGATTTATTTGATTAATGCATGACCTTGCTTATTTTCAAATCTCAATTCCCTTATCACTCAAATCATTACATTATTTTATTTTATTTATCTAACTAAATCCCTTGAATAATGTTAATTAAAATTAGGGGTGTTACATGCATCCATTCTTGATGAATTTCATCTATGAAATTCATTGAGGACTAAACACAAAGCATATAAAATATGCAAACATCTGTAACATTACCTAAATATAATACTAGCCAATCTGATTAGTAAACAATTTAGACATATCAAATATAAAACATACTGTAATAGCCAGTGTTTTTGACCCTCAAAAATCGGTACTAATACGTCCATTGTATTGTGTGCCGAGCATTCAACTACCGGAAAAATCGATTATTAGGGGTGGAAGAAGAAGATAGAACATAGAAGGAACAAAAACAATCATAGAATCTCAAAGTGCAATGGAATAACATATACTAATCAACATAATACTTTACAAAGTCATTTCGAAAATGATACATCATAGTCATACTAATGCAACTCTACCCTTCAACATTTTTAACAGTAAGTCCCAACTTAACCGATACAAGATACATATATGTAATATAGTGGAAACATAATAATAACTAGCTATCGATGAAGCCTCCTGCTCCAACCTCCTCTAAGGTGCATCTGGGGAAAACCTGAATTACTTGGTTGTCCATAAAAATTTGAGCACCCAAGAGTTTTAGGGAAAGAAAATAAAACTCCGGGTCAGACACGGGTCTAGTGTGAGTAAACTCAAATAACTGAATTATTATGGTTAAAACCCTTTGAAAATCAAAGGTATATAGTAAGACCATGCCGCATATAAACACGGATATGTTTTTACCTTACGATAATCAAAACATTTATATTAGAAAATCCAGTGATATTATAATAATGCCTAAGGATGAAAATAATAATAATCAAGTAGCTATGATGCTTGTGAGTGTACATCACAACAATAATAAGTATATAATAAAAAACCGATAAAGTGCGTTCGCTAATTGTATAGGATTCCATGAAGGCGCTCTCGGTACTTTGAGAAACAGTCCCCCTGCACAAGGATCAGAGATATCCTTCCACAGTAGCATACATCCCTAATGATGTACCATATGATAAACATAGCTGGTCTCGCTAAGACTGAGTGCATCGCACCATATATGCATAATAATGGTAGATAAAGTCTAGGTGGAGCCGACTGCACCCTATGGGTTTGCCAACCTACTGGCCATGCCTCTTATCTCTAGTTTTAGTCATTACCACCGGCGTGGCTACATCTGAAATTCTAGTTCATGCACTGCCATCAATACAGATCATGGAATCTCGCATGGATTCCAACACCCCAATGCACATGGATTCACATATCTCATATAGATTTTGGAATCACACATGGATTCCCATACTCCAATGGGTTTTGGAACCACACATGGATTCCAACATCTCAATATATCACATAACTTCTTCATAGAACTGTATATGGTTGTTGGAGTAGTTACGGTACGAATCATCTCTTAATAGTACACTCCCCTACTCACCGGGCACACCAATAACCAATTGTTGATTTTCAAAATGCTTAATACCGGTTCTTTAGGAAATAAGCAGACAATACATAAGAGCGAGGATTACCCCCTAACCATTCAAGTGATGGATTTCCTTATCATTTAACCTAGAAGAACAAATGAGTTTATACATACAGTATAGCACCACTGGCGATAACTGTACCGCATAATTCTCGTGTTTGTCCTATATATTTTCAAAATTAAAATCCTTCAGTGTTAAGTAAGGAATTGCTTCCTTACAACCAAAATTAAGGAGGATTACATATTTAGGCCAAAATTCAACATCAATCATGGATCGCAATTTATGCAATGGTTATGTCTCTATCCCAAAAAAAATATAGTAAACTATAAGCAATATCTTCCCCTCAAATTACACTATGAAAATCAACCATTTCTTTCCAAAATCTCTTTATTTCATAAATATGTCCAAATCTATTTATAAAGCTTGTTTATAAATTCCCAATTTTAATTTAGAAAAATACTCTTTTATAAATCTCAAACCATGTATAAATCTTTCCTTTTCAAATCACTAACCATTTATAAATCTCTTTTCTAAAATCTTTCAAAACCCAACTTATTTTCCAAGTTCAAACCTCTTCCAAGAATATAACTCCATTAACAAATCCTTTTATAAAATATCATTTATAAAATATCATTTGTGAAACACTTTAGGAAAACCCGTTTATTTTGTAAAAATCCTTTTATAAACAAGTTATTACTTGTAAATACCTTTATTAGACAATAGTATAACTTGAAATAATTTATAAACTACAAAACCCAATTTGGTTAAAACTTAAGTTGACTCAAAACCCACTTTATAAATTCAAAAGAGGCTTAGTAATCCCAACAGTGCTAACTTAAAGTTACCATTCGACCTCATTTTGAATTTCAATTCACTTAACATTTATTTACATTGGTCAACAGGTATGTAAACTCAATTCATGTCCAAAACCAAGAATAACATGTCGATATAAACACCAGAATATACATGTCTAAATAACATAATAACAAGATAGTGATATGTCCTGCTAAATTGAATTTTAAGCAATCTAATTAGTTTATAGCAGAACGAGAGTATATTCTGCTAAAAGACATGTCTATACAAACAACAATCACATTATAACAAAATGAGATTTATTCTGCCGTCAGATGTCCAAACAATCAACTTATAGCAGAACGAGGATTTATTTTGGCAACACATGTCCATATAATAAACAATTACATTATAGAAGAACGTGGATTTATTGTACCAACACAGCCCACACAAAAAACAATTACAATATAGCATAACGCTCAGTTATTCTGCTAACACATGTCCACACAATCAAACCATTTACATAACTCTTTTACAATTATTTGTCTACTTACCGATACCAACATTTGGATCCCTTGTGTTCAAAACCATGTTTGGAAAAAGAAGTACCTTTAAAACAATTTTCTTCTTGGAAAACAAAGATAAAATATTTAAAACTCCATAAAAAGATTAACTATAAGTTAAACTCTTATTAAATCATACTTTATTAAATTGAACTTAATTTAGTTATAAATTAATAAATAATTAAACCTTTAATAAATAATTTATTACAAATTAAACCCTTGATTTATCCTTTATTAATTTAATAAATAATAATTTAAACTTTATTCATAACTAACTATTGATTAATCTTAATTAATTTATTAATCTTTTAATTAAAACTTAAAAAATAATTTGAACCTTTAATAAATAATTATTTAAATTAAACCTTAATTAATTTACAATTAAAAATAATTAAACACTTGATTAATTAAATGAATGATTGAACTTATGTTTGACTAATAATTAGTTAAAATCAAATCATATACTTAACTCATAATTAACTAAAAACTAATCTTAATTTTAAAGGATAATTAACTAGCAGAATCTTTATTTAAGATTAATGAACCGTGTTTAATGCTCAATTAATTATTAATTACCAAGCTTAATTAATTAATACTTAATTATTAAAACTTAATTAACTTTCTAAAATATTTTTATTAAGTTTACAAAAACTTTCCAAAATAATTTTTAAAGTATGAAACTGAATTTTCATAAAAACGGACTTTTATCGAAACTGCACTCATAGCGACGATAGTTATGGTTACTATAACTTCCAAACTTGATTAACATCTCAAATAGTCTTTTAAAACTGTTTGCACCAAAATTGGTCACAAACACCCGATAGTTGATAATTCACAATCACAGATCTCGGATGAATAACAAATATGTAGATCACTCAGAAAACTCAAAAGAAAGCAGTAAACAACACAGAATTTATAGTGGTTCGGCAATCTTGCCTACGTCCACTTTGAAGTTTATAACTTTATTGATTCACTTGATGATTTCAGTCTGTTACAGCAGATTACAGTAGGTTATAGCTCTGAAGTTTGAATACAACGTTGATAGAAAGATGTAGAATTGAATCCGGCAGGGTCTGGACGTCGAATGGCCAAAAAGATCCACTTTCTGTAGGCTTTAGGGGACTATTTATAGGCATAGGGGGCTGATATCGCGCTCAAACTTTGGAAGACTTCTTCTGGCACGTGAGTGGGCCCGCGCGATCGACCCCGCCAAATTTCGACTCGATCTGTGATCGATACGAAACAATTTCGTATCCATCAAAAAATGATCCAATCAAGATGAAACTTGGCAGGATTGTTCTTTAGCTTGTACGTAAGCTCCTGTGAAAATTTCTTAGCATTTGGACTGGTGGATTGTGAGTTATGATCGATACGATTTGAAGTTTCTCGGTTGGCTGTTTGCTTTGAGTTGATCACTTCGAATCCATGTCTTAGAATCAATGGATGCACGTGTCTTCGAGACGACGTGGCGCTCACATCTCGCATCGATCCGCCTTTTGCTACAAGTTGACTGTGTCGCATCCATGAACTTCGCCTCGTTTGTATCGATGACTTTTTCCTTGTTCGATTCGATAACAGTTGCCAATACGTATCGATGGAGGTAGCCTTCTTCGTATCGATAAAAATGGTCATGTTCGTATCGATCAAACGTGATGTGTATGATCGATGGATACGAACTAACGAGCTTCGATGGATTCGAACAATAACTTTGGGTAGATCGATACGAGCAAGCATACTCCTTCGATGGATATGAAATGGCGTATCTTGACCGATTCGAACAAATGATTGCCGATGGATACAAAGTCGACCGATGCGAACTATGACGTGATGATGGATATGGAAATGATCGATTCAAAACATGGCCCATTGATAGATACAAAGACAAGGCTATTTTGATCGAAGCGAACGTGATCGATTCGAACTGTGGGTTAGTGATGGATGCAAAAACATGGTTATCTCCTCCAACTTGCATCGATCATAACTTGAACACACGAACTCGGATTGACTTGAAATTTGAAACATTGGCTTTCATGACTTTTATTGCCGTGTCCTATCAATTGTAGCCAGATCCAGGCTCAGACAAAATCCATCGATATCCATGGTGAAACAATGTATAAACATTCTTTGAGACGAACTGTCTTTGGTTTTCAATTAATCTTTTGGTATCACGGCCTTGCCAAAAGGAGGGATAACACTTGCCTCCCAAAACATGGCTTGCGATAGGAAGGTATGTTTTGTAATGCTATGAGCTGGATGTTCATATCCTGTCAACAACCTGTAAAGAACTCGATAGTTTCATATGACCTTGAATGACGATTGTTCGGGATCGTATGCCATTTGAGGTGAAACGGGACCGTTCGCAGTAAACGATGGAATGAGACCGTTCGCGGCAAATGGTGAAATGGGACCGTTCGCGGTCGGATGCCGTTCTCGGCAAATGGTGAAATGGGACCATTCACGGTCGGATGCCGTTCGCGGTCGGGATACCGCTTCAAACGATGGGTGGCTGTTTGAGGTTGGATGCCGTTCTAGACGATTTACGATCGTTCGCGATCGGGCGTCATTCTTGACGAATAATGACCGTTCGCGGTCAGATGCCGCATGAGGAAAAATGTGATCGTTCACGATCGGATATCATATTAGGTGAGTTGTGACCGTTCGCGGTCGGGTGCTGCACGAGGCAGAGTGTGATCGTTCGCGACCGGATGCCATACGAGGCAAAATGTGATCGTTCGGGATCAGATGTTGGGGGAGGCTTAGCATTACTAGAGTCAGATATCACGTTCGGGTGAATTTCTGAATTAAAGACTTTGGCGGTTCATCGCCATACAAGATGTGCTTGTGGACCATTCGCAATCCAACGGGTATACAAGTAAGTTCTTTCACAGAATTGCAAATATTAAAGCAATGTTCACATGAATTCCATAACAGAAATGTCCAATCAAACTAAATCCAAATGTCCAAACCAAAACAAAACAGAAGCAAGACAAGGATGTCAAAGTGTAAACACTTACTATGATGCGGTCAGTAGTCATTCGAAGCATGCATGTGGATCGTTCGCGATCTCATACATGTGTAAATGATTTAACCATGTTAGTGAGGAGTTTACGACTTGTTCATCGTTATTTCAATCAATTAATAACCATACGGTGTCCCGGTTCAGGGTCACCCCTAGCTGCTGTAGACGGTGGTCGCTCTGGATCCACCGTTGGTGCTCGCCTCCTCACATATTGAAGTAGCCTACCGTTCCTGATATGCCCTTCCACCTCATCCTTCAGATGTCTACAGTCGTTAGTGTTATGACCGTTCAGTTCGTGGAATAAGCAATATCTGTCTGATTTTCTCTCATCAACAGTGGGGTCCCTTCGCATTGGTCTACGATAGGAAACTTGCTCTCTGGTATCTTGGTAGATTATAAGTGGTGAATCGTGGCTCTCTCCGCGGTCGCTTTGACATGTCATCGTTATCTTTAGCCTTTCGTTTCCCTTTACCAGTCTCCGCACCCTTTCTAGGTGGATTTCCGCCCTTGATTGCATAAATGTCCATTCCTTCTTCTCTTTTTGCACTAGCATCTTCTAATCGCAAAAACTTTTCTGCCTCGTGATAGAATTCTCCTAGATCCATAGACGGATCTTTAGTTAATGAATTTTTGAACTCTGTACCATCAGCTATTCCGGACACAGATGCCATCATAACCATGGATTGATCTGGTCGATCCACCGACGCTACTGCCGCATTGAATCGCATCAGAAAATTCCTCAAAGACGCCCCAGCTTTCTGCTTTGAAGCTGCCAAACTCATCACATTCTTGGGTCTTGCGATGTAAACCCTGAATTGCCTCATGAACCTCTTGGCTAAATCAGCCCACATTCCTATGGAGTTGCTCTCCAGCTGCCTAAACCATAGTGCTGCGATATCTGTCAGATACAATGGAAAGCACTAGACCATGACTTCCCGTGATGCCCCCAACACTTCCATGTGCCTTATATACTTTGTCAGATGGACCGCGGGTCCATCCTCCCATCGTACATCTCCACTGATGGTAGCTTGAATTCTGGTGGGTTCCTAGCCATCCTAATCGCAGGAGAAAAAGGACTCTTGTTCACGTCTTCAAGATCTTTATTTACTAATCCGCCCCTCATGGCTCGTCTGACCATCTCCGCCAATCTATCATTGTCTCCAAGAAGTAGTCCTTGTTCATTGCTTTCGATCTGCCCCCCCCCCCCCCCCCAAGTCCGTGAGAGCTTTCAGGAATCTACCCCCTTGGCTGAGTGTTCATCCCTCTACTACCGCCAGGTTGCTCGGATGCCCCTTTCTCTCTCCCCGGGATTGGATCAACATGCTCCAAGTGTGTGCCCCCTAGTCCTGGTGCAACGCCGGATGGTCCTGCTCCATTCTGAACTCCATCGGCTCCTCGATTTTGTGCTCCAAGTTGTCCAATCTGTTGAAACAAACTCTGAATCATCTCCTCTTGTCTCTTCATCATTGCCTCCATCTCATCCCTGGAGATGAAGATCGATGCCTGATTTGCGTCCGAAGAAGCCTCTTGACTCCCTTCATGCTGACTCCTATTGGCCCTTTGTCTTCTACTTGATTGTCTCGTCATGACTCTTCTGATCTGAATCTCTAAACCTTCCGATTCAACTATCAAACGATAGAACTCCTGAATTAGCCTTCTGAGTGAAAGCACCAAAATGTTTGCACCAAAATTGGTCACAAACACCCGATAGTTGGTAATTCACAATCATAGATCTCGGATGAATAACAAATATGTAGATCACTCAGAAAACTCAAAAGAAAGCAGTAAACGACACAGACTTTATAGTGGTTCGACAATCTGGCCTACGTCCACTTTGAAGTTTATGACTTTATTGATTCACTTGATGATTTCAATCTGTTATATCAGATTACAGTAGGTTATAGCTCTGAAGTTTAAATACAACGTTGATAGAAAGATGTAGAATTGAATCCGGCAGGATATGGACGTTGAATGGCCAAAAAGATCCACTTTCTATAGGCTTCATGGGACTATTTATAGGCGTAGGAGGCTGATATCGCGCTCAAACTTCGGGAGACTTCTTCTGGCACGTGAGTGGGCCCGCGCGACCGACCCCACCAAATTTCGACTCGATCTGTGATCGATACGAAACAATTTTCTATCCATCAAAAAATGATCCAATCAAGCTTAGGATGGAGGTAGGCTTGTTCGTATCAATAAAAATGGCCCTGTTCATATCGATCAAACGAGATGGGTACGATCGATGGATACGAACTAACGAGCTTCGATGGATTCGAACAATGACTTTGGGTAGATCGATACGAGCAAGCATAATCCTTCAATGGATACGAAATGGCGTATCCTGACCGATTCGCACAAACGATTGCCGATGGATACAAGTCGACCGATGCGAACAGTGACGCGATGATGGATACGAAAATGATAGATTCGAAACATGGCCCACTGATAGATACGAAGACGAGGCTATTCTGATCGAGGCGAACACGATCGATTCGAACTGTGGGTTAGTGATGGATGCGAAAATAGGGTTATCTCCTCCAACTTGCATCGATCATAACTTAAACATACGGACTCGGATTGACTTGAAATTTGAAACATTGGCTTTCATGACTTTGCTTGCCGTGCCCTATCAATTGTAGCCTGATCCGAGCTCGGACAAAATCCATCGATATCCATGGTGAAACAATATATAAACATTCTTTGAGACGAACTGTCTTTGGTTTTCGATTAATCTTTTGGTATCACGGCCTTGCCAAAAGGCGGGATAACAAAAACATTACTTTTTGACTCTAACTTACTTTGTGAACTTAATATAAAGTTTTGTAAGCAAAATAAAAGTTTGGAAACTTTAGAAAACTTTTTATTTAAATCAAAATAAGTAATCAAATTTAAAAAAACTCAAAGGATCGCTATGTCAAACACAAACATCTTTCATGTGCTAACCTAGCTCACTAACTTTTCCATTTTATGACTTACTAACTTTCCATACCACTTCCAATTATAAGAAAAAGACCATAAATTATAATTAAAAACATCACTTTAATATTCGATTCACAAATCTACGCTAAACCATAAACTAGCAACATATGTACATCCAAACCATATAATAATTCAACCATCCAAATAATATATTCTACAACCAAATAGGAAAAAAAATATAGGTTGAATCTTTCAAAAAAAATTTAGAAGTTTACTCACAAAATTTTGCAAAACTCTTTTGGAAACTTGATATACTTTAGAACAAGCGAAGACAGGAAAACCACAAATCAACTCAAAAATGGGCCATTTTTTTTTACCATGTTACTCTCAGAATTTGGAAAAATAGTCAAAAGAAAAGTTATTGGAAATTCTTTTCTCTGTCATTTCAATAAAAGAATAACATAATTCTGATTTCTTTTGAGGGAGGTATGGTGGATAAAAAAGAGAGGTATTTTTGGACTTGAAAATATTGGTCCCAAAATGGGTCTGAAAGAAATTAGATTTGGACATAGCTAAGCTCAAAATTTGAAGAAGTCGTACAAATAAAAGTTTTAGTCGCTAAAATTTTAGACGGTTTAAAACAAAGAAAATGTCCATTTGGGTCGAAGATGAGGAAAATATGATAGGAGGAAGAGGAGGAATGAAGAAGTGGAAGGCTATTTAAGCAATAGAAAAGGTAAATTACTAAACCACCCTTGTACATCTACCCTCCACATTTTTTTGCCACCTCAACACCCTCTACCACCACATTCCAATTCAGCCTCCACCTTATCCCCCCCACATGTCAATGAAAACACGTTTAAATAGTTTGTATTCTAATCGCCAAAGTGTCAAATCATGTCTCTTTAGGCATCTTTTAGTATATACATGTATATACTTAAGTATATATACCTATGTATATACCAATATATACTAAATAATTTACATGCTTAACCATTTAAATGTCGTTTCAAATATGAATTAGGCACACAATATTTCAAACAACTTTTATACGATGAAACATCGAAAATTCGAAAAACAGTTTCCGATCACATTTTCTTTTTTTCATCCAAGTAAATATTTTTGTAAAAAGAAATTAAAAATGATTTCACCATCATTAATTATAATTTAAAAGAGTTTTATTTTCATTATAAAACCTATTATTTGAATATTTAAAATTAATCAAGTACATTCCCGCATAACAGATCGGGATAAGTATCTCTAATCATATCCTATGTCTTCCAAGTACAGTCTTTCTCATTGTCACACCACTGAACTTTCACCAACTTGACTTTTTTTCTTAACTTCTTCTTATCTCTCGCTACAACTCAAATTGGTTGCCTAACAAAATTCAGATCCAGTATCTTCCAGTGCAGTCGATGTGATAATAGTTTCTGGCTAACGAACATACTTCCGAAGATGAGAAACATGAAAACATTGTCGACACCTACCAAACTACTGGATAAACCTACTTGAATGCGAGCTTTTTTATCCTCTCTAAGAACGGTCCAACATATCTTGATGCCAGTTTCCCTGGCTTTCCAAAACATACCACACCCTTCATAGGTACTTTAGTAAAAACCTTATCTCCAACTGAGAATTCTAGATCCACGCGTCTTCTATCCTAACTTTTCTGTCTAGATTGATCTTCTCTCATCCTTCCTCAGATTAACTCAATTTTCAACGTTGCTTCTCTCACTAGATCTAGACCTAAGACTAACTTGTCTTCGATTTCCAACCAACATGCTGGTTACTTGCACGACCTTCCATACAAAGCTTCGAAAGGCGTCGTTCCTATACTAGTCTGATAACTATTATTATAGAAAAACTTAACCAAATGTAGGTGGTCTTCCCATGATCCACCAAAATCTAGCATGCAAGCTCTCAGTAAATCCTAGAGTACCTTATTTACTCTCTCTGTCTGCCCATCTGTCTGAGGGTGATAAGCAGTGCTCATCTTAAGCTTGATACCTAACACTTCCTTTGGACTCTTCCAAAACTCACTAGTAAACAATGTATCTTTGTCACCGACTATACTACTAGAAATTCCATGCAGTCTAACCATGTTTTTCATAAATTACTTAGCCAAAATAGGTGCCATCCTGGTTGATTTAACGGGAATGAAATAGGCGCTGTTGGTTAGACTCATATACTCTCATTTCCTCGATTCGACCTTGGAAACCCATCAATAAAATCCATGGATAGGGAATCTCATTTCCAAACCGGTATATCTAAAGGCCGAAGCAACCCATTGGGCTTCTGATGTTCGGCTTTTACTCGCTGGCAATTCGAACATTGCTTTACCTATAAGCCAACATACCTCTTCTTACCTTCCTAGAAGAAACTTCTCTTCATATCCTGATACATCTTGGTTCCTCTGAGATAAATCATAAACTTCGATCAATGAAATTCCCTAAGAATTTCTTTCCTTAGGTCTCCAACATTCGAAACACACCATCATCCTTTCTTTCTCAGCCATCCCTTCTGGTCAAGGCTGGTATCATTCAGATCATCAATCTCAGTTCCAAACCCGAGCCTTCTAATCTTCTCGGCCAATAGTGGATCGTATCTCTATTTAGAAGCAATCCTTTCGATCAAAACTGGTCGAACTTCCAAATAGGATAACGTGGAATTACTCTAACTAGAACTAGCAGTCGATCTTAACTGCATCCTATGCATAGTTAATGCCTCAAGATTCTTTCATTCTACCAACACAGCTAACACCATATTCTGATGTTTTCTACTAAGAACATCCACTACCTTATATCCTTTTCCTGGTGTATACACTAATTAGAATCATAAGCTGCTAAAAACTTTAATCACCTTTGCTGTCTCATATTCAACTTCTTTTGAGATAATAAATACCTTAAAGACTTATGATCCATGTACAACTCAAATCTTTCTCCTAAAAGATAATGTCACCACACTTTCAACACGAAGATCACTACTGCCAACTCTAAATCATGGATCAGATATCTTACTTCATATGGTCTGAGCTATCGAGAAGCGTAGGCAATCACCTTACCCTTCTACATCAACACAGCACCTAATCCAGTCCCATATGCATCTGTATACACTACTAACCCTTGATTACCATCTGGCACAACTAACACTGGTGCATTGATCAACAAATGCTTTAACTTGAGGAATGCTTCCTCACATCTATCGAACCAAACAAACTTAACGTCCTTTCTAGTTTTCTTGGTCGGGGGTGTTGTTATCTGTGAAAAATCCCTAATAAATCTTCGGTAATATACGGCCAATCAAGAAAACTTCTTATCTCTGTCACCATCTCAGGTCTCTTCCGACTATTAACCATTTCAATCTTAGCTAGATCAACTGATAACCCTTCTCCCGAGACTACATGGCCAAGAAACTTTACTTTCTTCCATAAATGACATTTCAAAAACTTTGCTTTCAGCTGATGCTGTCATAGCGTCTCTAACATTATTATAAGACGAATCTCATCTCTTTCATCCTTAAAATATGTCAAAATGTTGTCTATGAACACCAATACAAACCTATCCAAGTACTCTTGCAAAACCTAATTCACTAGATCTATGAAGAAAGCCGGCGCATTAGTTAACCTGAATGGCATTACTAACCACTCGTACGAAACATATCCCATTTGAAACACCACCAATGGAATATTGTTCTCCGCCGCCCGCTGATGGAACCCTGTAGCCAAATCAAATTTAAAAAACACTTTAGCTCCACTCAACTGATTGAATAAGTCATCAATTCTCAGCAAAGGATACCTATTCCTTATGATCTTCTCATTCAGCTTATGGTAGTCAATACATAATCTTAATAACTCATATAGTTTTCATGAACACCGCGGCTACTCACCAAGGCGAAATACTTGGTCTAATTAAACTTTTCCTTCTAAGTCCACTAGCTTCACCTTTAACTCCTTCATCTCAGTAGGTGTCATCCTACTAGGTGATCTACTCATAGGTTCTGCTCCTAGCACAAAATCTATTCAAAACTCGATAGCTCATTTCGGTGGTAGTCCTGTAACTGGCTTAAAAACATCTTCGAATTCTCTTGCTACCAAACCTGATTTAGCTCTTCTTCTATTTTCATAGCACCTAATAAGGCACAAACGTTCAAATCCAGATTCTCCACCGAGTATATGAATCAGTTATGACTATTATGGTGTCTTAATGATATTTCTCTATCCTAGAAAAATATCCTAGCATCATAATCTATCCAACCAATCCATAGCCAATAAGATCCCAGAGCTTACGAAATTAGAGACATACAAATTGCACGAAAACTTATGACCTAACAAATCAAGTTGTAACTGGTTACATCTCATCCCTAGAGTTACATACCCACCTATCAAATTCGCAACCCTTAAGGAAGTAATAATATATGATGGTTCTAAGCATAACATATCTAACAAACACTGAGATATAAGTGAATGTGATGCACCGGTATCAAATAATAACCTAATTGGTATACTATGGATCAAAAGCATACCTTCCATCATAGATTTTCCCTCCTTAGCTGTTATTGGTCTAGAGGATGATGGTTCCAAAGTAAAAACTATTCCCTTATCTGCCTTTGACTGGTTCTAAATAGTGATTCTTATAGTGCCCTATATGGTCACAATTGAAGCACTTCACTCCTTTCTTATCAGCAACTTTCTTCCCTTTGCCAGACCGGCAATCATGAGCAAAATGTCCCTTCTTATCACACTTGTAGAAAACCAGATCTGCCTTCCCTTTCTTCGCAGCTTTTTTTTTGAAAAGAATTTTCTCTTCTTACCTCGAGAATCATAAGCTTCACCATGCTTCTGCTTTCCAAAGTAGAAAGTGTCTCTTCATTTCGAATTTCCGTCTACAACATTGCTCAGGTCTTGGAGATATGGAATGGCCGCCCTAGTAGTCTTTGGCTTCAACCCCCGAATAACCTTTTCATTCCTCTTAATGATGGTATTAATGGTGGCATATCCATATCTGGATAGCTCATTGAAATTAGTGGCATACTCAATCACTGACATTTCTCCTTGCTTCAAGTCCATAAACTTCCTAAGCAAAGCAGACTTAGCTACCTTAGACAAAAATCCCTCCTCGAATCTCCTTTGGAAATCTGCCCAAGTTAGCTTTTCCTCTGGCACACCCATGGTGACTCCATTCAACCAGAACAATGTTGCACCTTGCAAATTACTTGAAGCCAATCTTCTTTTCTGCTCATCTTCCAAACCAAGACCAGAAAAAAGTCTTTCACGATGCAACAACCACTTTCCCAATTCTACAGCATCTTAGTCCCTAAAAAGGCTTTCCTCCAAGACTAGTATAATGCCTGCTCAGCTTGGCATAACTTTTGCCACCTGGTGCTATTGGATTTGCTCTTCCCGCATTCATGGCATTGCCTCCAGCTACTCCTATAGCCGCTCCAACTTGCATCAAGTTAATGAACAACTGATACATCATCTCCATATCTACTGGTGGTGTTCCAGCACCTACGTTGGCTTTTGCATTTTGATTAGCATTTCATGTCAACCTTGGTTTTTCTTGGTATTTGGTTGAGCATTTCTGTTAGTTGCGGTGCTTCTTCCACCCAGTCCACTCTTCTGTTTCCTGCTCCCATACCTTTATTTCTTGTAAATCTACATACGAGCATTAGTAAGCTACAGAAGAACGGTGTAAGAGAGAGGGGAATATATACTCATATATAGCAAAATACAAATACATTATTATAGTGTTATCCCAACCCCAATCTTATTCTCCGATTCATTGGATTATGGTTTCAAAATCTTTTAGGTTTAGACTCCTTTTAACTTCACATAAATATATGCTCCAATAACAAACTATACCATCCTCTATTTTAAGGCCCGAAACTAAATGCTATGATGCTGCGGTCATCTATAGTTATTAATTTCCGGTGATAAAATATGGCTATGTTAATCATTTTGATAATACCAAAAACACAAGAATATGGAAAATTCAATAGTTTTTAAATAAATTTTCTCATTTCATTTCACAATAAGATTTCAATTTCATTACATAATCCCAATTCGCAAACCAAGCTCAAAGAAAATATAATTATTACAACATATTCCAAGGGCAACATATAAAGATCATGATCAGAGTCAAATATCTAGCATTTAGTACAACTTTCCATTACAACATAAAAGAAAAATCAAAACATAGTGGAAAATAGATATATAGCTCCTACTAGCTAGATTGTCCCTTGAATATCTTCGGAAGTTTATTCGTCTAAATATAACCTAAAAAACCCTTGATCTCGATCTACTCAAATGTGTACCCAAGAATTTAAGGGGAAAGACAAAAACTTTAGGTCAGACAAAATGTTTGGTGCAAATAATAACCTACCATCTCAGACCAACTAGATATCTAGTGAGACCACACTATTAAGAGGAATGGGTTTTCCCTTCACTAGTATCTTAACCGTAAGACAATAACTATATAATGTGCACCTGCATCTATAATAGTTAAAACATAACATAATATGTCGATATTCAAAACTGCAATATGCCCTTGATTTCCCATCCCAATTTATCGGACTATATATCTCAGTTTATAGCTCTATGGTTACTATTAACCTATTAGTTTTTATGGGTTAACCAATAACCTATTTCAATCTTGTGGACTATCTGTCCGGTTTCATAGTTTTCATGGAATCACTAAGAATCTATTGATTTCTACCAATAAATTTATCCAATCATAGTTTTCATGGGATCACTATGAACCTATTGGATTCACCAATAACTATATCTAATCATAGTTTTCATGGGATCACTATGAACCTATTAGATTCTCCAATAACTTCTCTCAAATCATAGTTTTCATGGGCTAACTACGAACCTATTAATCTCAATTAATAACATATTCCGAACATAGTTTTCATAGAATTACTAAGAACCTATTGGCCTCTATTAAAAACATTCCTCGTAACATAGTTTTCATGGGCTAACTAAAAACTTGTCTAACTCAATAACCTTTTGATCAGTATGGTATACTATATTCTAGTCTACCTGGCCTCTTGGATGCCACTCTACTCATATAGGAGTTAAGTAATTTATATTCACTATTGGGTCAACCTAGCTTGTTATTCTGCCTTTAATACCCCAAAATGCAGTTATGGGTCAATAATGAAGTGAATTATGCTAACAATAGCATTTATAACGACTGATTAAATGCATACAATAATATAAATACAAATAGTTTAATCCCTTGTAATCATTTTCTTAATGAAATATGGTTAATACCCTTAACCTCCAAAATTAACAAGGAAATCATCATATGGATCACCGTAATAGTTTCACCCCTAAAAGAAGCTAAACCATCTGATAAATAGCCGTGCTACTTGCATCTCACTATACAACAATATTAGAAGTACATCTAAAACTACTAAGGTATGTTCGCACATAGATTTTCTACAGAGGTCCTCTCAGTAAACTCTAGTTGGCTCCTATCCATAAGGACTGAGCACTGTATATCTCTAGATAAAATGCACCATAAGGTAAACACAACTAGCACATGCCCGAACACGTGGTACCAAATATCAACAACTCCCGTTAGCAACATCGGTAAGAATCTCTAGATATGGAGTTGATATACCATTTTGGGTTAACTAAACCCCGGTTTGTGCACCCTAGTCAATCTTTAGCCATTTTTGATGGTAAAGTCATGTTCAACATCTCTTACATGAGTGTTCATCACTCAAACAATGAATCCCTCTATGGGTCCCAGCACAAGTCGTTCGAAAAATGCTAATGCTAACCTCTCCCTTAGACTTATCCTTAGGACAGACAGTTCAACTCTATAGCATTAGTCTGAAATGTTAACGCTGACCTCTCCTTTGGAATTAAACTTAGGATATATAGTACAACTTTATAAAATTCCACTTCCACATCCGATTCCAAAATATAGACACATATACTAGTTTTGAAGTGGTATTCGATAAGTAATACCCTTATCTGATTTTGGACACTTCAAAACTAAATCAACTAATTTCTAGTTAACTCAATTCTGGTTCTTTTAGAAGTTAGCAAACTATATATAAAGGAGTCCTCCCTGCAGGATCTTGTATATTTACAATTCTTAAAGCCAGAGATGTTTCATAGCAACGAGTCCTTCTTAGGTGATCTGAAATACTTATGAAGCCATGAAACTTTTATATACTTCCTAAGTTAATTGTCAAGTTCGATAATTGACTAATCGACTATCTAGTTCTAAAATCAATTGCTTATGGAAATTAAGTTTCGTATACTTATCATGTTTCCGATCTTTACAACTTACTATCCCAAGAATGAAGAAGGTAGGTTAGAGCACTATTGCTTCTAAAACCTTCTCAAATATCATTCGTAACTCTCACCGATAGCTAAGTCTACTTTTTCGATTTATAGTGCTAGGTATAGTATTAATTACTTTCCATAAACGAGTAAACAAACAAAGTATAATTAAGCTACTTAAGCAACTCCTAAACCCCTTTGTACAGCATTTGTTTATAGTATAAAAACCCTTTTAAAATTTAATATATACATACACACACTAATTTATTTATAAGCTAAGATATTTAACAATTCAAAACATATTATATTACGTAATCTTTTTAAGACTTAAATAAAATTATTAGCTAATCTTACAAAAACTATACATACTTTAAAATACTTATAATTATGGTTTAAAAATTTATTTGAAATATTACTTAAAATATATTTTTTGTAATTCATTTAAAAACTTCAAAAAGCATGCTTTCTTTTACTTAAAAATAAAACTTCTTCTTTAATAGTTCATAATTAATTACTAAAAATATATTTAAATTCCTAACCACTTTTAAAATGCACTAATACAAGTTAGAAAATACCACTAAAAAGATTGAAGAAAGATACTTAAATTAAAAGTCATTTTTAACAACTAAAGTTCAAAACAAAAAGTGCAGTATTTCTAGGATGCTGTAAAATGGTTGAGAGATACTATAGCGACCATAAGATCTATCGTCCATTGTTGTAATAGGAAGTGAACTAGGGAAGTTTTATACATATAAAAGTTTTGCCATTTCTCAATATGTTAACAAATTTTTAACATCCAATCATTTTGTAGCGAACAATATAGTCAGTATACATCACAATCATGGTGAGAAACCTCTACAGATCTCTCTTCAATTTTCTATAGAAATTGCCAAGCATAAGGCATTTCTAAGTGCTTCTATAGCGGCTAGTCGCTATAATACATTTTAATATTTAAGTCCAATTCAATCCAATTCCAACCAAACCTCATGTGTTTCATGTCAAGGCTGTGCAACAAGTCATAGAAAGTCATACTAGTCCAAATACATTATTTACATATGCCATTTGCTTTCCAAAGAAAGAATATCAAAAGACACCAAAATATATAATCAGGCATCATCTATAATTAAAAAGACAATTTTACTACCAATATTGATCCCAAAGATATGGGTGCATGTCGACAACTAAGTGCCGAGATTAAAGAATATTGCAGCCAAGAAAGGCCATTAATGCGATATGGAATTTTAAATGCCACCAACACACACGACATCAATGTCACACACCATTAATGCCACCATTCTTCAAAACGGGCCATTGGATGATGTTAAATTCATTAAAAAGAGATTATCAAATAGTAAAGCATCTCACATCAGTAATTAATTATGAAAGTATGAAAGTAGCATGTTGTCAAAGCCAATGTCGAAGGCCCAAAATGATGCCTCATATTAACAATGTTGTTCTCCATCAATAAAGCTGAATGAATAATGGCGTACCTCATATATCACCAGTGGATGATATCATATGAAGCGAGTGCCATATCTCAACAAGGAAGTGATGATGTCGGAAAGCGCCATGTCGTATGCCACTACTCAAAAGGTTAAATGCATCATAAAAGCAAAGGTATATACCGCATCTAACTGATATTGATCTAGTCAATGTCGCATATCTTTGGCGTTAACATTTTTCTAGTTAGGTCGCTCCTCTCCGATGCTGCTCCATACCAATGTTGCCTCTCAGTTAATGTCGTACCTCTTCAATGCCGCCTATTTTTAATACCATCTATTACCAATACCATCTATTATCAATACCACATATTACCAATGCCACCTATTATGAATGCTGCTTATTATAAATACCTCACCTTAATAATGCCATAATTCACCAATACACAAACAGCTGATGCGGATTATCAAAACAAAGCACAACGCTAAGCACCATCGAGATGGACCTTGATGCCGATGTACAACCAAGCCGCATGTCATCTATGTAGTACCTTAACACTCCTATAAATACCAACCTAGGGGCATTGAGGATGGGGCAAATGATTCTTTTCGCAGTTTATACATTTTAAACTTTATAGCCCTTTGGGAATTTGGTGCCAATTGTGCCTTTGACCAATCGCAGATTAGTCCTTGTATATTCAACCATTGCATAACACATGAATAAAGATATTATGACTGATTGCTTGTTTCAAGTTCCAAAGCTCTTGTGATTTTAAATCATAACTTGCTTTGAATTCTTAAACATTCTAGTCTCAATTTCTATTTGCATAAGATTGTCATACATTAATTGAAGGCTTCATACTCTTGATTTCGATTCATGAGGAGCAAGTACTAAGAATCGTAGAATTACAAATCATGGAAGATAAGAGAAAACAAGTAGGTTCTTATGATATGAACAAATGGAGCCTAAACCCATTTCACATAGGGCCTACACTAATCTTTGCTTTGGGAAAGAAGAATAAATATGATAACATCTTTGTAGAAATGAGAAAGAGAATTCAACTCCAAGCAAGGCGAACCATTTTTGAAGGATAAATAACAAAGGATTTTGATCGCTTCACTCAAAAGTGGAAAATGGGCTTAACCATTCCTACAAGTTGAATAATACTCAAAACTCTTTAAAGAGGAAACTTATTATGGAAGCTAAAGAGGCTGTCACATAAAACAAAAGAGCTAAATGAAATTCAAACGAACCATCTTTCAAAAGTTCACGATTTTTGAAGAACTACTTTCCTACTGTATCTCATTAGGATATTTACTTAACTAAGGGAAGGCTAACTATTGGCCTTCTCAAAAGAATTGACTAAAGAATGAATGAAATCTTGGAGGACAATATTGTCATTATCATCGATCAAATGGCCATGACACTAATCAATGTCGAAGCTTAGAAGGAATAATCAATAATTTCCTAAAGCAATGAAAGCTTAAAGGGTTTGTAAAAAGATATTGAACAAGTCAGCAATGATGGAAGAGTATATTTATAGGGTTAAGGAGGAAAAGAAAAGTTTAAAATAAAGGAAAAAAGCCTTTGTTCCTCCCTGAGATTGCCTGCCGAAGCATTGACTAAGCCTTCAGTCCCGCCTACATGGTCTAGCATAAGCATAACCCCTTATTCCTACCTGAAAACAACCTGTCGAAGGCACCACCTAGAAGGAGGTCAGAGTAAGCCTTTGGTCTTGCCTGAAAACGGCCTGGCCAAAGCATTGCAAGTCTTTAATCCTGCCTACATTGTTGGTCGAAGCACCTCCTAGAGGGAGGATGGAGTAAGTCTTTGGTGCCACCTAAGATGGCCTGACCAAAGCACCAAACCAGCCTTTAGTCCTGCCTATAAAGCTTGACTGAAGCACCTCCTAGAAGGAGGTCAAATAAGTCTTTGGTCCTGCTAAAGATCGCTAACCAAACACACTGGATGAAATCAATCGAGTCAAATGCAATCTATCCAAAAGAATGGATTAAAACAGTATTCAAGGGGAAAATCTATCAAAAAATGAGCCATTAGTTCTCCAAAGCCAAAAGCAATCTTTAAGAGAAAGATCTGTTGAAAATGAGCCATTAGTGCTCCAAAGCCAGTAATTTGTAGAGAGATTTTTCAAAAATGAGCCACTAGTACTTCTAATCCAAAAACAATCATCTATTATTGCTTGATGGATTCTATGGTCTCATATTATTTCCTGATTGATTTTCTGGTCTTCCATTCATATTATTGCCAGATGGATTTTCCATTCTTCTATTATTAGTAGAGGATATTCAGTCTTCTATCTATGTTATTGCTAGAATGGATTTCTGGTCTCTATTTAAGGGACATTATTCTACCAAATAGTTCTTTGATCTTCCGTTCATGATTCATTAATGGGCCATATCAAAGTTGAAGGGTATCTATACCCTAAAATAGGATGTCAATCGTCAAACTATTTCAAAGACAAATCAGTGTCCAGTTTAAGGCTACATATCATATTATTGGAAAATAAGTTATATATCTAGTTTAGCAAACTCAAAAGAAAAGGTACATATGGTACATAAGAGGTAACATTCACTCAAGAACGAATTTATTTACAATTTAACATATTATGCACAAAAGTTGCATAAAAAAAAGATTGGACAATAAGATTATCTAATTAAAAAGATTACATGCTAAGGGTCAAAGATTTAAGCCAACCTCCTTAAATCTTCAATGAGTGAGGAAGAAGCCGTAATGTGACAAATTGCCAAATTTAAAGGTTGTTTAAGCTTCCTCTCCTTTTGCTGAATAGTATTTGTATCATCAATCGATGTAATCTGAATCTTCAATACATGGTCAAGAGTCTTATTTGCTCCCTTTAAAATATTGATCTTACCTTTCAATTTCTTAATCTGTTGATCAAAAGTGCATCTTTCACAGTCATATATCTCAACCTTAGCTTTATAAGCATTAGACGAGTAGAAACCTTATCCCTCCACTGTTTGTTCAGATATTACATACATTCAAATCCAAATCTTTGACTCCATTTGGCAATTTCTTTATCATCTAAGCCTAAAGAATTTTTAACAAGGTAGAGAACTTTTTTGGACCAATCAAAGGAGTAGGAGTAGAATTCCTGGAATCGCCTCCACTTATAATAAGTTTCAAAGATTGATAATTCACTTGAATTTTTAATAACTCCACCTCAAGATCCATTATCTTTTAGTATAATCATGCAAATTCTACATCAGATTTGACACTTTAGATAGAGGATCCAGATTGGACATTTGTGTCTACTAACCCTTTTAATCGCTAGATTCTTCCATCACTTTCTTTAATATTCTTTTCTAAATAAAAAGTCATTTCTTTCAAACCTCTAAGTGTTGACCTTAATTTCGTATTTTCATGCCAGTTTTGAACGTCGGGATTATTTGAAAACTGCAAGGCCAGAGTACCTTAAGAAGAGCTTTCCTTCTCGAGTTCTACCCTAATCCTACCTTTAATAGAATCAGGTCGGACAAGGAATGCAAATGTCCCTTTTTCCAAACATATATATAGGAAAGAAAATCAATACATAAAAAATATTCCTCATTAAATGATAGAGGTCTACAACCTAAGAAAATTAAAAATTACGTCGTCGCCATACATAACTAATTCTTAAAGTTTTGTGATAACATTTTTGGTCTTTTCAAGTGACCCCACAAACATGGTAACGGTAGGATCGAAAGTAACTTTAATCCCTTTCGGGGTATTGATTGGAGGAAGTTGAGGATAATCCCGTTTTTCGACTGGAGGGCAAGTTTGACCACATATTAATTTAGCTTGATTAGTTCGAATTTCAATAAATAGACTATCTTCACATCACCAAAAAAACTCAAAACAAAGGTGGGATAATCGTGTTAAAACTTACTATAGATCTCCAAGAAAACAATGTTTTGCTAACTGAGACGTTCTAGGAGTTAAGGACTTCTTCTTAAAATCTCTCCTTTACTTGATAAATTTACTAAAGAAATTCATGGGATGAGACTACTTGAGGATTCCTTAATCTGTACAATATATGAAAATAAACTAAGAACGGAGAAATAAAAGTGATAAAGTTTATAAGCAACTTGAATCACATAATCCATTCATATAATTTATTTAGGTTCATACAATATTGATTCCTTACAAAATTCAGAAATAAATCTCATATTGCTATAATTAATCTTATCAGGGCAAGAGAGTAAGGAGAAAATGGAATGGTCGCCACCCCAAGTATGTTCCAACGATCTCCAGGATGAGGAACAGACCCATGTTCATCCAAGTATCTTTTATGAAGATGCCTAATTAAACCACCATTATTCTCGCCTAAGTAAGAAAAGTTAACAAACTTGCCTCTGGAATAAACCTTACAAAGAAACTCTACTAAAGCATTTCTGTCATCGATTAACATCTAAAAAGAGTCATCGATTCCTCATTCTCTTTCATAATTCTGTCTCGATGAAGGCAAGCTCTTTTCAAGCGGGGGGAAGCTTGTTTATCCTTAAAAAAGTTTAACCATGCAGCATCACCAGAAAGGCGCTTATATTTGCCAGACAAGTCATTATATTCTTTATCTAGCCTTTCAATTTTCCTACTCAGTTGGAGCTTCTTATTCATGCTCTTATCATAAAGGGTCTTGTAATAGGGTTCATTCTTTTTCCTTAACTAAAATAGTAAGCTTATCAGTTAAGAACTAAGCAGGAAGGCTTAGACATTTAAATAAAGAACTCTATTCCTGGGAGGCCGTAACTTGAGAAAGGAGAGTTTGAGTTTTTTTCTTTGGCTAAAGATTGGAGGGAGCATTATCTTTTGGAGAAACTTCCTCCTTTGTAGTCTCTTGAGGATTAGGGAATTCAGTAAAGCCCACATCATGAGTAGATGAGTCCAAGTTAGGATCAAATGATCCATTTCCTCCGTCTTTTGGATCTGAAAGACCCTTCCCATTTCCATCACCATCATCATCATCATCATGACCATCATCATCATTGTCGTCATCATCATCTCCTTTTTCATTTGATTCTGTCTCCTTATCAACCGAGGGATCGTCAAAAGTTAGCAATGTTTTGGCATAGTTTTTTTCCTTAGCGGGAATTTCTTCTTGAGGAGACCTTTTATAATTCCTTAGCATGGGAATAAACTTTCTTTAGAACTTTTCATTCCAATCTGGGATAATGGAAAGTCTAAGTCTGGGCATCATTGAATGTTATCAGCATATGCCAAGTAACAAAGCGTTATCATAGCGCTTCTCAGTAATCTAGGGGAGAGCGTTATTAAGGAATAGATGGCTTTCTTCAGGACGTCCCCGATAATATTATTCGAATAGGTCAAGATGTCAGTTTTCCATTGTAGCTTACCCTTTAGAGATTTATTCTTATCAGTTAATTCAGCCTTCTCTATGTTGTCCTTAACATTCTTATCCACCAGCTTGGCCTTCTCTTTGTCAGCCTTTTCAAGATCTGCCTCTAAAATTTTCACTTCTTCCTCTAATAATTTCTTTGCTTTTGTTTCCTCGTCAAGAGAGGAAGCAAGTTTATCTTTCTCAGAAATAGCTTCATCCCTTTCAATAGTGATATCAACTATACTATTATTAAGCGAGGAAATTAGGCCCTTAAGTTCGACCGCATATAGAAGGTCCTTGAGAAGCCTCTTGAAGGATGAATATAAGCCTATCCGCCTAAAATATTTGGCAAACAGAATTCAAAATAGTATATACAGAGCTAAAAAGATTAAGTTAATTAAACATAAATACATACCAATAAAAACTGCTTAGAAATGACATTAAGATGGTCTTTACAGTAAACCAAAGGTTGCGATATGAGCTTAGAAATGACATTAAGTTAATTTACTTCTTTAGGAGCATCATTTTAACTTCTTTCTCTTTAGAAGCAATGATAAGAGCATATGAGCCTAAAAAAGATAAAGAAGTTAATAAGATAATAAGATCAAGAATTCTATACTAGTTATATTAAAAACTTACCTGTGGGTTCAAGTAGAACTTGGAAGAAGAAAACGAAGAATTTTAATTGTTGATAACTAGTGATCGCTTCTCTTAAACGTTTCATTTCACCATCAGAGGTTTCCCAACTATTATATAGTTGTCCAAAATCAACTAGTATTGATGGAGATTTACTTTTTTCGTAAGTGTAAGCTTATCACCCATACTCTCGGATGCCAGAGTGAAGAATTTGATAATGTCACCAATAGAGGAGCTTTATTGTTTAACTGCAAATTTGAAAGAAAACGTCATCATAAGAGAGTAATAGATATGACTTTAATGATAGAAATTAGAAACTTACTAGTAACGGAGAAAATTACCCTAATCCTCGAGTAGCAATTGACATAGAAAAACTGGTTCCCATTCCTTCGTAATATTGACAGGATTGGTGATTAAGCTTTTTGGAAGAGGACGAATGTGATATAATGGATTATCTTGCTGCTTACCTATTCCTGTAGGCTAGCTATAGCATGGAGGATTTTAGCACTTAGAGAAGAAATTTTGGCCTCTATAGCAAGAATTTCTAAGAAAGTTAAATATATGTACGAGTTCGAAGTTAGCTAGATTAGAGCGATATTTAGTTGTTTTACGAATCGCAAGAGAAAGTCAGGAAAAGGATGATATCCTGAGTGCCATATGTAAATTAATGTGAAGGCAAAGGACCCTTTTGGTGGGCTGTCTAACCTATCAGAAGGATCAACAAGCCTGACTTCTACGCCCGTATACCAAATTTCTTGAGAATGGAGTCTATTTCTTCTTGAGAGGTAATATACGACGGTTTGATAAGATGATCCCCTTTCTTAATAGATGGAGAAGCATTAAAGGGGCCTTATTGGACTTTTTGATTGCTTTCTTGTCTGCTTCCTTGCCGTCCATTTGCATGTCAGGTGATACCATACTAAATCGGAAAAATATTTGATATTTTATGAAACTCAGAATGGTCGTGATATAAAAAAGTTGTTATACGCTAAAACAAAGGCTAGCACGCCAACTATGAACTACCTAAGTTATAATATAAAAATGTCAGAGTCTAATTCCACTATAACGTTTACCATAAGTCAATAACCATAGAGTAATCTATGTCGAGATTCCTAAAATGGTTAAATTTTAGCCAATTAAAAGTACATAAATAAATGTTAAAATCATGATGAGGGAATAAATTTATGGTTATTCAATAAAAATTTGATTGAAAAACTGTGATAAATGTACCATGGATCTCATGTTGAATCAATACAATTAATCTCAAATAAGTAGAATAATATTGAATGTCGCATTAAGGGCGTTACCAAAAACTGTAATGTAATGTCGTAACAATGCTCAATGTCGAGAGAAGAAATAGCCGAAATCAACATGTAATGCCTAAATTGTTCAAAAATAGTCTCATAAAAAGAACTAAGTGTATAAGTAATCCATAAATCTGCTACAACGACTATGTCGCAAGAAAACAATGTCGTATAAGATTTAAATAAAAATGTTGAAAACCAAAGAGGAGTAATAACATACAGTGAGATTATCGATATCATACAATAATCCTATAAATAAATACCAAGTTCAAAGGACAACACTTTTAGCTAATGTCAAACTCATGTATGCTGCACCAATAGGTAATAACCAACATAAAATTTTGTATGACAGTAGCACTTAGGTTTTGGACTAGTCGCCACACCTTCTTTTGGTTGTTAGTGAAGTAAACATCTCATGATACGATGATTCCTGAATTTTACATTGATTTTCGAAATAATAAACAAAGGGTAAATTAATCAATGTGGAACATCCTAATGATGTCGTAGGGCATCAATTTCAGAATAAAGCAGAGCAATATTAGGTTTTAGGTTTAATAAACCGTCCACTTTGTCATTAAGCTAGAATCTCATAGGCATCCAAATTAATGTCCCCTAACACTAATTGATATAACAAAAAATTAGCAACTTAGAAATTTAAAACTAATGCCTTTATAGAAATAACATGTTGTCAATTTAACCCATGATTTAAGGATTAACAATCCAGATTTAATGTCAAGCCTTAGTGTTTAAACCCAGAGGTCGGTTCAAATCTAAAATCCTAATAATGATTCATTATAAAGCTTCATAATTCAAGACAATCGACGAAGTTAAAATTGAAGATCATACCTTAGTATTAGCTCGAATGTCTGAGATTTAAAGTATCGAATGATTTTGGGAATTTGAAAATCTTTTTGCTGGATTTTATTCGTAGGTAAATGAAGAATGAAGAAGAAGCCTAGATATTTATAGGGAGGAAGAAGGTGAACCGATGCGTAAGAACAAATTTAAATAAGCAGTTGGATCTACATGGAATAGAAAAAGGTGGCAAGTGCCATTATCCAGATATTGACAATGCTTCCTTCATACTAAGGGGCAAATGTTACTATAAATATTGTGGGCATGTCTATAACAAGATTGCCGAGATCAAAGAATCTTGCAGCTAAAGGAGGTCATCAATGCGATACGAAATATTAAATGTCACCAACACACATGACATTAATGTCGCATACCATTATTACCACCTTTCTTCAATGAGGCCATTAGATGATGTCACATTCATGAAATTTTTTTATCAAATAACATAGCATATCACATTAATATAAAATGACAAAAGTATGGAAGTGACATGTCATTAAAGCCAACATTGAAGGCCAATAATGATGCCTTATATCACCAACGCCACTCTCCATCAATAAAGCCGAATCAATAATGCCTTACCTCGCATATCACTAGTGGATGATATTGTACGAGGCTAGTGCCATATCTCATCAAGACAGTGATGATGTCGAAGAGCGCTATGTCATAAGCTACCACTCATAAAGATTGAATGAATCATCAAAGCAAGGGTAAATACCATGTCCAGTCAATATCACATTTAATCAATATAGCATCTAGTCAATGTCACATATCTATGGTGTAAACATTTTTCAAATGATATTGCTCCTCTCTGATGCTGCTTCTTACCAATGCCGCCACTAATTGATGTTGCCACTTAGGCAATGTCGTACCTCTTCAATGCCATGTACCGCCTATCATCAATACCGTCTATTATCAACATTGCCTATTATCAGTGCCATCGATTAACAATGCCGCTTATTATCAATACCGTGCCTTAATGATTCCATAGTTCACAATATACAAAGGGATAACATAGATTATCAAAACAAAGCATAATGCTGAGCCCCATCGAGATGAACCTTGATTCCAAAGTACAAGCATGTCGCATGGCATCCATGTAGCACCTTACCACCCCTGTAAATACCAACCTAAGGAGCATGGAGGAGGGGGCAGATGATTCTTTTCTCACTTCTTACATTTTAATTTATAACCCTAAATCAATTTGGGGATTTTGGTGCCAATTGTACCTTTTGACCAATCACACATAAGTCCTTGTATATTCGACCATTGCATAGCATATGAATAAAGATATTATAACCGATAGCTTGTTTTGAGTTCCAAAGCACTTGTGGTTTTTAATTCATAACTTTTCGAAGTCTTAAACATTCATAGTCTCTATTTTTACTTCCTTGAGATTGTTGTACATTGATTGATGACTTCATGGCTTCAACATAAATAATTTATGACTTTGTTATGGACTTGAACATACTAAATTTTTTTACCTAAGCCCTTCTCAAATAAGTGTCGCTTTTTTCCAACATGTTGAGGTTTATAAGAGTTAATCTAGCCTTCTCTCAAGCAAATTCCTCTTTATTTATACATTTTTGGCGTTTGTGAAGAAATTCGTTAACATTTTGGCATTTGAAGGAGGCTTGAACCTCCATCTCTACTTAAACCACAAGTGGAACTACCCTCGACTACATATATAGGGCTTAAAGGACTTATCCCTACCAAACATATTCCATTGAGGAACCATTCCAAACCCTATCTAACCTTACTAGGATAATGGCCAATTATAAACAAGGATCTTCCAAGCTCAAGTAGTTAGGCCAACCTACCAAATCACTAGTGATCCTTGATTTCATGAGGAGCAAGTACTAAGAATCGTAGCATTACAAAACACGAAAGATAAGAGAAGACAAGTAGCTTCTTATAATTCGGACAAATGGAGCCAAAACCCATTTCACATAGGGCCTACACCAATCTTTGCTTTGGGAAAGAAGGAAACATCTTTATAGAAAGGGGAAAGAGAATTTAACTCCAAGCAAGGGGAACCATTTTTAAAGGAAAAATAATAAAGGATTTTGGCCGATTCACTCAAAAGTGGAAAAATATGCTTAAACATTCCCAAAGATTGGACAAAGCTCAAAACTCTTTAAAGAGGAAACTGCTATGGAAGCTAAAGAAACTGTCACGTACAACAAAAGAGCTAAATTGAATTCAAAGGAATCATCTTCTAAAAGTTCACGATTTTCAAAGAACTGCTTTCTTACCGCTTCTCATGAGGATATTTTCTTCTTAACTAAGGAAAGGCTAAACTATTAGCCTTCTCAAAAGAAGCGACCAAAGAATGAACCGAATCTTAAAGGATAACATTGTCATTATCATCGCTTAAATGGCCACGACACTAACCAATGTCGAAGCTTGAAAGGAATGATCAGTTACTTCCTAGGAAAAGGAAAACTTAAAGGGTTTGTAAAAAGATATTGAATAAGTCAACAACGAAAGAAGAATTCTCTACATAAAAATAAGTTTATCTACATGGTTAAGGAGGAAAAGAAACCCCTAAAATAAAGGAAAAAAATCCTTTGGTTGTGCTTAAGATGGCCTGTTCAAAGCACCGACTAAGCCTTTAGTCCCACCTACGTGACTTGGTCGAAGCATAAGCCCGTATTCCTACCTAATAATAGCCTGTTTAAGGCACCTCCTACAGTGAGGTAGAGTAAGCCTTTGGTCCCACCTTAAAATGACCTGGCCAAAGCATCTACATGCCTTTGATCCCACCTACATGGCTGGTCAAAGCACCTCTTAGAGGGAGGACGGAGTAAGACTGTATAACCTAGAATTTTGTCATTTGATTTTGTATATTTAACTAATTTTAAAAAATTTAATAATTGGTATTCAAAGTTTGAAAACTTAAATTTAAATATAGGGATTATTAAATATTAGAGTTGTGAATTTAATATTTTAATAGTGATTTAATTATCTGGATTTTGAATTGAACATTAATTTGATGGATTTAATGGTCTTATTTAAATTATTTTTAATTAATAAATAATAATGGTGAATTCATTTGTAAATATATTTACAACAATAAATAGTTCGAACAAATAATAATAAAATAATTTTTTATTATAACGACTTGATTTTTATTGATTATTTTTTATTTGATTTTTTCCATTAATTTGGAAATTATTTAAATTATCATTTGACATTTTTTATAAAATGACAGTATTTTTGTGATTTTACAGAATCAGGTAAGTAGTGTATATTATTATTGTTTTGAGATCGAATTGTTGTTTTGAGCACGACCGTATTTTTCTTTCCACATTCGGGGTTCATACGCGAACGAAAATCTATGCGGCGATATGCTAAAAAATTATGTATAAGAATACGCTAACACTTTAGATGAAAACTCAACCTCTACTTTACTCTTATTGTATTATTCCATTGCTTTAATAATAATGTATATATATAAATCCTCTTCTTTTAAAAATTTAAATAAATGATTTAAAAATTAAAAAAATTAAAAGGCTATAAGTTTGAGTCCTCAATGGTGATATCTGCATCCTATTCGAATTTGGTGGCTTCTAGCGATGGTTTGTGGCACGTGACAGTGTGGGAAGTTTTTAGTAAGGCTAGGGCTCATGATTATTTTAGATCCAGACGTCATTAGGCAAATCGAAGCCTAGATTGGGGTTCTGCTCGCAAAGAGCATGGATATAACGATTTTGGTGAGGCTCAATGTAGCAGGGTGAACGGCGACATTTGTTAGGTCACATAGGGCCATGCTCGGTTCGGGATTTGCTAGATAAGATCGGAGTTGATGTGGCATGGTGGGTTGCAGTGAGAATTCTAAGGGAAGTTCGTCGTTGAAGATTGTAGTCAATTTCGTTAACTATAGTGGGCTCGTGGAAGAAGAAGGTCACGTTCATAGTGTTGTGCATATGCATGCACATAAGCTAGAGTGAGTTTGGGGGAAGAAAGGTTTAAAAATAATGATGGTAATTAAAATTGCGATTAGTGTTTAATTATATTGTTTAAAATTTAGAACTTATAAATGCAATAACTTTCTCATACCAGGTCCAATCAAGGCAAGACCTTTTGCATTATGCTCGTAATGGCGATAACTATGCATTTGAATTAGTTTTTTCAAATTTAAAGCAAGTGAAAATTTGGATAAAATCGGACGTCGTTCAATTTTAGTTCAAACCGGAACACTCAAGCGTCCGTTGGAATTTTAGCGAGTTTAACTTATATTATTGGATAATCAGTATGTTATATAGTAGATAAAAATTACAGTTTGTGTTTATTTGAATTATTGGTTGATTTGGTTAAATATCCGCTTTTGAAAAGCGATTGACATTTAAATTTAAAAAATAGGAACGTAGAAGAGAAATCTAGATTTCTCGATATTATAATTTGTAATCTCTAGTTATATTCCTATTGATTTTATTTCAGTTATATACCTATATATAACTTTGTTAAATGTCAAAATTTATTAGTCTGGCCATATTGAATGTGGCACTGACACTTGTTAAAAATTGAACATTTTGGTGGAAAATTTAGTAATAGCATTTGTTTAGTGTTACAGTAACTAAAGGCCCCGATATAATGTTTTAAAAAAATAATACTATTATTGCTATTTTGGTTTGGAATGATTTTCGGTTTAGAAAAATGATTCATAATTTTATGTTTTGGATTTTCTATGATATTTTATTTTAAAAATTAGTTTTTTACTTTTCTATTTTACTTTAATTTCTTTTATTATTCTTTTCTAATATGTATATACGTAATTTTAAAATCATTTTGAAAAGTATTCGTTTTGTATACGAAAAGTTGTTTTAGTAATGAATGTTTTATTTTAAAAGAAAATAAGAGGGTTTATCCTTTATTTTAAAAAGCGATTATGTTTTTAAAAAGAAGATGGAAATATTTTGGAACAGATATGTGTGAAATGTTTATAAAAAATATTGTGTAAAAGGATAGATTTATAAATATTATTTTTTAGGTGGAAGATGGTTTTATAACTAGTGTTCTATAAATAAAAGAATGGTTTTATAAATAATATCCCGTGAAAAGGAAATCAATATCATTTTGATAAACCGGAATAATTAATTCCATATGTGAATTTATTGAAATATGTGGAATGTCCATGTTATGGAAAGTATATGGGTTTATATTAATCATATCTGGAGTTTGTTTTATATTTGAAGTTTGGTTTATATCTGGAGTTTTGGTTAAAAAGGGGAGCATGCAATTCTATTTAGAAATTTGAAATGGGAGTTTTATATATGAATTGGAGTTTATAAAAAGAGTTGCAAATAAACTTGGAAATTTATAGAATTAGTTCTTTAAATGATATTTTATAAAAAGAAGTTTATGAAATAGTTTGTATAAAGAGCACAAAGGAAGTTTATAAAGGAGTTTATTAAATAAATTTGAAGTTTTTAAAAAGAAAGGTTTATAATTTTGACTAGATATTTTATAAATGAGAATTTATAATTTATAATAATATCTTATGGAAGGAGTTTTTAAATATAAGGAGCCTTATAATTATATTTTGGAGATTTATAAATGGAGGTTATAATTTTCTTTTGAGATTTATTAGAAAGAGCTTTATAAATAGAGTGAGGTTTATAAATAAAAATTTATAAATGAATTTAGAGCTTATACTTATAAAATGAATTTTATAAAAAAAAGTTCATTTTTAAAAGAGATCTGATTTCCTTAAAACACCTTCTTAATTATGGTGGTATGAAACATTCTTTTTCATACTTAAAACCGAAGGAATAATATTTTGGGTTATTATTATCTCTGTTTATTCAATCCAAATAAGTATAGTTTTGAGTAATGAAATCTTTCATAGTATTTTAGGAATATACTTATACCGTTAATATAAGTATATGGATGGTTTTACAGGTTTTGAAAGAAGTAAATGAATAGTGAAGGAGTAATATGCATAGGTATATCTTTGTAAAAAGTATTTTGATACAAATATTTACAAAGTGGATTTAACTAATGAAAGGATTAATTGAGGCTTAGTGGTTACTTTGTGCTTAACCATGCTTGGTCAAAACTCTGGTTGAATTGTTTATTTTCTGATAGTTAAATAATCGACTGTCAAACCTTAGCTAGTTTTAAAACTATCGTTGTTGGTTCAGAGAGACCGGAATTAGATATATTATCCAAAAACCATTTCGAACTAGCATAAGCATTCGAATTAGAGATGTCTTACAGATGATCGAAGATGGAGATCTTTGAAGTGCAAGGGCTACTAGCTACTAATTTCGAGGGTAATTCTAAATGGATGTAGTAGAGGTAGTGTTGTTGGTTTGTTCATATCCTAAACAATTTGTATGGATGAATGCTGACATTGCATTATCGCTCTGAGGGTAGTTTTAGCATTTAAAGTCGGATTTGCTAAAATGATAAAACGTAACCTCTAGTCTCAACAATCGGGAATGACTAAAATAAGGAATTTGCTTCATGGTTATGTGATTCGCTAACATTAGGGTATGTCATCTCTCTATATATTTATGGATTTGGGGGTAATGAGAGCTCTCCATAAAAGGTTGCAAAGCAATCAGGGTGGTGCCATATTTGGTACAAGGGGTAGGCCGATCCAAATTCATAGTGGGTCTAGGAGAGGCCCCTTAGTACATTTTCTAGAGGTGTACTGTGCCAGGTGATACCCCGGTAGTCTATCATTATATGGAAATCCATTCACCAATAAGTGACTTAGTTGTATACCAATTATGCTGGAATTTAATCAATGTAACCTTTTTTCCAGGGTAAAATATTATTTTAAATGCTAGACACAATTATAATATCACTGCACTTTCCATAGAATGTTTTGGTTATCATAAGGAAAAAACCATCCATGTTTATATGCAGCATGGTCTTACGAGATACCTTTATTTTGAAAGGTTTTATAACAATTAAATCCATTTGAAGTGTATTTCTCATGCTGGTTTACCAGGCTGATCCGGACATTATTTTTTCTTATAATTCTCGATTCAGACCGAGCATATTTTCATATTTAGCTTTGGATTCTTTAGAGCTTCAGGAGACAAGATGGGCGCCTTTAAGATGTATTTACGTATATTTTATTTTTGCTGCATTGGTTGTTTATGTTTATTAGCAATTTTAAGATGGGTTATTATATGTCCAGGCTGACGATAGATTAGTGTACTCTGATTGATGTATGTATATTACTATTTGCTTTTGGTAAAGATCTATTATATATATATATATATATATATATATATATATATATATATTACTCATCATGATGTGAGATTCTATTCTGTCTTTTCTTTCTTTTCCCTCAACAATGTGTCTTTCCGGCACTTGATGCTCGACAGGTGAATACCACAGATATATCGGTGTTGACATTGAGGGTCGAAAAGGCTTTGGTGGGGTAGACTCATTTGAGATAGGGTAAGTGAGACCTAGGATGAGTTTGAGTGTATTATATATAAGAGTGTGTATCTGTTAGTGGTATAAAAATATTTTATATTGTGTTGATTTATCAGTTAAGTGGTATATGAATTCTGGTCAGTACAAAAAGAACAACCGTATCAATATAAGTTTCTAAGTACTCGGAAGCAGACCAACAAAGTATTGTTTTGAAAATTTGGTAAATGAAATAAATTTTTAATAGAAGCTAATTATCTATGTTTAGGTGTTTAGTGTTTATTATTACCTTTTTAAAGATAAACATTTGTGAATTGTTTTAAGAAAGTAAAATTATATAAATATATTTTAAAAATATGATTCACAAATAAAAAGGATTCAAACTGAGAATTTCAGAACTTAAATCCTGTTGTTTTTGGAAATTATTTTTCATAATTTTGGGAAATATAAAAATGGTATTATTTGTAATATATATGGATAAAGTATCTTAAAATGGATTTTAAAAAAGGGATAAAAAGCACTGGACGTACTTCTATCACAACTAAATAATTCTGGTGATGGTTGCAGCATCATCGACGTTCATTTTCGAATTTCTAAGTGAGATATTACTACCATAGTAAGTTACTATAGAGTCATTTTGGGTAAAATAGATTTTGTTTTTAGTTCCAAAAATATGATTTGATATACAAAGGATATATGTATATTATTATTATTTCAAAATGATTTGAAATCAAATGGGATGTTTAAATTATGAAGTTTTTAATTTTAGTTATTTTATGAACTCATGTACCTAAGCAATAAGATAGTTTGGGTTGCGTATCTCGTTTTGAGATGTTGTTTGAAAATCTTCATTTGTTGAAACAAAATGGAATTTTCGACGATTTTGGACAATCAGAACTTCCAAGTTAATTGGGAAATTAAGTTACGTTTTTTGTTAAAGTTATAAGAAATAGTTTTTACAACTTATAAATTTGAAGAGGTATTAAGTTAAAAAAAATTTTAAAATTTAATGAAATCTAAGTTAAGTAAAACAAATCTGAAATATTTGTATGTATACTTTTAGGATGTAGAAGAGTATCATATGTTTATGAACTTGAGCTATGAAATGAAATTTAACTTAAGAAAAGGTAAATGAAATGTTTTATGAAATGATTTATGAATGAATTTTAGTATTAAAGGAAATATTGTTGGGAAATTAATTGTGATTTGAAATGAATGCTAATTAAAAAAAAATTGGTATAGTTAAGAAACCAAATTGAAATTAATACGTAAGTTGCATATAGATCATTTCATTAGCATAGCTGTTTAATCCAGATCTGAATACATAGCTTCGAGGTGATTTACACTGGTCCGAGTTAGGATTTTTCACTCGATTCTTGATGATGAATGCTTGATATGGATTTTTGATTTGATTTCAAGTTTTCTATCATAGTTTACAGCTATGCAAGGAGAAAGGAAGTTTCTAATCAAGAAATTTGGTCAAAGTCCATACTTGAGTAGTCGAATGAGCGACACTAGTTCGAAAGTGAAATTGCGCGATTGAGCGACAGATCGAATTTGATATTGCGTACAGATGGTATATCTACATCGTACAGGTTTAATATGCTTACATGATTTTAACTTTTTTAAATGTAAGTTATATGGTTATATATCTTTTGTAAGTGAGACAGAAGTTTGTGGAAGCAAAGGCTAGTTTGGTGCTTTTGGTTTTATGAGTAGGGTTGGTTTGCTCGAGTAATAGGTTAATGTTTGTATTTTTGGTTTTGTTGATGATTTTATGCCTTAGATATGGGAGGCCACTTTTGGTCTTTGTTTTCTTTTGTTGGTTGGGTCCGTAGTGGCGATTTGTGGTATTTTCGATCGAGCAACGTAAAGGAGAAGCTGTTGAAATTTTCCGTAACTATAAGAGACATGGAAATTTAATACCTTATTTCAACTAATTGATTTTGGACATTCTAAGGATTTGGAGGTATTATTCTTGCTTTGGAAATTTCGGGGACGAAATTGTTTAAGGGTGGAAGAATGTAGTAACCCAGAATTTTATCATTTGATTTTGAATATTTAATTAATTTTAAAATTGGAATAATTGGTTTTTAATGTTTAAAAGCTTGAATTTAAATATATGGATTATATAAAAGGGATTTTCAGTCAAAGGGCTTCTTTGTGCAGGGTAACAATTTTTAAGGACGTCACTTTTGAAAAATTAGTTTTAAGGACAATTTACAGGAAAAAGATAAATGAAGTTATCATTTTCAGTTATATAGAAATAATGAATTTATCATTTTCCTGTATAACTTAAAATGATAAATGAATTTATCATTTTCCTGTAAATTATCCTTTAAACTAATTATTCATAAGGGTTGTCCTTAAAACTTATTACCCTAGAATGAGAAGCCCTCCAACCTAATTTTTATTTATTCTTAAAATATTTGACTTATAAATTTAATATTTGAATAGTCATTTAATTATTTTTATTTTGAATTGAATATTAATTTAATGAATTCAGTGGTCTTATTTAATTTCCATTTAGTTAATAAATAATAATGGTGAGTTCATTTTGTAAATTTATTGGCAATAATAAATGGTTTGAATAAATAATAAGAAAATAAAATTTAATTATTATGACTCGATTTTTATTGATGTATTTTTAATTTAATTCATTTCCATAATTTTTAATTTGGAAATTTTTTAAATTATCGTTTGACGATTTTTCGACAAACGACGGTATTTTTATAATTTTACAAAATTAGATAACCGGTGTATATTATAATTTTTTTAAGTTGCATCCTTATTTTAAGCGTGATCGTATTTCATCGTTTGGGGTTCATATGTGAACGAAAATCTATGTGGCGAAATGCTAGAAATTTATGTATAAGAATAGGCTGACACTTGGGAAGAAATTCAACCGCTACTTTACTCTTCTCTTACTGTTCCATTATTTTAATAAAAATGTATATGTATATATATCCTCTTCTTATAAAAATTTAAATAAATGATCTAAAAATTAAAAAAAAAATTAAAAGGTGGTATCTTTGAGTACTAAATGGGGAGAGCTACATCCTATTCGAATTTGGTGACTTTTGGTGGGGGTTTGTAGCGCACGACCATTTGGGCAGTTCTTAGCAAGGCTAGGGCATGTGATTATTTGAGATATAGGTGTTGTTAGGCATATCGAAGCTTATTTTGGGGTTCGTGATGGCAAGAAGCATCGACGGGACGATTTTGGTGAGGTGCAATGTAGAAGGGTGAAATGCGACATTTGTCAGGTCGCGAGGGGCTATGGTTGGGTTGGGATTTGCTAGGCAAGGTCAGGGTTGATGTGGGGGGGTCAGTTGCTGTGAGAACACCAAAGGACGTTTGTCGGTGAAGATTATAGTAAATTTCGTCAGTTATAGTGGGCTCGGGGGAGGAAGAAGGTCACATTCATGGTGTTGTACATATTCATGCACATAGGCGAGACTGAGTTTTGGGGAAGAAAGGTTTAAAAATAATGATGGTGATTAAAATTTTAATCAGTTAGAACTTACGAATGGAATAACACCCTCATACGAGATTCAGTCGAGGCAAGATTTTTTGCATTGTGCTCGTAACAGCGATAGGTATGCAATGTAAATAGTTTCGTCAAATTTGAAGTAAGTGAAAATTTGGGAAAACATGTCGTTCGATTTTAGTTCTAAACCCCTAAGCGTTCATTGGAATTTCGGTGAGTTAAACTCACCTTTTTTAGATAATCGGTATGTTATACAGTAGATAAAAATTAGTAGAGAAATCCAAATTTCTTAATATTGTGATTTTTAATTTCTAGATTCCTGTTGATTTTAATTCAGTTATATACATGTTATTTAGATTTGTTAAATTTCAAAATTTCTTAATTTGGTCATTTTGGATGTGACACTGACATTTGGTAAAAATTGAACAATTTTAGTGGAAAATGAAGTAATAGCATTTGTTAAGTGCTATAGTAACCAGTGGCCTCGATATAGTGTTTTGAAAATTACTATTTATTGCTATTTGGTTTGGAAATGATTTTCGATTTGGAAAAATGATTTATAGTTTGATCCTTTGGATTTTCTATGATATTTTATTTCAAAAATTAGTTTTCGTGCTTTTCTAATTTACTTTAGTTATTCTTTTTTAACAATGTATATATGTAAATGTTTAAAATCATTTTGAAAAGTATTAGGATTATATAGTAAAAGTTATTATAATGATAAACGTTTTATTTTAATTGAAAATAAAAGGGTTTATCCTTTATTTTAAAAAGAGATTCTATTTTTGAAAAGAAGTGAAATATTTTAAAATAAATTTTTATGAAACGTTTATATAAAATGCTGTATAAAGGGATGGATTTATAAATATTATTTTATAAGTGGAAGATAGTTTTACAAATAGTGTTTATAAATAAAAGAATGGTTTATAAATAATTTCACATAAAAAGGACATCAATATTATTTTGATAATTTGGAATAATTAATTCCACTTGTGAATTTATTGAAATATATGGAATGTCTATGTTATGTAAAGTATATGAGTTTGTATTAATCATATTCGGAGTTTGTTTTATATTTGGGGTTTTGGTTATAAAGAGGATTACGCAATTATATTGATAGTTTTAGATATGAATTAGAGTTTATAAAAAGAGTTGCAAATAAACTTTGGACTTATAGAATTAGTTCTCTAAATGATATTTTATAAAAGAAGTTTATAAAAGAGTTTGTATAAAGAGATAAAGGATGTTAATAAAGGAGCTTATTAAATAAATTTGGAGGGTTTAAAAAGAGAGGTTTATAATCTTGAATAAATATTTTATAAAGGAGAATTTAAAATTTGTAAATAATATTTAACGGAAGGAGTTTGTAGATATAAGGAGTTTTATAATTATATTTTGAAGATTTATAAATGGAGGTTATAATTTTGTTTTAAGGTTCATAAAAAGAGCTTTATAAATAGAGATGAGTTTTCTAAAGTAGAGCTTATACTTATGAAAGGAAATTTATAAAAAAAAAGTTTATTTCTAAAAGAGATTTGATTTTCTTAAATGACCTTCTTAATTATGGCGGTGTGATTCTTTTTCATACTTAACAGTAGAGGAATAATGTTTTAGGTTATTATTATCTCTATTTAAATTGACATTTGTTCAACCCAAATAAGTATAGTTTTGGGAAGTGAAATCTTTCGTAGTATTTTGGGAATATACTTATACCATTGATAAAAGCATATGGATGGTTTTATAGGCATTAAAGAGGTAAATGAATAGTGAAGGAGTAATATGCATAGGTGCATATTAGTAAAAAGTATTTTGACACAAATATTTACAAAGTGGTTATGATTAAAGAAAGGATTAATTAAAGAGGCTTAGTGGTTCTTTTGTGCTTAACCGTGCTTGATTAAACTCTGGTTGAATTGTTCGTTATTTGATAGTTAAAAAACTACTATCTAATCTTGCCCTATTTTAAAACTATTATTGTCAGTTCGAAGAGACCCGGATCATATATATTATCTGAAAACCTCTTCGAACCGGTATAAGCATTTGAGTTGGCGATATCTTGAAGATGATCAAAAATAGAGATATTTGAAGTGCAAGGGCTGCTTGCTACTAATCCTAAGGATGATTGCAAATGGATGTAGTAAAAGTGGTGCCTTTACTTTGTTCATATCCTGAACAACTTTTATGGACCAATTCTAGCATTGCATTATCGTTTAGAGGCAATGTTATCATTTCAAGTGGGATTTGCTAAACAGGTAAAACATAGACTCTAGCCTAAACGATCGTGATAACTAAAACATGGGATATGCTTCAAGGCTATGTGGTTCATTACCTTTAGGTTATGTCATCACCCTTATATATATATACAAACATATATACATATACACATATACATATACATATATATATATATATATGGATTTGGGTGTGCATAAGAGCTCTCGGGAAATGGTTGCAAAGCAATCGGGATAGTGATATATTCGGTGCTATCTAGTATGGGGTAGGTCGGTCCGGATTTGCCAGGGGTCTAAGCGAGGTCCTCGGTACATTTTCTAGAGGTGAACCGTGGTAGGTGGTACCCTAGTAGCCTTGTCATTGTATGAAAATCCATTCTCCAGTAAATGCCTTCAGAATTAGTTGTATACTTGTTATGTTGGAATTTAATTAATGTAATAATTTTGACTACGATTCCATATTTACTTTAAACCCTAGACACCACTATAATATCATTGGATATTCTATAGGAATGTTTTGGTTATCATAAGGTAAAAATTCGTCCGTGTTTATGTGCGACACGGTCTTACGAGATATCTTTGTTTTGAAAGGTTTTATAACATTAAAAATCCATTTAGGGTAGGTTTCTCACGCTGTTACCAGACTGATCTGGACGTTATTTTTTCCTATAGTGCTCGGGTCAAATCAAGAATATTATCAGATTTTGCTTCAGATGCTTTGGAGCTGCAGGAGATGAGCTAGATGCCTGAAATACGTATTTATGTATATTTTATTTCAGCTAAATTGGTTGATTATGTTTATCAGCAATTGTGATGATAGACTGTTATAACTGTCCAGGCTGATGATAGATTAGTGCATTCCGATTGATGTATATATATTACATTTTTCTTTTGGTAAAGATCTGTTGTATATTATATATTACTCATCATGATGTGAGATTTTGTTCTATTTTTTCTTCTTTCCCAAAAAAACTATCTTTTTGGCACTTGAATGCTCAGCACATGAATACTGTGGACGTATTAGTGTCAGCTTTGAGGGTCGAAAAGGCGGGTTGTTACAAAGCCTTTGGTACCACTTAATACGGCCTAACCAAAGTATTAAACCAGCCTTCTATACCGCCTATAAGACTTGACTGAATCACCTCCTAGAGGGAGGTCAGATAACTCTTTGGTTTTGCTTAAAATGTCTAACCAAACGCACCGGACGATATCAATCAAGTCAATCGCACTCTATCCAAAAGAATGGATCAAAACAATCTTTTAGGGGAAGATCTTCAATAATGAGCCATTAGTGCTCCAAAGCCAAAAACAATCTTCTAGGAGAAGGTTTGTCAGAGCCATTAACGCTCTGAAGAAATAGCAATCTTCTAGAGGAAGGTCAATCAAAAATGAGCCATTTGTGCTCCAAGGCAAAAATCAAGCAATCATCTAGAGGAAGATCTATCAATTATGAACTATCATGGATAAAGGAAAAGAAAGTAGGATTTCTCCATTAACCCAAAAGAAAACATTGTTTCCAAATGGATTTTCTAGTCTTTAATTATTGCCAGATGGATTTTTTGATCTCTCATTATTGCCTGACGAATTTTCTGGTCTTTTATTATTGCTAGAGGGATTTTCTGGTCTTTTATTATTGCCAAATGGATTTTCTGGTCTTCTATTATTATTTGGTGGATTTTTGGTCTTTTATCCATTTTATTGCCAGAGTGGATTTCCTGGCCTTTTATTATTGCCAGATGGATCTTCTGGTTTTTTATCCATATTATTGCAACAATGGATTTCTGATCTTCTATCAAGAAACATTATTCTGCTAGATGGTTCTCTGGTCTTCCATTTGTAATTCTGTAATGGACCATATCAAAATTGAGGGTATTTGTACACTAGAGCAGGATGTTAATCATCAAATGATTTCAAAGAAAAACCAGTGTTCAGTTCAAGGCTACATTTCATATTATTGGAAAGCAAGCTATATATCTAATTCAGCAGACTCAAAAGAAAAATTACTTACGGTACGTTTGAGGTAACATTCATTCAAGTATAAATTTACTTACTATTTAATGTATTATACACAAAAGTTGAAGGAAAAAAAGATTAGACAACCAGATAACCTAATTAAAAAAACTATAAGTTACGAGCAAAAGCTTTGAGCCGACCTCCTCAAATCTTCAACGACCGAGGAAGAATTGGTAATGTGACAAATTCCCAGATTTAAAAACTTTTTAATCTTCCTCTCCTTCTACCGAATAGTATTTGTATCATCAACCGATGCAATCTGAATACTCAATGCATGGTTAAGAGTCTTATTTTCTCCTTTCAAAATATTGATCTTACCTTTTAATTTCTTAATCTCTTGATCAAAAAATGCATCTTTTGCACTCAACTCTCTCAACTTTAACTTCATAGTTAAATGAGTAGAAACCTTATCCCTCCACTATTCGTTCAAAAATTGCATACATTCAAATCTAACTCTTTGACTCCATTATTTATCATCTAATCCCAAAGGAGAGTTTAACAGGGCAGTGAACTTTTCTTGAGCAATCAAAGGAGAAGGAGTAGGAAGGATGGAATCACCTCTACTTATAATAAGTTTCAAAGATTGATAATTCACTTGACTTTTTAATAACTCCACCTCCAAATCCGTTACCTCTTGGTGTAATCGTGCAATTTGTGCATCAACTCCAACACTTTGGACAAAGGGTCTAGATTGGGTAATTGTGCCTACCTTCTCTTTTAGTTTCTGGATTCTTCCGTTCCTTTCTTTAATTTTCTTTTCTGAATCAGAAGTTATTTATTTCAAACCTTTGAGCATTGATTTTAATTTGTATTATTTGTCATTCCAGTTTTGCACGTTAGAATTATTTGGAAATGGTAAGGGCAGAGAGCCTTGAGAGATCATTTCTCCTCAAGTTCTGCGCTAACCTATCTTTAATAGAATCAAGTCGGGAAAGGATACCCAAGTTGGTAGACAAGTATTAATTTTTTTTCCTAACATATATCTAGGAAAGAAAATCAATACACAAAAAGAATTTTCCTCATTAAACGATAAAGGTTTACAACTTAAGCAACTTAAAAATTGCATCAGTGCCATGTACAACTTATTCTTAAAGTTTTAAGATAAAATTTTTGTCCTTTACAAGTAACTTTAATCCCTTCTGGGGTATTGATTGGACGAAGTTGACGATAGTCCCATTTTCTGGTTGGAGGAATGGTTTGACCACATATCAATTTAGCTTTGCTAATTTCATTAAGTGATTCATCCTTCTCATCACCCAAGAAATCAAAACTAAGAAGGGGAATTGTTATAAACTACATATAGATCTCTAAGAAAACAATGTTTTGCTCACTGAGATGTTTTGAGAGTTAAGGACTTCTCTATAAAATCTCTCTTTAACTTGATAAATTTACTAAAGAATTTCATGGAAACAGGACTACTTAGGGATTCCTTAATCTGTACAATATATGAAAATTAACTAAGAACAAAGAAATAAAAGTGATAAAGTTTATAAACTACTTGAATCGCATACATTCATATAATCATTTAGGTTCATACGATATGGATCCCTTACCAAATTTAAAAATAAATCTCTCCTTTTTGTACTTAATCTTATTGAGGGCAAGATAGTAAGGAGAAAGTGGAATGGTTGCCACCCCAAGAAGGTTCCAGCATTCTCAAGGATGAGGATTGGACTCATGTTTTCCCAAGTATCTTTTATAAAGACACCTAATTAAGCCTACTCTTTCCCAAGCAAGAAAAGCTAACAAACTTTTCCATGGAATAAACCTTAGGGAGAGACTCTACTAAATCATTTCTGTCATCAATTAACATCCAAAAGAGAGTCATTAGTTCTACATTCTCTTTCATAATTCTGTCTCAATGAAGGCTAGCTCTTTTCAAGTGAAGGGTGGCCTGTTTTTCCTTAAAAAACTTTAACCGCACAGCGCCATCAAAAAGTTGTTTACATTTGTTAGATAAGTCATTATATTATTTAACTAGCCTTTTAATTTTCGTATTCATTTAGAGCTCCATATTCATGCTCTTTTCATAAAAGGTATCATGATATTGTGTGCTTTTTCCTTTAACTAAAATATTAACTTATCAATTAAAAGCTAAGAAGGAGGTCTTAAACATTTAAATAAAGAACTCCATACCTGGGAGGCTGAAACATAAGAAATGAGAGTCTGAGATTTATCCTTTGGCTGATGACTAGAAGGAGCATTATCTTTCAGAGAAAAGTCCTCCTTAGTAGTGTCCTGAGGATCGGTAAAGCCCACATCATGAGCAGACAAGTCTAAATTATTGTCACCTATCTTTTGGATCTGAAGGACCCTTCCCATTGTCATCACGCTCATCATGATCATCATGTCATCATCGTCGTCATGTCCTTCTTTATCAAATTCTATCTCCTCGGCAATTGGGAGATCGTCAAATGTTAGCAACTTTTTGGCATCGACCTTTTCCTCGGTAGGAAATTCTTCTTGAAGAGATCTTTTATCTTTCCTTAGTATGAGAATTCTTTTGATCTTTTCATTCCAATATGGATAGGATGGAAAGTCTAAGTCTGGGCATCTTCGAATGTTATCGGCATATGCCATAAACAAAGCTTTCTCATAGCACTTCTCAGTAATCTTGGAGAGAGCGTTATTGAGGAAAAAGGCGACTTTCTCTAGGGCATCCTTAATAATATTATTTGAATAAGTCAAGATTTCAATTTTCTGTTATAGCTTACCCTTTAGAAATTTATTCTTATCAATTAATTTAGCTTTCTCTTTGTTGACCTTTTCATTCTTATTGGCTAGTTTGCCTTCTCTTTGTCAGCCTTTTCAAGATCTACCTTTAATTTTTTCACTTCTTCCTCTAATAATTTCCCAAATTTTTTTCTCGTCAAGAGATGAAGCAAGATTATCTTTTTCAAAAACAGCTACATACCTTGCTATGGTGATATCAATTATACTATTGTTAAGCAAGAAAATTTGACCTTTAAGTTCGACCACTCCATTATAAGGTCCTTAAAAAGCCTCTTGAAAGGATAAACATATGCTTGGCTGACTAAAATGGCAAATATAAGTCAGAATAGTATATACAGAGCTAAAAATATTAGACTAAACAAACAAAAAAGAATGCGTACCAATAGTAGCTATTTAAGAATGATACTAAAATGGTCTTTTGGGTGAACTAAAGGCTGCAATGGCACGAGCGATGTCAACGAGGGAGATTGAGCAACCAGGTGGAGAAGACCCCGAAAATTTACAACTGAAGAATGAGTCTAAGCTTTTGAAAGAAGAGGATAATTTGGAGAAGGAAAAGGACCAGGATTAGCGCATAGGCCACTGATTGTTGTTGGAGAAGTAGGAAAGGAAATATTTAGAAGGGACTTGGGAGTATGGTCTCCTTTGTTTGTTTTTGGGCTTTGTCTAAATTTGCTGCATAAGGACTAGAATCAATAGTCGCATATGCCTCCTCATCCACAACAACATGAGTAAAATCACCTACGAGTTTAGCCTTTTTGCTCGGGGAAGGAGATGGAATATCGATAGGATCATCATTGCTCTCTTTCCTTTTTATTTCCTCAATTGCATTGGCAATGGAGTCCTCAATAGAAATTGGATTGCTCAGTTGAGATGGGGCAGGAGCTTCATCTTTATCTCCCCTCTCTTTGGGAGCATCATTTTTAACTTATGTCTATTTAGAAGCAATGATAGGAGCAAATTAGCCTAAAAAAGAAAGAAGTTAATAAGATAATAAGATTAGGTATTTAATGCTAATTATATTAAAAATTTACCAATGGGTTCAAGTAGAACCGAGGAAGAAGCAAAGATAGTGTTTTGATTGCTGATAACTATTGATCGTTCCCTTGAACGTTTCTTTTCACCAACGGAGGTTTCTTAAGTATTTTATGGCAATGTAATATCAAGGATTCTTGATGGATATTCAATTCCATCAAAAGTGTAAACCTACCACCCGTACTCTAGAAAGCTAGAGTCAGGGATTTGATAATGTCACTAGCAAAGGAGCTTGGTAGTATAGAAGCAGAATCTGAAAGAAAACATTCATCATAAGAGAGTGATAGATATGATATGAATGATAGAAAGTAGAAACTTACTAACAACAGAGAAAGTTCCCCTAATACTATAGTGTCATTTGACATAGAAAAAATGGGGTTCCCATTCCTTTGTCTTATTGACAGGATTGGTGATTGATCTTTTTGAAAGAGGACGAGTGCGATATAGTGGATTGTCCTGCTGTTCGCCTATTCTTCTAAATATATATTATCGAGGATTTAGCACTTAGAGAAGAAATTTTGGCCTCTCTAGCAAGAATTTCTAAGAAATTCAAATAGATGTATGAGTTCGGAGTCAGCTGAATTGGAGCGATGTTAAGGTGTTTTAGAAATCGTAAGAGAAAGTTAGGAAGAGGAAAATATCCCGAGTGCCATATGTGAAATGGTGTGAAGCCGAAGAACCCTTCTGGAGGATTGTCTATCCTACTGGAAGGACTGGTGGGCTTGGCTATGGCAATGATACCAAAATGCATGAGAATGGAGTCCACTTCTTCTTGAGTGGTAATATATGATGATTTGAGAAGATCATCCCCTTTCTTAAAAGATTGAGAAGCTTTAGGGCCTTTACTGGACTTTTTGATTGCTTTCTTTTTTTCTTTCTTGACTTCCATTTGTCTGCCAGGTGATATTATATCAAATCGGAAAAATATTAGATGCTTTACGAAATTCAGAATGTTCATAATACAATAAAGGCTATTATATGCTAAGACAAAGGATAACCATCAACTATGAACTACCCGATTCATAACATAAAAATGTTTAAGCCTAAATTCCACTATAATATTTATAACAAGTCAATAACCATAAAGTAATCTATGTCGACAAAATGTTTAAAATTTTAGCCAAGTAAAAGTATGTAAATAAATGTTAATATCAAGATGAAGGAATAAATTTATGGTGATTTAATAAATAAAAATGAAAAACCATCCCAAACATATCATGAATCTCATGTTGAGTCAATAAAATTAATGTCAAATAAGTAGAATAATATTGAATGTCGCATTAAGGGCGCTATCAAAAACTATAATGTAATGATATAACAATGCTTTATGTCGAGACAAAAAATAGCCGAAATCAATAAGTATTGCTGAAATAGTTCAAAAATATTCTCATAAAAAGAACTAAGCGTATAAGTAATCCATGAATCTCCTACAACGACTATGTCATGAGAAAACAATGTCGTATAAGATTTAAATAAGAATATTGAGAATAGTTACTGAAGAGGAGTAATAACATACAGTAAGATTATCGGTACCATAGGATAACCCGATAAATCAACACCAGATTCAAACGACAACACTTTAAGCTAATGTCGAATTCATGTATGCTGCACCTATAGCTAGTGATCGACATAATATTTCTCATGACAATAACACTTAGGTTTTGGACAGGTCACCACACTTTTTTGGGTTATTAACGATATTAATATCTCATACTATGATGATTCCTAACTTTTACATTGATTGTTGAAACAATAAATAAAGGGTAAATTAATTAACATCAAACATCCTAATGATGCTAAAGGCATCAATTTCGGCATAAAGAAGAGTAATACTAGGTTTCGGGTTTAATAAACCCCTTACTTTGTCATTAATCAAGAATCTCACAGGCATCCAAATTAATGTCACCTAACCCTAACTTGTCTAATAAAAATTTAAGCAACTTAGAAATTTAAAACTAACTCCTTCATAAGAATAACAAGATGTCAATTTAACCCATAATTTAAGGATTAACAATCCAGATTTAATCTCAAAACATAGTGTCTAAACCTAGATGTCAGTTCAAAATCTAAAACCTAAATAAATCCTTAATAATGATGCGACGACCCGAATTTCTGACCCCAGAAAGTCGTATCATCTTGAAGAAAGAAAGGGGTGAGAAAATAGAAAAGATAGAGAAGAAAGAACAACAACATCAGAATCTCACAGCGGAACGAATAAATTATATTAATCACATAAGTATTTACATAATATACAACATCAATCAGAGTTATACAGATAATACATCACATAGTAGACAGTTATAGACACCTGTCTAGTTATACAACTCAATACATAAAACAACACAGAGATAATAACACAGAGGAATCTATATATATATATATATACATACACAACGCCGAAGCCTTCTGCTCCATTGCTCCTCCAGAAGTCGTCAAAGCTAACCTGAATCCCTTGTCTACTCGTAAAAATTTGAGTACCCGAGAGTTTATGAAAAACAGAAATAAACTCCGGGTCAGACATGGGTCTGGTGTGAATAACAGGTTAAAGTTGCTTAATTTTGAAAACCTTTGAAACAAAAGGTATCACGTAAGACTCCCCACACATAAACATGGGTAAGTTTTTACCTTACGCTAACCAAAACATTTGATAGAAAATTCAGTGATATTACAATAGGTCTAGGGTTTTCAAGTAAATAGAAAATAGCCGAAATTGATACATGATTAAATTCAAGCTACTAGCCACAAAAGTGGGTAATACAATCAAAAACGTTGGCACTTATTGGATTTTGGATTCCATACAATGGCAGGGCTACTGGGGTACCGCCCGTCACAGTACGTGGCCTAGATCAACGTACCGAGGAGTACGCCCGCTCCCCTGCAACACAAGGCCGGAACCATTCCTTACTGAACAGTCCCGAACAATATAGCCCTGGCAGTTGGAGCTCAAAACTGCCCACACAACCCCAAAAAAAGGGACATCTAGACTGGGGAAAATCTCATCCTACTTGGGCATGACCCACCTAACCTTGCTGCACCTCCCCTGTTTTAGCCATTCCCGGTTGATGAGGCTTGAGGCGCGATTACCTTTAGAGAACACATCTCTTAGAAAGCTCATCGCCCACCTGATGATGTTCTGAAAGCATTCAATCCATACAAGTTCGTTCCGAGTTCGAACGAAACCGAAGGCATTATCTCGTTACACTCATTTTGGAATCACCTTCAGAGTTAACGACGATAACCCTTGCATCTGAATCTTCACTTGAGAATTTACGACCTAACGATTAATTTGGATCGATGTGGTTTTCGGATGTCCAAATATGGAAACCCGATCCCGGTCTCATCGAAATCCAAACGCCATCTTTTAAGGCCAAGTTGTTTTAAAGTTTAAAACAATTCAGTTCAATTATCCATATACACACAGATAGATAATTCACAATATCATAATAGATAATCAACATAAACAGATAATCTATATTATCATCACAATAGATAATCCATATTATCATCGTACTTAAATCAGAGCATACCTATCACATAGCATTCATTAATCTCATATTTGAGATCTCAACCCATTCAAGGTAAACAATATCATCAATCCATATATAAGCAATCAAATCAGCTATAATTAATTTAAAATAAATTAAACTAATTATATCATCTCTAATTAATTTAAAGTAAATTAAATTAATTACTTCACTAGTTAAAATCTTGCTTATATATCTATTAATTAATTGTCCATCAATTAATTTCTCACCATCCAATTATTCAATTTAATTAATCACTCTTGATTAATTAACTTTAATTACATCCAAGTAATTATCCTTTAATTTATTTTCACAAATTAATTAACCTTAACTAAATACGTAAATTAACCTCTAATTACTTATTAAATTGATTAACTATAATTAATTACTTAAATCTTTAATTACACTAATTAATTTCTCTTTAATTACTTATTATTGGTTAGTTAATCTTAATTGATCAATCCTTAAATTCATCATTTAATTATATTTATAAATGATTTCTAATTCATCTTAATTAATTACCCTTTTAAATCAATTACCTTAAGTAATTAATCTCAATTAAATCACATTTATTAATCACCCCTGATTAATACCATTCAGTAATTAAGTACCTTTAATTACTCCATCAAATAAATTAATTACCCCTTAATTAATTATCTCTAATTAATCCCTTGATTAATTTCATAAGGTAATTATACTTAAATTACTTCCATCATTAAATCACCTTAAATTAATTACATCCAGTAATTATCATTAATTACTTCCCTAAGTAATTATACTTATCCCATCATCAAATAATTATTTAAATTAATTAAACTTAATTAATTAACTTAAACAATTCATATTAAACTGAATTAATTACAATGTGTAGTTAATTACTTAATTACTTTTATTAAGTAATTATACTTAATCAATTTACAATTTTATCTTAAGTTAATTAATCTAACTAGTTATCAAAATTAATCACACAAATTCATTATTTAAATAATTCTAGTTAATGACCTTTATTAACTATTAATAATTCTTTGAATATATTTTTTTTTAAAGAAATTAACTAAGATTAATCATTATTAGTTACCATTTATCTAATTTAATAACTCATTAATTAATCATTAATTATTTCATTAATTTATTACTAACCGTAATTTAAATTCAATCTTATTTAATTAATGATCCTTAATTACTAATTAATTTACCCTAAATTAATTAACTCAAACTTTAATTAACTAATTTAAACTCTTAATTACTAAATTAATAAATCTAAATCATTACTTATCCATTCTAAATTAATTTAATAATTACAAATCATTAAATCTTCATTTATTTAAAGATAAAACATTTTTATTTTTAATGATCAAATTATCATTAACGAGGCATTTAAAAACAATTTTAATTATAATTTACTTTTTAAATTTCATTTTAAATTTAAGATTTAAAATGAAAATAATTGAACTTTAACAAAGTTCGTACAAATTTCAAAACTCTTTTAAATTCATAAGTTAAAGAATTATTTACCTTAATATGGAAGTTTAAAAGAATTTAAAACAATATTCCATTTTAAATTCAAATCAATTTAAAAATTCACTTTATGATTCAAACTAATTTAAATCTTAAAACTTCTTTTATTTCAAACTCAGATTCCCATTTACATTTGAAATCAGATTTAAACTTAGGTTTAAATCTCAATTTTTGTTTAAAGTTTTACTTTGAAATACAAAACTATTTAACCCTTTTAAAGTTGTTTCAAATAATTTAAATTTGTTTTTTAAAAACTTTATTTTATTTTAGAATTGAGATTCAAACTGCAATTGAATCCAACTTAAACCTTGATTTAAATCTAGTTTACAGCTCTAGTTCACATTTTAAATTCAGTTTAAATTGTTTTTAAACTTACAGGTTAAAGCCTGTAACCAAACATTTACTCGAGACCCTAGCATTTTACTTCGAGTCAAATTTGAACATACTCGAGTAAAAACCCTCAACAACGCGCGTATTCACTCGAGTCCCATTCGTGACCAAACCAAAAAAAAACACACAGCATCCACCAGTGAACACCGTGCATATGCACGGTGGCTCCGGCCTTCATTGGCCATCGACGATGATCGAAACTCGTCAGAGAACAACATAGCAACCCACTCCACTCATCAAATCGAACCTCAACACTCGAAATCAAATTCGAGGCCACGACCCAAACCTGGAATACATCAGAGCATCGCCACCTGAGAACCTATCACCGCCTCACCTGAAAAATTCCGACCACCTGAAGTTCTACAGCTCCGGCTATGTTTGCTTCCACGTCCAGCTAACATCCCCCCGAAGTTTCGACACACTCGATCCTACCCTCTGAAATGATCGATTAATTACACAAAGCCAAAACTAGAGTTCTAAAATGAAAATCACTGTCGCAACTTTCCTGGTGAAATTCATCACCATCCACCATTTTTCTCAGAACCCCTACTCATTCTTCTATCACCAGAAGAAACCCCGGTCTCCCCGAAACTCGAGATCACTAGAAAACTCTTAAATACCCATTTCTGTTCAAACCAGAAATGTACTCTAATCCCATCACAAAAAACTTTTAATTTTAGTTTTATAAATCAAGTTTTAATTCGAGCATTTGATTTATATACCTGAATCCGTGAAACATTTAAACTGGAATTTGACTTATTTAAGTTGCACTGTTGTTTTATTTATTTCCAGAGTAAATACAGATTATTTCAACTTAAACAAATTTTTAAACCTAAAACTATGGTATAACAAAAAAACTTTGTTCAAGACTTAAATCTTAACAAAATTTGGATAAAGAGCAACTGATTTTTGTTTGTAGAATTTGAACCTAGAACTAGAATCAGAGAAGAAGAACACAGTTCACAGCATGCACACCAACATATTTATGCATAAACACAGAGCTTTTACTTTTAAATGAATTCATAAAACATATGTTTTCAGAGATGAATATGCAACATAATTATATACTTGAACTATTTAGATTGTGATGTTACTCACCGATTTGAAGAATGAAGACAGATCTTTGAAAACTATTTTGAACTTCTAAAACTGTAATATATTTTTGCTTTGATCTTCCTGTTTTAAAACTCCTTGCTATTGTTTAGTTGTATGATGTTGTTTATGGATATTCTTTCTTTTCTTGCTTTCTGGTTTGCTAAGTTATGAAAGAAAATGGAACAAAGAGCATTACATATATATAGAGGAGACAGGCTTTGTATAGGGAGATGTCTTCTGGTATAGGCTATTTAGTTTGTTCAGAGATATTTTCTTTACTTTTGTTTTATCAGGCAAGATTATTTTATTTTGGAGGCTGAATTGAGTTTATACATTTCGGCTGAAATGATTTTTATACATTTCTAGTAGACCAAATGGTGTGCTAGTATTAAATGAAATGTCCTTCATGTTGTGTACATGTCTTATTTTGTATGTATTAAGATATTTTATCTTTTCTCTTATTTCTTTCTTTGTTCTTGCATACTACCTTACAGGCTACATTCATATATAATTTACTTGCCTAGCTTGCTTTATATCCTATGTACATATATTTCTTTACATACTTTGTTCTAGCGTATATTCTTACAGGCAAGATTTATTACAAAGCCTGGTTGCTTTTATACTTATATGGAGTTGTTTTAGTTACTGTTATGAATTTCTAACTTAAGCATTTAATTCAATTTCTAACCCAATTGCATATTTTTGTCTTTCTTTTTACTTTAAAACTATAAAATACTTAATTTACTTATTATTATTATTTTATTTTCATACTTATGTTAATATCATACATTTGATTTATACTTAAGTTTAATATTTATAAAGTTTTATTTTATTTTAAACATTGTTGAAAGATTTTATTTTAAATTTACAAATGATAGCTTTCCAAAATACATATATACATATACATATATATATATATAAATTTTAAAATAACAATTTCTATTTGTATTAAAAATCCATTTATAAAGACATTCATCATTTATATTGTTTAAATGTAACTCATTATTAAATTAAAATAATTCATAAAAGAATTTGTCTCTTATTTAATAAATTACCTATTTTATCAAGCTATATTTAAAAAGGACAAAACAACTCTTTTTGTTTAAATTTAAATCTAGGCTAGAATTATTTTTATACAAATTAACTTTTATCCTAAGTATCTTAAAATTATATGGTTATTTAATAGCTAAATATTAATTTAATTCAAATTTCAAAATTACCAAAAATATTAGAATTAGAAGACATGACTTTATTTATTAAATTAAAAACAAAGTTTATCTATTTACAATATATACAAATATGTATATATTACAAAAAGAAAACAATTTATTAGCCTTTAAAGATAAATTATCAGTTTAAATATTTATTTTAAAGAAGATTATTAAATCTAATTCAAATTCATTATTAACATTATTGTCAAATCAATTAAATTTTGACATAAATTATTAAATTGTTATTGTCAAAATTTCCGAGATATCACACTCCTTCCCCCTTAAAAGAATTTCTTCCCCGAAATTAAAACAAAGGTAATTTAATAATCTAATTAAAAATTAATTTTAAAAACACCAGCATATATCAATCATATGCGAACAACCATAGCAACCCGTTCATCCAATCAACAAATCTAATTATCCAGATAAAATTCTGGATAGAATTTTCTCGAGTTTCCCAAGTATAAATAGCAGGATACTCACTCTACAGAATCCAAACAATCAATACTACTGAGCTACAAAACTTCCACTCTTCTAGATCTACAAAACAAATCAAGATATCAGACTACAGACAAGTCTGAATCAACAACCAAAGCTCCCTGAACTGCTAGTTCGACAACCAGAGATAGATCTTACACGTACTCCCTCAGAGATACGTGAAACACAACGAATTCCAGTTATCCAAACTGACAATTCAATCCTGAAGACCAAACACTTATCCAAAATAGAATCTTTGATTTCGGAATCCAAATTCCTCCGTCTCTTATCCACAAAACTCTTCGGACGATCTTGTGCTACCTACATCTTTCATGATCAGCTCAACCCTTACTGATGCCCTTAGAAACAAACTGAACCAAAGACAATCCAACAAAATGATCTTTCCAATATCAACCAAACTCAGAACACAAATTCTATTCCAAATCGAAAAACAGAACTCACTTCTCCCATCCAGAAAAGATAAAACAGGTGCACTCCAATCTGGCCTCAGATCCTAAAAAAATTCCTGTAGAACTCTCTAATCCAAACACTGCAAAATCCAATTGCTTCCAAACTAAAAAAGCTGCCACCATGCTTCCACTATGCAACTCTGACTGAACAGATGTAAATGCTGAAGTCGAACATAGACTGGACAACATATTCCAAAAATAAAGTTCACATATCCAAAAATAAAACTCAGAAGTTCCTCCAAAACCCGAGCTACTCCACCAAACTCATTCTCCAAAAATCATCCTACTACTAAGCTGAACCAACGGCATACCACTCCTGGAATCCAGCCGATACCAAACTCAATCTTCAGACACGGACAAAACTCACATCCAGAAAAATTCTAAACCCAAGAGAAACTCAAACAATCGCAAGTCACTTTTTTGATCCACCAAACCAAATCCAAGGAAAACTGTACTCCCTTTACCAAACAGAATAGCTTACACTTAACTAGCCAACCCATCGAAGAAACGGATCCACTTAATTACTTTTGAATTCCATTCCAGAAAAACTGCTAAGCCAGAAGATCTCTTGCCAACACCAAGAACATTCTAAGCTGCACTGCTGCCATGGATGCTAAAGAATTCCAAATCAAAGCTCTTCGAGAAACTCGGACTTCAAAGCAACAGAAACACTGGCTGAACACAGCCACAACACTTAAGCAGACTCACCTCCTTAACTTGTTCCAAAGGAAACATCTTCGGGAACATCCATAGTCACTGCATCTCATCACGCAGCTACTACTTCCCGAGGTATCAAAAATACATTACTCACTTCTGCCAAGCCGACAGATCCAAACACTCCTCATTCAACTTAAGAAATAGACTCCGAACCTTAACATGTTACCTTCAGAGATCAACGAAGTCCTCCTTCGCTGCAAAGCTCACTCGAGACGGTATTAGATCTACAGTCTCGACAGATACGCTTCCAACCTCAAATATTCAAACTCCAACCAATGATAGTTGCGTTACACACACCACTACCCTATCTACCTTTATAACTTATATTGGAAAACCCGAACAGGTAACCCAACAGATAGGTAGAAACAAATATATACATATATAAAAATTACAAATACGCTCTCTCAAGAAAGAAATCACTCAAGAGCCTAGGTATTCGCTCAACTTAGCGCTCTGATACCAGCTGTGACGACCCGAATTTCTGATCCCAGAAAGTCGTATCATCTTGAAGAAAGAAAGGGGTGAGAAAATAGAAAAGATAGAGAAGAAAGAACAACAACGTCAGAATCTCACAGCGGAACGAATAAATTATATTAATCACATAAGTATTTACATAATATACAACATCAATCAGAGTTATACAGATAATACATCACATACTAGACAGTTATAGACACATGTCTAGTTATACAACTCAATACACAAAACAACACAGAGATACCAACACAGCGGAATACTATATATATATATACACACAACGCCTAAGCCTTCTGCTCCATTGCTCCTCCAGAAGTCGTCAAAGCTAACCTGAATCCCTTGGCTACTCGTAAAAATTTGAGTACCCGAGAGTTTATGAAAAACAGAAATAAACTCCGGGTCAGACATGGGTCTGGTGTGAGTAATAGGTTAAAGTTGCTTAATTTTGAAAACCTTTGAAACAAAAGGTATCACGTAAGACTCCCCATACATAAACATGGGTAAGTTTTTACCTTACGCTAACCAAAACATTTGATAGGAAATTCAGTGATATTACAATAGGTTTAGGGTTTTCAAGTAAATAGAAAATAGCCGAAATTGTTACATGATTAAATTCCAGCTACTAGCCACAAAAGTGGGTAATACAATCAAAACCGTTGGCACTTATTGGATTTTGGATTCCATACAATGGCGGGGCTACTAGGGTACCGCCCGTCACAGTACGTGACCTAGATCAACGTACCGAGGAGTACACCCGCTCCCCTGCAACACAAGGCCGGAACCATTTCTTACTGAACAGTCCCGAACAATATAGCCCCGGCAGTTGGAGCTCAAAACTGCCCACACAGCCGAAAAAAAGGGACATCTAGACAGGGGAAAATCTCGTCCTGCTTGGGCATGACCCACCTAACCTTGCTGCACCTCCCCTGTTTTATCCATTCTCGGTTGATGAGGCTTGAGGCTGCGATTACCTTTAGAGAACACATCTCTTAGAATGCTCATCGCCCACCTGACGATGTTCTGAAAGCATTCAATCCATACAAGTTCATTCAGGGTTCGAACGAAATCGAAGGCACTATCTCGTTACACTCATTTTGGAATCACCCTCAGAGTTAATGACGATGATCCTTGCACTCCGAATCTTCACTTAATAATTTACAACCTAACAATTAATTTGGATCGATATGGTTTTCGAATGTCCATATATGGAAACCCGATCCCAGTCTCATCGAAATTCCAACGCCATCTTTTAAGGCCAAGTTGTTTTAAAGTTTAAAACAATTCAGTTCAATCATCCATATACACACAGATAGATAATTCACAATATCATAATAGATAATCAACATCAACATAAACAGATAATCTATATTATCATCACAACAAATATCCATATTATCATCATACTTAAATCAGAGCATACCAATCACATAGCATTCATTAATCTCATATTTGAGATCTTAACCCATTCAAGGTAAACAATATCATCAATCCATATATAAGCAATCATATCAGCTATAATTAATTTAAAATGAATTATATTAATTATATCATCTCTAATTAATTTAAAGTAAATTAAATTAATTACTTCACCATTTTAAATCTTTCTTATATATTTATTAATTAATTGTCCATCAATTAAATTCTCTTCATCCAATTATTCAATTTAATTAATCACTCTTGATTAATTAACTTTAGTTACATCCAAGTAATTATCCTTTAATTTATTTTCACAAATTAATTAACCTTAACTAAATACATAAATTAACCTCTAATTACTTATTAAATTGATTAACTATAATTAATTACTTAAATCTTTAATTACACTAATTAATTTCTCTTTAATTACTTATTATTGGTTAGTTAATCTTAATTGATCAATCCTTAAATTCATCATTTAATTATATTTATAAATGATTTCTAATTCATCTTAATTAATTACCCTTTTAAATCAATTACCTTAAGTAATTAATCTCAATAAAATCACATTTATTAATCACCCCTGATTAATATCATTAAGTAATTAAGTACCTTTAATTACTCCATCAAATAAATTAATTATCCCTTAATTAATTATCTCTAATTAATCCCTTGACTAACTTCACAAGGTAATTATACTCAAATTTCTTTCATCATTAAATCACCTTAAATTAATTACATCCAGTAATTATCATTAATTACTTCCCTAAGTAATTATACTTATCCCATCATCAAATAATTATTTAAATTAATTAAACTTAATTAATTAACTTAAACAATTCATATTAAACTGAATTAATTACATTGTGTAATTAATTACTTAATTACTTTTATTAAGTAATTATACTTAATCAATTTACAATTTTATCTTAAGTTAATTAATCTAACTAATTATCAAAATTAATCACACTAATTCATTATTTAAATAAATAATTCTAGTTAATGACCTTCATTAACTATTAATAATTCTTTGAATTTTTTTTAAAGAAATTAACTAAGGTTAATCATTATTAGTTACCATTTATTTAATTTAATAACTCATTAATTAATCTTTAATTATTTAATTAATTTATTACTAATCATAATATAAATTCAATCTTATTTAATTAATGATCCTTAATTACTAATTAATTTACCCTAGATTAATTAAATCAAACCTTAAGTAACTCATTTAAACTCTTAATTACTAAATTAATAAATCTAAATCATTAATTATCCATCCTAAATTAATTTAATAATTACAAATCATTATATCTTCATTTATTTAAAGATAAAACATTTTTCTTATTAACGATCAAATTATCATTAACGAGGTATTTAAAAACAATTTTAATTTACTTTTTAAATTTCATTTTAAATTTAAGATTTAAAATGAAAACAATTTAACTTTAACAAAGTTCGTACAAATTTCAAAACTCTTTTAATTTCATAAGTTAAAGAATTATTTACCTTAATATGGAAGTTTAAAAGAATTTAAAACACTATTCCATTTTAAATTCAAATCAATTTAAAAAATAACTTTATGATTCAAACTAATTTAAATCTTAAAACTTCTTTTTTTTCAAACTCAGATTCCCATTTACATTTGAAATCAGATTTAAACTTAGGTTTAAATCTCAATTTTTATTTAAATTTTACTTTGAAATTCAAAACTATTTAACCCTTTTAAAATTGTTTCAAATAATTTAAATTTGTTTTTTAAAAACTTTATTTTATTTTAGAATTGAGATTCAAACTGCAATTGAATCCAACTTAAACCTTGATTTAAATCTAGTTTACAGCTCTAGTTCACATTTTAAATTCAGTTTAAATTATTTTTAAACTTACAGGTTAAAGCCTGTAACCAAACATTTACCCAAGACCCTAGCATTTTACTTCGAGTCAAATTTGAACATGCTCGAGTAAAAAGCCTCAACAACTCACGTATTCACTCGAGTCCCATTCCTGACCAAACCAAAAAAAACACACAGCATCCACCAGTGAACACCGTGTATATGCACGGTGGCTCCAGCCTTCATTGGCCATCGACGACGATCGAAACTCGTCAGAGAACAACACAACAACCCACTCCACTCATCAAATCGAACCTCAACACTCGAAATCAAATTCGAGGCCACGACCCAAAACTGGAAAACATGAGAGCATCGCCACCTGAGAACCTGTCACCGCCTCGCCTGAAAAATTCCGACCACCTGAAGTTCTACAGCTCCGGCTATGTTTGCTTCCACGTCCCAGCTAGCACCCCCCCTCCCCCCGAAGTTTCGACACACTCGATCCACTATACCCTCTGCAATGATCGATTAATTACACAAAGCCAAAACTAGGGTTCTAAAATGAAAATCACTGCCGCAACTTTCCTGGTGAAATTCATCACCATCCACCATTTTTCTCAGAACCCCTACTCATTCTTCTATCACCAGAAGAAACCCCGGTCTCTCCGAAACTCGAGATCACCAGAAAACTCTTAAACACCCATTTCTAGTCAAACTAGAAATGCACTCTAATCCCATCACAAAAATTTGTAATTTTAGTTTTATAAATCAAGTTTTAGTTCGAGCATTTGATTTATATACCTGAATCCGTGAAACGTTTAAATTGGAATTTGACTTATTTAAGTTGCACTGTTGTTTTATTTATTTCCAGAGTAAATACAGATTATTTCAACTTAAACAAATTTTTAAACCTAAAACTATGGTATAACAAACAAACTTTGTTCAAGACTTAAGTCTTAACAAAATTTGGATAAAGAGCAACTGATTTTTGTTTGCAGAATTTGAACCTAGAACTAGAATCAGAGAAGAAGAACACAGTTCACAGCATGCACACCAACATATTTATGCATAAACACAGAGCTTTTACGTTTAAATGAATTCATAACACATATGTTTTCAGAGATGAATATGCAACATAATTATATACTTGAACTATTTAGATTGTGATGTTACTCACCGATTTGAAGAATGAAGACACAGCTTTGAAAAATGTTTTGAACTTCTAAAACTGTAAAATATTTTTTCTTTGATCTTCCTGTTTTAAAACTCCTTGCTATTGTTTAGTTGTATGATGTTGTTTATGGATATGCTTTCTTTTCTTGCTTTCTAGTTTGCTAAGTTATGAAAGAAAATGGAACAAAGAGCATTACATATATATAGAGGAGACAGGCTTTGTACAGGGAGATGTCTTCTGGTATAGGCTATTTTAGTTTGTTCAAAGATATTTTCTTTACTTTTGTTTTATCAGGCAAGATTATTTTATTTTGGAGGCTGAATTGAGTTTATACATTTCGGCTGAAATGATTTTTATACATTTCTAGTAGACTAAATGGTGTGCTAGTATTAAATGAAATGTCCTTCATGTTGTATACATGTCTTATTTTGTATGTATCAAGATATTTTCTCTTTTGCCTTATTTCTTTCTTTGTTCTTGCATACTACCTTACAGGCTACATTCATATATAATTTACTTGCCTAGCTTGCTTTATATCCTATGTACATATATTTCTTTACATACTTTGTTCTAGCATATATTCTTACAGGTAAGATTTATTACAAAGCCTGGTTGCTTTTATACTTATATAGAGTTGTTTTAGTTACTGTTATGAATTTCTAACTTAAGCATTTAATTCAATTTCTAACCCAATTGCATAATTTTGTCTTTCTTTTTTACTTTAAAACTATAAAATACTTAATTTACTTGTTGTTATTATTATTTTATTTTCATACTTATGTTAATATCATACATTTGGTTTATACTTAAGTTTAATATTTATAAACTTTTATTTTATTTTAAACATTGTTGAAAGATTTTATTTTAAATTTACAAATCATAGCTTTCCAAAATACATATATATACATACATACATATATATATATATATATAAATTTTAAAATAACAATTTCTATTTGTATTAAAAATCCATTTGTAAAGACATTCACCATTAATATTCTTTAAATATAACTCATTACTAAATTAAAATAATTCATAAAAGAATTTGTCTCTTATTTAATAAATTACCTATTTTATCAAGCTATATTTAAAAAGGACAAAACAACTCTTTTTGTTTAAATTTAAATCTAGGCTAGAATTATTTTTAAACAAATTAACTTTTATCCTAAGTATCTTAAAATTATATGGTTATTTAATAGCTTAATATTAATTTAATTCAAATTTCAAAATTACCAAAAATATTAGAATTAGAAGACATGACTTTATTTATTAAATTAAAAACAAAGTTTATTTATTTACAATATATACAAATATGTATATATTACAAATAGAAAACAATTTATTAGCCTTTAAAGATAAATTATCAGTTTAAATAATTATTTTAAAGAAGATTATTAAATCTAATTCAAATTCATTATTAACATTATTGTCAAATCAATTAAATTTTGACATAAATTATTAAATTGTAATTGTCAAAATTTCCGGGATATCACAAATGATTCATGAATAAAGCTTCTTAATTCAGGACAAGCGATGAAGTTAAAATTGAAGGTTATATCATAGTATTAGCTTGAATGTCTGAGATTTAAAGTTTTGAATGATTTTGAGAATTTTGAAAAAAAAAATTACTTGATTTGATTCATAGTAAAAGAAGAATGAAGAAGAAGCCTAAGTATTTATTGAGAGGAAGAAAGAGAACCGATGCCGTTAGATCAAATTTAAATAAGAGTTTGGATCTACATGGAATAACAAAAGGTAGCGAACACCATTATCGAGATATTTACTTGAAAAGTAAATGCTTTCTTTATACTAGAGGGAAAATGTTAGTATTACTACTAACATTGATTCCAAAGGCGTGAGGGCATGTCGACAACAAGAGTGCTGAGATCAAAGAATCTTACAGCCAAAGGAGTTCATCAATGCGATATGGAATATTGAATACCACCAACACACATGACATCAATGTTGCACACCATTACCTTTATTCGACAAGGGCCATTGGATGATGTAGCATTCACGAAAAAGAATTATCAAATAGAAGAGCACCTCACATCAGTAAATAAAAATGAAAGTATGGAAGTGGCATGTTGTCAAAGCCAACGTCAAAGGCCCACAATGATGCCTCATATCACCAAGGTCACTCTCCATCCATAAAGCCGAATCAATAATGATGTATCTTTCATACAACCAGTGGATGATTGCATGAAGCTAGTGCCATATCACAACAAAGCAATGATGATGTCGGAGAGTGCCATGTCGTAAGCCACCATTCAAAAAGGTTGAATGCATCATCAAAGAAAGGGCAGATATCGCATCTAGTCAATGCTCAACACGAAAGTATGGCGTTAACATTTTTTCAATTGACGTCTCTCCTCTCTGATGTCACTCCTCACCAATTCCGCCTCTTACTGATGTCGCCACTTAGGCAATGATGTACCTCTTCAATGCTACCTATTATCAATACCTCCCATCAGCAAAACCATCTATTATCAATACTGCCTGTTATCAATGCTGCTTATTATCAATACAGTGCCTTAACGATGCCATATTTCACCAATATACAAAGGGACAATGTAGACTATTAAAACAAAGAATAACGCTGAGTGAGATGAACCTTGATGTCAGAGTACTAGCATGACATATGGCATCTATGCAACACCTTACCACACCATTCCAACCCAGGGGCATGGAGGAAGAGGCGAATGTTTCTTTTCTCACTTCTTGTATTTTAAACTTTGTAACCCTAAATCAATTTGAGGATTTTGGTGCTAACTGTACCTTTTGACCAATCGCACATAAGTCCTTGCATATTCAACCATTGCATAGCATATGAATAAAGATATTATGACTGATAGCTTGTTTCGAGTTCCAAAGTACTTGTGATTTTTATATCATAACTTGCTTCAAATTCTTAAACATTCATGGTCTCTATTTCTACTTGCATGAGATTGTTCTACATTGGTTGATGGCTTCAACATGAGTTTGAGCAAAGCTTCGATTAACAATTTATGACTTCATTATAGACTTGAACGTACAAAACCAATTTACCTAACCCTCTCTTAACTAAGTGTCACTTTTTCCAACACTCGATGTGGTCTATAAGGGTTAATCAAACCTTCTCTGATCCAAACTTCTCTTTCTTTACACTTTTTGGGTATAAGCGAAGAAATTTGTTAACAACCATTATATACACTTCATATACATTCAAATAATAAGTTTTCTCACCCTTCAACAAGTATAAAATCAAGCTCAAGCCTTGACCTAGCTTTCTTCTTCCTACCTCAACCTTTCAAGCTCCAAAACTACCTCTTATCTTCACCTTGCTCTCGGCCTAAGGCACGAAATGCCTTATATAGCTCACAACCCTAGGGTGTTTTGAGGTTTGTGTTCCAAATATTTAGGTTTTAAGATTCTAATAGTTTTTTATGTTGTTGTAAGCCATATACCCAAGTTTGATAAATTTGGATGTTGAATTGCTTTAAGTAGAAGAGATAAGAGATGAAGAGACTTGCTTTTTGTGTATAAAACATAAAAAGGATTTGTGCACCCTTTAGTGTACTTATATAAGCAACACAAGAGGTTACCTTGCCTTCCTTCCATTATCTTAAGCCGGCCAAACCCCTCACCCCTCATGTGACTTGCTTTCCACCTTGCATACAAAAGATAATTTCTAGTTTAAAATATCTTCTACCTAAAATATCTCCTTCCTTTTAAAAGCTTTCCAAAACAAAATTAGTTAACCATATTTCATTAACATATTTTTATTGGTTATTAATGAATTCATGTGTTATCTAACATATATACCAAATTTGGATAACTTATATTGAATAAAAAACTGTTTATCGTTAAAATAATTTTCGGTCACATTATCGATATTTCTTCAATGTATTTATTTTTATAAACAAATTTCAAAAACTAGTTTCCTATCATTAGTTAATAATTAAAAAGAGTTTAAAAAGGTCATAAAATCACTTTTATAACACTGAACCATATTTTAAAAGTTACAATATATAAAGACGAAAGTGTTCAAATTATGGATCACCACATATTATTGACTTGGATGCCTAGACACCCGATAATGTACTTTGACTTATAGAACACCCATTTGATGATGATAGTACATTAGCATATATTGATGTTATGTGTTTACCATTTGTATGTAAGGACATGTTAGGTATGATTCTCCATACCCTATGTTATATACTATATCAACTTTCATCGTATTTTGATATTGTTGATTGCTCACACCAAACTTTTGACTAACTTGAGGTTGTATGTAGCTAAGTTTGATGCTTTGTCAAGATATGTGATGTTTTTTTATCGACACTCCATTAATGAAGAATAAAATTTTTATCATTGGGTTGAATGATCATCTTGGAGAGAAGCTAATAAGCCATGTTGACTAGAGCTTTGAGAAGGTGGTCAAGAAGCTTTACGACCTGATAGCCTATATCCAGTGCATAAATTTATTGTTTCCAAGGTTAAGCATGGAACAACAATAGAAAAAATCATTTTTAGAACCAGATGGTTAGACGAAGGGAAGTGGGAGCCCACTTGCTACACCTGCAGTGAGACAGGCCATAGTAATAGAAACTGCAAAGGTTAATGCAAGAAGTGTTATAACTACAATCAGTTCAAGCACATTCAGAGGATGTCTCAAGCCAGCTAAGCAGAAGCAGATGGTGAAGGCTTATGCACTAAATGTCATTCCAACTTCGTTGAATGCTCCATCAAGTAAAGAGAAGGGAAAGATATTATTATCCAAGGTATGTTTTTCATTTATGATGTTCCAATATGCGATGACTTCTCTATACCTTCGATGCATATATAGTCGAATGGTGCACTGCTAGAGCATTCGAGCGATGTAGAACTATAGTCTAAGGAAAGAAAAGAAGTGAAGAAGAAAAATATAAGAGAAGAGAAATAAAATATTATACAGCCATAGAATCTGTCATATATTTCACAACGCATCAAATAAAATATAATAACCATCACATTTGATATCAAAGCTTAAGCTACGTTATCAACCTAAGTTGATACCATGGTCTAATAGAGATAGGGTAGGAGATATCTCTTTTGACTAGATGAAGGGTATACCTATATACTAGAGAGTGCATTTTGTTATATATTTTGATTTTTAAAACTGTATGAGCATCGGAGGTATAGGGTGGTCGTCACACAATATGTTTTGTTGGATACAAGGGTTGGACATTCCTTTATATCTAGTGACATGGTAAATAGATTGGGATTAAGATCTGAGATAGCTGACCTACCTTTTATTGTGACTAACCTTATTGAAGGCTTGACTAGCCTATGCGTGGTTTGTCATGGTATTTCTTATCGAGTCATCGGTGTACTTTTGCCCATGATTTATTTGTTTTGGGTTTTGTGAGGTTTGGTATTATATCACACGTAGACTGGCTGAATAAGTATGAGATAGTGGTGGATTATGAGAGGCCATTAGTGACGATATGGACAGATGATGGGTGGAGGATAGAGTTAGGCTGTCTACCTAATGATAAAGTAATAGTTATCTACCTATACCCACGCAAGATCCCGCATTATGAGTTGCCTTCTATGCCTATAGTTGAGGAGTATTCAGATGTATTTGAGGTGGTAAATGGATTACTACCACATAGGGATATAGAGTTCCACATTTATTTAGTAAAGGATTCTAGGCCAGTAGTTATGCCATCGAGGTGTATGGCACCCAATGAGCAGAGGGAACTAGAGGTGCAAGTGAATAAAAATTAAAGGAAGGAGTTCACAAGTAAGAGTATATCCGAGTAGGGTGTACCTATAGTATTCTCGAGTAAGGTAGAAGGATCTTTGATATTGTGTGTAGACTACCTTGAGATAAATAAGGTAATAAAGACGAACAAGTATCTACTTCCATGTATTAATGACTTATTCGATTAGCTCCATGATGCTAAGGCGTTCTCTTAATTGGATCTTGTGAAGGCATTTCATCAACTGAGAGTAGCCAAAGGGATTGTGATGATTACAGTGATCTGTACACCGTTTGGATTTTATGAGTGGCCGGTTATGCCATTTGGGCTAACTAATGAACCGACATACTTTTTTGATCTTAAGAATCGTGTCTTCGAGGATCATCTGAATAAGTTCATGCTTACGTTCGTTGATGGTATTCTTGTCTTTTCCTATATAGAAGAGGAATACAAGACATGTTTGGGGATCATTTTTGAGGTATTGAGAAAACACTGATTAAACGCAAAGTTTTTTAAATGTAATTCTAGAGGAGAGAAATGCAATTTTTGAGTCACATTATTTTCTAGCAAGGAATTGTTTTGGATCATGCAAAAGTTGGAGTAGTCCAAAATTGGGATCGACTCAAGAATGCTATAGATGTGATAAGTATTTTTGGAATCTAAAGATACTATTGATGTTTTACTAAGGACTTCTTAAAGGTAGTGGCACTATTAACCAATTTTACGAAGAAGAATCGCACTTCTTCTTAGGATGCATGGTACTGTGTAGTTAAAGCTTTTAGTGGTTCTATAGCAGTAGAGGTGCAAGATGTTATAGAGGGGATAAAGCAAGGATATAGAAGAAAATAGCAAAGGTGTAAAATGTTTCATTGGCTATAAAAACAAATATCTAAAATTAAATTATTCTCATTCTCACATTATATATATAGGAAATAAAATATTATTTGATCTTACACAAAGTAACCAAAGAATATCATGATTTATGCAAACTAGATTTGGTGATCACAATAAATTTCTAACTTATATTGAGCACCTATACCTCAAATTCAGGTCAGTACCCTAACCTTATTGGTTTGGTTTAAATGAAAATCGGCTAAATCAATCGATGTACATTACTTTTGCTAAAGAGTGTGCTAAAAAGCCTTGATTTAGCGGGTTTAGCAGAAAATAGCAGGGTTAAAGCAGATCTTCTGTTTAATAGTGTTAAATTGAAATAACATAGCGGTCGAAGAGTGTATGCGTTATAGCGAGGATTTAATAGGGATTTAGTGGGGCTTAAACTGCACAATCAAGGTAAGATCATGTGTTTGTAAGTTTGAAAGAGTGGCTGATGAGTGCACCTATATTAGTCATTCTGAGGGGGAATGAGGAGATGACAGTATACGTTGATTTTCATAGTACTAGATTGGGAACGGTATTGAATCATGAAAGTAAGGTTGTCGCGTATGTTAGTGGACAGCTGAAACCACATAAGAGGGGATACCCATACCACGATTTGGAGTTGGTAATGATAATATTTACTTTGAAAAGTTGGACGTACTATGTATTATGAGAAAAATTTGAAGCATTCAGTGATCCTAATCATTGAAGTTCCTCGTCGCCCAAAAGGATCTTAACCTTTGTCATCAGCAATGGTCGAAATTCTTGCCTCCTATGACTTCGGCATTTCCTATACTCCTAGAAAGGAAAATGCAGTTGCTAATGTCCTAAGTAGATGACATGCCATCTTAGGAATGTTGTTCCTAAAATGGATGCAGCTTGATTACATCGCTGGTGATGACTTTAGAACTCCATGTGAGCTAGAGCCAGATATGTTGGCTAGTTTGACAATCATACCTACTCTGATCGAGCAGATCGACGCTATTAAGAGCCATGATCCCTGATTAGATGTGATAATTACTAAGATTAAGAATGGAGTGGAGTCTGAAGATATGAAGTAGTACAAACTTGACCGAGATGGTTGGCACCGTAAGGATGAGAGGTTGTTTATACTTGATGTCGATGGGTAGAGGGATGATGTAACATCCCCCACCCGGAGGTCCAAAACTAACGGCTACTAATGTCACAGTCATCCGTAGTCATTAATCCTCGGCGACCAAATACGGTAATGTTAGATACATTGATATAATGGAAACACATGGATATGGAAAAAAATTAAAATCACTAAACAACTTTCACATTCCATTTCAAATAATTTCAAATTCATTACATAGTCTCATATTTGAGAACCACGTTCATAGAAATTATAATTATTACAATATATGCCAAGAGCGACATATGAAGATGCCCCATTGCATTATCCGAGTCTAAATATGAGCAATTAAACAACTTTGCCTTTATAATAAAACACAGCGGAATTAAGATAGAAAAGAACTCCTACTAGCTAGCTTGTCTCATGCACGTCTCCGGAGGCTTATTCGTCTAAAGAGGTACCTGAAAACCTCAACTATCAAATTACCTAAAGTCAACTAAGCACTCGAGTGTTTAAGGGGAAAACATAAACTTCGAGTCAGACATAAAGCCTGGTATGAATAATTGTAGGATCGATTTCACCCTAAAGGGGGGTGAATAGGGTGGTGTTATTAATTATAGAAATTAATTGCGGAAGCTTATAGAATTATTTCAACACAGATCACAGAATAGTAGCAGCACAGATAATAGCAGAATAAAAATGCAGAAATAGAACGACACAGAATTTATCCAGCTTCGGCAAAACCCTGCCTATGTGCAGCCCCCAAGGTTTCTACTAGAAATTAAGTAGTCACACGCTTACACACGTAAACTCGCGACACCCGCTACTGACTAACCTAACTCTACGCTCAAAACCCTACCACAACTCAGCCACTGAGTTGTGAATTCTCAAACTACGCCATGTAGTTTGTGCCCTAGTCACATGAATAGAAATACAACGGTTTAAAATTTAAAAACAAATTTAAAAAGAAATTTAAGAGCAAAAGACAAAAAAACCCTAATTAAAAATTAAAAGGATCTGCCCGTTCCCATTTTACTTTATTCGGCTCGTTCCTCTTTTTGTTGAGATAATGGATGCTCTTCGTTCTTCTCTTCAGAAATTAGGGTTTTTGTTAATTCGTTGATGGCGATTACAAATGCGAGATTCAACTTGACTTCCTTGCTTTGTAGTTGATTGTCTCTTGAGATTGACTGCTTGATTGAGTTCGTCTCTGCTTTGAATCGGGTACGTGATTTTTGCATTTGATTTCTGGTTTTTAATCCTTGAACTCGATGATCATGAAACTGTCGATGATGTTGCTTATATATAAGTTGATGCCCTTGAATCTTTGTTCGTATCCATTTTATTGAATTCGTCACATGAGTATTTTTGACCATTTGATTTTATTTTAATGCTTTGGATATGTTCTGACTTGTTCATATCGTATATTTCCTTTACTTCACTATCACGGTTTTAGGTTGAAACCATTCGATCCTTCCTTGATTGTTTACGGCAGCTACTTTCCTATTTTATTTGGATTTGATGTTTGACTTTTTCCATTTTTATACATACTTGATTTCTGACTTGGTTCATGATAACTCTAGTCATTTGAATTTATTTGACGACGTTGATTTCTTTTGTGACTTCGGCTCTACAGTTTGTAGTTGCCGTGCACTTTGGTGGCTGACCATCCTGCAGCATATTTCTGTGTCTTCATCACTGTTTTGATTTGAAAAACACCTGCGGCCTCATTTTTGGTTCGAAACTTCGGTCATATTGAACTCTGTTTGCTTTGATCATATTGACTAACTTGGTGCAGTTGATTTGTAGCCTATGGTTCATTGATGTTTATAATTTCAGCCTGCACATGTACTGTAGCATGCATATTGCCATATTGTTTCAGTCTTGAGTCTTGTTCATGTATTGGCTGCGACGAACTTGTACATCTCCATCTGGAGTAGTTTGAACTTGAATCTGGTTCTCTTGTCGTAGTCTTCTCCGACATTACTTGAACCTTTGCTGTTTGGTTGATGTGCATGTGTGTTTTGTTGAAGTGGTTGAGACTGGTTTCTCTGTGGAATATCTGGATGTCTTCATCATTGACTTAGTTTTGTCTTGACCCATTGTTTCGTATTTTCACCATTCATGTATGTTATCACTGCAATGTTCAGTTTGGTTGTAATTGATTTGCACTGTTGTTCCTTTATTTTGTATCTGCATCCTCAGTGACATTTCAGCTGTGTTCAATTGTTGTTGTGCACTGACTTTGGGGTCTTCATATATGTGTATGCATACATTTATCTTTGAGTCTGGGCAATTGTACACTTGGTTACATTCTTGGTTGAAACTGGTCATTCATGTTGTAGTTTGCATTGTCCAGTTTGTAGCTTTGAGTACATGTGTTCACATTGATTATGCTTTTATGGTTTGTTTGTCTAGTGGTACCTGTTCTTTGGCATTCCTGGTTTGAACCATGACTTGATTTTCATCAGTCTGCATTAGCTTGTACTTCAAGCTATATTGAACTCTGTTTTGATGTCAATTTCCTCTGTGTTGCCATATTTCTGATGCACTTGGTCATTCGAGCCTTTGTGCTTTGGTGCTGCAGTTGAGTTGAGTCAATGACTTGACCTTTTGCATTTTGTTTGTGGTTTGGTGCCTTCTTGAATTTGTGCAGTCTTTCGTGAGCATGTTGACTTTTAGTTGGACTGTGCATTACACTTGAGTTGAATCCAGCTTGTAGCTCGGATTTGACCTTGTGTTGAAGTTTGTGACATTATTTTATCGCACTTGAGTTGAATCCGGTATATTGGATTTGACCTGTTCTCACTTGTCCCTGTAAATCAATCAAGTGTATATTTCGGTGTGCATGGCCTTGTGGCATATACATTGATACACTGTGTATGTCACAAGATGTTCGTGTATGATGAATTCAAAGTTAAATGATGACGAACAACCCAAACAACTACGGAAAATATTATTTTCAAAATTCACATTTTATTTTATACTGCAAAAATATTTCCTTTTCAATTTTACTGCATCAATATTTATTTTTGTAGATTGCTCAGATGCTGGATTCAATCTGGAATGAAATTGAAGATAAATTATGAGTGAATGAGGGATATGTAGTGAGGACATTTGTAAATGAAATATTGTGATGTAATTGAATTTATATTGTAATCAATATTGTGTATATATAGTGAGAGCTCGAATTTGTACTATTCATAATTGTAATAAATATTTGTTTGAATTAAAAAGTTCTGTTTGAATTCAAATTTTGTGTTATTTATTTTTATTCAGCAAATATTCATTTAGTCTATGAAAAATAAAATAGTACGTTAACAAATACATTTATACGAACATATATATGTTTATTATCATCAAACAAAAATCATATAATCGCATATTCAACAATCTCCCCCTTTTGATGGTAACAAACATATATTTAAGATTTTGAATATGTTAAATGTATTTGATCATTGATATGCTCTAATTACTCCCCCTATTTAAATGCTTCCTCTCTACACAAAGCTCTCCCTACAAATATGCATACAGTTAAAAATATGCAAATGATCCTAATGCAAATGGAAAATATTTGACTTTTGCTTGATTATATTTGACAAAATCTTAACTTTTCTCTCCCCCTTTTGTTATCAGCAAAAGAGTAATAGTGTTAGAGAAAATAGAGTTAAAGTGATCGATATTGCTCCAACATTAAAACTCAACTGAATATAAATATTAAATTTCAATAAAAACTCAAACAAAAATCATAAATATTTTGTTAGGCGCATATTCCACTCTTAGAATGATGGGAATGATGTCATCATATAAAACCATACAGTTGTGTCTATTTGTGGTAAGTTATATCAGGTATTTGAATATCCACTAACCATGCATAACCGTTAGGACTTTTAAATAAGATTAGTAGTATTCCAATTTCTTTTTTAAAAATGAATTCAAGTATCTTCTAACCACACATAACCGTGAGGACTTTTAAATGGGATTAGAATCAACTTGTTTATTTTAAAAAATCAATTTTGATATGCGTTCCATACGTGCATAACCGTGAGGACTTTTAAATGAGCATGGAAGCACATAACAAATTCCAAGTAATTCACCCATGCATAACCGTGAGGACTTTTAAATGAGAGTGAATGCTTCGGTATTAATTTATTTTTATTATTATTTTTTTACTATATAAATTTTTTCTATTATTTTAAAAAAATGTAAAATGAAAAACGAATGATTCCTGTTTAAAGTACCACATATCGACAAACTATATAGAATTTTGATGAGTGATGGTCGTTAGAAATATGATAGACATAGAGATGGTCATGGAATTTTTACCAACAAAAAGTTTTATAACTCTTGTTTAAATTTCTAAATAAATTTACTAATTGTACCGTCTCGAGTCATAATATATGATAAATATCAACACTCATCACTTTTTCAATCACTATTTATCTTTTCGATAATTATTAGGGAGTCAGATTAGTCAAAATAGTCATTTAAAATCAAATTCAAAAATAATTATGAAATCAATTTTTCAAAATGACTAATCTGAAAATATGGTCAAAAATGATTTTCTCGAGGGGGTTATATGAGAAAAATTTCTGCTACTTGAAAATTATTTGAAAGGAAAAATATGCAAATATTTCTTTGAAAAAAAACGATGCAGTTACTAAATGTCTCTACAAAAATCACGTTCAACTAGTAATTTTTCTATCAACTAGATTACCAGTGTAATCTGCATCTGAATTTCTCTTTCACTCAAAATTATCATTAATTGAATTTGATAGACCATGAAGTGTGCAACAAAAATTTCAAAATCAATTTTAACAGCTTTTTAGATGACATTCTCTTGAATTTGAATTGGAACCGTGTAAATAATCAAAAACCGTGAATATAGAGTTAGCCATATCAAATGTATTATCATCCAACAAAACACTATTTTTAATCCAAACTAATATATATGAAGTGATTCAAATGCTTTAGAGATTTTTATAGTGTTTTTGGCATAAGAATATAATTGGCCAACAATTTTAAATAAGTCAGAATCAAAATCATCAATGTTTCATCATCACATTATTGGCTGATTTAATTCAGAATACGGTGCAGATTATCACATTTAATATATCGTTTAAATAAATATACCATTACCTGCTTTACCTTTACGATATTTTTGTTGTTGTTGTTGTCCATTGTGATTTTGTCACCTTTATACTAGGCTAAGGAACTTTGCTTTGTCGCCCGTTGTGTTTCTCGAACAACCAAAATCCAAAGAACACTGTTGTTGTTCCTTAGCCTGCCACCATACCTACACGATGAAAGATTTTTGTGACCTATTTGTTTTAATAGGTCCATGATTGTTAGTGGCAGAATATTTAGAAAAATAATTTTGTGTAGATCCAAAACTATTTAAAATTGTTCCCTTTGGCACCCAAATTTGTTCAACTTTGAGAGTATTTATATTTGTGCCTTTTGGAACCCATATCGGTATAGTTTTCACATATTTGGGTCTATACCAACAATTATTAATATTGTGTCCATATTTTCTACAAATTGTGCACATTGAATTGACTTGATTAATTTTTCTTTTAACAGGTTCAGATTGATTATATTCAAGTTCTTGTCTAGCCGTATTAACAGTTTGCTTTCCTAATAGCATATTCAACGATTTTTCACTTTTTGAAAATTTGTCTAAAGTCCTTGACAATTGTTGGACTTGTGTTTTTAGAGATTCATTTTTATTTAACAATTGTGTGCACTTTTTAATAGAATTATCTCTCCTAATATTTTCATTTTCTTTCAAAATCAGAATTTCATTTTCAAGTGATTTTATATTAATTTCTGATTTTTTAATTTCTTCTTCATATGTTGGACACTTTTCACACTTAGGGATCCTACTTTGATAGGTTTTAACTAATTAGTCAATTTGTTTATTTAATTCTATCAAAGTATCTTTTTGTGATTCTAGTTTGCATATTTCTCCCTAAGTCGTTCAAAACAGCCATTCACTTCGTGGAAATATACAAGTAATTCTGAATGAGAAAGTTTTGATACCTCACTTGGTTCGTCATCATCACTGTCAGTTATTTCCCCATGAAGACACATGTCTGCTTTCTCACTCTCACTGTTAGCACTTTGATTATCTTCATCACTTGTATTCCACGTGGCTGCAAAACTTCTTCTTTTTGATTTCTTTTCAAAGTCACGTCAATTTTGAGGACAATTGGGCTTGATGTGTCCGGGTTGGTTGCACTTAAGACAGATGATCTTTTATTCTTATGGATTGTCCAATATTTTATTTATTCTTCTTTTCAATTTTTGATTTAGAGCTGGATTTCCGTATTTGTAATTCCACCTTTTGACTTTCTTTATTATCAGCTCCAACTCTGCTGTTCCATCATCACTTTCAGTTGTTCCTTTGAGAGCTATAGATTTCTTTCGAGTATCTCCTCCTTCACGCTCTTCCTTAAATTTCATTTCTAGCTCATAAGTGGTCAGATTTTCGATGAGTTCTTCGACTTTCATTTGTTTCAAATATTTTGATTCTTGAATGGCAGTCACTTTGGCTTCAAAACTTCGTGGAAGGACTCTGAGGATTTTTCGGACTATCTCCAACTCTGTGTATGATTTTCCAAGAGCTTTTGATTTGTGTACGATATTGGAAAGTCGTCCATGCATCTGTTTAACATTTTCTTCCTTTTCCATTTTGAAGTTCTCGTATTCGCTGCTTAGGATGGCAAGGCGAGATTCTTTGACTTGAGATGTTCCTTCGTGAGTCACTTCTAGTGTGTGCCATATTTCCTAAGCAGTTAGACAATGTGAGACACGATTAAATTCAAATTGATCCAATGAACAGATAATAGAATACATAGCTCTAGCATTAGCATTTTGTAATTTATTTTCTAGCTCTGTCCATTTATCCATCGGGTTTATCTATTTCCTGATTATCTACAATTATAGTTGGTGCTCTATAACCTGTCTCAACAATGTTCCAAGCGTCAATGGTTTTCAGAAAAAAATTCATTCTATTTTTCCAGTAGGCGTATTCACCATTGAACATTGGTGGTCTAACTATGGACTGACCCTCAGCAAAAGCATTATTAAAAGAAGCCATTTAAAAATTCAACTTTTTAAAACAAAAATTGATTTTTGAAAAAATCAAAATTTTAAAACCAAAAAACCGACTTCTATTCCTAGCTCTGATACCACTTATAGGATCGATTTCACCCTAGAGGGGGGGAATAGGGTGAGGTTATTAATTAAAGAAATTAATTGCGGAAGCTTATAGAATTATTTCAGCAAAGACCACAGAATAGTAGCAGCACAGATAATAGCAGAATAAAAATGCAGAAATAAAACGACACAGAATTTACACAGCTTCGGCAAAACCCTGCCTACGTGCTACCCCCAAGGTTTCTACTAGAAATTAAGTAGTCACACGCTTACACATATAAACTCGCGACACCCGCTACTGACTAACCTAACTCTATGCTCAAAACCCTACCACAACTCATCCACTGAGTTGCGAATTCTCAAACTACGCCATATAGTTTGTGCCCTAGTCACACGACTAGAAATTACAACGGTTTAAGATTTAAAAACAAATTTAAAAAGAAATTTAAGAACAAAAGACAAAAAACCCTAATTAAAAATTAAAAGGATCGGCCCGTTCCCTTTTTACTTTATTCGGCCCATTCCACTTTTGTTGAGATAATGGCTGCTCTTCGTTCGTCTTTTCAGAAATTAGGGTTTTGTTAATTCGCTGATGGCGATTACAAATGCGAGATTCAACTTGACTTCCTTGCTTTGTAGTTGATTGTCTCTTGAGATTGACTTCTTGATTGATTTCGTCTCTGCTTTGAATCGGATACGTGATTTTTGCGTTTGACTTTTGGTTTTTAATTCTTGAACTCGATGATCATGGAACTGCCGATGATGTTGCTTATATATAAGTCGATGCCCTTGAATCTTTGTTCGTATCCATTTTATTGAATTCGTCACGTGGGTATTTTTGGCAATTTGATTTTATTTTAATGCTTTGGATATGTTCTGACTTGTTCATATCGTATATTTCCTTTACTTCACTATCACGGTTTTAGGTTGAAACCATTCGATCCTTCCTTGATCATTACGGCGGCTACTTTCCTATTTTATTTGGATTTTATTTTTGACTTTTTCCATTTTTATACATACTTGATTTCTGACTTGGTTCATGATGACTCTAGTCATTTGAATTTATTTGACGACGTTGATTTCTTTTGTGACTTCGGCTCTACAGTTTGTAGTTGCCGTGCACTTTGGTGGCTGACCATCCTGCAGCATATTTCTGTGTCTTCATCACTGTTTTGATTTGAAAAACACCTACGGCCTCATTTTTGGTTCGAAACTTCGGTCATATTGAACTCTGTTTGCTTTGATCATATTGACTAACTTGGTGCAGTTGATTTGTAACCTCTGGTTCATTGATGTTTATAATTTTAGCCTGCACATGTACTGTAGCATGCATATTGCCATATTGTTTCAGTCTTGAGTCTTGTTCATGTATTGGCTGTGAAGAACTTGTACATCTCCATCTGGAGTAGTTTGAACTTGAATCTGGTCCTCTTGTCGTAGTCTTGTTCGACATTACTTGAACCTTTGTTGTTTGGTTGATGTGCATGTGTGTTTTGTTGAAGTGGTTGAGACTGGTTTCTCTGTGGAATATCTGGATGTCTTCATCATTGACTCAGTTTTGTCTTGACCCATTGTTTCGTATTTTCACCATTCATGTATGTTATCACTGCAATGTTCAGTTTGGTTGTAATTGATTTGCACTGCTGTTCCTTCATTTTGTATCTGCATCCTCAGTGACATTTCAGCTGTGTTCAATTGTTGTTGTGCACTGACTTTGGGGTCTTCATATATGTGTATGCATACATTTATCTTTGAGTCTGGGCAGTTGTACACTTGGTTACATTCTTGGTTGAAACTGGTCATTCATGTTGTAGTTTGCATTGTCCAGTTTGTAGCTTTGAGTACATGTGTTCACATTGATTATGCTTTTATGGTTTGTTTGTCTAGTGGTACCTGTTCTTTGGCATTCCTGGTTTGAACCATGACTTGATTTTCATCAGTCTGCATTAGCTTGTACTTCAAGATATGTTGAACTCTGTTTTGATGTCAATTTCCTCTGTGTTGCCATATTTCTGATGCACTTGGTCATTCGAGCCTTTGTGCTTTGGTGCTGCAGTTGAGTTGAGTCAATGACTTGACCTTTTGCATTTTGTTTGTGGTTTGGTGCCTTCTTGAATTTGTGCAGTCTTTCGTGAGCATGTTGACTTTTAGTTGGACTGTGCATTACACTTGAGTTGAATCCAGCTTGTAGCTCGGGTTTGACCTTGTGCTGAAGTTTGTGACATTATTTTATCGCACTTGAGTTGAATCCGGTATATTGGATTTGACCTGTGCTCACTTGTCCCTGTAAATCAATCAAGTGTATATTTCGGTGTGCACGGCCATGTGGCGTATACATTGATACACTGTGTATGTCACAAGCTGTTCGTGTATGATGAATTCAAAGTTAAATGATGACGAACAACCCAAACAACTACGGAAAATATTATTTTCAAAATTCACATTTTATTTTATACTGCAAAAATATTTCCTTTTCAATTTTGCTGCGTCAATATTTATTTTTGCGGATTGCTCAGATGCTGGATTCAATCTGGAATGAAATTGAAGATAAATTATGAGTGAATGAGGTATATGTAGTGAGGACATTTGTAAATGAAATATTGTGATGTAATTGAATTTATATTGTAATCAAAATTGTGTATGTATAGTGAGAGCTCGTTGTACTATTCAAAATTGTAATAAATATTTGTTTGAATAAAAAAATTCTGTTTGAATTCAAATTCTGTGTTATTTATTTTTATTCGGCAAATATTCATTTAGTCTGTAAAAAATAAAATAGTACGTTAACAAATACATTTATACGAATATATATATGTTTATTATCATCAAACAAAAATCATATAATTGCATATTCAACAATAATAACCTACCATCTCAAACCATTTAGATATCTAGTGAGACCATGTTGCTTAGCAGAACGGGTTTTCCCTCGCTAGTGTCCTCTAAAAAAATTATAATAACCATATACTGTGCACCTACATCCACAATGGTTAAAACATAGCAATTCAAACTATTACGATGATATGCAAACAAGTAAATTATTTTGGATTTCCCATCCCTATTTATTTGACTATCTGTCTCAGCTATAATTCCTAGGGTCGCTATTAACCTATTAGTTTTCATTAGCTGACTAATAACCTATTTAAAATTTATGGGTTATCTGTCCATTTTCATAGTTTTGTAGGATCACTAAGAGCCTATTGGCCCCTGTTAATAACTTCATTCAACTATTTCATGGGTTCTCCCTGAACCTATTGGTATCTCCAATAACTCCCTTTATATCATAGTTTTCATGTGTTGACTATGAATCTATTGACTTCTATCAATAACTTAATACAGATATAGTTTTCATGGGTTCGCTACAAACCTATTGGCCCCTGTCAAAAACTCTTTCTAAACATAGTTTTCATGGGTTAACTATAATCCTGTATATCTGACAACTTATTTAATCAGCATTTAGGCATCTTATATTTTAGTCTACCCGTCCTTCTGAATGCAATTCTACTCGTACAGGAGTTAACTCAATTCATAATAAGTACTGGGTCAACCTAACTGACTATTCTTCCATTTTCCCCCAAAATACCATTATGGTTCCATTTTCACAGCGAATATGTATATTAGAGGAGGCAAACATAATAACATAATAGCACCAACATCTATGGTTTAATATCCTTGAAATCATTTTCATATGAAATATGGTTAATCCTTTTAACCTATTATTTTATCAAGGACGGCTTCTTCAAAAACTTCTTACTTAAAAGCCATTTTAAAACTCCTTTATTTCTGGCATGGTTTTCCTTTAAAAATAAGATTGGGTTCTTTGTTTTGAAAACTAAGGCTTTCGAAACCTTTGACCTTTACTTTTGAAACTAATAGGAAGCCTCCTTCAAAAGCATTCAAATCTTCTTTTCAAAACATTAAGCATGTGCCTTTCGAAACACTTTAAAACATCTCTTTCGAAACCATAAAACATACCTTTTAAAATCATTAAAGCATCACTTATTAACTCATAGAATCGTAGCTTCGAGACAATTTGAAAGCACCCGTTTCAAAACCATGAAAAGTACCCCTTTCGAAACCATTGGGGTTAATCTTAAACATATCTTTTGAGTCAAAGTGAATACAAACAAAAGTACCCCTTTAGAAACCATCAACCTTCAAATAAAAGTGATTAGGGAAAAATTGATGGCTTCGGAACCATCCTTTCTTTATCAATTAAGCAAAACATATGGAAGGATAACTTCGATACTACTTTCGAAGCCATTGCTTATGAAACCTTTATGTGGCTACTAGAGCTCTTTCAAAAGCTTTAGGTAGTAGCTTATTACTTTTGTAAAACAAAAGCTACCTTTCGAACTAGTTGATGACTTCAATCAATTCGAAAGGCATAAGGTCGGCAGCATGGTTTTGACTGGGTTCAAACTGCCCTTTCGAAAGCATTGATTTAAAAACAAGGCAACTTGTTCGAAAGCTATATTTTCAAAATAAGGTGACTTCTTCGAAAGCTATAGCAAACCCTTTTGAAAGAATTCTTTTGGAAACAAGGCAAGAGCATTTCTTTAGATAGTAAAACAAAGGCTTCGACCCCATCGAATGCTAGGTTTCGGCTCTATGCCCACCGCCATTCACCAATCCACTATGTACCAACACGTTGATACCTTGTGTATTGGTTTCGACTACATGTTTGCAGCCATTCTCTAATCCACTATGTACGAACGCGTTGATACCTTGTGTATTGGTTTCGACTTGGTTGAGGCAGAAGTATAGGTTTGAAAGGTTGCTACTGGAAGTAGCGAAACATTATTTCTATGTAAAAACTGTTTTATTGCCTTTTCAAGAGCATACTTTTTAACTAACCTGTCTATTTGTAAAAATTTAATTGGTTTCCGTAAAATTTTCAAATTCTTTCCAAAATAAAACGGTCGTGTTCATTTTAGATCTAATTATAATAATTTAAGAATAAGCCCTTCCTTAAGCAAACAAATAAAACATTTAAGTCCTCCATTTAAAATAAATTAATTTCCATAGTAAATTACATAGGAAAAATCCTAAAAAATCATAGAAATTCACTTTTAACATGTTATCTAACATATAGAAATTTCAGACCCTAATTGCTTCGTATAAAAACTGAAATAATTTTAAACTCAATTTATTCATTTCTTTCTTCAAAGAACTTATAAGAAATTTTCCATAGCTTGGAAAATTACAGAATTTTAAACACATTCTCCAAAATAATGTTTTACATAACGTATTAAATCCTCATGGCACTTGAAACCCAATATAAATGATTTTAGACTTAAAACTGAATAAAACATTTATCAAACAATCTTGTTTGAATATAATATATCATGAAATCCAAGCATATCATCATCAAAAATCATTATAATGGATTTAAACTTAAACCAAAAATCAAATTCGCTTAAAAATGAAAATAGAGATGGTATTGATTATTATTCACCTTGACTATGATAATGAACTTGAGATTTGATCTTTGATTAATTCCGTTTGCTTGAGTGCTTAGATTTAGTTGATTTTCCCCTAGATTATAGCCGGCTTGCTTTTCTTCTTTTCTTTACGCTTTTGAATAATGAAAATATAAATGTAAAGAGAAATGGGAACATGTATTTTAAGGGTTACTTGATTATGGTGCGACAATTACCTATTAAGCCCTTGTTTTATTCTCTTATTATTTATCTAATAAACCATTTCCAGAAACTCATTCATTATTTTTAATTAAGCAATGGCTCCAGTTAAGTTTTCAAATCTCAATCCTCTTATCACTCTAATATTTACATTATTCTATTTAATTTATCTAATTAAATCTCCTGAATAATGTTATTAGAACTATATTTTCGAAAGCATTGATTAAAAACAAGGCAACTCGTTCGAAAGTTATTTTTTCAAAACAAAATGATGGTGGCTTCTTCAAAGTTATAGTAAACCCTTTCGAAGACATTCTTTTGGAAACAAGGCAGGTACATTTCTTTGGATAGTAAAAAAAAGCTTCGACCTCTTCAAAATCTAGGTTTCGACCCCATGCCTGCCGCCATTCTCCAATCACTACGCACTAACACATACACCTTTTGTATTGGTTTCAATTTAGTTGAGGCAAAAGTATATGGTCGAAAGGTAGCTACTGGAAGTGGCGAAACATTATTTCTTTGTAAAAACTTTATTGCCTTTTCGAGAGCTTGCTTTTTAACTGACCTACCTATTTGGAAAATTTTAATTAATTGCCACAAACTTTTTGAATTCTTTCCAAAATAAAACCGCCACATTTAATTAAAATAATTTAAGGAATAAGCCCTTCCTTAAGAAAAAAAATAAAACATTTAAGTACTCCTTTAAAATAATTAAATTTCCATAGTAAATTACTAGGGAAAAATCCCCAAAAATAATAAAAATTTACTTTTAACATGTTATCTAGCATATAGAAATTTCAGACCCAAATTCCTTCATATAATAACCGAAATAATTTTAAACCCAATTTATTCATTTCTTCCTTAAAAAATTTATGATAAATTTTCCTTATCTTGGAAAATTATAGAAATTTAAACTCATCTCCAAAATGATATTTTACATAATATATTAAATCCTTACGGCACTTGAAATTCAATATAAACGATTTTAGCCTTAAAATCGAATAAAATATTTATCAAACAAACTTGTTTGAATATAACATATTATGAAATCCAAGCATATCATCATCAAAAATCATCATAATGGATTTAAACTTAAACCCGATATCAAATGCTCTTAAAAATGAAAGTAGGGATGGTTTTGATTATTATTCACCTTGATTAGGATAAAGAACTTGAGATTTGATCTTTGATTAATTCCTCTTGCTTAATTGCTTAGCTTTGGTTGACTTTCCCCAAGAGTGTGACTGTTTTGCTTTTCTTCTTTTCTTTATGCTTTTGAATAATGAAAATATAAACATGAAGAGAAACGGGAATGTGTGTTCGAAGGGTATGGGATTATGGTGCAGTAATTACCCAATAAGCCATTGTTTTATTCTCTTATTAGTTATCTAATAAACCATTTCCATAAACTCATTCATTATTTTTAATTAAGCATGGCCTCTAGTTAAGTTTTCAAATCTCAATCCCCTTATCACTTTAATATTTACAATATTTTATTTATTTATCTAATTAAATCTCCTAAATAATGTTATTAAAAATTAGGGGTGTTACAGATGAGGTGCTAGGATAGTGTCATCATTCAAGATTGACTATACACCTTTAATGCAATAAAATGTATTATGGTATGACGTAGATATTTTATTAGGAAGGGATGAAGAAGGATGTCGGGACATTTATTGTAACGACCCAGAATTTGACCGCTTTAAAATATATTATTTAGAGTGATTCTAAATATAAAATATAAAAGGTTTTATTATTTAAATAATATTCGACGGGATTTGGAAGTAGAAACAAACATAAAAATGTAACATTTGCCTATATCGACAAAAGTGACAAAATGCTGATTTCAGAAAAGTATATTTCAACGGTTAAATAAAGTATCTTAATTAATTTATGAGTGCTTATACTTTTAAATAGCATTATACAAATTTATTTTTAAATTTGGTTTACATAAATAAATAGTTTAACTAAAATGTCAAAATGTGACCGTAAAACATTTTGTCGAAAATCAACGTTTTGTCGATTAAAAGTTGTCGCAACATCGCCGCACCTTTATTTTCTAATATAGGAACATATATTTAAATAGTGTAAGTATTAATTAATTCACTAAACATGTTTACTTTTACTAAATAAAATTAGAAAACTTCTAGAAGTCATTAGTAAAAGTAAGTAAGCATTAACAAAAGAAAGAAAAGTAAACATCAAATCACATCAAACCAAAGCAAACATAATTATGATATTCTTTCTTAATCTTTAAGTGACTAAGATATAAAGTAAGGATGTGAAAGATGATGTTAAGTATTGAAAAAGTGTAGAGTGTTTTAGGTTAAAGTAAGGTTAGTTTGGTAATTTGCTAAGAGGTTGTTTTGGTAAATTTACCACTTGTTTCTTTTTCTATAAATATTCGCCTCCTTCTTCACTTTCATTCACATTTTCTTCTTCTTCTTCTTTTCTCAAGCTTCTTCATCTTCTCTCTCTTATCTTTAATGGCTTCTATGCCATATAAAAAAAATTAAAAAGAAATAATGTCAAAATATTTATAAAATATTCAAAAGAAATCAATGTTTATTCTCTTCAAATCAAACTCCTATTTTCTCCACATTTTACCTCTTATTATCTCGGCCATAACTTCTTCAAATCCGACTCAAATTATAAATTTATTTTTTTCAAATCATGTACTTCTCCAGTAGCTACAAATTTCATGTTGACCACTTTATCTCGTTCTAAAGATAACTATATCGAAAATACACTTATTTCCAGTGCATTTTCTGGCCCATTTTTTAAGCCAGAGAATAGGTCATTTTGTTTTGAACATAACTTGATAATAACTGATCCAAATTAAGAATTTTTTTAAACCATATAAGTTTTCAGTGGCTGCAACTTTTATGTTAATTACTTTTTTCAGTTTTAAGGTTTCCTATACCTGAAACTCAATTCTTTGAAGTGCATTTTCGGGCATTATTTTTGTAAATCCAAGAATAGCTCTTTTTCTTTCGACCATATCTTCCTCCAAATTAGTCAAAATCAAGTGATTCTTTTGTTAAATTCAAGAGAAAAGAATATTCAACAACTTTTCTATTAACAAGTTTTTCAAATTTTGAAAGTAAAAGAGTCAAAACCAAAAGAGAATATGACTTAGTTTTCGGGTCTAATTTTGAGAATTCAAGTTCAAAGCTCCCCCACTTCTTATTTATACTTTCGGCCAACTTCCATCTCAAGCCTTGGCCAAGCACTAGGAAGGAGGAATTCGAGCTTATATTCATTTGATTCCAAAGCATGGTAGGAAGTATGCGTTAGATCTTAAGTTCCTTGCCTTAAAGTTTGACGGAGTGGAATCCAAAGCAAGTTATTTCCTATTTTATGTTCATTAAAACCATTGCTATATTGAAAGAACTTTAAGCGTTAAGTTGTTCGAAAACCCTTGTTAAATGCTTGTTTACTTTATTTCCTAGAACATTGGTTTGATTTCCTTGCTCGGTATTATATTTGGATGATTAATTAAGTAATTTAAAATTTAGAAGTTAAATATTGAATGGGGTATGCGGAAACCACTAGTACATGTGTTTCGTACGTGAGATCCACGGAGACTTTGGCGAGGGACGAAACATGTCGAAGGGAAAGCCCGAATGCTCCAAAATAAATATCAAACCACTAAAGTGTTATAAATATTTGATATAATGAAGCATTGTTTAACATTTATTATTGCGTTTATTTCATTGGTTGATTGTTTGAATTAGGCTCGACCAGTTTACGAGCACTCATTATTATTTATTGATTATTGACTTTGCTCGACCAGTTTATGAACACTGATTATTATTATTGATTGTTGATTTTGCTCGACCAGTTTATGAGCAATTTATTATCCATATGCATGGGCTAGGCAGAAAATAACTGTAGGCTGACACCTTGTGATTTATTTTACAATTTGACTATAAGGTGTTTAGCGGTAATATTTGGTTCACTTCAATTTAATGAATTGTTTCGAAAATTGGTTTTCAAATGGAATTGTTATGAAAAGTTTTCCCTTTAGAAGAAATAGAAACGTTTGGTAATGAATATTTTGAAGTTATATTATATAAAAGTGATTTATATAATGAATGGTTTTATAAAAGTGTTTTACAAAACGGAGAGAATTTCGAGGACTAAATCCGATGGTTTTAAGATGATTTTTGAACGAATTTGAAAAATGAAAATTATTATAGATTTGAAAGTATTTGTGAGTATTAGAGTGAAATGATTTATCGCTTCGGGATATAAAATGATTTGTTATGTTACCAATGATTCGGATAACCCGTAACTAAAAAGGTAGGCATGTGTTTTTGGTATAGTCCGCTCTTAGAATAGAGGGATATACTTATTTATCGATTGTATTAAGCCTGGGACTCAGTTGCCTTGGTATTGGGAGAAACCTCCCGATCTGGTTGCATATGCTTTGATATGTTTTATTACAGTATTTGGGATTTCCAAATAAACTTTTCAAAAGTGTTTTGATTTAAGATCTCGAAGTAAAGTATAATTTGAATATAAAGGATATATATATTTCAAAAGTTTTGAAATAAGAATTCGAGAATAAAGTCCAAAGAGATAATTTCCGTAAAGGTGATTAGATTTGAAAATCTAAATTTAAAGATTAGGCCTAAGTGGGTAGTTTTGGGAATTGCATATTTGTTTGTTGCATCGTAGGCTCATGAGTCCTATTTGCGGTAGAAGAACTATGTTGGTTTGATCCTGTATCTAATTGGGTACCCAATTAGATAGGTGTACGTATGCAGTCACAGGTGGTAGTGATGCAGCCCTTTAAATGTATAACCCTTTCATGTTTATTTGTTAATGGTTGTTGTTTATCTCGTGTTATTGTATTTTTCCTGCTTACTATTTTATTCCGCATTTGACATGTTTATTGAGTTAGCAGGAATGGCTATTGTTGTCTCTCTTATTAGAGTTGTGCAGTGTTAGATTTATTTGTATTTGGTTTGTATATAAGCATACCTAGTAGATTAATTTGATTACTCTAATAACTTGTAAAATTGAAATTTTATCCTGTACATTTAGTAATGTTGAATAATTATTAAATATGGTGTATTTAGTTAGTACTTTTCATTAGTAGTCTTAGAACGGATGAATTTTTTGGCAATTTTAACTGTTTGAAAATCCGGGTCGTCACACATGGTATCGGAGCTTAGGTTAGGTGTCTAAGTAAAATTCATCTAGGGTTAGTATATCAACCTAGGAATTTTAAAAATGAAACTACCTTAATTTGATAAATAAAATGGATAGGATAAGGCACCGTACATCTGACCGGGGTTATGGGTGATATTACTATTTTTGGCGTGCATAACTTTCCTTAATTGTTGTTTTTTCGTTATATTTTTTTCATCCTTGTAATTTCGAGGACGAAATTCTTTTAAGTAGGGGAGAATGTAACGACCTAAAATTTGACCGCTTTAAAATATATTATTTAGAGTGATTTTAAATATAAAATATAAAAGGTTTTATGATTTAAATAATATTCGATAGGATTTGGAAGTAGAAACAAACATAAAAATAGTAACATTTGCCTATATTGACAAAAGTGACAAAATGCTGATTTCAGAAAAGTATGTTTCAATGGTCAAATAAATTATCTTAATTAATTTATGAGTGTTTATATTTTTAAATAGCATTATAAAAATTTATTTTTAAATTTGATTTACATAAATAAATAGTTTAACTAAAACGTCAAAATGTGACCGTAAAACATTTTGTCGAAAATCAATGTTTTGTCGTTTTAAAATTGTCGCAACGTCGCCACACCTTTATTTTCTAATATAAAAACATATATTCAAATAGTGCAGGTATTAATTAATTCACTAAACATGTTTACTTTTACTAAATAAAATTAGAAAACTTCTAGAATTCATTAGTAAAAGTAAGTAAGCATTAACAAAAGTAAGAAAAGTAAACATCAAATCACATCAAATCAAAGCCAATATAGTTATGATATTCATTACAAGATCTTTTAAGTGACCAAGACATAAAGTAAGGATATGAAAGATGATGTTAAGTATTGAAAAAGTGTAAATTTCTTTAGGTTAAAGTAATGTTAGTTTGGTAATTAGGTAAGAGGTGGTTTTGGTAAATTTACCACTTCTTTCTTTTTCCATAAATATCCACCTCCTTCTTCACTTTCATTCACATTTCTTCTTTTCTAAAGTTTCTTCATCTTCTTCCTCTTCTCTTTAATGGCTTCCATACCATATAAAAAATTTAAAAAGAAATAATGTCAAAATATTTATAAAATATTCAAAAGAAATCAATGTTTATTCTCTTTAAATCAAACTCCTCTTTTCTCCACATTTTATCTCTTCTTCTCTCGGCCATAACTTCTTCAAAACTGACTCAAATTGTAAATTTCTTTTGTTCAAATCATGTATTTCTCTAGTGGCTACAACTTTCATGTTGATCACTTTATCTCATTCTAAAGTTAACTATGTCAAAAATACACTTCTTTCCAGTTCATTTTCTGGCTCAGTTTTTAAGCCAGAGAATATGTCATTTTGTTTTGATCATAACTTGATCAGAACTGATCCGCATTAAGAATTTTTTTTTTAAACCATATAAAATTTCAGTGGCTACAACTTTTATGTTGATTACTATTTTCGCTTTTGAGGTTTGCTATACCTAAAACTCAATTCTTTAAAGTGCATTTTCGGGCATTATTTTTGTAAATCCAAGAATAGCTCTTTTTCTTTCGACCATATCTTCCTCAAAATTAACCATAATCAAGTGATTCATTTTTTAATTCAAGATAAATTAATTTTCAACAACTTTTCTGTTAACAAGTTTTTCAAATTTTGAGAGTAAAAGAGTTAAGAATAAAAGAGAATATGACTTATTTTTCGGGTCTAATTTTGAGAATTCACATTCAAAGCTCCCCCACTTCTTCTTTATACTTTCGGCCAACTTCCATCTCAAGCCTTGGCCAAGCACTAGGAAGGAGGAATTCGAGCTTATATTCATTTGGTTCCGAAGCATGGTAGGAAGTATGCGTTAGATGTTAAGTTCCTTGCCTTAAAGTTTGACGGAGTGGAATCCAAAGTAAGTTATTTCTTATTTTATGTTCATTAAAACCATTGCTATGTTGAAAGAACTTTGAGCGTTAAGTCATTTGAAAACCCTTGTTAAATGCTTGTTTACTTTATTTCCTAGAACATTGGTTTGATTTCCTTGCTTGATATTATATTTGGATGATTAATTAAGTAATTTAAAAGTTAAAAGTTAAATATTGAATGGGGTATGCGGAAACGACTAGTACATGTGTTTCGTCTGTGAGATCCAAGGAGACTTGGGCGAGGGACGAAACATGTCAAAGGGAAAGCCCGAATGCTTCAAAATAAATATCAAACCGTTAAAGTGTTATAAATATTTGATAGAATGAAGCGTTGTTTATCATTTATTATTGCGTTCATTGATTGATTGTTTGAATTAGGCCCGACCAATTTATGAGCACTGATTATTATTTATTGATTATTGACTTTGCTCGACCAGTTTATGAGCACTGATTATTATTATTGATTGTTGATTTTGCTCGACCAGTTTATGAGAAATTTATTAACCATATGCATGGGATGGGTAGAAAATAATTGTAGGCTAACACCTTATGATTTATTTCACAATTTGACTATAAGATGTTTAGCGGTAATATTTGGTTCACTTCAGTTTAATGAATTTTTTTGAAAATTGGTTTTCAAAAGAATTGTTATGAAAAGTTTTCCGTTTAAAAGAAATAGAAATATTTGGTAATGAATATTTTGAAGTTATATTATATAAAAGTGATTTATATAATGAATGGTTTTATAAAAGTGTTTTACAAAACGGAAAGAATTTCGAGGACTAAACCCGATGGTTTTAAGATGAATTCTGAACAGATTTCGAAAATGAAAATTATTATAGATTTGAAAGTACTTGTGAGTATTAGCGTGAAATGATTTATCGCTTCGGGATATAAAATGATTTGTTATATTACCAATGATCCGGATAACCCGTAACTAAAAAGGTGTGCATGTGTTTTTGGTATAGTCCGCTCTTAGAATAGAGGGATATACTTATTTATAGATTGTATTAAGGCTGGGACCCAGTTGCCTTGTTATTGGGAGAAACCTCCCGATCTGGTTGCATATGGTTTGATATGTTTTATTACAGTATTTGGGATTTCCAAATAAACTTTTCAAAAATGATTTGATTTAAGATCCCGAAGTAAAGTATAATTTGGATATAAAGGATATATGTATATTTCAAAAGTTTTGAAATAAGAATTCGAGAATAAAGTCCAAAGAGATAATTTCCGTAAAGGTGATTAGATTTGAAAATCTAACTTTAAAGATTAGGCCTAAGTGGGTAGTTTTGGAAATTGCATATTTGTTTGTTGCATCGTAGACTCCATAAGTCCTACTTGCGGTAGGAGAACTACGTTGGCTTGATCCTGTATCTAATTAGGTACCCAATTAAATAGGGGTACGTAGGCAGTCACAAGTGGTACCGATGCAGCCCCTTAACCCTTTCATGTTTATTTGTTAATGGTTGTTGTTTATCTCATGTTATTGTATTTTTCTTGCTTACTATTTTATTCCGCATTTGACATGTTTATTGAGTTAGCAGGAATGGCTATTGCTGTCTCTCTTATTATAGTTGTGCAGCGTTAGATTTATTTGTATTTGGTTTGTATAAAAGCATACCTAGTAGATTAATTTGATTATTCCGATAACTTGTAAAATTGAAATTTTATCCTATACATTTAGTAATGTTGAATAATTATCAAATATGGTGTATTTAGTTAGTACTTTTCATTAGTAGTCTTAGAACGGACGGATTTTTTTGGCAATTTTAACTGGTTCGAAAATCCAGGTCGTTACACATGGTACCGGAGCTTAGGTTAGGTGCCAAAGTAAAATTCATCTAGGGTTAGTATATCAACCTAGAAATTTTAAAAATGAAACTACCTTAATTTGATAAATAAAATGTATTGGATAAGGCATCGTACCTCCGATCAGAGTTATGGGTGATATTACTATTTTTGGTGTGCATAACTTTCCTTAATTGTTGTTTTTTCGTTATATTTTTATTATCCTTTTAATTTCGAGGATGAAATTCTTTTAAGTAGAGGAGAATGTAACAACCCAGAATTTGACCGCTTTAAAATATATTATTTAGAGTGATTTTAAATATAAAATGTTTTATGATTTAAATAATATTCGATAGGATTTGGAAGTAGAAACAAACATAAAAATAGTAACATTTGCCTATATCGACAAAAATGACAAAATGCTGATTTCAGAAAAGTATGTTTCAATGGTTAAATAAATTATCTTAAATAATTTGTGAGTGTTTATATTTTTAAATAGCATTATACAAATTTATTTTTAAATTTGGTTTACATAAATAAATAATTTAACTAAAACGTCAAAATGTGACCATAAAACATTTTGTTGAAAATCAACGTTTTGTCGGTTAAAAGTTATCGCAACGTCGTCGGATCTTTATTTTCTAATATAGAAACATATATTCAAATAGTGCAAGTATTAATTAATTCACTAAACATGTTTACTTTTACTAAATAAAATTAGAAAACTTCTAGAAGTCATTGGTAAAAGTAAGCGTTAACAAAAGTAAGAAAAGTAAACATCAAATCACATTAAATCAAAGCCAACATAAGTATGATATTCTTTACTTAATCTTTAAGTGACTAAGACATAAAGTAAGGATGTGAAAGATGATGTTAAGTATTGAAAAAGTATAGATTTATTTAGGTTAAAGTAAGGTTAGTTTGGTAATTTGGTAAGAGGTAGTTTTGGTAAATTTACCATTTCTTTCTTGTTCTATAAATATCCACCTCCTTCTTCACTTTCATTCACATTTTCTTCTTCATCTTTTCTCAAGCTTCTTCATCTTCTTCCTCTTCTCTTTAGTGGCTTCCGTGCCATATAAAAAAAATTAAAAAGAAATAATGTCAAAATATTTATAAAATATTCAAAAGAAATCAATGTTTATTCTCTTCAAATCAAACTCATCTTTTCTCCACATTTTACCTCTTCATCTCTCGGCCATAACTTCTTCAAAACGGACTCAAATTGTAAATTTAATTTATCCAATCATGTGTTTCTCCAGTGTCAACAACTTTCATGTTGACCACTTTATCTCATTCTAAAGCTAACTATGTCAAAAATACACTTCTTTCTAGTGCATTTTCTGGCCCAGTTTTTAAGTCAGAGAATAGGTAATTTTGTTTTGATCATAACTTGATCGTAACTGATCCAAATTAAAAATATATTATTTTTAAACCATATAAAATTTTAGTGGCTACAACTTTTATGTTGTTTAGTTTTTCCAGTTTTGAGCTTTGCTATACATGAAACTCGACATTGAAGTGCATTTTCGGGCTTTATTTTAGTAAATCCAAGAATAGCTCTTTTTCTTTCGACCATATCTTCCTCAAAATTAACCATAATCAAGTGATTCTTTCTTTTATATTCAAGAGAAAATAATTTTCAACAACTTTTCTGTTAACAAGTTTTTCAAAATTTGAGAGTAAAAGAGTCAAAAACAAAAGAGAATATGACTTATTTTTCGGGTCTAATTTTGAGAATTCAAGTTCAAAGCTCCACCGCTTCTTCTTTATACTTTCGGTCAACTTCCATCTCAAGCCTTGGCCAAGCACTGGGATGGAGGAATTCAAGCTTATATTCATTTGGTTCTGAAGCATGGTAGGAAGTATGCGTTAGATGTTAAGTTCCTTGCCTTAAAGTTTGACGGAGTGGAATCCAAAGTAAGTTATTTCTTATTTTATGTTCATTAAAACCATTGCTATGTTGAAAGAACTTTAAGCGTTAAGTTGTTCGAAAACCCTTGTTAAATGCTTTTTTACTTTATTTCCTAGAACATTGGTTTGATTTCCTTGCTTCATATTATATTTGGATGATTAATTAAGTAAATTAAAATTTAGAAGTTAAATATTGAATGGGGTATGAAAAAACGACTAGTACATGTGTTTCGTCTGTGAGATCCAAGGAGACTTGGGCAAGATCGAAATATGTCGAAGAGAAAGCCCGGATGCTCCAAATTAAATATCAAACCGTTAAAGTGTTATAAATATTTGATATAATGAAGCATTGTTTAGCATTTATTATTGCGTTTATTCCAGTGATTGATTGTTTGAAGTGGGCTAGACCAATTTATGAGCACTGATTATTATTTATTGATTATTGACTTTGCTCGGCCAGTTTATGAGCACTGATTATTATTATTGATTGTTGATTTTGCTCGACCAGTTTATGAGCAATTTATTATCCATATGCATGGGCTAGGTAGAAAATAATTGTAGGCTGACACCTTGTGATTTATTTCACAATTTGACTATAAGGTGTTTAGCGGTAATATTTGGTTCACTTCAATTTAATGAATTGTTTCGAAAATTGGTTTTCAAATGGAATTGTTATGAAAAGTTTTCCCTTTAGAAGAAATAGAAATGTTTGGTAGTGAATATTTTGAAGTTATATTATATAAAAGTGATTTATATAATGAATGGTTTTATAAAAGTGTTTTACAAAACGGAAAGAATTTCGAGGACTAAACCCGATGGTTTTTAAGATGAATTTTAAACAGATTTGGAAAATGAAAATTATTATAGATTTGAAAGTACTTGTGAGTATTAGTGTGAAATGATTTATCGCTTTGGGATATAAAATGATTTGTTATGTTACCAATGATTCGGGTAACCCGTAACTAAAAGGTGGGCATGTGTTTTTGGTATAGTCCGCTCTTAGAATAGAGGGATATACTTATTTATCGATTGTAGTAAGGTTGGGACCCAGTTGCCTTGTTATTGGGAGAAACCTCCCGATCTGCTTGCATATGGTTTGATATGTTTTATTACAATATTTGGGATTTCCAAATAAACTTTTCAAAAGTGATTTGATTTAAGATCCCAAAGCAAAGTATAATTTGAATATAAAGGATATATATATTTCAAAAGTTTTGAAATAAGAATTCGAGAATAAAGTATAAAGAGATAATTTCCGTAAAGGTGATTAAATTTGAAAATCTAAATTTAAAGATTAGGCCTAAGTGGGTAGTTTTGGGAATTGCATCGTAAGCTCCATGAGTCCTACTTACGGTAGGAGAACTATGTTGGCTTTATCTTGTATCTAATTGGGTACCCAATTAGATAGGGGTACGTAGGCAGTCACAAGTGGTAGTGATGCAGCCCCTTAAATGATATAACCCTTTCATGTTTATTTGTTAATGGTTGTTGTTTATCTCGTGTTATTGTATTTTTCCTACTTACTATTTTATTCCGCATTTGACATGTTTATTGAGTTAACAGGAATGGCTATTGTTGTCTCTCTTATTAGAGTTGTGCAGTGTTAGATTTATTTGTATTTGGTTTGTATATAGGCATACCTAGTAGATTAATTTGATTACTCTGATAACTTGTAAAATTGAAATTTATCCTATACATTTAGTAATGTTGAATAATTATCAAATATGGTGTATTTAGTTAGTGCTTTTCATTAGTAGTCTTAGAACGGACGGATTTTTTGGCAATTTTAACTAGTTCAAAAATCCGGGTCGTCGCATTTATCTTGAAGGGTATGAATTGCCAGTTCATAAAGGCTGAGCAGGAGAAGCTAAGTGGTTTGCTACAATCGCTTGAGATTCCCAAGTGGAAGTCGGAACAAATATTAATGGATTTTTTCAATGGATTTCTATAGACCAAAGATGGGTACAATAACATCTAGTTCATAGTTGATAGATCGACAAAAAGTGCTTGGTTCATACCCATAGAATCTAATATATTGGCATCAAAATTGGTCGAATTTTATATAAGGTGGATAATGTGACTCCATGGCGTGTCGAAGAGCATTATGAGCGATCGAGGCAAATTATACACTAGTGGATTTTGGAAGAGCTTACAAGAGGAGTTAAGGACTGAGTTGCATTAAAGTACAGCTTATTACTCATAGACTGATGTATGGACAGAGAGGGTGAAACATATTTTATAAGATCTCTTAAGAACTTGCATTCTTAACTTTGGGGTCCCTTGGGATGATTATTTATATCTTGTAGAGTTCGCATTCAACAATAGTTATTAATCTAGCATCGGTATGGCAAATTTTGAGGCATTATGTAACCGACCGTGCAATGATCCTTCTTGTTGGTGGGAAACGGGGCCTGGTATGATAAGAGAAATTTTGGAGAAGATCGAGATCATTTAACAACAAATGAAAGCTTATTAAGATCGATAAAAGAGATATAATGGTAAGAGAAGATGTTATTTGGAGTTCTCTCTCGACAATATGGCATTTATCAAGATTTCTCCATTGAAAGATTACATTCGATTCGGTATTAAGGGGAAGCTGACATCGAGATTCGTAGGTCTATTTCCAATACTCGAGAGGATTGGGAACTACCTCAAAAGATGGTGAGTATGTACAACGTGTTCCACATTTCACATCTATAGAAGTTTTTGCATAACTCAAGCATGATTGTTACACCAGATCAGCTAGATGATATCGAAATTAAATAATAAGCTTCGATACCTCGTAGGCCTATTCGTATAGTCGAACATGATACGAGCAGATTAGGAGGAAGATGGTGAAGTTGATGAAGGTTCAATGGAGTGAAAGCAGAAGAGATTGCACTTGGAAGACTGAAGAGATCTTGAGGACCGCTTATTCGGAGCTCCTCACTAGGTAAGATTTTAATTTCAACATTAGCTTTCACTTTTAATATCATATTTTATGTCTTTTATAGGGTAGTTAGTATCTAGCATGCTAAGGTAGGCACAGATTATACCTACTTGCTTGATTATGAATGTTTGATGATGTGCTTGCTCATGGTTGTTAGGTATGAGGGGTGCATATTGTTTGACTTGACTTTGTTGATAGGACTTTGGGGGTGAAATTGCTAAAGAGGAAGGGATAATGTAATGACCCGTATTTTACGTATTTGATGATCGTAAAATATTATTTTCAAATCTGCATTGGGTCGAATTTGGCTGTAACTTTGGGTAATGTTGAGTATTGACATTTTTGACCCTTAGTAATTTTATTGGATGATTTTGACCCTAAAAATTTGTACGGTGTACAACTTTTGATTGGAGCTAAAATACGGTGTAGAATAGTGGTGGAATACAATCACATGAAGATACAAAAGATATAAAAACAGTCCATATTCAGATTCAAGCAATTAGATGAAATTTTTGATGGCCACATAGGCAAAGGGTCTTATAGATATCTGATAGCTCCTAATCCACCCGCTCGGTTTTTATTGCTGCAGCTACCGAATATTACTCCAATTAGGTAGCCGATGACATTAATCCTCCTCCGATTACTCAACCGGCTAGACATAGTAGGCATACCGAGCAGGGTAGTTTTAGTAGATATGATGCAAGAAGATCGACTATGAGTACAGATGTTTCAACAATGTCGTGCAGCCTTGTTTTGGTTTACTGGCTTATATTACACCTTTTTAGTGGTGGGAGCTTATGCTAATTTTTCACAACAGAGTTACACATTTGGCTATTATGGAAACATTGAGTGATGAAGAAGCAGCTTGATTTATAAGGTATGAGTTGAATTAGTTGCATAGTCATCGTCATTGGTTTTAGTTTGTTTTTTGCATGTTTTTTAATGTTATTTATGTATTTGAATTTGAAATGTTTTGGTTTATTTTAATGAAATTATGCAATTTATTTTTTTATTTGAAATTATCAAATGAATATTACACAGAAATAAATAAATAATTAATTAACTATGAATTAAATAAATTAAAAATCGTATTTCAGTTACTCTGCTTAAATACACCACTTAAATACCACTTTCGCATCACCAAACGCATTCCTGTTTCAACCAACTTACCCGTTCAAATACCCTGTCTTATCAGCTTTCCTATTCACACTTAATTAGAAAATAAAACAAACCATCAACATCCACTTAAAATAAATATAAAAATAAAAAATTGGCATTTCCAGTTTAAATATCAAATCAGCATTAATAAGGGATGGCTAAATACATAAAATTTTAACAGTAAGCAGGCTTGCATTCTTTAATCTGTTGCTTTTCAAGCTTTTGCATGTCATTCCCAGCTCAATTTCTAAATTCACCCAAAAATTATCATTAAGTAAACATAATTGGAGTTCTTTTCCATTAAGTTCTTATGTATGTACCAGTCTTCACTTGACAAGCAACGAGGAAGAAATGACAGTGTTGATATCTTTATAGGTAATTATAATCATATCAGCATTTTGATTTTCTCCAATGTACATGGGTTACCTATATTGTTTAACATATATAGTGAAAAACATTTCCTTTAGTTTAACACGAAAATTGCAGCAATATATATAGTAATATGTATATATTGATAACCCTTGATTTTATATATTGATAACAATAAAAGCAAACAATAAAAACTAATGACAATATCTATTAATAACATAAATCTGATGCCCCGCCTTTTCGATTCTCAAAAGTTAACACTAATACATTCACGGTATTTATGCACCGAGCATTCAAGTGCCGAAAAGACAGATCGTTGGGATGAAAGAAAAGAAAATAATGAACATAATCTCACATCGTGACGAGTAATATATAATATCCAAATGATTTTTAGCAAAAGAAGAATTTAATATTCATATGACAATTAGGGTCTATTCTATCGTCAGCCTGGGCATTTATAACAACATGTCCTTACAAATGCTAATATATACAAAACAAGAAATAAAATTGAAAATGAAATATATTGGATCTTGGATGCATCTAGCTCGCCTTCTGAAGCTCTAAAGAGTCCAGAGCTAACTCTAGAAAATACTCGAGTCTGACCCGAGTATTATAAGAAAATAACACCTTGATCAGTCTAGTAAACCAACATGAGAAACTCAAATCAAATGGGTTGTTATATCTTATAAAACCTTTCAAAAATAAAGGTATCTTGTAAGAACACGCTGCATATAAATATGGATAGATTTTTACTTACGATAACCAAATCACTTCAGATCGAAAATCAAGTAATACTATAATTATGTCTAAGGTAAAAATAAATATATAACATAGCTGAAATGCTTGCATCTCACCTTCCAACATATTTGGTATATAACTAAGTCCATAAATCACAAATTGGAAAATGGACTCCATCAATGACAAGGCAACTAGGATACCATCTGTCGCAATACACCTCCAGAAAAATTTACCAAGGAAAAACCTATAGCACCTTTGCCAATGTAGAACCGACCTACCCTTTACTGGATAGTACCGAATATGTCATCACCTCGGTTGCAGCTTACAGCCGTACTAGGCCTAAGCATACATAGTCTGAAAATATCAATCTGGATCGGGTGATGACCACCTAATGATAACAAACCACATATGTAACACCCCACCTTTGTACCTATACCATCCAGGAGTAATACAATGTAATACTGTCAGATGATACGAAGAATGAGTCTCTATGGGGTATACACGTGAATATTCCCTTAGACTATCACTGGTATATATTGAAACATCTAATAAATAACTAATCATTATGTACACACTATCGTTACAATGCAATAGACATGTGTGCCTCCAGGACAGATCAATACATAACATATAGTACATCACAAAAAAAACAGAGTCACTTGTAGCGATAACATATAAAATATATACAATAATATTATAAGAATACAACTCAACTCAAACGTCAATTATATACACATACACACACACATCGAATCAATCTTATACAAATATCATGTAATTATCCTAATATAATACTCCTCTAAGCCCAGTAAAACAAATTCTTATCGTATCATCCTTGTACCTGAAATGTCTTGGACTAACCCGAGTATAAAATAACACATGGGTCAGGCTATGTCTAATCAAGGTTCATAAATAAATAATATAGTATGAACAAGGAAGAATAATATCATATCACAATCGAAGATACTCAAAACATTAGATGGCATGTTAAGATGTGTGTGTATGTATATATGTATGTATAAATATAGAATAATTCTTAAGGTATCATCTCACCGAAATATCTCAAATCGATATGAAAAATCAGAACTGATATCCAAAAGATGTCATCACTCATATAGAAACATAGCAATACCAGAAATCATAGAATCAACACAAAAAGTGAATCATGCATATATAGAAATCCATATTCAAACTGCGAAAACATCTATAAAAAGATATAAATAGATATCCATAACCAAAACATAGCAATATCGACGACACACACCAAAGGAAGATATAATTGGCGACACACACATATGAAAGTATAATTGGCGCCAATAAAATATAATCAATGACACACATCTAGAGTAGATAATTAGCAACATATGCCAATATATAGTAGTTGGCGACACATGCTAATGAGATATAAAAGCAACACATGAAAATAAATAATAGTTGGCGAGACAGCCCAAGAAGAAGAATAGACGACACACGCGTAACAAGGGTACAGGGTTTGATCATACTCAGGACACGATCTCTAGTATAATCACAACTTAGCATCTTCAGAAGGAGAATAAGTATTTGTCTAAATCATACCAGAACCAAACGAGAGAATGATGGACACACCTACTCCAGAAGACTACACACGTAATTGGCAAACACAATATATGTACCCATCCAACATGGCTCCTACAGTCATAGTTACCTTAATGGACATTGTGACTCTTCTCCACCGCATGTTATAAACCATTATAGATCTACGCTCTGTATTGGTTACGATCCTATGTGCGCCCCTAGTTGGTAACAGACTACTGGCCTTGGTGACATAAGAGGCTTTACATCGCCGACACAGGGCTCTATAATTGCCGGCACATGGCTCCATACATTGTCGACACACGACTCTATACACTGCCGACACATGACTATAGATATTGTCAACAAATAACTAGAACATTTTTGACATATAACACTGGATTTGGGGCATGAACCATCACGATCAGGCCGTTAAAATGGATGCTAGCTAATTTGGTTCACTCCCAAAACATAAAGATAGTTGGACAGTGATGGACAAATACTGTCAATATATATATACATATATAGTATCCAACACATAGCTATAGGCATGTACCAACACATGGCGCTAAACATATATTGACACACTGCTAAATACAGACGCTAACACATGTTTTGGTATATAATCACAGACACACGGCTTCACATAGTCAACACATAACTATAACATATTCACCGAAGTCAATATCACACTTTGTATCCCCATAGTGAGCGTCATCAACGAGCAAAAGAATAACCGAATAAATTACACAATGGCGTCCAATAACACTGTATGTTACAGTGCTCACATAGAACACTCGCCCTTCGATATTCTATATAACGAGTCCAAAGAATAACCAAAAAGTGTTACCAAAAATCTAATACCAAACGGTATCACTAAACCGTTTATTTCAAATTCTCATCACATAGAACAAAATACCACAAAATCATACCAAAAGTTATCATCATTGTATCATATTGAAATTAACAATCAAATCCATACCGACGATGAATCATTCATATAATTCAATACAATTACAAAAGAAGTAATATCATAGGACAAGATAAAATAGGTTAATAGTAAAGACATGTATGAATAAAACAAACAAATCAATAAATTAATTACAACGTATAATTTTATATAACAAAATTATTACTTAAAATTAGACAATAATTTTTAAATCTATATATTTCCAGAATTTATTCCAGAAGTAACTAAACTCTACAATAATATACACTATACAATAAATAAAAAAATTCTCGATCAATAATTAACCTTTCATTATTAACGTTTGAAACTCACTTCGTACATTTTAGATTCTTAAAATAGTTTATGAAGTTAAATATTACATATATATAAATTATTTTATTATTTACTATATAAAATACTTTTCTAAATAGTTATAAAAACATCCAATTTAATTTTCAAATTAAAATTTTCATTCATCGGTTTCCCCTCTCATAATCCCCACTGTCATGGCATGTAACCCACCATCCCCACAATCCATCTTCCGACGCGACCACCAACACCCTTTCAGATCCTGCCTCCCTTCTGTCTTTCCCACCCTTGCCTTCCTTTAGTCGCCCTTTTCTCTCTCAATCTCTTGACCAAACCCTTGCTAATCGGATCTTGATCAACACTCTTCCAAGCCCCCTCCACCGTTTTCCCTCTTACCGGACCCTTCTGACGACCCCCTAACACTGTACCACCTTATAATTCCACTGCTTTGCTGTAACATCCCCTATCTTGAGGGCCGAAGCTAAGTGCTACAGATGCTGCACTCATCTATAGTATTAACTTTCGATGACAAAATACGGTAATGTTTATGGTATCCATAATATCAGAAGCACATGAATATAAAATAAAATCAACATAGATTTAAAACAACTTTTTCGATTACATTTCAAATCAATATTTCATATTCAGGTGCACAGTCCCAAGACGATTTCCAGGTTTGGTCAAATATAATTATTACAAAATATACCAAGAGCGACATATGAAGATGCCCCCTTGGATGATCAGAGTACTAAATAGACATATCAGTCTTAATACACCACAGCGGAAATAAAACTTAATAGCTCCTATATAACTAGGTTTGCCTCCTACACGTCTTCGAAAGCATTATTCGTCCAACCTACTAAACCTGAAAAATCTTAACTCTCAATCTACTCGAATTGAATTTTTGAGAACCCGAGAGTTTAAGGGGAAAACATAAACTTTGAGTCAGACATAAAGCCTGGTATGAATAATACTATTACATCTCGAATTTCTAATATTAAGTGAGACACGCCGCTTAGCGGAACGGGTTTCCCCTCACTAATATCCCGGTAAAACATATCTTTTTGCAAATCAGAATCTTGCATCAAACTGATTAAAACAATAATAGCAATATCATATATGCTCATAAATAAGGTAATTAGTGACCATCTGTCCGAACAATATAGTTTTGTTTGGCTAATTACTAACCATTGATTAACTCGGACATACCAGACAAAATAAATAATCTAACATCTCTTAGACATACTTCTGAACGGTCTGTCCTTAAGTTACTTACTTCTTCCAAGTTTTACCGATCCTAATGGTTTTGCAGGCTCACCAATAACCTATTCTCCTTTTCCATATATTCCTTTCTATGTGTAACATCATTTAAGTCTTACCTGTGACTAAGCCCTATAAATTGGAATTTTGGACTAAATTAGTGGGGCCTATACCTAATATATATAGCGCGACCCTATAACAGTCTTATTTGGTAATCAAATATCTGAGTCATTTACTTAGGGTTAACTAGCCATCAAATTTTCCTTGAAAACCTTCCTTTAAAATTGAGTTAACCTTTAAATCATACATAAACAAGGAAAATTTACTTTTGCTTTACTCAAATCTAATTGTCATGATATATGCTTTACACAAAACACCGTTGATGAAAACATTCGAAATCTTTGTTTAAAAATTTTAAACAATCTCTTTCGAAACCTTTGAAAGTACCTCTTTCGAAACCATTTAACTTCTTTACCTTGAACTCAAGGCCGAAAGGCCAAAACATACCTTTCGAAAGCATTTATAATTGACCTTTCAAAACCATTGAAAGTGTCCTTTCGAAACCTTTATAATACCTTAGACATCCTCTTCCAAAACATTTCAAACTTGCCTTTTGAAAACATTGGAAACCGTCCACTCGAACACTAAAGGCAAACCTTTCAATAACATTGGGGAATCTCCCTTTTCGAAACCTTTAATAGTTACCTTTCGAAAGCTATAAAGTCATTTACTTTAAAAAAAACCTTTCAAAAGCATTGGGTTCAAATAAAACTTGTGTAACATAGTTTCGAAACCATTTAAAACATTTCTTTCGAAACCCTTGGGTTTAAAATATAAAAAGGTTCTTAAAAGAACTGGGATGAAAGCATCTCTTTCGAAAGCATTTTTGTAAATAAAAGAAAGTAGATAATGTCGACATTAACCCCTTCGAAAGCATTGGAGAAGTGGCTTTGGGGTTTAAAACAAAAGAACCCTTTCGAAGGCATTGCTTTGAAAGGTAGAAAGTGGCAGCAGGGGATTCGACCCCTTCGAAAGCTCTATTTAAAACAAAAGGTGACAACCTCTTTTGAAAGTTCTTTTTTTTAAACAGTTGACCAAGTCAAAATCTATCTCGTTCGAAAGCCTCATTTGTAACCAAATTAGTTCTAAGTTTTCAGAAGTTACTTCAACCCCTTTGAAAGTCCTGTTTTGACCCCATACCGAAGATGATACCATGTGTATAGGTTTTGACTTAGATGGAGGCAGAGTATGAGTCGAAAGGTGCTGCTATAAGTGGCGAAACAGATAAACCTTATAAAATTGATATTTAACTTTATAAAGTAATTACTTTATAACTAACTTTGTTTGTCAACATATGATTGGTTGCCATTCTAAAAATGCTACAGAATTTCAGAGATTAATAATTTAAAACATTTACAAATTTCTCCTTCTTTTATAAACATATAAAACATTTAAGTCTCGTACTTTAAATAATTTTATATACTTATTAAAATACTTAGGAATATTCTCCAAAAATTCTCATAAATCACTTTTAATATGTTTTCTAACATACATAAATTTCTAACCCAAAGCTAACATATAATAGCCGTAATTAATTTTAAATCCAAATTAACCATTTTCTTCACTATAAAATTCATAATAAATTCACACTAATTCAGAAAATTATGAAACTTGAAATCATCACTAAAATATTATTTCTGACATTTGGATGTCATTTGGTAGGTTTTTCAAATTATAACTTATCATAAAATCTATATGAAGCAACATAAATCATCAACAAGCATATATTCATTTAGTAATCAAAACATGGCATAATGCTTTGCAAAATATGTTTGGATGTTATCCAGAAACCAAAAATAACAAATATGAGATGCAATCTATTATTCACCTTAGCTTGTTGTTAAGGAGTTGAGATTTGCTCTTGAATTAAATTGATTAAGCTTCTTCCTCTTGATTTTAGCTTATCTTCCTCTTTCTTTCTCCTAATGATGGTCGGCCTCTCTTTAATTTAGTTTCGCTTGTGAACGTGGAAATGAAAGTGGCATGAGGGTTTAGGCTATAAGAATATAACTTTTTCATATTTTGCCCTTTTCTATTACCCTTACTTATTTCATTTTAGTTCTCTTTTTATTCATTAGTTTATTAGGCATGACTGCCCCATATTATTCAAATTTCAATCCTTTAACCATTTACATGATTTTATTTAATTCACCTAATTAAATGTACTAAATAATGTTAATTAAAATTAGATCATTACATTTATCCTGCTCCTCTATGCCTTCACATTAGTTTTCAGCCTCTTGATGCTCATTTTTCAAGGTCATGCCTACAGATACAGGCATCTACAAGCCACTTTCTTTTGATATTCCGCATGATGGTCTTCTAAAGTCACATCTGCCTAAGGTTCGTGAACAAGGTATTTCTTATTGGAGTAATCATTTAGTCGGTTTTTTTTCTGAGTGATAAGCTTTCATTCACAACAGTCATTATACACTTGAAAAGGCTTTGGAAGCTTCAGGGTGAGGTAGATATTAAATCGGACAGCCATAATTTCTACTTCTCATTTTCCAATGTTGTGGATAGTGCCTGTGTTGCCCAATATGATCCAATTTTTATTAAAGTTAAAATGTTTATCATTACCACTTGAAATCGTTCTTTTGGACGTGCCCAAGCGCAATTGAAAGGTACCGATTTGGGTACATTTGTACAGAATTGGACATTTTTAAGAATTAATTGGCTGGCGTGCATATTAGGCGCTTGATTTGTTTTCATGAGAATACGATGAAGTTAAAACGTTTCGAATATGCTAAAGCTTTTATAGAAATCACTCCTGGTTATGAGCTATCTGATTACATTGAAATTGATGGTCTTGGTGATAGTTAGCCAAGAGTGACCGTTGAATATGATTGGAGAGCTAAGATATGTTCAAACTGTGAAAATTTTGGGCATGCAACTTGTGAAGGTGATAGAAAAACAGCACTGTTATGGGGATGGTGTAACCGTGCATGACTTATCTTCGTAGCAAATTGAAGTGCAGCCTCCCTTACAAACACAAACACAAACCCATAAACCTTCTATTAAAGTCTCAGGCAATGTTAATGGTCCTAAATCCAAACTTGTAAATCAACCTATCAGGCAATGTTACAAATTTTATACCCTGCCTTGATATTACCACTCCCAACCATCTCTTCTTACCTCCACCACCTACCCTCTCCTCTCCTACTCTCAATCAGGCGGGTGCTGTCAATCCTCCTAGTATCTCCAAGCGGGGGAGAAAGAAAAACAGTCCACCTCTGTTGACCTTGACATTGGGTTGGAGTTCTCCTCTGACCAAGTTCATACCATCTCCTTGAAATCTCTACCAAGTAACCCTTCTTCAAGAAGACACAATCTCCTACATGTCTTCCCCTTACCTCTCCATTGTTTAAATGACTCTACACAACATTGCAATGTCAAATATTAGAGGGGCTCACTCTCACTCTAAACCGATTGAAACAAAGTATTTTATCAAGGAATATGATGTTCATATCATGAGAGTATGTGAAAACAAAGCTGAATGAAGACCGCACAATTCAAGCATGTAGAATCATCATGCCAGAATGGAGATTTGAGCAAAATATTGATACGGCGCCTTATGGAAGGATTTTTCTTCTATGGAACCCTTATATTTATCATCTCTCCAAAACTCAATCTTCTGATCAATTCATTTGCCTTTCTTGCAAACACCTTCCTACCAACACTGATTTTGAACTTACCCTTATCTATGCCCATAATTATCACCAGCAAAGAATAACTCTTCTTAACCACCTCATTCAACTTCTATCTAATATCACTTGGATTTGTATTGGTGATTTCAACTGTATTCCTCACTCATCGCACAAATTTGGCTCCAGGTATCTCTCAAAGAAATATCCCCGCTTAACCAAGCAACATCTCAGGCTAACCTCATTCCAATCCAAACTTGTGGCCCTCTTCACACTTGGAATAACAAATCATGATCGAGTGTTCAAACATATTGTAAACTTGACTGTGCTTATCATAACCCAAGCACCCTTTGCATATGGCCTTCCATACATTACCTTTCCCTTCCTTCCATCCTGTCTGATCGTAACTTGCTTCTTATCAAATGGGGTGACAGTACCATGGCAGTGAAGTATTACCCTTCTTTCAAATTCTTTAATTCTTGGACTTCACATAATCAATATAAAAATTATTGTTGCAGGTGTGGAATTCTCACTATCCAATTAATCCCCTCTCCAGATTGCAGGTAAAACTCAAATTGCTTAAGTCCACCCTTAAAAAGTGGGCTGCGGAAATCTATGGGCAAGGCAGCAACCTCTACTCTTAACTAAAGCATGACCTGATTACCATTCAGCAGAGCCTTTCCACTGACCCAAACAACTGCTCGCCGGTTGACCGAGAAGTTATTCTATGTGATCAACTTCGCACTGCTCTAAATCTTGAAGCTTCTATAGCTAAGCAAAAGGCAAGGGACTCTAATGAACTTCTAGGTGACAGGAACATAATGTTCTTTCATTCAAAGCTTAAAGCTAGAAACGCCGCGTAAAAAATCTTTTCCATAATCGATACAAGTGGCATGCAACATATTGATGATCAAGGAATCAAATAGCCTTTGTAGAATACTTCAAATCTATCCTTGCTACTAATAAGCCTCACCAGCCTGATATGCTCAGCCTTCTCTCAATGAACCTTCCATTCCTTTCCTCTTATCAATCCTGCAGTCTAATATCTCAAGTTACGGATTCAAGAATCAAGGAAGCTTTGTATTTCCTTAACTAAAGTAGTGCAGGTGGCCCGGATGGTTTTAATGCTTTCTTTTTTTAAGGAATCATGGGATTCATTATCGTGGACTTTACCAAAGCTATCCAATATGTTTGCAGCTCTAATAGATTACCTTATGGAATCAGTGCAACTAATATCTCTTTAATCCTTAATTCAGTACTCCCCGCCCGGTCCTACACTTTAGAACAATCTCCTACGCTAATGTGACTTACAAATGTATTGCCAAAGCTCTCTCTAACATGCTTCAACTTGTGATCAACGGTCTCATCTCTCCCAACCAAACAGCTTTCATCCTTGGCCGTTAAGCAGCGACAATGTTCTTCTCACTCAGAAACTGCTTAATGGCTATGGGAGGGAAGGAATCTTGCCATGTTAGTTAGGTTAAAGAATGAAAGTGCGGTAATATTATACTGAGTGATATTGGATATAAGGCAATATGTAATTGTATTGTATCTTGGGCCATAGCCCATATAACAGCCCAAAGCTTAAAATGTATTATAAATACAAAGCTTACAGTATTGTACAAGATAACTTTTGCATTAATAAAATTTCCGTTTACAATCTCTTGCATTACTGTTTTAGTATCAGAGCCAAAAAGTCTATCTAACGACAATGACAAATCCATTTTATTACTGGAATCTCATCAGAGATTGACAAAATCATCATAGAGCCGTCCAAAAGGAGGTGTCAGATCGAAATCATCATCCACCATCCTTGGTTGCTCTCAGTTCATTGCCTTCTCATCATCTGAGAGTAACTTACCTATTTTTGATCTTTACAGTAGTGCCGCGCCAAGATCCTGATCGAAGAAGTCAAGATGGTTGGCTGCACCATAAAGCTTTCTCAATCAGAAGCCTGATTAAAGTATTATCACCATGGCAGGAGATGATGACACAACATCATCTGCAACAAGTGGAGTTAAAAGTTAGGATGAATCAAAATCAAGAAATCAAGATGCTCTAGCTACTGAAACAAGGGCCAGTGATATCATAAAACCAAAAAATAATTTGGTATCCACAGCTCTAGATGAAAACAATTACATATTGTGGAAATATCAAGTAGAAACAAGCATCAAAGGATATGGGTTAGAAGGCTTCCTGTATGGCACCGCTACAGTACCAGCAAGAATGGTAACTGATAGCTCTGGAGAAAGAACTGTCAATAAAGAATTCATCAATTATCAGAAACAAGATAGCTTACTAGCTGTCTGGTTGCTCTCATCCATCAGTTCTGGTCTACTATCACAAATTGTAGGATGTAAAACATCATTTGAGATATGGTCTGCAATACAACAAATTTTCAATACACAGTCAGCAGCGAGAATTCTTTATTACAAAAGACAACTGCAGAACCTCAGAACATGTCAATGAGAGAGTATATTACAAAGTTAAAATCATATTATGATATACTTGATGCCGCAGGACATACTGTATCAGAATCGGAGCAGATTTTGACCATTCTGAATGGTTTAGATGTTGAATATGAGTCAGTGGTAGCAATCATTTCATCACAACAAACTCTACCAAATATACAATACGTTTACTCCATACTATTATCTCATGAAGGAAGAATTGAGCAGAGAAAAGAAAGTAATCCAGAACTTTCACTCAATTATGCTTCAAATTCAAGAAACAGAAATCAAGGAAGAAAACAAGAAAATCAAAATTTTAAACAAGACAACAATCAAAGAAGCAATACAACTCAAAGAGGCAGAGGAAGAAGTGGAAGATGGAACAATAACAGAATAAAATGTCAAATTTGTGAAAAATCAGGACATACAGCCAGACAGTGTTGTTTTAGGCTCAACACTGAGTATTACCCAAATCAACAAAATTAAGAAAACCAAAGAAATCACAACTCCAGTGCAAATGTTGCACAGATAGATCAAAGACAAAGCAGTCAAACAGAAAAGACTAGACCTCAAGCTTTAAACACAGAAACGCATACCAGATCTGATGAGATGACAGAAGAAGATTGGTACCCAGATTCAGGTGCCACAAATCACCTCACAAGCAATCTGCAGAATCTCAATTTAGACAACAAAGAATATACAGGTACGCATTCTATCCATATGGAGAATGGTGAAGCTTTAAAAATCACACATGTTGGAACCAGAAGTATTCAAGGTAAAAGACTTCTTCATCTCAATAATTTGTTGAGAGCCCCACAAATTAAAAAGAATCTATTGAGTATATCTTAATTTGCTAATGACAACAATGTGTATTTTGAGTTTCACCCTAAGTTCTGTTTAGTCAAAGATCTACTAAATCAAGATATATTGCTACAGGATAAATTGGACAGAGGATTATACAAGTTCAATTTTGGAAATTCAAGAAAGAGCAAAAGTAGGAATATATGGTGTAATAATACAGAGTCTCATGTTACAAATGATCAAGAAATATTTACCCTGTTGCATTACAAGCTAGGACATCCTAATGTAAATAATGTAAAACAAATTCTTATGAGCAATAACATTTTGTGTGATGTGTCTTTACCATATGTATGTACCTACTGTCAATTAGGCAAAAGCCACAAATTACCTTTTGCAGATTCTACTACTGTTATTAACAAACCACTTCAGTTAGTAGCAACTGACTTATGAGGGCCTGCTCCAATAAATTCAGATTATGGATTCAGGTATTATATATCATTTGTTGACTGCTATTCTAGATATACATGGATATACTTTCTAAAATCCAAAGCAGATGCACAACAGACTGTAACAGAGTTCATAACTCAAGCAGAAAAACAATTGTGCCATGAGGTTAAAATTATGCAATCAGATGGTGGCAGTGAATACAAGCCACTAAAAGAATATTTTCAGAAAAAGGGTATTATTCATCGAACAACATGCTCATACACATCTGAGCAGAATGGTATAATAGAGAGGAAACATAGACACATAGTTGAAACAGGGTTAACCTTGCTGGCACAGGCATCAATGCCTATGAAATTCTGGCCAGAAGCTTTTAACACTGATGTGTACTTAATCAATAGACTACCTACCAAAGTTCTTAAGCATCTGAGCCATATTGAATCATTGTTTGGGGTTAAACCAGACTATAAAAGTCTAAAGACATTTGGATGTTTATGCTTCTCATGTCTCAGACCATACAATAGTCTTAAATTAAATCTTAGATCCACCCCATGTACATTTATAGGTTATGGAAACAATTAAAATTGATACAGATGCCTAAGCAATGATGGCAAGATCTATGTCTCTAGACATATTGTATTTAATGAGAGAATTTTTCCTTTTGTAGATAAAAATGTCAAGACAACCAAAGGTTCATACTAAAGACAATTTCTCAATGCCTCCTATACATGTTATACCTGAGTGGGATCAAACTAGTGGAAGTGTGCAGAATACCCAACAGCCACAACACACACTGTCCAATGATGACACTGGATCAGGTCATAGACTCCAACAAATCCTCCAGCTCCTTCAATAACACCAGTCAGATCAACGAGATCAATTCAAATCAAGGAGACACTTCTCAGTCCATATCACAGCAATCTGAAGATAGCAATGATAATCAAAACATGCCACCTGCAAGAACAGAACATCATATGATCACAAGGTCAAAAAGTGGCATTTTCAAACCTAAAGTATACAGTGCTCGGCTTGATTTAACAGAGCCAAAAGACTACAATGAAGCTAATAGCAATAATAACTGGAAACAGGCTATGGGCAATGAATACAGTGCACTTATCAGAAACAAAACTTGGAGTCTAGTACCAATGCCCAAAGATAGGAATATAGTTGGTTGCAAGTGGACTTACAAAATTAAGAGAAACACAGATGGAAGTATCTCAAAATACAAAGCAAGACTGGTGGCCAAAGGATATAATCAGCAGCATGGCTTCAACTACAACGAGACATTTTCTCCAGTTTTTAAACCAACTACCATAAGAATTATATTGACAGTTGCACTTCAGAGAAAATGGAAAATTAGACAACTTGATGTAAATAATGCCTTTCTTAATGGGAATCTAAAGGAGGAAGTATTCATGAAACAACCAGAAGGATACAAGAGGGGTGCAAATGATAACACAGTATGCAAACTACATAAAGCAATATATGGACTAAAGCAGACACCACATGTATGGAATGAGAAACTCAAGTCTACACTGATGAGTTTAGGATACACACCAACTAAATCAGATAATTCATTGTATATGCAGTGTAAACAGGAGAAGATTACATACATTTTAGTATACGTGGATGATATTACTATTACAGGATATGACATTCAAGCTATGAATCAAACTATCAAGTATCTTGATCAAGCATTCTCAATCAAAGATCTCGGTAATCTACAACATTTCCTAGGTATAGAAGTTATTCAAACATCCAAGTCAGAGATGGTCTTATGTTAGAAAAGATACATACTGGAATCATTAAAAAGAGCAAATATGGATCAGGCCAAATCGCTACCTACTCCAATGACAAGTAACCTCAAATTGTCAAAAGAATCAGGAGAAACCATCACAAATGAAAAACAGTATAGAAGCATTATAGGAGCACTTCAGTATATCACAATAACAAGACCAGATCTAAGCTACAGTGTAAATAAGGTATGTCAATTCACGCATAGACCTCTTAGCAATCACTGGAAGGCCGTAAAACGTATATTATGTTACCTGAAAGGAACAATGGATCATGGTCTACATTTCAACGACGCAAAGGGATTAAACATACAAGCTTACTGTGATGCAGGTTGGGCTTCAGATCCAGACGACAGAATATCAACAACCGGCTTCTGTATATTTCTAGGGAGCAACCCGATCTCTTGGTGCTCAAAGAAACAAGCTGCCACCTCTTGCTCCAGTACAGAGGCGGAATACAGGTCAATTGCCAGCACCGCAGCAGAGATCGTTTGGATCGAGTCACTTCTCAAAGAAATTAGGATCAATCTCACAAATACACCAATAATCTGGTGTGATAACTTGAGTTCGGTCCGCCTCTCCGCAAATCCAGTGCTACACTCACGAACAAAGCACTTTAAAATAGATCTGTACTTTGTTCGCGAGAAGGTAATGGAGGGGAAACTTAAAGTCAACCATGTCCCAGCTTAATTTTAGAGAGCAGACATTCTAACAAAACCCCTCTCGACGAAATATTTCACTCAATTGAAGAAAGATCTCAAGATTAGAGAAGGCGGCGCAGAGACGAAGGAGGAAGAGAAAACCCTAGATAGAATTGAAAGGGGGAGTAAGGTTAAAGAATGAAAGTGCGGTAATATTATACTGAGTGATATTGGGTATAAGGCAATATGTAATTGTATTGTATCTTGGGCCGTAGCCCATATAACAGCCCAAAGCTTAAAATGTATTATAAACACAGAGCTTACGATATTATACAAGATAACTTTTGCATTAATAAAATTTCCATATACGATCTCTTGCATTTCTGTTTATGTTGCATGCTTAAGCTCGACAGCCAAAAAGCTTTTGGTGTCATCTCATGGGAAGCAATAATTGCAATTATGTCTTGTATGAACTTCCCTTCCCCTTCATAGCATGGATTTACACATGTATATCTACTCCTTATAACTCCATTATTAGGAGTGGTTCTTCGCATGGTTATTTCAAAGGAACACAAGGCATACGCCAAGCCAATCCCATATCTGCCTTATTATTTATTATGGCCATGGAAGTTCTCAACCACATGCTAATTGACAAATTGAACAAAAAGCTGCTTCAGCTACATCCCAAATGCACTGACCCTGCTATCATCTATTTACTATTTGCTGATGATCTCATATGCTTCACTAATCCCATGGCTTCCAACATTTTATGTATTCTTCAGACTCTTAAGAATTTCAAAAGCCTCACTGGTCTTGTAATCAACTTGCAAAAATCCCAGATTTTATTTGTTGTACTCTCCCTGGGGCATAAAAGGCCACATCATCAGCTTGTCTGGGCTCTCTGAGCTGCCTCCATCAACTTCCAATTTAGGTGTCCCTCTCATTTCAAAAAAGATTACGACTGCTGGCTGCTTTCCTCTTTATGAAAAGATCAAAGGAAAATTATCTACTTGATCGAATGCAAAATTATCTCAGGAGGAAGAATGACCATACTCCAATCTATTGCTATCGCAATGACTTGCATTGGTCACGCCATTATATCGTCCTGCTAAGCTTGTTGCAATGATAAAATGTGCCCTCAATACCTTCCTTTGGCATGCTGACCTCTACTCCACCAAAATGATTCCTATAGATTTCAAAAAAATCAGCTTCCAAAACTCAGTGGCGGTCTTGGAATAGCCAACATCAAGAAGTGGAACGTAGCATGTATATCCAAGTATTTCAATCTTGTATCATCTTCAACTGTCAACTTGTGGTCGATCTGGATGAGGAAAAACTAATTAAGCAGAAATATTTTTGGTCGATTACTATCCCGTCAAATGCAAGCTAGACCTGGAGGAATATCCTAAAACATAGAGCCTCCTTCTTTCCAATCATTTATTGCAACCGGCTTCATATTCCAGCCACCAGATTCAGGAATGATCCATGGGCTGCCCCGGATGTCATATTAAGGAATACTATTAGTCCTAACCTTCAATGTCTAACCGGGATCCCCTCTGCTGCTCTTGCTATCAACTATATTATGGATGGTCATGTTGTCCTCCCTTATAGCAACTCGCATATCGTCGGGCAGTTATGGGGACAAATTTGAAATGGTTAACTTATCTACATCTATGTCCCCTGTTCAATGAAAAACTGGAAAACGTGATTACAGAATAGCTGCTATATACAAGTATTTAATTGGCGAAAACTTTATCTTCCCATGGGCTAGAAGAATATAGACCACTATTGGACTCTTGAAAAACAACTTTCTCCTTGAGAAGGTAATGGCTAATGCAATTCAAACGAAGAATAAGCTTCATAAACTCCACCTTATCGCGAATGATACTTGTGTTCTATGCTCCATTGATATGGAATCCAACACCCATCTTTTCTTCTAATGTTCATTCTCTCATAGCCTATGGCCTCGTATTCTTACTCAAGGTGACTACCATGTGCCTTCCTCACACAGCCATGATGAATGGCATAACATTTTTCATGCCACTAGATAGAAATCACTAAAGGCTGATGCAAGACCAAAGATCACTGTAGAATCATGTCAGAATTAAACTATAATTCTCAGAAAAGAAATGTAGAAAATAGAAGAGAAAGATAAGAGAAGAGAAGATTTATTATTATTGCTTTTCTTTTTGAAAAATGAATTTTACAACTGAGGCTAAGCTATATAAAGCTAGCGCTAAAACTGAATAACAGGAAATAACAATTTTTTTTCTCTGCCCAAAGCAATACTGTTATTTCTTCCTTTAACATACTTTCTTCCTTCTATAAAACTTGTCCTCAAGTCTAAGAAACAACAAAATCAGGATATTTAGCCTCAAAATCCTCAGCATTTTCCCCAGTAGCCTCATATTCAGCATAACCTTGCCATTGAACCAGATACTGAACTACAGCCCTATTCTGTTGCTTGACTGTTCTTCTGTTCAGAATAGCAGTGGGTTGCAGAACCACTGAAGCATCTTGACCTTGAAACCAATATGGAACATGAGCTGCTATTGGCAAAGTACCATGAAACTTCTTAAGCTGTGAGACATGAAATACATCATGAATTTGAGAATCAGCTGGAAGTTTCAGTTTGTATGCAACTTTTCCAATCTTGTTCACCACTTGAAATGGACCAAAATACTTCCACGCCAGCTTCTGGTTAGCCCTTTTCTGCACTATTTGCTGTTTATAAGGTTGGAGCTTCAGCCAAACCCACTCTCATACCTCGAATGCTCTTTCTGATCTGTGTTTATCAGCTTGAGTCTTCATTCATGACTGAGCCCTAGTCAAATGATACTTTAACTGCTCAATCATAGCTTCTCTTTTAAGCATACTCCTATCCACCACTTCTACAGCAGATTCACCTGGAAGGTATAGCAGATGTAATGGTGGTGGTTGATTATAAACAACCTCATAAGGGGTCATCTGAATGGCTGAGTGAAAATGAGTATTATACCACCATTCTGCTAGAGGAAGCCATAAACACCACTCTTTAGGGCTATCTCCACACATACACCTCAAGTAAGTCTCTAAGCATATGTTGACAACTTTAGTTTGTCCATCCGTTTCAGGGTGATAGGCTGAGGACATCAGAAATTCAGTACCATAGAGTGAGAATAGACCCTTCCAGAATGTGCTTAGGAAAACTGAATCTCTATCACTTACTATACTCCTTGGCCATCCATGTAGCTTGAAGATGTTATCCAAATAGGCTTAAGCAACCTGAATAGCAGTGAAGGGGTGAGATAATGCAACAAAGTGTGCATATTTACTCAGCCTGTCAACTACAACAAATATTCCATTAGATCTAGGTAATCCAGTAATAAAATGCATTGAAACATCGCACCAAACTTCTTCTGGAATTGGAAGGGGTTGTAGTAATCCAGGGCTGGCTGCATTGTCATATTTTGCTGCTTGACATATCTGACATCTTCTGATGAACCGAGTAACATTCTTTGTCATCCTTTCCAATAGAATATCTGTTTCAACCTCTTCAAAGTCAAATCCCTCCCTGAATGTCCACTTTCAGGTGATGTATGCTGCCATTGAATCAACTTAATTCTTAACTCTTCATCAGGTCCAACTACCACTCTATTCTTCTTTCTGAGTAGTCCATTTTTCAAAGTAAAACTTCGAATTCTCTGAGAATCTTGTAATTCTTCAATTATATCTATCAGATTAGGATCCGAATAATAGCTTGTCTTAGTTTGATACTCTAAATCTGAAGAGACTACTGATATTGCCAAATATAGAACCTCTGAGTCTTGAACTCTTGATAGTGCATCTGCAACCACATTTTCTTGACCACTTCTATATTGAATATTATAGTCAAACCCCATCAACTTGGACAACCAGAACTGTTGAAATGGAGTTGAAACCTTCTGCTGCAATAGCCACTTCAGACTCTTTTGGTCCGTCTTGATCAAGAAATGACTTCTAGCAAGATATTGTTCCCATTTTTGTACTGCAAAGACAATTGCCAACAGCTCTTTCTCATAAACTGATAGTCTTTGCCACTTAGGACCCAATATTCTGCTGATAAATGCTATAGGGTGTCCACTTTGCGTTAAAACGGCTCCTATACCCACATTTGAGGCATCTGTCTTAACTATAAATTGCTTTGAGAAATTAGGAATACCCAACACCGGAGAAGTTATTAGTGCACTTTTACGTTGCTCAAAAGCAGCTTGTGCATTTTCATTCTAGTTAATTGAACCCTTTTTAAGTAGATCATTTAAAGACTTGCAAATCACAGCGTAATTCTTAACAAACTTCCTGTAATAACCAGTTAATCCCAAAAAACTCCTCAACTATTTGACTGAAGTTGGTACTTGCCATTTTGAAATAGCTTCAATTTTCCTTGGATCAGCTTCAACCCCTTTTGCAGAAATAAAATGACCTAAGTATTCCACTTTCTCAATTGCAAAAGAACATTTACTTTCTTTTGCAAACATCTGATTTTGCTTCATTAATTCAAAAACTTCTCTTAAATGTGCCCAATGCTCCTCCTTATTTCTACTATATATCAATATATCATCAAAAAAGACAAGCACGCATCTTCTCAATAAAGGTTTAAAAACCTTGTTCATCCAACTCTGAAAATTGGCAGGGGCATTTGTGAGGCCAAATGGCATCACTAAAAACTCAAAATGCCCTGTATGTGTTTTAAATACGGTTTTAAACACATCATCGGGATGTATTCTGAGTTGGTGATAACCAGCCCTTAAATCCAGCTTAGTGAAGATGGTTGCACCAGCCAATTCATCTATCAATTCCTCAACCACTGGAATAGGAAACTTATCTTTCACAGTTCTCCTATTCAATTCTATGTAATCTACACACAAACTCCAAGTACCATCTTTCTTTCCAGCCAAGACCACTGGAGATGGAAAGGGACTTGAGCTGTTCTGAATAATTCCTCTGTCTAACATTTCCTGAACAAGCTGCTCTATGATATCCCTTTGTTTGAGAGGATATCTATATGGTCTGATGCTTACAGGTGATGCATTAGGCTCCAAGGGAATCCTATGATCAAAAGCTCCTCTGTGAGGTGGTAGCTCTACTGGATCTTCAAATATCATACTAAACACTTGCTTCAATTTTTCTAGTTCCAGTTCAGTAACAGATTCAAGTGTTCTGTCATAGCTCTTAACATTTGCAAAAAGTTACATCCATCACTTGTAACAAACAAAGTTAAGCAGCATTTTCTAGCATTTTTCCACTAGGTTCGCCATCAACAACTCTCAACTTTTGAGGTGGAATACCCTTTAATGCAAACTGATGTCCATCCACTTCAAACTGCATAATCAACTTCTTAAAATCCCAACTGATTTGACCCAATGTACTCAACCACTGTACACCTAAAACCATGTCACACCCTCCCAAAGTGATCAACATCACTTCCGCATTGAATTTCTTCTTATTCATAGTCCAGCCAAAATCTTGCATTTATGCTGGCAAGCTATGTGATTTCCATCTGCTACTGTCACAGCTTGTGGGCTCATGCTTTCCACTTCACACCCCAACTTCTTAGCAATTGACAAGTCTAAGAAATTATGTGTACTTCCTGAATCTACAAGAATATGCAGTGGCTTATTTCTAACCATTTCTACTACCCTCATGGTGTGGAAATTTTGATTGTCAGATAATGCACTCATAGAAATGCATGGTTCTGTCAGTACTACCATCTCATCTTCTCTTTTATCCGACTGCTCTTCCTCCACATCACAGATTTCATATTCAGAACAAGGAATTTCCACGGTAAATAGTTGGGGTTCTTTGAACTGACATTTATGGTTTCTGTCATATTTTCGGTCACAATAATAACACAACTTCTTTGCTATCTTTTCAGCCCTTATATCAGCGGGTATGTGTTTGAATGGCCTGAGTTGGTTGAATTTGGTTAAGGTTGTTTGTGATGGTTTAATTTGTCGAGTTGGCAGGAGAGGTGGTTTGTTTGTGTTTGGGTTGAAAGGAATGGCTTGTAAAGGTTTTGGTGATGGATATCGATATGTTTGAGATGTGGGTTTAAAGGGTTTACAAGAATTTGCTTTGAGCTGCTCTTCTTGCAATCTTGCATACTCAACAGCCTGGGTTATGGTTTTGGTTTAAATGCCTTCACAAAGGGTTTAATTACTGGTTTTAATCCACCAATGAAACTGTCTAAAATGTAGGAATCAGGCAATATGTGAGAATGTTGTAGCATGATAGATCTTAGATTCTCAAATTCATCCACATAATCCTCGATTGAATTATCTTGTTGTAGTCTATTAAATTGTTCAACTACATTCATGCCAGAATCATCCCTAAATCTAGCATATAGGTCTGCATAAAATCATTCCAATCAACTAATAAATTCCTTCTTACAGACAAATAGCTATTCACCCAATTTTCAGCTTTATCTATCATATTCAAAGAGGCTAAATCTACCTTCTGTTCTTCAGGAATCTTACACAGCCTAAAATACTTGCAACATTTTTTAACCCAAATTCTAGGATTTTGACCATCAAACTTAGGAAACTCCAGTTTAGGTACATACCCAAGAGATCTTGTTGAATTGATCTCTGAATCAGAAGAGTCCCTGTATGTGAATGATAGAGGTGGTCTATGACTTTGATCATCATCTTTCCTATGCTCCTTTAGCTCTGTAATAGCTTGTAGGATCTTGTTCAGAGTACCATCCACTTGCCTATTTCTAATTTCTTGATTTTGAACTTGAGCTTCAAGCCTGCTTTCCAGTTGCTTGAGCTGTTCTTCCATAGCATCTATCCTCTTCACGGTGATCTTAGGAGCCAGAATTGAGCCGATACCACTTTCTTTTCAGTTTCTCACTGATGCTAACCGAGTATTCTTATCAGTAGTTTTCTTGAAGAAAAATAGTGGGTTTTATGAAAAGAATTTTCTCTCAAGTATTTAATCAAACAGTTGGCAGATATTTCAAGAAATCGCTGAATTCTTGGATTTCACAGGTTTCAGAATCGCAGCTCTGATACCAATGATGCAAGACCAAAGATCACTGTAGAATCATGTCAGAATTAAACTATAATTCTCAGAAAAGAAATGTAGAAAATAGAAGAGAAAGATAAGAGAAGATAAGATTTATTATTATTGCTTTTCTTTTTGAAAAATGAATTTTACAACTGAGGCTAAGCTATATAAAGCTAGCGCTAGAACTGAATAACATGAAATAACATTTTTTTTCCTCTGCCCAAGGCAACACTGTTATTTCTTCCTTTAACAAAGGCTCTAATTGTCATACTGATGCTAAAACGGTTCATCGCTGTCATTTAGGATGAAAGAAACAACCACATGTTTAGATCTATCTCTCGTGCAGAGAATGAGCTGTGTCATCTAGTGCATTGTCAAATCTTGAGTGATATTAGGAGAAGCAGCAATGACTTACACCCTGTCCCTAGAACAGGTATTGGCTAAGATGTTATTTTGTTACGGTCATTTTGTTTGATTTTATCTTCTAGGCCCATTTCATTTTGTAATTAAGGCCTTAGGTTGTTTTCTCTTTTGAAATTAATAAAACCTGGCTAGCCTCCCTTACCCACTTGCCTTTCAAAAAAACATCCAATTTGATTTATGTTATACATAATTAAATAAATACATCTGTTGAAATATATATATATGTATGTATGTAATGCATACATACATACATACATATAATACAATTAAATTCACCTTATTTGTTTATTAAACTTATAATTACATTTTTACATATATAAATATGAATATAAATCTCATAAATATATTTTAAAGTTTGAATATAATTGATATGTTTTATTTTTAAATATAAATATATACATTCAAATTATAAGTTATTAAAGTTCTCACGCAAATAGAGTTGCATACATATACAAAAGTGATAACCCAGAATCTTACCGTAGATATAGTGCAATAGTAGTTTTGTGGAAGCAAATGCTTAAGCTAAGAATCTCAAAGTATGAAAAATTACAAATATACAAAAGAAAAGAACCAACACCCATACACACTATTCAAAAATAAGCATTGTACAGAGTTTATCATATATTCATGCAACAAAAACAAAGGTGAAACCATGTATGTTAAAAAAAAGCAGTACCCAAAAACATGCAGCAGATTTCATTTCAGCTGAAGTTTCACAAGGGAACACTAAACTGCAAGAGCATAACCTAACAGCACACATTTACCAGGACAAAGCACACACTAATATACAATCACTCAGCACTTCCTATACAAAACACGGCACTCACGTTTATACACACACACACTCCTTTAAACAAACACAGTACCACCCATAGGAATACACGCAACGCACACACCAGCTGAAACAATTATAAGCACACTCAATCACATACGCACACACTATAATACAGTTACAGTACACACACAGTTTTTACACATAGAGTGACTCACACGCAAACCCTAAAGCAGCAGCACAAACATATGAACACCCAGTCACACAAGAACAGCTGATACACACACCACACGCACACATGCATAACTCACGAGCACGGCGGAAGAACACGAGGCAATGGCAACACCAGGTCGGTAGACCTGGTCAGTGCATTGGTTGACCCGTACAGGTCGATCGGTCATCAACAGGGGTCGACCGGTGCTTGATTGTCCTTCACATGAGCCTGGAATTGCGATTTGATCGTCGGTAGATTTCATGCCATATGCGACCTAATACTGGTTCATGAAAAAAACACAGAAACACTATCCTCTTCCATCCCAAACACAATATATTTTCACATCCAAGTATCATAAGTTCCATAAATTAGGGGATTAAACATAGATTTATGAGTTAGGTTAACTCACCTGAAGGTTGCTTGCTCCTTACCAGCTATCGAACGCAGATGAATAACTAACCAACGACACAACAAAACACGATTTACTTCTTGTTATAGACGCACATGGATATCGAAAAGCGCTTATTAAAACTTGGTGAATTTTGATAATTTAATCTCTTTGATTTTTTACTTTACAAGGATATAAGATTTTAAGAAAATATGAATTTGCAGTTTGATGAAAAAGAAAAATGATTTTATTGAATGATTGATAATAACATTATAGAGCAAATGATTGTTGTCTATATACAAACTGATATACAAGTTTCTTTGAAAAAGTAAAAGAACGCTCTCGTGTTGGGCCTTTAGCCCATAAACCCGTGTTGTAACCGTTAAAAGAATCAACGGCTCTGATGAAAACTTGATAGAGGAACGGCTGATCTAATATGATGGAGATATATATGCCAGGTGATACGAGTGCTTTCTCAACACCCCCCGCAAACCCTTCGGTAGCTAGGGTTTGATAAATTTGCCCTAAATTCCTCTCTTTAGCACGATTCTAGAAATTAATTAAAATTAGCCGAAGATTCGGCTTGAGATTAACTGAAAATCCTTCAATTAGTTGAGATTATGGTTTAGAACGGCTGATCATGGCTTTGAAGTTGATTTTCTCGTCAACTGATTGATTGAGAGTTGAGAGTTGGATGAGATCTGTCAAAGCAGATGATAATTGATGATAAGTATCCTTTCAACTGTTATCTAGTAGCATCCTTTGAGGTGGTTCCTTCATCAGTGGACTTTCTGTTGCCTTGTGAGTTATTAACTTTCAATCTCTCCCTAAGTCGAATGAAGTTCGTTTTAGAATGAGGCTTAATTATAATGTCTGCAACCTAGTAAGTAGAAGGTATGTAGTTTATTTTCAATTTTTATTTCGCTACTTGTTCACGCACGAAATACAGATCTAATTCCATATGTTTTGTTCTTGAGTGTAACACTGGATTAGTTGTAAGATGAACTGTGCTTACATTATCACACCATATGATTGATTTACTGTCAAGTTTGATCTGTAATCCATCAAGTAGAGATTGAAATCACATTACTTCTGTTGTTGCATTGGTTACACTTCTATATTCAGCCTCTGTACTAAATCTTGATACGGTAGGTTGTTTTTTTTTTAACATCATGATATAGGACTATTATCTATGAATATGCAATAGCCTGTTGTAGATCTCCTGTTGTCAGGATCAGTGGCCCAATCAGCATCTACGTACCCAGTAATATTGATGTATTTGTTTGATTCCAGTGTTGGACCAACGTCTGTTGTTCCTTTGAGATATCTTAGAATTCTTTTCACCATTTTTTAGTGTCCATCTGTTGGTTTTTGCATGAACTGGCTAACTTTGTTGACACTGTAGGCAATTTCTGGTCTTGTTATAGTTGCATACTGAAGTGCACCTACTATGCTTCTGTATTGTTTGTCATTGATTATTGCTTCACCTTTAAACTTGGATACATGTAAATTGCTGACCGTGGGAGTAGAAATAGAGTTGGCTTGATTCATTTTTTGCTTTGTTTAAGATTTCAACAATGTACTTTCTTTGATTCAGCTGAATAGATGAGCTTGATTGTCTTTTAACCTCAATGCCAAGGAAATAGTTTAAATCACCATGGTCTTTAACTGAGAATTTCTGATTTAAGTGGTTTATAAGACTGTTGACCTCCTCTTCATTGTTGCATGTAATGATAAAATCATCAATATATATAAGTATATACACTATTATGTTATTATTAAATTTTGTAAACAGAGGATTGTCAGATTTTGTTGCATTGTAGCCCAGTCCAGTGATAGTTTCCTTAACCTTTTCAAACCATACCCTTGGAGCCTGTTTTAGGCCATTGATAGCTTTATTCGATCTGTAAGACACCATTCAAGAAAGCATTATTCACATCAATTTGTTTGATGTTTCAATTTCTATACAAGGCAATAGTAATAACAGTTCTTATAGTAGTGCATTTCACAACAGGTGAGAAAGTTTCATTGAATTCAAAACCACTCTGTTGTGAATATCCCTTAGCTACTAGTTTTGCCTTGTACTTAGAAATTATATCATCAGTATTTTCTTTAATTTAAAGGTCCATTTACACCCCCACAATATTTTATCTTTGGGTAAGGGAACAAGATCCCATGTGATGAAGCACTTACCTTAAGTCGCGACCGACTCATCACTTTCCGCCCTCCACCCTAAGTCCACGATCCACGACTCATCCCCACCACGACCTACGACTCAATTCTCTCACCACTTCAGCCGCGACTCACGACTCAACTCCAATACCATCGGCCTGTTCCAAAATCACTACCGCGATCTTGTCCATATCTCGCAAGCGACTCATCCATCATCCACGACCTAAACCTAAGTCGTCACCGAGACATAACTTTTTTTTCCCTCCTCTATAAGTCGCGAATAACCTAAAACCTACAATGCGATCGAAATTGAGTCGCCCAATTTCCAGTATGGTGTTACTTCGTTAAGTCGCGAAGCTCGGTAGCATACTCCAATTCCATGAGTCGCTGCCGTTTTTTTTTTCCTAAAGGCTGAAGCTCCAATAAGTCGCGAAATTTGCTTTACAGCCTTCTGTTGAGTCGCGAGACATTGATGAGTCGTAGCCGAGTTAGAATGAGTCGTAGCCGAGTTAGCATGAAATGTTTTAAGGCGCAGCTTGAATTTCCTTATGTCGTTTGTTTGTAAACCGCTTGTGTTATAAATTTTAAGTCGTGTGTTGAGTTGTAAGCCTATAAATAGGCAAGTCGTGTCACTTGTAAAGGTTGTTGACTTTTGAATAAAATTCCTTTTGATTGCTTTATGCTTTCTTCTAATTGATAGTCGAGTGTGATCTCCTATCTCCACCTACGTCATTCGAGTGCGCTCGAATTTTCGTTTGTGAAGTCGATTCACGGAATCTTGTACGCAAGATCAACGTTGAAGAATCGTAGATCTTCTTTCACGGTATCGTGCGCGATCAACGTGACGAGGATAGCTAGAATTCGGTATCTTCGGATCAACGAATTTGGGCATTTCAGTATTTCTCAATCCACCGATTGCTACTTTCAACGTGATATTAATTCTCTGTTAATCCGTTGCGTCAGTTTGGTATCAGAGCTTGTTTTAGCCAATCATAGCTAAATCGGGTCTTGGAGCCAAGTGTTTGAATTTAAAGTGTGAGCCAAGAGTTGAAGCGTCAATTTTGGTATCATTTGTTGAAGTTAGGCCGTGTATACTTGTGAGAAGTAGCCGAGCCTTGTGAAGTTGTTTTGAAGTTTGAAGCCGAGCTAAGGAGCCGTGACTTGTTTGATTTTGTGTTGAAGTTTTGATTTGTTGAAGTTGGGAGTTTCGATCCATTTCACTTTGGATCAAAGTTCGAAAAGTGTTTGAAATTTATTCTTGGGTTTGTTTGAAGTTCTATCATGCCTCCGAGACGAGCTCAACGTCATCGCAATATTAATGCTTTGTATGGAAGAGAAGAAGCTGATGAAATGAAACAACGAATCAATGAGAGTTTCACTGAGAAGTTGAATGAAGGAATTGGTCGATTAGAGAGAATGATGCTTGAAATGAATCAAAGTAGAAGAAGAGTTTCACCTGAATCGAACCATGGGGGAAGTAGAGCTTCGATACATTCAGATCGAGAGAGAAGAGAAGATCAAGATCATAGAAGTGTTGATAATCGTGATAGGAATGTTGATCGAATGAGTGGTAGTAGAGATGTTGGAGGACGTGAACGACAACGATATACTTCAGATTTTGATGAGGAATTTGTTGGTGACAGAGGGAGTATGCATAGAGATCAGGGACAACGTCAGTATCGGGTTATTGATGATGATCGTCGATGGGAATCAGGTATGAAGATGGAAATTCCTGAATTTAAAGGTGGAATGGTAGCTGAAGAATTTCTTGATTGGTTGTCTAATGTTGAAGAGATCTTTGATTTCAAAGAGATTCCAGAGAATCGTCGAGTGAAGTTGGTTGCTACTAGGTTGAGGGGGAGAGCTTTGGCATGGTGGCAGCAAACTAAACTTACGAGAGAGAGAATGGGGAAGTCAAAGGTTGAGTCTTGGGATAAGATGAAGAAGTTGATGAGAGCTACATTTTTACCTTACAACTATCAATCACTTATGTACCAGAGGTTGCAGAACTTGAGGCAAGGAACGAAGACTATTAATGATTATGCTGACGAGTTTTATCAACTGATTGCTCGAAATGACATTATGGAGACAGAGGAACAGTTGACTGCTAGGTTTGTTGGAGGGTTGTGAATGCAAATCCAGGATATGGTTAATATGTTTGATTCGAGATCTGTGGCTGAAGCGCACCAGAAAGCGTTGGCTTGGGAGAAGCAAGGAAGACGAGGAGGTGGTGTGTTTACAAATTCCAACAATCAAGTGAAGGGTGCCAGTGGGAATTCCAATGTTACTAAAACTGTCAATAAACCAGTTGTGAATGAAGTGGAGAAGGCGAAGATTACTAACAGTTTTAAGTGTTATAACTGCCAAGAAGTGGGTCATAAGAGTAACGAATGTCCAAAGCCAAAGAAGAGAACGATGATTGCTGAAGTTGAAGGTAAGGATGTTGGTGAAGGTGATTCTAGTCCAGTGGAGGAGAATGAACAGGATATCGCGTCGAGAGATGAAGGGTGTAATCTAATGATGAGAAGGTCTTGTTTAACACCGAAACAAGAGGATGAGGCTAGTTGGTTGAGGAGCAACATTTTTCAATCTACATGCACTATTCTGGGAAAAGTTTGTAAGTTTGTAATTGATGCAGGAAGTTGTGACAATATTATCTCTACTGAAGCTGTGAGAAAGTTGAAGTTGAAAACGGAGAAACATCCTAATCCTTACAAGTTAGCGTGGTTAAGAAAAGGAGGAGAGGTGAAGGTGGATAGGCGAGTTCGAGTTCCATTTTCTATTGGAAAGAAATATAAAGACGAGATTTGGTGTGATGTAGTTGAGATGGATGTTTGTCATTTGCTTTTGGGAAGACCGTGGCAGCATGATCGAGCAGTGCAACATGACGGTCGGACCAATAGCTATAGTTTTATGTTTGAAGGCCTTAAAATTATTTTAGTCCCAAAGAAGAGACAGTAGGGAGAGAGTAAATCTGAGGAGATTGAAGAGATAAAAACTTTGCTATCGTTGAAAGAGTTTATTAAGAAAGTTGAAGGGGAGCCTGAAGTCTGTGTTAATTGGGCGAGATTGTAGTGAAGAGGTTGAAATCCCAGAAGAAGCGAAGCCAGTTTTGAAAGAATTTGAGGATGTATTTCCAAAAGAGTTGCCTAAGGAATTACCGCCACTTAGAGACATTCAACATCAAATCGATCTTGTTCCGGGAGCAGTATTACCACATAGACCACGTTATCGAATGAGTCCGAAGGAACATGAAGAGTTGAGGAGGCAGGTGGAAGAGTTACTTGAGCAGGGACGTGTGCAAGAAAGTTTGAGCCCATGTGTTGTGCCAGCTTTGTTAGTACCAAAGAAGGACGGGACGTGGAGGATGTGCACTGACAGTCGAGCATTGAATAAGATTATTGTAAGGTATAGATTCCCAATGCCGAGGTTAGATGACTTGCTAGATCAGTTGAGCGGGGCAACTATCTTTTCGAAGATTGATTTGAAAAGCGGATATCATCAAATTCGGATTAGACCTGGAGACGAATGGAAGACAGCCTTCAAGACGAGAGAGGGGTTATACGAATGGTTGGTTATGCCATTTGGTTTATCAAATGCACCAAGTACGTTCATGCGGGTGATGAATCAAATCTTTAGACTATTTATCGGGAAATTTGTGGTGGTGTATTTCGATGATATTCTGATATATAGCAGGAGTATGGAGGAGCATGTTCAACATTTGAGGGAAGTGCTGATTATTCTTCGTGAGGAACAATTTTATGCTGCTACGAAGAAATGCGTGTTCATGACGCATAGTGTTTTAATTCTGGGATATGTTGTGTCAGGAGAAGGTATACAGGTGGACCAGAATAAAGTTGAAGCAGTCAGGAATTGGCCACGGCCAAAGACAATTACGGAAGTGAGAAGTTTTCATGGGCTAGCGTCATTCTACCGAAGATTCATTCCACACTTCAGTAGCGTGATGGCTCCAGTTACTGAGTGCATGAAAGGGAAACAGTTCGTATGATCAGAGGAAGCGGAGGTGGCTTTTGAGAAGATCAAGGAACTATTGACGACAGCACCAATTCTTGTTTTACCAGATTTTCAGTTGTTGTTTGAATTGCATACTGATGCGTCGAAGGTGGGAATTGGTGGAGTCTTGAGTCAGAGTGGGAAACCGTTGCTTATTTCAGTGAGAAGTTATCAGAGGCAAAGATGAGGTATAGCACGTACGATGTGGAGTTTTACGCAATTGTTCAGGCTGTTAAGAATTGGAGACACTATCTGTTTCAGAAAGAATTTGTTCTGTACACTGATCATGAGGCGTTGAAGCATATGCAAGGGCAGGACAAGATTTCAGCAAGGCATGCATCGTGGATTGCCTATTTACAGCAATTTACTTTCGTTGTCAAACACAAGTCTAGGGTGACGAATCGGGTAGCTGATGCTTTGAGTAGGAGGAGTCATTTATTAACGACAATGAAAGTTGAAGTGACAGGGTTTGAATTATTGCCAGAGCTGATTGAAGAAGATCCTTACTTTGTGAAATTTGTTGAGAAAGTCAAGGAAGGAAGTACTGATGAATTTGTGTTGGTTGATGGTTTTCTGTTTAAAGGAAATCGGTTATGTATTCCAGAGAGCAGTTTGAGATTGAAGATTATCAAGGAGTTACACGAGGAAGGACATGTGGGTAGAGATCGTACGTTGCAATTAATTTCTCAATCTTATTTTTGGCCGTCAATGAGGAAAGAGGCAGAGAGATTTGTGGAGAAATGTCATATCTGTCAGGTTTCGAAGGGAACGGCTACGAATGTGGGGTTATATATGCCATTACCCGTGCCTATCAGACCATGGGTTGATATCAGCATGGATTTCGTTTTGGGTCTGCCAAGAACTCAGAGGGGAAATGATTCTATATATGTTGTAGTGGACAGGTTTTTGAAGATGGCACGTTTTATTGCTTGTAAGAAGACGGCAGATGCTGTTCGTGTTGCTCAGTTGTTCCTTAAAGAAATCTATCGTTTACATGGGTTGCCGGAGTCTATTGTTTCAGACAGGGATACCAGATTTTTAAGTCATTTTTGGCTTAGTTTGTGGAAGATGGTGGGAACAAAGCTGAAATTTAGTAGCGCTTACCATCCGCAAACAGATGGGCAAACAGAGGTGGTGAATAGATCGTTGGGGAATTTGTTACGATGTCTTGTGAAAGACAATTTGAAGAGTTGGGATGTGAAGTTGTGTCAAGCTGAATTTGCTCACAATCATGCAAATAACCGAAGTACAGGTTTCAGTCCATTTCAGATTGTATATTCAAGCTTACCAAAGGGGCCGTTGGATTTAACAATAGTACCACAACCGAAGGGGACAGTTAAGCGGGCTGCTGATTTTGTTGATGGATTGACAGAATGTCATAGAATCGTTCAGGAACGATTAGATAAAACGAATGAGAAGTATAAACAAATGGCGAATAAGAAACGAAGAAGTGTTGTCTTCAAAGAGGGGGATTTGGTATATGCCGTTTTGACGAAAGATCGTTTTCCGGTTGGAACTTACAACAAATTGAAAGCTCGAAAGATTGGTCCAGTAGAAATCTTGAAGAAGATCAATGATAATGCGTATCGGTTAAAGTTGTCGGAAAATGTTCATACTTCTGATGTTTTCAATGTCAAACACTTAATTCCGTATTATGGGGAGGAACTTGGCGAAGATGACGAAAATGTGAATTCGAGGACGAATTCTTTCCAACAAGGGGAGGATGATGAAGCACTTACCTTAAGTCGCGGCCGACTCATCACTTTGCCGCCCTCCACCCTAAGTCCACGATCCACGACTCATCCCCACCACGACCTACGACTCAATTCTCTCACCACTTCAGCCGCGACTCACGACTCAACTCCAATACCATCGGCCTGTTCCAAAATCACTACCGCGACCTTGTCCATATCTCGCAAGCGACTCATCCATCATCCACGACCTAAACCTAAGTCGTCACCGAGACATAACTCTTTTTTTTGCCTCCTCTATAAGTCGCGAATGACCTAAAACCTACAATGCGATCGAAATTGAGTCGCCTAATTTCCAGTATGGTGTTACTTCGTTAAGTCGCGAAGCTCGGTAGCATACTCCAATTCCATGAGTCGCTGCCCTTTTTTTTTTCCTAAAGGCTGAAGCTCCAATAAGTCACGAAATTTGCTTTACAGCCTTCTGTTGAGTCGCGAGACATTGATGAGTCATAGCCGAGTTAGAATGAGTCATAGCCGAGTTAGCATGAAATGTTTTAAAGCGCAGCTTGAATTTCCTTATGTCGTTTGTTTGTAAACCGCTTGTGTTGTAAATTTTAAGTCGTGTGTTGAGTTGTAAGCCTATAAATAGGCAAGTCGTGTCACTTGTAAAGGTTGTTGACTTTTGAATGAAATTCCTTTTGATTTCTTTGTGCTTTCTTCTAATTGATAGTCGAGTGTGATCTCCTATCTCCACCTACGTCATTCGAGTGCGCTCGAATTTTCGTTTGTGAAGCCGATTCACGGAATCTTGTGCGCAAGATCAACGTTGAAGAATCGTAGATCTTCTTTCACGGTATCGTGCGCGATCAACGTGACGAGGATAGCTAGAATTCGGTATCTTCGGATCAACGAATTTGGGCATTTCAGTATTTCTCAATCCACCGATTTCTACTTTCATCGTGATATTAATTCTCTGTTAATCCGCTGCGTCACCATGTCATGTTCCGCATAAGAGCTTTGTATTCGTCTGACATGGCTGATTTCCAATTCTCATTCTCCATTGCTTGACAATGATTGTTTGGTTCTTTAGTATCTGAAGTTGCAATGTAGGTCTTTGGCTTGAATATCCCACTTTTGACCTTGTTACTGTGTGATGACATGTTCTAGTAACTTATTGTTGATGCGTACTTTCCTCTTATTGCTGATGATCATTGTAATTCTGTGTTTCTTCTGATGTCTGATAAGGAGTAGAATGCAAACTTACTCTTTGTTGAGATGTTTGAGTAGGTGTGTTCGATGGTTCAGCTTGCTCATGACTTGGTTCATAATTGGACACGGTGTGTTGTGAGTTTGATCCACTTCTGTGAGACCTGACATCAACTTCTGTTGATACTTTGGGGACTTGAGTCATTTCTTTAGGTAAGGCAGGTATTGGAGGCAGAGAATCCTTTGAATTATATACTTTCTTTGATGTTTTGATTCTGATTCCTTAAATGGAAAAACTTTTTCATTGAACATTACATGTCTTGAAATGAATATCCTGTCATTACTGTATACACACTTATATCCCTTTTGGTTAGTAGCATAACCTAAGAATGTACAAGGAGATGACCTGAAATTTAACTTGTGAGTATTGTATGGTCTGAGATAAGGAAAACACAAACAACCAAATATTCTTAAACTTTGATAATCAGGTTTGATATCGAATAGTACTTCCATTGGACTTTTAAGTTTTAAAATCTTTGTTGGTAGCCTATTAATTAAAAAAATGTTGTGGCAAAGGAATCTGGCCAAAATTTTAGCGGCATAGATACCAGTGCTAATAAAGTAAGGCCAGTTTCAACAATTTGCATGTGTCTCCTTTCAACAAGCCCATTTTGTTCAGAAGTGTAGTGGCAAGTTATTCTATGAATAATTCCTCTCTTTTGAAAGTACTGCTTTAGAGGCATGTACTCTATTCCACCATTAGATTGCATTACTTTGACTTGAGAGTTAGTTTGCTTTTGTGAATATGCTATAAACTGCAATACTGCACTATAAGTTTCATCCTTTGATTTTAAGAAATATATCCAAACATTTCTAGAAAATGCATCAGCAAAGGATATATAATATTCATACCCATAATCACCGTGTAGTGGTGCATGCCCCTATAAATCAATGACAATTAGTTCAAGTGGCTTGCTATAAAGTGTTTCAGAATTTAAAAATGGTAATTTATGACATTTTCCCATTTGACAATAAGTGCAGATATATGGCATTGAAATATCATTAAAAGAAATATTGTTATTATTCAATACATGTTTTGCAATTTCAATATTTGGATGTCCCAATTTACAATGCTACATATCAAAGATCCTACAATTTTCTTTCTTTTTGAATTCAGAGTTATTACACCAATTTCTTTTAATTTCTGATTTTCTTGAATTAGCCACACTGAACTTGTACAGACCTTTATAATTCTTACCCTGCAAGAGAATATCTCTAGTTAGGATATCCTTAACTAAATAGGGATGTGGATAAAATTCAAAGTAGACTTTGTTGTCTTTTGCAAACTGTGACACACTCAGTAGATTATCAGTGGCACTCTGAGTAAATTATTTAAATATAGTTGCATTTTTTCCATAATGTAAGAATTGCCGGTGTGTGATCACAATTGATTTTCCATTACCCATGTGTATAGAATTCATACCTTTGTATTCCTTATTTCCAAGATTTAGATTGCTTAAATTGTTGATGATGTGATTTATAGCTCCTGAATCTGGGTATCAGTCCTTATCTTGAATATGTTCTGGTTTTGCAATTTCAGTTTGCTGGTTTCTATTTTCTGATTGATTGCTTGAATCATGTTGAACTTGTGCCATATTTGCACTGAAGTTTTGATATTTTTAATTGTTAGTTTTTTCCAGGAACATAATTCAAATTTAGTCTAAAATAGCACTTTGCAGCAGTGTGTCCTAGTTTCTCACATATCTGACACCTTGGCCTGTTATTACTCTTCCATTTGCCTCTTCCTCTAGATCTGTTTGATTATCCACCCCTTTGCATTGTCTGCCCTGGTTTATTGCTGTTTTGACATTTGCCTTTATAGTTTGCAACATAATTAATAGAGAAATCAGATTCATGAACTTTCTTGTTATCAATTCTTGCCCCATGAGCTAGTAACACGGAATGAACGTCCTCTATCGATTGTAAAATTTTCTAGGATGATATAACTGCCACCACTACTTCATATTCATCATTTAACACATTTAGTATAGTCATTATCTGCTCAGAGTCAGAGATCTTATGACCTGCGGCTTCCAGCAAGTCATAGGTTGTCTTGATTTTTGAGATATATTCCCTCATGCTATCACTGTCTTTCTTGATGTTGTGTAACTGTCGTTTATAGAACATTACTTTAACAGTTGATTGAGTATTGAAGGCTTTATCAATAGTAGTCCAGATTTCATTGGCAGTTTACACCCTATCACATGTCATAGAAGATTCACATTTTTTAGTGATAATAGCCATGAACATGTAAGTCTATCTTGCATGTGATATCTCATATACTCTTCATTGCTGATTACTTTATTTTCTTTGTCAGTGATGCAAACTGGTGGAATCTGTATGCTTCCAAGAATGTAGCTTCCAAGCCCATATCCTTAAATTGTTGTTTCAATTGGAAGCTTCCATAGAAGATAATTATCTTCATTCAAGTGAACTGTTACCAGTTGGTTCTGTGGGCGTACCGCGGTCTTGATCAAATTTTTTGTTGTGTCAGCGAGTTGGGAACTATTTGGATTGGATGATGTGGCAGAATTACCTTCTTCGAACATGATGAATCTGATTTAACAATAACAGAGGTTGAGAGATCTGAAGAATGAATAATGCAGCTCTAATCAAGAATCGAATTTCAAGAATTCAGGAAGGAATGCTGGACAGATAAGTTGTAACCAAAGAAAACTTTAAATGATGAATTTTATGATGGGTTTTCTTTCTGGATGTCACTTTCCTGCTTCTTGTGTTGTTTTTCTGGTTTCTGGATCTGAATTTCCGATATTTTTTGACTGCTTTCATTCAAGATTCAATGACGAATCTTGCTACAGCCAGAATTATTAAAACTGGCGAGGCACAGGATTTGAATGCTGAATCTATCCCTTAAGTGATGAGCTTCAAATCTCTGATAAGGGATAAAACTCAAATGATGATTATTTTCTGATGATTTTTTTTTTGTTGCGAAGCAATATCTTTATGACGCTAATACCATATAAGATTTTAAGAAAATATGAACTCGCAGTTTGATGAAAAAGAAGAATGATTTGATTGAATGATTGATAGTAACATTACAGAGTAAATGACTGTTGTTTATATACAAACTGATATACAAGTTTCTTTGAAAAAGTAAAAGACTACTCTCGTGTTGGGCCTTTAGCCCATAAACCCATATTGCAACCATTTAAATGAATCAATGGCTCCAATGAAACTTGATAGAGGAACAACTGATCTGATATGATGGAGATATATATACCAAGGGATACGAGTGCTTTCTCAACAAAGGAGATGAGAGGTTGTTTTTAATTGCATGCAGAGGAAGATGAATGTATGTTGAAGTAAGGGTGCGTGATTATTTAGAGAAGGGGAAAAAGTCTAAAATTGGAGAATTCTAAAAATTGTGTCTATCGTAATTTTCGACACCCCCTCGCATCTTCCGTTATGCGTGCACTTCAATTCAGTGTAGAAAAGGCAAGACTACTGAACGAAGCTCTTTTGGTGCCACCGTCATGATTGGATATCCCTACATCCGCTTAGAGCACATATATTTTCATAGCAACATTTATTTGTAACAAAAGGAATCCCTTGTTGTTACAAGCTACCAATCCCATGTATTTGCTAATCTCTTTTAGAATATCCTGCGATATGGGACTAATCATAATCCAATCTACGCACCCACTCTAATACAACGCGAGCCACACCTAACAGATCTCCGCATTGGCGAGCATTTTCTCAATTCAACTTGAAGTTATACAGAGTCCACAAACACTTGGATAAGGTCGCTAACACCTCCAACAGTTTAGATAAGGTCACTAACACCTTCAGCGGTTTAGATTAGGTCTCTACCACCTTCAGCAGTTGGGCCAAGCTGTTTCACAAAGAGTTCTCTTTCACACGGTTGGAGCAGGTCGCGTTCTAACTTATAACTCCACCTTAATGAGAATCCCAAGCTCAAACCACACATATTGGAGCATACATAGGCCAATGTTTCATCATATTGGTCCCATCGAACCATCGGCTCTGATATCATGTCCCACCCCCTCGCATCTTCCGCTATGCGTGCACTTCAATTCAGTGTAGAAGAGGCAAGACCACTGAACGAAGCTCTTTTGGTGCCAGCGTCATGATTGGATATTCCTACATCCGCTTAGAGCATATATATTTTCATGGCAACATTTATTTGTAACAAAAGGAATCCCTTGTTGTTACAAGCTACCAATCCCAAATATATGTTGTTCTCTTTTAGAATATCTTGCGATGTGGGAATAATCATAATCCAATCTACGCACCCACTCTATTACAATGTGAGCCACACCTAACAGAATCTAGGTTATGAAAGCTTGGACTTGGGCCTTGAAAATATAACAAGATTGCATACATGTATTTCTATTTCTTTTAGATTTAAAACCAAATTCTATTTCAAAATAACTTCTTTTAATAATATTATTATATTTTAAATTGTAATAGTATTATAAAATGTATTTTCCAAAAAATTTAGGTATTCTAAATTTATTTATTACATTTTCACAATTTAAATCCTTTTATTAAATGATTTCAAGAATTTTGGTCAGATTATTTGGTCGGGTTTTTCCTCGAGCCGCACCACCGTCTTTCTTATGCGTCTACGGTGCTACGGAAGGTTTGGAAGCTTCGTGGAAATTTGCATGTGAAGATGATTGATACGATGTACTACTTGAAGTTTTCCTCATCTGAGGAACGTCGGCTTGTTTTGGATGCGGAGCCATCGTTTGTTGATGGAAGGCCTTTTATTGTTACCCCTTGGTCTCCTACTATGGCGTGTGCTCGTGAGCAAGTATTTTTTATCCCTGTTTGGGTATATTTTTCCCAGATTCCTTCCGTATTACAGCCTCTCATTGGATTGAATTGGTTAGCTTGTAATGTTGGTAAGCTAAAATGTTTTGACACCAACACTGTTGCGCAAGATAAGTTGATGTTCGCGAAGGCTCTCATCGAGATTTCCCCTACTAAGCCTCTCCCTTCTTCTATTTCGGTTCAGCTGGCTGTTGGACATGTTGTGGAAGTCAGAGTTCGCTATGGTTGGGTTCCGGACATTTGTACCGCTTGTCACTCTTTTGGACACCTGACTAACGACTGCCATCATTCTGTTGCATCCGTGGCTGCTCCGAGGTCTCCATTGCCGCGCCCTCGACGTAGGATCTGGGTCCCCAAGGCTTCTGCCCGTTCCTCTCACTCTGATCCTGCTCCTGAGACTACGTTGCCAGATCTAAGTGATCTTTCTTTGCCGCCTGTTACACGTGTACCACCTCCTGGTTCTAAGGATCCTAGTGTTGCTCCTGACATCCCTTTAGTTGCTCCAGACCCCCTCCCTATAGCTTGGGATGAGGCCGAAGGGTGTTGGATTGATCCCATTACTTATATGAGGTATAACCCGGAAAATGAATCTTTCTTCCGTTTTGTATCTGACGATCAACTTGACCTTAGGTGCCTTCGCTACAAGCTTTCTGGTGACTCTTTAGTTCTTGATTTGGACGGTATCGATGCGAGTGCTAATACTGACATGCTAGCTGATCCATCCTGGGATCGATCTTTTATCTACTGTTGTGATGATGTGGTTTATGACCCTTGTCTTGCTCTACGGTTTCGCCCATTTGCTGGTCTTTCTGGGTCTGTCCCAAAGTGCACTTCGTCGTTGTCCGGGGATGTTGGTGATCCTCCCTCCTCAGTTGAGGAATAGTTATGTAGGTGTTTCTTTAGTTATCGTGACATGGCTGTCACGTACCTGTTCTGTTTTATCTGTTTTTATAGTTAGTAGTTAAGGTGCTTTTACCTTGCTCCTGTACTTAAATTTTATTACTTTCGTAATAAAAGTGGACGGTCCACTATAAAACCGGCTGGCCTTGCCAAAAAAAAACACATTTAATTAATTAATCACCATTATTAACTTAGATTAATTATCACTTAAAAAATGGGTTGTTGAAGACCCCCACAACAAAACTGCATCCTGGCAATTTCTCATAGCGAAGAATCTATAACAACTAATTATACCAACTTAATCATATTATTTAAATTTATTACAAAACATTACCCAAAGAGAGTTACTTTGCATATTCTCAAAACTCTTCATTTAAAATAATTTCCTTTTTCAAATACCATACAAATATTATTTCCAAAATTCCAAACCTCTTCTATTCAAACTTAATTCAAAATTCAAATTTCCATTAGTAAATCTTTAAAATATTCCATAAACGAATTTTTTTTTTTTTTTTTATGATCTCATTTTTGTATTTAATAAAAGTATTCTTCAATTTATTATTTAAATCTTAACATTTCATTATAGCAAAATTATTTCCAAACTCTATTTGCAAGCTCTTTTCCATAAATTTTTACAATTATTTAACTCCTTTAAATTAAATCTAGGAGGAAATTAATTCTAAATTTACTCTCAAAATTTAACAGTTCAAAAATAATTCTATATCGCTTATCAAAATAATTCTCAATTTAATTAACTCATTATGAAAATAAATCTTTAATTATTTATATATATACACATATCTACATCTTAAAATCCTAAACTCTAATATATTTACACATTCTCATTATCCAAAATATCATCAAATATATATACACTCATATTCACAAATTTTCAAATACTATAAAACAAAGTGACATTGCCTCGCCGTCTATCATAGTGATTATTAATACTAATTGGCTACACTATTGACCACATAATCAATATTGCCTCACTAATTATCACATTTATGCACTCCTATCCAGTGGCTGCAACTATCACAAAAGTACGTACTATCATATAACATATCATTTACAAACTATTTGCCAAAATAATAAATAAAAATTCTGGTTTCCAAATCCTTTACAAATATAAATCTCATATATCACTTTACCAAAGTATTTTACTTTGCTTAATTTCTGTTTTAAAACATTCAACTCTATTCTAAAATACTTTAATCTTCATAAATTAGGTATATCTTTCTAAATCATCATGTCTAGATGTCTCATTCAAGTGTTTAAGAATCTTTATAGAGTATGTGTGCACCTGCATCAACCAAAATCATTAACACACTCAATAAACAAGTTAACACAATTTTCATTTCAAAAAATATATATTAGTATTATTTCACAAATTATCAATTACACTAGTTCCAACGAAATAATTTTCCAAATCCTCATTAATACTTTACTTGTAGTATTTATACTTTTCAAATGATTTCTTGTTAAAACATTCACATTACTACTAAAATTTATATATGGTAAACCTTTGCTTCTACCAAACACTTATTAATTCTTAAAACATTTTCAAACAATCTTTAAAATACCATTTCTATATGTATACTACTCGATTAACCATTTCAAAAAGCAACTTATGATAACAAATAAACACTATATATATTTATTTAAAATAAATATACACCAAATAATTAAATTCATATCATAGCTTCGATAATTACACACAAATCTCAAAATCAAATTCTATTCCTGCAATTTCAAATTATCAAATAAGAGACTAAATGTACTTAGCAAAAACTAAGAATTCTGTTGTACACTCTGATAAAAAAAAACCAAAACTCATCTATATAATATCAAACCATATCATAATAACACAATACTAAACCACTCAAAATTCATAAATACAAATGCTACTGTTTGGACTAACTCCTTTCGTCCTTGCTCCTCTTACCACTTTATACTTTAACTTAAAAGAAACGAACTTAATTATATATTAAGTACTTATATTTATAAAACCACAAATACATTCCCTTGATGATCACCATGGTAATCATCCTTTATACATACATGCATACATATATATTAACTATCTCCTATTATAGAAAATTACCCAACACTTCCAAGGGTCAAGAACTCTGAGTCTCGCCTAAATTTAGACTCGTGTCTCTAATATATGATGTCTTATTCTAAACCACTATGATACCAACTTGTAACACCTCACCTTTATACCCATACAATCCAAGAGTATTACAGAGTAATACTGTCAAATAATAAGGAGAATGATGCTATATGGGTATGCACTTGAATATTTCCTTAGAATGACACTGGTACGTATTAAAACATCTAATAAATAAATAATCATTACATACATAGTATCGGTACAAAGCAATAAACATGTATGCTGCCATGATAGCTCAGTACATAATATACATTACATCATAGAGAACACAGAGTTAATCGTAGCGATAACATATAATATATATACAACAATGTTATAAGAATACAATTTAACTCAAATGTCAATTATATTTATATAGTGAATCATTCTCATACAGATATCATGTAACAATCCTAATATAATACTTTTCCAAGCCTAATAAACAATGCTGGTCATATCGTCCATGTACCTAAAATATTTCAGACTGACTCTAGTATTATAAAATAACACACGGGTCAGACTATATCTAATCAAGGATCATAAATAAAGCAGTATAGTATAAATAAGGAAGAATAATATGATATCACAACTGAAGACACTCAAAACATCAAATGACATGTCAAGATATATATATATATATATATATATATATATAGAATAACTCTTAAGGTATCATCTTCCCTAAATATCTCAAATACATAAAAAAAATAACTGATATCCAAAAAATGTCATCACTCATATAGAAACACATCAATATCAGAAATCATAGAATCAACACAAATGGGGGAATCACACATATCTGGAAATCAACATTCAAATCCTAAAAACATCCATAAAAAGATATCAATATAAATAGATATCCATAATCAAAACATAGCAATGGCGATACATGCCAAAGGAAAATATAATTGGAGACACACGCCTATGAAAATATAATTGGCGCCAATAATATATAATCGACGAAACACGTCTAGAATAGATAATTTGCAGCACATACTAATATATAGTAGTTGGAGACACACGCCAATGAGATATAAAAGAAATAGGTGAAAATAAATAATAGTTGGTGACATACACCAAAGTAGAATAATAGACGACACACGCCTAAGAAGGATACGGGGATTGATCATACTCAAGGCACAGTCTCTAGTATAATCACAACTTATCATCCCTAGTAGGAGAATAAGTACATGTCTAAATCACATCATACTAGAACCAGACAGAAGATTGACGGACATACCTACTCCTAGAGACTACGCACGTAACTGACAAACACGACATACGTGTATGGCTCCTGCAGTCTTGGTTACCTTGACGAATATCGAGACCATTATACACTGCCTATCATAAACATGCTACTGGTCTACATTGTGCATTGGTTACAACCCTACATACGGCCATAATTGGTAACATACTACTAGCCTAAATGACACAAGGGGAATTACATCGCTGATACACGGTTCTACAATCGTTGACACACAACTCTATACGTTGTCGACACACGTCTATAAACATTATTGACACACGATTAGAACACTACCAACGCACAGCATTGCGGTGTCATAGATGCGGAACACGACCACCATGATCAGGCCATCAGGGTTGATGGTGGCAATCTGGTTCACTCCCGAAACATAAAGGGAGTTAGGCAGTGATAGACAAATACTACTAATATATATACATATATAGTAGCTGAACTACCGCTATAGACATACTGACACATGACACTAAACATATGTTGACACACAGCTAAATACAGATGCCGATACACGGTTTTGTATATAATCGCTGACATATGGCTTTACGTAGTCAACACATGACTATAACATATTCATCGCAGTGAATGTCATGCTTTGTATCCTCATATTGAGTGTCATCCATAAGCAAAAGAATAACAAAATAAATGACACAGTAGCGTCTTATATCACCGCCTGTTTCGGTGCTCACTTATAACACTCGCTTGTTGATATTCTATATAACGAGTCCAAAAAATAACCGAAAAAGTGTTATCGAAAGTTCCATACCAAATGGTATCACTAAATAGTTTATTTCAATTTCTCATCGCACAGAATAAAATATCACAAAATCATACCGAAAGATGTCATCACCGTAGCGTATTAAAATCACTAATAAAATCCATATCAACAGTAAGTCATTCATATAATTCAATACAATATATAAAAGAAGTAAAATCAATGGATAAAGATAAAATAGGTTAATAATAAAGACATAGGTGAATAGAACAAACAAATCAATAAATTAATTACAACATATAATGTTATATAACAAAATTAATACTTAAAATTAGATAATAATTATTAAATCTATATATTTCAAGAATTTATTCGATAAGTAATTAAACTCTATAATAATATACACTATAAATAACATATTTCTCAATCAATGACTAGTAACATTCAAAACTCACTTCTTACATTTTGGATTCTCAAAATAGTTTATAAAAAAGTTTATAAAGTTAAATATTACATATATAAATTATTTTATTATTTACTTTAGTAAAATACTTTTCTAAATAGATATAAAAACACCCAATTTAATTTAATTTATTCACAATTAAATAAATACATCTCCAAAACTTGAAACATATATATATATAATACAATTAAATTCAACTTATTAGTTCATTAAACTTATATTTACATTTATATATATATATATATAAAATCTCATAAATATATTTTAAGGTTTGCATATAACTGATATAGTTTATTTTCAAATATAAATGTATACATTCAAATTATAAGTTATTAATGTGTTAACGCAAATAGACTTGCATACATATAAAAAAGTGATAACCTAGAATATAACAATATAGATATACTGCAACAGTAGTTCTGTGAAAGCAAAATACTCATGCTAAGAATGTCAAAGTATGAAAAATTACAAATATACAAAAGAAAAGAACCAAACCCATACACACTATTCAGAAATAAAGCATTGTATAGAGTCTATTATACACGCATGCAATAAAAACAGAGGTCAAACCATGTATAGCAAATCAAAGCAGTACTAAAAAATGCAACAGAATTCATTTCAGCAGAAGTTTTATAAGGCAACACTAAACTACAAGAGCAGAACCTAACACAATGCATTCACCTGGACAAAGCACACAATGATATACAATTACTCAGCACTTCCTACACAAAACACAACACTCATGTGTGTGTACACACTGTCACACACACACACAACTTTAAAGTTTAAACAAACACAACACCACCCATAGGAATACACGCAACACACACACCCCTGCTGAAACAATTATACACATACTCAATCACATATGCACACACTAGAATATACACAGGGTCGGCCCTAGGGCAAGGCGAGCAAGACGGTCGTCTAGGGCAACAGATCCGGCAGGGGCAACCGGTGGTGGTGGTGGTTGTTTAAAATTTTATGAAGATAAAAATATTTTGTAGAAGATTGTTAATAATTGAGTATGTGGTGGAGTGGTAATTGGATTGTTTGCACAATGGGGCAACCTAGGTTCAATTCCCAATAAAGTGCAATATTTTTTGTTATATTAGTTAAAATCTGGGCTAGGGCAACCAAATTACTTGGGCCAGCCCTGAATATACACACTCAATTTTTATACATAGAGTGACTCACACGCACATCTAAAGTAGCTGCACAAACACAGGAACAACCAATCACACAGAATAGCCGACACACACCCGCACCCACAAATATTCACACACATGCATTACTCACGAGCAAGTGAAAGAACACAAAGTAGCAGCAACACCAAGTCAGTAGACCTGGTCAGTGCATCGGTTGACCTATACAGGTCGATAAGTCATCAGTAGAGGTCAACCTGTGCCTAGGTTTCCTTCGTATGAGCCTGAAACTGTGAATTTGATCATCGATAGATTTCATGCTAAACGCGACCTAATATCGGTTCATGAAACAAAATACAGAAACACTATCCTCTTCTATCCCATACACAAATTGATTTTTGCATCCAAGTCTCATAGGTTTCATAAATCAAGGGATTAAACCAGTGTTTTCATAATCCAACCCTGCCACGGTCCAACCTCGAATAACCATGAACCTTGGACCACTATGGTCCGAAACTCAATTGGACCTCATTTATCGATGAACCTTGGTCGGACCTTTAAACCAACGGTTCAACCGTCAATTTTACCTGATTGAACCACGGTTCTTTTCTTTTTTCTTACATTCTCATCGTGTAATTCTCTATTATTTTCATTGCTTTGAAGAAAATAGTAAATATATAAAAGTTATTATCTTTCAAATTTTAAACCACTAACTTCATCATTTTGTTCTTCACTGCTGCAAACTACTCTAATACCACTGTAAGACTCATCAAGTTTGTATACCTTGAAGGCCGGCCGTATACAACTTGTATACATAACATTATTATTTCAATATTTTTGTGTATAGTTTGTAGATAAATATGCAAATTTTTCAAAAAAAATCACGGTTCTGACGGTTCGACCGGTTGAACCATCAAAACCTTAAACCTTCAATCATCACGGTTCAAGGCACGGCACGGTCATGAAGACTGTGGATTAAACATATATTTGTGAGTCGGGTTAACTCACCTAAAGGTTTCTTGCTCCTTCCCAACTCTCAAACGCACACGGATAACTCACCAATGACACAACAGAACACGATTTACTTCTTGCTATAAATGCACATGGATATCAAGAAGCACATATATTAAAATTTGGTGAATTTATATAATTTATTCTCTTTGATTTTTAATTTACAAGGAGATGGTAGTTTTTTTAATTACTTGTAGAGGAAGATGATTGTATGTTGAAGTAAGGTGTGTGACTAATTTAGAGAAGGGGAAAATAATATTCTTGAAGGGGAAAAGAAAATTCTAGAATTATATAAACTTGGGTTATGAAAGCTTGGACTTGGGCCTTGAAAATATAACAAGATTGTATACGTGCATTTCTATTTTCTTTTAGTTTTAAAACCAATTTCCATTTCAAAATAACTTCTTTTACGTACTACTATTATATTTTAATTTACATCACTATTATAAAATATATTTTTCACATTTTTAACTTATTCTTAATTTATTTATTACATTTTCACAATCTAAATCCTTTATTAAATGATTCAAGCATTTTTTTAATTAAATCACCATTATTAACTTCAACTAATTATCACTTAAAAAACTGGGTTGTTACAACATAGCCCTGCTGCATATCCTCTTATTTAATCATTATTGGGTATGAGGCTTGAGGCTACATTTTACCTTTTTAGCAAATCTCACTTGAAATGTTAACACTACCCTCCAAGCAACAATGCAATGCCAGCATTCATCCTATAAGTTATTCAAGTTATGAACAAACCGAAGGCACTACTTCTATTACATCCTTTTTGTAATCACCCTTCGGATTAGTAGCAAGTTGCACTTCAAAGAACACCGTCTTTGATTCCATTATCTTCAAGATGTCTTAAATTTGAATGCTTGTGCCGATTCGAAGTGGTTTTCGGATAACTCATGCTTACTCGATCCAATCTCTCCAAATCAACGATCGATAGTTTCCGTTAACTCAATTCTAATTCTATCATAAGTAAGAAAACTATACAAGAGTCTCAAAGGGATCTTTAATATAAACCTTAAAGCGAGAGACATTTTACCGGAATGAGTTCTCCTAAGGGAATCTCAAACATATGAAATTTTGAATCTTTCGTATACTTCTTATGTCAAAACCTATTAGGTTATCGATAGTGGACAAACCACTATCTGGTGTAAGTATAGTTTGCATATGAAAAATTGAACATCTTATACTCATCACCACTTTCCAATTTCAAACAGTACCATCTCTCTATTATAATGAAATTAAACAAGTTAGGAAAACAATTATTGTCTCGACATGCACTTTTTGTTAAAACCCTTAGTTTATGATTTTGACGATGACAACTATACAACGGAAATCATATATATCATACAACTATATAGATATGAATTCAAAGCAAGACAAACCACTACTATGACAAGATGATGACTAAAGCACTGAAGAGATTGATATACAAAGTTGCACGAAGATCGAAGAGAGATACACTCAAGAATAAACCCAGGAGAACATCACTTAACAGGTTCAGACGTTTGAATGCAGAACTTCAGACGTCTGAATGTAGAAGATGAACAAAAATAACAATAGGTTCTCAGACGTCTGAAAACACCATTCATATGTCTGAAACTGGGCTCGGGGCAGATAATTCAAACTATAACTGTCACCTCTGAAGAGACACAACTCCATCTATCCTCCACAACTCTTAACCAATGAACAGTGACGACTTTAGACTGAAAGGGAAGAATGTAATTACTATAAGCAACCTTCTACAACTATATAAACTAGAATCAAGAAGGATCAACGCACTTTAACTAATTCACTCGACTCTCTATCTTGATCATCTCTTGTTCTAATCATCCACTTGCTACCAAATCTGCAAATCTGAGATCATACACTTCCATACTCTCTCGAACAATATTGTATTCAATTATTCAAGAGATATAGGTAGTTCAATTGTACTATATATTCAAAATCTGTGTAATAGAGAACACATTCTTGAAAAAGAAACTATGCTATTGTAAACCTGTTCCTCCGGATGAAGTGAGGGTTATTTAGTGAAAGGAAATTCCGAAGAGAAGCTTCGTGACTGGACGTAGGACGGGAGGTCTGAACTAGTATAAAATGTCTGGTGTGATTATTCTTATTTACATACTTTACTATTGTTACACTATAGTTTAAATTAGTCATATACTTGTCATTTGTATAATCGATCCACCATACTGTAGACTTTCAAGTAGTATCAGAGCCTAGGATTGTAGACATCGTAACAACATCCTAGAATAAATGGCTACAAAGAGATCTAGTCGAGGCAATAAAAAGAGGAAGAGCAATAAATAAGAATCAAAGGAACATAATGCTTCGTGGCTAAACTCAGATCACAATCGGTATGTTTAGATTCGTTATATAAAGATCTTCTATTAGCACATGATGAATCATTAAAATAATGTAAAACTTTGAATAATGTTTATACAATCGCTTTAGTTAAGTTATAAAATTGTGAGCAAGAAATTTCCAATTTAAAAGAGGAAAATAAATTTTTGGTAAAACAAACTAAATGTTTTGAAAATACCATAGAAGAACTTGTTTTACAAAAAGATTTCCTAGAAAAAAATGAGCAGTTAGAAGATAAAAACAATGAGCTTTTGGAGGAAATCAATGTTTTGCAAAATAAAAATACATTTTTGAAAAATTCTTTAAATAATTCTAGTTCTTTAATTTTGTCTCTTGAAAAAGAGAATGAAGTTTTAATTAAAAAGAATTTAGAATTATCTAAAGAATGTGAGATTTTAAAAGTTAATAACAATATTTTTCAAAAAGAAATTTGTGATTCTAAAGCAAATTTTGAAAGGTTAAATACAAAAATCATAAATTTTAACAAATGTAAAGATACCTTATCTTACTTAGTTTCAAATTCAAACGCTCACAATGATAAACGCGGTTTAGGCTATAAACAAGCTAAAAGTAAAAATAGTACTAGATATGCATTCTTGTATACTAATTTTAGTGCTAGTGCTAGAAATCAAGATAGTTTTAAAACTAGTTATAGTCGTAATAGTACTTTGTTTAGAAATGATGGAAATTATTCTTCAAGTACTAAGCTAATGACTAATAGTATAAAGATATAGATTCCAGCTAATATGATTGATCATGATAAACAACATTATATTAGCAACTATCATAAGAACGTGATTTGTAATGAAAATTATATTTATAAAGGTTCAACCACATCCAAATGGGTATGGTTTCCAAAGACCTAACCCCCCGGACCCTAACATAGTAAGTGGGTATCGAAAATGATTATTATTTATTGCAGGTATTCGGAGAAACAAAAGGAAATGATAGATTTTGGAATTTTAAAGAATGATCCATACGTTTAATAGAATTATGTACTTATAATGAAATATTGACTTCAGCAAATATGGTAAAATCATTTTTTTTCTCCATAATTAATATTGAGTTTATCCCACTATTCACAAGATATTTTATATAATTTATTATATTCCCTCTTTTTTTGATAATGACAAAGGGGGAAAAATTCATATGCATATTGATAGAGGGAGATATTATACTTAGGGGAAGATGTTATACTTAAGGGGAGCTTTAAACATATTAATATTTTTTTTATAGAATGAATATTTCTTAAAATTGTATAGTTGTCATCATCAAAAAGGGGAAGAATGTTAGAACTCTTAGTTTACGATTTCGACGATGCCAACTATACAATGAAAATCATATATATATATATATATATCATACAACTATACATATACGAATTCAAAGCAAGACAAACCACTACTATGACAAGACGATGACTAAAGCACTGAAGAGATTCATCTATAAAGTTGCACGAAGATCGAAGTGAGGTATACTTAAGAATAAACCCAGGAGAACATCACTTAACAGGTTCAGACGTCTGAATGCAGAACTTCAGACGTCTGAACGTAGAAGATGAACAAAAATAATAATAGGTTCTCAGACGTCTAAAAACACCATTCATACGTTTGAAACTGGGCTCGGGGCAGATAATTCAAATACAACTGTCGTCTCCGAAGAGACACAACTCTATCTCTCCTACACAACTCTTCACCAGTGAACAGTGACGACTCTAGACTGAAAGGGAAGAGATGTAACTACTAGAAGCAACCTTCTACAACTATATAAACGAGAATCAAGAAGGATCAATGCATTTTAACTAATTCACTCGACTCTCTACCTTGATCATCTCTTGTTCTAATCATCCACTTGCTATCAAATTTGCAAATCTAATATCATACACTTCCATACTCACTTGAACAATATTATATTCAATCATTCAAGAGATATAGGAAGTTCAATTGTACTATATAGTCAAAATCCATGTAATAGAGAACACATTCTTGAAAAAGAAACTCTGCTATTGTAAAACTGTTCCTTCTGGTGAAGTGAGGATTATTTGGTGAAAGGAAATTCCAAAGAGGAGCTTCAGAACTAGACGTAGGACGGGAGGTCCGAACCAGTATAAAATCTGTGGTGTGATTATTCTTATTTACATACTTTACTATTGTTACACTATAGTTTAAATTAGTCATATACTTGTCATTTGTATAATCGATCCACCATACAATAGACTTTCACTTTTATAGAGACGAGTTTTCATACCTCGGAATTTGATGTTAAGTATAAGATGAATAACCTTCCACATGCTTAATTAATCATGACCAGTTTATCAAAATTAACCCTTTCATACTTATCACATTTCAGACATTTCAACTTCTTTATCTCTCTTCCAGAATCAAAGTCAAGTAAGTCATAGCACTAGTAGCTCCTAGTCTTATCTTATTCAAATACTTCGATTCTAGCTCTTAAAGCTAATGGAAAGGCTGCTTATTGGCTTTTACTACTAAATATAAGACAACTTACTTTCCATAAACATATCATTATTTTAGCACCACTTTATCATATTTGTTTTTTATTCTTTAATGGCATGGATGAAGAAATCCCTTACATAAAACAAAGTCTTTTTAAAAAAACCAAATCCGCAAACCTATTTCTAGTCTTCAGTTTCAAACTAGTGCTTTTATCAGTTATAAATGAAATCGTTCAAGTTGGGAAATTTATTACGTCTCAAACCTTGACTCGACATTTACTTATAACTTTCAAAATAGAAACAAGTTTTCATACCAAGTCTAGAATAGAATCTAGAGTTCCATATATTTGTTATTAAAACATTTCCAAAAATCACTTATTTAAACCAAAGTTTGATTTAAAGGCAAAATCTCTCATTTATAAAAATAAACATCTTTTTAAAACGATGAATTCCAAACCACTTTAAAATATCATCCCTTTTATAAGAGTAAACGACTTGTTTAATAATGACAAAGTGTTATAAATTGACAAGCACCATTGTCTCGGTGGTTAAATGCTTCGACTTTGGTGCGAAAGGTCACAAGTTCGGAACTTCCGTAGTGTGATTCGAACATATATTGACATGTGATTTGTGTTATATTGTCCCAGCGACATGTTGTATTTAAGTACCATTTCAAAAAAAAATGCTATAAATTAACTTCCTTACCAATTTTCTGGAACCATTTACTATAACAAAAATGTAATAACCCACGATTTCCTTTCTTATCTCAAAAACATTTATTATAACAATAGTGTTGTAATGATTACAACAATAGTGTCTAAATCCTATATGTCATCCACATTCAAACGAAAACCAAACAGTAATAATTACATATTATTACACAAGCAAGACAACATAAATATACGAACAAACAACTCAATTTTAATGTTACTTTTAAGTGAGCTTAACTCAATTAAACAAACCAAAAACGCAATCTTTCCTTCCGTTGACATCGGCAACACACAAGGACCTAACTTTTTCTTGAAAAAATTGCTCCACGACAGCCTGAAGAGGTCACCTAGGTTCGGCCATGGCTAGGGAGGGTCAACCTTGATGAAAATAAGGAGCGCTGGGTTTAAATTTGGTCAAAAAAACTAGGTCAAAAATGGCTTAGATAAAATGGTATTTCGACAGGTTTATCTTCAAAATTAAAAAAAATGATAAACATGAAAATTATTTACCATTCAATTCTATTTGGTTTCAAAAAAGGATCACTTAATTTGGAATAGTATTGTGGAAGTTATGGCTTGGGGAAGAGGGGACATTTTCGGAGTTACAAATTTGGGACAGAGAATGACTTGTGTAAAAAAATTGGATTTTGGCATGGTTACTCTTAAAACTTGAAAAAGCAATTAATATAAAGTTCTTTATTATTGAATTCTATCGGGTTTAAACATAAGAATCATTGAATTTTGAGTTGTTTTATGGAAGTGATTGCTTGGGGAATAGAAGACATTTTCGAAGTTACAAATTTGGGATAGAGAATGACTATGGTTAAAAAATAGGATTTTGGCATGGCTACTCTTGAAACTTGAAAAAGAGATCAAAATGAAAGTCCTTGCTTATTTAATTCTCTTAGGTTTCAGAAAAAGAATCGTTTAATTTGGAGTTGTTTTGTGAAATCTATGGTTTAGGAAAGAGGGGATAATTCGGAGTTACAAATTTGGAACAAAGAATGAATTGGGTAAAAATATGATATTTTGGCATGACTACTCTAAAAATAGAAAAAATAATCAACATAAAAGTTCTTACTTATTGAATTCTCTTAGGCTTAGATTAAGAATAATTAAATTTGGAGTTTTTTATGGAAGTTTTTGCTTGGGGAAGAGGAGCATTTTTGGAGTTACTAATTTGGGACAGAGAATGACATAGGTAAAAAAATAGGATTTTGACATGGTTACTCTTAAAATTAGAATAGGTAATCAACATGACAGTTCTTTCTTATTAAATTCTCTTAGATTTCTAAAAAAGAATCATTGAATTTGGAGTTTTTGCGTGGAAGTTATTGCTAAATAAAGAGGAAGGGAAAAAGTATAGAAATCTCGATGAAGTGAGCAAATGAATTCAAGTCTAAGCCTCTCTCTCTTTTATAGAATTAGCAAAGTGGCAAATTATCCCTACCACCACTTAGATAATTTACCATCTTAACGCCAGATATTATACTTAACAAAACATACATCCATGTAGCCTTGTGTACTTGCCATCAAATCATCTTTTCCTAATGTCGTTTTTTGGCTTTATACTTAAAATAAGAAACAGATGTCACTTCTTACTTTATTATCTTAATTAATTACCTTTTTTGAACGTTTAAATGACACTTTTTTTTACTAATCTTTTTACGCTATTAAATCATTTATTATATGTGAAAATGTATGTGCACATATGTGCAACAACGTTGCGACAACTTTCTTTCGATGAAAAGTCGAAAATCCGGAAAACGATTTCAATATCATTCGCGGTTTTTCTCCGAACTACTTGTTTATGTAAGAAAAATTAAAAGATGAGTTTCCTATCATTAGTTATAAATTAAAAGAGGGTTATTTGATCATTAAAAGCCATTAATTGAATTTTAAAATTAATTAAATATTCACAAATCAAAGTGATAAAATTCTGTGTCGTTATAACAAATGATTTCCTTGATTTTATGCCTTAGCAAGATTAACATATAATTTATTTTTCCATATAATTCCATCTTAATACTTTGGGTTTTTAGTATCTTAATACTAATAGTGGCCTCATATAGTATATTTGTGTGTTGTATCACTTTGGCATGTTTCCTACTCGGTCTCATTTCATTATATTATTAGTCTAAAAGGTCATTTATTTATTTTAACGTAGATGAACTCTTAGATCTTGATGATGCTGAGGGTGATTCTTTGTTCTCGTAGTATGAGCTGAAATTGAAATATGAATAAGAGAATGGTTTTAATATTATTGTTCACCAATGTTGAAATAATGTTCTTTTCTTAGGCAGTTATAAGATGTACTACTATCATCTCAATTTCAATATAAGACTGTTAAAATCATTTTAGATTGTCATACCCAATATTAGTATTAAGACATGAGGTGGACTAAATTTGTACGAAATATAAGTCATGCTCATTTGCGTTGCTGTTTGCTTCTTTCTCGAAAAGGGTCGCTCAAGCTTACACGAAAGTATACTATAGATTAAAATTCACCTAAATTATCCCTTTAAACATGATATAAAGTACTGCCTTTATTTTTATTTATTTTTATTTAAGGAACATTTGTTAATGCCTTGTCTTGAAACATAAATTATGTATGGGATATATTTAACAACTTTATAGAAAGTTGCATATGTGTATGTATGTGTGTGTGTGTATTGGGAAAAATAAATATATATAGTATTTTGGGAAAAATAGTTTGTCGTTTTCGATATTATTTTTCGTTGATCGGTAAGTTGATAAAATATTCTATAGATAACTTCTTAAATCTTATGAAAAGCTAATGACCAAAAACCTAAGAGAATATGATTGCGGTTGGTTTACCAATTTTAGTTTCGGGTTTCGTCCATATATAAGTGTGCACGATGCATGCATATTATGAAAAATAACCAATTTAGAAAACGAAGTTAACATACAAAATAGAAAACAACTTTTTCTATTTTTTGTGTTTTGAGAAACAATGGAAACACGAAAAATAATTCATCCTTCCATCATCCCTCAATACCCTTCGCCCCAACCTTCATCTTCCTTTCATCCCCTCCGTCATTCATGCACTCTTCTCATATTTTATTTAATGCTGAAAATCCAAGAAACAAAATACAAAATAAACTAAAAAGCCGCTAATTTTTTACAGTTGCATGCGGTAATACATTTTAGTGTTTACTGGTTTTTCAACCTGATTAAAAGCTATTACACAGAGATGGGGTAGGTGAAGGGTAGTTCAATCGAGTACTACCTAAATATGTCACTATAATCTAAGATTTGGTTTGTAGCAATTAAAACTGAGAACCGACAAATCAAGTTAAACCCAACAGGTCTTGGGTTAGCTCTGGATGATGAAAAATACTATAAAGACCTGATCCGATCTGAAAGAAGCAATCAAAAAATATTAAGATATATGCATTTTTAGTGTTGTTACCCGATCAGGCACAAAGCTCGAGCCGGGTCTAGATTTTAAAATGTATTAGTTTGGATCTGACAAAACCCGACCTACTTAAAACCAAGACCCATCGGGTTGGGTCCGAGTCCATCGGGATGGGTCTAACACCCTTTGTCGATGTATTAGATATTGATCATCTATTATAAAATTACATTCTTCAATGACTTGTACTTCTCATTATACAATTGCTTAGTCTTTTCTTTTTTTAAGAGGTTTTGATCTACTTTTGCAAATGGATTATTGACAACTTATTAATTAATTATATCTCTCTAGGTTATGCAACAAATATAAACTAAAAGCCACTTTTTTACATGATTTTTTTATAAGCTCAATCATTATTCCATTGTGATTATTAACAAAGATGGTTTAATTAAAGTAATCTTCAACTTCATTAAACACTTTCCTAAACTTTCATCTTACTAGGATTTTCTACGTATTGGTCAATTTATTCACAATCTCACTTGAAAGGCTTCTAATAACACTATTGAATTTAGAGGGTCGCATAGTAGAGTAAATGGTTAATTTTAAAAGATTCCCTTACAATAAGTTTACCTAAGATCAATATGTGCCATTATTAATGAACGTGCACACTATGTTCAATCGCATTTAATAACAAATTCAGTTTGATTTAATAAACTTAATTAAATTATGCGATTATCAATATACTCAACATATAAATTGGTTTAATTTCATGTCGATATAACTCTACGATAACAAACATAAATGTACCGATGATACTTATATATATATATATAAACTATACATGCACATCACCTATATACATCTATTGATTATTTTTGAAAAAAATATAAATGTGTATGTGTGCGTGTGTATATACATATACTTATACACATGCACACAAACACACACACACTTATTTATTTGATGTATATTCATATATAATGAACTACAAAATGTTGATATATGTTTATATATACCTTTATTATTAGCTGGAATAAAGTTGCAATTTACGTTACACGTATGGGAAATCAGTCCTCAGTTGTACTAGAGATGTTTGGCGGCATACAAGTTGGGACTTTGGTCTTGTTCATTTGCATACGTTTTTGACATTCAATTTGGGACTTTAGGCTCGGCCGTTCACATATGTTTTCGATAGACGAGCTAGGACTTTGGGCTCGGTAATGTGCATATAGTTGCGACATAAGAGTTGGGACTTTGGGCTCGGTTGTGGGCATATGTTGGTGGTGAGTTAGGACTTTTGGGCTCAATCGTGTCATGGTTGTTTCGACATATGATTAAACTAGTAGACATTTTAGTGAGATCTTAGGTTATGATATCACTATAGTATATTATTGCGTTTAGATGACTTGTTGGGTGTAGGTGATATAGGGTAAGGTATGATTTTTGAATATAAGTGTTGTTTTACTGGCTTATTAATGTTATACACTTAGATGATGTTTATCACTCATCAGGCACATGTCCAACCCCCTATATTCCTTTCTCCTCTTTGTTTACTGTAGTAGGTAGCAGTGATCATTGAATATGCGGCAGTACAATGAAGATGCGCATCTACTTATTAACTATCTAGTACTAATTTGATATTTTTCCCCAAACATTCAGACTATTTATTTATTTTCAACACTTAGAGATATTTTGTAACTAGAGACTATCAGTTATAGTTTTATTTATTTGAGATTGTGGTATTTTATTTTTAGTATTATATTTGATTCATTTTGTTGTGAGTTTTAGAATATATAGATATTTTTTGTAGATAGCTCATTGATGTGTTTTTACAGAGAATTTACTCAAAATAATCCATCATCGACGACGTCTACGAAGTTATTGCCACTTTTAAATGAGTTGGGATGGCATAGACGACCGATTTTTAGCCAACTTAAGCTATTTCTACTATATTAGGACAAATTGAGAGAGCATACTTGTATTTTTATAAGTGTATATTTGTGTGTGTGCGCGTGTGTGTATTTGTGTGTGCGCCTGTGTCGTAAAGCAGACACCATATTTACCTAGTCTGATTCGCTATCTTTAAGGGAAACTTGCTAATAATTATTTTTACAAATGGTAGAGATGAATAACTAGATTGGAGAGGGCTTTGAGTATGTGTTGCCAAAGGTACCTAGCGTGAACATGCCTGTATAGTTCTGTAGGTTTCTACAAGCCATTGGCCAAGCCTATGTTAACATTCCTACACCCTTATCGCATATCCATACAATAGTCCCTAACCACCCACCTTCCACTAGCTTTCGGAAGCTTTGTAAAGATTTCATGAGTATGGGTAGGAAGCCTTTTGTGGGAACTGATCCTTTTTTGGATACGAGTGTGTGGTTTCACACATGTGAGTGTATCTTTAAAGTTTTGGGCCCTAAGGATGCCATGAGGTGATAGCTTGCTGCATGGCACTAACAGAGGGAAGCATTAAACTGGTGGGATATGGTAATGGCCGAGACAAATGAGGAGGACATTACTTGTAGAAATTTCAAGCAAAGGTTTGAGACCAAGTTCGAGGCAGGGAAAGGAGTTTAGATTGAGAAGTTCATTCATTTACAGCAGGGTAGCATGACTGCGAAGGAGTATGTAAATCAATTCAACAAACTTGCAGCATATGGGATGAATTTAATCAATTCACCAGCAAAAAAGGCCAAAAGGTTTGTAAATGGCTTCAACCAACCATTGAAGGATCTAACACTGAGTCATATTCCAAAGGGAGCCACTTACGAGAAATTAGTGGAGATGGCGTTACTCAAACACCATCACAAAGGAGGAGATCAAAGAGCATCCAAAGGAGGAGGTTGAGCAAGCACATTTAAAAGGAAAGCATAGGAACGTATATAGGAAAAATGGACATGGAAAGGGGAAAAAGCAAGCTATCATTTGCAACTTTGTCAAAGAAAACGCCATATTTTTAGGGAGTGCAAAGTAGATTTGACAATGATAAAGTGCTACAATGGACATGTGAAGAATATGCGCCCTACTTTGGGAAGAGGAGGACCAAGATCCATACATAGTTAGATTATGGATGCATATACATTAAAAGCAGTTCCTAGTGCTAGTGCACCGCCAGCTGGTGAAAATGGAAATGCGGCTTCTACGCCCACTATGGAAGGTGTATTAGTTATCTTTAATTTTTCCTACTTGTACTTTATTTGATACTGGAGCATTGCATTCTTTAATTTCTAGAAGTATGGTTGATATGTTAGAATTAGAGACTCACATTGTGCCTAATCCCATAGTGGTGTCAAATCCTGCTTGGGGTTTATCTCACTTACCAATGCAATAATCGAAATTATTAATTTATGGCATCGAATTAATATGTGATGCTTTTGTGTTTGGATTTTCAAGGTATGTATTGATACCAAGAATGGATTGGATGTCACACTATGGGGCGGTACTTGATTATAACAGAAGGGTGATTCATATGAGGAGCGACATGGGGTGTAACCTAGATTTTTATTGTGAGCACAACGGATCGAAGATGTTGAGCTACCTATATTCATTAGATCTACTCCAAGACAACTTAGCATCCATCGATGTCGTACAGAGATTCCCTAATGTATTTGCGGAGATTACTAATCTTCCTTCCCAATGAGAAATATTGTTTTGTATTAATTTGGTTGAAGGCAAGAAGTCAGTTACATTGGCTATTAAGCGAATAGCGCCATGAGAAAGGAAAGATTTGGACACTAAAGTTTTCAAACTCTTACAATAGGGGTTTATATGGAGAAGCACATCCAAGTGGGGAGCACCAAATGTCTTCACCACTAAGGGAGATGGGTCTTTATGATTGTATATCGATTATGAGTTAAATAAGTTGACAAGGAGGAATAAATATCAATTACCATGCATCAGTGATTTGTTTGATCAATTAGTTAGGGCAAGAGTAATTTCATGGTTGGATCTCACTATAGGCTTTCATCGGTTAAGGATGGCGAAGGAGAGCATACTGAAACTGCCTTTTGCACACCAGTAGGTTCTTACTAGTGCTTAGTTATGCCTTTCGGACTGACTAATGCTTCTCCTATTTCATGGATCTTATGAGTAGTGTTTTCAAAAACAATTGAATCAGTTTATTATAGTGTTTGTAAATGACATCCACGTTTATTCTAAGACTAAAGAGGAGGACAAAACGCATTTGGAAGAGGTTTTTGATACTTGAGAAAGCACCAATTAAAGGAGAAATTCTCCAAGTGTCATTTTTGGACAAAGGAGGTATGTTTACTTGAACATGTCGTGTCAGAGCATGGATTAGCAGTTGATCAAATCAAAGTGGCCATGGTACAAGACTAGAAGGTACCGAAAAATGCTACCAAATTTAGGAGCATTCTTTGTTTGGTGGGTTTTTATCTAAAGTTTGTTATAGACTTTGCGAAGGTTTCTACGCCTTTATCATGCCTTATTGAGAAATTTTTGATTTCTGTTGGGATGCGAAGTGTGAACACACGTTCGTATGCATGAAGAAGCTTTTGATGAGTACACCTATCTTAATTATTCTTGATGGTACGAAGCCTTTTATTATTTATACTGATGCTTGCAGGAGGGCTAGAATCTATTCTTATGCATGAAGAAAGAGATGTTGTGTACGCTAGTAGACAGTTGAAGGTCCATGAGAGGAACTATCTGACTCTTGATCCTGAGTTAGTGGCTATCATTTTTGCATTGAAGTCTTGGAGACATTATTTGTTGGGCAAAAGATTCAAATTATTTACGGATCACATGTCACTTAAATATTTATTCTCTTAGAAAGAGATAAATATAAGGCAGGAAATATGGATGGAGTTTTTGGCCTTGTGTGATTTTGATATTTCGCATACGTTGGGAAAGTTATTATAGTGGCAGATGCCTTTAGTAGGAGGCATGCTATGTTGGGCTCGATGTTTATGGAGAGGAGGTAGTTGGAGTACATTACAAGTTTTGATTTTCTACGTTTAGTGGAGTGATTTTCGAACTCATTGTCAGCGTTGGAATTTAGACCGACGTTTATTGACCATATTAGGTCTAGGCGAAAATAAGATGCATTATTGGTTAGTATCTTTCAATAGTTAGGAGAGGTGAGTGATCTACCCTGTTGGACCGATTTTGCATTGACCGCAAAGGTAGGCTTAGGCGTGATTGAAGGTTATGTGTGCCAATAATTGGTGAAGTGATAGATGTGGTACCCAATAAATGTCACCATTCTAGAATGACCATTCATTCGGATGGTGACAAATTTTACCGTGATATGAAAAGAGTTTACCATTAGCCGAAGATGAAGAGGTAAGTGGCAGAATATGTTGCTAGGTGCTTAACTTGTCAAAGGATGAAGGTAGAGAAAAAGAGGCCTAATGGATTACTTCTTCTGTTGGATATTTCTCAGTGGAAATGGAAGTACATTTCTATGGATTTATTGATAGGCTACCTAGGAATAGAAAAAGGAATGAGAGCATTTGGATTGTGGTGGACTACTTGATCAAAAGCGCCCATTTCATTTCGGTGAAGAGTATAAGGGCAACAACATCATTGGCTACACTATACATTAAGGAGACTATTACCTTGCATGGGATACCTTCTAGCATCATCAGCGATTGAGACTCACTTTTTACGAATGAATTCTAGAGAAGTCTTCGACATGTATTTGGTACATAGTTGAATTTGAGCACCGCTTTTCATCCACGGATGGATGGACAAACTAAAAGGATGAATAGGTGCCAGAGGATTTGTTGAGACCTTACATACCAAATTTTGGTAGAGCTTGGGAAGGCCATTTACCACTGGTGAAGTTCACATATAATAATAGTTATCGAGCTAGTACGGGCATGGCACTTTTTGAGGCTTTATATCAGAGTCCATGCAAATCTTCTTCATGTTGGTGGGAGACAATAGATAGAGTTATACTTCGACCAGACATGATTAGGGATACCTGCGAAAAAGTAGAACCGATCGGCATAAGAATGAAAACCGCAAAGGATAGGAAAATGTCATATGCAAATAAGAGACAGATAGATTTGGAGTTCACGGTAGGTAATACGGAATTTGTGAAGGTTTCGCTATTGAGACATATTATACATTTTGGTAGTATGGGAAAGTTAGTACCATAATTCGTTGGGTCTTTTCCATTTTGGAGAGAGTGGGGAAGTTATCCTATAGGTTATAACTTCTCGAAAAGTTATCGAGCATTCACAATGCATTCCATATATTGCATTTGCATAAGTATATCCTTGATTCAATAGTGATGGTGAAGCCTAGTCAGGTAGAGGAAGCACGGGTAGAATCATAATCGATGGCACTCCACGAGCCTATTCGTATTTTGGAGCATAATGTAAAATGATTGAGCAATAAGATGGTAAAGTTAGTCTGAGTTCAGTGGGGAAACAACCTGGCCGAGAGTACTTGGGATCCTAAGGAGAAAATTCGAGCTTCCCATCTTGAAATTTTTTCTAGTATGTTTTCTTTCTGGTTGATCATTTTAGTTTAAGTATTTTTAGGATTGGTTTGTCGTTCTAGTACATACATATATACATATATACACATACATATATATATGTGGGGGGGGATGTTACCTTGTATGTGATGGTTTGCATAATACATGCTTATGATTGCTTGTTATTTTGAGTGTATACATATAGAAATTTATATATATGTTAAGACTTGCATCCATAAATTTCGTCATGATGATTGCATGAGGATCTAGTTTAGTTGTCTTGCATTTTGTTCATTTTACCATCATACCATACCTATCATGTATACCATGCTTATGGGTGTACATTGTCGGTGACTTTTAAATTCCTTGTGACAATGTGTATTTCCCGTGTATTGTATATGTGTATATGATTTATATGGATGTATGCCATGGATGTATAATTGTGTATGTTTTAAGGAGTTTATGAGTTTCATTTTCTGTCTCTAGGAATTTCAAAGACAAAATCATTTTAAGGGGGAGAACGTAACATCCTATAATTTTTTCAAATCAGGTAATAAATTTTAGAAGGGAAAAATCCTTTTTTTACACAAACCACAAAATAATATATTTTTACAAAAGTACGAATTTGGCCTAATAACTTATTCCATTGCATCCGGAATGTCATTTACAGTCAAAAAATATATACAACTTACTAATTTTTGTTAAACCAGCTAGAAATTAGAAGAAGTCAAACCCAGTAGCACTTTCACAATATATTAGTTTCAAAATTTTAGCATAAGTATGAGTCATTTAAACCTATAAATAGAAATCAAAACCCTGTTCTATAATCATACTTTAGCCCACACATCCTATCACGTATTTCTAATTTCTTCTTCACCTAACAAAATCGAACCAATACTATGTTAATAAAAAGGAATTAATAAAAACATTGAAAGGTTAAAAACTTTAAAGCAAATCATAGTGAATCGAGAGGGAAACACATCGGGCCAACAAGGAAGGAGGAGGATCCTATAACAACTTGCATTTCTGATGATTGGATATGTAAATAATTAATTTAAATATTTAATCTTTAATGAATTGAAGGTCCAAAATCTTTTTTTTTTTGCATATACTTAGATTAAGGCTCGAGACCACTTCCATTGAGTCCGGACATTATGAATCAATATGAGTGTAAATATCGCTATATTTGGAGTCACGATATTTTTGCGATTTACGTGTTGTTATATATATTTTATAAAAAAAATACATGAGTAGTCAGATCTAGTGGGATCTCAACCGACAACTTGTGTTTCTAGGATGAGGACTTCATTATGAGACATATGGATGATGAATTTTTGTAATTGGGCAATCCGATGGTCAAATTGACCTTGAAATATATGAAATTGTCATCCCAGGGAACCGTCTCGGATGACAATGAAATTTATATCATCGGAACTGGAAAAATGTAGAGATGTGCCGACTTGTTTTATAGCGATTCGATGTATTGTGTGCCATACGAGCTCAAAGTGTGTGATGATTTATTTGAGAAAATCAATAGTTTTGATCCATGAAAATTAATGAGGTCGGATCCGTTGAACTCGAGGAGGCGTGAGCTTTAGATCAGTGTAGGAGTTGTTTGTGCAACGTCACTTGGCCAATGTCCATTTTCTTGCTGTGGGTTCCTCATGGTGTCGTGGTGGAGCATGGGACATTGACTGGGGAAATGGAGGGTGCCGTTGTAAAATTGGTTCGAAGAGGAGTTGGGTAGCGATGCTTGGAGGAAGCCCGATCGTACTTTAGGGGTCATGATGTGTAGGGAGTTGGTTAGGTCTGAAGATGTCGCATCGGCCTAGGGGGACAACTGCGGACGTGAAATCTTTGGCACCGTGGTGTTCATCTTCTCTCAACGAAGAGAACGAAAGTGGTGACATTCGATTTCGTTCACTAGAGAAGGAGTAAGTAATTAGGTTGTTTAATTATTTAAAATTAATCTCCTCTCATATTAAATTCGTATCTTTTACACGCGAGGTAAATCGAGACGCGGTCTTCACCATTGCACTCGCAATAGGATTATCTACAATATGGTATGGACTAGATTTGGGTTCAGACACTTAAAAATTTGTGCTTTAAGTTAGTGGAATTATAATTCTAAATTTATATTTAGTATAAATCATCGTAATTATGAAAATACATTGAAAAATATTACCTAAAAGAGGTAGAATAATATATATATATAAGTAATTATTTTTCCATTTGATTGGATTGGTTTGAGTAGATATTCGGGATAATTGACTAAAGTCGCATATATATATATATATATATATATATATATATATATATTCATATTGAATAGAGTTAGATGGAGTCGATATTAATTTATAGCATGGTTATAAATTAATTAAACTCCAATCTGTAGTTATGTTAGTGACAAACATATTGTTTTATATTTGATTACTAATAGTTGGGATAATTGATTAAGATCTCGTATATATAAATATTGTATCATATTCGTATTGAATAGAATTAGATGGAGTTGTTAATAATTTATAACATGGTTACAAATTAATTAGAACTCTAGTTTGTAGTTATGTTTGTGATAGAAATATTATTATATATTTTATTACTAATTGAAAATTAGAAATACGACCTTTAAAATAAGTTATAAGGCTAAAATAATGATTTAAGCGGGTTAAATTTGTATCAAAATGGCTTTGAAGTTTTATGCCCTTGATAGTGGTATATTATGTATAAATCAATAATTAACTAACTAGTGAATTTCAATAAAGATTATTTTAGAAGTTAGAACTTATAAAGAAGTATTGTATTATTTAATAGGGTTTGATTAAGATTATAAAATCCCGAATATTGTAATAGCATGGTTTATTAATTTTACTAAGAAATAATTCGAGATACATGTGTATACATATATATAGAAATCATATACACAATTTATATAATGTTTAAGGCCTTGTTGATAGCTAAACTTAATTTCAATATAAGAGTTGAGCAAAATAAGCTATAGTGTGATTGATAGGCAGGTGAATTATTTTATAAAATAAGTTTGAGACATTTATACAACAACAAAAAATTGTTAGATTGGTTACTTAAGTAAGATGCATTTTTGTTAAATTGTTTATATGATTGGATGTGTGAATTTTTATTGATACTGAGATGGTAGATTTGTTACTTGGTTGAGTACTGCCTTTGTGTATGTAAATGTGCATGATATGTGCTTATTAGTTTCATATAGTTGGACTAGTTATATAAATATATACGAGTGTGTGTGTGTACATACAACATTCAGTTTATGTGAGGTACAAACACATATGTATGTATATATGTATGTATATAGTTCTGGTATGTCCAGCTTGGGCCTACTACGAGATGCATCGAATATTATATACATATTTATAGATATGTGGTTTAAAGCTGTCATATATAGTTTATGCATGCCAAAACTTAAGGCTACCAATTGGTGCGTGAAATTCATTGTACCATTGAGGCGCACGACCTGCAAAAGTGGTCCTGAAGCAAGGGCGGAGAGATTTTAAGATGTCAGTCTAGAGTCGGTCATATAATGTTCCATAGTACTCTTGGGTGCTGCGATAGGACCTGCAGGTCAACTTCTTTTGAGATTTTGGTTTCAGGAGAGTCCATGGTATAGTTGTGCCTCTCGATATGTCTCTTGGTAGCTAATGGCAAATCGGTATAATTTATAGTTACGTAATTTAAGCCTATGTATAGTTCAGTGTGCACGACTTAGGGTGATTGAATAGTGGACGAAGTATATTTACCAATATATATATATATATATATATATATGTATGTATGTATGTATGTATGTATGCATGTATGTATGTATGCATGTATGCATGTATAGTGGAATTAAAATTAATGTAAATAATGGTAGATGTTGCTCTTTTTGGTTGGATAGTTGGTTGTTGTCGGTTCCTTTTGCTATTGAATTTGATCTTTTATTTGATATAACAAGAGACAAAAGATGTTTAGTTGCAGATATGTGTGACATGCAAGCAAAAGAATTCAAATGGAAGTTATCATTCAATTGGATTATTGAAGGAGAGCAATTAATCAATTACCGAAACTTGTTAATTTACTGGAGAAGTGATATGGATGTAGCTTCTGGAGATGGTCTAATAAGAGGAGTTTTAAAGCGAATAGCTGCTATAATTTTTTAAATTTCTCTAGTGGAAGATAAGATGGTTTTGACAAAATACAGAGATCAAAGATGGTTCTTATGAAAGTACGAATTCACATATGGATATTAATGCATGGGAAACTCAACACAATGAGCGTGCTGAAGAGTAAAAATATGAATATTTCTAAAAAGTGCTTGTTTTGTGGAACTGGAAAAGAAAATTACATTCATTTGTTTTGTGAATGTGATGTGGTTTTTTATATTTGGACCAAATGTTTAGATCATTTTAACATTGATTTGGAGTGGAGTGATTTTATCAATGACCACTTCGATTTTCGGAGCTACAAATACCACAGAATCCCTGATCATGACATGTTGAATAAATTTGTTTTACTTAATTTTTCATGTTGCTGGATTTTGTGGAATGAAAGAAACAATAGGTGTTTCAAAGGAGCTGCTAGAAGCACTAATTCGATACTTTTTCTAGGGCTGAAATTTATCTATATATATATGGGCAGACATAGGAAGTTGGAAGCATGTTGATCTGATTAGTGATAGCATTGGTGATAGAGTTCGAAGAAGGAATAGAGGCAATAACTAAAGCTATGCTTTATGATGATATGTTGTATGCTATATTGTACTTTGTTTTATATTTGGTCAGTCTTTGTTATGCGTGTCAGGCTCTTGCGCGGGCATTGTGTTGTGTATGCTCAATTTTGTTTTGGGTTGTACTTTGGATATGGACCGTGTTGTGGTACTTTGGGTCTGTTTCTGTAGTGCTTAAAGTTGTATTTTGGGTCTGCATGCTCCTACGTGACCTTGAAGTTGAATTATTGTATTTTGGGTTTGTTTTGTTGAGCTTCTATGGTGAGCTTGAAGTCATCTATACTGTGTTGTGTTGTGCTTCTACGTGAGCATGGTGTTGAGTTGTAATGTGCTGTAAATGGATTGGTTGTACATAACTTTATTTTTGTAACTGTTTCTCTTGAACGTGATCGTTATTATGGTTTTGAGATAAGAATTTTTTTGGAATATTTGAAGACTGATAAAAGAAGCTGGATGTGAAGGTGCAAAAATGACGAGAACAAAACCAACTATTATGCTATTGTGTTTAAATTTGTAGGAGAAAGCTGATTTTGTGTATAACTCTCTTAAAAATTATTTAAAAAAAAAAGTCACCCTTAATCCTTTTTGAAGTTCTTTTAAAAACGTCCTCCGCACTTTCAAATCATTAACACTTATTCACGTTTGGAAATTACCATGCTGTCCTCGTCCCCTCGAACAAAACCCCATTTTTCCGCTCATCAACCACCCACATGTCAACTTCTTCCCTGCTCCACCAACTCCAGCTCAAACCCCCAGAATTCTTCGGAACCCTAATCCAAACTGCAATCGCCAACCGCTCCACGAACCTCGGCCGTTCATCTCACTCCCATCTCATCAAGCTCCACTCTCCCTCCATCCCTTCCTTCCTCATCACCCACCTCATCAACTTCTACTCCAAGCTCGACTCTCCAAAACCCGCCTCCACCCTCCTCTCTCTAACCCCCAACCCCTCCACCCCCGCCTTCACCGCCTTCATCTCCGGCTTCTCCCAAAATGACCGTCCTACGCTCGCCCTCTCCATGTTCCTTCGCATGCTCAGCACCTCCTCGTCCCGTCCCAACGACTTCACCCTCCCCTCCGTCTTCAAATCCGTTGCATCACTCCGCGATCCCTTCGCCGGCGGCCAAGTCCACTCCTTTTCCGTCAAAACCGGACTAATCAACGACGTCTACGTCGCGTCCGCGGCCGAAGACATGTACTTCAAATCCGGAAGCTTCCTCGAAGGTCGCAAGGTGTTCGATGAAATGCCGCACAAGAACGTGGTTGCATGGAACGCCGCCATGACCAACGCTGTCATATCGGGTCATGCTTCATCCGCTATGGGCGCATTTCTAGGGTTAGTCAGGGAAGAAAAATTAACACCGAATGAAGTTTCCTACTGTGCAGTTTTCAATGCTTGTGCGGACTCAAAGGATTTGAAATTTGGATTTCAGGTACATGGAATGTTGATTCAGTCTGGATTTCATGGAAACATTTCAGTTGGGAATGGACTGATTGATTTCTATGGGAAGTGTAATTTTGTGAAAGAAGCGAAGGAAGTGTTTGATGAAATGGGGATGAGGAATGAAGTTTCTTGGTGTTCGATGGTGGTGGTGTATGCACAAAATGGGATGGAGGAGGAGGCTTTTAAACTGTACTTGAAAGCAAGGGGAGAAGAAGGGTTGGTGCCAACTGACTTCATGGTGTCGAGCATTTTGACAGTGTGCGCAGGGTTGACAGGTTTGGAACTTGGACGTGCAGTGCACGGGGTGGCGGTTCGTGCATGTGTGGATTGGAATGTGTTTGTTGGGAGCGCGCTTGTTGATATGTACGGGAAGTGCGGAGGGCTCGAAGAGGCCGAGAGGTTGTTTAATGATCATACACACATATAGAGACTTGGTTCTATTTATCTTTAAATGTTAATAGTAATTTTGTCCATTTAAGTCAATTTTTAAGAACTAATTACACATCTAAGCTTGTTTTATAACTACTCACAAAAAAACATATCACTTTCTGTCCAAGTGCAAAAAATACCGGCTCTATTTCATATAGTGCTAGTAAAAAAAATTATTCATAGAAAAAATGTTTTGCTATTCAAAATAGCACAAGAATATATTTTTCCTTTTTTGTTTAATAAAATATTCGTAGTGGCGTTATTTGAAACAACACCAGTATAAGATTTATATTTTTCCATATAGGAAAAGATATAATCTATTCTATTTTTGTAAAATAAGTTTCGTATTGGTTGAAATATGCATTATGTTTTGGAATGTGATCTGAATGTCAAAACCGGTCTCTTCGGTAATGGGGTAAGACCGCGTAAGATTTACTCACTCCAGACTCCCACTCAAGTGGGAGTCTTGTGCCCGAGATAAAAATAGATGATGAATGTGGTCTAAATGAGTAAGAAGTCAACCTTAATATAATTACATTACCGTCCATACTAAAATAAATATAGGATAAGGAAGTCCGGTGTAAACTAATTGCAATTTGTTTATAGGTTGTTTGATGAATTGCCTAGGAGGAACCTAGTAACATGGAACGCTATGGTAGGTGGATACGCAGCACAAGGGAATGCCATACAAGCATTGAAGGTGTTTTATAATATGATTGGTGATGGGATGATGCCGAATTATGTGACTATGGTGAGCGTGATATCGGCATGTGGAAGAGGAGGGAGGATGAAAGAAGGGTTAGAATTATTTGAGACTATGGGGGAGAAGTATGGAGTTGAGGCAAGGGCTGAGCATTATGCTTGCGTCGTTGATTTGTTAGGAAGAGCGGGGATGGAAGAGCGGGCATATGAGTTGATTAGAGAGATGCCAATGAGGCCAAGTGTTTCTGTATGGGGAGCGCTTCTCGGAGCTTGTAGGATCCATGGGAATATGGAGTTGGGTCGGGTAGCGGCTGAGAATTTGTTTCAGCTTGACCCATTAGATTCTGGGAACCATGTTTTACTGTCTAATATGTTTGCTTCGGCTGGCAGGTATGTAATCCTTATCTACATCTTCTTACCATTATGATCAAAGTTTATAGGTTGGAGGTAGGATTACTTAATTTGATGTAAAACTAGAGTAGGGAGACATGGATTATTGGATCAAATGTTTAATTCACTTTGACCAATGATGTATTTTAGATGGTCTTTGATCACCATAATGGTTAGTGAATTGGATGCATGTTGACCACTATAATTTGAAATTTTTGTTAGTATTTAAGTAATTGTGCATGCGCATACAACGTTCTTAAAAAATAAAATATACATATTGAAATTGATAAAATGTATATTTAATTCTGAATCAAATCAATTGGTAGCGAGATTTTTCTCACCGTAGAGAAAATAGTGAACCCAATTGAACTTAGCTGATGTTTTTTATCCTTGCTTTTTTTCTTGATAACTTTTTAAAAAGAGTTTTAGATATGCTGGCTGACATGAATGAAAAGCACCAAATTATAAAGGTTCATTTTTTTATTATATAAAATATATACTATGTTTTGATTTGAGGGATCTGATAATTTTTATGATTTTGTTTATGGAATAAGCAACTTTAAACTTAAGTATTCAAAAAACAAGAACATGAACGTCATTGGAATTATATGAAAGTTTAATAGGTCACATGTTGTGCTTTAGAAAATAACTAGTAATAATGGAACTGGTCTAATGGTATAAATAATACCTGCAGCCCAAGTAAAACAAAAAACTGAAAACAAAAAAAAACCTTTGGTTCAAAAATCGAAATGGGTATTATTTTAATTAAATCATATGTCATATGTCTTTTCTCATGTATATGAACTCTTTTTTTTTAAATTCTCTCACCCATCTCTTTCATCATCCACCAATATTTTGTAAAATACTTCTCGCAGCCTTATACATACACCTCTCCTGTCCTTAATTTTTGTAAGAAAACAAGCATTCATTCCTTCATATTATTAAAAAAATAACCATAAACAACAATCATGAACTCAAGTCTGATCAACTTCAAACATTTTTTCTACAAATTTCTACACATACGAAATTTGATTAGAAACATGTAATTAATTTGATAATTTTCAAACCTTAATATAGTAGGATGTCAGATGATTTCATTTGAAATATATTTCCAAGCGATAAAAATTGAAAACGTTGCAAGAATGTCATGCAAAGAAGCAATTTCTCAAGCTAATAAGTAAATTCAAAATTAGATTCCGCATAAAATTTGTAAAATTTAAATTTTTTACGATAACAACAATGATGGGTATTTGAAGTGGTTGTTAAAATTCTTTTAGCATCTCTTTTAAGTGACATCAAGGAGTGTATTGGTGGGTGTATAACACCTATTTTTAACGGTATACATATGTTACATTATTAAAAGTGATAGCTCAAAATTAAGATCATGGAGGTTTACATTTTACATCTAAGAAGTACAACAACTAAGCATTATTCCTAATAAGTTGGGGTCAAATAGTGATGGAAGACAAAACTAAATAACAAAATCAATTTAAAAGTAATAATAACAATAATAGTTTTTTATTGAAAAGGTGAAAATAGAAATAAAGGTAAAAATAAAATAAAGTAAAATACTTAAACATATAATAATAATAATAATAAATAATAGATAAAGAAATAAAAGAACCATGATAATAATAATACTAATAGTAATAATGGTACCAGTAGTAACAAGGACCGAAGATCAAACACTACGTCTTAGGCTTCTATTCACTGGTCTTATAATCTAAAACTTATAACACTAGCTCTAAATCAACCTTAAGGAAAAAACTCCTACCTCATGGTTTTAGTATGTAGATCACTAACTTCCACGTGCTCCTGTCCAACACCAGCTCTTTGGATATATTTCAATCCTTTAAGTCCCTTTTAACCACTTCCTCCCATATCAACCTTGATCGACCTCTATCTCTCTTTGAGCATTCATTGCGGTCTATAATTTCAACGTGCACAGCTGCCTTGGGAGGCCTCCGTTGAAGATGTTCAAAAGTAGTGTTGGACTAGTTTTTCTTCAATTGGTGCTACTACAAGTTTATCCTGTATATCATCATTCCTAATTCGGTGTCGTCTTGTATGACCGCAGCTCTATCGAAGCATACACATCTATGCTACATCTAAGAATTGATCATTTAAATTTAAAATTGTGATAATTTAGTTCTAATATTAATTCAATGGGCTGTAAGTTGAGTGCAAATGAAGTAATTTAATAGTCGACTCCTGAATTCATCCAGAGACTTAAACTTTGGTTTAATCTTCGAAATATGCCATACTGATGAAGTTGAAACTAGAAATGCAATACATTCTTGTATAAAAGTGTATGGTACATGATTGAATCATTCATATGATTGCTTTTCAACACAAGTACGTACAGATGTGTAAAAGGAACGGCTAATAAAGGACTGTCTCAACTAAATTTTAGTATGAACACATGATTTTTTTTTAATGCAGGATATTTCATCATATAAGATTATAAGAATTAATTTTAAATTTTATGAATTCATAACAAGGTAATTTAAGAGTGAATTCTGTAACAAAAATTTTTGTCCACCGATGTCCATATGACACCATTTTGACTTTTTATAGCTAAACAGAGTTTCTTTATGGTACGAATGGGGAAACTAAATAAACTTTTTATAGCTATGTATTTTTATCTAATAAGGTAATCGGTTGTCTATTAAAAAAACCTTAACAAAAAATTGATCACCTACACTCTTTATAAAAATTAACTCCACTGACGTTGAATTTGAATTTAAAACATAAGTAGTGCATGACTATTTTCGCACACAATTTAAATGTATTGTTGTAACGCATTTTATAATTACAATTTTATGTTTCATGTGGTGTAAATTGTTGCCTATTAATAACTCAAATGGAATGATAGTACCTTGAATTGCGCAAGTGACAGTGATCAATTTATCGTTTCTTAAAGTTAAATAATTGAAGAAAAAATGTGTAATATAAGTGAATCCCAAGAAAATAAGTGCAAAATTAGTTACAAAAGTGTTAGACATACATACATATGTATGTATGTATGTATCAAATTACAAATTATAACAGCAATATCACGTGAAAATTGTTATTTGAACAATTTCCAATTTCAATTTGAAAGTCAAAACTAAAAAGGTTATGTTGGAAAATGAGTGGGCATATTGAATATAATCTAGAAGTAACATCGTTAGAAGTTTGTTGCTAAAATAATTTTCTATTGCTATGGGATATTAAATATTAATTACATATTTAAATTTTATGGTAAAGAAACATGAAATTGATTAAAAGAACATTTGTTATAGAATATAAAAGGAAAGTAAAGTAAGGTTGTATAACTCATAAAAAAGCAAAATTTTGTATTAAAAACCATTGTAGAAGAAAATTGAGAAAGTGAAAATCAAAGAGAGACCTACATGTAAAAAAAGAGAGTGTCCAAAATAATTAATCATTTGAAGATCGTATCATCAAATGGAATTCTACTTTATATTCAAGTAATAGATAAATTTGACATTAAAAGTTGATTAAAAGAAATAATTTTCTAGTCATAAACTTAGAATTAAAAAAAATTCAAATAAAAAACAAAAGTAGACTAAATACCATACATAATCATAAAAAAATGGCGTGGTAAAAAAACATAATAAAAGACAAAATTGATGATTAAGATTAAAGATGAGTTTTATGTAAAAGCAATAATATCTAAGATGGTTATTAGACTATTATTTGGATGATTTTCAAATTTCAGTTTCAATATAGAAAATGATTAAAAACATTTCTTTTGAAAAAATAAATTTGAAGCGTAAAAAATGAAATTGTTGTAGAAAACATGTTTCCAAAATAAGCAATTACACTTAAGTTCTAGGTTTTAAGAAAATCCATGATATTGTATTAAAATGATATCAAAGGTTTTAACATACTCATTATTCTTAAATTGGAAGTTCGACAATTTCTAAGTTGTGTGTATGAGGGATTTGAGCTCTATTTTGAAAGGTATTAAGGACTTGAGCAAAAATCCCTAATAATGATTGACAAATAAATTAATATATTCTAACTAAATGCAATACGAGAAACGAGTTGTACTTTGCGGTTTTTTTTTAAACGATGTCTCATTAGTTTTATCAATTCATAAGGTTAATGTTTTTCAAAGATTCATGTCTGTTATATTATGAATATTTTGAAGGAAAAAAAAAGACAATCGCAGCTTAATTTTCGTGGTACATCATGCGATATGGGTTGGATTTACTTTTAATAACCAATTTTAGTGGCTGTAAAAAAATTTTAAAAAAAAAAATCTTTGGTCAGAAAACATAATCTTACTAAATATACGACCTACAATGGTAATACAATTGGAAAGAAATCAGAATTTCATGTAATTTGCTGAATCAGATGTTTAAATGTTTTTAAAGTTTTTGTATACTTTACTTAAATTGTGAAGTACAGTTTTGTTGAAGAATTTAGTATAATATGTGCAGTGCCAACAGAGACAAAACTTAGATATAAAATTCTGTTTATGTATCCTTCAACATCCTCATCTATCTGTTAAATATTTCAAATTATATTAATATTAATTTGTTTCTGACAATTTCAATACTTAGAAGTTTTTATTGTTTTTGAAATAAAAAGATGGATTTTTCACTCCTTCAAGTTATATTTTACAGTTCTACAAAAGAAAAAAATTCTATGAAGTGTTAAAAATCATCCCTTTTTGATTGTTTTCAGTTTTATTGATATGTTGAAACTGAGATAGCCTTGAGCAATTTTTAACAACATATTTTTCTTAAATAATGATTCACAAATAAAAAATAATTAATAAATTGAAACTACCCTTACATAGTTGCACTAGTTATCTTACCGTAATAACAAATAGGAATGTAACTTCGAAAGTTCACTTTTACACTTAATAGCTGTGAAACCAAACGTAACAAAAACCATACATAAACATTTGCATACTTACATGTTGCATCATAGTAAATACTGAGAAATCTCCTTTTGGATACATTTTCCTGTTACATTGTCTAAACTAAAAACCTTAGAATCTGCCACTATACATGTTTTGCTTCTTTGTATTTTTTCTGTTGCAAGCCAAAATGATACATTTAAATTCAAACCCAGTTAAAATCGCAGTTGAGACAAATCATTCAATCTATATTGATATATTCAGTAGTTTAATACGATCTGCCATTCTAGTTTCTAATGCTTTCTAAACAAAATAAAAGTGGAATAAAAGGGAAATTGGGTTTTCAGTTTAGAAGTAAAAGTTCAAACCTTAAAATCAATTTCAAAGCATATACAAATCTAAATCTGGATCTTCTAAATCTACAACTTACAATTTAAATTTCATTTTGATTTAAACCTGAAATTTAAGGTTTACGATTTAAATTCCGATTCGAAAACCTTGTTATCGACACTTTTCCATATCACCTGCTCTTACACATATTCCATAAAATCAATTTCTGTTCTGTTTGCTAAGAAAAAATTGAAATTCCAGATGGAAAGAGGCAATTGATGTGAGAAGAGAAATGAAGCAAGTGGGGATAAAAAAAGGCGTCGGCTGCAGCTGGATCACATGGAAAAACAAAGTGCATGTGTTCCAAGCCAAAGATTCATCTCACGCACTAAACACAGAGATTCGGGCATTGCTCGCAAAGCTCAAGAAAGACATGCAAGCCGCAGGGTACACCCCCGATACTAGGTTTGCACTTTACGACCTCGAAGAGGAGGAGAAAGAATCCGAGGTCTTTCAACATAGCGAGAAACTCGCTCTTGCATTTGCTTTGATTTGCATTCCTAAAGAAATTCCTATAAGAATTACTAAGAATCTTAGGGTATGTGCAGATTGCCATGAGGCGATTAAATTTATATCGGGTATTGCTGGGAGGGAGATTATTGTTAGAGATAATAGTAGATTTCATTGTTTTAGAGATTGTAAGTGTTCTTGTGGAGATTATTGGTGAGTTTTTGGATATTTATTGTTCATTCTTTTTAGTTGAATGATTATATTGTTCTTAGTTTATATATATATTATTGTAAAGATATGAAACAAAACTGTGTACAAGTACAAATTAGCAAGCATGCATTGTCAATCATACTTTTGACATTGATTTACTACATGCTGGTTATTTGCTCATTGGTTTTTCAGTCCTTGTGATTCAAACAACCTTGTGCAAGTCATCATTGGAAAGTGATGATAACATTTGCCTCCAAATCCATTTTCGTAAGCTTACAAAATTGACTTTTTCGATCGGGGTGTGTTAACACTAAGAATGCTCGGACATGGGTCAGCTTGCGCAAGGGATCATTTTACTTTTATGAACCATAAGATCTACCCTTATCGAGTCTTTAAAATAATATTTTGATTTTAATACAATATCTATTTATTATTAATTTTTAAAATTAATTTACAATATTTTGAGTTTAATACAATACAATAGTGATAACTAATTTTTAAAATTAATTTACAGTAACCCATCAAGTATATCACTATTAACAAATTTATTCGAATTATCGAGAGTAGTTAAAACAGTATACTAGCTCGTCTAACCCTATATAATGTTGTGTGCTCACTCTTATTTTTGGCGCCACGTTCAAAATAATTTTAATGTGATAAAATGGGCTCTCAGAATGTTGATAAATACAAATATTGATAAATACAAATAAGTAATGCAGCGGAAAAATAAAAGGATGGGAATACGTCTTGGAGGTATCCAACTTGTCTCCTGAAGCTCCAAAAATCCATTGCTAAATGTGGAAAAGTACTTGGGTCTAACTCGATTATTTTCTAATAACATTCGGATCAGTCTGGTAAACTAGCGTAAGAAACTCAAATCATATAGACTTTTATATTTAAAGAAAACCCTTTAAAAATAAACGTATCTCGTAAGAGCACGCCGCACATAAATACAGACGGGTTTTTACCTTACAATAACTAAACCAATTTTATTAGAAAATCTAGCGATATTATAAAACTATCTAGGGTTTAAAATAAATATTGAATCATAGTCGAAATTGTTACATTAATTACTTTCAACGACATATTTAATATACAACTAAGTCCGCAAAGACAGGTATTGAGATTCTACACAATGGCAAGGCTATTGAGGTACTGACTGTTACAGTACACCTCTAAAAAAATATGTACCGAGGGACTCACATGGACCCATTATGAATCAGGACCGACCTACCCATTCCCGGACAGTACCGAATATGTTATCACTTCGTTGTGGTCAACAACTGTAACAGACCCCGAGCATACATAATCCATAAGTATTGATGTAGATCGAGCGATGAACATTCCCTAATGATAGCAAATCACACAGTCCCGAAGCATATCCCCCGTTTTACTCATTAACAATTGTGAGGCTTAATGTTATGTTTTACCTTTTTAGCAAATCTCGCTCAAAATGTTATCACTGCCCTCCAGGCAACAATGTAATGTCAGCATTCATTCATACAAGTTGTTCGGGATACGAACAAACCAAAAGCACTACTTCTACTACATCCTCAAGATTAGTAGTAAGTAGCTCCTGCACTTTAAGGAACTCTGTCTTCGATTCCATCATCTTCAAGATGTTTTCAATTTGAACACTTATGCCGGTTCGAAGTGGTTTTATGATAACTCATGCTTATCCGATCCCGGTCTCTTCGAACCAACTATCGATAATTTCTAGTTGACTCAATCCTGGTTCTTTCTAAAGTAAGTGGACTATATAAGAGTCCCAAAGGGATCTCAAATATACCTCTTAAAGCGAGAGACGTTTCACCGAAATGAGTTCTTCCAAGGAAATATCAAATTGTATGAAATCGTGAAACTTTCATATACTTCCTAAGTCAAAATAGATCAAGTTGTCGATAGTGTACAAACCATTATTTGGTGTAAGTATATTGTTTGCGCCAAAATTGGTCACAACCTCATATGTTGTGAAAACACCAATGTATATACGCAAATCCTCAATATCTTAACACAGATCTCAGATCCAGATAATGTAGAGAATAAAACTGAAGAAATAGCCTAAATTAAAATGTAAGAAATTAAGAGAAGACGTAAGGTTTATAGTGTTTCGGCTATCTATTGCCTACGTTCACTTTGAATTAATCCTTTTATTCCTTTTGTATTGAGATTATAATTACAAGCCTTTGAAAATCAATAGCAAAAATGGCAGAGTTTCCATGTAAAGAGCAGACGAAGATCCCTTTTTAGTTGCCACAAGACCTCTATTTATAGGTGTAAATCCGAAAATATCCGCCTCAAAACCTGGAATACCCTTTCTTCACGTGCAGGTGGGCCCGCTAGATCAATCCAGGGATATTTTGGATCGATCCATGATCAATTCGTATCGATCCAAAAATGGTTCAATCGAGTTGTGATCGATCATGAACATTCTCAAAGGCATAAGGAAGCTCCTGTGAAAATTTCATAGCATTTGGAGTTGTAGAATGAGAGTTATGGTCGATCCAAGTTCTAATTTATAAGTGGGTAGAAAGCTTTGAATCCAATCAATTCGCCTCCATCAATTCGTATCCATTTGCCATGCTATTCTTATCCATCATATTCCCCTTCTTCGTATCGATCTAATGCCGCCATGGGAAACACGTTCCTTCGTATCCATCAAGTCCATATCTATCCTTCGTATCGAACCGAGCTTTGCTTCTTCGTACCTATCAGCTGCTCCCTTGTTTGTATCGATCCCAAGTGTATTATTTCGTATCGATCAGGAAAATGATCGATAAGTAGTGTGACTGATCCAAAGCAAAGTTCCAAGCGTATTTCCCTTATCCATGCTGGTATCGATCGTTACGAAACCATCAATCCAAATTGAACTGCTGAGTCCATCCCCAATCGATATGAACTACTATCGGTCCAAATCCATGTGTGTTATCCATATTCGCATCCATCTATCGATATCCCTCGATCGATATGAACCATATCGATACGAACGACATCCATCGATCCAAAGTAATCCATGTTGATCGATACGAAACATATCGATCCGAAGGTATCGACGCTAACCATTTCTCTTCAACATTGATCCATCCATAACTTGAGCATACGAACTTCGATTAACCTGAAATTTAAAATGTATTCTTTTGCTAGCCTTGTTCATCGTTCCCAATCGATCCCGTCTTGATTGAAACTCGGTCAAATTTTGACTGTATTGACCATAGTTTTGTTTCCAATCGATCTTCAATCCTGATATCCATCTTTTTCAGCCAAATTTGTTGATATCCCAGCCTTGACCAAAAGGCGGGATAACATATATAGTATGCGTATGAAAAACGGACATCGTATACTTATCACCACTTTTCGATTTTTACCACTATCCTCGATTAACAATGAAGTCGGACAAGTTAGCGTACTATTATTGCCACGACGTACATTCTTAAACTCCTATGATTAGAAACGTGCTACCATACCTCGAAATTTAGTGTCAATCATATGATGAAGTACCTTCTGTATACCTAATTAATCGTGACATATTTATATAAATTAACTCTCTTATGCTGATCACACTTTCGATATTTCGACTTCTCCATCCCTCGTCGAGAATTGAAGCTTGGTAAGTCAAGCACTGGTTGCTCATAGCCTTGCCTAGATACTTTAATTCTAGATCTAATAGATAAAGGAAAGTCTAATCATCAGTTTATTGCTAAATATAAGATGATTTATTTTCCATAAATGTGTCAACATTTTAGCACTTTATCATATTTATTTCATGTTATTTAATGGAACCGACAAAGAGATCACTTGCATAAAACAAAATCTTTTTAAAAAAAATCCAAAAAACCTATTTCTAGTCTTCAATTTCAAACAAGTGCTTTTCATTGGTTAAAAATTAAACTGATCAAGTTGGGGTATCATTATGCAACGATATGAAACTTTTAACTTTTCGAATAAAAATATTTAATTTATGTAAATATTTAAAATTTGATTCGAATGAAATAAATAATAAGAATATCAATTGTTAATAAAACGCCTTGATTTTAATGGTGTATTTTTAATTTAATATGTAGGATTTTTTCATAATTTTTAGTTTGATATTTAAATTATCATTTAACGTATTTTGCAGTAAACATTGGTATTTTTGAAATTTTAAAGAATAAGATAAACAGTGTATTTTATTGTTGTTTTGTGATCATGTCGCATTGTTATGCACGATCATATTTTTATTTTTGTCGTTCACAGTTCGTAAGCGAATGAATACTGTGTAGCGAAGTGGTAGAAATTGTAAAATAAACAAACCTCCACATTTAGACTATTCTCTCAATGATTCACTTTCCCTTTTTTTCTTCCCTTTCCTGTAAATTAAAAAACTTAGCCTTTTCTAAAAAATAAATCAAAATCAAGAGACTTAAGAAATGAAAAATTATGAGATTATATTCATTGAGTTTGTATAAGTGTTAGCTTCAATCCATGTCAGTATTGTCGGTACAGTGGTGATGGGGTGATCAATGCAGTGAGGCGTGAGCTAGGATTCGGGTTTAGTCGAGATTAGAGAAACAAGAGGCAAATTGGAGAACACATCATGTTACTTACGTCAAGGGGCATCATTGGGTTAAGAACGGGATGGTACGACGCCTCATCGTGAAAAGCGACAATTGCCTTGTTGTTTCCGGCAATAGCATGTCACGATGAGGAGGAGGTACCGAGCCTATCATGGTTGGGTGGGATGGAGAGAGAACATAAAGAGGATTTCGTTGGAGGTGGTTTGGTGCGATTTCGTTTATCATGGCGGATCAAATCGATTATGGAAGATGCGGCTGTGTTGGGTGTGCATGCGTGCACAGTGATACAAGATTGGGGAAGAAGTTGTTTATGTGGGTAATTAACTTTTAGGTAATGTAATCAGTAAATTCAATTAATTATTTAAATCCAAAAACTTAAAATTGAACAACTTTTTCGTATGAGATCCAATTGAGACGCGATTTTTTGCGTTGCGCTCGTAGGATCATTATCTACGCACTGGAAATGATTTGTCAAGTTTGAAGTAAATGGAATTTTGAGCTAAAATCGAGATCAAACTGGAAAACTTAAGTGTCAACTGGAATTTTGGTTAGTTAATTCACCTCTAAATGAATACTATATGACATATAGTAGACATAGATTATTATTTTTGTGCTTCTATGATTTATTGGTTTGGTTGGATTGAATGTTCGGTTTGAAAAACGAATGACATATAAAATTAAATAAAAGGAATTTTACAGAGGAATCTAGATTTTCTCACTATTGTTGATTTTAAATTTCAGTTATTTAGTAGTTGTGTAAATTGTTGAATGTCAAAACTTGTTAGCTTGGCGATATTGGATGTGACATTGATATGTTAAAAGTTGAACATTTTTATTTATAAAGGTAGTAGTAATAGTATTGGTTAAGTGTTATGGTAGCTATTATCCTCATTATAATATTTTGAAACTATTATTATTTGCTACTTTTATTTAAAATTGGTTTTGATTCGGAGAATGATTTTAAATCTGACTTTTGGAGTTTTCGATGGTATTTTGTTAGAAATGATTTTTGGAACTTTTCTATTTTACTTCAACCTTTTTAATAGTCTCTTTTAAATTATGTGAAAATATTTTAAAAGCATTTCAAAAAGTATTTATTGTACAGAAAGGTTAATATAATAATGGATGTTTAATTTAAAGGAATATAAAGGGGAACCGATCTTTGGTATTAAAGTAATTCTGTTTTAAAAGAATAGCAATATTTTGAAATAAATATTAGTGAAACATTTTATATAAAAGGTTGTATAAAAGGATAAATTTATAAATACTATTTTAGAAATAAAAAGATAGATTATAAAGTGTATTTTATAAATAAAAGAATAGATTTATAAATGGTATTTTATAAAAAGGGAAATTATATCATTTTTATAATTTGGAACAATTAATCATATTTGTGGATTTATAGTAATATATGAAATAATCGTTTTATGAAAAGTATTTAGTCATATCTTGAAAACTGAAGATTTGTGATAAATATGTGAGATTTAAAATTTTGGTGATTTATAAAAAGAGTTTTATAAATAAATTTGGAAATTTATAAAAGAAGTTTTAAAAATATAAAAGGAAATTTATAAAGGAGTTTTGTAAATAATAAAAGATTTGTAAAAGAAGTTTTATAAAGAAATGAGACCAGATTTCTATAAATGTTCATCTTAAATTATGGTGGTATGGAAAGTATTCTTACTTCACTTAACACCAAGTTCTAAGGTAGGGAACTTGTTTCTATCTGAAGAATTAAGAATGTATGTCAAGACAAGGATAGCACACTAACTTGTCCGACTATATTGTTAATCAAGAGATAGTACAAGTTGAAATTGGAAAGTGGTGGTAAATATATTTGGTTTAACTTCTATACGATATATTTAATTACCCCAAAAGGAAAGTGTTTTGGGTTTATCATTATTAATTTTTTAATTGACATTTGTTTTAACCCAAATAAGTATGGTTTTGGAAATGAAATTTTCTTAAGGTTTTATGAATATACTTATACCGTTGAGATAAGTATATGGTTACATTCTCTAAGTGGTGGAAGTGTAGTGTTTTGTAAGTATACTTATACCATTAAGATAAGTATATAAATACTTTCCTAAGTGTTGAAAGTGAAATGGTTTATGAATTTACTTATACCATTGAGAAATGTATATAAATACTTTTCTAGGTATTGAAAAGAGTAGAGAGGATTGGTGAATATATCTTTTGTAAAAGGTATTATAATACAAATATATTTGAAAAGTGGTTTTAATTAATGAAAGGATTATAAAGAGGCTTAATGGTTGCTTATATGCTTAACTATGCTTTAGTTCCATATGGGATTAAATCTCTGGTTGAATTTTTTATTTGATAGTTAAATAACCGACTAGCAAATCTTGGCCAATTTTGAAACTATCGGTTGTTGGTTTGGAAAGACCGGGGTCGAATAAGCATGAGTTATTCGAGAACCACTTCGAACCAACATAAGCATTCTAATTGAAGACGTCTTGAAGATGGTCGAAGATGGATTTCTTTGAAGTGCATGGGATACTTGCTACTAATCCTAAGAGTGATCCCTAGATGGATTTAGTAGAAGTAGTGCCTTCAGTTGTTCATATCCTAAACAATATGTATAGATAAATGCTGTCATTACATTATTGCCTGGAGGGAAATGTTAGAGTTCAAAGTGGGATTTGCTAATAATATAAAACGTAGCCTCAAGCCTCACACCCAGTAATGACTAAAACAAAGGATATGCTTTACGACAATATGGGTCCTACAGTTAGCGTATGGTCACCACCCGATCTATATCGATGTTGACCCATTTATGTATGCTAGTGACTCAGCACAGTTGTTGGCCGGCAATCGAAGTGATGTCATATTGATAACTATCCAGGAAGGGGTAGGCCGGTCCTGACTCATAAGGATCAAAATGTTTTCAACCTCGCTACATTTCTAGATGTGTATTGTGACAAGCGGTACCCCAGTAGCATTTCCATTATATGGAATCCATTTTCCAATAAGTGCCTTATGGACTTGTTATCCCCAAATATACTAGAACATGAGATGTAGACATTCTAACTATGTTATATAGTTATTTTAAAACCTAGACATTATAATATCATAGAATTTCTTATAGAAATGTCTTGGTTATCGTAAGGTAAAAACCCGTCCGTGTTCATGTATGGCGTGGCCTTACGAGATACATTTACTTTTAAAAGGTTTATAATTTTAAAAAAATCTATATGATTTGTGTTTCTTACACTTGTTTATCAGATTAATCTGGGCATTGGTTTCTTATAATGCTCAGGTCAGACCGAGTATATTTCTAGATTTAGCTTTGAAAGCTTTGAAGCTTCAAGAGACGAGCTGGATGCCACTAAGACATATTCATATATATTGTTTTCTGCTACATCTTTTGTTTTGTATTTATCAGCATTTATGAGGACATGCTGTTATAACTGTCCAAACTGATTTTAGGTTAGTTTACTCTAATTGATGTATGAATATTGCAGTTTTTTTGTAAAGATTATGTGTATATTATATATTACTCATCACAATGTGAGATTCTATTGTCTTTTCTTTTCTTTCACTCCAATGGTCTGTCTTTCCAACACTTGGATGCTTGGTACATGAATATCGTAGATGTATTAGTGTCGACTTTTGAGGTCGAAAATTCTGGTTGTTACACATTACCTCTCGAACCTTTACTCGACAATACTTCTAACTTTCAAAATAGAAACAAGTTTATACCTTGAAGTCTAGAAATTAAAATAGGATCCGAGAGTTCCAATATACTTGTTCTTAAAAACATTTTCCAAAATCACTTATTTAAACTGAACCTTGATTAAAAAGGAAACATCTTTTCCTCTATAAAAGTAAACACCTTTTTATTTAATGAATTCCAACCTAGTTTAAAACACCTTCCCTTTTTCTAAAAGTAAATAACTTTTGTAATAATAGTAAAGTGTTATAAATTAACTTCATTTCCAATATTTTGAAACTATTTACTATAGCAAAAATGTTCTAATTCATTATCTCTTTCATTTTCTTGATAACTATTACTACAACAATATTATTATAATCCATGATTCCTTCCTCTTTTAAAATTACCTTTTGAAACTCTTTAAAACAAGTTTGAAATTTGTATTTAAACATCCTCTTAAAGAAAGCTGCTTTTAAACAAATTTGACTTTGAAAAAAGGCGTAAAATTATAACATCTTTTTTAAATAATTACATAAATTCTTAAAAAATATATTTAAAACTTTAAATTTCCAAGGTTTTAAATCTCGCTCATCTCAGTCGAGATCTCGTTTTCAAGCCCAGACAATTCGAAATAGGCTATTTCGTTCGAATCTCGTCTAACCCAAAACTCGGATGATATTTCAGTATCTCGTCCAGTATCTCGGACGAGATTTAACAACGAGATATCAGTCGAGCTGTTGAATTTGAAAAAAATCAACTCTTTTTCCGCATTGGGCTAGCTCATCCTTTACATTAATTTAATCCTTCTTAATTGTACTTTTTTAACCCTTATTTCTTATATAAATCTTATTTAATCTTCATCTCTTATTTTACGGCAGTAACGAGTGTAAGAAGATAAAATCTACATCGATTATGGTAACTATTTCACTTTATGATTTTCATTTAGGTTTCTGATCCAAATTAATTTATATTCATTTTCATTTTTCTATTTTCGACACTTTCTTGAGTTTTTTTCTTAACCCTATTATTTGCGGCTATAAATTTTGGGCTTGACTTATTTAACCTTATGTTCCAAATGGATTCTTAATTTGATTTCATTTAGTCTTTGCTGCTATAATTTTTCCCTCAGGGCTTATTTTTAAGCAATAAAGGAATTCTTTTTCATCTATTAATTTCATTTGATGATTACATGTTCATTCGTACATCATTTTTTTGCTTTTCTTATAATATTACTAAATGTTTGAAAATTGTTTGTACTATCTATGCTACTTTCTACGTTTGTTTGAAATATCTATGCTATTAGTTGCTTGATGAGATTTTGTTTGCTAATAATTAAATACTATAATCAGACATAGAATATCTTAATTCTACTTGTAGACTTTTTTATTTGAAGTTATAAAATTAAGATTTCCCTTGTAGCACTATAAATCATAAAATGTAGAAATGAGACATTATATTGTGTAGGAAAGTTAAGTGAATAATCAAACAAAGTAAAGGTGCATATATTATGGTTTGTTTCTTGTCTACTTTATCTCATATGATATTATATTGAACATTATTCATGAAATCTAGCTATTTGTTTATTTTACATGATACAAGTGATATTTTTCCATACTAAATTATTAATCATAAGCGTGTGATATATTCAAGGTAAGTGGATAGTGTTTTCCTTAAGGTAGTGACTAGTATTATAAATTTAGGTGTATGAAAACTAATTTCGACATGACATAAACTCTGAGATAGCTCCGAAATGAATTTTAGAAACCGAGATGTAAATCCGAAATGGACGACCGAGATGCACTCATCTCGTTCGAGATCTCATCCGATATGAGATAAGCTCTCTAAATTCTTCGAGACGAGACGTGACCAAAATATGAGATTTAAAACCTTGCAAATTTCCTTTTAAATACCTATAAATACATTTGAAAAGACTTTCAAAATATCTAAAATTAACGACTTTTTTATTTTACAAAAATCATCAATTCTAAACTACATCCATAGCGACTATCGCTATATGGACCTTAACTTTTAAAACTTCATTTTTGTAAATCAAATTAACTTTTAAAACATCATTTTTGTAAATCAAATAACTTTTAAACCACATTTCTTTCTATATTTAAACCACTTTAGTAGCTTTGCAAAAAGATTTGAAAAATAAAAGTCGTTCAGAAATCATTTCAAAATGCTTTAGAAAACAGTGATAAACCGCTTTAAAACGAGTACAAGATTTCAACATCGTAATAAAACCAACAATAAGTTGGTTAACTGTCAACAAGATCCACTTCATTACATCACAACAGGTAATAATGTGAATTAAAATCAATATTTGTGAGGGGTCCTATTGGGTCCCTCCATAAAACTTTCGAAGTGTATTCGTCACGACCTTTCCGCTACGAAACATTTTGATACCTTTTTCCTTGCTTTCGTCCACTGTAACATAATGGTTATTTATGTCATCCACATTCAAGCAGGAATCAACACTTTATAAATATCGTGAATGCATACATACAACACTATATACTAGCACTAAATTATTGTAACATTTTGTCAATTTTAAGACAAATTTAAAGTGAGAAATCTCACTTTAATTCACTACCACTAGTTACCACTTCTCGCCACCTCCAAAAAAACTAGTACAATGCCTTCCCTCTCACTTTAATCTTTGCCCAAGGCCCAATGGACTCCTACATGGTCACCGCCCACCAAAAATGAGAGGGGTTTTGGCACTAAACTTTGGAACTTTGAGGAGGTAGAGATGTTTGCAATATTATTTTAAGACCATGGAAGAAGTTTGAGAAGAAAAGAAGAAGTTTTGACTTGGTTTCTTTAAGAAAATGACAAAAGATGGAGGTAAGGAAAAAGTGTGAAAGAGAGAAAGATAAGTGAAAAAATGAAAAGTAAGAAATGGAAGTGGAAGGTGCCTTACTTATAGAAATAGGAAAAGTTGTAAATGCCACCACTTACTATTAACTGGGTTTTTAACCAAGTAGAGATCAAAAGGAGTTGGAACATCGAGATAGAGAAAAAACAACATAAAACTTGGCAGATATGCTTAGAAGAGGGAAAGAAGAGATCCTGGAAAGTTTCACTCTAAGATTGCTTAAGGAATTCACTCGGCATCGACTCATTTCACTCAATGCCGACTCATTTTTTTCAACTCGAATCGACTCACCAACTTCATATGACCTATTTTCTAATTTCCTAGAGTGTGCCCAAGTGTTTTCATGAGATTTTTGATGATCTATCATCAAGTTTGAAGAGAGAACAACTCGGACAGTAAAGGAATCCAAGTGATGTAGGAACTATCACCAACACTAACCAAATAACTAGAGAAATGGCATGAAACACATTTACTCGAAGATGAAAAGGAAGTGCAAAAGGGGAGGAGTCATTCCCACTTAAGGAAATGACTCGGTACCAAGTAATTTGACTTAGTACCTAGTGATATATTCAAATCGGGTGACCTCGGGCCTTCTTGTACAACCCCGGACCGACATCTGGACCTTGCTCCAATTGAACTTCTGGCTAAACATGACTGTTTCCCCTATAAATAAAAACCATAGAGCAACCAAAAGAAAATCCGATTTCTACCGTCACTACACGGAAGCTCTACCTCTTATTCATCTTCTCTTTCCACACAATAGTCACCAAGGCAGCTACTTTGGGCAATTCTAGAACTTAGAATCCGTCCAATCCCTATACTAGTGGCTTATTCTCTGTCAAATCTCTTGTAATCTCAAAAAAACTACATCAAATTTACAAGCAACAAAGTTATAAAGTTGATCTAGGTCATAGATTGCCGAACCACTATAAAATCTTGTGTTTGTCTATTTTATTTCTGTTATTTTTCTTTTACTTCAATTGTTATTTGCTAGAGTTAGGTCTCATAGATTCCCTATAATCTATCCTTGGGTGTTATTCCATTTTTGGCATCAAAATTTTGGTGCTTTCACTGAGAGAACTAAACCTAAGCTTTGATCTAGCTCTCTACTTTGGATTGCATATGATCTAGAAGTTAGATCCGAAAAGTTTGCATGGAGAAATTGAAGATTTGCTATTTCAATGGCTCCAAGAAAATAAATCTACATCTAGAAGATCTATAGGAGTAACAATCGGTGCTCACGAAGCAAACACCCACCAAATAGAAGTAAACAATAGAAATCCACTACCTGGATCTTCTGCTCAATAGGAAGTTGTTACTAAAGGAGAGCTTAATCAGATTGTCAACGATCTTAACCAAGAATTTACTGATAGTCAGAAATCTCTCATGAATAAGACGGATGCGTTGCTAAATTTACAACCGCCAACAACAAGGAGAACTAGAAGGAAGCCTTCTTATGATAGAACAATAAAATTCCTCCATTTTTGGCCTAAATAGGAGGGATGGAAAAAATAGAAGAAAGCAACCATCGAACTTGCAGGGATGTTACAGAAGGAACTAAGAAGTTCTCAGCTATGAGGAGACAAGGCGGTACCGAGCCAAAACAATATCGAGCCAATCCAACCTTTGGGCTAAAAACTCCTGAAGAAGATAACGCTATGCTCGTTTTTGACTCTGAAGATGATATGCAGCTTGATGGTGGAGACTTGGGATTGAATATTGGTGTTAACGGACAAAGCAATGGAGATGGAGCTCAAACTACCATAGCAAGACTAGTCGCGCACCAATAGAATGCTCCAGTAGTGATTCTTCTAGAGAATGGAGAACCTAGACTTAAATTGGTAAAATAAATCGTTTGAGAAATTAAACATTTAGGGTATCCCCTGAAAGCCGACTTGTAGATAATCGCGCCAGCGAAGAATACATCGCTGACATGGTCAAACGATTGATGGAGGAAAGAAAAAGTAGGAAAAATGAAGACTGGAGATTTGCACCAAGCTGAACCCCTTTTACCACGAATGTTTTGAGAAAAGAATATCCTCAAAGATTCACCATGCTGACTATTCCTTCGTATAATGTAACAATGGACCCTAAACAACACTTGTTTAAATATGAGTGGCATATGGATGGAGCTAGAACAACGGATGTCATCCATTGTAGGTGTTCCCCTATCTTCTTAGAAGAAGTCGCTTCCATGTGGTTTATAAGACTCGTGTCGAAGTCTACTTCCAATTGATGAGTTGGCAAGAAAGTTCTGGAATGGTTTAGACTCAACATTGCACAACCGAAGGACATGATGTCCTTATTTGGCTTTTATCAAGGGCCCAATGTGTCACTGAAAGCTTTTTTGAACTGGTTTAATATCACGATTACTAAGGTGAGCAATCCAAAGAAAGTGATGGTATTCGTAGCTTTGGTCTGAGTTATTCATTTGGATATAGATTTCAGTAAATGGATTAAAATGAATCAACCAACTACCAAGGAAGAATTCCACCAAAAGACAAACCAGTTTCTAAGGCTGGAAGAAGCAAGTATGATTGAAGGCAAAACCATCGATGAGCAGCCGAAGGAAGTGATGCAAAGTAATGTTGCAGTTAAACAAGATGGAAACAATTCTACAATAGCCGCAGGAGGTGCAGAAAAGAATGCAAATCAAAAAAAAGTAACTAGAATTATAGTAGGCGTAACGGGAATAAAAAAACATTTGAGGAATCTAAGGCCTGAAGAATATACATCATTGAATGATAGTTTTGAAACATCAGCCTTGCCACTTAGGGAACTGAGCGATACAACAAACCATCTAAGAAAGAAGCGTCCGAGCAGCAAAAGAGATCGGGGAAGTTTTTCCATTTCCACGAGACTCATGGGCATAACACATATCAGTTTCAACACCTAAAAGACTTGATTAAAAAACTAATAAGGAATAATTGGCTCCAACAAATGTGAAGAAACCATAAAACCCGGTCCAACTCGTTAGACTTTAAGCACTGAATGCTTAAGGAAACCAATATGGACCCAACAAAGAACGACCCAGACAAACAAACCAAAGGATAGTTATGAATCCATCATTGGAGGACCTTATCTAGCGTAGAAGAGTTAGGGTGAGGTGGAACAATATGCTAGTTCTCTACAACGCCTCCCTCAAAAGAGCTACTATACCATCAAGGATGGAGTTCCCATGAAGCAACGAGGAATAATCCACTGATGACATTGTGTTCCAGAATCGAGATACTGGCATAGAAGCACCAACTCTTGACCCAATGTTAATAACCGTAGGGCTCGATCCAGCAGTAGTGCATCGAGTTTTGGTTGATAGTGGAAGTTCGGTCAATATCCTATTCTGAAAAACCTATGACCAAATGAAAATTAGGATGAAGGATGTGGCTTCTTATATAATCAAGATTCGGGGATTTATGGGAGAACCTAAACAGTCGGTTGGAACTATCGACTTACCTATAGAACTCGGAGAAGGAGAATGGAGGGTGGTTCTCATCCAGCCATTTGTGATCATTGATGTGTATTCTGCTTACAATGCTTTCATGGGCTTACCGGTTCTTGCTGACTTTAGAATCGCCTTGTCTCCATAGTGTTTTATGATGAAATTCCCAATGAAGAACGAGATAGGAGTAATAAGAGGAGACCAAAGCGCTACAAGAGAATGCTATGTTGCTCAAATACGTGAATTGAAGTACCGCGAAAAGAGGAAGGATGTGGGGAAGTCTCCCTACATTCATGAACCATAGGCATAGCAATTATAGAACACCCCTTGCTTGGAGACCAAAGTCTCTTCGACAAGGTTATGGACCCTAGAGTTCTGGGGAAATGTGGGCAGCACTAACGAAGATTAAGGTAGCTATCCCTATCGACATTGAGGACCCAACCATGGTCTTGAAAATAGGTTTATGACTTGGAATCAAGATGTGAAAGGAATTGATAACCTTTCTTCATGCCAATCTGGACGTTTTAATTTGGACTCATTCTGATATGTGTGGGATGTCGCCAGAGATAGCATGTCATACACTTAACATCGACCCCAAATTCACACCAGTAAGGCAAAAGAGACGTAATCCGGGCCCAGAGCGATTTGCTACATTGAAGGAGGAAGTGAATATGCTATCGGCCAACGGTTTTATCCACGATGCAACATATCCTGAATGGGTATCAAAATCTGTGTTGGTCCAAAAATCTAATGGGAAATGGAGAACATGCGTTGACTACTCATATTTGAACAAGGCTTTCCTAAAAGATAGCTTTCCATTGCTTAGAATCAACCAACTTATTGATGGAACCATATGGCACGAACTGCTCCCATTTATGGATGCCTACTCAGGTTGCAACCAGATCATGATGTATTAGCCTGATCAGGAGAATACCAATTTTGTCACCGACTTAGTGCTATACAGTTATTGTGTAATGTCGTTTGATTTGAAAAACGCCAGGGCCACTTATCAAAGATTGGTGAATGCAATGTTCAAGGATCATATAGGGCGAACAATGGAAATGTATGTGGACGACATGCTAATAAAGTCACGAATACTTGAAAATCATCTGGACAAACTCATGGAGATGGTTGAGGCATGGAATGAAGTTGAATTCACTGAAATGCTCTTTTGGTGTCTCTTTTAGAAAATTTCTCGGATTCATTGTGAATGCAAGGGGAATAGAGGCTAATTCAGAGCAAATCATTACCCTGCGGAATGTTAAAGCCCCTACAACAAAGAAGGAGTTATAAATTTGAATGGGAAGATCGCAACATTGAGCAGATTCATCTTGAGAGCGATAGATAAGTGCATAGCATTTTTCGATGCATTAAAGAAGGGTAAGAATATTTAAATAGAATCAAGACTGCTAGATCGCTTTTGAGTAATTATTACGACATATGGAAACACCGTCGGCTCTATCTGAACCGCTACTTGGTGAAGACTTATTCATTTACTTGGTAGTGTCTGCCCATGCATTAAGCATGACACTTGTGATGAGAATGCTAGGATTTAACGACTCGTGTACTGCATTAGAAAGCAGTTCACCGGAGCTGCTGAAACTACCCGAATATAGAGAAGTTGGCATACTGCTTGCTAATAGCATCAAGGAAACTACGGCTGGACTTCCAAGCTCACCCAACAAGGTGTTGATGGATCAACCCTTGAAACAGGTACTCTACCATCCCGAGAATTCATGACGGCTTCTGAAATGGAACATCGAGTTAAGCCAATACGATGTAACTTATCATCTCCGGAGGGCAATTAATGGACATGCATTGGCTGACGTCATCATTGAATTCACAATTCAGGATGATGAGGAGAAGGATACTACAATCATAGCATCGCAATAGAAGTTGTTCATTGATGGTGCATCAAACAAATTCTGCTCAAGAGCGGGAGTTGTGCTTGAAACTCCTGAAAGACGGTCAACCTGTTATGCTCTGAAGCTGGAATTTCCCACTACTAACAACGAGGCGGAGTACGAGGCATTAATATCAATATTAAAAATTGTGAAGGAATTAGGAATAAAAGCTCAATGCATATACGTTGACTCACAGTTAGTTGTATATCCAGGTGAGAAGGGAATATCACGCTAGGGGTGCAAAACTCACCCATTACTTATCGAAAACATGGGAATTTCTCAATGACATTGAACATTATACAATAACTCATATTCCCAAGGAGAAAAATGTGAAGGCCGATTACTTAGCCAAGCTGGCCAGTTTCTTAGATGCACGGTCAATGAGATTGGTTCAAGTAGAAGTGTTGGCCACTCCTAGAATAGATCAAAATGGACGTCGATTGGGTTTTGGAGACCACATAAGAGGAGGAATCATGGACGATACCAATCAAGGACTACCTACCCAAAGAAATGCTCCTTAGAGACTAGAATGAATGAAAGAAGCTTCTTTGAAAGGCACCACGATTCATAATGTAAGATGAAGTGCTGTACAGGAGAGGATATTCCTTCCCCTTGCTATGGTGTGTGGCCAAAGATGAAGCTAGAAAGATCCTCATTGAAATTCACGAAGGCCGCTGTGGTGATCACATTGGGGGACAAACACAGTGAAAAAGGCTCTTCGTTATGGATATTTCTAGTTGATAATAAACCAAGATGCAGCAGTCTACACTAGACGGTCTGATTAATGCTAAAGATTTGCGAAAATATTGCAGAACTTACGCAAATGATCAGTCTTTGACCATTTACGGTATGAGGAATCGATTTAATCGGCATACTACTAATAGCAAAGAGAGGAGCCTAATATGCTATCGTTGCAGTTGACTACTTTACAAAATGGGCCGAAGGGGAACCACTTGCCACGGCTACCACTAAGAAAGTGATTAACTTTGTAACAAAAAGTATTTTTATAGGTTTTGAGTACCATAGAAAATCATCATAGACAATGGAAATCAATTTGAGAGCGTTGAGTTCAAAGACTTTTGCAAGTGCAACTGGATCAAGAAGAGCTTTTTCATTGTAGCGCATCCATAGGTAAACGGGCAAGTAAAGGTGGTAAACAAAATCATCAAATCCACCATAAAGAAGAGGCTGACGAAAGCTAAAAGAAATTTGATTGATGAGCTTCCACTTGCATCATGCGCTTATAAAACGATGCACAAATCTGCAATCGGACAATCATTGTTCGCTCTAGCATATGGTTCAGATGCTACGATGCCAGTGGAACTGGAAATCCCCTCTCATCATAGAAGTCACTTCAATCAAAGGGAGAATGAGCAGCTCCTGCTCAAATTACTCGACCAGATTGATGAGAAGTAGGAGAAAGGTGAATTGAGGACTGCTGCTCACCAGAAGAGAGTGGCCCGAATGTATCGACCCGATATTTTCAACCATTCACATCCACGCATATTGGATTTGAATTGCTCAGAATAACAGATTATTAATTTATATTTGGCAAAACTCAGCATATACAGTAAATAAAATAATCACAGAATCACAGACAGAGTAATATAACAATAATGCAGCGGAAATAAAATGAATAGTAGTTTGTGAAGCTACTATACATATATCAGAGTCAAATAAGATACAACAGAAGTCTCGAATACAATAGTCAAAACACAAGATCAGAATACATCACTATCTGAAAGCAGGATAGATAGCTGGATCTCCAAGAGAAGCTCCAACTCCAAAGGTGAGTCTCAAAAGTTGTATCACTCAGTCTGACCCGAGCGTAAAGCAAAACACAAAACACTCTAGTCAGGATTAACGTCCTTATATCAATAAATCCAACTCAAGTGAAATAACAACTGAAATACAAGTAACTCAAAGGATGTTTGGGATAACCATCCTTTAAGGATCCGTTAAACTATCTACTATGTAGTAATATGTGCTATTATAATAATGTCTAAAGTAAAGTATAATATATTTTAAAAATAGCGTTAAGGCTTTACATTTTCCACCTTAACACATTTTATATATTCCCATAGTCTATATATTACCGTAATCTCTCCCGTACTGGACATCGTCAGAGGGCACTCTATAGGTATGGTATAAAAACAAAATCGTATAAGGCAAACTAGGGTAGGTGACACAACACAACAAGACAATGCCAGGGTAGATATGCCAATTATACTCCCGGACCAGTGGTAACGCATAGCCGCAGCTACCACCCACCTCGAGCCACACTTCCAAAAATCAAAGGTACACCCAATCAATCACAAAATAATAAAATGGTATCGAAGGAGTGTGTCTGATCAGAGGAGCTACCTCATTAGTCCGTCAATTGCTCCTGTTTTAGCCACCTTATGCTAACTCATGGGAGTCGGGTCCACGTATATACCTCATATAGGATTGTCACCACCATCCTACTTTATTCTGGAATCTCCACCATGTACACGGTTGTTAAAGTGGTTTTCGGAGCTGGCAGAGAGTATGACAACTTCCGATCCCGGTCTCTTTAAAAACCAAACGTTATTATAACACCACGTTCATTTTCAAATAGTTTATACTTCAAAACCAAAATATCATTGCCATTTCAAAACCATATTAATACGATATCATTTCCATTTCAAATCCAAATAAGATATCATTTCCATTTCAAATCCAAATAAGATATCATTTCCAATTCAAAACCAAATAAGATATCATTTCCATTTCAAATATATCTATTTCCAAAATCATAGGATTTTCAAAGTCATAACATTTTCGAAACCAAATACTTGAAATTAAAACACTTTGGAAACATAATACTTTGAAATTCATAACTTCGAAAACTTAACTTCCACCACTAAAACTGTTTAAATATGAAAATAGTATATAAAATAAAATATTTTATAAAGTAAAATATATAAATAGTTTTAAATAGAATTTAAAATACTTATAAAATAAAATAGCTTCCTCAAATCTCACAAATCAATTCCAAGTCGATTCAAATTCCAAAATTCAAGTTTAATCAAGTCTTAAATCATCAATTTCAATTCTATTCAATTTTTAAATAAACCATTTCAAATTATGTTGGTTTCAAAACAGATTTGAACCCTAAATAAACTATTTCAAATTATATTGGTTTAAAAATAGATTTGAACCCCCAAAATAAACCATTTCAATTTCAATATTTCCAAAGCTTTAAATATTCAAACATTTCAAAACTAAATTTGAAATTTTCATATATATATATATATATATACACACATACGAATTCTTAAACACATATGCGTAAAACTATTTTGACACCGAATAAGATATATATATACACCATATGTACTTATAAGATAAAAATAATATATATAATTTATATAAATTCATGTATATATAGTCAAACATTTATAAAATTTCAGATATAGGCTAACATACTCTTTCAATAAAATGTAACATAGCATCAAATCATAAAATTCTCTATATACATACTTATACATATACAAACTTATACATATATATAGGTTAAATTATATACTATCATTTTTATCAACAGTAATCTATTGTAGGAAAGAAAACTATATATATAAACATACTTATAAAGTAAACCAGTGTATCTCTAAAACTATATATATATATATATATATATATATATATATATATATATATATAAACTCAATATGTGACTATATAACTAACAATTCCTTAAAAACTGTGACCATATTCATATCATATAGATAACCCGAACTTTATACTTAATCTGCGTCATTTTTGAAAACCATATATAAAGGATGTATACCTATATATATAAACAGCTTACATATATGTGTACACAGTTATTACTACTCATTTTATGAACCATATATGTATAGGAATTATATACTTATAAGACTCAGGTTTGTGGTTGCTGCTATGCCGGTCGAGGTGGAGAGAAGAAGGAGCAGATCATGGGTTTCAGATGTTAGTATCGGGAGGCGGGGGAGGAGGTGGCAGCCGAGCAACGTGATGGAGGACAGGGTACGGTTAGGCGGTGGGTGTAGGGATGATAGGTGGAGACTCGGCCAAGATTTGGCGAGGCCAAGTGGAAGGGAGAGGGGATTTTTGCTGCCTAAGGGGAGGAGAAGAATGTGTAGCAGCAAAGAAAAATGAAATGGACGAACCAAAAAAAAGTTAAATAAATGAATGTAGGAACAGTGAAAGTCATACAGTGATAGGTACATTGAATTTTGGAAAGACTAAAAGCTGGTGGCTATCCATATTACATGGTGGAAAACGAATAGGCAGAAAAGCAAAGGCAAATAGTTGTATTGCAGAAATCATAAATGCTAATGACCATTTGAATTATATTTGTTGTCAATTTAAAAGACAATGGATACAAACTCGAATACGAAACCCGATACGGAAATCGTTCCGTAGACTCCGCCGTTCTCGGACTTCAAAATACAAAATTGAATATACCACACTGATTAGCATGACGAGATAATCAAAATGGTATACAAATATCAGTGGTACGATCATCCTATCAAAAGTTGATAATCGGTACCAAAAATGCTACTATTTTTTCGAAAATAAGATAAACGGAGTAATAGAACTTAAAATTTGACGAAACGAATTATGACGTCTCACTCAGAATATGATTTACAAATTTATGATGTAAAAATATTCAGGTTTGGAAATATTTAATGATTATCAAATATTAACTGATTTAAATTGAAATAAAATCACACAATAAAATAAACTTCCATATTATCTGATGAAAATTTATCATTTTTTATGTTAAAATAGACGTGTTCCAAATATAAGTTTTTGTTTCAAAATTCAATTATTTAAAATTTCACAAAATTCAATTAATTAACTTAATTAAAACCGTTAAAATATCCGTGTTGTTACACCCTCCCCCACTCAAAACTTTTCGTCCCCGAAAAGGAAGGAGGTAGGAGAATAAAACCAACCAGAAAGAAAATAGATTGAAATATAAAATAAACAATTAATTTAAACCATATAAATTTCAAATTAAATTTATTTACATTCAACAATTGATTTTAAATTCAAACTATTTCATTAAGTTGATTTGATTTCAATTTATTATCCTTCAAAACAAATTTTTTATTTCATTTATTATTCAATTAACTTATTATTCTATTTACCTCTATTAACCTTTTATAACTAAAAATTAAGTGTATAACATTTAATATGATCACTCAAAATTTATTTATAAATCATTTTATATTGTATGTTATCAAATTTACATATTCAACTTCTAAATAATTTAGGTAGGTTATATTAGAAAGAAATTGGGTATTATACAAGCAAAATTTTCCAATTCAATTATTTCAAGTTAAATATTTATTAAAAATTCTGGTTCCATTTTATAATTGAAATCATCTTCAACATACAATTTAAGAATTAAATTTTCGATTGACTTCAAACAATTTAGAGTTATATATATATATATATATATCAATTTATAAACATATACTTATACATGTAAATCAAATCATACTTAAGCAATTCAAATCAAATTCATTTCTAAAACAAAAGTGTAGCGAAGTTACTGAATGGTCTCTCCACTTTGAAACTCGAAAATGAATGTCGATGATGCGACCGCCATCACCGAAATTATTTTCTAATGACAAATGAGGAGAGCACTGATTTAAACATTTAAAACTCTTTGAAAACCATATCTATTTGAAAATGATTTAAATAATATACACTTTGAAACTTTAAAACCAAAGTTTGAAATTATCGAAAATTAAATTCTCAAATTCTAGTTTAAATTCATTTTAAATTCTAAGTCAGTTTACAATTTCATTTTTTTTAATACGGGGACAATAATCATTGGTTTATTGAATGAAAATCAAATACTATCATTTTTAACAATCAATTAGTTAACAATTCAATTTCAGAAAATTATACTTATATATATATATATATAATATAATTATACAAAATTTATTTGATTTACCAAATTTGAAAACAATATTGTGTCAGTTTGTTATGTTCAAGTGTTTTGGGAATCCTATCGATAGCGTTGATCAGGCGAATCTATCGAAAACCCAAATCAACATCAATAACTCAAACAACACAATATATATATATATAACATTTAAATATAAATTTACAGATACACTTCCTCGCTAGACGATACAAGAATGGATTTCAAAGCAAGGATTGAGATTCAAATTAATGGACTCAAATCAAAGAGAGTTTTGATTCGGAGATAGGTTTGTAACAAAGATAAGATAATTAAATAACAAAATAGGAAGATGGATAAGTTTATTAAATCGCGGGAAACCTTAACCGGGTCACCCTTGACTTCAAGAATGAAATCGTTGCAGTTCCAAGGCAAATCAACATTCGATCGCAAGAGACAGAATTCAGGCATAGCAGAAGATAGATAGCATCGTAAACCGAGGATACAGAGATCTCCGGTAAATCAATGCCTCTTGTAAAGGAGTTTCACCCCTTTACAAATTATTTGAAGATTGGCGAGACCGCTGAGTTATTATAGAGATCATTCGAAGTGGAGTTATAGGGTACTCCAGAATTAAAAGAATTTAGATGCAGGAAGACAAGAGTGAATTTCAGAACGAATAGGGGAGTTTCAAAATTCAAAGGAAACCGAATCAAAGAGAAAGGAATTTAAGCTCAAACGAAAGTGATTCTGTAACTACATTTACTTTATATGCTAAGATTTGTCGAAAACCAAAGCTCTGATACCAAATGTAACGACCCGATATTTTCAACCATTCGCATCCACACACATCGGATTTGAATTGCTCAAAATACCAGATTGTTAATTTATATTGGACAAAACTCAGCATATACAGTAAATAAAGTAATTACAGAATCATAGACACAGAGTAATATAACAATAATACAGCGGAAACAAAATGAATAGTAGTTCATGAAGCTACTATATATACATATCAGAGTCAAATAAGATATAATAGAAGTCTCGAATACAATAGTCAAAATACAAGCTCAGAATGCATCACTGGAATCAACTGAATATCTGAAAGCTGGATAGATAGCTGGATCTCCAAGCGAAGCTCCAACTCCAAAGGTGAGTCTCAAAAGCTATATCATTCAGTCTGACCCGAGCGTAAGGCAAAACAAAACACTCGAGTCAGGATTAACATTCTTATATCAATAAATCCAACTCAAGTGAAATAATAACTGAAATACAAGTAACTCAAAAGATGTTTGGGATAACCATCCTCTAAGGATCTGTTAAACTATCTACTATGTAGTAATATACGCTATTATAATAATGTCTAAAGGTATAATATATTTTAATAATAGCGTTAAGGCTTTACATTTTCCACCTTAACACAATTTATATACTCCCATAGTCTATATAGTACCATAATCTCCCACGTACTGGGCATCGTCAGAAGGCACTCCATAGGTATGGTACAAAACAAAATTGTATAAGTCACGCTAGGGTAGGTGACGCGGCACAAAGTAGGCAATGCCGGGGCGGATATACCAATTACACTTCCAGATCGGTGGTAACGCATAGCCACAGCTACCGCCCACCTTGAGCCACACTCCCAAAAATCAAAGGTGCACCCAATCAATCACAAAGTAATAGAATGGTATCGAAGGAGTGGGTCCGATCAGAGAAGCAACCTTATTAGTCCGTCAATTGCTCATGTATTAGCCACCTTATGCCAACTCACGGGAGTCGGGTCCACGTATATACCTCATATTGGATCGTCGCCACCATCCTACTTCATTCTGAAATCTCCACCGCGTACACGGTTGTTAAAGTGGTTTTCGGAGTTGGAAGAGAATATGAAAAATTCCGATCTCGATCTCTTTAACAACCAAACGTCAGTCATTTCCAAATAGTTTATACTTCAAAACCAAAATATCATTGCCATTTCAAAACCATATCAATACGATATCATTTCCATTTCAAAACCAAATAAGATATCATTTCCATTTCAAAACCAAATAAGATATCATTTCCATTTCAAATATATATATTTCCAAAATCATAGCATTTTCAAAGTCATAACATTTTCGAAACCAAACAATTGAAATTAAAACACTTTCGAAACATAATACTTTGAAATTCATAACTTTGAAAACTTAACTTCCACCACTCAAACTGTTTAAATATGAAAATAGCATATAAAATAAAATAGTTTATGAAGTAAAATATATAAATAGTTTTAAATATTAAAATACTTATAAAATAAAATAGCTTCCTCAAATCTCACAAATCAATTCCAAATCGATTCAAATTCCAAAATTCAAGTTTAATCAAGTCTTAAATCATCAATTTCAATTTCATTCAATTTCTAAATAAACCATTTCAAATTATATTGGTTTCAAAACAAATTTCAACCCCAAATAAACTATTTCAAATTATATTGGTTTAAAAACATATTTGAACCCCCAAAATAAACTATTTCAATTTCAATATTTCCAAAGCTTTAAATATTCAAACATTTCAAAACTAAATTTGAAATTTTCATATATATATATATATAAATTTAACTTCATTTTTAGTTTTGAAATATCCACTTTATAAATCCAGTTACCCAGTACCATTTAAAAAAATCTCGAATAATCTAAACAAAATATTCCCTTCAATTTAATTAATCTTGAAATATTCATTTAAATCACCTTAATTAAAGTCAAGTTATAAAACCACATCCTTTAAAATACCAAATTCAATAAGTTCCAAATCGATTTAAATTAAATAAAATTCTTAATTAAATACACTTTCAAACCAATTTCAAATCTATCTTCCCAAACTTAATTTATTAAAATCATTATAAACTCTATATTAATATATAATTTTAAATTCTTAACCATATTATATTTAATAAAATCAAACTCTATTATTAAATTATTTTATATTAAAACAAATTTATACATAGCTAAAATCAAGAATTTAACTATATATAAAATAACGTTTATATCTGAAATCAATATTTATATAAAACTACATATTTCTTTCCAAAACCATAGAAATCATTTCAAAATATTTTTATATATAGACCGTAGTGTCTGTATATAATTTTTTATCCTATGTCAAGTGATACAGATATTTATCATTTCAATCCGTAATTTGAATATATATACGAGTATATATCATTTCAACCCGTAATCCCAAATTCAATGAAAATCGCTTGGGTCTATCATTTCAACCCATAACAATTTTCTCCTATTCTACAGATCGTTCGGGTATGTATCATTTCAACCCATAGTGAATTCTATACTTAGAGGGAACTTTTAGAGTGATAATGGATATGATAATAATATAACAAGCATATATCATCAATATAAATAGCATATATCATCAATATAAATAGCATATATCATCAACATAAATAACAGATACTGATAATAGCATATATATATAGCAATGTAAATAACTAATAGCAGCATATTTCAAGTGTTGTTTCAATTGAAATCAAATTTAATAAATATAAGAATATTAATCCTGAGTGATTTCTCACCTTTCGAGGCTAGAGATGATAGACGAGAACAAGATGGAGACGAACACGAATAAACATGAAAAAAATTGACAAACCATCGAACTGATGCGGATAAGCATGAAGTGAAAACATGACAATGACAGAGCAAGTCAAATCTACCCAAATTCGATGAAAACACGAAATAGAACAATCTTGATATAAATGGAATAAATTCCTTTAGAAAAATCCATATTTAATTAACAACACATGTTAAAATAAAATCGTCAAAATTTACTCACTAAACACGAATTAGATTAAAACTATATATATATATATATATATAAAATCGATACTTATATGTGCTTATTCAAAAAGGAACATACTTATACATATGGTATTCAAATTTATTTCTGTTAATATACAATAAGTATCATGTAAAATCTATAAAAGTTATTGCCGCAATTGTGTATATAAAAACAAATGTAGACAAAATCTGTATAAACTTATCCTTTATAATGAATCATACTTTAAAATCTTATATAACTTAAGCTAACTTGTTATAAACTATAACCATATATAATATATACCTTGTATCGAATACTGTCACAGGTAGGATTCTGGAACAAATACAAATAAGGCTTTGTTATAAACACATACCTACAACCAAATAAATACAGTGTATACTTTTAAACGCATAGATTTTTTTATACTTAAAACTATTACCCAAAACGAATTCTTAAACATATCTGCATAAAACTGTTTTGAAACCGAATAATATATATATACACACACACCATACATACTTTTAAGATAAAAATAATATATATAGCTTATATAAATTCATGTATATATAATAAAACATTTATAAAATTTCAGATATAGGGTAACATAACTCTTTCACTAAAATATAACATAGCATCAAATCATAAAATACTTTGTATACATACTTATATATAAAAACTTATACATACATATATAGGTCTAATTATATACTATCATTTTTATCAACAGCAATCTATTGTAGGAAAGAAAACTATATATATAAACATACTTATAAAGTTAACCAGCGTATCTCTAAAACTATATATATATATATATATATATATATATATATATATAAAACTCAATATGTGACTATATAACTAACAATTCCTTAAAAACTGTAACCATATTCATATCATATAGATAACCTGAACTTTATACTTAATCTGCGTCATTTTTGAAAACCATGTATAAAGGATGTATACCTATATATATAAATAGAATATGGCATATTATATATATGTATACACAGTTATTACTACTCATTTTATGAACCATATAAGTATAGGAATTATATACTTACAAGACTCAGGTTTGTGGTCGCTGCTATGCTGGTTGAGGTGGAGAGAAGAAGGAGTAGATCATGGGTTTCGGGTGTTAGTATCGGGAGGCGGGTGGAGGAGGTGGCAGCTGAGCAACGTGATGGAGGACAGGGTACGGCTAGGCGGTTGGTGTAGGAAGGATAGGTGGAGACTCGGCCAAGATTTGGCGAGGCCAAATGGAAGGGAGTGGGGATTTTCGCTGCCTGAGGGGAGGAGAAGAACGTGAAGCAACAAAGAAAAATGAAATGGATGAACCAAAAAAACGTAAAATAAATGAATGCAGGAACAGTGAAAGTCATACAGTGATAGGTACATTGAATTTTGGAAAGATTAAAGCTGGTGGCTATCCATATTACACGGTGAAAAATAAATAAGCAAAAAAGCAAAGGCCAACAGTTGTATTGCAGAAATCATAAATGCTAATGACAGTTTGAATTATACATGTTGTCAATTTAAAAGACAATGGATACAAAACTCGAATACGAAACCCGATACGACAATCGTTCCGTAGACTCCGCCGTTTTCCGAACTTCAAAACACAAAATTGAATATACCGCAGTGACCAGCACAATGAAACAATCGAAACAGTATACAAATATCAGTTGTACGATCATCCTATCAAAAGTCGATAATCGGTACCGAAAATGCTGCTATTTTGTTAAAAATAAGATAAACGGAGCAATAGAACTCAAAATTTGACGAAACGAATTATGACATCTCACTCAGAAGATATGATGTAAAAATATTCAGGTTTGGAAAACATGTAATCATCATCAAATGTTAACTGATTTAAATTGAAATAAAATCACAAAATAAAATGAACTTCCATATTATATGATGAAAATTTACCATTTGCTATATTAAAATAGACATATTCCAAATATCAAGTTTTTATTTCGAAATTCAATTATTTAAAATTTCGCAATATTCAATTAATTAACTTAATTAAAACCATTAAAATATCCGGGTTGTTACACCAACACTTCAACACATCAGTTTGCAACCTTACCTTCAAAGTGGGAGATCTTGTTCTGAAATGGATCTTCTCGGGTGCAAGAGTACTTAGCCTAATACCGCGAAGGACCCTATGTGATCGATCGAAAACTTGGAGATGGAACATTAAAGTTAGCGACTGTTGATGGAATTTCGGTTCCATGTGCTTGGAACAACAACTCACTACGGCACTACTACATTTGATACCTGTATATGTATTTCCTATTTTCATAAGTAAGCCATCCAAGGACGCTAAAGGCATAGTAAATAGGAAGGACTTGCCTTTTTCTTCTACTTCTTCAATAAAGCTAGCTTCTTAAACCAATGAAACCACATTCTTGTAAGCAAACTGCCGAGTCGATAGGGAAAATTGACTCAACCATCGAATCGATAGGGAAAATCGATCCGAACCATATGAAAATTGACATTTCTGTGGAAACATCGAGAAGGTTCATAGTTGCTGAGTCAATGGGGAAAATCAACTTAAACCGTTGGATCAATGGGAAAAATTGATCCGAACCTTCTAAGAACCGACCTTACTCTACCAACCTCGGGAAGGTTCAAAGTCATCAAGTCTACGGGAAAAATTGACTCACACCATTGGATAGACTGGGAAAATCAATCCAAACCCTTTGAGAATAGGCATTGCTTTGACAATGTTAGGAAGGTTCAAAGCTATCGAATCGATGGGGAAAAGTCGGCTCAAACCGCCAAATCGATAGGGAAAATTTGTCCAAACTTTCTAAGAATCGGCATTGCTCTGGTAACGTCGGGAATATTAGGGAAAACTTACTCAAGCCGTTGGATTGACGGGAAAATCGATCCAAACCTTCTGAGTTGCTCCAGCAGCGTCGGGAAGGCCATATTCATGTGCGCCATACATAAGTCGCACAACGCTTCTTGAACCAATGGAATCACATTCGTAAGCAACACTCTTGTGTGCCACACAATAAGCCATACGACTGAGAAAATACTTCTCAATCTCCGGACAAGAAGTATGGACCCCCAAAAATCGCTGGGTCGACGGGAAAACCAATCCCAACTTCCTAAGTACCCATATTACTCCGGCAACACTGGGAAATCCTTCTATATTCTACTCATCAGTGTTGCCCTAGCAACACTGAGAGACTATCAAATTTCTTAAGTTTTGGCGTTCCTCTAGCAACCGTGGGAAAGCTTCTAATTGCAGGATTGGAGGAAAATCAATCCCCGTTTCCCAAGGACCAATGTCGCTTTGGCAACGTTGGGGAAAAGTTAACCGCCAGATCGATAGAGAAAAACGACCCAAACCATCCAAGATTTAATGTTCGTCCGAAGGTAGGCAACAATAAATGGGACTAAATGCTTGGAATCAAGCGACAAAGCCACAAGTCCCCAGATATAGGGACTATCACATAACTTGGAATGGGGCAAACGAACAGTTTCCTAGAATAGTTGGCCTCTTATCGAATGCTTAAATCCAACGTTTTGAGTAACCAGCCTTATGGAGTAGGAGCACACACCAACACATGGTTAAGATGAGCTCGGTTGAGCTCAAATTAAAACAGCTGTGGCGTTGGCTAAATCGAAACACACCACGGTCCTGTCATGCCGAACGGAGTACCTTGGCAGTCATAACAAAGTTAAGTGATATAATGAGCTAAATAATTATAGAAATATTATTTACAATCCCAGATCTATGTGATACATGGACAGGCACGGTACATAAAAAGCAAGAAAAGCACGCGAGATAAATTACAACAAAATGTTCTTCAATTGTTAATATCTTTTTTGTACATGAATAAACAATGAGGCTATACCCACACAATATCGATCGGTTTCAGACCCAAATGAAAAGGGAAAGTACAAACTCGATAGACACACCGATAAAAATACAAAACGCTCATCCAGCACACAGGCTACCAAATCTTTCCTTTCTTACCACTTCAGCCACCCTTCCCAGTCTCGCCTGAATGAGTCTTTGATTTCAACCTTCCTTTGCTTTCCTTGCTAGGGGAACGCAATCCTCCAAGTGTGAATACTCTCCTATTGTAGCAGAGTTGGATGCCTTGGATCCTCCAATAGCTTTGACTCCATCCTTTGGCTTCCGAAGCTTGATTGTAGTTGGAGTCTTTCGCTTGATCTCTTCTTTCTCCTTCTTTGCTTGTAACCCCTCCTTCCCTTTCTTAAATCTCTCCACCATCGTCTCCTTATCAGTCGGGTCCGACCAACCTATGATCATCACATCAGATTCTTAAAGCACAAAGAGATCATTTAAGTTTTGCAATAATCCTATCTGCTCAGAGTCTGGTCCAGGGCTAGAGTTCGATTTTGAAATTAAACTTGAAACTGCTACAGAGACATTAGTGGAAGGGGTAAAGATGGTAGCAGCTTCCAAGCCTTGGGTATCTAGAGGCAGAGACGAGAGAGACGGTTGACCTACAAGTTGGCAAACACAACTGTATAGTTTGGTAAAGGACTCTGGAGTAAATTGAAGCTTTTGAAGTACTAGAGAAATGTGAGAAATACATAAGCTAAGAGCTTAATGATGAACTTCGACTTTAAAGCCCCATTCATCGGTGTCCATTTCAGTAGGCCACTCAATAATTGGGGGAAGATACGACTCATGCAGAGCTTTAGAAGTTAGAAGGGTACTGGAAGGTGTAGGACCGACCCCTGTTGAAGCGGGATGGTCGTTGCAGGTTCTTAAGATCGAGAAGCAAATGTTTTGCCTTAACCCGAAGAACTCAGGCCAACAAAAGCCTTAGCAGTGACCTCAGCAGTGGCATTCTCCTTCTCTTCTTTCAGAATCTTCCTTCCAGCCATAAGAAAGTCTATGTCCTTAGAACTGAGATAGGTGGTCATGAGTTCTTCGAAGCGCATGTCCTTGGCTCACTCAGACATGATCAATACTTCCTCCCAAACGATGGGAAGATTCCTTGGGTAGTTATCTCCTAGCCACTTCAAGGTTCCCTTGTTCATGATAGTGTAGGCATAGAAGTGTAATATGGTAGCATCCATCCAATTCATCATGTCTTTGTGGGTTCTCGAAAGTTCCGCAAGTTCTTCTTGATTGACCAAGTGATTGATCTCGACCGCCAACTTGTCAGATTCAATCATCTCCTTCTCTGTTGCTAATTTTGCATTCTTCTTATGGAATCGAGCAAGTTCTGTGGCTTATTCAACAATGTCTAATCTCGGGCCTTGATGGCATTCTCTCCCTCGGTGACTCGCTGCTTCAGTTTACATGATTCCACATGAGCATCTTTAAGCTGATCTTTAATTACAAGGCATGCTCTTTCATTGGCCAGGGTCGCTTCTTTCAGCAACTTATCACTTGCAATCTTTCCCTTCGAAGTGGTATCTCTATCTATTTGCAGCTGAGTTATCTCATCATCATGATCCTTGATCATTCTATTGTAGTCATCCCTTTCTACTTCAAAGGAAATAATTTGTTTGTGTTAGCCTGATTCACATCAAAAAGAGCTCGGATATGAGGTAACCACTCGAACCCAACTTCCAAAACCTTCAAGACATCAATTAATTATTCTTATTTCCTTAATTATGTATATAGTTTTTTTCAATTCTTATACTTCAAACTTTAATAACTTTTTCATTTGAACTCTGATTGGAAAACTCTATAAATAAAAATTTATCAAAAAATCGCAATGAACCCAACAGTGTAAGTTTTATAGCCAAATTCTAACATCTATAAAAATTCTATATTTCAGCATTACCATTTATTAATTAATTCCGTTTCAATTAATTATCGTTAAAATTACATGGTGTTACAAACTAGTGCTTTAACCTACATGGATTCACTCTTGACCGAGGGATAACATAAACTGAGAAGGTTGGAAAGGGTGATAGGTGTACAGGACTTGATTTCCATATGCAATTGTTTTTACTTTTTTGAATTTGACCAAAATTAACTAGGAAATTTTAGAAAAAACACAAGATTTATACGATACGATTATCCTCTTGATGATGCTCTACCCTACGTATAAACTCGTTTTACATCTCTAAGACAAGAGATTAGGATATCCGTCCAGATAAAAGGTGATACTCTACCTTATTCATTTTCTATTTATTTCTAAAAGAACCAAAGTTAGGAATTTACCGATTTGGTTTTGAAGAGTCTGGTATCGGGGAGAGTGTACTTATATAAGATGAGTCAAAACTAGTAGCTACTTCAAAATTGATATACGAGTTATATGTTTTGGAAGTGGTAATGGAGTGAAATGATATAAAGTTTCATTATCCGTCCTGAGAGTAGCTCTTAGGGAGCAGTGTGCATTAACATTTCGAATGATGTTATTGAAAGTGAAGGTGTTATAGGATCGAGCGATATGGAATATAATAAATAACTAGTGCAGAAAATAATAGCAGTAAAGTAAAAAGACACCAGGAATTTTTATATTGGTACGAACTCTCGTTCTACGTCCAGTACCAGACTCCTTCTGGAATTAAAGCAATTAACCCTCACTTAAAATGGAGGAACGGGTATTACACTACCTGAGCAAAAAACAGGACTTGACCGCCTGAGCAACCGAACAGGACATTCTTATAAACTAGATTAACTTGACTTTGTTTGTTCTAGAAAACACTAATTTGTCGCTTGTAGTACACCATTCCTATAATATTTTCCTCAAGAATGATGTGTATAATTGTGTATGTATGAAAAATAGGAAGATTAGAGTTGTTTATAGAATATGGAAGTGGAATCGTAAGCAATGACTGTATGAATTCAAGAGAGTGTTAATTAAGAATATATGATTTAAGTATAAGCAAGTTAGTGAAGTGATTTGATCTTGAATTTCATGCATATATAGTAGATAGAAAGTCACAACTTCCGGTGAAAAGACTTTAACGAACAGCAACAGTCATAACCTTCCACGAAGAAGAAAACTTTTCATGAAAGGGAGCGTCTTTTCATGATATTGGACTGTTGCAGGATTCAGTCGACTGAAAGTGCAAGGTCAGTCGACTGAATTCAAAAAGTGCACAAGTTTCATGCACAGACTCAGTCAACCGACCATGTGTGTTCAGTCGACTGGTCCGTGTTATATATAAAAATATATTTACTGATTCAGTCAACTGAATAATGCACTTCAATACACTAAAGAATATGTGTGTGTATTTTGAATTCGGTTAAAATATTCAAGCAAATTTATTTGAATGTGAATATTGATTCTTGAGGAAAGATTTTAACAAAGCACTAAACTATACTCTATATACACATTTGATGACTCTTGTTAACATATAACTACACGAACCATACTTTGAGTCGTTGAGTCCTGATGTTGTCGTAGTCGTAGATTCATGGATGGTTGTTCCATGTCAGCAATCAAAACCTATGATCCAACATTTTCCCCTTTTTGACGATGATAACTCCATTTGCTACGGAGAATCTTCAACAAGCTTTGTTGACTTATCTCTCCCCCTGAATTTATTCCTGCAATTGTGCTATAGTTTTCTCCCCCTGAATCAATGCTATATATTCCTGTAAATAATTAATCTTTTCTCCCCCTTTTTCATCTACAAAAATAAGAGTTCTCAGAGCAGAAAATATTATATGAATAATGACAAAAACACAGCATATAACAAAGATACAAATCACAAGATTTTTAGATAGATTTATAGCACTTGTGTTATCATAGAAAATAGTTGATTTAGATAAATTTATACCAAAATCTTGAAGTGTTTTGCATGTAAATGACTTGAGCACATGCTAAAGCAGCAGAAACGTATTCTGCCTCACAAGTCAAAAGTGAAGCACAATTTTGTTTCTTGCTAAACCAAGAGACTAAGGATTTTCCAATGAAGTTACAAGTCCCGCTAGTACTTTTTTGATCCGTCCAACATCCTTCAAAGTCAACATCACTATAAGAAACTAATTCGAAGGACATTCTTTCAGATAGAAAAGTCTGAAATCTTTGGTTTTGCTTAGATAGCATAATATTCATTTCTCCGCTCGCATATGTGATTATTTAGGATTTACTTGAAATCGAGCACATAAACAAACACTCATCATTATGTCAGGTCTACTAGCAGTTAAAGTAATGATCCAATTATACTTCGATATAATTTTCGGTCAACACTTTTGCCATCTACACCTCTATCGAAATGTATTAATGTACTCATTGGAGTTGGCTTGGCAGAAGTATTTCCATATCACGGCGTTTAATTAGATTATGACGATACTTTTCTTGATTAATAAAAATTCCATTTTCTAATTGTTTAATATGTAAACCAAGAAAATAAGATAATTCTCCCATATGAGACATTTAAATTTTTTGGTCATTATTTTAGAAAATTCCTGACATAACTTTTCATTTGTAGAACCAAAAATAATATCATCTACATAAATTTAAATAATTTAAATTTCCTTTTTAGTTCATTTAATAAAAAGAGTATGATCAACCTTCCAAATTTCAAAACTAGAATATATTAGATAGCCCTTAAGACATTCATACCAAGCACGGGGTGCTTGTTTTAGACCGTATAAGCCTTTCTTAAGTTTATAGACGTGGTTTGGAAAATTTTCCTGTGTGAATAAAGAGGTTGTTCAACAAAACATTTTCTTTTATATAACCATTTAAAAAAGCACTCTTAACATCGATTCGAAAAAGTTTGAAATTACGAAAACATACAAAGGCCGGTAAGATATGTATTGCTTCAAGTCGTGCGACTGGAGAAAACGTTTCTTCATAGTCAATTCCTTCTTCTTGATTATATCGTTGTGTAACTAATCTAGCTTTATTCCTAGTTATACTACTTTGTTCATCTGCTTTATTTTTGAAGACCCATTTAGTACCAATGGTTTTTTGATCACTCAATTTGGGAACTAGTTCTCAAACTTTGTTTCGTTCGTATTGGTTTAGTTCTTCTTGCATAGCTGTAATCCAATAGTCATCAGTAGAGGATTATTTTGCATCTTTAGGTTCAATATTAGAAAGAAATGCTACATGGCCTATTTGATTAAATTGATTTCTAGTTCTAACATGTGAATCAAGTTCTCCTATGACATTTTCTACTAGGTGATCTCGTAAAATCCTAGGAGGAGATCTTAATTCATTTTCATTATGAATAATGTTTTCATCTTCTTCAAAATTATGAACAATTTTTCATCTTCTTCAAAATTATTTTGAGTAACCGTATTCGTGACCGTCTTAGGTATTATTTCTTTATCCTTAGAAATTTTATTAAATTTGAAATTTTCGTCGAATGAAATATGAAGTGTTTCTTCTATTGTTTTAGTTCTTTTATTGAAAGTCGATAAGCTTTGCTTCATTCCGAATATCCTACGAAGATTCCTTCATCGGATTTTGGATCGAATTTTCCAAGCTGATCTTTTGTGTTTAAAATAAAACATTTTGAACAAAAGTTTTAAAATATGAAATGTTTGATTTTCTTTGATGACAAATTTCGTTATGAGTGTGTTTTGTTAGTGGTCGGATGGAAACACGATTCAAAACATAGCAAGCAGTTGCTACAGCTTCTGCCCAAAAATGTTTTGGTAACGTGCTTCCATTCAACAAAGTTCTTGCATATTCTTGTAAAGTTCTATTTTTCCTTTCTACAACTCCATTTTGTTGTGGTATTCTAAGAGAAGAAAAATTATGGTAAATTCCTTTTTTATTACAAAAATGTTCAAAAGCTTTATTTTCAAATTCACCTCTATGATCACTTCTATTTTTTTAACTTTTTAATTTTTGAGATTTTGAATTCTCTTTGCAAAAATTTTGAAGTTTTAAAAAATATCATTTTTATTTTTCAGAAAAAATAGTCCAAGTATATCTTGAGAAGTCATCTACTATAACAAACACATATTTGTTATGATTCATAGATTGAACTTGAGTTGGACCAAAGAGATCCAAATTCAATAGTTCTAGCGGTTGTACAATAGAAATATTTTTCTTTGATTTGAAGGATGATTTTGATAATTTTCCAAATTGACAAGCATCATAAATATTGTTTACTTTAAAATTCATTTTTGGTAAATCTTTCACTAAATCATTTTTAGATAATTTATTTATAGCTTTGAAATTAATATGACAAAATCTTTTGTGCCACAACCAAGGATCATTTTCTTTTGCTATTAAAAACATATTTGTATTGTAATTTACATTCATATTCAAAACATAAATATTTTTATCTCTAAAACCTTTCAAAATAAGTTTTTTATTTTGATCAAAAATGCTACACTTATTTTCAAAAAAAGAAATATTGAATTCTTTGTCACACAATTGGCTGATACTAAGTAAATTATGCTTCGAATTTTTAACTAATAAAAAATCTGTAATAAGAGGTAATTAGATATATTGTTATTGCTCACATCTCCATTGCTGATGACATATCCTTTGGAATTATCTCCAAATGTAATAGAACCTCCATCTGAGTAGATAATGTTAGTTAGCATCCCTTTGTTTCCTGTCATGTGTTTTGAGCAACCACTGTCTAGTATCTGTTTTCCTCTCTTTTTTAGTGGTACCTACAAAATATAAAACTAACATTGGTGCCCACAATTTTATTTGGGACCTAAGAGTTAGGTCTTAAGAAGCCAAACCCAAGAGGGTTCAGAATTCCTATTGAATATAAAATCTTTGTTTTTATGAACATGGCTTATAAAAGATTTTATATACTTATCTTTAATCAAAGATTATTTGTTTTAGGAACCCAAATTTTAATTGATTTTGAAAATTTTGAAACTTTTGAACTAGGTTTTTCAATTTTACAATTATCCTTTTATATGAAAAATTCTTTTTCTTTGGAATAACTTTAGAAAATTACTTATATCCTAGTCCTCTTTTATTTGAAGTATTTTGAGAATTTTCTAAATTTTGAAAAGATTTTCCATGCCTTTATTAAAATTAGAGACATTTTTAGTAATATCATTTAACTTTGTTTTAAGGCTAGAGTTATCTAATTCTAAAATCTTGACATTAGCTTTAAGGCCATGATTTTCAATTAGTAGAACATCATTCTTTTCTTTTTGAGTTTCTATCTCTTGACTCAATGTAGAGAGTTGAGATGTCATATTAGAACAAGATTCTTGAGTAACTTCAAGCTCTTCTTCTAAGATTTGTTTCTCATCTCTTAGCATATCTACTTCGATTCCAGTCCTATTCAGTTTTTCAAGAGATTCTTTGTATTTTATTTTGATGTCTTTTAGCTTATCAAGCAATTCTAAGTTTATTTCCAAAAGATCATCAAAAGTTAGATCACTTTCCTCATCTTTTGTGGCCATAAAACATACATTTTCTTGTTCTGCATCATTGTTTGAGTCACTATCTGATGATGAAGATGGTTCTGAATCATCCCAAGTGATAGAGAAACCTTTCTTTTTGAATCTGCATTTCTTGTGCTTATGTTTGTCTTTCTTTTTTCTAGGAGAGTCTTTCTTGATGTGGCCTTTCTTGTAACATTCATAACATTCAGAGCAGATGATGATGGTTTGTTAGTGTTGTTATTGTTGTTGGAGCTGTTCTTGTTATTTCTAAATTTGTTGCTCTTTCTAAATTTTAAAAACTTTTTGAAATCTTTAGCAATGAACGCCATATCTTCTTCATCCGAAACTGATTCATCTTTTTCTGCCTGGAATGTTATATTCCTCTTATCTTGAGCCTGTACTTGTTTTGCCTAGAGATTAACTTCATAAGACATCAGATTTCCTGTCAACTCTTCTGTTTTCATGGTTGAAATGTCGTTAGCTTCTTCGATTGCTAAGACTTGAGGATTTTTGAAACAATATCAAAATCTGTATAAGTTTCTTCTAATGCTATCAAAGAATGATATATATCTTGAAATCTAGAGTACATTTTATTTATAGTCTCATCTTGCTTCATTTTAAAATTCTAGAGCTGATTTTTAAGCGTAGAAATTTTACTCTTTTTTACTTTGTTAGTACCTTCATGTGTAACTTTAAGTATACGTCAAATTTCAAGAGCAATTTTACACATGCTTATTCTATTAAACTCATTTTTGCCTAATGCACAATATAACATATTAATAACTTTAGCATTTGCAGCAACATCCAATTTTTTTGTGTTAGACCATGCTGAATGTTCAGTGGTGGGCATAGTATATTCAGATTACATAATGTTTCAGGTTTCATAACTACTTGCTTGTATATAAATTCTGATTCTAGTATCCCAATAGTTATAGTTCATTCCATTAAATAGAGGTGGTCATGCAGTAGATTGACCTTCAAGAAAAATAGTGTTAGAAGCAGTGTTGGTGTTGTTTTCCATATTAAGAAAAAAAATCAGATAACTATGTTACGGTTAATTGATGACCATGCTTTGATACCAAATGAAAGTGATGGTGCTATAGGATCGGGTAATATGGTATATAATAAATAACTAGTGTGGAATATAATAGCAGTAAAGTAAAAAGACACTAGGAATTTTTTCACTAGCTCGAACTCCCATTCTATGTCCAGTCCCAAACTCCTTCTGCAATTTAAAGCTAGCAACCCTCACTTAACCCGGAGGAACAAGTATTACACCGCCTGAGAAACCAAATAGGACTTAACCGCCTGAGCAACAGAACGGAACTTGACTGCCTGAACAACCGAATAGGATTGTCTTACAAACTAGATTAACTTGACTTTGTGTTCTCTGAAAAACACGGATTTGTCACTTGTAGTACACCCTTCCTATAATCTTTTCCTCATGAATGACGTGTATAATTGTGTGTATGAAGAATAGGAAGATTAGAATTGCTTATAGAATATGAAAGTGGAATTGTAAGCAATGATTGTATGAATTCAAGAGAGTAGTTAATTCAGAAAATATGATTCAAGTATAAGTAGGTAAGTGAAGTGATTTGATCTTGAATTTCATACATATATATAGTAGATAGAAAGTTACAACTTCTGTTGAAAAGACTTTAATGAATAGCAATGGTCATAACCTTCTGCGAAGAAGAAAACTGCTCACGAAAGGAAGTGTCTTTTCATAATATTGGACTGTTACAGGATTCAGTCGACTGAAAGTGCAAGGTCGGTCGACTGAATTCAAAAATTGCATAAGTTTCATGCACAGACTCGGTCGACTAACCAGGTGTGTTCAGTCGAATGGTCTGTGTTATATATAAAAATATAACTACTGATTCAGTCAACTGAATATACCTGGTTAGTCGACTGAATAGTGCACTTCAATACATTAGAGAATATGTGTGTATTTTGAATTCGATTAAAATATGCATGCAAGTTTATTTGGATGCGAATGATGATTCTTGATGAAAGATTTTAAAAAAGCCCTAAACTAGACTCTATATACATATTTGATGACTCTTGTTAATATATAACTATACGAACTATACTTTAAGTCATTGAGTCCTGATGTTGTCGTAGTCGTAGATTCATGAATCGTCGTTTCATGTCAGCAATCAAAATCTATGATCCAACAGTTATCATGTTGTATTGTCTATCTTGAGGATGATTCCAAGAGAGGGGACGGTGTTAGCATTCAAAGGACAGTGTTGGTTCATATCAGCAATCAAAACCTATGATCCAATAGTTATCATGTTGTATTGTCTATCTTGAGGATGATTCCAAGAGAGGGGACAGTGTTAGCATTCGAAGGACAACTTATACTAGAATCCATAGAGAGGTCATGACCTGTTCCGATGATGATGGCTCATGTGTTAAGATGCTGAAATCCATGAAGAAATTCGAGATCTGTCAAGTAATGTATACCCGTGTGTTAAGATGTTGAATGTGACTTCACCATCGATAATGCTAGAAAACAGATCATGCACATATCCATGGGTTTAGCTAACCCAAGGGTATATCAACTCCATATCTACATATTCTTACAATTGATGCGCATGGAAGATGATGATATTTGTTATCATCTGTTAGGGCGTGGACTAGCTATGTTTTCCTTTATGGTATATTTTATCAAGAGATATACATCATTTTGGAAGGTAGGTTCTGACCCTTGTCAAAAGGCCCACCTTAGTTTACTATGGGAACCTCCAATGGAAATCCATATCCGAATGCAACCCTTAGCGGTTTTGATTGTATAACTGATACTGTTGTGATGTGAGATGCAAGCAGCATAACTATTTTCTGATTTATATTCTATACCCTGGACATTATCTATTATATCGTCTTATGTACTTATTAGATATTTTGGTTCTTTTGAAGGAAAAACCATTCTGATGATTCCGTTGGTCCTAAAGGATACTGTTATGTGGGCATATGTTTCTTGAGTTTCTTATACCGGACTTATGTGTGACTCGTAGTTTTGTTTTACCTTAAATCCTCAGATTCTCTTTTGAGTAGTTCGAGGAACGATGGTTTTCGTTGGATATTCTTTAGAGCTTAAGTAGTCGAGCTAGATGATTTCGCCTATCGTTGTATTTTATTTCCACTGCACTACTAACATGTATTTATCCAGCATTTATGAGGACAGATTGTTATAAATGTCTAGGTTAATGATAGTACTTAGGTTGGTAACTTTGAAATGTTATGTACCTTAAAGTAGCCTTTTTACTGTCTTTTTGGATATTATATATTATCGTTCCATTTTTATTCTTTCTTTCTTGTTCTTTTTCTTTCTGCGTATTCTTTTCATCCTAACAATCTGCCTTTTCGGCACCTAGGTGTTTGGCACATGGCTACCGTGAATGTATTAGTGTTGACATTTGAGGGTCAAACAGACGGGTTGTTATAGCAAGTATATTTTTTATAAAATGAGTTTGAGACTTCTATAAAATGATATGAAGAAGGTATAATTTGAGTAAATAAATGATGTGATTATTTGATTAATTACTCAAGATGCATTTGATTGATTTGGATGTGAGGATTTATAGGAATTTCTTAATGGTGTAAATTGGTTGATTAATCGATATAATTGTATGGGGTGTGTATATGGCTTATATTAAGAAATTAAATAAGTTGAATGTGTAAACTATGAGAAACAACGTGTATACATTTATATGTAGCATGTATATATTCAATGTAAGCTCGTAGAAATATATTTATTTGAATCTAATATTCAAGAGATATGTTAGGACGTGCTAATTAATTAGAGGATAGAAATGTCGTAGATCATAGTCTAGTTCCCAAGAATCAAATATCGAGTTTCGATAGTAAGACGATGTAACGAATGTAGTTGAGATGACATTTAGTTAATAACCGACCGTTGGCTGAAATGGGTAAGAAGCCTAGGTTAAAGGTGACTTATACCCCAATCTCAATCTGATCGTTCTATACTTTATGTATAGGCTCTAGGAGACCTCTATAAGGACCTAGAGCCATCAGATTCTATGCAAAGCAATGTGCGACCCTTGTTCATCTCAAATGAAAGAAGCAATACTCAGAACGAGGTAGAACTTGTGTAATGTTTCCGCTTAATGCAAGCGAGACGTTATACATGAGACATAATGATAGTACGATTCCTTAGGCAAAACTAGAGTTACATATTAACCCGTATTGCATCATACATACGTTTAAGAGACGATGCATTATGTATGGCTTCGGTGAGCTGACTTGAACTGACGAGAGCACGTTATACAGGATGTTCCTATTAGCCTATAGTATGGATACGTAATGATTAAGGAGATAATCCATGGTACCATGAGAGAATGACACGATTTACATATGAGATTTCGAGGCATGTTCGAAGAGTGATAGTGATCGCTATCTAGAATAGTTCGTATATCACCCATGCATGTAGTAGAAGTTGAGTTGAGATCTATATGAGTCTATTGCATTGTGATGCGATTAGACTTGGAGTCTATGATACAATTAGATACTGACTTATTTTGGTTTATTCTCCAATGGGTAGTCAATGGAAGTTTGATTACGTATGGGGTCTTAATGGCTCCACGTACCACCGATTGGTGGGTATATCATGTAGCTGACTATTAATAGTTTATTGTATAGAAGACGATTGGTAGTATATCATATTTGAGGTGATTTAATGTACCATTTTAGTAGATGATTAAGGATAGGCTGTGGGTGGTACATTTCATATGTTAAGTTTCCATATGCTTGCATTATTTACTTATCATTGGAGGTAGACCTATATTAGGGTATCTATATCACCACTAGTCTTAAAAGAGTGTAGTTTTGACTTTGCACTCATATACTAAGATGTAACTTACATTTCATTATTGTGCATGCTATTTTACAGTCCTAACATTTTACTTATGATGGACTGACCTTAAAGATATATAAGGAAAGTAGAATAATGTATGATTCCCTATCCTTTGGGATGGGTTTAATTTACTTATTTATGGCCATTATGGATTACTCCTGAGCCACATTTGTGGAAAGGACTTGCTATGCCTTAGTTGTTTCTTGGTATATAGTTTTAATATATGATATTTCAAGACAGTTTCATTCACGCCATGCTTTATGTTTGACCCGTATTTCGTCTTTGTTTATTTATGTCATGACAACCTTGGGTACTCGATTGAGTAGTTTGGGAGTTAAGTGCTCTGGATAAGCTTGCCGAACAACTGGAGCATTCTGGAGGCATAAAGTCGATATATTGGATATGTATACTTATTGTTCATATAGTGTATAGAAGTGTCGGGCTATTTTGTATATAAGACTTGTGATGTCGAATATTGTATTCTTATTTTCTGTATTGATATTTATTTATTAGTTGCTTCTGCTAGTGCAGTCTCTTGTATGTTGTTTATCCTATTCTTTTCATATATATTCAGTATATTTTATGTAAACTTCCCATCATGAGATTGCATCGATGAATATTGGTACTATGTTTAGTTTCAAATTTTACCATTACGGACTGTCTTTTATGATATTCATGAGTTAGATGTTGTCATTCGATGTTGATTCAAGGAATTATGAAGGGCGGGTCATCAAATATTTTATATAGAATACCCAAAGAGGAAAATTGTTTCCATTTAGGTAATGGTTTTAGCATTTGGTGTGTATCATTAGTGTGTGTTTTGATATTATTTATGAGTAGTTAAATGCGATGGATGTTCAACATCACGTTCACTATGTTAGAACATCTATCCATAATCAGATATTCCTATATGACGTTTGTTAAGTTTAAGGAAGCTATGCTATTGTGTAACTAAGCATTGTATTTTTAAGTTAGTAAAGCAGGACACTATTAGACATTGGGCTGCATCGCTCCTTATACTTTGGGAGTGAGTCAACGAGGGCTCTATGTTAAAGAAGATACCATTATGCAATTATATGTAAGTGTTCTTGGAGTTGTACATAAAGGTACTCTAGCCGTATGTTAGTTTAGAGAACTTCATAAACATGTAGAGTTAATATTATAGTCTGAAGTATCAAGTGTTATATGGTTTCAAGACGTGAAGTAAATGTCTTGACTTACGTGGACTAGGGTGCAAAGGCGAATTTTCTTAAGTAATGCAAGATTTGGTGATTTGGAAGAAAAATGATGATGATGTGAGATTGGTTCTTTTCGGTCATCACTTGGATTGAAAGAACTATCTTACCAAGTAAATTTTCCAATATTTTGACTTTTGGGCATAACTTATTTTTGGTGTCCGATGTAGGTGAAAAATAAGTGAAAAATGCACAACTTAGTCTATAAAATGTTATAGTAATTACTAGGATGAATTTTAAGATAGTATAAAGTGACACCTTATATTCTTATAATTTATTTAGGACCTATTAACTATTTGGTTGAAGTAATATTATGTTTATCTAAAGGCACCATCTATTTATGATATTCATAGACTAAATAGTGATGACTTTTGCATTCATATTGGATGCTAAAAAGCCTTGTTTTAGTGGTTGTAGCGGAAAATAGTGGGGCTTAAAGTAGATATATTGTATAATAGCACTATATTGAAAAAGCATAGCGGTCGAATAACGGTGCTATAACAGGGATTTTACGAGGCTTTAACTACCCACCTGGAATATCGTTTACAGTTGAAAAATATATATAATCCTCTAAATTATTTAAATAGGCTAGAAATTAGAAGAAGTCCAAACCAGTGGCATTTTCATGATATAACGATTACGAGATTTTAGGCTAAATATGTGTTATTTTCAACCTATAAGTAGAAGGGAAAACCTTATTTTATAATCCTATTTTAATCTAAACACCTTACTACAAATGCTAATAAAATTCAAAACAAAAATCTTATTTTTTTTTAGCTATTCCAATTCTTCTTCCTCCTCCTTCTTCTCCGCCAAACTTTGAAAACTTAAAACTCTCAGTTTCTCAATGAATTTGATGAAACTACTAGTAAATCAAAAGATGCATAGAATGCTATGATCTCATATCATTTTGGAGAAAAATATTTTAAGATCAAAGGTGTAGCAGACCCAGACCATGAAGAACAATGATGAAATCTCATATACCATTTTCATCCTTCTCCATCAAACTTCAAAATAGTTTATCTCTCTTGTTTGGAGACGAGTATTATGATTTGGTAAAGGAATATTGACAAACTTCTAGTGTTTCTAGTTGCAAAAGGCATAGAACAATAGAGATTTTGTGAGTTCTTCTACGTTTGAGAGCTTCAATGAGTGGGAATCTTCCTATTTGTATATATATATATATATTGATAAAACATAGCAATTCACCCCTTATAGTCTTAAATCAAATTATGAATGATGTATAATAAAGTGATATATATATATATTATATTATATTTATATGTATGTATGTATATGATTAGGATGTAATATGTCATGGCTAGATAATTAAAAAAGTGATTTTTTTTTAATGTATATATAAAGTTTAATATTTTCCCGATTAAAAAGTGTAAAACACAAAAGTTCCCAAAATTAGACATATCCTCGATTAAAAAGTGTAAAATAGTGTCATTATTAACTACTGTATGCCAAGGGCCTTATTGATATAACTTTGGAGAAGCCTTTTCCTTCCCTGATTCATGTATGTATTGCCAAAATGCATGTCATGGTTTTCGATGTCCGTTATAGTTGGAAATCTGATATTTGCTCAGCTTGTCACACTTTTGGTCATCTTAAGGAATCTTGTCAATGTTCCCCTTGTCCCAGTTTCTGATAGGATCCTTTTTCTTCGATCGGTCGTGAGGTGGGTTCCCAAGCCTTGCCCGGCTATTGTTGTTGCTCTGCCTCAGAAGGTCGATTATGTTGCTACGGTTGTGGATCTGCCTACCTTAGATAATTTCATTTGGGGTGCGACCGAGTAGGCTTGGATTCATAAGCCTTCAAAAATGAGGTATGATCCTAATGGTGACTGGTTTTATAAATACGTTGGCTGTGATGAGGAAGTTAGGCATCTTTATTACGACGTTGAGGAAAAAGGTTTGAATCTCACCTTTCATCGACGAGTTGGTAATATAAATCGTACCATGTTATCAGATGCTACTTGGGATAGGAAACACTTATACTGCAAGGACTCGGTGGATTTCATTCCTAACTTAGCATTCTTTTTTCAAAATATTATCATGTCATTAGGCCTGAATCTTCGAATAATGGGAGTGAAATGAGTGGATCTTCCTCTCGGAGAGGGACTAGGATTTGTATTTGTCTTAAGTAGGTTAGCATTCTGCCAACTCCGGTGCTTTGTTTCCTTTTAGCTATTATGGTGCTTATTCCGAACACCAGTTCCTTATTCTTTTATAAATGTGGATAGCCCATAATAATGTCAGTTAGCTTTGCTAAAAAAAGTGTAAAACACAAAAATTCCCTAAATTAGACATATTATATATAAAAATTGTATTTCTTCATGACACAAATCCATTAGTATTGTTCGTTCGATGACATAAATTAATACTATTTAATTAAATAATTTTTAAAATTATGGAAATGCCCTTAAACTTTAAACACTTATATCTTTTGCATATGGCCACCGTTTTATGTGTGGTTCGTGATATTGTTACCATGGTGCACGTATGAGGAAATTAGTCCACGATTGTACTACCGACGTTCAACGATTACATGTAGGGATTGATCTAGTGGCTTATGATAGGGTGATGACGAGTTTTAGGTTTGATCCCAATAGCGTCGTAGACCATTATGCGAATAAATGGCATGGACTTGACCTCAATAGTCTCATATGTTTTTGGCGATAGCTAGATGGGACTTTGGGATCAATCATATCTCGGTCATTTTTGGCATACAAGCTGAGATTTTAGGCTTAGTCGTGAGCATGCATTTTTAGCAATAATGAGTTGGAACTTTGGACACAATCGTAACGCAGTTGTTTTTTGGCATACGAGCCTAGTCTCTAGGCTCGATCATCTACATGCGTTTTTGACAATAATGAATTGGAACTTTGTGTTCAATCGTATACAATCATCTTTGGCATATGAGTTGAGACTTTGGGCTCGACAAGTTGGGGCTTTAGGCTCAATCATCTCGTGAGTTGGGACCTTGGGATTAATGATGTGGATATGACTAGGCATGAGTTAGACTTTAGTGATACCTTAGCATATGATGTCACTATAGCATTATATTATGTTTAACTAACTTGTTGGGTGCATGTGACACATGTTAAGGTATGGTTTTCAAGCATAAGGTTGTTCTATTAGCTTGTTAATATTATACACTTATATGATGCATATTACTCATCAGATGTATGTTTGACCCCCTCTATTTCATTCTCTTTTTTGTTTACTTTGATAAGTCGATAAAGAGGATTGGTTATGATTTCAAAGATGTTGTGGTATGATGGGGAAGTACATTTATCTATTGGTTATCTTTTTATTTTGGTAATTCCAAAACATGAGACCGTTTTCATTAATAGCATGGAATGTTATTGTAGTTAAAGTCTATTTGATACTCCATTGTTTAATTTATTTAGGATTGTACTATTGATTATTATGATTATATTTTGTTTCTTCCACTATAAATTTCAGAAAGTGCAGAATATTATAGATAGCTCTACGATATATTTTATATTTTACCTTAAAATGATCTGCTTTCTGCAAGGTTTGTGACATCTACATCATTTTATTCGTGAATCAGGGAGTCGTAGATGGTAGATTGTTTCACATTTAGTGTCATAAGTGATTATTATTAATGTCAAGTGAAGAATTATTAACAACATGGATGTAATTAAAATTAAATACATAAATGCAATTATTGAAAGAACTATTGCAAATATTAATTTCATCAAATACAATATTCACAATTCCATCTTTATAATGAACACCAAACCTTGTCTCAAATAATATAGAAATAGATATAATAAGGAAAATAAAGTTTTTAACATAACTACAATTTTTCAAAACAAAATCAATTCCACCGAGCAAATTCTAGTGATAATCTCCAACCGCAGTTGCATATTGCAGAGATCCATTTGCAACTTGAAGCCCCATTTCAATCTTCTCCATATGCAATTTCCCGTAAGTCCCTACAGTGAATTGCATATATGAGTCTTAAATACAGTATCTTATACCAAGATAATTTATTGATTCCAAATAATTTTAAATTGTAAACATACCTCTACGAATGAATGAAATAGTTTCCCTTTTTTCTTTGACCATCTTCAAACAGTCTGAACAATTTTGCTTCTCATGCCCCTTCTTATAATAACCGTGATATTCTCCTTTATCTGTAGGAGCATCCTTCTTACCTTTCATAGAACCCTGCTTGCATTTCGTCGAACCTTTCAATGATGTGGCTTTACCCTTTACAGCTGACAATGTGTCTTATTCCTTGGACGATCCCTCGGTTGACTTCAACATATTGAGTAGATTGATGAGGCTTATGCTCAACTAGTTCGTGTTGTAGTTTAACATGAATGGTTTAAGCTACGGAGTCAGCGAGACTAGGATAAAATCCACTTCCTATTCAGTTCTTATAGTCACATCTAGCTCTAAAATTCTATCGATATAGCCTTTTGTGGTCAAGATGAAATCATTACCATGACTTCCCTTACTCATATTCGTATCGAACAATTTCTTAGTAATCTCATATCTTGTAGGATGAGATTTCTTCCCAAAAAAGTTTATGAGCTTCTGAAGATTTTGTGGATAAATATATTTTCATGTTGCTTTTGCAACGGTTTGTCTACAATAGACAACATAAAAACTAGAGCGATTTCCCAATCAACTACCCAAGTGTTATAAGATTTTACCTCAAGGTCAGAGTCTTCAACGTTTTTTTTAAAGTTTCATTAATAGACGACCAAAAGCATTCATAAGTAAGTGCTATCTTTATCGCTCTTAGCCAATCGTATAGTTAGGTCCAATGGGATTATTATTTTCAAAAAATAGTCTTAGTTGGTCATGTTACTGTAAATTTAATTTACATAGGTTAGAACAATTTAAAAATAACAGATGTTCTTATATTATTAGATATGTTAAACATTTCATTTCATTTACCTAATAAGGTCCCATTGGATTCTTATATTTCTCAAAATGCTAAGGTAAAATATAGAAATCTTTTAACTTTTCTAGTGGGTGTTAAGATTCGTCTGCCTTAGATTTTGACCTTGAGTTTGCTTAACAAATCATAGACCCACAAGTGATAGATAAGACCTTATCGGTTATATGATACAAAATTCCCAACCCATGGTCTTTGTCTTAATCTCATCTCGACCTTGAGTTTTCCCAACAAATCAAAAGAGATTATTCACTCGTACCTACCATTTTGTGACAGCCTAAGTATAATGCACATATCTTGAGTTTTCTCAACAAATATATGCATGTTTCTTACACATATGGTCAGTATATCAATAGTACTGCACATAAAATCCCTAGCTTGAGTTTACTCAATAACTAAATAGTATGCAAGCAATCTATTAATATTTAAATGATAGAGGGCAACTTATACATTATAGATTCATAATCTTCAATATATATATATATATATATATATATAAGTGATATCGATTCAGGGAATAATATATTTCTTTTGAAATACCCTTAAGATTCAAATGTCGAATACATCTAAAATCATGGTATATGTACAATATGTATATATTTGCTTCTAAAATCTAAGTTGGGTTTCTTATAGTTCCACTTTTTAATTTATTTGTAAGTTTTTATAATTTAATTAACTTATGTAATATTCTTATGTATATTATTAATTAAATTATATTTGGTTAATTTTAATTTATTAATTACATTAACTAATAAATTAAATTATTTTAAAATTTTAAAATTTTAATTTATCCATTCTAAACAAGTTAAGATGAATATTAACAATAACATATATAGCTTCATACACACATACACACATACTATATATATGTTTTATTAATTAACATTTAATTAATTAATTAATTTTTTTTATTTTTTTTGGCAAGGCCGACGGTTTTATAGTGGACCGACCACTTTTATTACAACGTAATAATGTTGAAGTACAGGAGTAAGGTAGAGGTACCTTAACTACTATGGAGGTAAGAAATGTAAAAAATAGCACAGGAGTGTGACAGACAAGTCACAGCTACTAGAAATAAATTACTAGACTAGTTCTCCTCCGAAGAGGAAGAATCACCATCGCACTCATCATCCCGGGAAGGATCCAGAGAACCACTCCCCAGACGACCAAAAAATGGGAGAAAACGAGTAGCAAGAGAAGGATCATAACAGTCAGAGTCAGAGGAGTAAATATAAGATCGATCCCAGGCAGTATCAGCTAGAAGTACAGAATTAGTCTCAGCAAACGAACCATCCAAGTCAAGAACCAAGGAATCATCAGAAATTCTGTAGTAAAGGCATCGTAGGTCCGTAAGATTATCAGATACAAATCTAAAGAAGGAGTTATCCACAGGGTTGAATCTCATACGTGTACTCCGATCAACCCAACTATGTTCAAGCTCAACCCAATCAACGAGAGGCGGAGAGAGCTCCGGCTCAGTAGGGAGAACAGTCGGCACGACAGAAGGAACTGGGGAAACAGGTCGGAGGACAGAAGCAACTATGGGTACCCATTTCCTAAGCGGAGGCCGAGGAAGAGGGATCTTAGGCGCAGCAGCAGAGACAGCAGAGTGCTTGCAGGCAGAGGCAACATGGCCAAAAGAGTGACAGGAGGTACAAATGTCAGGGACCCATCCATAACGAACACGAACTTCCACCACGTGACCAACAGCAAGCTGGACAAGAATGGAGGATGGAAGCGACCTAAGGGGAGAAATCTCAATCAGAGCCTTGGCGTATACAAGCTTATCTCGCGCAACAGTATTAGAGTCAAAACAAATCAATTTACCAACATTGCATGCTAGACAATTCAAACCACGCAGCGGTTGTAGAGCAGAGGGGATTTGGGAGAAATAAACCCAAACAGGGATAGATAAAACTTGTTCTCGAGCACTAGCAACCGTCGGAGACCAGGGTGTTATAATGAAGGGCTGACCATCAAAGAAAGTAGGCTCTGACTCAAGAACACGGCTTCGTTCCTCAGGGGAGGAGAACAAAAGGTAGTACAAGGAATCAACCAACTTAACTCTAAGACCACCTTGAAGTCTCCAAGCCCTACGACAAACAGCAGCCACATCACGAAGACGATGTTTAGGGTCCAAAAAGAATCCAACAACGTATCCAGACCAAAAGTCCATACCAGCTTGCATTACACAGGGGGGAGGGATCATAACTCCGTTTTCCTCAACGATTTTGAAATCAACTGGTACATAAACTCCCGCATTACGGGGCTTGGATGTAAAGAGGGAAGACCATGGTTTAGGAACAACCGGGTTAGGGGCAGCAGGGCGACACTCCACCTCACCCGATGCAGCCACAGGAAAGGGTCTCAGAACTTCACAGTGGGAAGCGACCGCGTGCAAGTTATCACCAGGAGATATAACAGTGGGTACAAGTCCTACATTGACATTTGCATTCTGTCGAACAGATGGAGTGCCACTGGCATCACCAAATCCGGCGCAAGGAATTGAAGCCGAAGGAGCAACAGAGCAAGCTACTTCAGATACACTGTCCAATACCAGAGAATCCATTTCAAGAAGACCCAAATTGCAACTGGGTTTAATAACGACATTCACATTGATTTATTTATTTATCTAACATTTTAATTAAAAACAATATTTGATTATATAATTTGATAAATTCAAAATTATTTATTTATAATTACCTTAAACAATTTAAAATATACATATTAAACTATAATGTGTGTATATATACACGTATATCAGTGTATGTATATATATGTTGATTTTGATTAATTGACTTTTAATTAAATATTTATTTATTTATTCAATATAACTAATTAAATTATTAAATAATTTCAAAAACATTAATTTATTTTAAAAATTGTAATTTTTTTATAACTTTATGAAATTTATTTTATATTTTAAATTCAAAATATATTATTAAAATTTCAAACTAAATTTAGAAAATAAGCTCATAGCTCAAATCAATTTGAACTTTATAATTGGGCCAACATTTTGGACTTACTTCATCATTGAGCCTGGTCGGTAGCCAGTGATGGGAAAATACTTGATTATCTAACCCCGTGTCTATACACTACTATTATAAACACCTAAATGATATGTATGTTTTATTAATTTTAATTGCATAGACAGTTTAGGCTCTGATATCATTGATGGAATCAGGTCGGTCAATAGTGGATGAAACAGGTAAATTTAAAAAAAAAATCCTATTTCGGATCATGGTGGGCCTTTGAATTTTAACGGGTTGTACTAGATCCAATATAGATTAATTAAATAAAATATAATAATATTTAATTTTTCTGATTTAATTGATTAATGAATTTGAATAAATTAATAAATAATATAATTAATGACCATATCATTATATACGTATGCGAATAATGTACACGTGCAACATAATAACATGTACATGAGTAATGTATAGTAGATAGTTGTTAGAATTTACATCTATAACGTACACATTCATCATTTATATATGTGATGATTGTCTTAAAACAACATTTAGTAATCTATAAAATAAATAAATTTGGCTAAATTTTGAAACTATTTATGTAAAATAAAATATAAAATATCTAATATAATTTTGACTAAGTCATTAAATTCAAATTTTATAATTAAAATACCTAGTTAAACTTTGGTAAAATATTTTAAATTCAATTTTGATCTTAAGATTATTAATTAAAACATCTTTAGTAAATTTAAAATATATATAATAATAATATAAAACAAATAAACCATCGAAAAAAAATTTATTAACGTGTATATATGTATGTATGTATAATTTTTAAACACATAAAGCAATTTAACATATAAAAGGAATTTTAGATATGTACATATGTCATAAAACAAAATTTAAAATTCTTAAAATATGTGTAAATGTTGTTCGGTTAGAAAAAAGTGAAATCCAAAATTACATATATTAATTGGTTATGTATATTTAATAAAAAACAATATATTAAAAAATAAATCAATATATGTATATTTAATAATTGTATATAAATATGTTTCAACCAAAATGATTTTTTAAATAACCAAATGTATTTTAAATCTAATTAATATAAATATATTTATATATAGTTTAATAATACTAAAAGTAAATGTCATATTAAATCACTATTAATATATGTATATATATATAATACATTAAATATTGTTTTCGACCAGAAGAATTAATTTTTTATTTATTTTTGAAACATATTTAATAATTTAATATAAATGTATTGTATATGTGTATGTGTATGTGTGTGTATATGTACATTAAAATTGGAACAAAGTATTTTAAAGATTAAAAATAGTAAATATTCTTTCAAAAGTAATAAAAATATTTATAATATTTAGGAAAATGTTGTATGCATTGTAAAATGATATAAGGTCGAAAATTAATTCGCATATATTTATATGTATGGTTTGGTATTTTTAAAATAGTTATTTCATGCAGATTGATTATTTATAATTGTTTAATGCATTAATATTTATAAAAGATAATAATCGCACATGTAATATCATTAGAATAGAACTAATAACATATAAATTTGTAAAATAGAAGTTTACCTAACAAGATATTGTCTTAGAACCATACCTTGATTAGTTGGTCTCTAAGATTCTTAATCAGCACCATTATTATTAGCAATCGATGCTTCACTGTTGGATGTACTTGTATTTTAGTTGACTAAATGCAATGGAGTTAGAAATATGGATTTATGGAGGATGGTATCTGCAACTATGAATGGGTAGAGGGAGCCCAAAAGTATAAACAAAGTGGAGGTTAGGGTTTGAATTTATAGTGCGAGCTAGAGAGAAATATCTGCATGTTTATCTCTTACAAATTCAAATACCAAGGCCGCTTCGGCCTCCCATTTTAGGCCGGCCATAGATTCACTGCAATATGGACCAAAACTTCATAAGATCCCTAAGTAATTTATTCAATTTAAATCCTTATCGATATCATATATCGACAAGCACGTATATGACTTTAATATATGCAACCAAAAAATTACCAACAACACCCCTAAATAATTCCAGAGGCCACTTCATTTTACTAAACATGCCCCAGTACAAAATTACAACACTATTTAATATTTAACAAATACTAATTGATTTAATAATTATTATAAATCAATTAAATCAGGCGATGTTTTGGAGACTAATTAGATTCAGTTGTCCGACTATGTAACGACCCAGAATTTTTATTAATTAAAATTTGAATATTTAATTAATTTTAAATATTAATAAGTGAATTTATAAGTCGAATAAATTTTATTTCGATTTATTAGATTTAATTGAATAATTAAATCAATAATTTAATATGTGAAATTATGGAAATAATTGAAAATTGAGTTAAATATGATTGAAAATGATTTGTAAAATTTTATTTTGTCATATTGAAGTTAGAATGATATTTTAGAACTTTTAAAATCGAATTAAAAGTTAATTTGTGAAAATTGAATATTTTAATATTAAATCAACTAGTGAAATTAGCCAATTTTTGAACAGTCTCAGAATTGAACGAAACCAGTTCCATTGGATCCGTAATAGTTAGTTATTACCGGATTTCAATTTTCGTGTCAATCGGAGTTATCGTTTGATCGTGGCAGCTCGAAACGCATCGAATTATTTTTAATTTTAATTTGGCGAGTTAAAATAGCCATTTTCCAAAAAGTCTCGGATTTCGACGAAACCAGTTTCATCGGATCCGTAATGTGATATTATTGTAAGGTTTTAAATTTCGTGTCGATTGGATTTACCGTTTGTCCGGTACAAATTAAAACGCCTAGAAAATCGTTTAAATCGGTTTAATTTAAATTGAACGTTTGTAGCCATAACTCGCACAGATGTCCGAATTAGCTTCCGAAACCTGTTCCATTGTGTCCGGAACGCGGGGTAAACCCTAGAAACGCTGGTTACGGCGCGTAAATCGGAGTTCGGAATTTCCGGAATGAATAGTGTCGTTCGTTCTTCTATAAATAGCCCCCTCTCTCTCTAAATTAAAAAAAATATACTAAAACCCTAACCCTAGCCGCCACCCCCTTTCACCAATGGCCAGAAAACACCCACGTTCCTCCCTCGATTACTCCAAATCCATCAGCAATTAGACGAAACTTCCAACTACAAAGAGGTAGAGCATGAAGAGAACTACAAGATCAACGGTTATGATCGCGTTTGGAGCCATGGATCGATGTGGGGAGGGGTTTGAAGGAGGCGCGTTCGGCCTCGAGCTGCATGCAAACGCAGCGACCGGACCTAGCCGCACTTGGGCCGTGGGTGGAGCTTGGGGAGGCGCGCGACGTGGTGGCTCTTGATCGGGTTATATGACGACGTGGTGGTGGCGAAGTCGAACCCTAGTTTTAGGATTTGGGTTCGGCATGTTCTGAGATGGATCGTGTGAATGAGAAGAGAGGGAGAAGGGGGGGGGGGGGGTCGCGCACGGCTGTGATGCACTGCAGGTTGGAATCAACGGCCACGATCTTAAATAGGTTATAAAAGAAAATAAATTGTTGTAATTTTAATTATAAAATTCGAGTAAACTTTGTAAAACCATAACTTTTTCATACGAGGTCGAAAACGCGCGAAACCAGTTGCGTTGGAATCGTATGGACGAGCACTACGCGATGAAGTTGAATTGGAGTCATTTGGAGTTAGTGAAAATTTCGTGTAAAATTAAACGTCCGTTTAATTTTATTCGAAATAAATCGCTAAAACGAATTGAAATCAAGGTGAGAACTTCTCACTCAATCGAATCAGTTTCGATTTTATTTTAAATAGTTAAATTTAAAATATTTGAATGCATGTTTGAATGATGATTGTTATCTATTGATTGTTAAAATAGACATTATGCGCCGTTAGTAAGCGGATGTTATTTAATAAAAACATATACCGCGAATATTTCATAAACAGTGAAATTGGTATTATATATAATAGCAATATATATATATTGGCATATGTATATATTGGAGTTATTGATTGTAGGATCTAGATTAACCCTAGAGGGGGGGTGAATAGGGTTAAAGCAAATTTTCTCGATTTAAACACAGAAATAAACTGCAGAAATAAATATGCTGAAAAGTAAATCACACACAAAATTTACCCAGCTTCGGCAACCCCTGCCTACTGCTGCATTCACAGATTTCTATTAGAATTAAACAGTATCACGCTTACAAACACTCTACTAGACTCGCAGACCCTTTTGCTCCCGCTCACAAGCACTCTACTAGACTCGCACACCCTGCTCCCGCCTATAGAGTTTCGCTTACTCGCAAACACTGCTCCCGCCTATAGAGCTTTGCAAACTCGCACACCCTGCTCACTGAACTAATTCTAAATAGACAATCTGACACTACCTAAACCCTAGGTGGTGATTTACAAATTCTTCGACTCGAAAAAAAAAACAACTTCAAAAATAACCGCAGGAGCAAAAATTAAAATACGAACTTGAATGCATAATTTTTGCTCAAATAAAATAAGAAAACCCCTTTAATTTAAAACCCTAAATAACTAAACAACTAAAACCCCTTTTATAAGACTATAACAAGGCCGGCCCCTTTATCTTTCAACCGATCCACTATCTTCCCTTATTTGACCCGGTCCACTTTTGCTTGTAAAAATGTCGGCCTTGCTCTTGTTTCTTTGTTCGATGAATTAGGGCTTCGTTCCCTTGTGGCAATTAGGGATCTTCAATTTAAGTCGCCGCTCTTGATTGCTGGTTGGTTGCCTTGTCGATCACTTGCTTGGAGTCGCGCTCGGCTACTTCTCTGATGGTTGACTATCGCTCGTTTGCAGTTGCTTGATCGAGTTCGTTGTTTGTGAATTCGGTATGTACTGTTTCCTTTTGCTTTTCTAAGTTGATACTCGAACTCGATGATTAATTTGCCAGTGATGATTGGGTTAAATATGCGTTCGAACTCCTTGAATTACGTTCGTCTAAATATATTTGAATTTGTCAATAGTCGTTCGATCTTGTATTGATGCTTGGGATTGATCTGACTTTGTCAATTTCGTATTTTTGGTAGCTTGATTCACACGGTATTGATTTGATTTCGTGATCAATTTGCTTGGTTCGACTTGGCATTGACTGTTTCAATTTGTCTCACACTTGATTTCTGATTTGTGAATTACTTTATTGCTAAGGCTCTGACTTTTTCATCTTTGATTTCGACACGGCTTTGATTTGTGAATTCATGTGTTTGCTTCGGCCCTGTGAATTCATTGTACTTAGTTTTGATGTTACACTTGTCTTCATATGCCCTTGACTTTGTTGTGCATTGCATTGATGATTTTGGCCTTGACCACCTTGGTCTTGAACATTGCTGTGTCCATATGGTATTCAGTACTGTGGCATTGCATATTGATGTTTCTGTTTGCATTTGAGTTTGTAGCTTGGTGTCATGTTTGCTGGACTTGTTGTTGGCATGTGCATTGTGTTTATTTGTGTCCACTGATGCTTTGAGTCTGCAACTTGTAGCTGGACTTGATTTGTGCCTTGTCCATTCTCGTGTGTTCATCCCTGTAGTATATGCTAGTGATACATTTTGGAGTTGGTTCATGTTGTATTGAGCTTTGACCCTTTGTTGTTCATCTGCATTGTTGCCTTGTTGACTGCATCACCATACTCTCTGTTTTGATTTGCACTTCTGTAGTGATATGATATTACTGCAATGTGAGCTGTTGTGATGGTTCCATTGTTGTATTTCTGACCTGTTACATACATGAACTGTTTTGTTCTTTGTGCTTCGACTCTGCCATTTTTTATGTTCACTGGCCTGTACATTTGCATTGTATATATTCTTGAATTTGGATTTGAACTGCTTCATGTACTTGATATTGTGACAAGTGGTCTTGTGGTTGGTCACTGGTCTTGCTTGATGGTCATGTGCCACTGCATCACCACTGTTACACTGCCTCTGTGGTCTTCACTGTGTTCATGCACATGTTTTTTTTTACTTCAGTTTTCACAGTTGCATTTGCCTCGAGTACATGTAATCTTGGCTCTGGTTATTTCATATTCATATGAGCATTTGTCTGCATTAAGTGTTTGTTGCAGTATCTTGTGGTTGTTATGCCTTTTGATGCATTACTTGTCTCTGCTCCATCCTGGTTGCTTCCCTGTACTTGTGCACTGTTGTGTCTGGTTCTTTTCATTCATGTTGCAACTCAAATGTTTCACTCTGATATATATATATATATGCATTTGCCACTGAGCTTGATTCATGCAGTCTTCATTAGCTCGTGTGCTTCCAGTGTTGCCACTGTGTCAAGTATGGTTTCATGCCTTGTAGTTATCTGGTAGTAGCTGCTGTATCACTTGGTGTCTTGAACATTGTTTTGATGCCTGATACAAATTACTTGACCATCGTTGCTGCATTGCTTACTGTCACTACTGCTTCGAGTCAGTTTCATTGTTGCTGCTCCTTCGGTGCACTGTGCTTTGTGTACATGTCTTGTTGAGTTTGTAGTTTGTTGTCACTGATTCATTGGGCTGCATACATGATGTAAGTGATACTTTGGACCTTTTGCCTTCAGTTGCTTGTCGAATTTGCATGTATCTGTATCACTTTGGTATACTGCAGCTTGTATTCTGCCTTGAGTTGAATCCCGTGTGTTATTTGGGTTTGACCTTGTGCTGAATTGTTAACAGTGCTTTTGTTTGATTTGTGCACACGAGTTGGTGGGGCAGTGCACACGTGTACAAATGTATGTGTGTGTTCTGCAGCCACTTATGTATACCTGTCCCTGTAATATCTATGTGCACGACTTTGTGATGAAATCAAGTGTGAATGATGACGAACAACCCAAATAACTGAGGCAAATCATATTTTAAAAAAAACCGTATTTCATTTTATATTGTAAAAATATTTCTTTTTCAATTTTACTGCGTTAGTGAATATTTTTGCAGATTGCTCAGATGCTGGATTCAAACTGGAATGCAGTTGAAGATAAAAATACGAGTGTGAGTGATATGTAGTGAGGTTAACTGTAAATGTGAAATATGATGTGATTGTAATCAAAGTTGTATAGTTATAGTGAGAGATTGAAATTGTACTATTCAAAAATTGTAATAAATATTTGTTTGAATAAAATTTCTGTTTGAATTCAAATTCTGTGTCATTTAATTTTATTCAGCAAATATTTATTTATTTTATGAAAAATAAAATAGTACATTAACAAATACATTTAAACGAATGTATATATGTTTATTATCATCAAACAAAAATCATATAAGCGCAAAGCGCATATTCAACATTGATTTCCCGCAATTGTTTAGCGGATGAGACCCTATTGCGCCGTCTATTAAGCGGATAATATTTTAAATCCCATATACCGCGATAATTCCGTACTGGAGCGGAATTGGTATTGTGCTAATGTTTGTGGATGCAGGAAAACAGGTTGGAGGGATCCAACTGGATTCCTCAACAGTATTTATTTGATTTTGAATATTTTGATATTCGTTGATTATCATATCGATATATGATATCGTTGTAGTCGTGATTGACTATTTGGTGTGTAGCATCATTGGACCAAATTTTGAAATTTTAAAAAGGGATTTCAAAGTGATTTTTTTTGAAAGTATGCGTTTATAAAATATTTTTGGAATTGATCCTTTTTAAATAAATAAACGTATAATTTTTAATGTTATAAAAATTATGATTTTTGAGAAACATAGTTAAAGATTGATTTTTGAAAATATGGGATTTATGATTTTATAAAATAGTTTAAATTGGATTTCAGAATTTATTGTGAAAAGTTTAAATATGGGATTTATAAAATTTAATTATTTTATGAATCAAAATGGTGAAATAATAAAGGAGATTAAAGATGTTTTAAAGAATAATATAAATTGATTTATATTAAGAGATTTATAAATGGATATTTATAAATTGAAATATTGACATTATAAAACGAGTTTTTATAAGTGTTTGAATGAAGTGAAAATGAATTTCATTAAAGAATGAAATTTATAGAATTTAAATGATGAAGTTATAAATGAAATTTATAAATAGTAAGATTTATAAATTTTGTGAAGTTATTAAAGAATAGATTTGGTTAAATAAATGAATCTTATAAGTTATAAGATTTATGATTTGGAAAGTCTTTAAAAGAACGATTTTGTAAAATAATCGTTTTATAAGCATTTGACTTATAATATGAACGTTGGATATATAATTGAGTTATGAATTGAATATAGGATAATAAAGAAATTTATAAACGTTGTTTATAAATCCGCAAACGACTTATTTTGATAAGTGAATTGTTATAACTTATTTAATGGAGTTATATTCACGTTTTGAACAGCGAATAATCCTTTGAAATGAAATGAATAGAAATGATGAAGTTAGTTAACGTAGTATATTCACGTTTTTGAATAGTGAATAATATGTTAAAGAAAATGTTTAGAAGGTGATGTTTTAAATAGAATTAAAACGATCTAACGATGTTTTAAATTGTGTTGAGATTCGAAACCATAGATTTCAACATCTATTGTTGAAATAGACGTTTTCGAGAAATAAAAGGAAATGGTGGACTATAACACTGTTGTTATAGTAAATGATTTCCGAAAGGAAATGTTTTGTATAGTATTGGGATTTATATATCTATCTTAAATTCGAATCCCTATACTAGTGATTTTGGGTTGTCGTAACGATGTTTTACGCAACATTCGTTTTGGCCCAGATAAACATGTTTAAGAGAATGATTTCCTTAAAGAATGAAATATATACTTAATTTCGATTTAAGTATATTGAATATTTTCTAAGTGTTGAAAATAAATAAAATTTGTGAATTACTTATGAATAAATAAGTATGGAAATGTTTTTCCAATATAAAGTGAATATTTTGAGAATTTATCTTTTTGAAGATAAATTGAAAGGAATAATTGAAATCGTATATGCATGGATATTTTGGAATGAAAATTCACTATGGAATTTATGAATAGAAAGTGGAATTTGTTAAAAATAAATGTTGATTTATTTTTGAAGTGTAAAAATTATATATCTTGTAAAGATATTTTGGAAAATAAATAATTTGGAAAATTATTTGGAAACTGGTGATGTGTGCATATCCATTGGTAGTTCAATAACCGACTATCAATATTTCCCTTTGAATGGGTAATTGATGTGATTTGTTTGAATGTGAATGCCACACTTATTTTTTGAATAAGCGCTCACTATTCGGGTTAACCGGGAAAGGACCATGGGGTCGTATAACCCATTCCGAATATGTGATACGTTGTTATGAATTGCATTTGATGACCGGTGTTGAAGACCGGGTATTTGCGAAAGCGATAGGATGACCTATCGATTGTCTTTGCACTGGGTAGCTCCTGGTATAGAGATTTCCTAAGTGATGGGAAATTCGATCGGGATTGTGAATACCCGGATTGCAAGGGCTTCGTGAGAAGTGCCTTCGGTTTTGTTCGAGCCCGGAACAGACTTGTATGGATTGTATGTCTGACATTACAAATTGAGATATAAAGCAGATTTCTTTCAAATATATTTCTGTTGGTGGCGGAGAATTTATTCTTTTAGCTTAACACCCTTCTCTGAAACGTACGAGCTCAGAGGTTATGTAGTTGAAGGTTATCAGCGATATATTCCCAATTTGGTAATGTGACATGCTGAGTGTTGCTGTTAAATGATCATTGTGTTGATTATTTGTGATAGGATCATTTATTTGATCGTCTATCTTGGTGATCATTTCTATGATCATTTGTTGACCCAAAGCATGGCTTTTGTATAAAGTATGTTTTTGTGGACGTGACTTCGTCGAGCCTCACACCCCGGAATGGTCAAAACAGGAAAGATGCGGCAAGGTTATGAGGGGTAGCGCCCTTTAGGATATGTGCATTTCCTTCTGAAAAAGGGTGGTATCATGGTATGGAGCCCAGATACTTACTCATGTTGAAAACACTTTATGATTGTGTGAATTGATTGCGAGCGCTCGGTGAAAGGTCCCAAAGGACCGGGGGATGGCATATTCGGTCAGTTGTTACTCGGTTAGGGGTAACCCGGCCTTATGTTGGTAGAGATCCGATTTGGTTCTCGGGGATGTCCATCCAGAGGCATTCTCATGTGGCAATGGGAAGTTCCTTGGCCTGATCATTCGTTGGAAATACAAAGAAACAATACGATCTTGTACGGTTTTAGTTGTAGAACCTGCTTCCTCATGAAGTAGCTATAGTAGGCATAATATAATGGTACCTATGCTGGCTAAGATTTATATTCTACTTTCGAAATAAATTTTTCCTACACTATGCACTAATAATAATATCAAAATTGATTTGATTTTAATACGTATCAAGCATCTTTGACTATCATAAGGAGAAATCTCCTCAAAGTCTGCGTTTGCATTGTGTGTGTGGCGGGAGGCCTTATGGTAGTCTCATTTTTAAAAGCATTTCGAATTGACTTTAAAAATATTCCTCTATTTTGATTTAAAAGATAAATAAACTGTTTTGAGTTCTCACACCAGTCACATGACTGACTCGGAGTTTATTGTTTTCCTTCCTAAACTCTGGGTGCCCACCAATTTCCACACGGGCAGTCAAGAGTTAAGGTTTATCAGGATATTCTGGATATTCTGGAATTGCTGGATGCAAGCTGGATGGCATGGCGTATTACTTGTATATAGTATTTCTTTTTCCGCTGCACTATTTGTTGTTGTACACTCTGATGATGATGTAATGAAATGTGATGTAATGTAATAACTGATATAGTTCTTTGTTTAAAGATTATTCATTTATCTATTATATGTTGTTCCGCTGCGAATTGTGAGATTCTGTTATTGTTCTGCAGTTGTTTTCTGTTCCGTTCTATTTTCTATTTTCTTTTCTCCCTATCTTCTTATCTTCTTATCTCTTCTTTCTTTCTTATTCTACTTTTTCTTTTTCTTAAACATTGAGAATTCGTATTTCTGTTCATCTTGAATTAATCTATGGAGATTAGTGTATATTCAAGGAGTACGGATTTGCGGGTCGTCACAGGTGGTATCAGAGCTTATGGTTAAGCGACAACCATGGTTCTGTTGCGTATTACTCATTAGAGATAGAGTCAGTAGTGCTCTAGAATGAGTTGAGTGTAATAATAGCTATGAGAGCGTATTTGTTAGTGTATATAAAATTATTTTATATTGTGATGATTGGTTTGTTGAGTGGCATATGAACCTTCGTCAGCGTGGTCTCGACAACTATGCCGAAGGGGTTTCTAAACACTTGAATAAAACAATTCGACACGATTTTTTTTAAAAATGGGTAAACTAAATAATTTTACCTTGATTATATTTTATATATAAAGAAATAATTTTTCAGAATTATTAAAGTGTATATAAGTTGATTGTTTAGTTGTTTGAATAATCTAGATTGAAGAATAATTGTATAAGCAAAAGAATTATGAGAATGGAAGTATAATTAAAGTGATTTACAATTGAGAAATAAACTTATATATATGAGAAGTGAAACTATATGAATATGAGTTGAAATATAAAAAAATGAATTTAAAGTTAAATGAAAATTTACTTTAGAATTTGGAAGCTGAATTGATTGATAAATGTGAACTTAAGTTATGTAAATGAAATTCAACTTTAGAAATTGAATTGAATTAAAAGATTGAATGAAAATCAATTTAATTAAACCAATTGATAAGCAAAGGAATTTGGTTGTAATTAATATACATTGGTTGTTATATGATTGTTAGTTGATTGATTGTATATAATTCATTAAGTGTTAATGAAATTGAAAGCTAAAGTAATTGGAATTCAATTGGAAGTTAAGTGAATCTTAAATAGAATTGAATTTGAATTAGAAGTGAACCAACTTGAATATGAATTAGTGAATATAAACTAATTGAAAATGAATGTTAGTAAGAACATTCACTGTTAATGAATCAAAAGTGATTAAATTGAAAACCCATTTCATTGAATATTAATGAGAATATGAATGAATATTTATTGGTTATGGATGTTAGTTGGATGATAGTTGATTGATGGTTGAAGATATTGCTTTTATTGCATTTGCTATGTTGGCATATATAGTTATTATGTTGCTATATGTTGTATATTGATACTATTGTCTATATGTATGATTCTCATGTTGTTTGTTGAGTGATTAGTAGGTGCGGATTGCGTTTGCTTCGCATTTGGAGCTCGCTTTCGCGCTTTATTAGCCGTATATGCTTGCTAATAAAATATAAGGTACATATCTCGGATTACATACCGTACTTTTATACTTTTTCCCTTCGGGATGCCTCATTACTTGATGAGATGTATATTTGTGATATATATACTGTCATTTTTTTTTCGGATCGAGCCGCGCAAAGGAGACTATGGCGAATTTTTCCGGAAATTTAAGGCGTTAGGAAAAATTTAAGAAATTTGGAAAATTTTGAAAACTATAACTTTTATTTGGAATTGAAAGTTAAACAATAGTAATTGTTTTTGAAAAGATAACTAAGTATGATTTGGAAACTTAGTAAAGATTTGTAAGAAATTAATTATGAATTTGGGAAAATTAATAGATACTGTAATTTTTCTTACTTGTTAATTTCGAGGACGAAATTCTTTTAAGGGGGGAAGATTGTAACGACCCAGAATTTTTATTAATTAAAATTTGAATATTTAATTAATTTTAAATATTAATAAGTGAATTTATAAGTCGAATAAATTTTATTTCGATTTATTAGATTTAATTGAATAATTAAATCAATAATTTAATATGTGAAATTATGGAAATAATTGAAAATTGAGTTAAATATGATTGAAAATGATTTGTAAAATTTTATTTTATCATATTGAAGTTAGAATGATATTTTAGAACTTTTAAAATCGAATTAAAAGTTAATTTGTGAAAATTGAATATTTTAATATTAAATCAACTAGTGAAATTAGCCAATTTTTGAACAGTCTCAGAATTGAACGAAACCAGTTCCATTGGATCCGTAATAGTTAGTTATTACCGGATTTCAATTTTCGTGTCAATCGGAGTTATCGTTTGATCGTGGCAGCTCGAAACGCATCGAATTATTTTTAATTTTAATTTGGCGAGTTAAAATAGCCATTTTTCAAAAAGTCTCGGATTTCGACGAAACCAGTTTCATCGGATCCGTAATGTGATATTATTGTAAGGTTTTAAATTTCGTGTCGATTGGATTTACCGTTTGTCCGGTTCAAATTAAAACGCCTAGAAAATCGTTTAAATCGGTTTAATTTAAATTGAACGTTTGTAGCCATAACTCGCACAGATGTCCGAATTAGCTTCCGAAACCTGTTCCATTGTGTCCGGAACGCAGGGTAAACCCTAGAAACGCTGGTTACGGCGCGTAAATCGGAGTTCGGAATTTCCGGAATGAATAGTGTCGTTCGTTCTTCTATAAATAGCCCCCTCTCTCTCTAAATTAAAAAAAAAATATACTAAAACCCTAACCCTAGCCGCCACCCCCCTTTCACCAATGGCCAGAAAACACCCACGTTCCTCCCTCGATTACTCCAAATCCATCAGCAATTAGACGAAACTTCCAACTACAAAGAGGTAGAGCATGAAGAGAACTACAAGATCAACGGTTATGATCGCGTTTGGAGCCATGGATCGATGTGGGGAGGGGTTTGAAGGAGGCGCGTTCGGCCTCGAACTGCGTGCAAACGCAGCGACCGGACCTAGCCGCACTTGGGCCGTGGGTGGAGCTTGGGGAGGCGCGCGACGTGGTGGCTCTTGATCGGGTTATATGACGACGTGGTGGTGGCGAAGTCGAACCCTAGTTTTAGGATTTGGGTTCGGCATGTTCTGAGATGGATCGCGTGAATGAGAAGAGAGGGAGAAGGGGGGGTCGCGCACGGCTGTGATGCACTGCAGGTTGGAATCAACGGCCACGATCTTAAATAGGTTATAAAAGAAAATAAATTGTTGTAATTTTAATTATAAAATTCGAGTAAACTTTGTAAAACCATAACTTTTTCATACGAGGTCGAAAACGCGCGAAACCAGTTGTGTTGGAATCGTATGGACGAGCACTACGCGATGAAGTTGGATTGGAGTCGTTTGGAGTTAGTGAAAATTTTGTGTAAAATTAAACGTCCGTTTAATTTTATTCGAAATAAATCGCTAAAACGAATTGAAATCAAGGTGAGAACTTCTCACTCAATCGAATCAGTTTCGATTTTATTTTAAATAGTTAAATTTAAAATATTTGAATGCATGTTTGAATGATGATTGTTATCTATTGATTGTTAAAATAGACATTATGCGCCGTCAGTAAGCGGATGTTATTTAATAAAAACATATACCGCGAATATTTCATAAACAGTGAAATTGGTATTATATATAATAGCAATATATATATATATATATATTGGCATATGTATATATTGGAGTTATTGATTTCCCGCAATTGTTTAGCGGATGAGACCCTATTGCGCCGTCTATTAAGCGGATAATATTTTAAATCCCATATACCGCGATAATTCCGTACTGGAGCGGAATTGGTATTGTGCTAATGTTTGTGGATGCAGGAAAACGGGTTGGAGGGATCCAACTAGATTCCTCAACAGTATTTATTTGATTTTGAATATTTTAATATTCGTTGATTATCATATCGATATATGATATCGTTGTAGTCGTGATTGACTATTTGGTGTGTAGCATCATTGGACCAAATTTTGGAATTTTAAAAAGGGATTTCAAAGTGATTTTTTTTGAAAGTATGCATTTATAAAATATTTTTGGAATTGATCCTTTTTAAATAAACAAACATATAATTTTTAATGTTATAAAAATTATGATTTTTGAGAAACATAGTTAAAGATTGATTTTTGAAAATATGGGATTTATGATTTTATAAAATAGTTTAAATTGGATTTCAGAATTTATTGTGAAAAGTTTAAATATGGGATTTATAAAATTTAATTATTTTATGAATCAAAATGGTGAAATAATAAAGGAGATTAAAGATGTTTTAAAGAATAATATAAATTGATTTATATTAAGAGATTTATAAATGGATATTTATAAATTGAAATATTGACATTATAAAACGAGTTTTTATAAGTGTTTGAATGAAGTGAAAATGAATTTCATTAAAGAATGAAATTTATAGAATTTAAATGGTGAAGTTATAAATGAAATTTATAAATAGTAAGATTTATAAATTTTGTGAAGTTATTAAAGAATAGATTTGGTTAAATAAATGAATCTTATAAGTTATAAGATTTATGATTTGGAAAGTCTTTAAAAGAACGATTTTGTAAAATAACCGTTTTATAAGCATTTGACTTATAATATGAACGTTGGATATATAATTGAGTTATGAATTGAATGTATGATAATAAAGAAATTTATAAACGTTGTTTATAAATCCGCAAACGACTTATTTTGATAAGTGAATTGTTATAACTTATTTAATGGAGTTATATTCACGTTTTGAACAGTGAATAATCCTTTGAAATGAAATGAATAGAAATGATGAAGTTAGTTAACGTAGTATATTCACGTTTTTGAATAGTGAATAATATGTTAAAGAAAATGTTTAGAAGGTGATGTTTTAAATAGAATTAAAACGATCTAACGATGTTTTAAATTGTGTTGAGATTCGAAACCATAGATTTCAACATCTATTGTTGAAATAGACGTTTTCGAGAAATAAAAGGAAATGGTGGACTATAACACTGTTGTTATAGTAAATGATTTTCGAAAGGAAATGTTTTGTATAGTATTGGGATTTATATATCTATCTTAAATTCGAATCCCTATACTAGTGATTTTGGGTTGTCGTAACGATGTTTTACGCAACATTCGTTTTGGCCCAGATAAACATGTTTAAGAGAATGATTTCCTTAAAGAATGAAATATATACTTAATTTCGATTTAAGTATATTGAATATTTTCTAAGTGTTGAAAATAAATAAAATTTGTGAATTACTTATGAATAAATAAGTATGGAAATGTTTTTCCAATATAAAGTGAATATTTTGAGAATTTATCTTTTTGAAGATAAATTGAAAGGAATAATTGAAATCGTATATGCATGGATATTTTGGAATGAAAATTCACTATGGAATTTATGAATAGAAAGTGGAATTTGTTAAAAATAAATGTTGATTTATTTTTGAAGTGTGAAAATTATATATCTTGTAAAGATATTTTGGAAAATAAATAATTTGGAAAATTATTTGGAAACTGGTGATGTGTGCATATCCATTGATAGTTCAATAACCGACTATCAATATTTCCCTTTGAATGGGTAATTGATGTGATTTGTTTGAAAGTGAATGCCACACTTATTTTTTGAATAAGCGCTCACTATTCGGGTTAACCGGAAAAGGACCATGGGGTCGTATAACCCATTCCGAATATGTGATACGTCGTTATGAATTGCATTTGATGACCGGTGTTGAAGACCGGGTATTTGCGAAAGCGATAGGATGACCTATCGATTGTCTCTGCACTGGGTAGCTCCTGGTATAGAGATTTCCTAAATGATGGGAAATTCGATCGGGATTGTGAATACCCGGATTGCAAGGGCTTCGTGAGAAGTGCCTTCGGTTTTGTTCGAGCCCGGAACAGACTTGTATGGATTGTATGTCTGACATTACAAATTGAGATATAAAGCAGATTTCTTTCAAATATATTTCTGTTGGTGGGGGAGAATTTATTCTTTTAGCTTAACACCCTTCTCTGAGACGTACGAGCTCAGAGGTTATGTAGTTGAAGGTTATCAGCGATATATTCCCAATTTGGTAATGTGACATGCTGAGTGTTGCTGTTAAATGATCATTGTGTTGATTATTTGTGATAGGATCATTTATTTGATCGTCTATCTTGGTGATCATTTCTATGATCATTTGTTGACCCAAAGCATGGCTTTTGTATAAAGTATGTTTTTGTGGACGTGACTTCGTCGAGCCTCACACCCCGGAATGGTCAAAACAGGAAAGATGCGGCAAGGTTATGAGGGGTAGCGCCCTTTAGGATATGTGCATTTCCTTCTGGAAAAGGGTGGTATCATGGTATGGAGCCCAGATACTTACTCATGTTGAAAACACTTTATGATTGTGTGAATTGATTTCGAGCGCTCGGTGAAAGGTCCCAAGGGACCGGGGGATGGCATATTCGGTCAGTTGTTACTCAGTTAGGGGTAACCCGGCCTTGTGTTGGTAGAGATCCGATTTGGTTCTCGGGGATGTCCATCCAGAGGCATTCTCATGTGGCAATGGGAAGTTCCTTGGCCTGATCATTCGTTGGAAATCCAAAGAAACAATACGATCTTGTACGGTTTTAGTTGTAGAACCTGCTTCCTCAGGAAGTAGCTATAGTAGGCATAATATAATGGTACCTATGCTGGCTAAGATTTATATTCTACTTTCGAAATAAATTTTTCCTACACTATGCACTAATAATAATATCAAAATTGATTTGATTTTAATACGTATCAAGCATCTTTGACTATCATAAGGAGAAATCTCCTCCAAGTCTGCGTTTGCATTGTGTGCGTGGCGGGAGGTCTTATGGAAGTCTCATTTTTAAAAGTATTTCGAATTGACTTTAAAAATATTCCTCTATTTTGATTTAAAAGATAAATAAACTGTTTTGAGTTCTCACACCAGTCACATGACTGACTCGGAGTTTATTGTTTTCCTTCCTAAACTCTGGGTGCCCACCAATTTCCACACGGGCAGTCAAGAGTTAAGGTTTATCAGGATATTCTGGATATTCTGGAATTGCCGGATGCAAGCTGGATGGCATGGTGTATTACTTGTATATAGTATTTCTTTTTCCGCTGCACTATTTGTTGTTGTACACTCTGATGATGATGTAATGAAATGTGATGTAATGTAATAACTGATATAGTTCTTTGTTTAAAGATTATTCATTTATCTATTATATGTTGTTCCGCTGCGAATTGTGAGATTCTGTTATTGTTCTACAGTTGTTTTCTGTTCCGTTCTATTTTTTATTTTCTTTTCTCCCTATCTTCTTATCTTCTTATCTCTTCTTTCTTTCTTATTCTACTTTTTCTTTTTCTTAAACATTGAGAATTCGTATTTCTGTTCATCTTGAATTAATCTATGGAGATTAGTGTATATTCAAGGAGTACGGATTTGCGGGTCTTCACAGACTAGGTGTGAATTTAGCTAGCGATTAAAATTTTAAAAATTCAAATACTAATGTTCACACGTCATATTAGTTAGTGCTATGATAGTTTGACTTAATTCATCGCTTACTAATTGTTATCCCACCTTTTGGTCAAAGCTGGAATATCAACAAATTGGCAAGGAATGATGGATATTGGGATTGGAGATCGACTGGAACCAAGGCTGCAATCGATGTCGTCGAAATTTGGTTGAGCTCCGATCGGGACGAAATCGATTGGAGATGATGATGAGGACTAGGAGAGGCCATGTTTCAAGTTTCAGGTTAATCGGAGTTCGTATGAAGGAGATATGATCGATACAAGGTAGGAAGAGCATGCTGTTCGTATCCATCGGCGCACAGGAATTGGTTCGTACCGATGCATTTCGCATCGATTAGGAAGATGGTGGTTCGAATCGATACACTTCGTATCGATCAGAAAGTGAGGATTTCTTATCGATACCATTCGTATCGATCGGCTTCGTATCGATTGGTTTTGGTTCGACTCGATAGGGTTCGCATCGATCAAAGGTAGAACAGGGTGAAGGACTTCGAATCGATACTGTTCGTATCGATTAACATGGACACGGCTCAATGATTTCGTATCGGTCAAGATGGGGAAAGGCGGCATGTCTCGAATCGATACTTTCGTATCGATGGCAGAAGAGTTTGGCACTTTCAAATCCATCAGGTAAGGCTTTGTTCGTGTCCATCGTTGAGCTTTGTTTTGTACCCATCTGTTGGCCTTGCTTTCGTATCGACCAAGTTCACCATTTCGTATCGATCGATTTATAGATCGATACGAAATATACTCCTGCAATCGATACGAGAGAGCAATCGATGCAAACGGTTGGGTGTCAATGTTCTAGAGAAGCGGTGGACACATACAAGCGAGGAGAGTGGATACGAGCGCATCTCCAGGAAAGAAGCGGTCAAAGCGGCAAAGATTATGGATCGAGCCTTGGAAGTAGCGCCACGTCATCGATGCGCACGTGCGCCTAATCGAGTCGAAGAAGATGGATGCGAAAGCATGGATTCGAACAGGACAGCATACACGGAATCGTGTTTTCGTATCGATCATATCTTACAATCCACTGATCCAAATGCAACGAAATTTTCACAGCAGCTTGCATACAAGGTAAAGACTGTTCCTGCCAAGTTTCATCTCGATTGGATCAATTCTTGATGGATACGAAGTCAATTCGTATCGATCACAGATCGAGTCGAAACTTGGTGGGGTCGGTCGCGTGGGCCCACTCACGTGCCAGAAGAAGTCTCCCGAAGTTTGAACACAATCTCAGCCTCCTACGCCTATAAATAGCACCATGAAGCCTACAGAAAAAGGATCTTTTTGGCTGTTGGACGTCCAGACTCTGCCGGATTCATTTCTACACTTCAATACGACTATTGTACTCGAAATTCTTCATTATTACTGTTGTAATCATCTGTAACCAGCAAGGATAATCAATAAAAGGATAAAACTTTGAAGTGGACGTAAGCCGGAGATAGCCGAACCACTATAAATCTTGTGTCTCTGTCATTACTTTTGGATTATTACTTGTAATTTGCTGTGATCTGTGACTTGTGTTTGGGATATCACTGATTTATATTCACACTTTGGTGCTTTCACGGTTTTTGGGGTTTCTGACCAATTTTGGCGCAAACACTAATCTTAATCCAATTTACAAATTTTAGTAGTACACCTTAGTAACTATTATTTACATTGATTTTCTTCATCAACGCTATATCACTTTAAGTTGACTATAATGGACTGTGATACCCATCTCATATAACCAAGAAGACAAGTTCTTAATTGAATAGTATTTAACTTCCAATGATTCAGCTCAGACCCAACATTAGTCTCTCGGTAGATACTCATGTCATGATTTGACTATAATCAAAGTGGAGCGTCTACATTGAAGTTCAATATTATTCCCATGTCGAGAGAACCGTGTAATATCATCACTTGAGATTCCTATTCAACCTAGTTGTTGTTAACCAATAGAAAACTCTCAAACAAGACATTCAATAGTTATCTAATACTATCCATACATAAACTTTATTGGAACCGGACCAGCACGTAGCGAGTTTAATGGGTAAATTTCAAAAGAAATTGCCACTTTGGATTTCATTGAGCTGATAAGGTCTAAAATTATTTTTGATCCAGTCTAAATTAGTTTTAAGTAAAATCATTATTGCATTTAATTTTATAAATAAAGTTTTATTTTTGATTTTTGATATTATATTTATATTATATAATATATATAAACATGCATATAATATACATATGTACGTGTACGTACACGTGCAACATATGCAGTGTACATGGTTTAACTTGGCCTTATATAGGTATAGGGACATATTATATTATAAAAGTGTATATACATAATATTGTAAAAGGTAATATTTGTAAGTATAAATAATTTTAAACTTAAAATTTAAATTTAGATTCAAATTTCAAATCCAAATCTAGATATAAATATCTTATTTCAAGTTTAAACTAATAAATTATATTTCGATTACACGCAATGAAAAAGAGTAACGGCATCAACTAGTCCATTAAGTACGTATCATCCAAATATACAATACCAACATTACAAGCAAAAAAGAAATAAAACAAAAGAACTAACACCCGAAGCCTAGCCCATTAACAAACCCTTGTCGCCCCCACATAGATCAAATCCTATTCAGTAGCCGACAATCTCGAGTTGGTTACGAGTGAGAAACAATGGCGACATCAGCCGTTATCGTGCAGATCAACTGCCCATCTTCGTAAAATCGATTCGTTTGATGCACTTCGGGATGTCTTTGTAGATCTACGTATCAGATAAGTAACATCCACCTGAATCAATTTTGCTCTTTCAATTTTGTTGAGTTTTTGTTGATGAAACGTTCACTTATTCGTCTCTTCCCATATGTGATAGGTTGTAGTCATCAAACAGCAAGCAGCTAGCTGGCTAATTTGATCTCTAGTAGGAAAGGTTCTCTGGATTAATGCTATCTCGTCTTCAATGTCAAGGAAGTATCACCGGTTGTAAGCAAGTTTAATATCATTTTGAGTAATGTCCAGATGTATCTTCTGTACGAACAGTTGGAAAAAAGATGCTTAACCGATTCTTCAGTTTCCTCACACAAAACAGTAGTAGAATCAGATAATCTCCCCCACTGTTGCAATTTGTCTTTTGTATTAAGCCTTTCTAAGACCACCCTATGTGTACAATGAGACGTTTCTTTTACTGTTGATGTTCCATACAACCGAGCACCAATCTTATTGATTATGCACCTCTCTACAGTTATTCTAAGTAGTAGAAAATGAGAAATCTGTATGACCACGCTACTCTCAAATATCCTGGTTGCCTTGAGAATGAATAAGAACTTGATTTATTCAAGCACTTCATTCTCTAGTTTCTATTAATGCTGCTGCATTCCAATGTTCATTTTGTAGAATTATAGAAACTGATGCATTTTTATGTTCACTCAAGTAATATCCATCCCACCCTAGTAAGTCAATTAAGCTGGTACAATTAATCCATGGATCTGTCCACAACAAGGTAATAATACCATTTATATCACTCTTTTAATACACTTCAAGCCGATTTGTCTATGTCTGATCATATTCTTCATAGTGGATGACATGTTGTTATTGTATTGCTACTGCCACAAATTTGAGTGATAACAGTATCTGCTCAGTATCCACTTTGACCAAAGATTTTCTCTAAAATGCAGCTGCCAAATAAGTTTTAAACATGCAGTACATCTAAGTTCAACCAAAATTTTGAGACCAATACCAGCTTTCTTTTTGGGTTTTCATAGCTTTGACCAAGCTATTTTATGAGTTTTACCTGACCAAAAAAAGTCTGCACATAGACTGTCGATTTTGACCAAGCCATAGGTACATGATTTACCATTAACCAATATAAGACCATAGGATTGATGACAGTTTGAATTAGTTCAGCTCTCCCTGCCAATCGATAAGAGCTTGTTGTCCCATGTGTCAAACATATTCATAATTCTTTGAAGTTGATTCTCATAATAATGTAAATAATCTGAAGATAAAGGCACTCCAAGATACTTTACTGGTAGCCTGTGACTCTTGTAATTGAAGGATACTTAAAATAGAGTTCTTGTTCTGACAACCTGAGCTAAAATATATCTTGGTTTTCATCTGATTGATGTGTAATCCTGCTACTTAACCCATATGCATCATAATTTGCTTGATTTTATTTGTACTCTTGTCATTAGCTGTATCAAATGGCATTTTATTATCAGCATATAACAAGTGTGAAATACATGGCTATAAATTATTTATAGATGTTTTTTGTATAAAGGATAAAAATTTGTATTTTTTAGCCTTAAGGACACGGCTTCAATATTTTAACCACAATGATAAACAACAACAAAGCCATATTTTCCAAACAAGTTGGGGTCGGCTAGAGATGGTACCCGAAACCAAGTGACAAGAGTAATTTAAAGGTTATAATAATAACAAGGGGGAATTAATTTAAAGAACAAAGATTTGTATATTTTTTGCCTCAAGGACACAACCTCAATATTTTTACTAGAAAGACAAACATTCTTCTATAAATTATTTATAAGGACAAACATTTTTCAAAATTATTCATAAGGACAACAAAACTGCTACCGTGCTAAAAACTGATACCTAAAAACTGCTACCGATAACTACAAACTGATACCTAAAAACTGCTATCAATAACTAAAAACTGATACCTACAGAAAGTTGTCCTTCAGGATAAAATATTGAAGGTCTGTCCTTGAGGCTAAAAAGCTGTGAAATTTTGTCCTTGACAATAATTTTCTGTAATAACAATAGCAATAGCAATAATACAATAAAGTCAAATAAGTAAATTAGTAATAATAGCGACTAAGTAAAAAAATAAAAATAAAGATAGAAATACAAATGTATAATAATAATAATAATAACAATAACAATAATAAATAAATAAAACGATCAAAGACCAAACGCTACGGCTTAGACTTCTTTCCTTAATCCTATAATCTAGAACTTATAAAACTCATAGCTCATGGTTCTGGTACGCGGATCGTTAATTTCCATGCGCCCCTATCCGTTATCAGTTCTTCGGATATATTCCAACCCTTCATGTCCCTTTTAACTACTTCCTCCCACTCTACCTCTCTTTGAGCAAACCCTTCATGTCCAAACCATCTTAAGCGATGTTGAATTAGCTTCTCCTTAATTGGTGCTACTCCAAGTTTTCCACGCATATCATCATTTCTAATTCGGTTTCTTCTTGTATGATCGCAACTCCATCGCAGCATACGTATCTCTGCTACGTTTATCTTCTAGACGTGTTGGTTTTTAGTAGGCCAACATTCTGCACCATATAACATTGCATGCCTAATTACGTTCTATAGAACTTTCCTTTAAGCTTCTGTGGGACTTTCTTATCACAGAGAATGTCAGATGTTTGTCGCCACTTCATCCATCCCGCTCGAATTATAAAACTAACATCTTCTTCATTCTCACCATTACACTGCAACGTTGATCCCAAATATCGAAAGGATTTCTTTTTAGGAACTATTTGTCCGGCCAGAATGACATCTCCATTCTCTGATCTGACACCGCTGAACTTGCACTTCATATACTCTGTTTTAGTTCTACTAAGCCTAAATCCTTTAGATTCTAAAGTCTGTCTCCACAGGTCAAGTTGTCTATCAACCCCAATCCTGCTATCATCAATTAGCATAACATCATCAGCAAATAGCATACACCAAGGAATCTCTCTTTGTATACCCTTCGTAACTTCATCCATCATTAGGGTAAAAATGTAGGGACTCAAAGCTGACCCTTGATGTAATCCTATGTTAATGGGAAAGTCACTGGTTACATCATCGCATGCTCTGACACTAGTCACAACATCATTGTACATATCCTTGATAAGGGTAATATACTTTGTTGGGACTCTTCTTTTTCAGAGCCCACCACATCACCTCTCGTGGTACTTTGTCATAAGCTTTCTCCAAATCGATATAAATCATGTGTAAATCCTTTTTTTACTCCTTAAACCTCTCCATAAGTTGTCTTATCAAGAAAATAGCCTCCGTGGTCGACCTCCCAAGCATGAAACCAAATTGGTTTTTTGAAACGCTTGTCATTCTTCTTAATCGATGTTCGATAACTCTCTCCCAGAGCTTCATCGTATGACTCATAAGTTTAATTCCTCTGTAGTTTGTGCAACTTTGGATATCTCATTTATTCTTAAAAATTGGAACTAGAATGCTTCTCCTCCGCTCATCTGGCATCTTGTTTGATTTGAAAATATTATCGAACAACTTAGTCAGCCAGGCTATCCCCGCATCCCCAAGACATCTCCGCACCTCAATGGGGATGCCATCAGGCCCCAATGCCTTACCTACTTTCATCCGTTTTAGCGCCTTCTTTACTTCGGATTCTTGAATTCTACGAACAAAATGCCTACTGGTGTCATCAAAAGAGTCGTCTATCTCGATCGTAGTGCTATCACCTTCTTCATTAAATAGTTTGTTGAAGTAATCTCTCAGTCTATTTTTTATCTCATCGTCCTTAACTAAAAGTCTATTATTAGCATCTTTGATGCATTTAACTTGACTGAAGTCTCTTGTCTTCCTTCCACGGAGTTAAGCTATCCTATAGACGTCTTTTTCACCCTCCTTCGTACTTAGCTTATGATACAAGTCTTCATACGCCCGAGATTCTTCCAAAATTAATGGCAAGGACAAACATTCTCACAAAATTAGTCATAAGGACAAACTGTCAAAATTATCAACCACCATTAGTCCCACCACCTTCCACCGCCATCACGTACACCATCAGCCTCGTCACCACCTGCGACCATAATATGCTACCGATAACTATTAACATAAAGACTGATACTTAAAAACTGCTACCGGTAACTAAAAATTGTTACCTAAAAGCTACTACCTAAAAAATGATACCTAAAATTGCTATCGATAATTACTAACAGCTGATGCTCAAATAAACCACCCACAATCTTTTGGGTTCTTTTATCAAATTCTATGACCATTATCTAAGTTTATAGTTCATTCTTGTACAAACATTTCAATCATAACAATCATCCTTGTAAAAAATCAGTTCATCATCATATTTAAAGCACAAATAGATCACCCATAATCAACATCTATCAAGCTCATGAAATTATATCATTATCTCATATAATGATGCTTTGACTCAAGCATCTCTATTTTCGATGCAAGCTAGATTGAGTGGTTCCACTCAAGCATAAGCATGGATTCCATTCAACTAAGGTAGTGTGCACAATGATGAGTGCGACATCGGTTCATCTCTACGTAAAAAAACGGTTTTTACAAAAATGATACCTATTGTCACTAAAACTGATACCTAAAACTGATCTTCAAATTAATAGTAAAACTAATACTCAAACAAAATTCATTAAATATTTGATACTAACGGAACACTATTTCAACTCATTGATTATCATATTTACTATGTAACAATTTTATTTTTTTATATAATCAAACAAACAAAACAGTAAAAAACTTCTACGCTATTATTTTAAAAAATGATTCTCAGAAAAAAAATGGTACCTAAAAACTGATCCTCACTAAAATCAACACAACAATATATTATCAATCAAACCAATATGAATGCAAAAAAATAAAATAACAACTAAAAGATGTTCGTTTCAAAATGTGAATTTATTACAGTATAATAATTTTGTAATACAACAAAAATCACAAACTCAGAAATAACAATTATTTTCCAAAATGATACTTACAAACTGGAAAACTGATACCACTTCTTCTCCCAAAATTCTTCCATGTCTTGCTCTTCTTTTTCCCCAACTTCTTCTTCTTCGAGTTGTTTCTTCTAAAACACCACTTCATCATGACGTCCCTGTCACCGGAGCTATCATTTTTCCATCATCAGATGACTTTAAATCGAGCTACTTCAAAACCCTAGCCATTGCCATTCACCGTTGATCCAACCACCCTCGCCGCCAACGCCATCACAACAACCGCCCTCGTCGACAACGCCGTCTAAACTTGACGTTGCTCCAGACTCATTTGCGTATTTGTCCTAGTCGTTATTTTTTTGTCTTGCATCCGAATTGAAATTCAAAAATTGTCCTTCACGCTAAAATAATGAAGGTCGGTCCTTGAAACTAAAATGCTGAGAAATTTTGTCCTTGACACTATTTGTCTATTATTTATAATGGTGTTTTCTTTACATCTTGTAGTAGATTCTAGTTGTAGGGATAGGTATTCCATAGCTACATAAGAAGATAAGGGGATAAAGGATTTCCTTGTCTTATACCCCTATTTGATGCAAAATAACCATATGGTATTTGTTATCCCGCCTTTTGGCAAGGCCTTGACACCAAGAACTTAAATGGAAACCGAGGATAGTTCGTCCTGGAGATCGTTAATACACAAGTCTACTATGGATATCGGTAAATTTTGTCCGAGTACAGATTGAGCTACAATTGATATGAGAAGACTAGAAAAGTTATAAAAGACTACGTTTTGAATTCAAGTCAACCGAGTTCGTATGCTCAAGATATGATCAATGCAATTTCAAGCAATCACCTTGTTCGTATCCATTCACTGCTGTGCAGTTAATGTGCTCGGTAGATTCGAAGCGGTGAAGGTGCAAAAAGTCATAGCGGAGATACAATGAGAATATAGCCGGATATAGTGGATGGCTCTAAAATAGCATATAAAACTCGTACTTAATGTTTTTACAAATATATAAATGGTAATTAAATGAAAATTTATCATTCAATTGAATTATAAACAATACATAAATAATTTTAAATAAAAACATGTGCGAATATACTTTAAATAAACGAAAAACTGTTGTATAACATAATTGAATTTGGTAGAATATTGGAGTATTTTCATTTCTAAAAATATATTAAAAATTAAATCAAATAAATTAGTTTCATAATTTTATAATGTATAAACGCAATTTTTCAATTCATTTTATTAAAAATATATATAGCGGAATATAGCGGAAATAACGGGATATAGCGGAAATAGCGGGGTTAAAGCGGAAAGGCTATTTTCTAGGGCTATACGGAAAAATCGTAGCGATAGAAATCCGCTATAAGATATAGCGGGATTGTAGTGGGGTAATAGCGGGGCATTAACTACACAGATTCACTGAAAGGCCTTGTTCATATCCATCACGCATCCATCTGTTCGTATCTATCATTTCACATCCATCTGTTCGTATCCATCACGCTCTCATCTGTTCGTATCCATCACGCATCCATCTGTTCGTATCTATCACGCATCCATCTGTTCGTATCCATCATTTCACATCCATATGTTCGTATCCATCGCCATGCAACCGTCCTGTTCGTATCCATCGAAAACATAGCACGAACAGTGCAACAACGATCGATGTGAACAGTGCAACAATGGATCGATACAAACAGTGCAACAGCGATCGATACGAACAGAACAATCGATCGATATGAACAGTGCAACAATTGATCGATACGAACAGTGCAACAACGATCGATACGAGCAGAACAATCGGTCGTTACGAACAGTGCAACAACGATCGATATCAACAGTGCAACAATTGATCGATACGAACAGTGCAACAACGATCGATACAAACAATACAACAATGATCGATACGAATAGAACAATCGATCGATGCGAACAAGGTAGAGGTGATCGACGCGAAGAAGTTACACTCGCATGAAAAGTGGATCGATCCGAGGAGTTAGTGCCACATCAATTGCAGGCACGTGTCTGGATTGATACGAATAGATCGATACGAAGAGGATAGATACGAACTAAACAGCCTATATAAAACCTGAATTTGCATCGATCATAACTCATGATCTACAAGTTCAAATGCTACCAAATTTTCACAGGAGCTTACGTACAACCTAAAGAATGTTCCTGCTCAATTTCAACTCGATTGGGACAAATCTTAATCGATACGAAATTGGTCTGTATCGATCACGGACTGAGTGCAAATTACATAGGATCGATCGCGTGCGCCCACACACGTGCCAAAAGAGGTCTTCAGAGATCTGAGCGAGATATTTGCAGCCTACACCTATAAATAGTATCCCAAAGCCTACAGAAAATGGACTTTTGATTTTGAGACGTCCAGACTCTGTCGAAATCACCATTGTACTCAAACTTCACTGCTTTACTCGAAAATTAATGCTGTAATCTACTGTAACCAATGAGCAAAGTCAATAAAAGATTATCTTCTGGAAGTGGATGTAGGCTGGAGATAGCCGAACCACTATAAATTTTGTGTCTCTGTGTACTTCTTTCCATTTTAAGTTTGTTATTCTTCATTTTTATCCTCTACATTATTTAGACTTGTAATTTGTAATCATATACTGCCGATATATGTTCATACACTGAGGCTTTCACGATATTTTGGGTTTGTGATCAATTTTGGCGCAAACACTTTGGTGCTTTTACTGAGAGCTGAACTCAGAGATTCTACCGCTTGGATATTGGATTTGAAGGCTTAAGGATTCAGATCTAAAAAGTTATGACAAGGCAATTAAGTAGAAGATAAAGAGCATAAAGGAGCCAACAAGGGGGAAGTCAAGTGGCCTCTTTTGGAGCTGGAGCAGGACAAGCTTCGATTTACGTCACTAGGGATGAGATGGAGGATATGATGGATTCAATGCACGGAAGATTGCTGAAGAGCCAACAAGAAACGATGCAGAGCTTCTTTGAGCAAATGAGAGCAGTCGGAGCACAGAACCTTGGACTGGCTACGGTTGATGCCAACATAGGACAAGGAGCTAAAGTTACAGATAACGTTGGAGGTCAAATCGAAGATCAAAACGCAGAGCATGAAGGCAATCAATAAGGACCTAGGGGCAGGCTCTCGGGATCTGACGTTGGAAGACCCATAGACGGAGCTCAGCAGGCTAGAGCCAACGCCAACTGGAATGAGCCACATGAAGAATATTACCCATAATACCCTTTGGGACATGGGGGGCAGGATGGAAACATGCTAAGGAGACAACCCCTGGATGGAGGCAAACAAATGGCTGGATTAGTGTGACGGATTATGAGGGAAGGATTGCCGAGCGGAGGCTTAGAGCAAGTTAGTCGGAGTCTGTTCACTCCGAATATCAGAAATGCAAGGAATCCTCCGAAATTCAAATTACACGCTAGAAGCTTATGATGGAAAATCAGACCAGACCATGCATATTACCAGATATATCAGGCATATGGAAGTGTTGTGGGCATCCGAGGAAGTGATGACACAATGTTTTCCTCTATATTTACAGATTTGGCTGCACTTTGGTTCAGGCAGCTAGAGAATAGATCAATCAGAACATGGGGCGAGCTAGTGGAACGCTCATGAGGCAGTTTAGGGTCTATGTGATGCGACCTAAGAGTGTGATGACCTTAGTGTCGATGAAACAGAGGATCAGAGAGTCCATAAGAGATTTTCTATTACGATTCAATACAACGGTCGCTTCAGTTGATCGTCCGGATCCATCGATGATTTTGATGGCGGTGGTAGCAAGGGTTGTAGAAAGCACAATTCAAGGATTCACTGGCAAGAGACCCGTCACAAGTCCTTGGAGAATTCTATCTTGAAGCTGAAAGATTCATTCAGCTAGAGGATTCACGCGCCGAGAGGTAGGAAATAAACGATGTGCAAGGCGAAGGAACCTCCAAGGAACAACGTGAAACATATAAAGGAAGCGAAGACAGGATGATAGATACGATGATCCTGACAAACGGAAGAAATTCCAAGAACCTGGATTCAAACAATAACGCTGACTTGACGACAAACCTAGAATGAATTTACACGGAGACTCGGGGGCAGCTCCCCTATCAGAAACTACCTAGGAGAGATCCCACAGAATGGGAACGTAGAAGTGGAAAGTACTCCCTATTCCATGAGCTAGAAGGGCATACTATCGATGAGTGTCGCCATCTGAAGGATGAGGTGGAAGAGCATGTCAGAAGTGGTAGATTGCCACAATATGTGAGAGATCGGACAATGGCCGTAGGATCTGAGCAGCTACCGCTTGCACCCAACAGAACTAATCCTGGATCAGGATCACGACTCGTCATCAATTGATCATGATGGCAATGGCCAAGTTCAGGGCTTGAACTTTGGTCGATTACATAAATTTCTTAGATTTGATTTCAAAATAAAACGACTATTCCACTTGCACATGTAAGGGAACCGAAGAAATCCGCAGGCGTGCTCTGAGATGGCACTAGACCGCTCTGTCCGGGGAGGCAGTATTTAATTTTTCCTTTGTTTGCGATTGAACATTTGGAATTTGAATTTAATAAATAAACTTGAATTTCATAAAATATACCTTTGACCAAAAAGTTAAAGGATGAATATTGAAAGTCGATTTGAAATTGATCGCTTTATGACCTTACTTGGAGAGACGGGGTCCGGAGTGCAAGAAGTGAGTTGCTTCGCCGGAGGGCGACATGATCAACTCACTTAACGGCGTTTCCCATTCACCGGAGAGTGATTGGATCGGGGTTCGATAAGAGCCCAAAGTGGCTACAATCGGCCAAGGATTTAGGCAATGACATCGCTTAATGTTCAAGGACGCTGAACCGGAGTGCAGCGGTGCCACCGCTTCGCCAGAGAGCGACAGGATCGGCTCACTCGACGCTGTTTTCCCTTCACCGGAGAGCGACAGGATGTGATCCAGCAAGAGCCCGGAGAGGCTATGATCGGTCTAGAAGGACTAAGACATCGCTATATACCCTCGATGGGGCCAAAGTGCAAGGGATAGAAAGCAACACCGGAGCGCGACAAGATCTTTCTATTCGATCATTAAGTTTGGAATGGACTTAGCAAGAGTCCGATGTGGCCGTCAATGGTCCAGAGAGGCCATAGGATTCGATTACTGGCTTCCATAAGTTGAAATGGATACCGATTCGGCTTCGAAGAGCTAAAAGATTTGAACAAAGGCCCGTAACGATCTCAAATTTGAGTATCGACCCCAAGGGTCACAGATTTAATCACTGATTATTGAATAAGGATGGATTAAAACTCGGTTAACGGGTTTGAATGATCAAGAAATTGACTAAGGATCTGGTTACTGGATTTGGAATTGGATATCGGCTTCGAACAGCCACGAACTTGATTGAGGATACTATATCTATGGATAGAACATGGACTCACAACATTAGATTTGAAGCTATTCAAAACACGCATTTTACCAAAAGACATGTATTGGGGGTAAATGTTATCCCGCCTTTTGGCAAGGCCGTGACACTAAAAATTTGACTGGAAACCGAGGATAGTTCGTCCCGAAGATCGTTAATACACAAGTCTACTATGGATATCGGTAAGTTTTGTTCGAGTTCGGATTGAGTTACGATTGATATGACAAGACCGGAAAAGCTATAAAAGACTACGTTTCGAATTTCAAGTCAATCGGAGTTCGTATGCTCAAGATATGATCGATGCAATTTCAAGCAATCACCTTATTCGTATCCATCACACATCCATCTGTTCGTATCCATCACGCATCCATCTGTTCGTATCCATCACGCATCCATCTGCTCGTATCCATCATTTCGCATCCATCTGTTCGTATCCATCACGCACTCTTCTGTTCGTATCCATCACACATATCTGTTCGTGTCCATCACACATCCATCTGTTCGTATCCATCATTTCGCATCCATCTGTTCGGATCCATCGCCATGCAACCGTCCTGTTCGTATCCATCGAAAACACAGCACGAACAGTGCAACAACGATCGATGCGAACAGTGCAACAATTGATCGATACGAACAGTGCAACAACGATCGATACGAACAGAACAATTGAGCGATACGAACAGTGCAACAATTGATTGATACGAACAGTGCATCAACGATCGATACGAACAGTGCAACAACGATCGATACGAATAGAACAATCGATCGATATGAACATTGCAACAACGATCGATACGAACAGAACAATCGTTCAATACGAACGGTATGACAACGATCGATACGAACGGATCAATCGATCGATGCGAACAAGGTAGAGGTGATCGATGCGAACATGTTACACTCCAATGAAAGACTTAGTCACTCAGCAAGAAAAGTGAATCGATCTGACGAGTTATTGCCACGTCAAGTTGCAGGCACGTGCCCAGATCGATACGAATTGTTTGCGCCAAAATTGGTCACAAACACCCGATATCGTGAAAGCACCTGTTCGCAGTCGCAAGTCACACAAATCAGCAATAATCAATATTGAACTCGGATCTAAGCAATAACAATCAGAGTAATTCAGCAATCACAATCACAAACACATGATTTATAGTGGTTCGGCGATCTTGCCTACGTCCACTTTGAAGTTTTCTCTCTTTATTGATTATTCTCTTGATGATTACAGTGGTTACAACAAGTTACAATGGATTATAGCTTTGAAACTCGAATGGAACAACGATGATAAGGTGTAGAATTGAATCTGGTAGAGTCTTGGCGCTTCAGAATTCCGATCCCCTTTCCTGAATGACCTGGGGCTCTATTTATAGGCGTAGAAGGCTAATATTTCGCCTAAAATCCGAGGAGACCACTTTTGGCACGTGAGGGGGCCCATACGGCCGAATTCTGGAGGTCCGGGCCCACTTTGGGATCGATTCGACTCTTGGTTCGAATCGATCAAGAAAGTGTCCAATCGAGATGAAATTTGGTGTGGGCATTCTTCAACATGTAAGCAAACTCCTGTAAAAATTTCATGGCATTTGGACTTGTAGATCTCGAGTTATGATCGATTCAAGATTGCATTTTCGGTTGTCATGATAGGGTCGAATCGATCAGGGTCGAATCGATAGGGTCGAATCGATTGGGTCGAATCGATCAGGGTCGAATCGATCAGGGTCGAATCGATAGGGTCGAATTGAGAGGGTCGAATCGATTAGGGTCGAATCGATAGGGTTGAATCGATCATAACTTGTGCGTGTGAACTCGGATTGACTTAAAATTTGAAACGCTGGCTTCTATAGCTTTGCTCATCATGTCTTGTCAATTGCGGCCCGATCCGGACTCGGACAAAATTCATCGATATCCATGGTTATCCTGCAATGCATGGTTGATATTCAAGAATAGTAATCATTAATTTTCAGCTGATTTTTGGGTATCTCAGCTTTGCCAAAAGTTGGGATAACACTTTGCCCCCCAAAACATGCCTTGCAGTAGGAAGGTGTGTTTTGTAATGCCTGGAGTTGGATGTTCATATCCTGTTAATGTCCTGCAAAGGAATTTACAGTTTATGTGACCTCAAATGACGACCGTTCGGGATCGAGATATTTGAGATGAAGTGCGACCGTTCATGATCAAGCGCCTAACTTCAAATGACGATCATTCGGGATCGAGCCATTTGAGGAGAAGTGTGACCGTGCGCGGTTAAGTGGCGAACCTCAAATGACGACCGTTCGCGATCAAGCCATTTGAGATGAGATGAGTTGTGCCGTTCGGGGGGAGTCTTGCCTGTTCGAGGCGAGTTGTGCCTGTTCGAGGCGAGTTGTGACCGTTCACGATCGTGTGCCGTTCGAGGCGTTTTTGTGACCGTTCGAGGTCGGGTGCCGTTCGTGGCGAGTTGTAACTGTTCGAAGTCGAGTGCCGTTCGTGGCGAGTGGTTACTGTTCGAAGTCGGGTGCCGTTCGAGGCGAGTTGTGACTGTTCGAAGTCGGGTGCCGTTCGAGGCGAGTTGTGTGCCCGGGAGGGCTTGGTATTATCGATACCAGGCTCACGTTCGCGTGGGTCCCTGGATCGTTTGTCAGGACGGTTTATCGCCATCTCAGAGCATGCCTAAGGACCATTCGTGACCCCGTACATGTGTAAGTAGCTTAGCCATTTCAGAATTATCAGGATCAAATATCTATTCAACAGATGAATTTTAAAACAGAAATGTCCAAACAAACCAAGTTCAAATGTCCAAATCAACACGAAACAAAAAGCAAAGTAAAGATGTTAAAGTGTAAGTTCCCACTACGAAACAGTCAATGATCATTCAGAGCATGCCTGAGGAGCGTTCGCGATCTCGTACATGTGTAAATGATTTAATTGTGTTAGTGGAAGCTTGCGACTTGTTCATCGTTATTTTAATTAATTGATAAACAAACGATGTCCTTGTTCAAGGTTGCCCCTAGCTGATGTAGACGGTGGCCGCTCTAGCTCCGCCGCTGAAGCTCGCCTCCTCACATATTGAAGGAGCATACCGTTCCTGATATGCCCTTCCACCTCGTCCTTCAGATGCCTACAATCATTAGTGTTATGACAATTTCATTCATGAAATACACAAAACTTATCTGATCTCCTTTCGTCAGAAGTTGGATCCTTTCGCATCGGTCTACGATAGGGAACCTGCTCTTCGGTATCCTGATAAATCCGCTCCAAACTCTCAGTCAGCTCGGTGTAAGTAGTGAATCGCGACTCCCTTCGTTGTCGCTTTGACCTGTCATTATAATCCTCATCCTTTCGTTTTCCTTTATCCTTGCCCGAGTCCTTTTCCAAAGGCTTTTTGTCTTTAAGCACATAAACTTCTATTCCCTCTCCTTCTTCTCTTTCTGCATTCGCATCCTCTAATCGTAAAAACTTTTCTGCCTCGTTGTAGAATTCCTCTGGATCCATGGGTGGATCTTTAGTCAATGAATTTTTGAACTCTGTGCCGTCAACTACTCCGGACACAGCTGTCATCACCATCATAGATGGATCTGCTCGATCCACCGAAGCTGCTGCTGCATTGAATCGCGCTAGATAACTCCTCAAGGTCTCTCCGGCTTTTTGCTTTAGGGTTGCCAAAGTCATCACATTCTTGGGTCTTGTAATGTGAACCCTGAATTGCCTCATAAATCTCTCAACTAAACCATTCCACGTTCCGATGGATCCATTCTCCAATTGTCTAAACCATAATGCTGCAACATCCGCCAAGTACAATGGAAAGCACCGGGCCATAACCTCCTTTGATGCCCCCAGCACTCCATATGCCTCATATACTTCGTTAGATGAACCGTGGGATCCGTTCTCCCGTCATACATGTCCAACGATGGTAATTTGAAATCCGGTGGGTTCCTAGCTCGTCTGATTGCTGGAGTAAAAGGACTCCTATTAACATCTTCCAAATCCTTGTTCACTAATCCGCCTCTCATGGCTCGCCTGACTATCTCTGCCAACTTGTCATTGTCTCCGAGATGCAATCTTCGGTCACCACTTTCAACCTGCCCCCCGAGTTCACGAGGGAACCCCGGAATCTGCCCCCTCGATTGAGCGTTCGCTCCTCTACTACTCCCGGGTTGCGCAGATGTTCCTCTCTCTCTCTGAAATTGGGTCAACGTTCTCCATGGGTGTGCCTCCTAATCCAGGCCCTACGCCGGATGGTCCTGCTTCGTTCTGAACTCCATCCGCTTCTCTATTCTGTGCTCCAAGTTGTCCTATCTGTTGGAACAAACTTTGGATCAGCTCCTCCTGTTTCTTCATCATCGTCTCCATCTCGTCCCTAGTGATGAAGATCGATGCTTGATTCGCTCCTAAAGAAGCCTCTTGGCTTCCTTGGTGTTCACTTCTCTCTGGCCTTCGTTTCTTACTTGTCTGTCTCGTCATGATTTCTCAAATCTGAACTTTCAAACTTTCTGAACCAACCTCTAATTGGTAGAACTCCTGAATTAGCCTTCTCGGTGAAAGCACCAAAATGTTTGCGCCAAAATTGGTCACAAACACCCGATGTCGTGAAAGCACCCGTTCGCAGTCGCAAGTCACACAAATCAGCAATAATCAATATTGAACTCAGATCTAAGCAATAACAATCAGAGTAATTCAGCAATCACAATCACAAACACATGATTTATAGTGGTTCGGCGATCTTGACTACGTCCATTTTGAAGTTTTCTCTCTTTATTGATTATTCTCTTGATGATTACAGTGGTTACAACAAATTACAATGGATTATAGCTTTGAAACTCGAATGGAACAACGATATAAGGTGTAGAATTGAATCTGGTAGAGTCTTGGCGCTTCAGAATTCTGATCCTCTTTCCTGAATGACCTGGGGCTGTATTTATAGGCGTAGAAGGCTGATATTTCGCCTAAAATCCAGGGAGACCACTTCTGCCACGTGAGGGGGCCCATACGGCCGAATTCTGGAGGTCCGGGCCCACTTTGGGATCGATTCGACCCTTGGTTCGAATCGATCAAGAAAGTGTCCAATCGAGATGAAATTTGGTGTGGACATTCTTCAACATGTAAGCAAACTCCTGTAAAAATTTCATGGCATTTGGACTTGTATATCTCGAGTTATGATCGATTCAAGATTGCATTTTCGGTTGTCATGATAGGGTCGAATCGATAGGGTCGAATCGAGAGGGTCGAATCGATCAGGGTCGAATCGATAGGGTCGAATCGATAGGGTCGAATCGATAGGGTCGAATCGAGAGGGTCGAATCGATTAGGGTCGAATCGATAGGGTCGAATCGATAGGGTCGAATCAATAGGGTTGAATCGATCATAACTTGTGCGTATGAACTCGGATTGACTTAAAATTTGAAACGCTGGCTTCTATAGCTTTGCTCATCATGTCTTGTCAATTGCGGGCCGATCCGGACTCGGACAAAATTCATCGATATCCATGGTTATCCTGCAATGCATGGTTGATATTCAAGAATAGTAATCATTAATTTTCAGCTGATTTTTGGGTATCTCAGCTTTGCCAAAAGTTGGGATAACACGAATAGATCGATACGAAGAGGATTGTTAGCACCAAAATTAGTCACTAACACCCAAATGTAAATGAAAGCGACAACTAACAGTCACTGGTGACAGATAAAGTGTGTAGAGAGTAATAATATGAAGAACGGTTAAAATTAAAATGAAAGCAGTAAAGAACAACTAGTTTTATAGTGGTTCGGCGAACTTCAGCCTACGTCCACTCTAGAAGTTTACTTTTTATTGATGTTCGAATCAATTACAGTTACAAAGTGGTAGACTGGTCTTAGTCTTAGGAAATAAAAAGTCAGAGAGCAGAAGAGAAGAAGAAGAACCCCTTTTTGAATCCCTACAAGCTGTATTTATAGACGAATTTTGAGTTGCTGGGCTTTCTGAACGGTAAAGGCCCATTAAGAATTTCCACCGACCACATTCGTCTTATGCCGAACGACTTTCCGCCGAGCCATCTTCGCCGAGCGACCCATGCCGAGCCGTCAATGCCGAGCGAGGTACGATGCCGAGCGAGGTACGATGCCTAGCGAGGTGCGAGGTGTAATGCCGAGCGAGGTGCGAGGTGCGAGGTATGAGGTATCGAGGTGCGAGGTATCGAGGTGCGAGGTATCTAGGTACGAGGTATCGAGGTGCGACTCCTTTATGCCGAGCGGCAACCAATGCCGAACCATTTCTAATGCCGAACGATTCTTTTATGCCGAGCGTGGAGTGTAGACCGAACGAAGTACTTGTGCCGTGCATTCCCTCCATTTCTTGACCAAATGACATATCCAAGTATACTTCATCCTTCGAAATCAAATCCATCATACTCCAACCTCGATAGTCGTGAAGTTAGGTTGAATCCGCCTACTTATGGCTTTGAAAAAAGACGGGTTAACACTTTGCCCCCCAAAACATGCCTTGCTAATGGAAGGTGTGTTTTGTAGTACAATAAGTTGGATGTTCGTATCCTGTTAATGACCTGCAAAGAAATTAATAGCCTTATCTGACCACGAATGACGATCGTTGGGGATCGTATGTCATTCGGGGTGGTATGTGACCGTTCGAGTCCAAGTGTCGTTCGCGGCGAATTGTGACCGTTCGCGGTCGGGTGCCGTTGGAGGTAAGTTATGATCGTTCGTGATCTGGGGCCATTCGAGGCGAGTTGTGACCGTTCGCGGTCGGGTGCCGTTCGAGATGAGTTGTGTGTGCCCGGAGGGGACTTAGTATCATTAATGTCAGATTTCACGTTCGAGTGAGTTTTTGAACTGTTTGTCGTGGCGGTTTATCGCCATCTCAGAGCATGCCTAAGGACCATTCGCGACCCCATACATGTGTAAGTGGCTTAGCCGTCGTGGAATCACAAACAACAGCTTTTCATTCAAAATAAGTCTTTCAACGGAAATGTTAACTAAATCAAGTCCAAACATGAGAAATGGAAAATAAAAGCAAAACAGGGACGTCCAAGTGCAAACACCTACATTGATGCGATTTATAGTCGTATCAGAGCATGCCTGAGGATCATTCGCGGTCCTGTACATGTGTAAATGACTTAATCGCGTTGGTGTGGAGTTTGCCACTTATTCATCATTATTTCAATCAGCTGATGACAAACTGGCGCCCCGATCCCGAGCCGTTCCTAATTGGTGTAGGTGGTGGCAGCTCTCGTTCCACCGTCGTTGTTCCCCTTCTCACATATTGTGATAGCAAACCATTCCGGATATGTCTCTCAACCTCATCCTTCAAGTGCCTGCAGTCATTCGTGCTATGACCGTTCAGTTCGTGTAATAAACAATACTTGTCTGACCTTTTTTCATTGCTGGTCGGATCCCTTCTCATTGGCCTCCGATAGGGAATCTGCCTCCTAGTGTCTTGGTAAATTCATTCCAAAATCTCGTTCAGCTCTGAATAAGAGGTGAATCTCGGTTCCTTTCGTGGTCGCGTTGGTCCATCGTCGTCATCCCTGGCCTTCCGTTTCCCTTTATCAGTTCTTGAATCCTTTTTAGGAGGATTTTCGCCCTTGACTGCATAAACATCATCTCCTTCTCCTTCCTCTCTCTCAGCATTTGCATCCTCTAATCGTAAAAATCCTTCGGCCTCATGATAAAACTCCCCTAGATCCATAGGTGGATCCTTTATCAGTGAATTTTTGAACTCTGTTCCATTAGTTATGCCAAATACAGCTGCCATTAAAACCATGCATGGATCTGGTCGATCCACCGATGCTGCCGCTGCATTGAATCGCGTTAGAAAGCTCCTCAAAGATTCCCCGGTCCTCTGCTTTAGAGTTAGCAAACTCATCACATTCTTAGGTCTCGAAATGTGAACTCTGAACTGCCTCATAAACTTCTCAGTCAACTCAGTAAACGTTCCAATGGATCCACTCTCCAATTGTCTAAACCATAGTGCTGCTATGTCTGTCAGATACAATGGGAAGCATCGGGTCATGACTTCCTTTGACGCCCCTAGCACTTCCATATGCCTCATATACTTTGTAAGATGAACCGTAGGATCCGTCCTCCCATTATACATCTCCACTGATGGTAGCTTAAAATCTGGTGGGTTCCTAGCTCGCCTGATAGTAGGAGTAAAGGGACTCCTATTCACATCCTCCAAGTCTTTGTTTACCAATCCACCTCTCATAGCTCGTCTAACCATCTCCGCCAGTCTGTCGTTGTCACCAAGCTGTAATCCTTGTCCGCTTCCTCTGGTCTACCCCCCGAGTTGATGAGGGAATTCTGGCACATACTCCTCATCTCGTACTCCTGCACTCCTATTGGTGTCGGGTTGGACAGCGTTATCTGGTATCCCTCCATGAATTGGTTCAGCATTCCCTGGTGGTATGCCCCCGAGTCTAGATCCATCCGGATTGATAGCCGTCTGCTAATTGGGTGCTGCCCCCTGTTGAGCTATTCCCTCTGCTTGCTGGTTGAGCGCTTCTGATCCAGCTCCACGGACCCGAGCTCCTGCATTTCCTGCCTGTGTAAATTGTCTGAGAAGAGCCTGCAACATCTCCTTTTGTCTTTTCAACATTGCTTCCATCTCGTCTCTGGTGATGTAGATGGATGCTTGACCTGCTCCAGCTCCAGAGGAAGCCTCTTGACTTCCCTCCTGATTGCTCCTTTCTGTCACTTGCTTTCTTGTTGATGGCCTAGCCATTGCTTTCTAGAGTCCAAGTTCCTAGCTCCAAAATCCATGAGTGTTTGCCTTCTCAGTGAAAGCACCAAAATATTAGCACCAAAATTGGTCACTAGCAGCCGAATGTAAATGAAAGCACCAACTAACAGTCACTGATAACAGATAAAGTGTGTGTAGAGAGTAATAATATGAATAACAGTTAAAATTAAAATGAAAGCAGTAAAGAACAACAAGTTTTATAGTGGTTCGGCTAACTTCGGCTTACATCCACTCTAGAAGTTTTTTTATATTGATGTTCGAATCAATTACAGTTACAAAATGGTAGACTTGCCTTAGTCTTAGGAAATAAAAAGTCAGAGAACGGAAGAGAAGAAGAAGACCCCCCCCCTTCTGAAGCCCTACAAGCTGTATTTATAGGCGAATTTTGAGTTGCTGGGCTTTCTGAACGGTAAAGGCCCATTAAGAATTTCCACCGAGCCACATTCGTCTTATGTCTAACGACTTTCCACCGAGCCATCTTCGCCGAGCGACTCATGCCGAGCCGCCAATGCCGAGCGAGGTGCGAGGTGCAATGCCAAGCGAGGTGCGAGGTGTCGAGGTGCGAGGTGTCGAGGTGCGAGGTATCGAGGTGCGAGGTATCGAGGTATCGAGGTGCGAGGTATCGATGTGCGAGGTATCGAGTGCGAGGTATCGAGGTGCGAAGTATCGAGGTACGAGGTATCGAGGTGCGACTCCTTTATGCCGAGCGGCAACCAATGCCGAGCCATTTCTAATGCCGAACGATTCTTTTATGCCGAGCGGGGAGTGTAAACCGAACGAAGTACTTGTGTCGTGCGTTCCCTCCATTTCTTGATCAAATGAAATATCCAAGTAAACTTCAACATTCGAACCAAATCTATCATACTCCAACCTCGATAGTCGTGAAGTTAGTTAGGTAGAATCCGCCTACTTATGGCTTTGACAAAAGGCGGGTTAATAAGGATCGATACGAACTAAACAATATACATAAAACCCGAATTTGCATCAATCATAACTCACGATATACGAGTCTAAATGCTACCAAATTTTCACAGGAGCTTACGTACAACCTAAAGAATGTTCCTGCTCAATTTCGACTCGATTGGGCCAAATTTTGAGTGATACGAAATTGGTTCGTATCGATCATGAACCGAGTGCAAATTACATGGGATCGATCGCGTGGGCCCTTACACGTGCCAGAAGAGGTCTTCAGAGATCTGAGCGAGATATTTGCAGCCTACGCCTATAAATAGCATCCCAAAGCCTACAGAAAGGGGACTTTTGATTCTGAAACGTTCAGACTCTGCCGAAATCACCATTGTACTCAAACTTCATTGCTTTACTCGAAAATTAATGATGTAATCTACTGTAACCAGCGAGCAAAGTCAATAAAAGATTATTTTTGGAAGTGGACATAGGCCAGAGATAGCCGAACTATTATAAATCTTGTGTCTCTGTCTACTTCTTTTCATTTTAAGTTTGTTATTCTTCATTTTTATCCTCTACTTATTTAGATCTGTAATCATATACCGCTGATCCGTGTTCATACACTGGAGCTTTCACGATATTTGGGGTTTGTGACCAATTTTGGCACAAACAGTATTCCATTAACAAGTACAGAAAAAAATAGGGGATGAAATACATTTTTCTATAATGTGCACAAACCGAGATGAAAATTGCATTCTCTCTAACATATGGCATATAAAATGTCTATTTGATTTATCATATGTTTTTTGTAGATCAACCTTAACGTAAAACTTCTTAATGCCTTTTTATTTTATTATCTCATTGGCAAATAATATATTTTCTACAATATTCCTTCCTAGAATGAATGCAGATTGAGCTTATGAGATTAAAAAGAGCATAAGGCCCTTAAGTCTGTTGCATATAACTATAGCTCATATTTTATAAAGAACATTACAATAGATTATAGGCCTGTAGTCGGATATTTGTGAGGGTTTATCTATCTTTGGTACCAAAGTAATGAAAGTATGGTTTAAACTTTCAGATAAATCTACTGTAATATATAAAATAAATTAGCAGCAGTAGTCAACTCATCTTTGATTAAGTCCCAATGTAATTTGTAGAACTTTGATGTGAACCCATCTGGACCTGATGGCTTTTCATCTTTAATAGAATGCACTACATCTCTAAACTCTTATTGAGTGACAGCTTATGGAAGAAATTGGGACCCCGGTTCATTAATATGTGATCCGCGGTTGATGGCCTCTGGTCATTGCAGTTGTTGAATGTCTCCATTGTATAAATCTTGATATTATTGCACTTGTTGTATTTTTGATGCATCATGTATCAATTTTCATCTCTCATCACATAAACCTGAAGTTTTGTTTTTGCTTGTTATTTTAGACATTTTAGCGTAAAAAAATCTGGAATTTGAATCTCCTTCAGCGAGCCAATTTATTTTAGATTGTTGTCGATTGTGCACATATTTAGCATGCATTTGTTGCTTAAGTAAATTCTCAGCATTCAAAAGGTCCTCACACAATAAAACGTCTTCGGGTGGTTATCTGCTTGTAGTAATTTATCATTGTATTGTTCCTCCAAAGCAAATAAGTTGGTAGAGTCCTTTTCTCTTGTTATATTCCAGTCCTTCAAATTTGCTTTACTCTTCTAAGTTTAATCATTATTTTTTCAATATCAGTACTCCATGATGAATCTGATAGGACTGAGGCCATTTGATCTTCATAGCCATCAATCATGTGCCAACCGTTGACATATCTGAACGGAATACCCTTGGCTTTATCACTTATGTATGCAGTTTAATGATGGGAATGTGATCACTTAAGGCAGATAAAGTGGCAGTGACATTAAAATCTTGAAAGTGTTGTTGGAATAAGTCATTGGTTAGAACCTTTTCAATATGTATGGCCACTCTTCTTCTTCAAGTGTACTGAAAACCATGTATGGTAGATTTAGCTAGGCCAGATGCAAGTAGGCAGTTTGTGAACCCTCTGAGATGCGAAAAAAGGGATAGGTTGTCCTCTCTTTTTGTCATTAGGGTTCAGTACATTACTACCATCCCCATGAGAAGCCAAGCCTTATCTGCTACACTTGCAAGGTTAGTCAACTGTTGCCATAAAACCGCATATCTGAAAACACATTACTTGCATACATAGTAATTAGATAATCACATATCCACCCAAATTTTCCAATCTACATGTAATATGTAGGGTGGATTGGTGAATAACAGTTAATTTCCAAGTATTTTTGTCCCGTAGTACCATAGTTCTACCTTTTGGTCCACATTCATTGTTATGGATAAATTCCCAATTTTGGTCCATTTTACATAATAATGAATCCATTTTACTAGTTGCTAATTTATTTTCCAATAAACCAATAATAATTGGTTTACAGGATTTTAGATGGAATAACACCGAATTCATTTTGGAATCAGTGTTAATCCCTCGTACGTTCCAGGATATAAATATCGTTTACCTTTTTCGCTAGCCCTGGTGCTTCTTTTAGAGGGCTCGTTCATAGTTGTTGTTGATGATGCACTTGCCTTGACTTTTTCTGATATTGAGGATTTTTTGAAACATATTTTTCATGTAAAAAATCTAGAACAGATTCTGAGGGTATTTCAGTGATATGCTCTGCCACATTCTGAATAATTTCTGGTTCTTGAACAAAAGCTTCCTATGCTTGTATAAAATTCTCTCTCTCTGTTGAATTCTTGAATTATCATCATCATAATCGGAAGACAATAGTTGAAACCTATTGTAACATCCCCTTCTTGGAGGTCCAAAAGTAACGGCTGCAGATGCTGCAGTCCTCCATAGTTATTAATCATTGGCGATCAAATACGGCAGTGTTAGATATATTAATAGACATATCATAAGAATATGGAAAATTTAACAAATTAAGACACATTTTCACATTCCATTTAAAACTTTTCATGTTCATTACATAATTCGTAAATGGTAGCCACGTTTAGAAAAATATAGTTATTACACATACGCCAAGAGCGACATATGAAGATGCCCCCTTGGTTGATCAGAGTATATAATATGGCTAATAAGTTCGCCTTTACATCCAAATTACACAATGGAAAAAGATAACTCTAAATGACTAACTGCCTACTGCACACCTCCGGTAGCTTTATTTGTCTAAGAAGAGAATCTGAAAATCCTAAACTTCAAACTACTTAAAATCAATTGGATAACCGAGAATTTAACGGGAAAACAAAAACTTTGAGTCAGACATAAAATCTGAAATGAATAATAATCTAATATCTCATTCCATTTAGATATCCAATAAAACCACGTCGCTTAGCGGAACGGGTTTTCCTTTCACTAATATCCTAAAACCCTTTTATAAAACCATATAATGTGCTCCTGCACCACAATGGCTAAAACATAGCATTTCAAAATATTATGATGATATACATATATAAACATTTTATATATCTCATCTCCAGTTTAATTGACTACTTATCATATTTATAGTTTTTAGGGTTACTATTAACCTGTTAGTTTTCATGTGTTTACCAATAACCTTTTTATAATTCATGGACATCCTGTCATATTTCATAGTTTTCATGGGATTACTAAGAACCTATAGGTCCATGCCAATTAACTTAATTAATTCATGGGTTTTCCTGTATCTATTGGTCATTCCAATAAATGATCTTTTATCATGGTTTTCATGGGTTGACTAGAAACCTATGGATTACTCCAATAATTCCTCCTTAGCCTAGTTTTTATGGTTGATTAGGAACCTACTGATGCCTCCAATAATTTCTTTCATATCCTAGTTTTTATGGGTTGACTAGTGTTCGTCGACGGAAATTCTATCGGTTTAGAAAATCGTCGAACGAATTTAGAAATAAAATTTATACCGCAAGCGCACGGTGTACGAATTTAGCACGCGGCGAATACGGGTCGATCCACAGGGAATTGATGATTTTAAAAATCTATTCAATCAAATTATACCAAAGTCGAAGAGGATTTGTTAACTAGAAATAAAATGAGGCTAACACTAGAAAATGTGATTCATAAATTATTAGACTAAATAACAATTTAGAGGCATATACACTCTCAAATTTTTGTAAATCAACAAACACATAATTTATGATCTCTAACTTTGATATTAAGTGAAATAATCATTGCATTTATCATAAGTATGGTTTGTTTATGTTATTAGTTAATATAACTCAAACCATCAAACTATAATACAACAACTATACCACTTACAATTCTCATGAAAAAGAAGCCAAAGCAAAAACTATTTTAAGTATGATCTATTTACTATTGTAACTAGTAACATAGATCATCAAATTTCATTTTTACTTTCATTTCATAATCAAAAATTAATTAGCAAATGTTGATGTAAATTGTGTTTATGTTGAGTAAGAATAGCTCATTTGCATAAGCAATATAAGCTATTAAACCCACTTGTATAAACTTACATTAAAATTCACATTCATGAAGTATAAACAAAGAGATCATACATCAAAAAAATGTTGAAATTACATAAAGTTAGAGAGCTTCATCACCCCTAAATTGAAGGGGTTTAGCTACTCATTTGTGGCATTGAAGCAACACAAACAAATTTTAACATTAAAAAGAAAAGAGAATAGAAAATAAGCAAAGAAAGCAAAAGAGATTAGCTACTTACTACTTGCATAAATGTAAATCTAAGTTATGAACATAAAGGAAAAGAGAGCATAGAAATAAACATTAACAATAAAATAAAGAAAAGCATGTAGAAAAGAGAGAAGAAAGAGGCTTGGAAGCCATTTTTATTTCATAGAACATTGAGCTTACACTTTGATTTCTTAATTTCCTAAGTAAAATGAAAGAGTAGATGATGATCTTTTCATGTACATAAGGGGGCTATTTATACATGCATAAAACCCTAATTCTATTTTTAGGGAGCTTCCTAAATTGCCCTTTAGGAAGTGTGGCCACCAAGTAACCATTATCCACTAATTAATCCATCATTTGTTTTGCATGAAGCTTTAACATCCACTTAGTTGTCCATTAGCTCCAAACTGTACATTTAGGTAAGTGGGCGGGGTCCTCCATGTTCATGGCTTGAATTATTTCCCTCTTCTTTCCTTTATATTGATTTGTGCATGCATATATCTTCATATAAGCCTCTTCCATGTGCATTCAAATTCCTATAAAAAATATCAAAAAATATCCAAGTAAAAATTCTTATATTGACACATGCACAAAATGACCGTTTTGCCCTTGAATGAAGATGAAAATATGATGGTTGGAAATAATTGAATTTTGGTTTTAAACATGTTAAAATGCCCAAATATGATGATTATTTAAATAAAAAGAGATAAAATATGGATGTAAATATATGCACAATTACGTGCATATCAAATACCCCCATACTTATCTTTTTATTCGTCCTCGAATAAAGGAAAACTAAGATAAATCCGTTTTCGTAGGGAGCACGATTGCATTGAGCATATGCAACAAGCCGTTAAACCTCTGGGTGTCCCCAGTAGGACGAGTGTTGTCTCGTGAGGGTTTTCAGCGGATACTACCCACAAAATCCAAATGCAGGATGAAAATAATTACAAAATGCAAGATTTATTTACAAAGAGATGAATGCGAGTTTTTGAAAATATTTACAAATGAAGGATTTATTTTTAAATTGACACGAATAAGTTAAATACAAGTTTTGGTCATTGTCTTGAAAATTTTACTCGTCAAAATTTTCAATGAAAATCAAGTTGTCATAATAGATAGACCATAGTTTGGCTAGTTGTTTCGGTTGATAACACAATGTAATTATGAAATGGATCCTTAGTTGATTATCAAAGTTTATTAAAGTTAAATCAAACAAGTTAAAATTGTGCTTGGATTTCAATTGCTTGCTCTCTCATTATTTGCAAGAAAAATTACACACCTAGCTCAGGTAAACTGAGGCCAGATATACCACCCATGCACTGCCATTCGGGCTTATGTGAGGGGAGTACAGAGCATGGCGAGTGCACACACTTTCGTGCATACACCTATCGACTGTAGGTGGTTTTTATTAAGTTTTTTTTTGGGTATGTGTTCCATACATACATAACCGTGAGGACTTTTAAATGAGTATGAAAGCACATAATCAAAGATTCCAAGTAATTCACTCATGCATAACCGTGAGGACTTTTAAATGAGAGTGAATACTTTAGATGTTATTATTTTGTATTTTTTTTATATATTTTTTTATGAGAGAGAGTTTTGCAAAATCATTTTAGCACCATTTAACTTAGAAGACAAAAGTGTTATATCCTTACTTTAAATTTACCACTTTTTAAACAAAGATTTTCAATTAGAACATACTTCATAATTAATACAGATGAACCTTCCTATATACTAGTAAAACGATTGTTATTTGTAATCAAACTTTATTTTTATTTTTTGTTAAGACAAATAAATTTTCAAAAATTTCAATTTATTAACCAAAACTTATACTTATCCCATAGTGTTTCTTCAAAAATAAATCAAAATGGTAAAAAGAAAATGTTTTTGAGATTTAGGAGTTTTGAGATTTTTATTTTGAAGAAAATGAAAATTCAAAAAAAATGCCATGAAAAACTAAAAAAAATGAAAATGAGACTCCCCCTACACTTAATTTTAATTGTGTCCCCACAGTCGATGCATGATAAATAGTGTAACGGGGAAAAATATGTACATATTTACAAAAGAGGATTAACACTCTTACTAGACGTAGCTTGGCTCATGAAGGATCATGAGCTCCTCCTCTTGGTTACCGGGCAATTCCAAGAAGGGTTTTAAACGATGACCATGGACTTTGAAAATTGATCCATCCTTTGGGATTTCTATTTCTATCGCACCATGTGGAAAAATAGTTCGTACCACAAATGGTCCAGTGCACCTTGATTTAAGTTTCCCAGGGAATAAATGAAGTCTCGAGTCATATAAAAGAACTTTCTGGTTAGGCGAAAACGTTTTCCTTAGGATTGACTTGTCATGAAAAACTTTGGTTCTTTCTTTGTAAATTTTCTCGTTTTCATACGCGTCGTTCCTAAGTTCTTCGAGTTCGTTGAGTTGTAGTTTTCGATTTTCGACAGCTTTTTCAAGATCAAAGTTTAAGTTTTTTATTGCCCACAACGCTTTGTGTTCAATTTCAACGGGTAAATGGCAAGCTTTACCGTAAACTAAACGAAATGGGGACATCCCAAGGTTAGTTTTAAAAGCAGTACGGTAAGCCCAAAGTGCGTCGGTCAATTTCTGAGACCAATCTTTTCGATTTTTATTGACAGTTTTCTCCAAGATTTGTTTTATTTGTCGATTTGAAATTTCAACTTGGCCACAAGTCTGAGGATGATACGGAGTGGATAACTTGTGGGTTATCGAGTATTTTTTTATTAAAATTTCAAAAGAACGGTTGCAAAAATGGGTTCCGTTATCACTGATTATTGTGCGAGGTGTGCCGAACCTCGAAAAGATATTTTCTTTGATAAATTTCACAACAATTCTATGGTCATTGGTTTTGCAAGGAACGGCTTCGACCCATTTAGAAACGTAATCGACAGCGAGAACGATATACAAGTTTCCAAAAGAATTGGGAAAAGGTCCCATAAAGTCAATACCCCATACATCAAAGATTTCGATCGTAAGAATGGGGTTTAAAGGCATCATATCTCGTCAAGAAATTCGTCCAAGCATTTGACATCGATCACAAGTTTTACAAAATCCAAACGAGTCTTTGAAAAGAGAAGGCCAATAGAAACCACACTGAAGCACTTTTTTCGCAGTTTTTTGAGGACCGAAATGTCCACCGCACGCTTGATCATGGCAAAACGAAAGAACACTCCTTACTTCATTATCCGGAATGCAACGTCAGATAATTTGGTCGGGACAATATTTGAACAAGTATGGATCGTCCCAATAGAAATATTTCACTTGAGACATGAATTTGCATTTGTCCTGTTTGGACCAAGATGATGGAGTTTCTTTTGTGACTAAGTAGTTCACTATATCAGCGTATGGATCGATAGAAATCGAAAGAAGTTGTTCATCGGGGAAGTTTTCATTGATCGGCAAGGAAGATGGTGCGTTCGAAAGACGAGATAAGTGATCGGCTATGACATTATCGGATCCTTTTTTGTCTTTGATTGTAAGGTCAAATTCTTGAAGTAAAAGGATCCAACGAATCAAACGGGATTTAGCATCTTTTTTAGCGAAGAGATATCGAAGCGCAGAATGGTCGGTGTAGACCGTAATGTGTGAACCTATCAAGTAAGGTCGAAACTTTTCAAGCGCAAAAACGACAGCTAGAAGCTCTTTTTCGGTTGTTGTGTAGTTGAGTTGAGCGTCGTTCAAAGTCATACTCGCGTAGTAAATGACATGAAGGATCTTGTTGATGCGTTGTCCCAAGACAGCACCAACGTCAAAGTTCGAAGCATCACACATTATTTCGAAAGGAAGATCCCAATTGGGTGTGCAAATGATTGGGGCAGAAATGAGTTCGCTCTTAAGACGTTCAAAAGAAGAGATACAATCAGAGTTAAAATCGAAAGGAACGTCTTTTCCAAGAAGGGTCGTCAAAGGACGGGCGATTTTGCTAAAGTCTTTCACAAAACGACGGTAAAAGCCAGCATGTCCTAGAAATGATCGAATGTCTTTAACGGATTTGGGAATGGGTAGATTTGCAATGACATCGATTTTTGCTTTGTCTACTTCAATGCCTTTATTTGAGATGATATGTCCAAGGACTATGCCTTGTTTGACCATAAAGTGACATTTTTCCCAATTCAAAGTTAAATGTTTTTCTCTACATCGATTTAGAACCAACTCGAGATGATGTAAACATTGGGAAAAAGAATCGCCAAAAATTGAGAAATCGTCCATGAATACTTCTAGAAAGCGTTCTATCATGTCGGAAAAGATTCCAACCACGCATCGTTGGAAAGTCGCAGGAGCGTTACATAGTTCGAATGGCATACGTCGATAAGCGAAGGTACCGAATGGACATGTGAAAGTTGTTTTCTCTTGATCTTCGGGAGCGATTGGAATTTGGTTATAGCCAGAATAACCATCAAGGAAACAGTAAAATTCATGGCCGGTTAAACGTTCGAGCATTTGGTCAAGGAAAGGAAGAGGAAAGTGATCTTTACGTGTTGCGGCATTTAGTTTTCGATAGTCAATGCAAACACGCCAACCCGTTTGAGTACGAGTTGGAATAAGCTCGTTTGAATCGTTCTTGACAACGGTTAGCCCGGACTTTTTCGGTACAACGTGAATTGGGCTAACCCATGAACTATCGGAGATTGGGTAAATGATTCCATTGTCGAGAAGTTTAAGAATTTCATCACGCACCGCATCTTTCATTTTTGGATTAAGCCTTCGTTGCGCGTCACGAACAGGCTTGGCATCATCGATTAAATGGATGCGATGTTGAACCAGACCGGGACTAATTCCTTTTATATCGGAAATCGACCATCCCATTGCTTCCTTATTTTTCGAAAGGATAGAGAGAAGAGAAGCTTCTTGGTCAAGAGAAAGATTGTTAGAAATGATGACAGGATAAGTTTCATTTTCACCTAAGTATGCGTACTTAAGGTGGTCGGGAAGCGGTTTGAGGTCCAACTTTGGAGTTTTTTCGATCGAAAAATTGGGTTGAGATTCGGACTCAACTGGAAGCGATTCAAAAGGAAGAGTGTATTCAGTATCGTTGGGAATTTTGTGAAACAATTTTTCATACTCGGCCTCACGTTCATCGTTAAGATCAAGTGTTTCGTTTTTAACATTTTCGTGAATGACACTAACTTCCAACGTTTGGTCACAAGGTTCATTCGATTGGCTTTCAAGATTGAAAATATTAAGATCCAAAGTCATATTTCCAAAAGATATTTTCATTGATCCGTTACGACAATTGATTAAGGCATTTGAGGTGGCTAAGAATGGTAGGCCTATAATCAACGGAATTTGAATCGAAGGATTCGTCACGGGTTGTGTTTCGAGAACGATAAAGTCAACGGGGAATATAAATTGCCCTACTCTAATGAGCACGTCTTCGATTTCTCCCACGGGATTCTTAATGGAACGATCGGCAAATTGAAGCATAACTTTCGTGGGTTTGAGCTCACCTAAGCCTAATTGTTCGTACACAGAGTATGGAATCAAGTTGACACTCGCGCCTAAGTCTATCAAACATTTGTTAATCGTCTTGTCTCCAATTGTACACGATATCATAGGGCAACCAGGATCTTTGTATTTAACGGGCATGGATTGGGACAAGACTTCACTCAAACTAGCGGCTAAGAAGACTTTTTTGGGTACTTGAGTGTGTCGTTTTTGGGTGCACAAGTCCTTAAGAAATTTCGCGTAAGTGGGGACTTGCTGAACGATGTCAAGAAGCGGGATGTTCACTTTTACTTGTTTAAAAATTTCCAACATCTTTTCCATTTGGTCCGAGTGCTTCTTTGGTCGAAGATGATGTGGAAATGGAACACGCGGTAGGCGGGTCTACTCGAGTAGAAGAAGAAGAATTTTGATTGTCGTTCGATTCGACGTTTGGCTCCACGTTCTGTTCTGAGTCGTTCGTTGTTTTAGAAGCGTCGAGAAAAGTTTCCGGTAAATCATTTGGATTAACGACTTGATTATCGATTTGTTTACCAGAACGGAGAGTTGTGATAGCATTCAACTGGGTGACGTTGCTATCTTGAACAACATGGGCTTGATTTGAATTTGCGTTTTGATTTCTGGGATTTGGAAGGGGCTGGCTTGGGAATGTTCCACGTTCACGTTCACTTACAGACGTGGCTAATTGGCTCATTTGCATTTCGAGTTTTGCAATCGATTGGTTTGTGTTTTGCATATATGAAATCAATAAATTTTGCAAATTGATGTTTGATTGAAGGTTTTGAGTAGTTGCCTTAGCCAACGTTTCAAGAGTTTTCTCAAGCGAAGTTAAACGTTTATCGTCTTGTGGAGGATGAGCAGAATTTGGTGGAAAATTTGGTTGTTGTGGTTGATTATGAGACGGGCCCGCAAGGTTTGGTTGAAAATTATTAGGCTGAAAGGGAGGATTCGAAACATTATTCGAAAATGCTTGAAAATTGGGACGAATTGTATTCGTGTTGGGATTGTTTTGGCTCCACGCAAAATTCGGATGATTTCTCCAACCAGGATTGTACGTTGGAGAAAACGGGTCGTTTTTGGATTTATTGAAAGCATTGATTTGATCGATAGAGTTAGGACACTGATCGGCTATATGATTAGGAACATTGCATTTATAACACATCGGTTGGGAAGCTTGGTTCATTTGATTTGATGAGAAAACGTTATCGAATTTTTTAATCATTGCGTCGATCTTAGCTTCCAAAGCAACAGAAGATCCTATCGAGTGTGCACTCGATCGTGAGTAGATTGATTTTTCGTTCGAGTGTTCCCATTGGGGCGACTTTTCAGCGAGGTTTTCAAGAAATTGCCAAGCATCATCATGATGTTGGGCAAGAAAATTGCCTTGGCACATTGATTCGAGCATCGTTCGTGAGCTGTTTTCTAATCCATCGTATAAGATTTGGCAAATCGTCCATTTTTCAAAGTTATGGTGTGGACATTTTATCAAAAGCTCTTTGAATCTTTCAAAATATTTTCCAAATGGTTCACCCTTGAATTGATGAAAATTTACAATTTCGTTTCGAATTCTACTTGTTTTTTCCAAGGGGTAGAACTTTTTTAAGAAAGCTTTTACAAATTCTTCCCACGTTTTAATTGAGTTCGAAGGTAAGCTGTACAACCATTTTTCAGCGTAATCCGTAAGAGCAAATGGGATTAATCGAAGTTTGATTCCGTCATCAGAAAGTTGTTGGAGTTTAATGGTTGCACAAACTTGTTCGAATTTAGTCAAAAAGATGTATGAATCATCGTGCTCGAAATTGCCAAATTTTGGAAGCGTGGCAATATGGTTCGAATGGATTTCGAAATGGTTACCCGTAGGGGCGGGTAACGTGATGCAAGATGGAATAGAAACTCTGTCGGGAAAGATTCTATCCATAAGAGTTCGAGGGGCGTTTTCGTTTGCCATTTCAGGAGGATCGTCTGTTCGAGTTAAACGGTTTGTAGAAGGGTTGCGAGTCCAACGATTCGTTGTTGTGTCACGAGTTCAAGTACTCATGCACAAGTAAAAGTCGAGAAGAGAAAGGAGTTAGAATCGAGTTTAGAGAGTGAAAGAAGATTTGAAAATTTGTTTTTTGTTTTGCAAGGGAGAAAACTATTTAACGAGTGAGATTTATTTTCAAAAGAAAAGTTTGATTTTTGTTTTGTTTTTGGTTTTTCAAGTTTTTTTTTTATGTTTCTGGTTTTGTATTATTATTTTTTTGAATTTTTAAATATTTACCAAAAGGATTTTTTTAAAAAAAAAGGAAATTGATTTTTTTTTTTTTGAATTTTCAAATTTTTTTTTCTTTTGAAAAATCAAGTTAAATTTACAAATTTTTTTTGGATTTTGAATTTATTAATTTTTTTTTTAAATATGCATGAACTAATGCAACTAAATGATTGCAAAGGACTTAATTACAGTTTTCTGTCCTTAGTAGCTCCTAACCCAAAATTGTATAATCACACTTTGTCTTAAATCAACAAAAATATTTCTCAGCCAGGTAACGGACAGGAGTTATCGGTGCACCACGAATCACCGTAGTAATGCAACCGAAGGTTTAAGTACCTTCAGAGGAACAACCAGTATAATATTTACGCATCACCATAATTTTTATAACTGGTTATTACTCTGCCGTAGCCTAGACACCAAGAAATAAAATCGTTCAAATAAAACAATTGTGAAGATACAATTAAACCCTAAGTGAGCTCGTGACACCCTTAGGTCCAACGTCTAACCTTTATTATTAGTCAAATTCTACGATGAAATGCGTTTGTGGGCTAAGAAAAGGGTGATGAAATCCCTCACCTTATGTGAATTGGGGTATTGCCCTTAGAAAAGAAAATAAGATGAGATGAATGCAAAACAAGAAATTAAACGTGTATTAACAATGCAACTAAAATGAAGTTTGTTTTTGGTTTTTTTGGATTTTTTTTTTTAATGCAAATGCAAGCAACCAACGATGCAAATAAAGATGGAAGTACAATACTAGAGCGTGTAGATTATTTTAGGAAGTTTTTTTTTTAGCGGCGATTTTTAGCAAAGCACAGCAATTTATTTGTTGGCAAACACTTTTCCCTTTTGAATTTCTGCTTTGGCAACCTGAAATGAAGAACAAGATATATTTACAAAAAATAATTTTTTTAATATATCGAACGAAATAAAACAAAGGAAAATAACACAACTGTCAAAACAAAAGATTTTCAAACAAAGCAAAAAGAAACTTATTTGTTTTTTTTTTGTATATCAAAGGAGAAACTAAACAAAGTAAAATAAAAACTATTGAAACAAAAGAACCAAAACAAAACAAGTTTTTTTATGACAATTGTTTTTTTTTGGGTAGAAATTAAACACAACAATAAAAAAAACAAAAGAAGACACTAAAATCAAACACTCACAAGCCCCAAAAAAAATTCAAAATCTTCACTAAACAAACTTTTTTTTGTTTTTTTGTTTTTTTTTTTTTGAAAGGAAACTTAAAAGTAGGGTTTTACAAATGATTGTTTTTTTTCAAAAGCAAAGGAAAACTCCAAACAATTCAAAAACAGAGAAAGACCTAAAGGTTAAACGAGTTTAATAAATAACAAAAGAGAAAATTAAAATTAAAAATAAAATAAAAAAAAGAAGAACAGAAAGAAAAAAAAACAAGAAAAAATAATTCTACAAACAGCCCGGCCCAAAAATGAAACAAAATCAGCCCCAAATGTTTTCGTTCCCAAATCAAAGCACAACCGTTTAAATAAAAATGTCTCGTTCACTCCCAAAAACAAAATCGAAATTCCTCAAATCTCAAAGTTACGGCGATCGTGAATCGAGAATCGGAAATTCACAGAAGAAAAATCAAATTCGCGACAGCATGTTCGATTCAGAAGTTCGATGATACGTGCTTTTCAGTTGTTTTGGTTCGACGATGGATGGTGGGCAGTAATGCTCGAAGGCGGTGGGTGAAGGATTGTGTTCGAGTGGATTTGTGGGTGTCATTTCGTTTGGTCGAGGAGAAGGTCGCGATTTGAATTGAGTGTGTTTGCGGCTATTGGGTTGCGGGAATTTGTGTCAGTTTTATGCGAAGAAGGCAGTGCTTCTATTGAAGTCGGAGGGATGGTTGGAGTTAGTTGCTGTGTTGAAGTGATGGCAGACGAGGTTGTTATGTAAAAACAGTGGGGAAGTTGCAGATTGTAAGGTGAGTTGAGGATGGCGATGTCAGAGGGGTTGCAAGGTGAAGCAGTGGTCTGTATGTGGGATGATGTATTGACTGTAGCAGGGAAGTGATAGATAGCAAGGCAGTGGAGCTGCTGTTGTTTGAATGGGAGGAGTGGTACGGTGATAAGAATGTAATGTGGATGAACAGGGTGGTGAAATATGCAGGCAGAGGCAAGTGATGGTCTGGTAGAGTTTGAAATAGCTTGGTTTTGACAGTGTACAGTAGCAAGAAGTTGGTGGATGGACAGCAGTGTCGAATAGGTTGTAACAGAAGCAAATATGTGGAAGTATTAATATGTAGATTGTGGAGAAGGAATGGGATGGTTGTTTGTATTGTGCAGGCTGATGGTGGGCAAGTGTATGTAGTTAAGGGTTTGGCTGCATCTTCGGGTTGATGGGGCTGGAGTTGAGATTGGTTGTAGGGGGATGGTAATGGCAGAAACTGTTCGCCTTTGAACAATGGAAGGTCGGGTGGGGATCAAGTTTGGGTTGTCTGGGGTGGCGACAGTTTTGAGTTAATTCGCAGTGCAGTGTGGCAGGAAGTTGCTAGGCAGATGAGAGTGGGTGATGATGAAGAGAGTGGATGGTAAAGGGATGTAGATGACTGTTTGTGACGAGGATGTTAGAGTTCCTTGTGAAGTTGGAAGTTTTATGATGGGGAAGGTGCAAGCACTGTGCAGGAAGTTTGACTGTGCACAGGGAAGAAGTGCACTGTTTTGAAAATGTAAAACCAAATGCAATTGTAAAATGGAATGAAATGAAATTGAAATGTAAACAAAATTGAAATGAAATGGAATGGAATGTTTTTTTTTTTAAATTATGCAAATGCAAATGGAAAAGTAATAAATGCAAACAAAAATCACACACAACAAATTTTTTTTTTTAAATGCAAAAACACACAAAACAAACGCACAAAATCAAACAAAATAATTCGAAGAATAGAAAATTAAAATCAAAACAAATCCCCGGCAACGGCGCCAAAAACTTGTTCGTCGACGGAAATTCTATCGGTTTAGAAAACCGTCGAACGAATTTAGAAATAAAATTTATACCGCAAGCGCACGGTGTACGAATGTAGCACGCGGCGAATACGGGTCGATCCGTAGGGAATTGATGATTTTAAAAATCTATTCAATCAAATTATACCAAAGTCGAAGAGGATTTGTTAACTAGAAATAAAATGAGGCTAACACTAGAAAATGCGATTCAAAAATTATTAGACTAAAGAACAATCTAGAGGCAAATCCACTCTCAAATTTTTGTAAATCAACAAACACATAATTTATGATCTTTAACTTTGATATTAAGTATGGTTTGTTTATGTTATTAGTTAATATAACTCAAACCATCAAACTATAATACAACAATTATACCACTTACAATTCTCATGAAAAAGAAGACAAAGCAAAAACTATTTTAAGTATGATCTATTTACTATTGTAACTAGTAACATAGATCATCAAATTTCATTTTTACTTTCATTTCATAATCAAAAATTAATTAGCAAATGTTGATGTAAATTGTGTTTATGTTGAGTAAGAATAGCTCATTTGCATAAGCAATATAAGCTATCAAACCCACTTGTATAAACTTACATCAAAATTCACATTCATGAAGCATAAACAAAGAGATCATACATCAAAAAAATGTTGAAATTACATAAAGTTAGAGAGCTTCATCACCCCTAAATTGAAGGGGTTTAGCTACTCATTTGTGGCATTGAAGCAACACAAACAAATTTTAACATTAAAAAGAAAATAGAATAGAAAATAAGCAAAGAAAGCAAAAGAGATTAGCTACTTACTACTTGCATAAATGTAAATCTAAGTTATGAACATAAAGGAAAAGAGAGCATAGAAATAAACATTAACAATAAAACAAAGAAAATCATGTAGAAAAGAGAGAAGAAAGAGGCTTGGAAGCCATTTTTATTTCATAGAACATTGAGCTTACACTTTGATTTCTTAATTTCCTAAGTAAAATGAAAGAGCAGATGATGATCTTTTCATGTACATAAGGGGGCTATTTATACATGCATAAAACCCTAATTCTATTTTTAGGGAGCTTCCTAAATTGCCCTTTAGGAAGTGTGGCCACCAAGTAACCATTATCCACTAATTAATCCATCATTTGTTTTGCATGAAGCTTTAACATCCACTTAGTTGTCCATTAGCTCCAAATTGTACATTTAGGTAAGTGGACGGGGTCCTCCATGTTCATGGCTTGAATTATTTCCCTCTTCTTTCCTTTGTATTCATTTGTGCATGCATATATCTTCATATAAGCCTCTACCATGTGCATTCAAATTCCTATAAAAATTACCAAAAAATGTCCAAGTAAAAATTCTTACATTGACACATGCACAAAATGACCGTTTTGCCCCTGAATGAAGATGAAAATATGATGGTTGGAAATAATTGAATTTTGGTTTTAAACATGTTAAAATGCCCAAATATGATGATTATTTAAATAAAAAGAGATAAAATATGGATGTGAATATATGCACAATTACGTGCATATCAAATAGGAACCTTTTGACTCATGTCAATACTTAATCCGGATATAGTTTTCATGGGTTCACTACAAACCAATTGGTCCCTACCAACCATTTTTAGTACATAGTTTTCATGGGTTTACTATCAACATGTTGATTACCCCCATTAACTTCATAATCATAGTTTTCATGGGTTTACCATGAACCTATCTCTCAGACAACTTCAAGGTTTAAGCATGCTACTTTGGTCCCCCCGATTCCCTGAATGCAATTCTGCTCATTCAGGAGTTTAATCAATTTATACTTTGAAATACCCTTTCACAGCCATTGGTTTCGACTGTTTCGAAACCCTTTAGTAAACATGCAACACTTTTCTTTTAAAAACAAGACAAAGGTATCGACACATTCGAAAGCTATGTTTCGACACCCTACCTTCCGTCTTTCTCCAACCCATTACGTACCAACTAAGCGATACTATGTGTATTGGTTTTGTATTGGAAGGTTTCGACTAGGTCGAAGGCGAAAGCTCTGGGTCGACAGCTCCTTCCAAAGGGGGCGTAACCCACTTTTCAGAGCAAAATGTCATTTTTACTTTAGTAAACTTTTTGTAACAAACTTGCCCACTTGTAAACACTTGATTGGTTGTCATAAAGTTTCAAATAATTTGGTTAATATTTGTCGCATCTTCTCAGATCTAAAACGAGATAATAGTTAACAAATAATCCCTTCCAAGTAATAAAGAAATTAAATCATTTAGGTCATCATTTCAAAATAATTTAATTTCCATACCAAATCACTTAGTTAAAATTGCCAAAAATTTAAGAAATTCACTTTAATCATGTTATCAAACATATCAAAAATTTTAGATCCAAATTCTCAATATAATTTCCGAAATAAATTTATAAACTCAATTAACCATATTTTCCTTTGAAAATTCGTAATTAATCCCCTAATGCTTGGAAAATTATAAAAATTGAAACCCAACTCCAAAATCTTGTTTTCCATAACATATAATTTTTCCATGGAATATAAAAATCATTTAAAATCGATTATACCCTATAACCGTACATATTTCTTTTTTAAACAATCTTGTTTAAACTAAACAAATCATGAATGAAACTTATTATCATCCAATATATCATAAAAACAAATTTTTCCTTAAATCCGAAAATATATGATTATAAAACCAAAAATAGAGATGTATTGATTATTATCCAACTTAGTTTTGATAAGGAAATTGAAGATTGATTTCTTCTAGCTTGATCCTAAGCTTTTACTTTGATTTCTCTTCTTATCTTCCTCCTAATGGTCGGCTCCTTCTCTTTTTATATTTATAATTTTTCTTATGTTAAAATGAAAGTGTGTGGATAGGGGAAAATAATATAAGGGTGGGAACATGGGCGGCAATTTACTCTAAGGCCCTTATGATAAAATTAGTTAACACTTAATCCAAATATAGTTTTCATAAGGGCCTTAGAGTAAATTGGCTCGAGGAATGGTGCACTCTGGATTATGCACACACTTGCGAAGATGTAATACATGGAATACATTATGAACATCTGCCAAACTGCTCGACAACTCTACTCTATACGCCGGCTTTCTAATCTTTTCTAAAATTTGGAATAGACCACGTATCTCGGGGCCAACTTTTCTGACTTTTCAAATAGTACCACACCTTTCGTCGGTGATACCTTAATGAAAATCCGATCTCCCACCGAGAACTCTAGGTCTCTACGCCTCTTATCTATGTGACTCTTCTATCTGGATTGAGCTTCCTCCATTTTTCCTAGAATTAACTCAATCTTTTCCGGCGCCCCTCTAACCAAATCCGGACCTAAGACCAATCTGTCTCCGGTCTCTAACCAACATGTCGGCGACTTGCATGGTCTTCCATACAAAGCTTCAAAAGGCGTCATTCCTATACTGGCCTGATAAATATTATTATAGGAAAACTTAACCAAATGTAAGCAATCCTCCTAAGATCCACCAAAGTCCAACACACAAGCTCTCAACAAATCCTAGAATACCTTATTGACTCTCTCTGTTTGCTCATCCGTCTGTAGACTCTTCCGGAACGCTAGTGATAAAGCATCTCTGTCGCTGACTATACCATAGGAACTCCATGAAGTCTAACTATGTTCTTCATGAACAACTTCGCCAAAATAGGTGTCGTTCTGGTTGACATTACTAGAATGACATGGGCATTCTTGGTCAACCTATCCACTATAAACCATATGCTTTCATTTTCCCCACTTGACCTTGGCAACCTATTTATAAAATCCATGAATATCGAATCTCATTTTCATACTGGAATATCTAAAGGCCGAAGCAATCCACTTGGCTTCTGATGTTTGGCATTCACTTGTTGACAGTTCACATACTGCCTAACCCACAAGCCAACATCTCTCTTCATTCCTTCCCAATAAAAGCTCCGCTTCATATCTTGATACATCTTGGTTCCTCTAACATGAATCGTAAACTTGGATCGATGACACTCCTCGAGAACTTTTCTCCTTAAGTTCTCATCTAGAACATATAACCGTCCTTTCTTTATCAATCATTCTCTCTGGTCAAAACAAAAATCTTTCAAATCATCGACCTCGGTTCTAATCTCAAGCCTTCTAATCCTCTTGGCTAAAACTGGATCTTCTCTTTGCTTGGAAGCTATCCTCTCGATCGGCACCGGCCAAACTTCTAAATAATATAACATGGTAGTCCCTTGACTAGAACTAGTGGTAGATCTTAATTGTACACCGCAACTAGTCAAAGCTTCAAGATCTTTCAATTCTGCCAACATAGCCAACAACACATTCTGATGTCTTCTGCTAAGAGCATTAGCCATTTTATTACCTTTTCCAGGAGAACTTTATAACGAAATTATAAGCAGCCAAAAATCTCTAGCCACCTCAATTACCTTATATTTGATTCCTTTTGAGAAAATAAATACCTTAAAAACTTATGATCGGTATACAACTCAAATATCTCCCCCAAGAGATAATGTCTCCAAATCTTCAAGGAAAAGATTACCGCAGCCAACTCTAAATCATGATTAGGATATCTTACTTCGTGCGGTCTTAACTGTCTAGATGCGTAGGCAATAACTTTACCCTCCTGCATTCATACTGCTCCCAATCAAGTTTCACATGCATCAATGTATGCTACCAACACTTGATTTCCATTTGGAACTACTAGCACTGGTGCGTTGGTCAACAAATGCTTTAACTTAAGGAATCATTCCTTACATTTGTTGGACCAAATAAATTTCACATCTTTCCTTATCAACTTAGTCAAATGAGCTGCTATCCATGAGAAATCCTTAATGAATCTCCGATAATAGCCAGCAAGTCCAAGAAAACTCCTGATTTCGGTTACGGTCTCTGGTCTCTTTCAATTGTTGACAGCTTTGATCTTAATTGGTTGACTGACAAGCCCTCCTCTGAAACCACATGACCGAGAAACTTAACCTTTTTTGTACAATTGAGAACCTGAAAACTCTAAACCTCAAACTACTCAAAATCAATTGAGCACCCGAGAGTTTAAGGGGAAAACAAAAACCTCGAGTCGGACATAAACTTGGTATGAAAAATAAGCTAACATCTTAATCCATTTAGATATCTAGTGAGACTACGCCGCTTAGCGGAATTGGTTTTCCCTCACTAGTATCCTAAAAACCCTTTTATAAAACCATATATTGTGCTACTGCATCCATAATGGTTAAAACATAGCTTTTCAAAATATTATGATGATATACATATATAAACAATTTAGATATCTCATCCCCAGTTTAATTGACTCCCTGTCATATTTATAGTTTCTAGGGCCACTACTAAATTATTAGTTTTCACAGATTTACTGATAATCTTTTTATAATTCATGGACACCCTATCATATTTCATAGCTTTCATGTGATCACTAAGAACCTATAGGCCCTTGCCAATTAACTTAATTAATTCACGGGTTCCTCTGAACCTATTGGTCATTCCAATAACTCATCTTTTATCCTAGTTTTCATGGGTTGACTAGGAACCTTTGGATTACTTCAATAACTCCCTTCTTAGCCTAATTTTCATAGGTTGACTAGGAACCTACTGATGCCTCCAATAACTTCTTTCTTATTCTAGTTTTTATGGGTTGACTAAGAACCTTTTGACTGATGTCAATACTTAATTCGGATATAGTTTTCATAGGTTTACTACAAATCAATTGGCCCCTACCAACCGTCCTTAGTACATAGTTTTCATGGATTTACTATGAACCCGTTGGTTACCCTCAATAACTTTCTAATCATAGTTTTCATGGGTTTACTATGAAGCTATCTCCTAGACAACTTCAAGGTTTAAGCATCCTATACTTTGGTCTGCCTGACTCCTGGATGCAATTCTACTCGTTCAGGAGTTTAATCAATTTATATTCTCTACCGGGTTAACTTACTGATTTTTCTACCCGTTTATCCCCAAGATACAGTAATGGGTCCTTCATCATGTGAATATATTTATATTTGAAGATGTAACATAGTGACAAAACCATACCACTCATGTGGGTTTATGGTCCTCGAAATAGGTTTAATAGTGAATTCCTTTAACCTATATTTTTATCAAGGAAATACTTCTTCAATTTACATACTTGAAATCCTTTCAAAACTCCTTTATTTAGCCATGATTTTTTCCTTTTAAGAATGAGTTTGGATTTAAAACCTTTCGACACCTTCGAAACCTTGCTTTCGACCTCATAATATGACCTTCTTCGAAAGCATTAAATTCTATCTTCAAAACATTAGGCTTCTGCCTTTCGACTACTTTAAAACTTCTCTTTCGAAAACTTTTCGATTGCATTAAAGCATTACCCTTTAACTTTAGAAGCATAGCTTTGAAACCAGGTGAAAGTACCACTTTCGAAACCATTGAAAGTATACCTTCCGAAACCATTGAAAGTCTTCCTTTTGAAATTATTTGGTTTATACCTAAAATATCATTTTGGATTAAAGTGAATATAAGAAAAATCATCTCTTTCGAAACCATTCCTCGGTTCATAAAAGTATTAAGGAAACTTGATGGTGTCGAAACCATCCTTTCGAAAGCATTAAAACATCTGGTAAAAAAAGGTTGGATTCGAAACCCCTTTCGAAACCTTTGCCTTCGAAAACCCTAACCTCTTTCGAAAACAGTAGGATGTGGCTTATATTTATAAACAAACAGTACATTTCGACAGTACTAATGTCTTCAATACCATCGAAAGGCATCAAATCACAGAAGGGTTTTGACTTGGTCGAAACAATCCCTTCCAAAAGTTTCAATTAAAACTAAGCAACTCCTTCGGAAGCTACTACTTTAAAAAGGCATCGGCTCTCCTTCGAAAGCTTCTTTTGAAATACCCTTTCGCAACCATTGGTTTCGACGGCTTCGAAACCCTTTACTAAACATGCAAGCGCTTTTCTTTTAAAAACAAAAAAAAGGTATTGACACCTTCGGAAGCTATGTCTCGATACCCTACCTTCCGTCTTTCTCCAATCCACTACGTACTAACTAAGTGATACTCTGTGTATTGGTTTCGTTGTAGAAGGTTTCGACTAGGTCGAAGGTGGTAGCTCTGGGTTGAAAGCTCATTCCAAAGGAGGCGGAACCCACTTTTCAGAGTGTAAAGCTGTTTTTACTAAATAAAGTATACTTCTGTAACAAACTTTCCCACTTGAAACATTTGATTCGCTATCATAAACTTTCAAATAATTTGGCTAATATTTGCCGCATTTTCTCAAATCTAAAACAAATAACAATTAACAAATAAGCTCTTTCAAGTAATAAAGCAATTAAGTCATTTAGGTCCTCCTTTCAAAATAATTTAATTTCCGTACTAAATCACTTAGTAAAAACCCCCAAAAATTCAAAAATTCACTTTAATCATGTTGTCAAACTTCTCAAAAAATTTAGACCCAAATTCTCGATATAACTTCCAAAATAAATTTGTAAACCCAATTAACTATTTTTTTTTTGAAAATTCATAATTAATCCTCCTCGGCTTGGAAAATTATAAAAAAATGAAACTTAACTCCAAAATCATCTTGTTCATAACATTTAATTTTTCTATGGCATTTAAAGATCATTTAAACTCGGTTTTACCCTGAAACCGTGCATATTTTTTTTAAAACCATCTAGTTAAACTAAACAAATCATAAATCAAGCATATCATCATCCAGTATATTATAAAAATGAATTTTCCCTTAAATCCAAAAATATACGATTAATAAACCAAAAAATAGAGATGTAGTGATTATTATTCACCTTAATTTCGATAAGGAAATCGGAGATTGATTAAGACTGATTTCTTCTAGCTTGATCCTAAGCTTTTACTTTAATTTCTCTTCTTATCTTCCTCCTAATGGCTAGCTCCTTCTCTTCTAATGTTTATCATTTTGCTTATGTTAAAATGAACGTGTATGGATAAGGGAAAATAGTATAAGGGTGGGAACATGGGCGACAATTTACTCTAAGACCCTTATGATAAAATTAGTTAATACTTAACCATTTTAAGCTTATTCATTTTAAATAAGTACGACCACTAGTATTAATTAATCAACCTCAATCTCTTTATCACTCTGCATTATTCTATTTAATTTATTCTGATTAAATCTCTTGAATAATGTTAACAAAAATTAGGGGTGTTACACCTATTACTTGTAAGGGTTTGGGTGTCCGGTTTTCCTTTGCCTTTGTCTTCATGAGGTGCTGAAGTGTTCTTTTGTTTCTCTTTTACCTTATTAGTGTAGCTAACATTACTTTCTTTATGTTGATATCTGAAAGTAGGATCGGTGCTCTTGGCATGTGAAGTTTGTCCATGCCCTTTTGCTCCTATATTCTGAACATTTGAATTTGAAGTTTCAGCGTCCTTATGTTTTGGTTTCCATTATTTTCAGATTATGTATTCATTTCCTCAGGCATTGGTGGATTGGTCGAAGTGCATGTCTTTGTTTGGTATCGAAATATGTTACATGTAGCGTAGACATATGATTTGAAGTCATAATCAACGTCAACCATACAAGAATTTCCACTGCTGTCTTTCACAATGACCTAAGTGGGATACGTTGACGAAGTGTTAACAATCATAAGGATACAAGCGTAGTTAGTCCTTTCCATGCTAGCACTAATACGGCCAGGTCGAATAGGACTGCCAACAGTGCTACATATCCTGCTTATAGCTTCAGAGTTGCTCCAATCGAAGATTGCTCGGTTTGATCCACATTGGCATCTCCTATTGTTTATCCTTCATAAGATCCACATCAGAAACCTATTTTTTATATTAATGTATCCACATTCGAATGTATATGGTGCATCGTTCAAGATGTTCAAAACTATCTCTAGCGTAGGAAAATGTAAAAGGAATAAACCGGATTTGTAAATTTCAGGTTTATAATTTTTTTTTATTCACCAAACTTTTTCCACATAATTGCGAAATTGTTAAAACATGGTTTGAGCACCATAAACAAAGAAATTCAAAGTGTTTTCCCATTAGTTGGTTGATCGAAAGATAATTTCATCAGGCAAATATGTAGTTTCATTATTATCTTCGATATTTGGTTGTGTATACTTTGGATTTGCAATAAATGTAGTTGAGTTTTTACCGCATCTATGTAGCTATGAGTTGGGAATGATGTAGTTGTGTTTGCAATCTTATTCCCTTCAGACTAGCTATTTTTATCGTCATCTTCATCAATGTGCTATGCATTTTCAGATCAAGTAACAGTTTTGTCCCCTCTATCCTCTACCATGAACGCATATTTTTATATATATGTGTGTGTATGTGTATCTATATGTATGTCCATAAATTAACATTTAAAATTCATATATAAAAATAATAATGTATATGTAAATAAAAAAAATACTATACATATTTATATATTTTCGACCTAAATATATTTTGACAAAATCTTTTTTTGAAATCCTCACGGTTTAAAATTTTATTTTATTTATTTAAATCATTTCCATACTAAAATGCTTAATTTTTTTTCTTTTCTAAACGAATTATACAATCATATATTTAATTAGTGTATTTTAAATTTATATATATATACATATATTATATTAAAGTAATATTTATATTTTAAAATAAATAATGTGCATATACTATATATATATATGAAAAGAAAAATATTTTTGAAATTCTAACATGTATATGATTTAGTAAATATATATATATACACACACACATATATTATACATATACATATATCTATCTGTTTTTTAAAAGCCTTTATAAATTATTGTTAAATTTCAAAAATTAATAATAAAAAAATTCTGGCTGAAACCATATGTATATATCTATATAAAAAGATATTTATCACAATACATACATATATAAATATGCACACATACATACTTTATGTATACATACATTATATATATATATATATATATTCACACACAATGTTGACAACACACATATACAGGGTTTCATGATATCATAATCAAATCAAAACATATGTGATTCAAGATAATCATCAAATAATTATATAAAATTGTGAACATATTAGTTACCTTGATTATAGTCTAGTCAATACACGTTGAAATTTGATTGCTGAATCGATCAACTTCACTTGAATCTAAATTCAAATCCTTCAAGAGAAAGAGGTAACAAACCAAAATTACTACGCACAATGTCCTATTTCAATTAAATTTGCATTGTTTGATGCTTGAAATAATGGAGGACGAAGGGAGATTGGTTCGGTCTGATACGGTGTAGAGGAGAGCAAGAAATAGGTCATGCAAAATAAGGGATAAAGAGAGTTTAGATAGAAAAGAATGGGAGGAGCAAAAGGTGGATCTAGATCCACAAATCTCTTTACCATTTCAAAGTGCATTTGAATCAAATTCTACCGATATTTCCCACCAATTATGGCCGATCACACCTATCCATATATGGGCCTCTTAATCACTTCAAGCTCGATTAAATAAAATACATTTACTTCTAATTTTAATGTATAGCGATATAGTATATCATAACGTGTATGTATAACTTTCATATACGCACCATTTTCAACACAAATCAAATAAAATTTTATAATTAATATTTCATATATATTAATTAATTTATTAAGTTATAACAATATTAAATAATTAAATTAGGTGGTAATCGAAGTATTCAATATTTTGGTTGTATGATTCTTAGTTGTAAATTCGATCAGCGATATGTGTAAATTCATTCAGTGATTAAAATCGAACAATTCAAATATTAACATTCATACATCTTCTTAGTTAGTAGTGTGACATTACAACCAAATTTATTGCTTACCTAGCTTCGTTAAAATCCAATTTTAGTTATTTTAAGCATTACCAGCGGTGACAATTATTTACGCCAATTCTTCTTGTCAAAACTATATCACATTAGGACTTGTGGAATTTGATAATGGTCAAAATTCTCATATCGTCCATACTCAATTTTATAGTCCAAACATAAAGTCCTTGGTTCAAGAATAACAATTATTATTAATTGAATTGCTTCGACCAGGGACTTAGACTTTGAGTTAACTTTAGTTGACCATAATACTAACTTCATATAACCGACGAGATGAATTCTTTATTAAATAGTCTTTCACTTTCAAATCTTTCACTCGACCTAACTATAGTCGTTCGTTAGAAGCTATGTCAGGATTTAACGGTAATCAAAATGGATTTTCCACATTGAAGCTTTGACGGTATTCTCAGATCAAGAGAATTGTGTAATATTGTCATATATATTTTCTATTTGACCATAGTTATATTAGCCAACAGAAAACTATCGAATCAGTAATTCTCGATACCCGAACCTTACTCTACTACAAACATGTATTATTGATAAAAATGGTAAAGATTAAGATAATCAGCTTATTAGGAACTTATTGAGATTCAATACCAGGCCTGCTAAGTTATAGGCTGGTAGATGATTCCAAGGTATATATTCTGCTTCTCTACCACCTGCTAATTGGTTAACTTGCTTAAACTTGCTTTCTATGGCTGGAAGGCTGGTTTGCATTAAGTCGATTTGTTTTTCCATGATTGTTTATTGGTCTAGAACATTCATTCTTCCCTCTAAACTCCTGAACATGATCAGAGCTGCTATGCTTAGATTTCTATGTACTGGGTCAATACATAATAGGAAACTGATTCCTGTTTCTTACTCCTCCGTGGAAAGGCCAATTTCCAAGGGAGGGTTAGCATCATTGACATCTTATCTTGGAATAAAGCATCCGTGAGTTCTCATTTTAATGCCTTACTACTAAAGAAGGACAGTTTATGGGTGCAGTGTGTTGGATCATAGGTTTTGATTGCTGACAAGACACAACAATTCACGAATCTAAGACTACGATAACATCCAGACTCATCGGCTCAATATATGGTTTGTATAGTTATATATTTTTACAAGAGTCGTCAAATGTGTATATAAAGTCTAGTTTAGTGTTTTGTTAAAATCTTTCCTCAAGAATCATCATTCACATTCAAATAAACTTGCATGCATATTTTAATCAAAATCAAGTTTTCAAAAAATGCATGGAGTGAGGCTCAAACCCGGGTCACTACTTTGGAAGGCAAGTACTCTAACCAAATGAGCTACTGTAGTTTTTGTTCAACAATAGAATTCAGTCGACTGAATCTGTGCATTTTAACATATATGTGCATGTTCTTAAATTCAGTCGATTGAATGACCTTAGTCCGTTGACTGAATTCTGCAACAGTCATTTTTTGTGAAAAGACACTTCCTTTTCTGAATAGTTTTCTTCCTCCCCAAGGGTTGCAACCAGTGCTATTCGCAGAGATCTCTTCACCAGCAGTTGCAACTCCTTAACTACTATATATGCATGAATTTCAAGATCAAATCACTTCACTTACTTGCTTATACTTGAATCATATTTTTTGAATTAACTACTCTCTTGAATTCATACATTCATTGCTTACGTATTCATTTCCATATTCTTCATGCAATTTGAAACTTCCTAATCTTTGCACGCAACTACACACATCATAATTGAGGAAAAGATTATAGGAAGTGTGTACTACGAGTGACAAATCTGTGTTATTAGAATACACAAGGTCAAAACAATCTTTTTTATTTCTTGAAGCCTTATTCTGCTGCTCAAGCGTGTGAAGTCCTCTTCGGCTGTTGAGGTGAAATCATGTTTTGCTGCTCAGGGGTTGTATAGACCTGTTCCTCTGGGTTAAGTGAGAGTTATTGTTTTAGTGAAATTCCAGAAGGAGTCTGTGATTGGACGCAGGACGGAGCTCTGAACCAGTATAAAAATCTCAGGTGTCATTTTTATTATACTGCTTTTATATTCCACACTATTTACTGTATTGCTATCATCACTATACTCTGTATTATCATATATCCATATTACACGATCCATAGCACACTTTCAATTTGGTATCAGAGCTTGAAATTCTATCGATCGTCACAACATCATAGAATAATGACTAGAAAATGATCCAGTCGAAATACAATAGGCAAAATCCCTGTAAGAGCCACCATTGAGGACTACAAAAAGGTACTCTCTAATTTACAAATTTCGGTAAAAGATAATAATGAGTTAGTTAGTTTAAGCAATAAGATTTCAAAGCATAATTTTATTATTTTAGAAAAAATGAAATCTGCTGAACTTGAAAATGAAAAATTGAAAAATGAAAAGTTAAATTTATAAAATCAACTTGGTGTTTTAAAGAATAATTTTATAACTGTTAAAGATTTTCTAGATGAACAAAACACCATATTTGAAAAAGAGAGAAACATTTTCAAAAGAAATTTTTGGTTTGAAAAGACAAAATGATTTATTACAATCATCTTTAGATAATTCAGAATCTCAAAATTCCCTTCTAAAAAAATGAGAAAATTGATATTTTGAATAATAGTAATATTTCTTTTGAAAATAATAATTATGACTTTAAGGCTAAATTTGATAAACTTAACACTGAAGTCCCAAATTTAACAAAGGTCAAAACGATTTAAACATGATTTTATCTAGTTCTAGACCTTTAAATGATAAAAGTGGTTTAGGATATAATAAAATAGATCGTAGAAATAGCACTAGACACGCTTTAATGTATAGTAAATATGTTAGTGCTAGTACTAGATTACGAGAAAAGTCTAAATCCAATTTTTATAGAAATTCAAATACTGCTCTGACCAATAATGTTTATAATTTCTTTAGAAGTACAAAATCATTGACGGGAAATATGAATACAAATTATCTAAATATTTGGGTTCCTGTTAATTGAAAAAATAGAGAAAAATACATTGATGATTATTTTGATATAATAGTTAATAATGAAAATTATATTTATAAAGGTTCAACAACACCCAAATGGGTATGATTTCCTAAAAATTAGGAAATTATAAGAACCTTGGCATCGCATGCTTTAAATGTTAATATTTTTTTCTTCTGATACCTTACATTATAAGTAGTAGTTATTTTGTTTTATGTTGTTCTATGTTAATATTTATGTGAAATATAATTTATATCATCATATAAACTCATTTTTGTCGATGACAAAGGGGGAGAAAGATATTGCTTTAACACTATTTGCAGGAATAAACCTTGCAAGCACAGATTAAGGGGAGAAAAGATTAATTATTTACAGGAATATATAGGATGGATTCAAGAGGAGAGAAATCTATAGCACAATTACAGGAATATATTCAGTGAGAGAGATAAGATCAACAAAGCTTGTCAAAGATCCGTTCGTAGCAAATGAAGTTGTCATCGTCAAAAAGAGGGAGAATGTTGGATCATAGGTTTTGATTGCTAACAAGACAAACAATTCACGAATCTACGACTACGATAACATCCGGACTCATCGGCTCAATATTGGTTTGTATAGTTATATATTTTTACAAGAGTCATCAAATGTATATATAAAGCTAGTTTAGTGCTTTGTTAAAATCTTTCCTCAAGAATCATCATTCACATTCAAATAAACTTGCATGCATATTTTAATCAAAATCAAATTTTCAAAAAATGCATGGGCGGGGCTCAAACCCGTGTCACTAGTTTGGAAGGCAAATACTCTAACCAAATGAGCTGCTGTAGTTTTTATTTAACAATAGAATTCAGTCGACTAAATGCAGTCAGTCGGTCGACTGAATCTGTGCATTTTAACATATATGTGCATGTTCTTAAATTCAGTCGGCTGAATTCTGCAACAGTCATTTTTTATGAAAAGACACTTTCTTTTGTGAATAGTTGTCTTCCTCCCCAAGGATTGCAACCATTGCTATTCGCAGAGATCTCTTCATCAGCAGTTGCAACTCCTTAACTACTATATATATGCATGAATTTCAAAATCAAATCACTTCACTTACTTGTTTATACTTGAATAATATTTTCTGAATTAACTACTCTCTTGAATTCATACATTCGTTGCTTACGTATTCATTTTCATATTCTTCAAGCAGTTTGAAACTTCCTAATCTTCATATGCACATAACTACATACATCATATTTGAGGAAAAGATTATAGGAAGGGTGTACAACGGGTGACAAATCCGTATTATTAGAACACACAAAGTCAAAACAATCTTTTGTATTTGTTGAAGTCTTGTTCTGTTGCTCAGGCGGGTGAAGTCTTCTTCGACTGCTGAGGCGAAATCCTATTCTGCTGCCCAGGTCCCTGTTCGGCTGCTCAGGGGTTGTATAGACCTGTTCCTCCGGGTTAAGTGAGGGTTATTGTTTTAGTGAAATTCCAGAAGGAGTCTGGGACTGGACGTAGGACGGAGCTCCGAACCAGTATAAAAATCTTTGGTGTTATTTTTATTATACTGCTTTTATATTCCGCACTATTTCTTTATTGCTATCATCACTATACTCTGTATTGTCATATATCCATATTACACGATCCATAGCACACTTTCAATTTGGGGTTGGATGCATCAAATAAAGGACAAAGATTTCTAGAGCATGGATGGCTCTCAATGATCAAGTTGGATTTGGCATAAAATCTTGGGTATGAGGAGTAATCTTCCGCCTTATATTAAACTTTCTCTTTCTGTTAGCAGCTTAGTGAGTTTTTGGAGGGATCCTTAGATTAGGGATGAATGTGTTTTGAATAGCCTGTTGACTCATCATGAAAATACTCAAACCATGATAAGTAACAGTGCAAGAGCTGTTGACTTTATATTCAATGATAGGTTGCAGGCTCCTTTGACTAGTAACCATGTTGTCAATACAATTTGGAGTAGCCTTGCTGATCTGGTAATACATGTTGGATAGGAGGAGGAACCGTTCTGGAAGGGTAAGGCATATAGTATTGGTGTAGTTTATGATCATCTAATTCATGCTGACTCATTTCCAGTGTATCCTTGGGCTAAAGTGGGATGGATTTCGCATTCAACATCTAAAGACAATATGTTGTTTGGAGGGTCATACATAAAGCATTGCTGACAAGAGACAAGCTGGTGACTATTGGAATGGAAGTTAATCCTCAGTGTGTGTTTTGTAACTTGACTTCTGAAACTATTAAACATCTGTTTTTTGAATGTGGCTACTTATACAATTTGTTTTGTGCCTTGACGATGAAAGTAGGAGTGTTTGACTTTATGGGTGTCTCGTTGCATGACTGGAATGTAATATGAAGGACGACGAGGTGGAGAGTGAATAGATGGGATATTGTATTTTTCGTATTAAAGATCTATATGAGAACTATCTGGCATGAGCGAAATTCTCAATGTTTTTGCAATGAGGCTAGTGTTGCTCAGATGATCTGGGTTAAGTTAATGAAAGAATTGTTACTGGGATACGACATTGCAGGCATGGTTTCTCTCCACATCAGCTTGATTTTTGGAGTTAATTGCTTGTGATCTATTTCTGGATTTGCAATTGAGATCGTGTGCGGTGTGTGCATGCTTCTGTGCAGTCTGTGAATGTTTTCAGTTGTGGTTTCGCCCTTCTGTCTTTTTTCTTGCTTGTTTCTTTTTGTGTTTTTTTTTTTTGTCAACTCATTATTTCCTCTGTGTGTTATGTGATCGTTTTTTTTCTTCTTCCCTTGTTTCTGTGACATAGAGCATGTTTTATGTCGCGTTTTATTTTCTTTTCTTTAAAATAAAACTGGTAAGGGCCCAGTCAACCTCGCGAGCTTTCCTAAAAAAATATGAGCACAATTGGTTAATAAGAGAACGTATTATTAGGTATGAGGATTCTGTATTAGTAGATTTGATTAGGGACCTTCATACTAAAGAGAGGGTGAGAAGGTAATGGGTATATAAACTAATGGCTTCTTTCTGACTTAGATAAATTAAGGGCAAACAAAAAAGGTGGCAGCTACGTCAATACATCAAGCTTGGCTCTCAAAGTCAGTTGTCTTTCCTACTCGCCATACCAGATGGACCTAGTCTCTTACACAATCAGGTAAAGTAAGAATTGGTCTAAGGCATTCCTAACCCCTTGCTTGGTAATCTTTAGGAAAGGTTGCTTCTGTTTCCTCTTCTAAGAGTTGACGAAAGTGGTGCGCCTTCGCTCCATTCCAAAGTAATAAGATGTGTCCTTTCAGAATCTTGTATCAAAGGAAGTCGGATAGAAGGCCTATCAATTCAATAACTATCAGTATGTAACCCTTTACCACCCCTATTCGTCATGGGTAATACGTTGTCCAACACTTGGAGAGCGTTACATACTAAAGTCTCAATAGATATGTCAATATCCAGTCTCGATACAACTTGACAAGGAATGTTTAAAACGATGTGTTTATTATATTATGATAAATTGCTCATGATTACAACACCTTGTAATTCCTATCACAAAACACATAATTTATATATTTACTATTAAATATACTTAAATTAATTAATTAATTAATTATAGCATATTATAAAAGTGTATAACAGAAAAGAAAAAATGTTTTATTTCGAATGAGATTTTATTACAGAGTTAAGAGTTTACAATAAATTACAAAATTTTCCTTATGGCATACCTCTAGCTCTATTAATCTCCCACCTTCATTTGGGTCAGTTATGGAATCTCAATCTCATCCCTTTGATCAGCTTGACAAGAATCGACCAAGCTAGTCCCTTCATGAATGTATCTATACATTATCATTGGTACCTACCCTTTTTCTCACGACCTCTTTCTTCTTAACGGATTCTCTAGTTTGATTGCAATTTCAAAGAATACGTCAACGAATCCTCTATTTAGGTGGAACTTTCAAAGAATATGTCATAATTTCTCGTGTGCTCTAGGTACCTTTGCGATTTGCATCACCGCATTGTTGCCACAAAACAATGTCATTAGATTCTCCATAGCGGGAATCACTCCTGGCTCGCTTAAAAAATTGAGCATCTAGACCGCTTCTTTAGCTGCTTCATTGAGGGTGATGCACTCAGGTTTTATCCCCTCGGGTATGTCAGACAAAGTCCATACCTTTTTTTTCATATATATAGAATCCATCTCGGGTTTCATTGCTCAAGGTCAAAATGCAGAGTCTTGACTCTGTAGTGCTTCTTGGAATGAAATAGGAGTGTTATCATTGAAGATACAGTCCTCCTTCTCACCATCCATAAGAAAACCGTAATGTCTCTCCGTTGTATGAGATTCCCTACCAGACCTTCTAATAAATTGCATGTTTTTTAATATGGGTGAACTTGGTTCTCTCATTGGTTCCGCCTCCATGTTAGTTTCTCAAATCTCATCTAAGTCTACAACTTCGCTGTTAATTTCATTTGATAGAATTTCCTTTTCTAAAAAAATAGATTATATGGAAACAATAACCTTTTTGTTCCTCTGTGTAGTAGAAAATATATCCACTAAAATTCTTGGGATATCCTATAAACTCACACGACACTGATCTTGCATCAAGTTTGTTGGGACCAATGTTTTTAACGTAGGCCGAACAACCCCACATCTTCAAATAATTACATTGCGGTTTCTTATCGTGCCACATCTCATATGGCGTCTTAGTCATAAATATAGTGGGTAACAAATTCAACATGGGTACTATGGTTTCTGGAGCATATCCACAACATGATAGAAGTAACTCAACATTACTTATCATGAAAACCAATCTAATAAGGTTTGATTCCTTCGCTCTAAAACACTGTAGTGTCACGGAGTAGATAATGGAGTAACTTAAGAGATAATCCCATTATCTTTTAAATAGTAATAGAGCTCTTGTCTAACATACTCACCTCCTCGATCAGGTTGAAGTAATTTACTATATATATATACTACAAATCCAATACTATAACATGATATGAGTCTAATGCTAGGTCACCTCACGCCCTGCTAGCCACACCATGCCTAACCATCGTATACATCTAGTCGTATCACATCACATTTTTGTGGACTCAATTCTCTGGACTTGCCTTGTGCGCCATATGGTCGCATGTTGTCCACCATCACGTCAATCACATATAGGACTCACTTCTCTGGACTCGCCTCGTGTCTACAAGGTCATTTGTTGTCCTCGTACACAAATTGGACTCACGCCCTGGACTTACCTCTTGCAATACAAGGTCACTTACCATCAATCCTCCACACTGGTCTACTGAAGCACTACATGGGAGCAACGCAATACCTGAATCGTCTACTTGTGACACCGGTCCTTATCCTATGTTTCCTAATTGCATCATAGGCTGGTTCACGTCCACATCAACATCATGTCATGATTCCATATCACGAACAACATACAAATCCATCTTAAACAATGATCAATCATCACATACATTCACTTGAATTCATTACGCCATCACTTGCCTCGTCGATAGCCTCCAAAGGCCTTTGGAAAAAAAGAGAAACAAGACTTGAATCGATGACTTTATTATATATAAACCTATTTAGGTCCAGGTTCAACTCATGGCCAAAGGCCAGTGATGCACTGGTAGGGTAGACCGATGTATTGGTTAGAACGTATTTTTAAATTTAGAATCACGATTCTGGCATTTCCTCCATATTATTTTGCCTCTATTTCGCCTCTGGTCGCTTAGGAATGTCCCTAACACCCAAACTTATGTTTCTATGTTCGGTTTTAAACTTTGAATCATCCAACTTTATTACATATTCATTTAAATTAAAGGAAAAGATGAAATCTAGTTTTTATTTTACTATTTCTATTAAATCCCTCCCAAACTTAGTGCTTAATCCGAACTTCAATGATCATAAAGGTTTGTATGCACTATTTTAGACTATAAATCATCGTTATAGGATTAAGATTGCATTATATAGTGAGGATATCATAGATCACTCATCGAATTTGCCTTTCACTTCCTAAGACTCCATTGTCCTTTGAAAAAGATATGCTTATTTGAATTTTTCAAATGAAAGAGGAAGAAGGAGAATGAAACGAGCGATCGGTTTCTGAAATAGAAAGAGGAAGTTACGTACAATTTATATTGAAGGAGGGAAAACAACGACACACTTAGATTTGAAATTCAAACTTTGGGCACGTTCAGCTTAACACGGATTTGACAATAACCACTCTATATGGACTCCAAACGAGGCAAAAAAATACTGCATGGTGCTGGTTTTGTCATCAAATTCGAAAGTTGAAAAATTACCATTTTATGCCTCATTGATTATAATTTATTTTATGTTCAAATTAAGTCCAATTATCTAACACTTTAATGCTGTTAATATTTAATTATAATAGTTACCAAATTTTTAGGATACTGCAAAGGGAACTCTAGCCTTATTTGTAACTTCTTTGATTTTATATATGGGAAAATCATCCACGTTATAGACGGTACTTATAAAAATCTTCATGGAAAATAGAGATTTGAATCTTTCAATAACATCCTTTTCATGATGAAGCCATTCTTTGATTTGTTCCGCATTCATATCTAGGCATTGAGTGGAGGATGCTTCTTCTGATCTCCTCTTCTTGGAAGTAGATTTGTGGGTCATTGGAAAACAAAGTTGATTTAGGAGCTAGGGTTTGAGGGTAAAAGGGTTTTTTCAAAAATTACGAAGTAAAAAGGGAGGTGAGTGAATTATACGGGTAAAAGAAGGGTAAGGGCATAGGGAGGGTCTTGATCAATTTGCAAAATAGGTTTACAGCTAACCAAACATTTAAAATACATTTCAGACGTCTGATTTTTAATGCGAAGTTATCTCAAAAGTTTTTGGTTCAATTTCGGGCATTTTTCAAACATCTGAAATATCTTTCAAATGTCTAAATTTAGTTAAGGAATGGAATAACATGCGATCAAACATCTAGTAATCCTGCTCAAATGTCTAATTATATTTTTAGACATTTGAATATTTTTTAGACGACTGCATGTTGACGAGTTTTTAAAAAATAATATTTTAACAAAATTTTAAAAACTCATATACATATACATTATATGTATGTATGTAAATATGTATGTATGTATGTTGATATATTTAATATTATTTTAAAAACTTTTTTTATATACTTATAAAATTTATTTCTTAATTTTAATCTTTTAAAGAACAAATTTATAAATATCTTCTTAATTTTTGAAGGGTATTTTCGCATAATGGTTTTTTTAAAATATCAGCAATTTTAATTTCTGAATTTGTAAAATCTATTGATACCATGCATTTTCTATATTATCTCTTAAAAAGTAATATCTGATATCTATATGTTTTATTCTAAAATGAATAATGGGATTTTTTGACAGATTTATAGCACTGATGTAATCATAAAATATGGGTGATTTAGGTAACTTTACACCAATTTCTTGAAGTGTTTGTTGCATGTAAATGACTTGAGTAAAAGATAAAGAAATAGAGATATATTCTGCCTCAACATCAGAAGTGAAACACAATTTGTTTCTTACTAAACCACAAAACAAGAGACTGTTTGCATCCTCGAAAATCAATGTCGCTATAAGACACCAATTCAAAAGGACAACCTTTAGGATAAAAAAGTATGTAGTCTCTAGTGTTGGTTAAGTAATGCAAAATTCGTTTCATGGCTCGCAGGTGTGATTCTTAGAGATTTGCTTGGAATCTAGAAAACATGCAAACACTCATTATTACATCCAGTCTACTGGCTATTGAACGAAGCAAATATCCTATCATACTTCTAAATAATTTTTGACTCGTATCTTTTACCTTTTTCATTTATATCTAAATATAGGCTAATACTTACTAGTGTAGGTTTACTAGAAGTATTTTCCATTCCAAACCTCTTAAGCACGTCATTATAATATACTTTTTGGTGAATAAAAATACCATATTTTAGTTGATTAATTTGTAATACTAGAAAATAAGTTAGTTCACCCATGTGAGTTATTTCAAATTCCTTTTTCATAATGTTAGAAAATTCGTTGCACTCATTAGTAGAACCAAATATTATATCATCCACATAAATTTGAACTACTAAAATATCATTATTTTCATTTTAAATAAAAAGTGTAGAATCAATTTTGCTAATTTTGAAATCAGAGTTTGTAAGATAACTCTTTAATCACTTATACCAAGCATGTGGTGCTTGTTTGAGTCCATGAAGAGTTTTCTTAATTTTTTTAACGTGGTTTGAAAAAATTTCATGTGTAAAGAGAGTAGGTTGCTCTACAAAAAAACTTTTTCTTTCATAAAAACATTTTAAAATGCACTTTTTACATCCATTTAAAAACATTTTAAATTATGGTGGCAAGGAAACGCTAGTAAATTCTTATTGCTTCTAAACGAGGAACAGGGGAAAAAGTTTCGTCATAGTCAATTCCTTTTTCTTATTATACCCTTGTGCCACTCATCTAGCTTTATTTCTAATAATTTCTCTATTTCCAACAATCATATTTTTGAAAACCCATTTTGTTTCTATAACGTTTTGATCATTTAGTATTGGAACCAATTCCCAAACGTCATTCCACTCAAATTGATTTAATTCATCGTGCATTACCATAATCTAAAAATCATCATTTGAAGCTTCATTATAATTATTTGGTTCAAATAAATGCTATATGAACCATTTGATTTAATTGACTTCTAGTCTTAATTAACCCTAGTATGTAGTTTACCAGCAATGTTATCAATTTGATGATCTTTTAAAATATGTGGTGGTGTTTTAAAATCATTATCATTGTTTGTATCTTCGTAAGAAAGATTTTTCAAAGAAAATGGTCTGTGATTAAACTATTTCCTTCGTCATCATTATTAAATTTGAAATTCTCATCAAAAGATACTTGTAATATTTCTTCAATAGTATTTCTTCTTTTATTAGAAATTCTATAGGCTTTACTTCTATCCGAATATCCAACAAAGGTTCCTTCGTCGGTTTTCGGATCACATTTACATAATTGATCTTTAGTGTTTAGAATAAAACATTTTGAACCAAAAATTCTAAAGTAAGAAACATTGGGTTTTCTTCCACTAAAAAGTTCGTACGGGATATGTTTTGTCAAGGGCCTTACAAAGACATGATTAAGAACATAGCAAGCAATAACCATGTCTTCAGCCTAAAAATTCTAAGGTAACTGGCTACTACTTAATAATGTTCTTGCACATTCCTGCATTGTCCTATTTTTTACTTCTTACAGCTCCATTTTATCATGGAGTTCTAAGAAGGAGAAAATATGACTAATGCCCATTTTATTATAAAATTCATCGAACAATTCATTATCAAATTGACAATCACAATCACTTCTAATATTTTTAGTATTTGAATATTTTTGCAAAACTTTTGAAAACTTCAAATGAATCACTTTTGTGTTTCAAAAATAAAGTCCATGTATATCCAGAAGAATCATCCACTATAACAAAGACACATTTGTTATGATCAGTGACCTTACTTAGGTTGGTCCAAATAAATCTAAGAAAAGCATTCTAAAAGTTGTAAGGTAGAAATCAACATTTTAGATTTAAAAGAGGATTTAGTGAGTTTTCCTAATTGGCATGCGTCATATAAATTATTAACTTTAAAATTCAGTTTTGGAAAATCTTTTACTAAATCATGTTTAGAAAGTTTGTTTGTATATTTAAAATTAATGTGACAAAACCATTTAAGCCAATGCCATGGATCATTATTATTTGGTAGTAAACATATATCACTATTACAGTTAACTTTTGTTACACCCAATTGCAAAGAGTAAACATGGTATGGTGCCATCGAAGTTTGACAAACAAACATATTGAAGGGTGACAAACATAAGCCATCAAAGGTTGATATGTTTGAGCTATTTCATGTTAAATTCATAAACTACTGAATGTCGAGATGTTAAAGTCGTCGCATGCTGACTCTAGGAGCTGTTAAAAGTTGAGATGTTTGAACCGTCACATGTTCACTCTAGGAGCTATCGAAGGTTGAGGTGTTAGTGCTATCGCATGCTAACCCCAGGAGCTTTCGAAGATTGATACCCTTGAGCCATCGCATGTTGACTCCAAAAGGCTATCGAGGATTGACACCTTTGAGCCATTGCATGTTGACCCCATAAGCTATCGAACATCGAGATGTTCGAATCATCGCACGTCGATAAATTAAAACCATCAAATGTCAATATTTCACGAAGTTGCCGTATGATTGTTCAATCAAGTACCATTTGATGGTAAAGGCTATCAATTAATAGGATAATTAAGGCACTCCATGGCTATTGAATGATGAGTCTGCAAGCTATTGCATAATAAAGACGAGTAGTTGTCGCATGTTGAAATTATAAAGCTATCGAACAGTGAGTTTGTTGGCTATCGCATAATGAAGAAGGGTAGCTGTTAATCGACATTTTGACCAAACATATTTTCAACTTGAAGTATAAGGTCAAAACGAAGATGAAATGACTCTTGAGCTTGGAAATAAGTCTAGATGGACAAAAGGAGGGAATTCAACAAGTTTTAGACAAAATTGGGCATAGTGGACCATTCGTCACCGAGAGGTCCTTCTTCCACTTAGCACCCCTGAACTCCTTATACTTGATGCACAACCTCTAGTAATCATCGTGAAGTACTTTCCTCAGAGAAAAGACGAGCAACTCTATGGATTTATGATAAGGAAGCAAAAAAAGCAGGATAATGCAAGTGTTATTAGTGGAATTATCAAGAACAACTCAAAGTCTATGAAAAGGAGTTTGGAATACATCAAACTAGAGATAGTAGAACAATGCAAGTGAAGGAAGTAAGTTTTCACCAAGTAGGACAACTCGATAATGAGAGGAACCTCTCGATGAGAGGTTTAATTCGCGTGTGGGCTAGTATGTTCACTTGTACATTACTGGGCTTGCATTTAGGCCTTGGGCTTCGTGAGATTCTGACTCAACTGGCGATTTCCTCTATAAATATAGATCCTATGGCTACTAGAAAAGGACTTTTTGGTTTCTCCTTCCTCTTTACCTCTTACCACTCCTTCATTGAAGTCATTTAGGAAGCTACTATTTGTTGTTCTAGAACATAGATCGGCGGGTGTCTCTCAAGCCTCTAATAAATAAAATACAAAGTGGACATAGGCTAGAGATTGCCAAATGGCTATAAAAATTCTTATGTGATCTTCACTTTCATGCTATTTTCTTCTAGATTTCTATATGTCAAGAGATTTTTAGGTATTGTGCCATTTTTGACATCAACATTTTGGTGCTTTTACAAAGAAAGATCTAGGATTGGAGGGAGTCAACTAGAGCATGGGAGTAGCTAGGAGGTGTCTTCAAATTATAATCATTCCATCTATGTGAGAAGAGAAGAGATGAAGAGAATGATGAAAGAAATGCAAGATGGAATAATGACTCGACAACTGGAGATGCTTAATGGATTTTTCCAATGGTTAGTACAATAGGGAATAGTGGGAGTTGCTAAAATTCAGAACCAAAGACCAAGAACTAATGCAGGAGCATTTATAGTCAGAGCGAAGCAAGTTGGAATAATTTCCTCATGAATAGGACATGTAGTACCGATCCCAATACTCTTGGTACGGAGAGGATTTTACTCAAGGGCAATATCTATTCAAGCTTAGGGCGAGTTGGGATGCCGAGAATGGACAACGTTGGAGCCAGAAATACAAGTCAAAATGCAAATCCACAATGACTGAAGGAGTACATATCGGAGTTTTCTCATAGGAATAGGGGAAAAAAATAAAAGCTGGAGGTGTAGATCAAAATGTAAGCGCGTAGCCAAAGGAGCATGTGCTGGATTTCCCCCATAAGAGTAGAGGTAGATTGTAGCTATTGATCGAAGATCTTCATTGGATGGAAACAATCGGATATCTGAGCTGTCAAAGCATAGTGAGGGTTGGACTACTATACTAGATTTTAGAGGACGTAAATAGGAATCTATTCTCCTCTAACATTCGAAATGCAAGGAGTCCTGTCGATTTAAAGCTCCGATGTTGGAAATGTATGATGGGTGGATGAATCCAATAGTTTATCTAATAAGATACATTCGACATATGGAGGTGTTGGGCATTTCTGAGGTGGTGAGGATAATGCTTCCCATTATATCTTACAGATTTAGCAGTGATGTGGTTTAGAAAGCCGAAGAATGGGTCCATAAGCACATGGACCGAGTTGGTAAATAGGTTCTTAAGACAGTTCCGGGTTTATGTTTATCGACCAAAGAATGTGATGACATTATCAAGCATAAAGAAAAGGCCCGGAGAGACATTAAGAAGCTATCTGCCGAGATTAAACGTGGCAGTCGATAAGTCGGATTCATCAATAATCTTGATGGTGGCAGTGTTCGGCGTCGCAAGCAAGACCGACTTCAAAATTGCATTTGAAAGAGATCTATTGATGGATCTCATGGAGTTTTACCATGAAGTTGAGAGATATATGCATCAAGAGGATGTTGAAGTTGATAATGCGAATGTTAATGCTATTGACGACGAAGGACCATCCAGTGCAGGATATGGAAAAGACAAGAAGAAGCAAAAAGCTGATAATGACTTTAAAAGGACCAAAACGACGGATGAAGGAATCGAAGTTCTCTTCTTACACTGACCTAACCGAAACCCCAGAGTGGATATACCAGAAACTAAGAGGTAGATCCCCTATCGAAGACCAGGTAAGACGGAACCTATGAGAGAGAAAGTCTGGAATGTTTTGCATGTTCAATGAGCTAGATGGACATGAAACTAATGAGTGCAGACACCTTCACAATTTGATAGAAGAATTGGTTCGGAGCAACTAGTTGCAATAGTATGCAAGGAATCAAACTGCGCTGGTGCATCCGGAGCATCCACTATCTCCGGTGAATGCTTCAAGACCCGACCGGGGACTTGGGTCAAGGATGTAATCCCATAATTGGGATGGACAGGAGTTAGGTTCATTTCTCATGCTTTGCCTTTTGCCTTAAGACAAAAATGACCTCGACCCACTTACACGTGTGCGAGGCCTCGATCGTTCTCTAGACATGCTCTAAGTTGGATGTCCGAGGTAAAAATCTAAGATGTTTGCTTTTTTCTTTGATTTGAATATTTGATTTTTGAAATCCACTTGAACATGGTGACTGATATTCATTGTGGTAGTCCCATCTAGAGATACAGGGTAGTGACCGCAAGAAGTAAATTCCCTTATTGAAGAGTAAGTAGATGGTGCTTGTCGTTGAGTCCCTTGATTGAAAAGCAAGTGGATTAGGCTCAGCAAGGATCCGTAGAGATCAAAAGTAAGTACCCTCACTAAAAAAGACAGAGTGGATGGACTTGTCATTGAATTCCTTTGCCAAAGAACTAGCGGATATGGTTCAGTAAGGATCTAGAGAGATCGAACCCTAGACTGGATGATTAAACGATCCAGAGAGATCGAATCCTAGATTGAATGATTGAACGGTTCGAAGAGATCGAACTCAAGATTGGACGATCAAACGATCCAAAGAGATTGAATCATAGAATGGATGATTAAACGGCCAGAGAGATTGAATCCTAGATTGGATGATTGAATGGTCCAAAGAGATCGAACCCTAGTTTGGATGATAAACGATCCGGTGAGATTGAACCTTGGAATGAATATTAACCTAAGATAAGGATTTGAACATCTTACAATCAGAGTAAAATTGATAAATCGTGGGGAGACACGGGATTATTTTAACATACAATATGATACCTCCAAATAAAGACAAGTTGATCATGATTCGTCGTTGATGCTTACGCAAGATCTGGAGTCCTAAGCTATAACGGGTTAGGAACAAACTTTGGTCTGTGGGAGAAATCGAAGGAACTAGATGATCAACCACAACTTGGATCGATTGATAATTGGAAAGTTTGACCGCTAGAAGCTAACTTCTGTTTGAAGACTGACCACTAAAAAGACCGGAGATCTAGATTAGAGAAGATCAAGATATTTGAAGACTCGTGACTTTAAAGATATAGACATGAAGAGTTCAAGGCTATAGTTTATAACTAATAAACATTATATAAATTCATTAAAGTCGTTGAATAGAAACTTTCTTTTCTTTGAATACTCTTGTATCAAAGTATTTATTTATTTATTTATCAAAATATTTATTTTATTTCATAAATATATTTCTACAATTTTTTCATATGAGTTTTATATCTCAAGGTATTTTAAAAAAATGTGTTCAAATGATTTTACAAACTATTAGAATTTTATAACGCTAAATACTTTATTTTAAAAAAAATAAACAAAGGTATGTCAACATACCCTATCTATGTATGTCTACATATGTTCCATTGAAGAGTTATCTTTTGAATTTTGAATAGTTGTGATTTTTAGTTACATCTCGTCGAGAATAGATATATTCCTTCGTATACTATATAAAGGGGACTGAAAAACAAACTTTTACAACTACTTTCACTATATTCTTTTTACTCTAAATTTTTATTATATATTTCACAAAATCCACTTTCTATATTCTTCATATCCATTCAAATTTAATCTCCAATTTATTACATTGATTTTCTACAATCTACTCACTGATTTGAAAGTATTCTCTCTTAAATTCAAAGATTAAAGTACTTTCAAATGGATATAGGATGTTCTGTGTCCAAAGTTCAACTATTTATATTTGGAATCAACGACTTTCTAATACTATTTGTGTGGATGTACTTTTTGCTTGTTCAAATCAAGTACATGTGCTTGTAGCTCGTTCAAATCAAGTAGGTGTGCTTGTTCCCTATTTAAATCGGGTGGGTGATCTTGTTGCCCGATTAAATTAAAAGATTCTACCCTAAGCTTAGAAAATCAAGAGGACGTATCTATTTGTCTTTATATCAAGGTCGTATTCTGCTTTGCTTGCTACCTGATTAAACTAGGCATTTTAAAGGAAATCTAGACATACACTGTGATGAACTGGATGTAGGATTAGTTAATCTCAACTGGAATAAAACTCCTAGTGTCATCTCTCTTACCTTTTCTTTACTTTTACTGCATTTGTATATATCTTTGATCGCATGTTAATATGTATTAGTGTTGATCATTTATGTTTTGATTTAGATCTTGAAATTGTTAGAAAAGTTCTATATAAGTTATAAAATACTATTCACCCCTCTAGTGTTAAGTTGCCTTAAGGTCCCTTCACACTAGTATAATTTATACTACATCGTTTTCCACATTTTGTGCAGAGCTCTAGGTTTTCAAAAACTCGTTATTTGAATTTTTTTTCAAAGTATAAATGGTTAGCAACATTGGCAGTACACTTTGTAACACTTTTGTAGAAGAATAATCAACTGGTAGGCCCTTAATATTTAATGGTAGTGATTATACTTTTACTGGTTCTGTATGATGAAAATTTATTTACAATTCAATGGTTTATATATATGGAACATTACATAGAGTGAAGCACTGCACCCCAAATTGAATACTCACATTGAACACCAGACCAAAAGACGCAAATACTCAATAACTCTAAGGCCATGAACATTTTATTTTTCCTACTAGATAAAAGTGAATTTAACTGAGTTTCTATTTATAAGACCGTTTATGAAATTTGAAGAACATTGCAAGTTACACATAAGGACATTAGTAAAGTAAAACAAACTAAGAATTCCATGCTGACTAACTAGTTTTAACTTTTTAAAATGAAACCGAATGAGTCTATTTTTGACATGTATTCTACATCTCAAGATATAGTTTATTCTTTGGTTTCATTATGTTAAAATTTCTCGGAAGAGGATCAAGTTAGAAAAATCCTTAATCCATTCTCTTCTGAGTGGGGTCAAAAGACATTAACAACAGAGGAAGATAATGATATTAGTATATTAAAAGTTGAAGAATTAACATGTAATCTAATATCCTATGAAGCACAATTGCAGGATAGATGGGAAAATAAGGTGATAAAAAAGAAATCAATTGCATTCAATGTGACGGTTAACGATTAAGATTCAGATAAAGATGATAATGATGAGAAGATTACTCTTATGACTCAAAATTTCTGAAAATTTCTGAAATACAGAAAGATGAACAACTTTCGTAAAATGGAAAACAAAAATTATGAAAATGAAAATGTTTTTAAGTGTTACGATTGTGTGAATCTTGCCACCAACGAAGACACTATCTGTAGCAAATGAAAACAAAGAATTCATCAAATGTCGATTAATTCAAAAAGAGAAGAAAAAAAGGCTTACAATGCAACTTCGGACAATTTTGATACAACATCCAGTGACATCGAACTAGACGCTGAAAATATCAACATGTGTTTCACGATGGTGAAAGATTAATCACAGCAAACAAAGGAAACATCGGTACTTTTACATTTCATATTTTACTTTATTTTGAAAATTACTTAATATAGGAATAAATATATGATAATAGTAATAAATATATATGAATATAAATGTATATAATACGATAAGTATGAATAAATATATAAATATATATATATATATACATCTATAATATTTATTTAATTTTAAAATTTGGAAACTTCAGCATATATGTCGACATATCAGGCAGAATTTGAGGAATCTTTTCTAAATTCAAACTTTTGAACTTCCCTCTTTTTTGTATTAAATTCAAAATTTGAAAAGCCATATTTTTACCTATCGCATGACAAATCAACAGCGAATTTGTTCACTCCTTCTTACCTCATCTTCTGCCCATACATTTTATTTCAAAATCAAATATATCCTTCACTCTTTTTCCTCCAAAACAAACCAATAATGTCTTTCTGAAACAAGCCTCTTCATCCAATGCCATTAGGCGTACTAAAAGAATCAAAAGTCACTTTTTCAACGATCAAGAGCTTACTGAAACATATATTGAGAATGTTACTTATGGTAAAGTATTTTCAGAAAGAATTGCAAATTTTATTGAGTTTTGTTCTTATGGTTTACAATCTTGCTTTTGGAAAAGATATTTTTGGTCCAATCGGTTTATTTCAAAATGATATTGATTGCTACCCGATTTGGTTAAAATGATTTATCCTAATTTTAATGTAAAGTTATCAAGGAGAAAAAGGTCAAATTTGGAATAGTGTTAAAGATTCTACTTTTGTTTTAAATTACGGAATTCTTGGACAAATTATTGGTTATAAAAGTAGTGAAAATGACCTCCCCACTTCCAAAATTGATTACAGAAATAGAGAAGTTATGCATGACTTATTTTTAAATTATGAAGAGTATGGTTTTAAAGACAAGAAGCTTAGGCCAAAAGCAAGACCAACGAGTCTTATTTTACAACAAAGTATTACACCTAGGACGGGGAATTATAATAACCCCACTCAAAAAAAATTCAAAGTTCCTTTTGCTATAGTTAGAAAATATGGTATAAATTAGGCTCAAGTGATTTTGGATAACTTTGTTCAAAAGAAATTTTATAGACATGAAATCACACTTTATCACGGTGTGTAACTCGCTAGAATTTTCAACTATTTTGGTATTGATTTAAGAGGTGAAAATATTTTGCCTAATAAAATTTTCGCCAAAACAAACTTCTATCTCATGCACATCCCTCTCGAATTTGAAACCTATTAATCTCTTACTAGAAAGAAAGAGAGATTAGCAAGAGAAGAAAAAAAATTCAAGAAGAAGAAAGTGAAGATATGGAAATAGATGAGGATGAAGAACAAGAAGAAGACGAGGAGGAAATAGATACATCTCTCGAAAGCTACGACAAACTATCTCGTTATTCAAATAAAGAAATACTTAGGAATCAAGAGAATTTCCTGAATAATCAAAAGAAGCTTAAGCGCTCCTGTAGTAAGAAGTTCATTAGCCTCTCAAACAAAGTCGATAAATATTTTGGGAAGATAATGAGAAAGCCTAGTGGAAATTCTTGATCTTCATCGTCATCATTCTAGATCTATTTAGCTATCTTTGTGCTTTCTGGTTTTTACTTATGTTATTTTCATGTATTTTTCATTATATTTATGTATCACTTTATCTTATTAATGAAATTTGCATAGAGACTTCATTTCTGTTGTTAAGTATGTTCTTTTGTTCTCTAAAATCATATAGCTAAAAAGCAAAATAAAATATAAACAAAAATTATAACAAAAGCAAAAACATGCACATTTCCGCATGTATTTTGACATAACCTCCCTCCCTTAGTATGTCAACATACTCTGTTTTTTTTTCCATAATTTGAAATTCAAATAAATTAATTGTTTATTGGAACGGTTAGTTACTAATCCGACTTTTCTCTTCTATAAAGTAAATTTTCTTTTAAAAAAAATCAAAGAACAATTCATCTTCTTATCCGACTCCTTTCTATAAATGAATTCGAACATCAATTCTTCAAAACAAAAAATTAGTGATAATCTGAAAGAAACTATTCAATTATTCAAGAATGGTCTTTGCTTCGTTCTTCACAATCAACGATACTTGGAGTTGAGCCAAATACAAAAGATCAAAGAAGGAGGAAAAAATTTAATTCTCTTCGATATTTTATTTCTAGCTTCGTCAAAGTTTAAAGTAACATCTCAAAATGCTCGAACTCTAAAGCGAAAGAGGAAGATGAAGATTGGGAGGTTATCAACACCAATCCTATCTTTGGTTCCAAAGGATGGGTCGAAGTTCTAAAGAAAATCTACGTTTTAATTTGTATTTCTAATTTGTATTTATAATTTATATATATAACTTATAATATGTATTTATTAAATATTTTTAGTCCGTACAATTAACTATAGTATGTATTAATTGTATGAATTGTGATGTATAATTGAAACAAGATGTAACTATAATTATGTGTGTGTGTGTGTATAATTATTTCTTAGAATTATTATTTCGCAATTAATATTGATTTTTATTCCATATACAACATTGTCACATTTCATAATATATACATTTGAAGAGGAGTTTATTTTTCTATACCCATTTCGTCGATGATAAAAGAGTAGAAATATATAAAATAAAATATACGCATATACTAAGGGGGTGTTAACCAATTTAGAGTGGTTACATTATATTTTATAATAAATATATTTACATGGTTGTCACCTATACATGGAGAGATTATTAATACCACAGATATTTGTTTTGATGACAACAACCATATAAATAAAGGTATCGATGTTTTTCCAAGCCACATAGAATATTTTGCAAGATATTATATAGTTTTATATAAGTACAGGATAATCGAGTTTAAAGACTGATTAGTAAAAAGTTTATAGATCAAGATTCAGAGATACTCAAGATATTTGAAGGATCGTGAGTTCAAAGACAAAGACATGAAGAGTTCAAGACTATCATTTGTAGTTAATAAACATTATATTAATTTGTTAAAGTCCTTGAATATCGACTTTCTTTTCTTTGAGTACTCTCTTATCAAAGTATTTTTTTATCAAAATATTTATTTTATTTTCAAAATATATTTCTACAAATATGCTATAAGAGTTTTATATATTAAAGTATTTGAAAAAAATATGTTTAAATGATTTTACAAAATATTAGAATTTTATAACACTTGAATTGTATTATTTTTTCAAAATAAAAAAGGGTATGTCGACATACCCTACCTATATATGTCGAAATATGTACCATTGAAGAGGTTTCTTTTGAATTTTGAATAGTTGTGACTTTTGGTCACATTTCTTCGCAAATAAACAAATCCTTTTAAGCACTATATAAAGGGGACTGGAAAACGAATTTTTTACAACTACTTTCTCTATATTCCTCTTACTCCAAATTTTCATTATATTTCACAAAATCCACTTTCTATATTCTTCAAATTCATTCCAATTCAATCTCCACTTTACTGTTCATTCTCTACAATCTACTCACTGATTTGAAGGTATTCTCTCTTCAATTCAAAGATCAAAGTGCTATCAAAGGGCTATAGGATATTCTATACCCAAAGGACAACTATTATATTTGGAATCGACAACTTTATTTGTGTGGGTGTGCTTGTTGCGGGTTCAAATCAAGTGGGTGTGCTTTTGCCCGTTCAAATCAAGTGGGTGATCTTGTTGCCCAATTAAATCAAGAGAGTCTACCTTGAGCTCGAAAAATCATAAGGGTGTGTCTTTTCATCTTGAAATCAAGATTGTATTCTAGTTTGCTTGCCGCCTAATTAAAGTAGACATTTGAAAGGAAATATGTACATACACTGTATATGAATGGGCATAGGATTTGTTAATCCAGACTGGTATAAAACTCCTGATGTCATCTCTCCTACTTCTACTATACTTATATATCTATGATTGCCTATTAATATATATCAGTGTTGATTATCTATGTTTTGATTTAAATATTGAAACTACTAAAAAAGTTCTGTACAAGTTATAAAACACCATTCAACCCCATAGTGTTAAAGTAGCATTAAGATTTGTTCATACTAGTATAATTTATACTACACCGCTTCCCACAAGGAGGTATTGTTAGAATTTTCCAAAAGTAACTAAGTTTATAAAAATCAAATTTTATAAAAAGCTATGTTAAATGCGTTCTGTAAAGTTAAACAAATTTAAAAAAATTAACTAAGTTGACTAAGTTTTATAAAAATTAACTAAGTTAATAAAGATCAATTAAATTTTATAAAAATGTAATTAAGTTTTCTATGTTTATAAAACTTAACTGATTTTTATAAATTAACTAAATTCTACAAAAATTAACTAAGTTAACCATGTTTTATAAAAAATAAATAAATTTCTAAAAATCAACTAAGTTTATAAAGTTGATTGAGTTAAATAAGTTTTATAAAAAATAAATAAACTTATAAAGCTTAACTAAGTTTACTAATATTTATAAATAAATAAATAAATAAACTAGGTTTTATAAGAATTTAACTAAGTTGACTAATTTATGAAAAATTAACTAAAATTTTAAAAATCAACCTTGTTAACTAAGTTTAAAAATTAACAAACTAAGTTTGTAAAAATAACAAAGTTTTAAAAAACATTAATTAAGTTCATAAAAATAAAATAAGTTAACTACGTTTCATAAAAATTAAATAAATTAAATAAGTTTTATAAAAATTTAACAAAGCTTATAAAATTAAACTAGGTTTTATAAAAGTTAACCAAGTTTTATCGACATTTAAATAATTAATCAAAAAGTTTTATAAAAGTTTACTAAGTTAACCAGATTACATAAAATTAAATAAGTTCAAAAAAATTAACCATGTTTTATAAATATTTAACTAAACTAAGTTTCTAAAAATTTACCTATTTTTATAAGTATTTAGTTAAGCCAACCAAGTTAACTAAGTTTTTAATAACCGACCTAGTTTTATAGAAACTTAACCAGTTTTATAAACATAAAATAGTTTCATAAAAATTAATAATAGCAACAGCAGTATAAATAGTTGTGGTAGAGCATGGACTGTTGAAGAGGGAAAGCTTTATGATCATGATATTTCGCTACTTTGATAAGTTCATTTTTAGATCCTTTATGGTGTTATCATGTATGTATAAAACATTTTCTATGAAATAATTATTAATTTGCTTTTGAGTCAAAACAGATTTCAACTAGACTTAGAAGTTTCAAACAAGGACAAAATGACTTGGAAACTTGGAGGCACATTTAAAAAGACTAAAGAATTGAGCTCGGGAAATTTGATTTGAAAATTGGCTAAATTCTTAACTCAACTTCGAGTTAAGGCCTTAGGTCAACCCCGAGTTAAGGATTTGACGAGTTACAGATTTGAGTTGGTACCGAGTTATCACTAAAGTATCTTCAACTGAATGTAGAAGATTGAAATGGAATCGAAATGACTTGAAATTTGGCAAAAATACATAGAAAAGGGAAAAGAAGGACCTAGGAAAATTTCATCATGATTGGGCCAAGCACCTAAACTCGACCTCGAGTTAGGAAACTCAGCACCGAGTTTAGGATTTGACTTGGGCCAGCTTATGTCTTCTAGCATGACTTCACGCTATCTCTTGGACTTTATTGCTATTGGGCCTTTGACTTTATGTTCCCTGATTCCTCTATAAATACTAATTTACCTTCTCCCGGAAAAAGGGGATTCTTTCCGCTGGATCTTCTTCAACACTCTTAAACTTAGAGCTTCCATTGTGCTTTCTTCACTTCTGTTCTCCTCAAATAACATTCTTGACTCCACTGTAAATCTAGGATCCACAAGACTATGGCCAAATTGGATCTAACAAGTTGTAATCTAAAGAGAGATCAACTAACAAAAAAGATTGAAGTGGACGTAGACCGGAGATTGCACCGAACCACTATTAAAACTTATGTGTGCTCTTGTCTATTTTCTACCTTTTCTTTTACTTTCATCTAAAATGGTGCTTTCATATGATATTTGGGTGTTGATCCACTTTTTGGTTTAATATTTTAGTGCTTTCACTGAGAACTAAAGCTTGATCTAAAACATTAAAGCTTGAAATTGAAATTTGGAGAAGATGAAGAGACGTAATACTAGATTTAAAACTGGAACAAGTCAACCAGAGCCTAGAGGCAGCTAGGAGGTGTCTTTAAATCCTCATGAATCCATTTATGCGACTAAGGAAGAGATGGAGAGAATGATGAAGGAGATACATGGTGGAGTGATAACTAGACATAGAAAATGCTTGAGGGATTCTTCCAAAGGATGAGACAATAGGGAATAGCTAAAGTTGTTGAAATTCAGAACCAAGGAGCTAATGTAGTAGCATCTATAGTTAGAGTAAAACAAACTTAAGCAATGCTCCATGACTCAGGGGCACGGCCGATTTGGATCTAAAATGAGCTTTAATGCTTAGGACGGGCGATGCTGGAGCCTGAGTGGCAAATCGAAATACAAATACATGACAGGAGAAGCTGGAGCCAAAAGCCCACCATTAGAACAGGGAAAGAATGAAGTTATGGATTAGAGACTTCCATTGGATGACAACCCCATGATCAGGATGGATTAGGGCTAGGTTCGATTCATTTACCTTGACTTTGAATAAATGGTGCAATATAGCCGCTCACACATGCGTGAAATCCCAAACGTCCCTAGGCACGCTCGATTTGGATGTTGGAGATAACTATTTAGGACAATAATAACCCCATATCACTTAGACATGTGCAAAACCTAGATTGGTCCCTGGTCATGCTCTAATTCGAATGCCCAAGGTAATTGCTTAAGATAATAATAACCCCCGACCACTCAGACGTGCACAATACCTAGATTGGTCCCTGGTCACACTTTGAGTCAGATGTTTGGGATGAACACAGGATTTCTGCTTATTTTCTTTAATTTGGATATTTGAATCTTGAAATTCCACTGGAGAGTGATGGCTGATTTTGGTCGCCTTAGAGTCCCGACCGGAGAGACGAGATTAGGGTGTAAGGTGCAAGCTCCCTGGCCAAAAGCGAGTGGATGGGCTTGTAGAAAAGTAAGTCCCCTCACCAAAGAGTGAGCGGATGAGCTTGTTTGGTTATTGAGTCCCTTTTTCGGAGAGCAAACAAACTCGGCAAGGATCTAGAGAGATCGACACCCTAGATTAAACGATATGTGATTCGAGGAGACCATCCCCTCAACTCAAAAAATAAACGATTTGGAGAGATCGTCTCCTTTAAATTAAACAATAAACGATCTGGAGAGATCGTCCTCTTAACTTAAATAATAAAAAATCTGAAAAGATCGCACACTAAATTAAATAAAAATTGATCTAGAGAGATCGAATCTTAGAACAGAAACAAACTTGATAAAAGGATTTGAATGCCTTGTAGTTAGAATAAAACCGATAAATTCTAGATGAACAAGGGACGATTTTCGATATATGATGTAATAGCCTTGAAATTAGATATACAGTGTAATAAAAGATATGTGATGTAATAACTCCGTATGAAATCAGAATGATTGTGATGTATAAACTATACTTAGGCAGAGTCTAGAGTCTTAGGCTGTAACAGGTTTGAAATGACTCATGGTTGACAAGAGAATACGAAGAAACTGCACGATTCACCAAGATTGAAGTAGTTAGAGAGCTTAACAATGGCAAACTAATTTTTGGAACTTGTTCTTGAGCAATGCATACCTTACATTCGAAACACGTACTTGGGTGGCAAATGTTAACCCATTTTTGAGCAAAAGCAGATTTCAATTGGACTTAGAAGATTCAAACAAAGACAAAACGACTTGGAAACTTAGAGGCGCACTTAAAAGAACTAGAGAATTGAGCTAAGAAAATTTGGTTAGAAAATTGGCCAAGTCCTTAACTCAACCCTGAGTTAAAGCCTTTGGTCAACCCTGAGTTAAGGCCTTAGATCAACCCCGAGTTAAGGACTTCGTAACAACCCATATTTTTGATAATTAAAAATATTAAATTTAATAAGATTTTTGGAATTTAATATGGTGGGAAATTAAAATTTATGATTTTAGATGAAAAATTTAATAATATTTAATATAATAATGTTGATTGAATGTAATTGACAACTATTAATGCAATTTCAATTAATGGTGATAATAAAGGTTAATAATGAATAAAATAAATGTTGTATAAAATGGGGAAATCGATGTTATTTAATTGGAATTGGTTTTAATATTTGTAAGTAAATCTATAATCTTTGTTGTAAACAATAAATGTATTAATGTGTTCAGATTATTTAAATGTAACCACTATTCATTTCTCATCTTATTATTTAATCCGTTTGAAATCAACTTGAAAATCAATGAAATTAAATATAATTGAAATATTGTAATTAATATAAGAAAAGATGGTAACTGTAGAATAATGAGTATAATAGATAGAAACTTATGTTAATAGATTGCATAGGGAATTGTTGATTTAATATAATAGACTTTTAAATCAAAATGAAAGGATGGGTTAAAATTCAAACTTAATTGACTGGGATTTTATTACTGTTGTGATTTAACATTGAAATTAGTCGAATGTTTGAATCTTCAAATTAACATGGAAAAGTTAATTTTAAAAGATTATTAATTACTGTTTAATCAAGGATGATAATAGAAAACTTTTAGTTTGGAATTTAAAATTGATTAAATAACTTTAAAATAACAATTCATTTAATTAACGTGTAAAATTAGTGTTTTTGGGCAGTGTCTCGGATTTCAATGAAACTAGTTTCGTTGGATCCATAATAGTGAATTATTATATAATTTCAAGTTTCGTAGCGATCAGACTAATCGTTTAATCATGCGAGTTCGAAACATGCAGAAATCAGTTAAAGGAATTTAAATGAATATAAATTGATTTTAAGAGATAACTTCTATATATGATAGAATTAGGGTTTGAAAATAGTTTCATTGAGTTTAAAAATATTGAAAACCTATATTTCGATATATAGGATTGCGTACTTTCGTTTAGGAAATGAAACGGGCTTTTCAGGTCTTTGTTATCACTTTGACCCAATCGATCTGTTCCATCCGTTCTTATCCATCTCTGTCTGTATATATGTTGTTATAAACCCTAGCTGCTTTTATTTCTTTTTCTGTACGTACAATTTCTGTTCTCTATTCTTTCTCAATGGCAGACATCGCAAAAACCTAATAAAATTCCGAATCAAATCGAAAAATCCAAACTTCTCAAATCCTATCATATAATGTATCATCGAGAAGCTCTCGACGAATATAATCTGCGTCTGCAATTCGTTTTTCGATTGGAGGTTTCGTTTTTCCAGAAATTGGTGAAACATTCTCGATTGTTCGTGCTAGGTTTTCACGTTTAACGGTGAAACATGATCGTTCGATGATCGACGAGCACGGCAGCGTATAGGAGGCCAAGGCAAATTCATCCAACAGCTTGGATCATCATATCAATGCTCAAGATCGCTAGGATCTCACGGAGATGGTGGCGGCGATGGATCGCTATAGGCGGCGCCATTGGGTCACTAGCGAGGCTAAGAGGGGCGGCCGGAGGGGATGTGGTGATTGGCGTGGTCCGATCTAGGGGGCGACACTCGAGGTAGCGACGAATGGCGATGGAATGTGGCGACTTGACATTGACTAGGGTTTGAGCGCGTCTGGGTAGGGTTTGAGCAGGTGATGCAAATTACATGTTTGCCCCACAATTTGTTTAATTTAATTTTAATTTTCGAACTTCTTACTTTAGTAACTTCTACATACAAACTTGGATTCACTTCTATTATGTTCGTATTGAAATTCCGAACAACATGAAACTTGTTTGGTTGAATTTAGAGACCGCTGAAATTTTGGGCTTTTATTGGATTTTTAGTGGCTTAAATCAAAGGTGGGTGATTTAACCCACTCACACAATACTAAATCTTCTTATGTTAGTTGAGTTAAATTTATGAAGTAATAAAAAAATTATTGGTTGCTGTTTGGTAGTTTAAATTGACATTTTAATTAAAATTGAATTTTATATTGAATCAAATCGACATTTAAATTAATATTTAATTTAATTGGTAGTTAACACCGACAATTGATAATCAGTAACTGTTGTGATATTGATTTGGATGTTAATGTTTATTGTATGCCAATTGATTGATGTTGGATGTATGGTTGTTTATTTATTTGACATATTCATATTATTACCTATTTATTTATTGACATTATATATTATCATTTGAATCATTGGAAATGAATTAAGAAATAGGTTGAAATGATATATACCTATGACACTTTGATTTGGATTGAAATGATATATATCCATTCATGTAATTAAATTGATATAAATGGTCACTTGGCCATAGGGAAGAAAATTATATACGGACAACGGATTAGTAAAATTGAATGGTTTTAAAATCTTGAATTTGGATTTTGATTAAATGACATTTTTTTAAAGAAAATAAATTGTGGATTTATATGAATTGAATTATTTTCTAATTCAATCTTTGAAATGTTGAAACTGAAATTGGTTAAAAGGAATTGCTTAAGGAATTAAAATTGAAATGTGAAGTATAATCAATGTATGACTTTAATTTTGGAAATTGATTTATTTTAAAGATTCGAACCTTAAATTGAACAATGAGGTTTAATTTGATTTAAGTGTTTTAAATTAGTAAATTGAAATTGGACTTGAAATTGATAAAATTGAAATGGTTTAAAATAAGAATTGGATTGAAGTTTAAATCATTGAATTGAATTGTTGAATCGAATTTGAAGTTAAAAATGAACATTTCGAAAATTGAGTTTAATTTGAATTGAAATTGAAACCAAGTAGATTTCAAACTAAATCGAAATTGAGTCAATTGAATTGAAAATTTAAAAATTAAGCTTTGTTGATTTGAAATTTGGACATGGGCCCAGATTTGTTGAAATAGAAAGAAACAGTTTGATTTGATACTATTTCCAAAATAAATTATTTTAATATAAATTATATAAAATCTTTTTTTTAAATACTCAAATTATCTTGATTTTCCAAACTATTTTACTATATAAACCATTTTCAATACTCTACCTATTATATAATTGTTTTAAATCTCTAAACTATTTTAAACTATTTATAACTATTCAACGATTTCCCAAATTCAAACTATGCAAAGTTGGAATGTTTATATTTAAATCGTTGATTTAAATGCGAATGTGGTTAAATGAGGTTATAACCTAAGTTGGAAGTTGAAATGATATTTTCAAGTGAAAATAACATATTTTGAGTAAATATGGTATATTGAAATGAAGTGATATTTTTGAGGTGAATATGATATTTTGATATCAAATATGAATCGGTTTTGAAATGTAAAAGAACCAACAGATGTGAAAAATGATGTTTGGTTGTTAAAGAAACCGCGGCCTCTTATTGGCAGTACTCTCTGTCAATATTGAAACCACTTTAACAACTGTGTACGCGATGGATGTTATCCAAAATGTAGAGGTTGAATTGGAAGCGTTTGCTGGATTTGAAAAAGAAAACGATGATGGACGACCCCGCGTGTCAATTGGAAATGACTAAAACAGGAACATATGTCTGGCCAAGGTGTTCGCAACCTTTAGGAGTCATCACCACTTCTTATTATTATATTGATTTTGGACTCGGTTGGTGCACCTTGATTTGATTTTGGAGTGGTGGACTCGGTGGGTGGTCATAGCTACAATGCGTTACCACCAGCCAGAAAGGATAAACTGGTAGAATCTTACCTTGGGCATTACCTCACGTGCCTTGTCATACTTTTATCCTTATAGGTGACCACTACGACTTTGGTTTAGTGTTGCCTTATCATGGTTCCTCCCTGGCTACCGACGTTACTGGTTGTGTTAAAGGCAAACTGTAGGACAGTATTTATAAATGTGATAAGGGGGATCAATGTAAAGCTGTAACGCTATTTTAATACTCTACTTTACTGATAGACGCTACATATATAAGGTATCTTACTACATATAGACAGTTTAACGGTTTCTCGTGAGATGAAAAATCCCGTAACATCTCTTAAGTTATTGCAGTCACGTTGTACACGTGATAGGAGATGGAAAATCCCATAAAGATCTCTGAAGCTATTACACTCATATTTACTTGTTGTTGATTTAACTTACATAAGAACTTTTAGTTTTGACTCAAGTGTTCTGTCTTTTCATTATGCTCGGGTCAGCCTGAGCATTTCAATGGTGAAGACATTATTTCTGGAGGACAAAGACGGAGTTTGGTATATTATATTATTAATATTATTCCACTGCATCAATTTGGCATGGTGTTGATTGTACTCTGATTATGTTATAGTTATTGTGTAATCAAATGTATATTGTAAAACAGCTTCATGAACTATTTATTTAATTATTATATTTTGTCATTCCCCTGCAAGATTCTATATTTTGTTTTCCTTCTTTTCTCTTATTTTCTTGTTAAACCCCATTAACAATCCTCCCTTTTGAATGGGTTGAGTTAGACATATGTGGTTTGTTGTCGATTTAAACCATCCAAAAATTTGCATCGTGATAGATTTGGTGAGTTAAGGATTTGAGTTGGTACCGAGTTAAGGATTTGAGTTGGTACCAAGTTATCACTAAAGCATCTTCAGCTAGACATAGAAGATTGAAATAGAATCGTAGTGACTTGAAATTTAGCAAGAATATTTAGGAAAGGGAAAAGAAGTACTTGGGAAATTTTCACCATGACTGGGCCATTCACCTAAACTCGGCTTCGAGATAAGTATCTTAACTCAGTACCGAGTTTAGGATTTGACTCGGGTCGGCTTGAATCTTCATGCATGACTTCACGTTATCTCTTGGACTTCACTGCTATTGGACCTTTGACTCTATGCTACCCAATTCCTCTATAAATATCAACATATCTGCTACCAGAAAATGGACGATTCTTTCTACTGGGTCTCCTTCAACACTCTTATACTTGGAGCTTCCATTACACTTTCTTCACTTCTATTCTCCTTAAATAACATTCTTAACTCCATTATAAATTTGAAATTCACTAGATTATGGCCAGATCAGATTTAACAAGTTGTAAACCAGAGAGAGATCAACTAACAAAAAAAATTGAAGTGGACATAGGCAGGAGATTACACCGAACCACTATAAAAAAAATTGTGTGTTCTTGTCTATTTTCTACTTTTTCTTTTACTTTCATCTGAACTAGTGCTTTCATATGGTATCTGGGTGTTGATCCACTTTTTGGATTAATAATATTATTTACAACTATTAATTGTATTATGCATGAACTTGATGTAACTTTGATTATGTTTAATATATAACGTGCATAGATTGTTAAATGACTCTATTGTCGTTATTGATTTGATTGATCTGCATTTGAATTGAGGTCAAATGTTTTCTTTTAGATATTCTAATGTTTAGAAATACTAAGTAAATTCTAATATGGCAAAGTGTTAAATGCTTAAAAGTTTTTACAGCACTTTCAAATGTTGTTAAATATCTTTAGGCAGAGGTATTAAAAACTGCAAAATGGTTTCAAAACGTTGTATAAACATTAACACGCAATCATATAAACATTGCAAAAATGCTGCAAACATGTTAGTAAAAATGATGCGATAGGACTGGTTTTGCTAGCATTTTCGACAATGCTATTATAGGATCTGAACTTATTACAACATGTTCCACAACATTCTTTATAACTCTGCAAAAAATTTCAAAAGTGTTTTTAAAATGTAACAAAACGTGTTTTTTCTTATAGCGATATACCATCATTGCACACGTCGCTTTTTCCAATCACATATCCTTGTGAGTTGTCTCCAAAACTGATGGTGCCTCCATCCATGTAGGCTATATCTGTAAGCATTGCTTTGTTTTCCATCATTTGTTACGAGCAACCATTATCAAGTATTTATCTCTCTTTTTTTGTTTTTTTTTGAAACAAACGAGAACTTTATTAACAGAGAATCATATATTTTCATGATATGCCTCATTAAAACCTTGTAATCTCCCTAACCTAAATGGGTGCCTTATAAGAAAAAAGAGTACATATCACTTCCATATATTAACATTACAATATAGTAACTACAAAAAGTTGTTTAACAGATGGAGGAGTAAAACAAAAGAGAACCGCACTCAAAACCATCTATAGTAACAACTTGATCCAAAAACAAAGTAATCAAACCTCACAAACTACAAGTTTAAAAAAAATTAGAAAAGCAAAGGCCAAACAACACGTGGAAAGAAGGAAGTGTTTTCAGCAAACACGGAGATTCAACCATCTCAAAAGAAATGGTAGCATCCAGGGGAGAGAGAATGGCGCGTTCTTCGAAATAATAGATCTGAGAAGCTCGAAGCGTCAAAAACTCTGAATAATGTGAAGAAAAATCAAGCTCGAGAACAACCACGATTGCAACAGGGGAGGAGGAAGTCAGGGAGGCTGATGAGGAACTGGAGACCTCATAGCAACGTTCCATTGTTCAAAGATACGTTTTGTTTCCGTGTTTATTTCATGATTAATAGTTAAGTGATGCATTAACGTTCTAATATCTTTTATTATCAGGGTGCTTCTGATGGTAGCAGGCATTTCCACCCCTCTGAAGATCCTATTGTTTCTCTCGCACCATATATTCCAGATCAGGGAAGTGAAAGTAATGTTGTCAACTTGGGTTAATAGATTTTGATCCCTCTTTTTCTTACTTATGCAGTCCAAAATGTTCTTGATATTGTAGTTTCGATTTACATCTATGCCGATTTTCTGCATGATAGTATCCAATAGATTACGAGAATAAGGACAATTGAAAAAGAGATGGTCTCTATCTTCGAAGTCACTAGAACATAAGTTACACCGTTGGTCAATAGCTGTGTTCCATCTACTAACATGATCTTTTGTTTTCAGTTTATTTTGTATGGCCATTAGTGCACAAGTTGACATTTTAGGCGCACACCCTTTTCCCCATATGATTTTTGTCCAAAAAAATTCTGGGGTCTTGTTTTTGATTTGGTTCCATGCTGATTTTAGAGTAAACTAACCATTGTTATTGGGGGTCCAAATCCAGTAGTCTTTTCCCATTTGTTGCTGAATGTTGATATTATGGATGATTTGATGAAACTGAATAGGGACATATGATAAGTTTTGTTTCCACTTATTGTTAGAAATTTGAACAGAAACTTTCTTGTCATATCCTCTCACCACATCCATGGCATTCCACCCAGTATTTTCTATTAGTGAGGTGCCATTGATCCAAGGATCAAACCACAAGTTTATAGTGTCCCCATTAACAATATTTTTATTAATAAGTCCTTTACACCATTGTCTTGCTCTAAGTAAAGTGTTCCAAGTGTAAGAAGCAGCAGGGTCTATGGTAGCAGTCCAGAAGTTTGCATTTTTACAGTATTTATTTCGAATCCATTTAGCCCATAGTGATTCACCATTAATCAGTTTCCATAGAAGATTTGTAGCCACAGCTTTTGAAATGTCTTCAATTTTCCTTATACCAAATCCACCCTCAGCTTTGGTTCTGCACACATCTTCCCACTTCATTTGATGGGCTTTAGATTTCCATAAGAAATTAGCACATAAGGAGTTTATTCTTTGTGTTACTGTCAGTGGGAACTGTGTGAACTGAAGCCAGAACTGTAATGTAGGATGAATGACTGTTTTTATTAATTCAGCTCAACCACTGGTATTAAGCATTTTGTTGTGCCAATGATTAAACTTTTTGTTTATTTTGTCTATCAGCTAGCCAAAGTCTCTTGTTCTTAATTTGTTATTTGATAAAGGAATGCCCAAATAAATTATTGGCAGATTGCCAATACTGTAATTAAGGATTTGGGCAATTTGAGCTTTGTTTGTGACACCTTTGCTATGAAACAATGTAGTTTTGTTGTTGTTTAATTCCATCCCTGTAATGATATTCAGTTCTTGAAACACCTGCTTGATACAATTGGCATTTTCAATGGTTGCTTTGGTTAAGATGAGAATGTCATCTGCATACATCTGATGCGTAATCAGGGGTTCAGTTTGGTATATGGGTTTGATATTACCTTTTATAAATTCCATATCCATATTAATTGTCAGAAATTCCATAGCGATGGAAAACAGATATGGTGATAGGGGGTCACCTTGTCGTAATCCTCTAGAACTAGAGATGAAACCATACGGTGACCCTTCTATTAATACCGAAAATGTGGGAGTAGAGATACATTCGTATATAAGTTCCACAAATGGGGAGGGGAAGTTCATAGCGATCAACATATGATGAATAAAAGCTCTATTAATTTTATCATACGCCTTATTCAGATCAATTTTCAGACATAAATTGTTAGAAGTTTTCCTGTTGAATCCTCTAATCATTTCATAAGCCAAAAGGGAGTTTTCTGTGATAACTCTACCAGGTATGAAAGCATTCTGGTTATAGGAGATAAGATCATTCATCAATAGCTTCATTCTGTTACAAAGGAGATTTGTTAGGATTTTATATGATACATTACACAAGGAGATTGGTCTAAAATCACTCATATCCACTGCATTTGGTTTTTTTTGGGATGAGACAGATAAACGTGTGATTAATTTCTCTAATAATTTTCCCAGATTGTAGAACATTATTCATTGCATTCCATATATCATATTTGATTTGTTCCCAATGCAATTTGTAAAATTTGGAGTTCATTCCATCTGGACCAGGGGAACTATTGTCATTAATCTAGAAAATTGCTGTTTTAACTTCCTCCATAAGAAAAGGTTTACATAGATTTATTTTTGCATTTTCTGATAATATTTTCTTGCAAATTATGTCTGGAAATTGAAACGAGTCTATGGGCGAAGAAAACAGATCTGAAAAATATGTTGTTGCCGAACGAGCTATATTTTCTGATGTTGATGACCAAGAACCATTGTCGTTAAGAATGAGATTGTTCCCCCTAGTTGGGCTAATTTTATTGATTTTCGAGAAAAAGAATTCAGTGGGTTTATCTCCTTTAGTCAACCAGTTTATTTTCATTCTTTGCTCATTCTCTATCGCGGTACTCCTCATCTATCATAAATCTGGTCATTTTTCGTACCATATTCATCGATAAGATAATTGTTTAAGGGATTTTGAACTAAACGCTTATAAATATCATTGGATTCTTCCTTTAACTTGTCTAGTTCAGAGTGTATATTGATTCTATTTGAATTCCAGATTTTCAGATTTACCTTTGCTGCTTTTATTTTATAGAGAAAATTGTAAAGGGCATTGCCTGGAAACTCCTGCTCCAAAGCTTGTTGAAGACTGCTTTGATATCCTCTATGGAGATGCCACGAATTATTGTATTTGAAAGGTATTCTTCTTCTCCTCATTATCTGATTAGAGAGCTTTACCATAATAGGGGTATGATCGCTAATGGAGTGATTACCAAAGTTTATTCCATACTGTTTGAATTTTACAGACTATAGATAATTTACAAAAACTCTATCAATCTTACTATGTATAGAGAATTGAGATCCTCCCCTCCATGTATAGTAATTTCCTGAAAATTCTGGTTCAAGTAGGTTCGATTTAGTTATGCAGTCCATAAAATCCTGATCACCCATATCAGAGCAGATGCCATTATTCATTCTGTCGGAAGATGATAGAATAGCGTTAAAATCTCCTGCTACAATCCAAGGAAGGTTAACATTCATAGATAGATCGATGATATAATTCCATAACTATTTTCTCTTTTTTATTGTTGGATACCTACAAAAATAAGAACTTGAATTGGTACCCACTTCCAACATCAGGGTCCTAAGAATTAGGTTTTAGGAAACCATACCCTTAAGGGTTTGGCATTCCCTTTAAAAATAAAATAATTATTACGGTGAAATTTGACATAAATTATTTTATATACTTATCTCTAATAAGGTTATTGTTTTTGGAACCCATATTTTTTTATAGTTTTTATCACCTTTTATTTTGGGTTTCACTTGACTAACAATCTTATCCTTCTTGAAATTAATATATAATGTGTTATAGTAATTAGGAGTAGATTTCATTTTGCTAGAACTATTAAATCCTAAACATCTTTTATTAGAATATAATTTTACGGTCGTAATAATTCTAGATTAATTTTCTCTACCTTGTTCAAATTTGAATATTTGTAGAAAGATTTCCAGAAATAGTTCTTAGCTCTTTTATTTCTTTATTAAAAATGTCAATGATAAAACCTAAATCATAATTTTATTTTGCTAATTTGACGTTCCCATCTTTATATATTTTGATTTCACCACTTAAAGTGTTGATTTGAGATTTCATACTATGTAGTTGATATCAGGTAATAATGTTGATATATCACCTATATATCTCATATCTCTACCAAGTCAATATTTTTCAAAATATCACTTAATTACCATTGTATCTCCCGATATTTGCCAATACATCGTTTCGATATTTAATGTAAAATACCTAATATTTTTAAATATCGTATAATAGTGTATCTACTGGAAAAATATCTTTATAAATAAATATCTTTACATTCTCAATATTTGTTGTATATAATGAATGACAATTTGTAGACCATATTAGAAATCTGTGCATTAATTTTTTTAGTTTTGACCATACAGTTTTAAGCTTCTTCATTAGCCTTTCAACAAAGAAAACTCTATTAATTCCATTATTTTATACATGTTTTATTTTCCTTGAAGACTTTATTACCTAAGACAAGTTCATAAAAGAGCTACTTTTTTTTCAACGTTTCTAATTAGTAAGTTATCTTATGAAATTCATTTTATTAGTTATTATCATGTACTAAAGTATATATTTGACATATCAATAAGGAATAACCTAAGGTAGTAATTGACATCAAATCAATATTGATTATTCGATAAATTAAGTGAAAACGAAAATTACGAAACTATAAATATGGAAAATTCAGGAAAGTAATATAGATGATTAAATGATCGAAGAAACAATGAATATAATACAAAATGAAGAAACTAATAAAGATATACATTATACAAATTTCTCGGTTTTTATCGACCTATATTAAGATTTATATTAAATAGAATATCTCAGTGAACAGATTATAATCTACTAACTATATCCAATCAGTCTTTGATGGTAATTTGGAATTTTTTATCGAAGTATTTGAATACTTAACACCAATGTAACATTATAACATCGTGTAATATCATTTATAACATGTTTTATGCTTGTCCGATATTTTGTCGATATTATCTGATATTATCATGATATTTTAAATATCTTATATCGGTACTTGCCGATACGTATCTGATATCGATATTAACTATTTAGATGTCAAATTATCATAGGAATTTTGTGATTTTGAAGTTCTTCCTCTAAAATATTCTTTTCATCTTTCAGCATAACAATTTCAAGTTTGGCTCTATTTGAATTTTCTATAGTATCTTTATGAGTTCTTTTAAGAGCCTTTAGTTTTTCAAGAATTTCATAATTTATTTTTAATAAGATCTTTAAAGAAATATCAAAACTTAAACCATTGCTAATAGCCATGAAGCACGCATTTGCTTGTTCTGTATCACTTTCACTTTCAGATGATGAGAAGTCCGAATCATCCCAAGTTACTAGAAAATCTTGCTACTTCTTCTCAAATGAATTCCCACTTTTGAACATCGTTCTTTTCTTTTTGAAGATTAAGATACTCTTTCTTCATATGTCCTATTTTGCCACACTCATAGCATTTTAATGATGAAGAAGAGTTTTTATTGTTTCCAAACCTCTTGTTCTTTCTTAATTTCAAGACAATTTAAAGTTTTGGCAAGAAAAACAAAATAATCTTCATCCATATCTGTTTCTCTTCGGCTTGAAAGGCAAAAAAAAATTCCTGAGCTTGATCCCTCTTTTTCTTATAAAATAACTTCAAAAGACACTAGATTTTCAATTAACTCCTCGAGTTCGATGGTCGAAAGATCATTACCATCTTCAATAGCCAAGACCTTTCATTTCATTCATCCGTTAAAGCATTAAGAATTTTCGTGACAATATCAAAATTTGATAAATTTTACCTAAAGCCATAAGAGGATCAGTATTGTCTTGAAATCTAGAGTACATATCAACAATATTTTTCATTTTGTTCGTTTTAAAATTCTAAAATTTATTCTTTAACATGGAGAATTTAATTTTCTTTACTTTATTAGCACCTTCATGTGTAACTTATAGAGTTCGTCATATATCATTTGCAGTTTTACACAATTGCTATCTAATGGACAAAATATAATATTCATAGCTTTGGTGTTATTGGTTGCATCTATCTTCTAAGTGTTAGATTATATGGAATTCTCAGTTGTGGGTATATTATATTGAACTTGTATAGCATTCCAAATTTCCTAGCCATTTGCTTAAATATAGAATCTCATTCTAGTTGACCAACAAGCGTGATTAGACCCAATGAATAATAATGGCTATACCATTCATCGATCTTCAACAAATGTGGCAATGTTGCTATACATATTATTAACACAAATTTCATAGACATTTTCATGATTTTATGAAAAAGTTACATTGATATCAAATGAAAGTGCGCTAAGATCTACTAACATGAATAAATAGAATATAATAATAAGCTAAGCGAGAATGGTAAATAAATGAATGCACCAGTGATTTTTATACTGGTTTCGGACTCCCGTCCTACGTCCAGTCCCAACCCCCTTTCAGAATTTTACTAAACTATTCTCCCTTAACCTGGAGGAACAAGTTTCTACAACACTACCTGAACAACCGAACAAAACTTCGATTCTTTGCCTGAAGATCTCCAACTGGGCATCACTTTAAAGGAATGATTCCAACTTTGACTTTGATGTGTACTTTCATATTGCTGATAGTCACTTTTCAGTACATTCTTCATATAATTTCCTTTGATAATGTGATTTGAATGTGCAAAAAATAGAAGGCAAAAGATTGTTTTGAAAGTCTTTTAAAATCTTTTCAAATGTGGAGTATAGAGAGTAAAGTAAGCGAAGTTAAAGTTCAAATAATTAAAAGGAATCTTTTTATGATGTTTAAAAGGTCCTTATTGAAGAGAAATCACCATTATAGCAAATACAACCTTTGATTAAAGGAGATGATCTTTCAGAACAAAAACTATGTATACATTGAAAATTGCCCGTTACATGTATTCAGATGTCTAAATTTATACAGATTTAAAATGGAAAAAAATAGTTTGAAAACACCCTTATTCAAATGTTTAAATTTTAAATCAAACATTTGAATTCTTATTCTGACGTCTGATTTGAAACTTTAGATGTCAAAAAAAATAGTATTGCAGGCATGTAGATGTCTAAAAATATTGGTAAAATGTCTGAAAATTTATTCGGATGTTTGAAATTCTGTTCAGACATTTATTTAATACATGGTATGAGATAGAGATAACACGGTGTAATTTTGCTATTTTTCAAACGTCTAAAATGATTGTCAAATGTATGATTTCCTTTGAAAAGTAGTAGTAACCTTAGAAATTTGTGAAGTGTAGAATTGCAGAATTTTAAAATAAATACTAAAAAGTAAAATTATCAAATGTTCGAGCACTTTGTCTGAGTAATACGTCGTAATCTTCTAGAATTTTTATACCTAAAACAATAACCTGTACAATATATTTCAAAATGTATAATTGTCACTTCAAAACTAGAAACGGAGGCACAAACAACCAGCAAGGGTTAATAAAAAGCTAATGGATGACACTAGACTTATGGGAAAGCGAACTCCTCCAAACATAGTTGGACGATCAGGACTCCGGCAATGCCCCATAAAGACATCCCGTAAGCATTGGATCGACAATTTTACTTAAACATTTCCACACAACCTATTATGTAGTTTGGTAGCATAGCCCATCTACTTAGAGCGCGGCATTAAAATAAATTTACAAGTCTCCAACCCAAAGCTGAGCCTACTGTCTTCATCCTAAAAGAGGGGGGTGATTCAGTAATTTAATGGTTTTCTCAGGTTCTTTTCAAGGAATGACTAGTCCATTTCAATGTCGTCCAATTAACATGACCTATCAACTTTGACCAACTGAAGTTCTAATTATGACTAACAATGGCCGAAAAACTAGCACGATGGAAAAGAGAGAACTAAATAGAGAGATGTGCAAAAATTCATTTTTAATCCTAAAACTTCAGCAAAAGCTACGAGGAAGAAGAAAGTAAAGGAGGAGGAGAAAAGACTTACCTTTAGAAGTGAAAGTTAAGGAGTAGATTGAAAGACTATTGAATGTGGAAAGCTCGAGATTCTCTAACGGAAGTTTTGAATGCAAATACTTAACAAAGGAGAAGGAGAAGTAATCTTATTTCTCTTATAGACTAGGTTTCCAATCTCAACCCTTGGATGAAATGAGAAGGATACAATCTAGACCATCAAATTCTAATCCAGTGCGCTCTTACATCAAACATCGCATCTTTAAAACCGTCTTGAGCAATAAAGCATGATAATGCATGCAACACATGTCTTTCGCACAAGTTCTATGTTGTCAAGGGAGTCGTCGGGGCACCATGGAGCGCTAGTTAGGTTCTGTTTTGCAATTTTGGGGCTATGCCTTCTGCTTTGGCATTTTATTTTACTAATTATTCGAGTTACAAGTTTTTCTTGAAGTGCTAACAAAATAGGAGTTTTTGGTATAACTTTTTTGTACTTCGACAAAATTAAATATAATTACACTAGATAACGCAAATACTTATTTATTTATTAAATCTCCTCATGTTCTAACATAATTTCGTAATTTATTTAAAATTATATTTCATTTCAAAATATGTAGAAACTTATTCGAAAAAAAATTCATTTTTATAATTCAAAATAAATGTACAATTTTCATGTATCCTAAAGCTGATTTAATTGGTTCTTCGGTTTAAAATAAATTATGATAATTACTCAACAACTTTTCGTTTCTTCAATATTTGATTTTAACGATTCTTTATTTTAATGACTTCTTCTTTTTTCTTTTTTAAATATTTTTGGAGTATAACCTAAAGCCCTATAAATAAACAAAATACTAAATGTTCACAATTATTATGCTTTTTAATAAAGCCATCATTATTAGGTACATAGATATTAAGTTATAGTCATGTCATAAATTTTATTTTGTATAAAATCTAATTTATTCTATTATGTAAGAATGATAATATAGAACGCTTAGTATTCCGATCTCTCATTTACACTCAGGCTGAATAGTGCATTCTCCTTGATTTTTGGTACAGTTTTCCTTTTAGACCCCCTAATTTTTTCAGCATTCCACAAAACTACCATTATTAACATAGCAATTAATGTTATCTTATTCCTTTTGATAAAATACTCTTACGTACGTTTATTTCTTTTGATAAACCATAATCATTATTTCTTTGTAATCTAACAGAGATCTCTTCCTCTTTTCCATGTTATCATTACAATTTTTTCATTCCTCATTTGTTTCCTATCTTTTATTACATTCTTGCGATTTAAATTTTTTTCATTATGTTATTTCTTCCCATATATCAGTTTCATACGTATACTAAGATTTAGAAAAAAACTAAAATATCTAAATCCAATTTAAATCAACTAAGTATGCAATCCAAATATTTTTTTAGTCAATCTCTTTATTTTTTATCTAACTATAATTTGGTTGAATTCATCATTAGTTCTTTAATTTCTATTCATTTAAAAAAGCATGTTTTGCAGAGATTGTGTTTTTATATGTTGCTTTCAGTGTTGTAGTTTTCATGGAAAAATTATCTAAAAGCCTCCAAAAAACCTTGCTTACTGATCACTCAAGCTGGATTTAAATTATCCAAAAGCCTCCAAAAAACCTTGCTTACTGATCAATCAAGTTGAATTTAAAAGTTTATTTTTTATTATATTATCTTTACTTTCATTTAATTTAAGGTTGAATTTTTTTATTTTAACTCTAATATATTATTTCAGATCTTTACTTCAAATTTTGTGTCGAAAAAATTGTTTTCTTCTTATTTTTGTTACAATTTGTGTGGATATGAATGTAGTTTTCTTTATATTTTAGAAGGTTATTGGATTTATTAATACATAGATATAATATAGTCTTTAGTTATTTTGTGAAATCTATAATACATAAAGCTTGACAATATTTTATTCTTAAGTTTTCTATTTACATCGACGTTCACCTTATTTATATTCATTTAGTACGATTATGATTTTCATTTCTTTCATTTTGTACGAAATAGTTGGCTTGCTGACATATAGGTATAAAATAATACAGGAAGAGAAAAATCTTACACTTTCTTATTATTTTAGTTTCAGTCGGTAGCATTATCAACCTGGTTTCCTTCATATTCCACATGAGATTATTAGACCGACTAATACATCGATATCATAGATTTTTTTTAATAAAATCCTTGATATGTAATGCTGAACTATTTTTCAGTTCTCAAATTTTATATTTACATCAATATTTATCTGATACGAGTTTCGTTAGTATGATCTTCTTTGTATATCATGAATAACATAATTAGTCTACTAACACAGGTATACCGAACAATATTAAATTATGTATATTCTGAAATAAAATTGATGTTTCTCCATTTTTAAACATACGTGTTCAAGAAAATCAAGTTGTCGAAAATATCATCTATGAAGTAAAAAAAATGGTCAAATAATAAATTTTTATGTTGTATTCGAGAAAAGAAATATAACCGTTTAAATTTAATTTTACTCAGTGTACCATATGTAACTTTATGTTGAAAATTTAGTTTTAAAAAGGTGTTATATGAACTTAATTTTTAATTAAATATTTTATTTTTTATACTCAGCCTAGACTCATTTTTGTAGTATGAGATATTATCCATTTTAATTGTCCTACGGTTTAATATATTTTCCTATAATGATGCTTATTGATCAAGAAATGTCCATAAATAGCACACATTTTCCTACTTAATGCATGGTTTACACTGAATTCTTGAAGATGTTATGGAGCATATTAGCAATTATCTTTTATTTTCTACAAAGACTATTCGATGCTATATTGCTTTGATTTTATTTTGCAGTTTAGAGATGTTTATAAATCATTACGAATTGAAGATGTATTATCATTTATGTTTACAAGTAAACTAACTTTAAACGGAAATAATTGTATTTAAAAGGAATTAATTGATAATATTCATTTACTTCAAATTCAAACTAATTTGAGAATTTACAATTAATTCTCTTCTATTGAAATTTATTGTACATACTAATCTTCATTAATCCTAATCTATCAGTGTCCACTTTTAGTTAATATAACATTTTATTTTTATGATGGATTAAGACTAATTTTTAATTTGCTTAATTGAACATCTCTAAAGTATACTTTTACTAAACATATTGTGTAGCTCTCATTCATATTATTTGTACATTTTCAAACAAATCAGGATCATGTTCAAGTAGTTGGAATCATCAAAGTTAGAGTATGCATAGTTAACAAGTCAAGTTTTTTTTGAAAGGCCTAGTATAGTAAAAATAATACAATAGATACGATATACATAATTATTAGTCAAAAAATTATTGCATGATGTATAAACCTAAATGTTAATCTAGATAAAAAAGATAGAAGGTCATATGGTTATATGTCAACTACTAATTCCCATTTATGCTTTCAGTTTTGAAAATAATGGTAGGTTTAGTTCTTTTAATATTTTTAGTTTTAAAGCTAAATGCTTTATTTCAAAAATAATAATTAAACTCAATATAAAGTATGTATAATTTAGTTAATTTGATAATTTGGTGATATGTTTATTTTATAATTCAATTGTTTGATGTTATAATAGAATCTAATCAAATTTTCTTAAAAATAAAATGATCATATTTATAGTAAATTAGTTTCTTAAGTTAGTATCGAAGATAATTACTACATTATAAATTCTCTAATCCATTTTTTGTTTGTTTAGTACGATCATGAATTTCATTTCCTTCATAAATTTATAATGCATAATTGGTTTACTAACGCATATACATCAAAAGAATCTGAATTGAGTATAATCTGAGATAAATAGACATTCTATAAACTTAATTTTTATCTAGATATTTTATTTTGCTATACGCAACCTAGACTTATTTTTTGTAATATTAGATATTATCCATCTTGATCGACCTACGGTAATACATTTTTCTATAGTAATGCTTCATTGATCATGAAATGTTCACAAGTAGCCCATATTTTCCAATTCAATCCATGGTTAGCACTGGATACTTGGAAATCTTATGGAGTATCTAAGCAATTATTTTTTATTTTCTATAAAGATCATTTATGCTATATTATTTTGATTTTTTGCAGTGTGGAAATGTTTCTAAATCATTATGAATTGAAGATGGGTTAATAATAATGTTTACGAGTAGGCTAACTTTAGGCAGAAAGAATTGTGTTAAATAGGAACAAATTATTGCTAATTTCATTTGATTCCAATTCAAACTAATCTGAGAATTATTACATTTAATTCTCTTTTATTAATATTTAATCTAATTAGGGGATAGTTACATACTTAGTCCCCGTTCATGGACACTGGAAACATTAACCAAGAAAAGGTTGGCGAGAATTACGTTCGACTTATCTTAGATAAGTCTAACATAATTAATAGGTCAGCGGTTTAATGATTTGCGTTTGGACTTAAAAAATATAGCGTTTTTAAAAGATGTGTTAATTATATTTGAATTTTCTGAGATAGGTCGAACGCAATTCCTGATTTTTTTTTTGAATTTTTGATTTTTTTGTAAATAATTAAAATACTTTCTATTCGATACTATAAATTAGTTGATAATAATTAATTAATAATTATTGCATATATATAAAAAAAACTATACATTACATAAATACTTCATGTCCAATCTTTAATCCAATTTGTCCACGAACACCACAACCTCCAACCCCAAATCATAATTGTCCGCTAAATCATCCTAATTCTCGTCAATGCTAAATATAACATTTTATTTTTTGATGGATTAGAACTAATGTTTAATTTTATTCCATTGCATGTTTCAAAAATATTCATTTGTTAAATCATGTTGTGTAGCTCTTATTTAGATTAGTTGAAACAACCCAAGATAATGTTTAATTGAATCATCAAAGTTGGAATATGCATAATTAACCAGTCAAGTTTTTTTTAAGAAGTTTAGTATAGTAACAATAATATAATGAGTGCTATAAACATAATTATTAATTAACAAATTATTGCATGATTTATAAACCAAAATAATACTCTAGATACAAAAGATATAAAATTTGACTACCCATTTCATATATTTTCTCATGTCATATTATCCTACAGGATTAGAGAACACGATGTTTTAAAACTACTTTAATATTCTCTAATTTAATTAGTACATTATAATATTGAAATGTGTAATAATGAAAACGTTATTTCGCTAAGCCATATTTAAATACTATCTCATTTCAAGCATAATTTGTAGGATCGATTTCACCCTAGAGGGGGGGGGGTGAATAGGGTGATAGAGTAGATTATAAAAATTAATCGCGGAAGCTTATAAATTAATTTTAATTCAGATCACAGAATAGCAGCACAGATATCGCAGAATATAAATAACAGAATAAAACAGAACAACACAGAATTTACCCAGCTTCGGCAAAAACCCTGCCTACGTGCTGCCCCCAAGGTTTCTACTAGAAATTAGATAGTCCCTCGCTTACACACGTAAACTCGCTATACACCGCTATTGACTAATCTAACTCTACGCTCAAAACCTTGACCACAACTCAACTACCGAGTTGCAAATTCCCAAACTACACACCGTAGTTTGCACCCTAGTCACACGACTAGAAAATAAACGGTTTAAAAGTAAAATACAAAACAAAAACAAATTAAGTAAAATAAAGCCCTATTTAAAATAATAAACTAAAGCCTTTTAATAAAAGAAAGTCGGCCCCTTGTTCACTTCAACCCGTTTCTCTCCTTTTTTTTTCTTCGTGAAAAAATGGCCGCTCCTTATTCAGATCTAGGGCATCGTCCCTTTGATTCAATTAGGGCTTTTGAAGTGCCGATCCTACTTCGATCGATTTTGTGATTGTTCACGTGTTGCCTTTCTTGATCGATTCTCGTTGGTCTCTCTCTGGCTACTTCAAGTTGATGGAGTTCGACTTTGATTTGGTATGTGATTTCTGCTTCGTTACTGTTTGATTTTCGTATTCGAACTTTCATAATTATGCCGATGATGATTTTGGTTTATATAGGATTTGAATTCCTATTATTGCGTTCGTATATGTTTTATTTGAATTTGTCAAATAATTTGTTCTGGCCGTTGATTTTAGCTTGGATGTTTGAGATGATTGCTGACTTCTTCAATTCACGTATATATTTTGGTTGCTTAACATTCACGGTATTGAATCATTACGTGATGACCACGGCTTGGAATTCTTTTTGCTGTTGACTTGTTAAAACACACGGCTTTGATACATTTTTGTATCTGCAGTTTGGATATAGATGATTCCCTCTGATGCTTGATAAAGTTGATATGCTATTTTTGTAGCATACTTGACTTTTGGTTTGTGATGTGAATTTCTGGACATTCGAACTTGCTTGCTTTGTCTTAAACACTGCACTTGTACATATTCACTATCACTTGCATTTTTATTACTGCATTGTTTTAATGCCTGATGCATATCACCTGATCATTGTTGCTGCATTGCTTATGTATTAGTGCTTTGATGCATTGCGCAATTTTTCATGACTTCTATTTACTTCATGTTTGTTGCCAGTTATACTTGTTGCCTTGCATTCCATATGCTTGCAACCTTGCTATAATATTGGCTTGTTCATACCACTGTCTCATGCGTGCTCTACTAGTTGCTGTGTTGATCACTTTCACTGCTGTTGACTACTCTTCATTCACTGCCTGTAGTTGTTGTGTCATTGCTGTTGACATGTTGTTGCATTCTTCTTGATTATTCATTGGTGCACTTTGGTTTGCTGTGATCTCCACTTGCTTGAGTTTCACTGCCATAAGTCGTGCATGTGTGTTGCATATTGTATTCGATATGCATTGCTGCTATGTTGAATAACAGCTCGACCATATGCAATATTACAACTTGTACATGCTTTGATTTTCATTTTACATCACTTGAACTTGCTTGCTTTTGATTTGTAGTTGATGTTGTACACTGTTTGACCTGGCACTGGTTCACTTTGTATCATGCTTTCATATATGCACAGTTGGTTCATTGGTTTATCTTGATGGTCATGTACCACTGCATCTTGTCTTGTAACACTTGTGTCACCTATGTTGCAACTGCATATTGTTGTATTTGGACTTGATGTACATCTGAGTCACTGTTGCCTTGTCGCTGTGTCATACTCAATGTGTTTGCACTTTGATATTGTTTCTGGCCTGTGCTCGGTTACTGATGCATATACGAACTGTTGCTCGTATTGTTTCTTCATATACATATGTCTCTGTTCGTCATGTTGGTTCGAATTGCACTTGGTCTTTGTTGTGTTAGATTCACTGTTGGTCTTGTTCATCATTGATGCTGCAGCTTGGTCATTTGTCTGCACTTTCACTTGAACTTGTAGATGATGGTTCATTTGACTTGGAATTGGATGTTTGTTCATCCCAGTGAGTTGTCTGGATTTATTCAACATAGTTGTATTTGTACATTGCCTTTGTTGTGGTCTGGAGTGTATGTTGGCAACTTGTTCGGTGCATTTGCTGGCTGTTGGTCTTTATTGCATTCATGTCATATTTGAACATAGTTGCATTATATTGGTCGAGCTTTGATTCTTTGTTGGCACTTGCTTGAACTTGATTTGTTTATCTGCACTGTTGTATATTCGAACTGCACCTGGGTTGAATCCAGTTTTATTTGGATTTGACCTTGTGCTGAAGTCGTGATATATTGCATGTTTCACCCGAGTTGAATCCTGTATTTTTATTTGGGTTTGACCGGTGCTCACCTGTCCCTGTAACTCAATCAAGTGTATATATCGGTGTGCACGGCCTTGTGGCATATACAGTGACACACTGTGTATGTCACAAGTTGTTCGTGTATGATGAATTCAAATTTAAATTATGACGAACAACCCAAATAACTGAGGCAAATCTTATTTTTAAAATCATCTTTTAATTTATATTGCAAAAATATTTTCTTTTCAATTTTACTGCGTTAGTGAATATTTTTGCAGATTGCTCAGATGCTGGATTCAAACTGGAATGCAGTTGTAGATAAAAATACGAGTGTGAGTGATATGTAGTGAGGTGAATATGTAAATGTGAAATGTGATGTAATTGTAATCAAAGTTGTATAGTATAGTGAGAGCTTGAAATTGTATTATTCAAAATTGTAATAAATATTTGTTTGAATAAAATATTCGTTTGAATTTAAAATCTGTGTTATTTATTTTATTCAGCAAATATTTATTTAATCTGTGAAAATAAATAGTATATTAACAAATACATTTAAACGAATGTATATATGTTTATTATCATCAAACAAAAATCATATAAGCGCATATTCAACAATCTCCCCCTTTTGATGATAACAAACATATATTTAAGATTTTGAATATATTAAATGTATTTGATAATTTCAATTGCTCCCCCTATTTGAATGCTTCCTTTCTATATGATACTCCCCCTACATATATGACTCCCCCTACATATATGCATACAAACAAAATGTGCAAATGAGTCTATATGCATATTGAAAACTTCTTTGACCTTTTCTCTCCCTTTTTACAAAATCTTAACTTTTCTCTCCCCCTTTTGTTATCAGCAAAAGAATAATAGAAATAGAGAAAAATAGAGATAAAGTAATCGATATTAATCCAACATTAAAACCCAATTGAATATAAATATTAAATTTCAATAGAAAATCAAACAAAAATCATAAAAATATTGTTAGGCGCATATTCCACTTTTAGAATGATGGAGATGATGTCATCATATAAAACCATACAATTGTGTCTATTTGTGGTATTTTTATATCAGGAATTTGAATATCTACTAATCATGCATAACCGTTAGGACTTTTAAATGAGATTAGTAGTATTTCAATTTTATTTTTAAAAAAAAATGAATTCAAGTATCTTCTAACCACGCATAACCGTGAGGACTTTTAAATGGGATTAGAATCAACTTGTTTATTTTAAAAGAAAAAAAAAATCAACTTTTGATATGCGTTCCATACATGCATAACCGTGAGGACTTTTAAATGAGCATGGAAGCACATAACAAATTCCAAGTAATTCACCCATGCATAACCGTGAGGACTTTTAAATGAGAGTGAATACTTTGGTATTTATTTATTTATTTATTTTTGCTTTTTAAAAAAAATGAAAATGAAAAACGAACGATTCCTGTTTAAAGTACCACATATCAACAAACTATATAGAGTTTTGATGAGTGATAGTTGTTAGAAATATGATAGATATAGAGATGGTCATGGAATTTTTACCAACAAAAAATTTTATAACTCTTGTTTAAATTTCTAAAGAAATTTTCTAATTATACTTTCTCGAGTTATAATATATGATAAATATCAACACTCATCACTTTTTCTATTACTATTTTTCTTTTCGATAAACATTAGGGAGTCAGATTAGTCAATATAGTCATTTAAAATCAAATTCAAAAATAATTATGAAACCAATTTTTCAAAATGACTAATCTGAAAATATGGTCAAAAATGATTTTCTCCAGGGGGTTTTAAAAGAAAAGTTTCTGCTATTTGAAAATTATTTGAAATGAAAAATATGCAGATATTTTCTTTGAAAAACGATGCAGTTAATGAATGTGTCAAAAATTAATCATGTTCCACTAGTAATTTTTCTATCAACCATATTACCAGTGTAATCTGCATCTGAATTTAAATTTCACTCAAAATTCACTCGTTGAATGTCAAAGACCAGATTAAGAAATTTCTCATGATTATTATCAACAAATTTTAAATGAAATTCTCTTGGATTTGAAATGAAAACCGTGTCAACAATCAATCATATATTAAAGTGTCAATTTTAGAAGCCATCAAACGTTATTTTTATTTCAAAGCAATTTCTTAATAGTTTCAACAATTTCAAAAAAAAATTAACATCCTTTTCACAATTTTTAAAATAGAATTCATTAGGATTTTAAATCGAGGCCGTGTCAAAACATGAATATAGATTTAGCCAAAAATATTATAACAACAATATTATTATCCAATCAAAACACTATTTTTCTCTCAAACTTATATATCAAGTAATTCTAGAGAATTTTATAGTGTTTTTGGCATAAGAATATAAATGGCTAATCAATTTTGAATAAAGTCAGAATCAAAATCATCATTAAATCATCATCATATCATAATTGGCTGATTTTATTCAGAAAATGGTACAGATTATCACATTTAATATATCGTACAAATAAATATACTTTTACCTGTCCTTACCTTTACGATATTTCTCGTCGTTGTTCATTGTGATTCTGTCACCCTTATACTAGGCTAAGGAACTTAGCTTTGTCGCCCGTTGTGTTTCTGGAACAGCCAAAAATCCAGGTAACACTATTGTTGTTCCTTAGCCCGCCACCACACCTACACGATGAAAATTTTATGTGACCTATTTGTTTTTATAGGTCCATGGTTGTTAGTGGCAGAAAATTTTGAAAAATAATTTTGTGTAGACCCAAAACTATTTATAATTGTTCCCTTTGGCACCCAAATTTGTTTAACTTTGAGAGATTTTATATTTGTGCCTTTTGGAACCCAAATCGGTATAGTTTTTACATGTTTGGGTCTATACCAACAATTATTGTGATCGTGTCCAAATTTTCTACAAATTGTGCACATAGAATTAACTTGATTAATCTTGTTTTCAACAATTTTCGAATTATTAAATCCAAGTCCTTGTCTAACCGTATTAACAATTTGCTTTCCTAATAGCATATTCAACGATTTTTCACTTTTTGAAAATTTATCTAAAGTCGTAGACAATTGTTGGACTTTTGATTTGAGAGATTCATTTTCGTTTAACAACTGTGTGCACTTTTTAATAGAATTCTCTCTCCTAGTATTTTCATTCTCCTTTAAAATCAGAATTTCATTTTCAAGCGATTTTATTTTAATTTCTGATTTTTTAATTTCCTCATCAAATGTTGGACACTTATCACACTTAGGGATCCTACCTTGATAGGTTTTAACTAATTGATCAAGTTGTTTATTACATTCTATCAAAGTATCTTTTTGAGATTCAAGTTTGGCGTATTTTTCCCTAAGTCGTTCAAAACAACCGTTTACTTCATGAAAATATATAAGCAACTCAGAATGGGTAAGTTTTGATACCTCACTTGGCTCGTCATCGTCACTGTCATTTGTATCACCTCGAAGACACAATTCTGCCTTTTCGCTTTCACTGCCAGTGCTTTGATCATTCTCGTCTATTTCATCCCAAGTGGCTGCAAAACTTTTCTTTTTCTGTTTCTTTCTGTGGCTGGATTTAATTTGTGGACAATCGGGCTTGATATGGCCGGGTTTGTTGCAATTATAACAAATAAACTTTTGTTCTTCTGAGTAGTCTAGTGCTTTGGCTATTCTGCTTTTTGCTTTTTGATTTCGAGCTGAATTTCCATGTTTTTGATTCCATTTTTTGAATTTCCTTATTAACAGCTCCAATTCTGCTGCTCCATCATCTTCATCGTTATCATCATCACTTTCGGTTGTTCCTTTGAGAGCTATTGATTTCTTTTGAGTGTCACCTCCTTCACGCTCTTCTTTGAATTTCATTTCTAGCTCATAAGTGGTGAGATTTCCGATGAGTTCCTCAACTTTAAGTTGTTTTAAATCTTTCGATTCTTGTATGGCAGTAACTTTTGCTTCAAAGCTTCGTGGAAGAACTCTGAGAATTTTCCGGACTATTTCCAATTCGGTGTATGTTTTTCCGAGAGCTTTTGATTTGTATACGATATTGGAGAGTCGTCCGTACATCTCTTTGACATTTTCTTCCTTCGCCATTTTGAAGTTCTCGTATTCGCTGCTTAGCATTGCAAGGCGAGATTCTTTGACTTGAGATGTTCCTTCGTGAGTCACTTCTAGTATGTGCCATATTTCCTGCGCAGTTAGACAATGTGAGACACGATTAAATTCAAATTGATCCAATGAACAGATAATAGAATTCATAGCTTTGGCATTAGTATTCTGTAATTTATTTTCTAATTCTGTCCATTGTTCCTTTGGTTTCTCTATTTCCTGATTATCTACAGTTATAGTTGGTATTCTATAACCTGTCTCAACAATATTCCAAGCGTCAATGGTTTTCAGAAAAATTTGCATTCTATTTTTCCAATAAGCATATTCACCATTGAACATTGGTGGTCTAACTATGGATTGACCTTCTGCAAAAGCATTATTAAAAGAAGCCATTTTTAAAAATTCAAATTTTTAAAACAAAAACTGATTTTTTCAAAAAAAATCGAATTTTTAAAACAAATGTTGACTTCTATTCCTGTCCTAGCTCTGATACCACTTGTAGGATCGATTTCACCCTAGAGGGGGGGGTGAATAGGGTGATAGAGTAAATTATAAAAATTAATCGCGGAAGCTTATAAATTAATTTTAATTCAGATCACAGAATAGCAGCACAGATATCGCAGAATATAAATAACAGAATAAAACAGAACAACACAGAATTTACCCAGCTTCGGCAAAAACCCTGCCTACGTGCTGCCCCCAAGGTTTCTACTAGAAATTAGATAGTCCCTCGCTTACACACGTAAACTCGCTATACACCGCTATTGACTAATCTAACTCTACGCTCAAAACCTTGACCACAACTCAACTACCGAGTTGCAAATTCCCAAACTACACACCGTAGTTTGCACCCTAGTCACACGACTAGAAAATAAACGGTTTAAAAGTAAAATACAAAACAAAAACAAATTAAGTAAAATAAAGCCCTATTTAAAATAATAAACTAAAGCCTTTTAATAAAAGAAAGTCGGCCCCTTGTTCACTTCAACCCGTTTCTCTCCTTTTTTTTTCTTCGTGAAAAAATGGCCGCTCCTTATTCAGATCTAGGGCATCGTCCCTTTGATTCAATTAGGGCTTTTGAAGTGCCGATCCTACTTCGATCGATTTTGTGATTGTTCACGTGTTGCCTTTCTTGATCGATTCTCGTTGGTCTCTCTCTGGCTACTTCAAGTTGATGGAGTTCGACTTTGATTTGATATGTGATTTCTGCTTCGTTACTGTTTGATTTTCGTATTCGAACTTTCATAATTATGCCGATGATGATTTTGGTTTATATAGGATTTGAATTCCTATTATTGCGTTCGTATATGTTTTATTTGAATTTGTCAAATAATTTGTTCTGGCCGTTGATTTTAGCTTGGATGTTTGAGATGATTGCTGACTTCTTCAATTCACGTATATATTTTGGTTGCTTAACATTCACGGTATTGAATCATTACGTGATGACCACGGCTTGGAATTCTTTTTGCTGTTGACTTGTTAAAACACACGGCTTTGATACATTTTTGTATCTGCAGTTTGGATATAGATGATTCCCTCTGATGCTTGATAAAGTTGATATGCTATTTTTGTAGCATACTTGACTTTTGGTTTGTGATGTGAATTTCTGGACATTCGAACTTGCTTGCTTTGTCTTGAACACTGCACTTGTACATATTCACTATCACTTGCATTTTTATTACTGCATTGTTTTAATGCCTGATGCATATCACCTGATCATTGTTGCTGCATTGCTTATGTATTAGTGCTTTGATGCATTGCGCAATTTTTCATGACTTCTATTTACTTCATGTTTGTTGCCAGTTATACTTGTTGCCTTGCATTCCATATGCTTGCAACCTTGCTATAATATTGGCTTGTTCATACCACTGTCTCATGCGTGCTCTACTAGTTGCTGTGTTGATCACTTTCACTGCTGTTGACTACTCTTCATTCACTGCCTGTAGTTGTTGTGTCATTGCTGTTGACATGTTGTTGCATTCTTCTTGATTATTCATTGGTGCACTTTGGTTTGCTGTGATCTCCACTTGCTTGAGTTTCACTGCCATAAGTCGTGCATGTGTGTTGCATATTGTATTCGATATGCATTGCTGCTATGTTGAATAACAGCTCGACCATATGCAATATTACAACTTGTACATGCTTTGATTTTCATTTTACATCACTTGAACTTGCTTGCTTTTGATTTGTAGTTGATGTTGTACACTGTTTGACCTGGCACTGGTTCACTTTGTATCATGCTTTCATATATGCACAGTTGGTTCATTGGTTTATCTTGATGGTCATGTACCACTGCATCTTGTCTTGTAACACTTGTGTCACCTATGTTGCAACTGCATATTGTTGTATTTGGACTTGATGTACATCTGAGTCACTGTTGCCTTGTCGCTGTGTCATACTCAATGTGTTTGCACTTTGATATTGTTTCTGGCCTGTGCTCGGTTACTGATGCATATACGAACTGTTGCTCGTATTGTTTCTTCATATACATATGTCTGTGTTCGTCATGTTGGTTCGAATTGCACTTGGTCTTTGTTGTGTTAGATTCACTGTTGGTCTTGTTCATCATTGATGCTGCAGCTTGGTCATTTGTCTGCACTTTCACTTGAACTTGTAGATGATGGTTCATTTGACTTGGAATTGGATGTTTGTTCATCCCAGTGAGTTGTCTGGATTTATTCAACATAGTTGTATTTGTACATTGCCTTTGTTGTGGTCTGGAGTGTATGTTGGCAACTTGTTCGGTGCATTTGCTGGCTGTTGGTCTTTATTGCATTCATGTCATATTTGAACATAGTTGCATTATATTGGTCGAGCTTTGATTCTTTGTTGGCACTTGCTTGAACTTGATTTGTTTATCTGCACTGTTGTATATTCGAACTGCACCTGTGTTGAATCCAGTTTTATTTGGATTTGACCTTGTGCTGAAGTCGTGATATATTGCATGTTTCACCCGAGTTGAATCCTGTATTTTTATTTGGGTTTGACCGGTGCTCACCTGTCCCTGTAACTCAATCAAGTGTATATATCGGTGTGCACGGCCTTGTGGCATATACAGTGATACACTGTGTATGTCACAAGTTGTTCGTGTATGATGAATTCAAATTTAAATTATGACGAACAACCCAAATAACTGAGGCAAATCTTATTTTTAAAATCATCTTTTAATTTATATTGCAAAAATATTTTCTTTTCAATTTTACTGCGTTAGTGAATATTTTTGCAGATTGCTCAGATGCTGGATTCAAACTGGAATGCAGTTGTAGATAAAAATACGAGTGTGAGTGATATGTAGTGAGGTGAATATGTAAATGTGAAATGTGATGTAATTGTAATCAAAGTTGTATAGTATAGTGAGAGCTTGAAATTGTATTATTCAAAATTGTAATAAATATTTGTTTGAATAAAATATTCGTTTGAATTTAAAATCTGTGTTATTTATTTTATTCAGCAAATATTTATTTAATCTGTGAAAATAAATAGTATATTAACAAATACATTTAAACGAATGTATATATGTTTATTATCATCAAACAAAAATCATATAAGCGCATATTCAACATAATTTCCCTACTCTAGGTTTGTAACACTATTATCAGACAAAATTATGTGCATGTTTAGATTTATATGTTAAAAATAGGATAAAAGTATATTGAACCAATGTAAATTACATTTGAAAATTTATTAAATGATATGCTTAGTAATATAGTGCGTACCAAGTTAGAAACTATTTCCAGCTTAATAGCATGTCTGGCTTTGACATTCCATCCTGTAAAGAGCTGGTCATCCCGCTTTCCTCAAACTTGAGACCTTGCCTGCCATATTGTTTAGACCCATAAAGGAAGGCATCAAGTCTCGCGTATAGTGCCTCCCATCCCATCATTTAGCGACCAAATCACAACAAGATAATGTCCCATCATTTAACGACTGACCTCTTTGCTCGCCATGTTTTATCGTAACTAGGTAAACTTCTAACAAAACACCCTAGCTCTCCTGCAAAAAGAGATGGGAATCCCATCTATTTCCCTGACAAAAGCAGCATAAAACGACATAGTTCATTTAACAAAAGTGCCACTATGCGGCAATTACTCTTTGTACTTTGCTGTCCATTTAGCAAAAGTGTAACTGTACATCAACCATCCGGGCACCATTATGTCCCTTTGACACGAGCATGCTATGGTACAACCTGCCAATTAGCACAAATCTGAGCCATTTTTTCATGCAACATTTGAGTTGGCCACCACATAAACCGTAGATAACAGTAGACGGTCATGAGGAGGCTTACCGTTCAAACCATCAATTCAAACCCCTTAAAGCATGATCTCTAAATCTACAAATAGATATCCTCATGTACTTATACAAGAATCAAATTTCTCATTTCCATAAGATATATTTAGTCAGCTCTTGTAATAGCCATTACAACTCCTTTGTAATCGACATATAATCAATAAGATCAATAAACATGGTAGACTTAGATCTTTGCTAAAATTAAACCACTCTATATCGCGTATTATTTACTTTACTTGTAGTGCATAAAGCTATGTTATTCCCAATTTTACAATTTTTAATAATGGTTTTAGTAAGTAATATTTGCTAAAATTCACCTTTAATAATAATTCGAAGGTTGACTAGAAATCAAATCAACAAGTATATATACTATAATCAAATCAAAAATAGCAATTAATTTTTCATTCATGCATAAGAAAATATAAATCACATAACATTAGTTTTTCATTCATGCATAAGAAAATATAAATCACATAACATTAGTTTTTCATTCATGCATAAGAAAATATAAATCACATAACATTAATTTTTTTACATAAACAATAATATAAATTTTAGTTTGTGATTTTACCTAAATAAATAAAATGCATAACAAAATTAATTTTAAATAGCATTAAAATTAATAACTACATTTTAAAAGCATTACATGAGTTGCACACTGCTTTTAAACCAAATAAGTGTAAAGATTTACATGAGTGAAATTGTAACACACTTGCTTTTTCTGGTAGGCAAACTCTACTATTCACCATAAACTACTATATGTACATCCAAAAATTTGCAAAAACATATGCACCGCTTTTTACTCCATGTAGGGCATAACCTCATTTTAGAATAAAATGAAACATTTATCTCATTTCACTAATTCTCTTATGCATTAGTTAAATTAAGAACCTCGATTCTTTAATTCTTCATATGCACTTTTGCAAATTTCAATTTCAAAAGCCTTGAATGAAATTTAAATTTATTTAATTATTCGTATATAGAAATTTGGATTTAATATTTTTTTAACATGGTTCATAAATGCCAACAAGTATCGATCTCGGAGATCGAACTCATGACCTTTAATTATGTAGTCTGAACTACCAACTAGCCAAGTCAGCCTTGTTGGCAATTTGGATTTAATACTTTAATACTAAACGGAAAACTATTTAAATTTTGGTGTCAAATTATTTGTATATGTGAATTCAATGTTTACATATAAAAATGAGATAAAAATGTTAAAATTGATTATATATTAATAGAACTTAAAACAGCATGAATAAAATTTGATACTAAAAAGATTTTATATTTAATTCAACCGATGATTTATAGAAATTCCAATTATTCTATGAAAGGAACTATGTTGATCACAGTACATGGAAAAGAGGATTTATATACTATGAAAAATTTACAATTTATTATTTGTTTACTTTTTTTTGTTAAACTTGACGTTTTTGTCTTACGTTTTATTAAAATTTATATATCAAAGTAATTTATTTTTAATAATCATTGTAATACCTTTGGTGTCATACTTTTTTGCGATAAACATAAACCTCCAAAATACTCCTCTAATATCCCTTAAAAATTGGATCTAACGATTACACTTTCATTACAAATTCAAACCACCTTTAAACAAATATTAAGAAATCTTAATGTCACTTAAAAATAGAATCTAACAAATAAACTTCCATTACAAAATCGTTCTTTATTAATTAACTTGTTCGTAACTCGTGCATTACACACGGTAATATTGTTAAAAAAATAGTATTTATATTTTAATAATTGCTAAAATATATTTTATTATGCAATATATGATAAATTTATCGTGATATATCAATCATAAATTAAAATGACATACAATGCTCGGATATAAGGTTGAGGGTTTAAACCTCGCCAACTATATATCCTTGTAAAAATTAATGTCCTAACTCAAAAAAGATTATAAATTAAAATTGTTAATATTGTATATGCAACCAATTTATGTTTTTTCTTGATTTCATAAATAATATATGTTATACGATAAATATTTTTATATGTATGAGTGAATAAGTAACTCTATCATTTTATTAATATGATTGTTGTGTGTGTATTTAACTGTCATCTTTTTTAAAGGATTTATAAATGGATCGATGAATATTAAATAATTGAATTTATTTAAATAATTTGAATTAATGATCAATATAACTAACTAAATTCAAAGATTAAATGTAAAAAAATTAGAGAAAATTGTGAAGAACTTTGTACATATTTGTAGTTGAGAAGAACATCGGTCTTATGGTTATCTTATCTGCATGTGAAATTTTATTCATATTTAGACTTCAATTTTAAATAGTTTTATCCTTGTAATTAACCTAATTTCATATTGTTGTAGGAGGGTCATATTTACAACATTGATAATTGCAAAATAATGCAATGTGACATTTAGTTGAGTTTTGAGTTGAGTATGATTTGATTGCATGTTGAAAGCGAGAATGTTTATATAATCCAATATTGGTGCAATCCATGAATTCACATCGTAATATTGTAAAATATTAAATTCATTTTTCAAACTTGTTCAAAATGAAATTATATTATGCAATGTACGATAATTTTTTGAGGTAAATGAGTTAGCAATTAAACGAGTTATTATTATTTATGTATACATTTTATGTTACAAGGGATATATATGAATAAAGTTCCCATAGATATGAATATCATATATAGTGAAATTCTTGTATTTTTATGATTTATCAAATGGATTGATGAATATTAGTTTATCATACTTATTTAAACAGTTTAAATTTACGATTACATAATTAGTTAGATATATGGACTTGAATGTAAAATATTAAAAGATAACCGAGAAGGGTTAACATAATTGTAAAAATATTAAAATTTAGGTGTTTAAAGTTAATAGAATTTTACAATGCAATGTATGATATTAACGTAGATAATTTATGCTATGTGATTTATATATATTTGCATCTAAATGATTTTTTTAACCAATTTGTTAATGCACATGTAGTATACATATTGAAACTTTTATTTTTTAGGTTTATTAATAAATATCAGTTGACTAAGTCTAACAATTAGTTTAATTTTGGATTACGTAATTAAATTAAAAGTGTGGACTTCAATATAAAATTTTGTGAAAGAAGCATGAAAGATTTGTAAATAATTGTATTTTTTAAAGTACGTTTTTGAACGTAAAATAGTAGTTCAGTAGAATAACTGTAAAATGGTAAATCATCGGATTGTGAAAATAAAATATCCACACTTGGAGAAAATTAAGAGAAATAGAGATAACTTCTAAAATTAAGGCAAGAGCTTCAAATTCTTCTACTTGTGTTGCTAAAGACTCATGTTTTTCCTCTTTCTAATACCATATGAAAAAATAATAAACGCAATAAAATTTATGTACTTCCTAACACCAAAGTTATTTCACACAGCAATCAGGCACCATGTAAATTCGTTTTGCATAACGAACAACCGTCGACTAATACTGTTTTCAACGAGCATCAACCACCGAACTGCTATTGTTCATTGGTTGATCGCCGTGGAAAACTGTGCTGGTTGGCCATTCTTCACCGTGGAAAAAAAAAGAAAATGACGTTTTTGGTGTATTCTTAAATTTTCTAGTATTAGGAAGAGTATGTAGTGTAAAATTCTATGGTATTCTTTAGCAATGATATTAATAAAAGAAAAAAGTGGTGCCCTTCGTAACACACTACTATTATATATAATAGATAATAAAAATAAAAACTAATAAAAAAAATTTAGATATCGCAACATAGAAATAAAAATTTAAACCAACTGCACATTATTTTAAGGCAAAAGTATAATTAAATATTCGTGTAAATTTTTCTTTCAAATATATATATTAAACATACATAGAAAAAAAGTAATTCAAGCAAGAAGCGCTGATGACAAGCGAAACGCGTACGGTGAAAGTAAAAGACTCGTATTTGCAGCCCCAAAAAAAAATACAGGGCTTAACTTAGGGTTTATATACCCTGCCCACCCTTCGTGGAAAAAGCCCTCTTTTGCCAATGTGAGTAAATCTCGCTTCTCAATTCTCAGTGCTCAAAATCGACCAGTTCCAAATTTACAGAGCAGCAGCAGAGTAAACCAACTAATGTCTAAACCTATACAGTCCTCTGACGTTTCGGCAGCGGTGGCAGCTGATGTCGTAGTGACGGATCCACTGTTTAAGAAGCGGATTCGTTTTATCAAAGAGACTAAACCTTATATTCCGATATCTAATTCGAATTCCAAGAATTTCGAGCTTGAGACATTGAATCCATCAACTGTTATGAATCAGAGATCGTCGGGCGTTGTTAAAACGACTTCACAGGAGGTGGGGAAGAAACAAGCTTCTTCTGGATTGGAATGTTTTAGAATCACCTTTAAAAGAATCGTGAGTTTTGTCTATGTTGTTAACGTTTTATTTTTTATCATACATGTTGAAAAGAGGTGTTTATTTTTTGTCAAAATGCTAGATATAGTTTGTATATAATTTCTTCATATTTTAATTTGTATTGGACATGTTGGTTAAAGGAGTTTTAATTTTTGACTAAATACCAAATATATTTTGTGGCTTTGATTTGAAGTTGGTTAATCGATGTTTATCTAATGTCATGTTGGATAAATAAGGAATTTTGATTTGGTTACAGGGTGCAGGTTTGGAAAATCTGGGAAATACATGCTATCTTAATTCAGTTTTGCAATGTTTGACATATACCGAGCCTTTTGCGGCCTATTGTCACAGTAAAGAGCATACGTCTTCATGTAAGTCGAAACTTTCCAACTACTTTTGAAAATTCAAAGCACTCACCTCTCTGTAGGTGTGCAGTTTAATTACTTTTAGACCATTTTAATATGATCATAATTAGGGAATTGAGTCTGAAATAGCAAATGGTTGTAGATTGCATTTCTAATCTTGGTAATGATAGTTATAAAGGTGTGGAAAATTGTAAAGGAAATTTATGATGGATCTTGGCTATCAACACCCAAAATCAAATATGTTGATTTTCTTGGTCAAATAGTACCATTTATCTAGTGGTTACTATCTTCATATTATTTTGCATTAATAGTTATTACTACCGTTTCATTTGTTATATAAGAAAATAAATAAATAAATAAATAAATAACTAAATAAATAAATAAGTCAATGCTAATAGTCTTTGACTTCGTTACGGTGCTAAAGTACTCAAAAGATAAAGTCCTACTATCTTTCTACTCTTTTGTATTAATACTTATTACTACCGTTCCATTTGTTATATAAGAAAACAAATAAATAAATAAATTCTAATATGAGGCCTTTAATTTCATTACAATGCTACAAGCACTCAAAAGATAAAGTCCTACTATTTTCCTATTCTTTAGCATTGATATTTATTACTACCGTTTCATTTATTATTATATAAGAAAAATAAATAAATCAATTAAGGCCAATATGATTTTGCATCACATTTCACATGCAAGGTTCACTTTTGGTTATGTATGATTTTGATTTGAATTAGAAATGAGATATTGAATAGAACTATGAAATGTTTTATTTTAGATTCATAAATAGCTAATATCACAAACTTAAAATTGAGTGGGTATATAAAAAAAATAGTATATCTGCTTTTTCCTAATCACACATTCACACTATGTTATCAAAACCCGAAGTTTTGATAAATTATTCTTGTGTACATATACCTAGCTATTTTGTTAAAGAACTACATTTTAATATTCTTCGGAAGAGATAACCAATCTGACATGCTATTCATGTTTATGAGTGCGTATTAATCTTTTAAAGAGAAGTTTTAAAGTTTTATATGTATTTATATTGCAAATTTCAACATTCCAGAAGAAACATTGTAGAATTTAATTTTTGTTTATGTTAAAATTAAACTGCACTTTCTTTAAAAATAATGGTATTTCTCCTGAAGGGACTTCATATAAAACTCGAGAAGTAGCGACAATAATATATCTCAGAAGAGATTATATAACAATGTTACACTCCAAAAGTAGCGATTTTATCTTCCACGTCTAACTTTTATTTTCCACGTCTTATTTTGTTGTTGTTTTGCATATTTAATATGACATTCCAGAATTTACTGACGGTCCCATAAAAGATATTTTATGGTATTACGAAAGTAGTAATTATGAAGCATATGTAAAGAAAGATATTTATGACATTCCAACCGTGCATAAAGTATCTCTAGAAGAGATGTGTAACACTTCAAAAGTGGTAATGGTAAAATATTTGCAACATAGATTTATAAAATATCACTGAAAGAGAAAATACATAGTACTATGATACTCTACATGTAGACTATTAACATAGTAATTTTAGCATCACACCAAAATTGTGTTTATAGAATATTATCCAGAAGAGATATTATATCCTCATATAGCATTCTAAATGATCTATGAAATATTTCAAATATGATATAGTGCTTTGAAAAGTGATGTGGCTGAAAAATAACCCAAATAACTTGTAGTTCAAAATAAAACTAGTAGTAATAGGTACAAAATACATTTACAAAAATCAATTTCCCATTGGCATGGACTCGTAGCTACATTAGATAAATCTAAAAATGAAATAGTGATATGTGATCTATTATTTTTCAAAAACTTACTATGAACCATGTATTAACGCATAACCATTTTTGAAGAAATATTTTTGGATATTCTCCTGAAAAGATAAATCTACATGTCATAGCATACTTTTCGCGAAAGCTATGAATATTGTCTTGAAGAAATCTGTATATGTAACTAGTATAATTGCATATTTCTATAAGCATAGCATACATATAAGCATATGTAACTAATCTGTATAAATATTGTCTAGAAATATTTTTGGATATTCTCCTGAAAAGATAAATCTATATGTCATAGCATACTTTTTCAAGGTATATTTGAAGCATTAATCGAAGGACGTTGTTCTTTAGTATATTTGAATAAAAATATGTAGAAAATTTCAATTATATCATATATCTGCGTAGATTCATATATTTAAGCTGACAAAGTCGAACATAAAGTTCAAAATATCCAAAACACACTCAAGTTTGATACTGAAAATAAACAAGAAGTATAAAATCCTTAAAAGTATCAACGAATGATTTTGATTAATTAAAACTTGAAACTTGGAATTATGTGAAATATTGCAAATTTTATTATGAAACTAGAAGTTTCATAACTATTACATAAAAAGTTTGACTTCAATATTAAACTATGAAATTTAAACAAAATATAAGACTCGGATCTTGAAGATATTTATCATTGATAAATCAAAAGTAACTAGCAGTTACAATATATTCGATAACTAGAAGTGATAATATATCCATTAACTTGAAGTTATCATTGATAAGTCAAACTTGATGCATATATGTATTTTCAAACTTAATGTTTTGAACATTTATCATGCGGTATTTAAGCATTCACATTGACATTGAGCGATAAACAAAAATTAATAGTTTGAATCCTTGCAATAGTTTATTCTTAAATCACTAACTCAAATGGAAAAGAATTTGCAAATCTATAATATATATGTATATATATTATTACTACATGGACGTGATGCGCATATATATCAATATATGCAGATATTTAACTAACAACCTGAAGGTTGTTCGATTAAATAGATATGAGTTCGTCTTATAAATTGTGCATAGATATCATTTAGTGATCTAAAAAATCAATCAATATATATGTTGAGCGGCCCAATGTGATGTGTGTATTCAAATGATTTATGTAATAAACTAATTTCTTCAATTGCCTAGATCAATGAGTAAGAATAAAATCTAAATGTAACCAATATTACTTGAACGCATCTTATCAACTTATAAAAGGAATATCCTTCTATAATTGATATATATGATTTATTTGCTAGTACTGATATTGTACTGGATCAAAATGAGAATTCAAAGAAGATTATTATTTAATGTAACAATGTTTGTCAACATTAAGAAAAAAAATAGAGGGATACAAGTTCATTTTGATTGTCGAGATTAAATATTTATTGGTATAAATAATAGTGCAAAATACTAAATAACTTGAATAACTTATCGGTAATACCCCAGTAAACTTGCTTCGATACAAGTTGAAATACCTTAAGGACCAAAAAGGGTATGGACCACATCTGAAGTGTGGTAGAAAAGTTGGTTCAAAATATTATTTGAAGTAAAGATGCCAACTGAAGGAGGCGAGTGTTCTTTAAGAAACACTGAGATGCTCTAGAAGAGATCTATGACATAATTTTAAAATGGCCATCAAAGTGGTTTAGGTACCTAACATGATAAATAAAAAGATCGCGATATGCTATATCTAGAATTGACGAAATAATCATTGATGACAAACTTACAAATGACACAACGCTTACTAAAATCGACGATCTTGAGCATAAAAGAAAAACAGGATTGTCCATCATGATTTCTCTTCACAAAAGAAATACGGACCAGTTGCCCGTAAAGTATGAATAAAATGCATACAAAGTGTAGGAACTCGGAAGCACACTCAACACAAATAGTGTCAGGATTATGTTGACTGCCAGAAGCATGATGGTTTAATAACATCTGAAGTGACGTCATCAAAGGCCTTAAAACATTTAAAGCACCGGAAATGTAAAATTGGTTAAATCATACCAAATGATGAAAATATACAATTTTTTAAGAATATACATAACTTTACTAGTTTTAAAAGGATGCAAAGAACATGGAGCATATATTGCAATCTTCTTTTATGTATTATTATAATGAAATTTTTGATATACTTCACGATGAGCAGATTATTTCAAGTTTTTTAAGTATTGTTGTAATGAAAATCTTGATATTCATCGAAGATGTAGTTGCAATATGCAAAAGTGATTTAAAGCACCAAAGTGAAGCACATGAAGTGTTTTTCATAAAGTAGCATACAAGGCGCAAAAAATGCAAATCATATTCGGAAGAAAGAATTTAAAAAAATTGATTGTATCAAAGACATATACATATATATGTATCTAAAAATGGTGATAAATACATACAATTCAGCAAAGGAGCGAAATATATCAAGTATAACAGGAGAATATGTTTGAAGCATGAAAATACAAATGAAATATACTGTAACATACTCTTTTTCCTTAAATAAGTTTTTTCTCATTGAGTTTTTCTTCTTAAGGTTTTTAATGAAGCACTATCAAGATCTAGAATTGTCAAAAAAAAATCCATCGTGAAATAACACCTCAAAATATGTTGTTTAAGACTATGTAGGTTATACTCTTTTTCCTTCATGTTGATATCTTTTCCTTATTGGATATTTCCTTAGCAAGGTTTTAATGAGAACTACGGATAAATGATGAATATTCAAAGGAGGAGAAGTAGAAATATTGTTTTTTTTAACGCTTGCCTAAGCAATATTATGCATATTTATGAATCTAAAAGTATTCGTAGCTTACTTGAATTACCAAGTCATGCTTTCAAATTTAAAGGAAAAATATTAAATCATAGACAACATCCAAATGTGTGGTATGATATGCGCTTTTTTCTTCACTAAGATTTTTTGCATTGTTTTCCTGGTAAGATTTTAACTAAGCATTATCTTGATTTAGAAGTATCAAACTTTCTGTTGAAACATCTCAAAATTATTAAGGTTATGAAAGTTGTATTTGTTTTCGTTAACTAAAGATTTTTCCTACCAAGTTTTTCTTAGTAAAATTTTAACGAGGCACTATTTTGATCTGAAAATATCAATCTCCTTAGCACGAAATATCATTTTTTATATAATATCTATGATTTTACAAATTGCAGGCTTTTCCTTGTTTAAGATTTTTCCATCCGGTTTTCCTAACAGATGTTTTATAAGGTAATAGATTTTATACGCACACATGAACATTCAATGTCATTTCTATTTTGCCGTGGAAGAGAGAGAAAATGCTATTATTTTAATCAGAATGTGGTGGAAATCAAGGGGCTAAAGGGGTGCTGCAAAATAAGGGTGTTATTGAGCACTCGTTATGCATACATACATATACGTGTGTGTACGATGATAATGAAGGGAAACAATCATCATGTACGTTTCAAAAAAGATAACTGCAAGATACTATATGAGCATCTAAGATTTTGAAGACGCATATTCAAAGGGAGTGTTATAATATATATGAATTATAACGATGAATATGCTAAATATTACATAAGCATTATTGTAATATCCACCACCTCGAGTCTATAAATAGAGCTTTATATATTGTATTCTATTGACGGGAAAAAATGATATACCTCCTTCTAATGACTTCTTATCTTCTTTTATTTGCAATAGTGACTTCTTGTATTCTTTTGTTTACAATGATAATGGCTTTTCCTTAAAATATCAGGTTGAGTGGTTTCCTACGTCAAGAGCATATTGTGCCATCCATGATTCCAATTAAATTTTAGAAAATCGTCTTCTGATCGAAATTTAAAAATTATAAACACTTGTAAAACCTTAAGGTTTTGCTTTGTCAACTGGGCATAATTGAAGTAATTGATGTATTCAAAATCCATTGTAAATTATGAATTAACACAAATGTTATTTTCCGCTAATCTTAACTACATCCATATTTGCAACCTGCTATTAACCTATCATATTAGGAGCACGTAGCTAATTGACATTCTAGCAACTAATCATATCTTGATTATTGGTAAGAGCATTTTGATTTGAGTCTTCATGGATGGTAGGACCGTAGGAGTGCATTTGTTTGCTATTCTTCATAGTTGGCTTGAATAAATTTGTAAATGAGAAAGGCATATTTGTTGGAATGTTTTTTTTTTTTGAAAGTTGTATTAATCTCGTATGTAATATTTTCCGGAAATGAGTGTAAACAGAATGAAAATGGAATCATTCAGATCTAAATTATTGAGTTTTATATACCTTCAACCCTAGTTGAATAAGCAAATTAGGGGAAAAATATAGTAGAGAAAAACAGGTTATCATATTGTGATTTTTTTATAACAGTATATAAAAATGCAATCCAGATTTACATTTGCTTCAAAAACCTAGATAACCATAATTCCACTTCAATATTCAATGGAAAGAACCATAATTAAGATGTAAAGGGTAATTTTATCAATTGAACATATATATTTCTTCTATAAATATAGGAAAATCTAAATACGATTCAACTTGAAGAAAATATAATTAATAATCTATATTTATGAAACTAACTTTAGTCAAATTTTCATTTGTAATATCGTCTCTAGATCTTGGAAGAAAATCCATCTTCAATTATAGGGGCTGTTACTTGCGTATAGAACCCTTTATCAATAAATCATTGACTTTGACCAATTCATAAAACCAATCTGAATTGCATGGAATTAGTTATGTGGATGAAAGCATTTTACTTTTTAAATAAAGAAGAAGAGGATGAAAGAAAATTTGATATCGTTAGAATTTAGACATATGTAGTTTTGTGGCCATGAATTTTTTTTTTTTTTTTTTTTTTTTTTTTTTTTTTTTTGCTTTGATCTCGTAAGATACCAAAATTTTGCTTTAAGTCAATGCCAGAGATAAATCTTGCTTGCCAATCTACGCGCGCGCGCAGACACACGCTGTCAATAGCCCTTTTTATTTAGCATCATTTTGTAGCCCCCGATATCAGCCTTAAGTTACTATTTAAATATTTGTTCTCTCTTCCCCCGTCACATGGACTAAATATTTAAACATAAACTTGTGGCTGATATCGGGGGCCACAAATGGTGCTGAATAAAGGGGGCTATTGATCCTAGCTCATGTGTGTGTTTACACACGTGTGTTTGTGTGTGTAATATATGTATTGTTAAAGTAGTTATCTTGGATGTCACTCATGTTTCCTGTGCAGATTTCTGCGTGTTAATCATTTTTTTCCTGATTGCATAGAATTTTTCTTCTTCTCAAAAACCGGTTATTTTGTATGCATACCAACTTTAATTTACCTGGAGATGTGTAAGATATTTTTTTATTGTTTATGTAGGCCGTGCAGCTGGTTTTTGTGCAATGTGTGCCCTTCAAAATCATGTTACTATTGCTCTACAAGCGTCTGGGAAAATAGTATCACCTCACCACATTGTGAAAAACCTACGGTGTATGTGAAAAGTGTTTTTTCAGTTCAAACTTTCATAAATATAAATATATAACCATGGGTGATATTGTCATCTCATATACCAGTCTTATTGTAATCAGGCATATCTAGAAATTTTCGTACATGGAGGCAAGAAGATGCACATGAGTATATGGTTAACTTACTTGAGTCTATGCACAAAAGCTGTTTGCCTTCTGGTGTCCCAACTGAATCCCCTAGTGCTTACGAGAGAAGTTTGGTCCACAAAATATTTGGTGGTCGTTTAAGGAGTCAGGTTTTGATCCTACTACCAGTAGAACTTAACTTGTTACCCTTGAAAACTGTATTTTGAAATATTTGTGCTCCACATACTTTAGGTGAAATGCATGCAATGCTCCTACTGCTCCAACAAGTTTGATCCTTTCTTGGATTTGAGTCTTGAAATATATAGAACTGATTCTGTGATTAAAGCACTTAAACATTTCACAGCTGTTGAACAATTAGATGGGGGAGCGAAGCAATATCAATGTCAACGCTGCCAAGAGAAAGTCAGAGCATATAAACAACTTACCATTCACAATGCTCCATATGTCCTCACAATTCATCTCAAAAGGTTTGGACCAACTAATGAAAAGATTGATAAGAGAGTTAGCTTTGAGACTACATTGAATTTAAAACCATTTGTTAGCGATCAACAGGTAAGCATGTTTATATTGCATGGTTTAACAGTTTAAACTATCATATTCTTGATATTGACTGTATATTCTCCAATGTAAGCAGGAAGGAGATCTGAAATATACCCTTTACGGCGTTTTGGTACATAATGGATATAATACACATTCAGGTCACTACTATTGTTATGTACGCACTTCTACTGGTGTTTGGCATCGGTTGGATGACAACAAGGTTGAAAACAACATTCTTAGTTTGTTTTATCCTCCTGTCCTTGTAGTTGAGTTATAACCATCACACACATACACACATATAATGTGAGTGGATCTTTGAACTCAAATTTTACAGTCAAGTTTCGCACTCGAACCTTTTAAACCATTGGATCTTCAAGTAACACATCTAGTCTACTACGTTACTGTGAATTGTTAGTCTAAAATTCCAGTACGATGATCCATTCCCATATATAAAAACACACATGTGTGCATGAGAAGGATCCTCAACCCCTTCATATTTATCCCGTTAAGGCCCCCTTTGTTTTTTTGTGGCAAAACATTTGAAAATGAAACAAAATTTTGTGGATACCATTGAATTACCAATAAGATCGTCTTCACAAAATTTGTATCTCTCAACTTCATAGCTATTTAAAACTATGTTTTAAATTGATAGCTAAAATAAATTTTTAATGGCTGATATTGGGTTATAATTTTGAGTAATATCAAAGTTTCGGATCGTATCCATAAACATTTGGCTCATTTGAAGAAAATTTGATGTGTCAAATAAGGGAATTCAAGGGGGGGGGGTGTATAATGAAGGGGATCTAGAACCCTCTCCATGTGCGTGCCTGTGTGTGCGTGTGTGGTACTAACAATTTTCACTCATTCAGACTCATATCCTAGCATGTGGAAGACATTCCATTATAAGTGCCATTTATCCTGGAGTTCACCATTTTAATAATATTGGACTGTTCTGTGTGCGCATCCGTGGTTAAATATTTTAGCTAGTGCTCCATAGTAATTTTTTGAACTAGATAATGGTCTATATGCCAGAGATTAGTGAATAATATAGCCCTGTATGCATTTAAAATGATAAATAGTTCATTGCATATTCCTAGAATCTCAAAAATATAGAGGAAAATAATCTGCCAGTTCTCAATTAAATGGATTTTGGAAAGTCTGAGGTTGCAGATTTAAGATCAGTGAACTCCGGGATATGACCCGTGGGGGCAGCATTACATAATATTCATTATATTGTTTATTATTTCATCTTTTGTATAGACCTAAAGGACCATAAAGATAGAAGACAGCCGATATATAAAATTATTGACCAAGCAAGTCTATATGAAGCTTCAAATGTGTATTGTGTAGCCTGTCCTGTAAGTTGATATTTCAGATTATATATTACAGGTTAGGCCTGTTAGTGAGAAGGATGTGCTATCAGAGAAAGCTTATATGCTATTTTATGTCCGTGATAGAAGTTCAGTAAACAAAAGATCGGCTGATGTAATTGGAGACAATAAGATGGCCGATTTACCTAAACGTCAAACGACCACACAGCCCATCATGAATGGGATGTTGCAAAATGCAGAGAAAAAGACCAGTATTACAGAAAATAAACCAGCTGATACTTCCTGTGGACAGCCTCTTTCCATTACAGTAGACCCAAAAAATGGGGACTATGCGCCAAAAGGGAATGCAGTAAGCGAAAATACTGTACATGTATCGACACAAGATACCGATTTAAAAGAAAATGATAAAGTAGCATCTAATGGATTGCAGCAGACTTTATGTCACATTAACAATGACAAGCAAGATATTGGACATGTAGAAAGTATTCCTGTCCCTGAGGTTGACAAGGTCACAAGCAATGACACTCAATGTGAGAAAGACAAAGACAAAGTGAGTCTTATTAAAGTAGCCGGTGCAATGAATACTTCAATGGAAACACCAGTTGCAGAAAATGTGATTGAAAAGAATGATACGCTAGAAAAGAAAGATAGGGTTGATAAGAAACCGAAGTTGAAAAATGTATGCAAGCCATTGCAGTATTTTGGACGAAAACAACTTTTGTTTGCATCTCTATCTGTTCAGAAAAAGAAACTGAAGAAATGTAGAAGGCAGCGTTTGATTTCCAAACATGTTGCGAAGGATAAAACTGACAATCAGGTGGTGTCAACATCAGATTCTGGTAATCCAGTAGATGCAGTTTCTAGTGCAAATAAGGAAATCAAAACCGAGGAAGTGAAAAATATAGAATCTTGTAAAGGTGATTCTGTGCACGATAAAAAATTCAGCAGCGGCAGCGGCAGTAATAATGAGGCGGTGCTTATCAGTTCAAATCAATCTTTGATCAAATGTTCAATCGGAGCTGAGCAAGACATTACTACTTTCTTAAAGAATTTAAAACAAACAACAGGTTGGAGTTCCATACTTGTTTGTTCATCTTTGACCTTTTTAGGTGAAAATTAAGAAACAAAAATTCTTCCTCTTAGTTAAATATTATATTCAGCGTTTATTTTTGGTTTCCTGCAGTTCCTCTTTGGGATGATGTCGAACTGCCATCGGTTCGGGTAGATTATATGGATGATGAACGGAGAAACAAGAGATATCCTCGCTATGATGATTGGTACGTTCTGTATATTAAAATATTATAATATGCAAACAATTATAACTACGTTGCGGGGTATCCTGCAGGACATGCGGTCCTTTTTTCCCATAGCAGAAGTCCTGACATTATGCTAATAATTTGAGTACTTAACACATGTCAAGACCTATTGATTAAAAATATCATGTTGCTAGTCAAATGGTTGGTTATACGGTATGCAACTTGGACAAGAAAAAAAGCCTTACGTGGTCTATATCGTTGACAGACATCCTTGACTAAGCCTTATGTGGTCTGTATATTCACTTCTGTTTTGTGATTATATCATTGAAGTTCAAGCCGTAATTCATGGAATTTACCATGATATGTAACTAGTTTAATATCCTTATTTTGAAACGTAATTTCAAACAAACACCCCCCCCCCCCCCCCCCTCAAAAAAAAAAACCCCATAAATCCACTTTTGTTTTGCTGTTATATTCTTCAGTAAAAGTTTGAGCTGTAGTTCATGTGATTTACGATAACGATGATTTGGTTTGATATACATATTTTGAAAACTCATTTCTCTCATACTTTCCCTCTGGTCCCACTAATATATCCCTGGTCCTTGCGTTTAAAACTGATGATGTGGTCTTTCTTTTATATATTGCTACACATTCCTTCATTCTAGCTTCCATATTAATTTTCTTACAAAAACGAGATAACCTTTTTTTCAAGTACAGCCACCAGTGTAGTGGTAAAATTCCAGAGTGTGTACTTGAAGGATTTGGAAACGAGTTCCCTTGACATCATTTACCAGTTTCCGGACATCTTTCGATTTTTGTTTTAATCATAAATTTTTATTTTTTTTCAGTGAAATCCATATTTTATCTATAAACATTAGCCAGAATTCATACGTAATATTGGATAGTGCAAATATTTACATCTGGAATGAACTGTGCGTTTATTTGTATTTTGTAATAGACGATGCAAATTTCAGTATTTTTGCAAATATTTCCACTTCAATTGATGGTGCAAATTGCACTTCTTTCTGGTTACTGTAATAAGTTCTCATCGATTATTTGATAACTTAAATTTTTACAAAAAATCTATCTGAGAGTGAAATTCTGATTTTGCTATTTTATTTTAAGTGCAATTGTGTTTAAAAGCCGAATTTTGTATTCTCTTGGAAGGTGCAAAAGTTTGCACAATCTACCATAGTGCAAATATTTGCGCTAGCTAATATTCACGTACATCTTAATTAGTTCTCTTTATATATGACATTTGAATCTTCTAGAAAAATTATAAAATTTGTGAGTTTACATTGAAAACGAAATTACAATGGAAATTTTCTTCATTTATTTTTTGTATTTAAACTAACATAAAGCACACAATTAAGTAAAGAGCATGGCACAACTACAAGAAATTGTATTTGAAAATAGGGTCTAATTTATATTTTATGATAAAATGGGAGGAATATGCGCCCTATTATTTTTTAACTAAGGATGTTAAACAAAAATCTTATATATTTTGATATGACAACCGAAAAAAGAAGTTCATGTACTAGAATTGTGGTCTTATTTAACAAGAGATGAGGCATCAGATAATCAAGGAAAGGCTTTTATGTAACAACCACTAGAAAGTGAATTTGCAATAGGGATCTAGTTTTCGTTATGATAATAGAATGAATTTGTGCCCTATCAATTTTTAAAATAAGGGTTTAAGCAAAAAACATTTACCCCATAAGGTTATCATTATACATTTTGATATGACAACTCAAAAAGAATTAATGCACTAAATTTGTGGTTTATTTTCAACATTAGGGATGGGGCATTAGATCAAGGAAAGAGGAAGAAAGTGAAGAAGGCTAAAGATACGTGGAATGGACTATACAATCCATTCCAAGAAGCCGCCAATGAGCAATTACATCGGAACATAAAATCGAAGGTGAATCATGGAAGTTTTGGCAATCAACCTGTGAGGATATAGTGGTTTAATAATCATTATTGATTCTGTATTCATTTTTGTTTGGAACAATAATTTTATCATATTTTTTTGTTAACGAACGCTGTAGTAAGGATTCATGATTTGTATCTGTAGCTTAATCATCATATTGCGGTTTTACTAGTTTTATTTATTTAAAAATATTTATTGTTGCAAGGATCCTAAAATGTATATGCAATGTTGTGATTTAATTATCCTAGATTAGATTCTTTTAATACTGCACTTAAAAGACAGGTGCACATAACCTAAAGCCTTAGCTGCATCATTGCCATCTCTCAAGTAGCTTCTTGGGGAGTGTTGTCTTGTAAATGGATCGATGCTTGTTGTGGTGGTGTTTACTTTTATAACAATGAATTAAGTTTTACTGTAGACATATTTCACAAGGTTCCTTGCTTTCCATCTTTTCATCATTTCCCACGGTAAATAGACAAGGGCTGCTGACTGTTGGTTAGATCTCACATTCTAAGCTATTTAACTTGTTACGAGGTTTGATGATCTTGTTTGAGTTAAGTTTGTTATAAGTTCTGATGATAATTCTGTTCCTAGTTGCAGTAATATCCTGAAACCATGTTACTTTTAGTTTTCCAAGCAGTATATGATAGAGTTAATGATGTGATGTAGGAATAATAATGTAATTTGACTATAAAACTTTAACTCTTATAACATTAGTGTTGTTTTTCTTGAGAGGATAACTCATTTTAAAAATAAAAATGTCAACTCTCATAACATATTTTGGTTGAAATAAAATGAGCTTTTGGTTTTATTTTCTATTATATATGTTGTTATGATGTGATATGCTTAATGTTTTAAATACACTAAATATATACTAGAGTAAGAATCACGGTTTGGGTATTATAATGATAGCCATACAACAAAGCTACTATTATATATTTCTGGCTCCACAGGTTAAATGTAAAAGTTTGAGAAAAATAGCATTGAAATGAAAGAGACTGCATATTACACTCGAGATTGGTTGTAACAACCCGAATTTTTGGATTAGTTAAAATCGTCGAAAACCCGTCCGTTCTAAAATAAACAAATGACAACTACCGATTTAATACTCATCATCCAATTGGTAAATATACAACACTATTAAATATATATGATACAACTTGTCGGAGTAATCATTTATTCTACTAGGTATACTTTAATACATACCAAAGTCAAATACTATAAATATACCACAACACAACTCCGATGTGAGAGGCAACAATATCTAATCCTACAAACTCGATAAACATGTCAATATCGAATAAAATGATAAGCAAAAAACATACATTAACGCATGATAAATAACAAGCACTAAACAGAAAAATATTTTCTAACTATTGGGGTTGCATCACTACCGCTTGAGACTGCCTAAATATCGATATCTAATTAGGTACCAAATTAGAAACATGATCAAACCAATGTAGTTCTCCTACCACAAATAGGACTCAATGAGCCTACGATGTACAAACATATATGCAATTTTCAAACTACATAATATATGACATGCAAATATAGCTTCCAAATTTATTAGGCTTATATCCTTTCATTCATATTACTGTAATCTGAATATTTTTATTATTTTCAGAATATAATCCTTTTTGAAAATAATCTCTTCGAACTAATTTCCGATTTCATTTCAAATTCTTTTGAAGTGATAATATATATCTTTCGTATCGAATCATAATTTTCTTCGGAATTTGTAACAAATCACTTCTGGAAATCATACTTTTCTTCGGAATTTGAAACAAATCGCTTTTGGAAACGGTATGAAATACTCTATATAATAATACAGTGTTGCATTCGATATAATTGTCAGGAAATCCCAAATGCTCTACTAGAAAAGCATATCAAAATATATGCTACCAAATCGGAAGGTTTTTTTCTCATAACAAGACAATTGGGTCACAACCCTTCAAAAACATTAAGTATATCCATCTATACCAAAAGTGGACTATGCCAAGGGTTGCACAACTCTCCGTCCACTTTTTAGTTATGAGTTTCTCAAACATCGGTAACATAACAAATCATCTTGCTTTTCGGCATGACAAATTATTTTGCACTAATATTCACAAATATTTTCAAAAAAAGTATGGTTTGTTTCCTCAAAAATCCTTAGAAACTCATTTTTAAACCATTGGGGTTTTAGTCCTCGAAATTCTCCTTTCATTAATAAAATACATTTTTATAGATACGTTTATATAAATCACTTTTAAATAAAATCACTTCAAAAATATTTATTTTCAAATATTTCTATTTCTTTAAAAGAAATCATTTCATTTCAAAAGACAAGTATCTTTTCCCTTTAAAATTATAATAAACATCTTTTATTTTAATTGTTCCTTAATCAATATTATTACCCAACTCCTTATAGTTGAACCGTGAAATTCTAATCATGAAGTGTTCGTACCTACCCAACCCATGCATATAGAAATCAACTGCACATAAACTAACCAAGCACAATTCAAACAACCAAACAAACAATCATAACAAATACATTATTATCAACAATTACAATCAAAAGCTAACACATCATATACTCATTTGATGGTGAGATAACTCGGCTTAAAACAAGTTAACAAACATCACAAGTCACTAAAAACCAATAACAACTTCCTACCATAACCCCAAAGCCAAAGAAACCACCTCCATGCTAAAAAACACAAGCAGAAGCCTCCTACCCCTATGAATGCTCAAGGCCTGGGATTGATCTCCTTATATCTCCACCATGCCAAACCATGTTTCCTATGTGATATAAGAACTTTGTGAAAGTTTAGAGGTAAAATGAGTTGATTTGAATTAGATTTGAAGAATTAAAGAGGAGATAAGAGAGGATGGAGACATGAAAAAAAGAGCATAGTTTCTAAATAAATGAATGAATAAAAGGGAGAGCAAGATGATGTATTTATAGACTAGAAAAGAGAAGTGACAAAAGACTCTCAGGCACCTCCACCTTCTCTTTATGTACAAGCACACCATGCTTCAACATACACACACCATACCTTCTCAAAGACTTCCCTTGATTTAAGCCATGATTTAAGGGTCCTTTTGTACTTCAAATTAAACTCTTTTAACCTAAATAATTTTTTTAGGAATTAAGGTGATTTAATACTTGTAAATGTCTTCATATATGATTCTATGTTAATATACAAGTTTCAAAAGAGTTCGAACAACATTTGGTGATTAAAAAGTCGTTTATCGATAAAACGATTTTCGGTCATGTTATCGATATTTCTTTGAACTATTTTTTTGTGAATGAATTTCAAAAACGAATTACCTATCATAGTTATTAATTAAAAAGTGTTTAACAAAGTTATAAAAAATATTTATTCACATTGAATTCAAAATCCAAATATTTAAATATTTAAGATGTTTAAATATGTGGTGTTTGAAATTCCGGATCGTTACATTCTCCCCCTTAAAAGAATTTCTTCTTCGAAATTCCATGGAGAAGAAAAAAAACGAAAGTCGATACTTAACAAAAGTTAAGCACGCCAAAAATAACATCACTTATGACTCCGGACGGAGGTACAATGCCTTATCCTATACATTTTTATTTATTAAATTAAGGTAATTTCATCTAAATTCCTAGGTTGATTTACTAATCCTAGTTGAAATTTTTCTTAGGCACATAACCTAAGCTCTGATACCAACTATAACGATCCAAATTTTTAGACCAGTCAAAATCCTCGAAAATATGTATGTTCTAAAACAAACAAATGAAAACTACCGACTTAATACACATCATCCAAATGATAAATATACAATACTACTAAATGTGTGGATACAATTTTAATAATACAACTTATCAGAGTAATCATTTATTCTATTGGGTGTATTTTAATACATACCAAACTCAAATACTATAAATATACTACTGCACAACTCTGATGTGAGAGACAACAATATCCAATCCTACAAAGTCAATAAACATGTCAATACAGAATAAAATGGTAAGCAGGATAGGTACATTAACACATGATAAATAACAAGCACCAAACAAGAAAATGTTTCTTAATTATTGGTGCCGCATCACTACCGTTTATGACTGCCTTTGTACCCGTATCTAATTGACAAATAGGACTCATGGAGTCTATGATGCACAAACATATATGCAATTCCCAAACTACATAACATATAACATGCCAATGTAGCTTCCAAATCTACTAATTTAGGCTTGTATCCTTTCATTCATATTACTGTTATCTGAATATCTTTATTATTTTCAAAATATAATCTTTTTCGAAAATAATCTCTTTGAACTAATTCTTGGTTTCATTTCAAATCTTTTTGAAATAATAATCTTTCGTATCAAATCATACATTTCTTTGGAATTTAAAACAAATCACTTTTGGAAACGATATCAAATACTCTTTATAATAATGTAGTGTTGTATTTGATATAATTATTATAAAATTCCAAATACTCTACTATAAAATCATATCACAATATATGCAACCAAATCGGGAGGTTTTCTCCCATAACAAGGCAATTGGGTCACATCCCTTCACAATCAATAAGTATATCCATTTATACCAAAAGTGGACTATACCGCGGGCTACACAAACCTCCGCCTATGTTTTGGTTATAGGTTTCCCGAGCATCGGTAACATAATAAATCATCTTGTTTTCCGAAGTGGAAAATTATTTAGCACTAATATTCATAAATATTTTCAAAAAACAATATGGTTTTATTTCCTCAGAAATATTTGGAAAGTCATTTTAAAATCATCGAGTTTTAGTCCTCGAAATTCTGCTTTCATTTATAAAACGCATTTTTATAAATATTTTTATGTAAATCACTTTTATATAAAATCACTTCAAAAAAATTTATTTTCAAATATTTCTATTTCTTTAAAGGAAAACATTTCATTTCAAAAACAAGTATCTTTTCCTTTTAAAATTATAATTAACATCTTTCATTATAATTGATCCTTAATCAATATTATTACTGAACAACTATAGTCAAACTATGAAATTCTAACCACAAAGTGTTTGTATCTACCTAACCCATTCATATGGAAATTAATTTCTCATAAACTGACCAAGCACAATTCAAACAACCAAATAAACAATCATAACAAACACATTATTATCAACAATTAACAATCAATAGCTAACACATCATATACCTATTTGATGGAGAGATAATTCACCTTAAAATCAAGTAACAAACATCACAAAGCACTAGAAACCAATAACAATTTACTACTATAACCTCGAAGCCAAAGTAACCATCCTCATGCTCAAAAACACAAGCATAAGCCTTCTACCCCATGAATGCTAAGGGCATGGGATTGATCTCCCCATATCTCCAACATTTCTTCACTTCTTTGATGCTAAACCATGTTCTCAAAGTGATATAAGAACTTTGTGAAAGTTTGGAGGAGAAATAAGTTGATTTGAATTAGATTTGAAGAATTAAAGAGGAGATAAGAGAGGATGAAGACATGAAAAAGAAGTACATGGTTTCAAAATGAATGAATGAATAAATAAAAAAAAGACCAAGTGTACGTATTTATAGACTAGAAAAGCGAAGTGACAAAAGACCCTTAAACCCCTCCACCTTCTCTTTATGTACATGCACACCATGCTTCCACTTACACACACCATACCTTGTAAAAGTCTTCCTTTGATTTAAGTCATGATTTAGGGGTCCTTTTGTACTTTAAATTAAACTATTTTAACCTAATTAATTTTCTTAGTAACGAAGGTAATTTAGTACTTGTAAATGTATTCATATATGTTAATATACAAGTTTCAAAAGAGTTCTAACAACTTTTGGTGATTAAAAAGTCGTTTATCAATAAAATGATTTCGGTCAAGTTATCGATATTTCTTCAAACTATTTTTGTAAAAAAATTCAAAAATGAATTTCCTATCATTATTTATTAACTAAAAGGTGTTTATCAAGGTTGTAAATCATATTCATTAACATTAAACTCAAGACCAAAATATTTCAGATGTTTAACTACGAGGTGTTCGAAATTCTAGATCGTCACACTGGTTTTTTCGCTTTAAGGCCGATTTTAAGCACTTGTCTTAGTCTGTCCATTAGAGAAATCCTTGCTCAGATTCTGTTATAATGTGTTTAAAGGCTATGTCCACCCTGGATTTGATAAAAAGGTTATAACAAAACATATGTAGACTTACCGGATAGTGAAGGAGCCATAAGAGACCTTAATTGGAGTTAATAAATTTATTGGAATATACGGGAATCAAAGAAATACTCAAAGGTGAACAAACAGGTACAAAAGTTGGATATTTCATTTATTGACTCCTTATCGAGTTCTTTTGCTTTATGTTTGTTAAAATCCAATAAATAATCTTTGAATCACTCCAATTTTTTACATGATTTTTCTAACATCTTAGAATGTTTTTCGGATTCTTTTCATATTTTTCTAAATGTCAAAAATATCTGAACAAAAATTAGTTTGAATATAACTTAAAATATACATTAAAATGCAAAAAGAGTCATAAATGTCGATTAGTATCTTTACACAGGTCGACCTGTATGCACAGATGGTAGCAACTTCTCCAATTCAAACTCCTTCCTCTTCATCTTTCACTCACTTTCATTCTTTTCATATTTCACTCCTTTTCGTTACGTCTCTCCATTTTAAACTCCTTCCTCTTTATCTTTTAGTCATTTCTCTTTAATTTTTGACAATAGCAACCTCTCATACACATCCCCACATTATTTATAAAAGCCTCGTCTTCACTAGATCAAATCACAATTCCATTTATGCTTTTTCGATATTTATTCTATTGCTCTAAACTCTGGTCATTTCTATTCAACAATCATTCACTCTATACTCACTTACAATCGATTTATATCTATACCACTTCTTCATTAAATTCAAAGATATTCTCTATAGGTTATATGACATTGTACTGTAAGAGATGTCTCAGTATTGTCAAGCTACACTATTGTCTATAATTTATTTGAAATAGTTGAAAGCCGTATATGGATTCTCAAGCAGGGTCTATAAGGTACTTGTTCTTTAGAGTCAAGTAAGAGAAGATAGTGAAATTCAGAAAAAGGCGCTCTAGTACTAAATGTAGGATAGGAGTTCAAACTAGTATAAATCATTGTTCCTTCTTACCAAGTTTGCCTTCCTTACTTATTTTACTATATATCTCTATTTACTTAGCTAGAATATTTATAGAAATAGACAAATTTGGTCATACTTGATTCATATAGTCTTTTGATTTGGTATTAGAGCCTTATTTTTCAAAAATCATAACAAATTATATGACTATTAATATAGCTTATAGAGTTTGGGTATGTCCTAAGGGCAATTCTGTAATTTACTGTACATTATTAACTCTGTACTAAAATCTTGTTTGAAATAAAATATAATTTTCTTTTAGTTATATACTTATCACAACATGTTATATTAACTATTTATTTAATTTAAGCATACTTAATAGTAAATCTATAAACAATATGTTTTGTGACAGTAATTACAATATGTTGTAATCATAAGAAATTTACCATAATGAAAATGTTACTCTCTTTTAAACCAAGCCATAATTGGACGAGTCAGAAACACCGAATATTCTTGAGATAAACTAGAAATCTTAAACCATGACCCTAGGAAATAGAATTAAACTAAAGTTCAAAGATTGGTGTTGAGCCTTACTTACCACTTAAAGACACCTTGCCGATTTCCAAATGAATTAAGTAGTGAAGGCCATAATTGCAAATCACAACTCTAACTCTCAAGCCCGTACTGAGTTGACTTTCTCAACTCGATACCGAGTCATGAAGCTGGCTCAGCGTGACTACTTCAGAGACTTGAAGATTATGGCAAAACCAAGGAAAAATTCATGAAGGACCACAACTTGGGACCGACTTATGAAGGTCAATACTGAGTTGACATTGCAGATGTTGAGTTGGCCACGATCTTCCTTTGGAGTGTTCTACTGGACTTAGAGAATGTGTGGAGAAGATTTCAAAGCTAAATTATTTGATCTTCATCTATATATAGAGGGAGAATGTCATAAAATCAAAATCTTTACTTTTTGAATTTACCAAATTTACTATGAGGCTTCGTCAGATCCTTACCGACTTGTAAGCAACCAAGTTGTAAAATCACAATTGTAAAAAACATTGGAAATCATTAACAAAGTTTAAATGGATGTAGACCAAAGTATTTTGTAAATCATTACAAATTCTTATATGTTATTTGCCTTGTTTTCAATTTATTTCTTCATTAATCTCTATTTATAATCCGACCGGGTGTTTGTCCAACTTTTGGTGCAAACATTTTGGTACTTTCGCTTTTACCGAGAAATCTCCAAATTCTCACTATTTGTATCTATCTTCAACCCATGGAGTATTATAATCTATCAGTTAGATCTAAAAATTATTGTTGGAGGATCCTTGATTACTTAAATTTCCATAAAGTCTATTATTGGATCTAAGAACGCCATGGCATCCAACAAAGTCGAAGAGAAGTCAACTACTTCTAGACCCACCAATGAAGCTGAAAATGAAGGCTCTAAACACGAAGAAGAGAGAAATCAACATGTTATCGCTGAAATCCCAAGTGCATCATAAATGGTAACCATGCTTGATTTGGGTAAGATGATGATGGAAACGAATAGAAAGTTGATGGACATCTGGAATGCTAATTGAAGCAAATGCAAGAAAACATGGATTTGATGACTCGATTATCCCAGAGACATTGGAGGAGTAGAAAGAAGTTATTATTTTCTGATTTGGAAGAAGATAGTTCTTCCTCGTTGGACAAAAACCATATGGATGAAAAACTGAAGATGCAGAGAAAAGAAGCTGGGACTTCGAAGATGGGAACTGAAAAAACTTAGAGTGGAAGATCTCATTTCGACACTGACTTGGCTCCACAAGTTAGTATCGAACCAACATCCCAAGTTATGATTGATGAATTAGGTGATGATTCTTGGATGTTGTTGATGATGACATTGGTCAAGCTCCTAGTGGCCAGAGTGGTGGAGCCCAAAAAACTACCGCTGAGCCCTCACACAACAAAAATATAAGTTGAATGACTGGACAAACGGTACTCTCAAAGACAGCGGAACCCAAATATCATGAAGCTAACCAAAATCATTTACGGAGCCAAACACTCAGAACAGATTTGATGATTACCATTTGGTCAATCTAATGGATCCAGAATACATTGTTGATATGGCGAGAAGGCTGTAAATGAGAACCAACGAAGAAGTAATGATGATTGGGGTTCATAGCTTAGCAGGAACCTATTTAGTGAAGATATTTTATAGAGGAGTATCCTAGGAGATTTTTGATGCCCATGATAATGTCTTACAATAGAATGAATGATCCGACCCAACATCTTTTGAAGTATGAGTGGCATATGGACAATGCTGGGGCGACTGACGCTACTAGGTGTAGGTGTTTTCCTTTTTCTTAAAGGAGTGGTTGTCACGTGGTTCACCCGACTCATGTCGAAGTCCATAACTTCGTTTGATCAACTGAATAGGAATTTGAAGAGCAGTTCCAACCTCATGTTGCTTGACCAAAAGACGTGATGTCCTTATCGAATACCTTTTAGAGTTCCAAGGAGTCATTTGAAAACTTTTTGAGTAGATTCAACACTATTGTGACTAAAATGAGCAATGCCAAAGAGGCTGATGGCATTGGTTATAGGAATTCATTCAGATACTGATTTTGCCAAGTGGCTGAAGACGAAACCATCATCAACCATGAAGGAGTTTTATCGAAAATCGACCTAATATCTGAGCTTGAAAGAGGTGGATAGGGACGTTAGAGAGGCTAATGGAAGACTGTTTGAACTGTGCAGAGTGACTTTGCTATAAAACAAACCGATAAGAGCCCCAACGATATTCCGATTGATGTTAGAAACAAAAATGTTAATCAGAAGAGAGGAAACTAGGGTGCTGGAGGAAACCGGATTTTAGGAAGCGTCCAGGTATCCAAAGCACGAAGATTATACCCTACTGAACATGACCATGGTGAACATTTATCTTGCCATGTAAGGCATTGAAAATTACAAAAAGCCAGCACAAAGGGAATTGATTGAGCAAGAGAAGATGTCCGAGAAGTATTGCCACTTCCATGAAATCCACGGGCACAACACAAACGAGTGTCTACATATATAGGATATAATTGGAGATCCGATTAGAAAGAAGAAGTTTCAATAGTACATGAAAGACATGCATGATGGCAGGCAAGTAAACAATCGACCCCAAGGGAAGATGGCCCAACGGGGGCATGTCGGGCCTAGCAGAGAGGAACCTATGCAGCCTGAAAGAAGACTTGTGATCAATACCATTACTGTTGGACCTCATCCAGTCGAGAAAATCTAGAATGAGATGGAGAGATATAGAAGTTCATTGAAACATGTTGTTTAGGAGAGTTGCTTTGTGGAAGAAGATGGAGCTTCCAAAAAATAACTAAAATTAGCAATTGATGATATAGTGTTCAGAAATTGACTTGTGGATAGGGTAAAAGAACCCCTTTGTGATTATTGCTGTGTTATCCCATTTTTTGGACAAAACTGGAATATCGATGTTGTATGCATTTCCACCACGACCGGAACCAAGAAGAAGCAAGCGAGCGTACAAAAGCCGGGGATTCACTCAAGGTTCAAATATAAAAGTTCATTTGGTGAAGCAATGCGAGAATCCACTAGGAATCAAAGGTTAAAGTCTCATTCGGCAATCTCATTCGGCGCCGTTCATTCGGCATTCAGAACCCACTGACACATCCGGCGTTCCCTTCTCCAACACTCCATTCGGCACCGGACCATTCGGTGCCGGACCAACAACTCAGCATCAACCGAACCAAACACCACCGAACGACATACCCCCGGACCTCCTTACCACCGAACCAAACTCCGCTTCCAAGCTCCACCGAACGACATACTACCGGACCAAACACACACATCACCAACACCGATCCAACCTTCTCCACATGGCCGAACCAAGCTCCGCCGAACCAGAAGTTGCCAGTCCAGATTGCATCAGCCCAAGCCCACCAGCAGCTATAAGCATCCAAGACCCCTGCCCCCTGCCTCACTCTATAAATAGAGGGGCAAGGGTACAATAATGGCAGACAAGTTTGAGAGCTCAAGCCTGGAAGGAACTCTCAAACAACTTTAGATACTTGTAATCAAAGCTTTGTACTTGTAATCTGAAGAAAAAAGGAGAATAACATATAAAGTGGACGTAGGCACGTTCTTGCCGAACCACTATAAATCTGTGTGTCTTTTACATTTTAGTCCTTGCTTTTTACATATTTGCATAAATCACCCAAATCACTAAACACAACATAAAATCAACCAACTCATACGACTTTGGGTGTTTGCGGCCATTTTTCACGCAAACATTTTGGTGCTTTCATTGAGAGGAACCAGCTTCCGCTACACGGACAGAAGTTGAATTTGAAAATCTAAGAGTTCAGATCTAAGAGTTATGACGAGACAAACAAGTAAAAGGCAAAGGCCAGAGAGAAGTGAACACCAAGGAAGTCAAGAGGCTTCCTCAGGAGGGAATCAAGCGTCGATCTTCATCACTAGGGATGAGATGGAGGTCATGATGAGAAGACAAGAAGAGATGATCCAGAACTTACTTCAACAAATTGGGCAAATTGGAGCACAGATCCAAGGAGCGACTGGAATTCAGAACGGAGCAGGACCATCTGGCGCAGCACCAGAGCTAGGGGGCACTCACGCAGAGCATGTTGATCCAACCCCGGGAAGTGAGATGGGGGCATCCGAGCCACCTGGTAGCAACAGAGGAATGAACGTTCAGCCAGGGAGGCATACACATGGAAACTCCCGCGGACTTGGCGGGCAGGTCGAAGACAGTGAACGAGAACTACAGCTTGGAAACAACGACAGATTAGCAGAGATGGTTAGAAGAGCTATGAGAGGCGGTTTAGTAAACAGAGACTTGGAAGATGTAAACAGGAGTCCTTTTTCTTCTGCGATTAGGACGGCTAGGAACCCACCAGAATTCAAGCTACCATCATTGGACATGTACAACGGGAAAACGGACCCCACGGTCCATCTAACGAAGTATATGAGACATATGGAAGTGCTGGGGGCATCAGAGGAGGTTATGGCCCGGTGCTTTCCACTGTATTTGACGGACATTGCAGCGTTATGGTTTAGACAACTGGAGAGCGGCTCCATAGGAACATGGGCAGATTTAACTGAGAGATTCATGAGGCAATTCAGGGTTCATATTGCGAGACCCAAGAATGTGATGACTTTGGCAACCTTGAAACAGAAAACTGGAGAGACTTTGAGGAGCTTCCTAACGCGATTTAATGCGGCAGCAGCATCAGTAGATCGACCAGATCCAGCTATGGTCATGATGGCAGCTGTATCTGGAATAGCTGGTAACACAGAATTCAAGAATTCATTAACCAAGGACCCGCCTATGAATCTGGGAGAATTCTATCACGAGGCTGAAAAGTTTCTGCGTTTGGAAGATGCTAGTGCAGAAAGAGAGGAAGAAGATGACGTTTACACAATCAAGAGCGGAAACCCACCTGGAAAGGGTGCGGAGACTAGCAAAGGAAAAAGAAAGGCTGAGGATAATGATGACAGGACAAAGTGGCTACGAAGAGAGCCACGATTCACCACCTATTCAGAGTTGAATGAGAGTTTGGAACGGATTTATCAGAATACCAAGGGGCAGGTTCCGTATCGTAGACCAATGCGAAGGGATCCAACCTCTGACGAAAGAAAATCAGATAAGTTTTGTGTATTTCATGAATTGAATGGTCATAACACTAATGATTGTAGGCATTTGAAGGACGAGGTGGAAGGGCTTATCAAGAACGGTATGCTCCTTCAGTATGTGAGGAGGCGAACTCCAGCGGTGGAGCCAGAGCGACCACCCTCTACATCAGCTAGAGGTGACCCTAAATCAGGGCACCATTTGATTATCCATTGATTGCTTGATTAAAATAACGATGAACAAGTCGTAAGCTTCCACTAAAGCAATTAAATCATTTACACATGTACGAGATCGCGAACGATCTCCAGGCATGCTCTGAATGATCATTGACTGCTTCGGTGTGGGAACTTACACTTTGACATCCTTGCTTTGCTTTTGTTTCGATTTGAACATTTGAACTCTTCATGTTTGGACATTTCTGCTGTAAGGTACTATTGCTTTAACATTTACAATTCTATGAAAAAATTATTTACTTGTATGCCCGTTGGATCGCGAACGGTCCACGAGCACCTATTGCATGGCAACGAACTGCCGAAGTCTTTGATTCGAAAACTCCCCCAAACAATAACTCCAACACTGATAATATTAAGTCCCCCCCGGGCACACTCATTCGCCTCGAACGGCACCCGACTTCGAACAGTCACAATTCGCCTCGAACGGCACCCGACTTCGAACAGTCACAATTCGCCTCGAACGGCACCCGACTTCGAACAGTCACAACTCGCCTCGAACGGCACCCGACTTCGAACAGTCACAACTCGCCTCGAACGGCACCCGATCGCGAACGATCATAACTCGCCTCGAACGGCACAACTCGCCTCGAACGGCACAACTCGCCTCGAACGGCATAACTCACCTTACCTCAAATGGCTCGATCGCGAACGGTCGTCATTTGAGGTCCGCCACCTGATCACTGACTACTACATCTTACCTCAAATGGCTTGATCGCGAACGGTCGTCATTTGAGGACCACCACTTGACCGCACACTGTCGCACCTTACCTCGAATGACTTGATCACGAACGATCGTCATTTGAAGTTAGGCGCTTGACCTTGAACGGTCACATCTCATCACAAATGGCTCGGTCTCGAACGATCGACGCGTGGACTTACAGACTCGACCGCGCACTGTCGCACTTTACCTCGAATGACTTGATCACGAACGATCGTCATTTGAAGTTAAGCGCTTGACCTTGAACGGTCCCTACTCGACCGCGCATTGTCGCACTTTACCTCGAATGGCTCGATCCCGAACGGTCGTCATTTGAAGTAAAGCGCTTGACCTTGAACGGTCACATTTCATTACAGATGACTCGATCCCGAACGATCGGCGCACGGATTTACGCGCTTGACCGCGCAGGGTCGCACTTCACCTCGAATGACTCGATCGCGAACGGTCGTCATTTGAAGTTAGGCGCTTGACCATGAACGGCCGCGCTTCATCCCAAATAGCTCGATCCCGAACGGTCGTCATTTGGGGCTATATAAAATATCAAGCTCTTTACAGGTTGATGACAGGATATGAACATCCAGCTCATGGCATTACAAAACACGCCTTCCTACCGCAAGGCATATTTTGGGGGGCAAAGTGTTATCCCATTTTTTGGACAAAACTGGAATATCGATGTTGTATGCATTTCCACCACGACCGGAACCAAGAAGAAGCAAGCGAGCGTACAAAAGCCGGGGATTCACTCAAGGTTCAAATATAAAAGTTCATTTGGTGAAGCAATGCGAGAATCCACTAGGAATCAAAGGTTAAAGTCTCATTCGGCAATCTCATTCGGCGCCGTTCATTCGGCATTCAGAACCCACTGACACATCCGGCGTTCCCTTCTCCAACACTCCATTCGGCACCGGACCATTCGGTGCCGGACCAACAACTCAGCATCAACCGAACCAAACACCACCGAACGACATACCCCCGGACCTCCTTACCACCGAACCAAACTCCGCTTCCAAGCTCCACCGAACGACATACTACCGGACCAAACACACACATCACCAACACCGATCCAACCTTCTCCACATGGCCGAACCAAGCTCCGCCGAACCAGAAGTTGCCAGTCCAGATTGCATCAGCCCAAGCCCACCAGCAGCTATAAGCATCCAAGACCCCTGCCCCCTGCCTCACTCTATAAATAGAGGGGCAAGGGTACAATAATGGCAGACAAGTTTGAGAGCTCAAGCCTGGAAGGAACTCTCAAACAACTTTAGATACTTGTAATCAAAGCTTTGTACTTGTAATCTGAAGAAAAAAGGAGAATAACATATAAAGTGGACGTAGGCACGTTCTTGCCGAACCACTATAAATCTGTGTGTCTTTTACATTTTAGTCCTTGCTTTTTACATATTTGCATAAATCACCCAAATCACTAAACACAACATAAAATCAACCAACTCATACGACTTTGGGTGTTTGCGGCCATTTTTCACGCAAACATGCTGTGATTAGGAAAGTTGTTGTGAAATAAGTTTTTATTGATTGTTAAAGCATGGTCAATATTTAGTTTAAAAAGACTTGCAATCAGATGAGGATGGATGGGTAGAATCCGAAGCCATGTAAATCTTGCAACTAAGGATTTACCAAAGAGGCTACAGAGCTTGTTAGATGTGTTGATTTATCGATGGAACTTGGTGAAGGCGACCGTAGGAGAGTGCGGGTGTGGACCTTCATTTGATAGATACGTACTCTGCTCACAACATTTTCTTGGGCCAACCGTCCCTTGCCAGTTTAAGAGTGTCCCTTGCCCCGTGGTGGCTGTGGATGAAATTCCCAATTGAGAATAAGGTAGGATCTATTTAAGGAGATCAGAGTACATGATGCGAATACCACATCATCGTGCTTAGAGAGACAAAGCAACTTGTAAAGGGAAATGTGTAGAGAGGAGACTCTGCATCAAATTGATTGATGCATGGCAACCATTGCCTGAGCCTTGGTATGGACGACACAGTAAATTTTACAAATCTACGGATTTGAGGAAAGAGCCAGAGGATGCAAGGGAGATCCCAGCTGAGCCAACGAATAACATCTCAGTCGACCAAGATAACCCCAATAAGGTCCTAAAGATTGAATCTCAGCTTAGCATAAAGCTAAATAAGAAGTTGACAGGATTTCTCCAGGCAACTTGGATGTGTTTGCCTGAATGCGTTCTGATATGTATGGAATATCATGGAAAATAGCATGCCATAAGTGAATGTGAACCTATGATGCCTTCCCGTGAAATAGAAGAGGCACAGCCTGGGTCTAGAGCGATTCGCTACGTTCAAAGAGGAAGTGGATAAGCTAAACACTAATGACTTCATCCGCGATGCTATATACCCCGAATGGGTATCAAAACTAATGTCTGATCAAGAAGCCTAACTAAAATGGAGGACATACTTCAGTTATTTAGGGTTGAATAAAGCATGCTTGAAGGATAACTTACCGTTGTCGAAGATTGACCAACTAGTGGAAAATGCGGGACATGAATTGCTATCCATTATGGACGCTTATTCCATTATAGTCAAATACTAATGCATATTCCAAACCAAGGGCACACCAATTTTATTATTGGTCTGAGGCTATATTGTTACTGTCGTGTTTCGGTTTGAAGAATGCAAGAGCCACCTATTAGAGACAGGTAAATTCAATGTTTAAAGATCAGATTAGATGTACATGAAGGTTTATGCAAACGATATGTTGGTGTAGTAACAACGATTGGTGAACCATATGAGAGACCTTTTAGAGATGTATGATGTACTTCAAAGGTATGGGATGAAGCTTGATCCACCGAAATCTTCTTTTGGAGTCATATCAGGAACAAATTTTGGTTTCACGATATACTTAAAGGGCATATAAGCTAATTCAAAGCAGATTAAAGCATTAAGAGACGTTGATGCCCTAAAGACAAGGGCGAAATGCAGAACTTGAACGAAAAGGTCAGTACGTTGAGTTGAGTTGATTCGTCTCAAAAGCAACAAATAAATGTGTATCATTCTTTGATCCCCTCAAAAAGGAGAAAGGGAAGTTTGCAATGACAGAAAAATGTCAGAAAGATTTCCGAGCATTAATTGATCATATGGTGAGACCACCCATCTTATCGAAGCCTTTGGAAAGGGAAGATTTGTTTATAATATGGCCGTATCTGTTTATGCACCGAGCACTGCCTTGGTACGTAAAGAGTCAAAATTCAAAGATCTATGTACTACATTAGAAAACGATTTATTGGAGCAGAGAAGAACTATAAAAAGTTAGAGAAGATAACTTATTGCTTGTTGATTGCTTCGAGGAAATTACGATCCTACTTTTGGGCCAACTGATTATAGTGTTGACTGATCAACCCTTAAGATAAGTGTTACACCAACCCGAGACTTTGGAAAGATTGCTAAAGTTGAACATTGAGCTGAGTTAGTATGATATAACCAGCCATCCCAGGAGGGCTATATGACATTGATTTCATTACTAAGTTTACCACCTGGAACTGAGATGAAGAGGATATTGTGGAATGACTTGATCAGTGGAAATTTTACATAGACGGACCGTCCAATGAATGCAACTTTAGGGGAGGCATTACTTTAGTAATCCCATGGAACAGACAATTTGTTATGACTTGAAGCTTGAGTTTTCCACAACTAATAATGGAGTTGAGCATAAAGCACTAATAGAAGGGATCAAGATGGCGAAAGAGTTGGGAGTCAAACATTTCATGTATATAAAGACTCCTAATTAGTAATCAACCATGCGAATAAAGAATTTCAGGCTAAAGACTTGCCTCTTACCCCACGAAGGTTCTAGAACTTCCAAATGATAAGGAATATTACATGATAACACATATTCCCAAGGAGAAGAACATGAAGGCTGATTCGTTCGCCAAGCTGGCTAGCTCTGGGGATGCATAGATTATGGTTTTGGTTCTAGTGGAGGTATTGTCGGCTCTGAGCATCGATTAGATGAACGTTGATTGGAGCTCGAAGGTCGAAGTGGAGAAGGAGTTGTGGATGACTCCTATCAAAGAATATTATTTGAAGGGAAATCTCTTGAACGGAAGAAACGAATGATGAAAACTTCAATGCAAAGTACCATGATTTATTATTTAGGAAGGAGTGTTATATAAGAGTGGATTTTTTTGCTCTCCTATTACGATGTGTCACCAACAAGGAACCTAAAATGATCCTTGCGAATACACATGAAGGAGCTTGTTGTGATCATACCGAGTGATATACTTTTGCGGGGAAGATTCATTGCTATGGATATTTTGGCAAACAATCAATGAGATGTGGCTGATTACACATGGAAATTCGATAGGTGCTAAAGGTTTGCAAATATTCCTAGAGCTCCATCCACAGAGATCGCACAAATGGTCAGCCCATGGTCGTCTGTAGTTATAGGACTTGATATCGCTGGTGTGCGACAAATTTCGAAAAACAGACCGAAGTATGCCAATGCTGCAGTCGACTATTTCATAAAGTTGGCTGAATTATAACTACTAGCTACGATCACTATAAATAGCTCATCAACTTTTTAGTGAAAAACGTTATCTACCGAATTGGAATTCATTAGATAAAAATCGCCGACAATAGGTACCAATTCGATAGCATTGAATTTAAAGACTTCTGCAACAAGTATCAAATTGAAAAGAGGTTTGCAGCTATACCACACCTACAAGCAAATGGAAAGGTGGAGGCAGTGAACGAGATCATCAAATATATCCTTAAGAAATGACTGAAAAAGGCAAAAGGCAAGTTGGTCGATGAATTACCTCTAGCATTGTGTCATAAGCCCATGACCAACCATACACCATTCACTATAGCCTACGGATCGGAGACCATGATTCCAATTTAATTGAAAGTACCTTATCATCAAAAAATTCACTATGATCCCAAGTAAGGAATTCTTTCTTAAGTTCCATGATTTCGTCGATGAGAAGCGTGAAGAGTCCGACTTAAGGCTTGTTGCTCACTAGAAAAGAGTAGCATGACAATTCAATGCAAAAGTAAGGAATCTGACCTTCGAGATCGGTGATCTCATTCTAAAATGAAACTCCCTTGATCTAGTGGCTCTAGGCCCGAACTGGGAAGTTTCGTATGCAATTGAGCACAATCTGGGGATGGAACATTCAAGCTAGCAGCTGTCGATGAAATATCACTTCCAAGAGTGTGGAATAGTGAACACATGCAATGCTATTTCACTTCAATATATCTTCGTAAATATCTAACTAGACTCTAATGTAATAAGGTAGTGTCTGCCATTCTTGTGTCTATAAAAGGAATTGGCTTTGGGAATCGACGAAACTGCATTCTCAATAGCCTGCTATATGCTATATGACTACAGCAGAATCGAATATTCCGTGTTTTGAAAATATAGATATTTAGGTACCCAGAAATAAGTATCGGCATACTCTTCAATCTAGGATCGGATCATGGGAGTACTATGACGACCCATCTTTCTAACCCCTAGAAACAACACTTAATACATTCATGGTATTCATGTGTCGTTGTCCAAGTGTCCGAAAGAAAAATTGTCTTAGGGAAAATAAAAAACAGAACAAGACAGAATAGAGAAAACCTCACAACTGAATAATTACATATAATACAAAATGATATGGTACAAAAGGTTACTCCTTACATGGAGCTATCAGAGTTAAACCAAAGTACTACTTCTAACAGATTTGCAGCTATACATTCTGACTTTTCATTTTTAGATACAAAACACACGTACATAATCATACAGCGGAAATAAATAACTAGATAACTAAGGAGCCATCTGCTCATCCATCGTTTTCAAAGAGCTCTAAAGAAAACCTGGTACTCTCGGACTACTCAAATATAATTGAGTACCCAAGAGTTTAGAGAAAATAAGCAACTCAAGTCAGATAAAATGCCTGGTATGATTAAACTCTGAAATAAAAGAGAGTGTATTTAACAATAATATATAGGACCATGCTGCTAACGCGAAATGGGTTTTCCTCCACATAAACAACAACAAAACATAAGAATGGAAAAGAACAATAGGAAACAATCCAAACATAGATGATGTGAAAAATAATATGAAGATCCAAACTTGAAAGAATGGAAATAGTTTGAGCAAAATCCAAACTAGATAGAATGGATAAAATAAGATAACAGTCCAAACTTGATAGATTGGACAAAAACATAACTAAAAATCGTGAAGAGTGGTTGAATCTTCTCGTTGCAACTACATAAAAACAATTCAAATTTTGAATCAAATAAGGAAATGAAATTTTTCAACAAATGACTAAGAGGATGCATCCCTCTTAAAAGAAGTATACCTCCAGAAATATACTTGAAACCATGGGAACTCCAAGCTGGACCCCGCCAATCCTTACCGAGAATCCAAGCATTTCACATCTGAATGCGCAAAACCTAATCCAATCCAAATGGGATATGAAAATACCCTAATGGAGCAAGCCTACATAACTTGGACCCAGAAAACACGCGCTTTGATTTAGTCATTTCCAACAAATGATAACAAAGCTCAGTGGAGTAACAATAATCTTACAATGATGATAATAAAGAAGCCGAGGTAACTGATATCTGGAGAACTAACTATAAAGGATTAAAAAAATGATCATATATGGAAATTAAGTCTTGTATACTTACCAATACTCATCGAATTCAAACTTGTACTATTTCTTGGTTAACAATAATACTGGACAAGTCAAGATAGTGTTACCTCAAAGTCATATCTTACGGTTATTCTTAACTTTCGAAATAACGACAAGTCTACTTCATCGATGTTTAATGCTAATAATACAAATAAATCGTTTCCATATAAGTGAATTGCTTTTCGAAAATTAATTCATTTCCATAAACGAATCAAACATTTTCTTTTAAAAAAACCGAATTCGTACTTGTCTTCACATTACAAGTATTAGCTTTAAAAACACTTGGTTAAAAGAGTTTACTAGCTTTGAAATATCATTATAAAAAGGATTGAATAACTTAAATACATACTTATGATATTGATTAATTAACATTAAACGTTCATTAATAGTTAATGAATTTACTTCGACAGCCTTTAATCCAAAAGAAGTTAATCACTTTTAAACACCATTAATTTAATTAAAAATTAATTATAATTAATTAAAATAAATAAATAAATAATTTATTATTATTAATTAAAATGAATACCAAAGTCAAAACATCCTTGTTACTTTGATATATTTACTTTGCAACTTCATTAATTAAGTTGATAAATTAACTTCAAATGCTTTTAATTGACAAGGGTAAATCACCTTTAAAACATCATTACTTAAATTAATTAGTAATATTTAAATATAATTAATTAAATTAATTAATTAGTAATTAAATATCATTATTTAAAATGATTAACAACTTTTAAAACATCATTAAAGGAAAGTTAATTAAAGTTAAAACAAATAGATTTACTTTAAAATTAAATGATTAAAAAGATTAATTAATTTAAAAACATCATTAGAAAATTGATTAATTAACTTTAATCCATAATTATTAAATAATTAATTATCTTTAAACATCATTAAATAAAATGATTAATTAATTTAGACAATCATTAACCAAGTGATCGGTTAAATTTAAAACACATCATTAATAAGTTAACCGGTTAACCTTAATCCTTATTAATTAAATAACTAATTAAATTAAATAATCATTATTAAAATGGTAAATTACTTTTGAAAACATCATTAATCAAATCTTACTTAACTTGTAAAAAAATTCCAAGAACGAAGATGAAACCTAACGGTTTCGATTAAAAGTGACTTTCCAAAAGTGTCGATGTAATGACTATCGCTATACGGGCAGTTCAGAAAACAAGTTTATGGAATTATCATTTAACCAAACATTACATAGCAAGGGTATGAACATACATACATGGTAATTAACTACGATACAACATGTAGTAAGCATGGACTAACATTATAAGCAACTTTTACTTACTAACTTTACAAGTTACTAAACTACAATCAACATGTCAACTTTTCAAAGAATGAATCAAACCAACAGCTATCACACTATGAAATTCATACAACAAGCATTCAATAGCAAGAAGTATGAACATGATTACAGTTTAAAAACTTTTGGTTTAAATATGAAGTTTTACCGACAAAAAAGGCAACCGAATTAAGCCGAACTCCTACAATAACTTGCCGACACACGAACTATACTTCACTCCACTCAAACCCGGAATTTTGAGCCTTTAAATGGCAATTTAGGTTCGACCATGGGATGTTATGGGCTCGGCCATGGTTGAAATGGGAATCAAGGTGTTGTTTTGGTAAGTAGAGTGATGTAGAGAAGGTATAAGCTAGTTTTAAGTGGATGGAAGTGGAAAAACTATAGGTTTAATCCATGAACATCCAAATGGAATACATGAAGGAAATGGAAATAAATATGGAAGTGAAGATGTAAAGTGAAGAATGGTGAGAGGAGGCATGTATTTATAGGCAAATGAGGAGGATATTTTAGTAAATTGACTTAAGAATTAAATAATATAAAGTGTGCATGTATCATGGAGCTCCATACCTCCTACATCCCTCATTTTACATGTGAATTGTACCCCTCTCAAGGCAAGTGGTAAGGTGTAGGTGCACTTTAGCATACTTATGTGTACTTTTATAGCTTATTTTAATACATTAAGGTCAAATCATGTTTTCTTATTAACTAAGCTTCATTATGAACCCTAACCAAATTATTAGCTTATCATGGCATGGAATGTGTGTGTGTGTGTGTGTGTGTGTGTATGTATACACATGTAAAAAAATGTGCATAACATTTTTCGATAATTTTCTGGTGTCGAAAAGTCAAAATTTGGAAAACGATTTCCAATCACATTTTCTGTTTTTATCTGAATAACTATTTTGGTAAACAAAATTTAAAAATGATTTTAATATCATTAATTAATATTTAAAAGATGTTTATTAGGCTATCAAAATCCATTATTTAAATATTTGAAAATGATTTAAATATTCATATACAAATGACTAATTTATAGGTTGTCACACTATTCCCCTTAAAAGAAATTCATCCCTGAAATTATTAGGGAGTGGAAGAAGTAATAGCCAACCTAAGAAAAATTGATTTACTTACTCGGTTTTCAGTAAATCTATTAAGTTATATTTTCCTTAGTTATATTATTTCTACCATAAACACATGCAGTATAAACATTATAACAACATATACTATCAGGTAAAATGATGCAACCAACCGCAATGTAGTAAACATATGAAACAAAATATGGAGAATATTTTATAATAAATGTTATGCATCCAACATTTTTCAAAATACTTCCAAAATCTAGAACTAAATGCCCGGATTTTATATTCAAAATACTTTCAAAGTTTATTTTCGAATTCCTCGATAAGAGAAGTAAATCAAAAACTAAAATAAAAATGTCAAGGGGAGGTCCTCCTAACAAAACATGTTAAACACTAGAATCAAAATAATATGGAGCTTCCAGTGTTATTCTGGTTCCTCCTAATACAACAACTAGAGTGAACAATTATTATTTCTTTCCCAAAAAATTTCAAAACCATATTTCCAAAAGCACCGGGATTTAAGTCCTAATAAAAAACAATTCAAAAACCAAGGTTTATAAATTTTAACTCTGTTAACTATGGTATATAAGATCACCCAATCAATCAACTCAATCAAACCAATTATAATCTGTAAAGGAAAATCTAACACTCAACATTATTTAAAATGTCAAACGGCTAACAAACAAATCTTAACTTAGGCTTAAAACTTTCTTGATTGCCTAAGAATATAAATAATTTCCTAAGCGTAGCATTTTGCTCATCAACGTTTGGTTATTGCTTAGAGGATTACCTATGCTCCTTAAGACAAAATTGAAAGTCACTCTCTAAAATTATTGGTTTCTTAATTATACCAATATTTCTAAATCACTTTAATTTGCATTTGGTGTTTTATTCAATACGAGCATCATTTATGAATTATTTCATAAATTTTCACGTAAGTTTAAAAATATTTTATAAAGTCGTTTCATTATAAAACATCAAATATAACTTATTCCACTTTATTTACTTGTATAATACACTTCTAAATCCTAAGAGTATATACAAAACATAAAATTATTTTGCTTTGCACAAGTTAGGTGATGGTCAACAATTCGAAGTTAGCACCTTCAGGATTGAAATAGGATTCAAAGGAACTCGTATCTTCGTTTCAACATGTATTCAATAGGCTTTGGTAAAGGCATGTTGTTTATCTATAATTACAAATTAATGTCCTATCATTTTCATAATATATGACATTTAGATCAACTGGTGACGAATCTAGCATATCGTCACATTTGTGATGGTTGTATATTTATTTGTTTACGTAAAATAAAATAAAAAATTTATACAACATAATAATATTCACGGCATGATAAAAATAACTTTTTATTAATTTAAAATTAAAATAATGTTACTTAAATCATATAATTTTTATAATAAATATTAAATATTACATCAGAAAAATTATGTTTTAACTTTTATATAATTAGTTTATACCTGAAAGGCTTTCAGCGTTAAAAAAAATTTAAATATATATTATCTAAATCAAATAAATTTAATAAAATCTATAACATCAATAAACATATCACAAAAAAATATGTTTTAAATTTTATAAAACCAATTCAATACCCAATAAGCTTTCAGCAAATAAAAAAATTGAATTTTTTTGATAGATTGTATATGTATGTATTTGTGGAAATTATTAATAAGGTATGAAATTGATTTTAAAATTATAATATATATATATATATGGATATATTTAAATGTAAACATATTGTTCGTAATTTTATAAAATATTAATATACCAATTTTATGTTCGAAAATAATTTTAGTTTTAATTTTATTAATTTTCGAACAAAATTTAATTTAATTTAATTAGACATTATAAAAGGATAAAACTTGGCGTGAGCACTGTTTGATGTGTGCGTGTATATTTTATATATTTCATTATGTATTAACATGTGTGTGTGTGTGTGTGTGTGTATTTGTTAAAATTATTTATAACTATATATATAATACTTGTGTATATAAGTAAATTAGATTTTTTGGATTTTATGATAAAATAAACACAATTTTTTTTAATATTTTATTTAAAATGATTTGCGTTTATTTAATCACACACATATATGTATAATTATACACACACACACACACACACACACACACACATATTTGTAACACTTTAGTAGATATATAATTTTAACTACATAAGCATACATTTGGATGATATATCTATATACAAGAGAGGCTAACATGTCTGTTGCGATGTAAATCCCATCATTTACATACGGGCATGTCAAGCCTTACACCAATTGCTATGTTACATTTGCACACATACATTTATGTGTTTATGACGGATACACACACAAAATATATATATATATATATATATATAATGCAATTTTAATTACATAATATAAATGTATATTATAAATTCAAATAAAATAATGATTTTATTTAAAAGAAATTTAGAAACGTTTAGATGAATTAGACTTCATAAGCCCAATAAAGATCCAAATGGTAAAAAAATTTGAAATTCACATATTCCTCCGCTGTGGGCTGGCACAGTTCCTTCACTCTCACCATATATTTCTCTTACAACTACAAGTGATTAAAAGATATAGTAAGATAACAAAAGGCACTTAAGATTAATAAAGCTGTGTAATCATAAGGACTTGCGGTATCAAGAGCCCTAAATTGTGTTTAGTATTCAGAATTCTTGTGTGTTCCAACCCTTTAAAGTTGCAATGCAGGAGTATTTATAGTAGCTGAAGTGGATGATTGACGTTGAGCCTAAGCTATAGAATTGAGGGGAAAATGCCTGACCATTGATGTGACTGTAAGGACATATGGAGGACAGCTGCCAAGGTGTAAAAAGGTATGTGACGAATGAAAATATACTCCTTGCTCCGCTGCACTAGCTTGGGCTTCGGATCTAATACGCAGACTTCACGTTAAATGCGCATTTAATGCGATGATACACCACATCAGTCCAACCATTCGACCACAGTGCTTCAGATAGGTGGATGAAAGGCTAGTCGTTTACTTGAGCGTTTATTTGGCAAAGCTTGCTGGGCTGGTCGACCGGCTATCGACTATATGAAAGTTACTAGAAATCTTGCTAAGGACCGTGTTGGAAAGATGGTGCACGATCGAACAAAAGGCGACCGAAGGACAATCTGGGATCGATCGGAGGCGACTGTATTGAAGCCAAGACAAGAATGGTTCATGCTTGAGCCAATATTGCTTTACGTGCCACGGGTTGGCTTGGAAAGATGTCGGCCGTCAGCTGGAGTGACGCTAGGTGAATGTGTTGATTTGAAGTTGTGTTGGAAGTAGATTAACATAGAAAGGCCAATCATCATTGTGCTAAGCATGGCTAGAGCGGAAAGGGCTAGGCCCAAATCTTGCTTAAACGTAAAAGGTGCCTTGAGATGAGGTAACCGGACCTTCTAATGTTGCCTTGCCGAGTAGAGGGTTTGGTTTGAGACCAACATGAGATTGGGTTGGTTTATGTGGATCGATTGCAGAATAGTTGGTTGGTTTTGATTGAGCTAGACTGCCTTAAATCGATCTGCTACTTGCGAAAAAATTGACCAACATCAAAGTTTCAAGTCATCGTCCCCTTTATTTTTGAACAATTTGGCATGATGATTCCATCGGTGTATTTTTTATGCACTAACTAATATAACTATTGTATATGTTTCCATTCATACGGTTTGCTTAGCTGTTGGCTAAGAATCTTAGTTGTGAGATATCAGGTGTGCCATTGTTCCTCAATGACATTCAAGCACTCCGACCATTAAAAGTCAGTGCGAACTTTGCTAAACACAGCAAAAGAAACGAGATCGGTTGCTTATGAATCATCTAGGTGAAGTCTAACTTAGATCTTTGATGCGATGCGCTTTTGTAACGAAATATGCACGCTATGCAAATTCTTAACACTATGCTACTCATATACCTTGAGCTCGATAATAGGTCAACACTCCATCCAATAAATGCATTTATAAGATATGTTTCGTAAAGTCGTATGGTTTGTTTCGATAACTATCATCGGTTAACCATATTGCTCTAAACCAAGGTCTTCATGACTTAGTGCCAATCCGATATCGTAACACCAGCCCTCAATGTTAAGGGAAAGGAGTCCTTTCTTCACTATTTTGCCCCATATTTTTCAACACTCAACTATGTCTATAACAATTGAGTCACGCAATATTTGTAATTAAACAATGGTCATATACCGATATACATAAGTTCAATGGCACTTTAAAACCAAAAAACTGTTGCACGTCATTTCGACGTTCTAGTTCTCTAACGACTAGACATACATGACCTTTTATTATCTCCAACAACCATGGCTGATAATAACATAATCCATCATATGGTGAACATGGTACAATAATCAATCCAATGTGTTGATATCTATTTAACAATTTAAGTCGAGAGCCAAGGGTTCTATCCAAACTCATGACTACATGCTCCTACTATGGATTTATAACTATATGCTTAAAATGTACCTGCAGGACTAAATTTATAAATACTGAAGAATAAACGCACATAACGGAATCAAAACCAAAAGCAAACCTTATTTTCTACAATATTGGCTTTTACATCATGCTTCACAATTATACAATCTAACAATAATTACATAATGACATTAAGGTCATCCATAACTCCATATGGGTGAAGAAGTATCCGGCGACCCATTAACCGTAAATAGAAAAAAGCAACAAACAGAAAAGAACATTCTGTTCAAATCAATGACAAATGCATCGTACTTTGGTCTAACTTTATCATTTATAACATCCAGATATGGATAAAAAAAATCTATAAATCTACTTTTAAGGTTTGAAGATATTGCATAAGTATGCTTGTTTACAGGCATTCATTTAACCTAACCATATCAGGTAAATAACCAACTGAAAGAGGCTAAAAACACAATCCAGATAATGTTCTGAAACTAAATTAGAACAATCCCTAAAACTGATCAAATACGTCCCTCTATATACACACACACACACATATATATATATAGAGAGAGAGATTAATCGACTACTTTCAAAAGCTTCTATGCACCAGACAAGCAAAAATAACAATTACAAAGACAAATGCGATAAAATTTCACTTGACTCCCCCTTTTCTACTGCGTTTCTTTGCATTGCCTTCAGGTGTAATCGCAGTTTCGTCGCCTTCTGCTTTACTTTTATTTGCAGAGTTTGCATTTGCTTTGAAAGTGCTGGTATTGGTTTTGGGTTTGGCTACGGTTTTGGATGTAGCATTCTTTGGTTTGGAATTGTCTGAAGCTTCGGTTTTCGACTTGACTGCTTTTGGTGTTCCATCCTTTGATTTTTTGCTGGGCTCTGGGGTCACGTTATCGGCATCGTCGCTCGGTTTTGTGCTAGCATTCGGCACCTTTGGTATGTTGCTCTTGGTGGTAGTCTTTGCTTTTGGTTTCTTTGAAGTGACTGGGGTGGTATTCTCACTGGGTAATTCAGGTCCTGGAGTTTCACTTTTGGATTTTGGGCCACCTTTGCCTTTGGATGTCGTGCCACTGATAGAAACAGATGTACGTTAGCATAATATGAAATTATATAAATGAAGGATGGATCAAGATCCCCTTTTATTTATCCCTCTCGTCCCTTTCCGTCTACTTGCGCATAGAAAAGATGGATCGAATTGATTTTTTGTAGATACGTATTATTTGTTAGCAAGATCATTTATGCAAAATTTTGAATCATTTGGAAACATTTAACCATTTCAAAACTGCAAGCCAATATGAACCATTGGAAAACATTTATTTGGACCGTCTATAATAAAAGCAATTATGAAGGGGTTAAATATTTTGAAATGATTTGAAATTTACATAGATGACCTTGCTAACAAGTAGAACATGCTACAAAAATACTTTGATCCAAATTTTTATTCTGCACAAAAGATGGATGGGGCATGAGAGGGATAAATAGGAGGAAGTGGTTTTTTTAGATGTGTCATATTTGTGTACAAAGATTTCAAACCGAAATGGTTTCTTGTGGATATGTTATGTTCATTATCAAATTCAACTATATAAAATTTTGATTCGTTTCAAAACTTTAGGTAGCATTTGGTCTAAAATGAGTTTTGTAATTTGTATTTTTAACATTAATTACAAAATAGGCAAGGAGTGGAGGAACAACGGATATGATAAAAGTAAGATGGAAGGGGATGGAGGAGGGATGGAGGAACGATAGAAGGATGGATTGTTTCTCGTACTTCTTTTATATGTCAAAACCAAGGTTCAAAGTTCCGTTCCAATCTTTTGAAAGTTTGAAATTTCGGTTCCGTTCCAGTAATTTCGAAAATTCCGTTCAAATTTCAGTTTGCGAATTCCGGTACTTCTTTCAAAATATATTGATTAATGTTGAAAATTTTAACGTAAAAGAATTGTAATACACTAATATATTTTCTTTGATACAACTTATTTTACATTGAATAATCTATCATAACTATTTTGTATCCAAGGCTTTCCTATATTAATTTATTACGCAGCCCAAGACTCTGAAATTTGGCCCAAGCAAGCAACATAACACAATCCAAATTTCATTTTCTTCTTCTTCGTTCTTAGATGCAATACTTTACATACTTGCCCTAGTTTTGAAACTCTAGCTCCAACATAAAAAGAAAACAAAAAATCTTTCGCGCTTCCAAAGCCTTGCCGACATGAATAGGCTTCTCCACAAATGAAAATTCGAAATAGCAAAAAAAGGTAATTTGATTTTGGTGTTGTAATTTTACTGTTTTTGTGTTGTTTGAGGCTGCTATGGTTGGATAGCTCAAAATCGATTCTATTTCACATTGATGCATCATTTTCTTTTCTTTCCCGATAATACAATTCAGAACGAAATATTGATGGATTTCCGGACTCAGGGACTCGAACCCATGACCTTTAAAACATTGATGTAAAACGTCATATCTCTAACCACTTAAGTTGGAAGTCCTTGATCTTTTTTTAATCTTGTTAATGAACGTGACGAATCTACAAAAATTCAACACGGTCCGTATACAATTTACACAAAAATACAGAGAAGAAATTTGAAGAGGACAAATAGGAGACACACATATGGTGTGTATATAGAGAGAATCGGTTACACCTCATTTTTTTGTTATACCTCAAATCCTCCTGATTTCAACCACATGGCCCAATTTAAATAATAATGAAGTGACAGAAGAGAGAGTATAATTATTCAACTTGATACACATGGTTGAAATCAAAGAGGATTCAATGTGTTATATATATATCGACACACATACATATACATACATATAATATACACACACGCGCCAAGTAGAATAACTTGGTGTATATATGGTGAAATATTATCCAACTATACTGTGGTCCCAATTTTTCAAACTTGATGACCTTCGCCTATTTGTATGTTAGTTATTGGCACGTAGTTAGAAATGATACAGGAATCCATATATTTGTGCATGCAAGGTAAATATATTGTATCTGACGGGTTTATAAATTTCCAATAGATTCGATCCTTCATATAATGATGATGTCGCCGCTTACACCATAAACCCTCAATTTCATAGCTGGTAAGACCTAACCACAAAAAAAAAAAATCCTATGCTGCTTCAACTTCAACCAGTGGCAGAGCTAGCCTACTGAGCCAGATAGGACAAACTATATGCATACAAAAATTCACTAATAAAAAATGTTCTTATGATATCATTCAAATTTAAAAAAAGTTACAAACCACAATATATGCATACATAAACGGACCAACGCTAAAACGAGATAAGTTCACATAGGACCAATATGTTAAATTCAATGTTAAATTCAACTAGGACCAATATCAAGAAAAAAGTTATTATAAAAGAAAAAATAGAATTTCAGGTGAGGCCGGCCTTGGCCCTAGCTGGTCTAGATCCGCCCCCGAGTTCAACTAAGATCCCGTATGGCAACTGCTTATTTTTAATCTACTTAAAAGGAATTCTAAATAATAGTTTCTCTATGTAAATATATGTATGTGTAATTTGGCTATTGAGTTAAAAGTAAATCAATTTGGTGTTCAATTACTACCGCTAACAGAAAAGAATCTTGCGGGAATTACGTCCGACTTATTTCTAATAACTTGGGTGTAATTGATATGTTAGCGGAGTTATTATTCGCATTTCGACTCTTGAAAAAACATCGTTTGGATAAGACGTATTGTTTACATCCAACTTATAAGTCGGACGTAAGTTTTGTTATAAACTCTGCCGACAGCAGAATAGCAAAACACATAACATATCTTCAAAGCAATCTTTTCTTAAGCCTCTAATGGCCTCCCGCATCTCGTCCTCAAAGAAACCTATAGAAGAATGGTCCAACGGAGAAGCTCTCAACTTTATCGAAACAAGCTTTCTATTCCACTGAATTAGGGTGCACAGAAAGAAGGATCTGTTCATAAACGTCGTCTGCAAATACATGATTGACCACGACGGTTTGGAGTATATTCCCCTCGTCATCGCTTGCAAATGAGAACTACGTCAGGCTGTGGGATCAGTTCATGAACGTTGTTTGCAGATACCCCATGTCATCACTCGCATGTGTGATTAACCACGTCAGGTTGTGCAATTATTTCCAAAACCCAATGATGGTAGAGGGAGCTGGACCGAATGCATATAGTGGAGTCATTACCGGAGTTGTTAATTTTTGGGCCCACACGAAAGAACATGGCATTCTATTTCTGAAGGGTTTCAAAGTTCGTTCTCCGGCTAGGAGATATTTGATTATCTGCCAGGGGACATGTGATTAGCCAAACGTGTCCGTTCGAACAACGATCGAATTTAGTTCATCGTCCCTCCGTTTCTTTTCTTTAACGTAGCTGAGCGCCTGATCAAACTGACGAGGAGTGACGAGAGCATCGAGAAGATCATGGCTGAGCTAGATAGCACAGATCTGCATCTATTCAATGACATATCTCTTACTCCAGAGGAGTTCCATTCCCTTCTGCCTCGGTCTATTGTATAGCACAGGCGCAGTCAAAAGGCCAAGCACCATGTTGCTAATCCTTCCACACATGCTTCTGCTTCTACTTGGTCCTCTGAGTAGTACAAAAAGTTATGACATATCTTCGTGGATTGGATCGGTTATCTATACTGGATAAGGCTACCACTAGCATCATTTTGATGGATGCAGAACTGCTGCATGTAGGAAATTGACGTATCGGAGAGAGTTGTTCAGATTGCCCGCATTTTGATTGCAGAAAATTGCACTTGTATTTTGTAATTTTCAGATTTTGTAATAGTTGTTTAAATTTGTATTTGAAATTGTTTTTAAACTAGAACTTGAATTTAATTTAATATTAATTTTTGAATAAATATTAATATCAATAGTAACAATTAATAATCAATATAATTTCGGCAAAATTAATAATACATTACAAATTACTTTTTACCCAAACTTTAATCAAACTCGTGTCTACGAACGCTAACCTCTAATAAAAAAATGTCCGCGAACGCACCCGTATAATTTGACTTGTAACTTATGTACCACAAATTACTTAAATGAATATGTTCAGATAAAAAGATGGTGAATGCTATCAAGTGACATTTTGCTTGTAACTTGTTCCAAATAACAAGACTACTTTACTCATTTGCTTTTTTAATATTACTTATGAGATTCTATCATAGATTATAAGCAACACACGGTTGCTTCTCCAATTTTGACTTCAAGCTACTTATTCACCTACTTTTAAGTTCCAAACATAAATCAGCTACTTGTAAGTTTTTTTGACTACCTACAAGGAGTTGCCAAACAATTTATAACAAAACTTAACTTGTGTTTACGATATTTGGTTAAAAAACAGGTCTAAGGCTTTAAGCATGAAAGTCGACAATATGAAGTACATAATAGTCTAATGGTCTAAATGAAGCTACTTCACATATTATTCTTCTGTGGGGACATTAGTACCAAGCTTTATATCACAATAGTAGTCAATGCAGAAAAAGGAGACAAGACCATGCTACTGCATTAATGTGCAAGGTGTGCAGATTATGCTATGGGAACTTACAGTTTTGAAGAACTGCTTCCAGCTTTCTGAGATGTCTGATTATCCTACAATATATATAACGCATGATAACTAAAGTATAAACAATACAAAATATAACATTAGATCAAAGTATATTAAAAACTAACCACAAGTTTCTCAGAGTCACTGTCATCAAGTTTGTATGTTTCATCTTTTAGTGTTAGGATTTCAATTTCCCCATCATCATATACGATCTACAAAACCAAAGCAAATAGCCACCCTAAAACATCAGTCATATACATAACGTAGCAACAAATAATAAATATTCAGTATATTTTTGTCCATCACTTGCCTTGTGTTTCGTTGTATCAGGGTCATATGACTCGATAACTCCATGGTAAAACCTGAAAAGGATTTTAAAAAAAAAAAAAAAATACAACTTGAAAGTATATTAAAAAACCCACAGAAATCAATAATAAACAAAAATAGATGTTTCTAACACCAATAAGAAGAAAAAAATGATTGTTCTCGGAAATATATTGGACACGACGGAATGCTTAGGGAAAAATATCTGTGCAACAGTTAAAGTGCCTAAACATTTGAAGGATGATTTGGAAGGTGAAAAGGTTCACCATGTACCAAATGATCAAACAATACTTATGGGTTAACAAAATGGTCAAATACCGTATATGCCAAAAGGGCAAATATCAATTTTCCTTCGGTTTCAGAAAAAGAACACAGAACTTTCAAAACACAATTATATATAATACATAATAATAATATAATTCGTATATATGCCATAAATAGGTAACTATTTGTAACATTATCAAATAAGAATATCAAGTTGATGAGTGATGGTCAAGGACCACTAGCTAAGTAGCAAATTTTGAGGAGCTGTAGAATGAGATTCCGGAGGTTTTGGATTCGACCCCTCGAGACATCAAGATGGGTGTTCTACTTGAATAAACTATCACTCTTGTTCTAAAAAAATCGATGAGTGATGATTTTAATATTCTTTAAAACCTTGATGACTATACACTACAGCCCGATAAAAGGTATTGAACGATGAAGATATTTATATGAGAATTATATTGGCTTCATGCAGTAACTTTGTATTGCACCGTCTACCAAAGCGCAGATAACTCACAAATTAACCTGCGTAGGACGCTATAAAATGGATGCATCAATATTTAGACTTGTATGATAAGCAAAGACTAATGAAGTTCCGATCAAACTTAATTATCCACAGTTATCCTCCTAACAGTATACGACTCAAAATTACGTGCACAATGTAAATCAGTATGACCCATGACCGTATTTTGAATGTGATGTAGAATTATCATCCATAAAGGAGTATGGTATCTTACGCTTCATCGTCCGGCCACCACACATTAATCTTAGAGCCAACAAGACTTTGATTTTCTTTATGAACTGATGCATCACATTTCTACAGGACAAGGATAAGAAATTAGTCAGGTATCCCATAACATGCAAAATGAAGAACTATATTTAAACAAATAAGTCGGTTTCTTAAAACAAACTAAAAGTATAACACTGCAATATGTAAGTGACAAGCATAAATGGCCTTAATGATTTATCTTTTGGCAAAAGGCAGAAATGAAGGGAACTATTATGTGCGTAAAACCAGAACATCTGTGCTAAAATTATGTAAAGGAATTTTAATCAAAGGGTCGCGGCCCATCAAAAAAGTACTGTGCATGTAGAAGGTTTTTGGTTTCACCGTGCTATTAAGGATGGCAATTAGACCCATCGGATTCGACATGGACCCGATCCAATAGGTCTTGCTTCTAGACGAGTCAGGTTTGCCAGGTCTAAACTATACATTTTGAAACCTAGACTCAATCTGAGTTTGGTTCGGGTCGGTTCGTATCCTGTTGGATAATTACATTTAAAATACATATATTTTTATGATTTTTGGTTGGGTATTTCGGGTTAGGCCCTTAGGTCGGGCTCGATCGGGTCTAAATGGTTTTTTTCATCACCTAGACCCGACCCGAGACTCATCGGGTTCGAGATGGGTTTGATTTTTCCCGGGTCGTATTGGTTTGGTTTCGCGGTCTCTGTTATAATTGCCAGCCTTTAGTGCTCTGCTAAAATTTAACCAAGTACCGCTTGATTTGAAGGTTATTAAAACTATAGCCAAGAACAATAGTCAACAAGTCTCTCCAGACAGAAACATGCAACAAGTTCAAGTGAATTATAGCCAGCAGCTACTAAGTTGACTTCTGTATTTATGACTTAATAACAAAATTTTAGACAGACACATAAATCTTCCATGCTCCTTGTTCGATCTTGAAATAACCAAAGTCGTTCTTCCTATCGTCGATAGTTTCAACGTTATGATCAAATCTTATTGTGCCAACTCCTCATTGGACCAACATCAAACTTTGAGCAAACAATAATGCAAAGAAGAAATTCAGGGAGGAGACTCTGAGCTTTTCGAATGATCGAGGAATGAACGAGTTCAAGGAAGTGCTAGTTTACCTATGTGTCCCATTCACACCCGAAAAATCTGCAACCTTTATGTCCTCCTTGATCTTCTTTCCAGTCTCCATCCCTCTCTTCCACTCATACCTTGTTAAATAAACCGCCCAAAGTTCATCAATTGACACTTCCTTGAACTCATTCATTTCTCGATTGTCCAATTAAAGTTCGCAATTTTCTCCCTAGGTCTCTTCTTTTGCATTTCCGTTTTGCTAAAATTTATGTTGGTCCAATGAGGAGTTGACACGATATGATTACACCCTATCTTGGAAACCATTGGCGATAGGAGGAATGGTTTTGGTGATTTTAGGGTTTTAAAAAGAAAGTGGAGGACCTTTTATGTCAGGCTTTGATGATTTTGAGTAGGAGGATGGTTTTATTTGTTGTGTACCAAAGTTTTCAAATCAATTTGGGACTAAGGTTTGATTAGGATTTATAGAAAAGAAATGAGGGTTCAATGTTATATATTGGTTTTCTTGGATTTTTTGGGCATGGGAAAAATATTTATAGTGTATGATTATAATACTTTTCTATTACTACCATAATATTGTTATGTAAAGTTACAAGCAAAACTAAATACATTAACAAAAAAAAAATTCAAATTAAAACTGAATTTATACGATGACTTGGTTGACCATCAAGTCATGCCAATTTCGGGCAATGGAAGAGGAAGGTGGAAATACTACGATTAACATATAATTTTATGAATTTTATAAAGATTATTTTAAGAATTTAAAACAAATACTCGTTTCAAACCGTTAGTGTCTGAAAAAATAATATGTATAATTATTTATAACTACTTAAATTATATAAATTAGTTATGATATTGAATATATAATTTACTTTGACTGAAAATAATTCTTTAAATAATTTTAAAATGACAAAATATTATTTTAACTCGCTAAATCCAAAAATAATAGTTATTTTTATTTAATATATAATTATAAATTAGTGAAATACTATGCTTGATGTATGTTTTTTTAGAAATTTCAAGCTTATTTATAATCAAAATATATTATTTTAAATATTTATAATCTGCAAAATAATAATTGAGGTGAAGCCTTAGCGCAACGGTTAGGCCACCCGCATGGTGATCTGAGTACACAGGTCCGAGTCCGGAAACAACATCTTCCCACTGCAAGGGAAAATACATTATCAAACTCCTCAAAGTCCGCTATCATGTGGGAGCCTCGAGCACTGAGATACACCTTTACAAAATAATAATTATTTATAATTTATTCCACTAACATATTAAATCGATTAATCTACGTATTAATCTTTTAGATCATAGTAAAGTAAAAGAAAAAACTATTTTCTTCCTATTTCTCTCCGGTATTTTGTCGTTAAGCCTCCCGTTATTATAGCAGATTAAAAAAATAAGTCTCATTAGTTATCTTCTATATTTTACATATGTGTATGTGTTGTGATTTGAAACTTTCATTGAAATCTATTTTGTTTGAATATTACATGAAAGTTAAAATCAATTATCGAAATTCCAAAAATATTCTCTTCAAGCTAATTTAAAATGAAATATTTTATTTTAAATATTTAGATTCGCTAAATAATAGTATTTAGTAACTATTTATAATTATTTAAAATATATACATTATTCCATAACAACAATTATATTATTTTAACATATAAAAATATGAAATTAATAATATTAAAACATTTGTAAATTTATTTGTACATTATTTAATGTAAATATAAATTAACTAAATATTCTACAATGTATAATTTATATAAATTTCAAAAATATATTTTAAAATATTTTAATTTCAAACATATCATTTTACATGCTTATAATCCAAAAATACATGTGTGAGATTATTTTACATTTATTTAACTTATGAATATATTAATCAGGAAATTATTGTCAAGGACAAAATTTCTCAGCATTTTAGCCTCGAGAACAGACCTTCAGTTTTTTGCCTGAAGGACAACTTATTTAGAAATCAGTTTTTAGTTATTGATAGCAGTTTTTAAGTATCATTTTGTAGTTATAGGTAGCAATTTTTAAGTATCAGTTTTTAGTTCGGTAGCAGTTTTGGAAGAATGTTTGTCTTTATGAATAATTTTGGAAGATTGTTTGTCCTTATGATTAATTTTTAGGAGAATGTTTGTCCTTGTGGTTAAAATATTAAGGTCGTGTCCTTGAAGCTAAAAATATACAAAATTTTGTCCTTTAAATTAATTCCTCCTATATTAATTTACTAAAACTATTCTATTTATTATTAACAAATAAGGTAGAAAAATTCCAAGTCTCTTGAATTTTAAGAATTGTATCTCTCATTATCTCTCTTCCTATATTTCATTCACAAACTCCTATAGTTTATGATTTCGACAATTATTAACAAATATATTATTAATTCTGACCCGCTATTTTATTTCAAGTAATGTTTTTCAAATGGCATATTTCCTTCAACATTATTAGATTCTAATTAGTAGTCATTTTCTACCTAAAATTTGTATTTACTACAAACAAACATATACACAATAATCAAAGCTCTGCTTATTTTTCTTACTATTTTATTTGCAAATATTTTACAATATCACTTTGATTCTTTTGAACTAATTTCCATTCAAGTTTACATTGTTATTTTTTTTTCTTAAGTTAGTATTTCATTACAAACTAACATATACCCAATAATTGAAACGCATGACTTACACCAATACACACACATGTATATGCTTAACGTTAGTACATTACACTACATGTCAGCTATTTAACCATGTATATTTGGCACTTTTTTACAACCTTACCGTATGCAACGCATGGGTTACACGCTACAAAGAAAAGAAAAACATAGAATATAATATAAAAAACACTAGAACCATGTAACAGAAAACAAATAACATAAAACTTTAAATGTAATGATACCATACATATTCTGTATCAACAGCATGTGTCTTCTTAGATCTTGATTTAGTCTTAGGGGTGTGATCTATAACAGGGGCCTTCGAGCCAGATCTATGTACAGACATGAATTCCTAAAAGAAGTGAAATAAGGTGTTACAACCATAAATCACCTGCAAACATAAAATCCAAATCCAACTACTGAAATAACTATTAGTATGTTCATGCATGCTTTTATAATGTTTATTAGCAGTTAAAAAGGTAATGAAGGGTGGCAGAGTAGAAACCAGTGACCATGCTTTTATAATGTTTATTAGCAGTTATATTATATCAGGCATGACTCAAATCCACTTATCTACCTCAATAGTTTGACTATATCACGTATACAACTATGGTGATAGTGGGTTGAAAGGTTAAACTTAGATCCCCCCCCCCCCCCAAAACAAACCCCCAGGGGCTTCAAATAATATCATGTTGTGGTTTGCATAATAATTGGAATATAATACAATAAATATAAAACCTTGAGCGTCGGCTCTGCATCCGCAATTTTTACTGATTGTTCCTCTTTTTTCTGTTTTTTTGGATTAGATTTCTGCTTATTTTTAGATTGACCATTCTCAGCCAGTTTTCTTTTGGACTGCACCCCCTTGCTGCTTTTACTTCCATCCTTCCCTTCTGGTGCATTCATGAAATTTTCATTATCCTTGGATCCATCGCCTCTTAGAGCAGTTGAGTCATCATCTGATGCATCTTCAGTCTTCTGAGGCTCGCTGCTTTTTAAAGCAGTTGAGTTAATATCTGGTGCATCATCAATATTCTTTCCAGCTTGCTTTAGTGCATTGCGCCCTTTAGGCGTCTTGGACTTGGCATTTTGTCTACTTTGACCTTTTCCTTTAGAGGAAATTGGTCGACTCCCATTAAAGTTATCATGCTTCTGTTTATTTTCAGATAGATCGTTATCAGGAAGCTTTTGTTTTGATCTCCCTTTCTTAATATTTTTACCTTCATCCTTCCCCTTTAATTCATTAGTTACATCGCCAGCATCTTCAGTCTCCTTAGATTTTTCACCTTTTAAAGGTGTTGCTTTACTATCTAGCGCACCATTTTCAGACAGATCATTCACAGAAAGCGTTTGTTTTGATTTCCCTTTCTTAGTACTATTACTTTCATCCTTCCCTTTCAATACATTTGTTACATCACCAGCATCTTCAGTTTCCTTAGGATCTTCACCTTTTAAAGGTGTTGCTTTACTATCCAGCGCACCATTGGTAGTCGATGCAGACAGCTTTGACCCTGAAATCCCTTTAGGTTTCTTTGGCTTGGCTTTTTGTGTACTTTGGCCCTTTCCTTTGGAAAAATTGGGTTGACTCTTATTAATGTTATCCTGTTTCCTCTCAGAATCCACATCCATAGCAGGCATGTCGTTATCATCTTGTAAGATATCAGTTTCCTTGCGATGCTCTTTTTCACTGTTACTGTCAACATGAGTAACTGGAGTAAAATTTTCTGCTGAAGCATCCGTTTTCCGAATGTCTGACCTATTGGTGTTTGATGCACCATCTTGATTTGCAGCTGCAGATTCTAAATTACTCTTACTAGATTTAGAATGTGCATTTTTATAAACACGTTCAGATTTTTGTTCTGAAGAAGATGGTAGCTCTGTTGTATCTCCATTCTCCAAATGAATGTCACCATTGCTTGGAGTATTAAAATTTTTGGGGCAAGTAACTTCCTGATCTTCCTTTGTAGAGACCTAAAGACATTGATATTTACATATAGTTCTGTATTCCCCTTAGCCAAACTACAGAAATAGACTGCTTACCTGAGGCAGCTCATCAGAAACAGTCCTCTCGGATAGTTTGTTGTCATCTTCCTGTATAATTGAAGTTTTATCACTTGATAATAAGTTGAATTTCAAACAAATACATATATGGTAGGGAGAAATAAAGATGAAAATATGTTGTTTTTCAGGAGACATATTAATATTAAAGAGACGTGAAAAACATAAATTTTCAAATCATAGACTAACCAAGCATAGCTGCGTGCACAAGTCACATTGTACTGTGAACTCACAAATACGAGCATGGATGCAGAACAGAGGCAAAATACTAAAACCCATAAAATAATAAGGTTTTTGTATTAAGCCCTGAATAGAGAGAAACTTCTCACTGTATTATAGTTGTACATGAAACATGATATGAAATTACTGGATAAAACAGACTTAATTCCAGTATTTCGCACCATCTAGAAACACTGTGACAATCACCATGGCAGGACCCACAGTAACCCTTGATGACATAGATAATTTATAGGTTCTTGTTTTTAACCTCTGACAAAATTATGTTATTGCTGTACCTTGTTCCCAGTAAACACACTTTAAGGTTATTTTGCAATACCAAATATTAGCTATAAATTCAAAGAGAAGGATCAAGGGAAACCATGACTGTATGAATTCAGGCAAACAGACCAAGTTAAAGTAATCAAGGCGCAACGCCTGCGTCTTGTGCTTTTTTGTGCGCTTTGAGCATCATTTTCTGTATTTTCCAATCATAAATTTCTGCTGCATAAACATGCAATTTTGAAAATAGAACATGAAGTAAAAAATAAATCAAAATAAAAACTCAAAAGGAAACAAGTTTTTTTTTAAATCGATTTCTTTTGTCTGAAACCTGAATCTACAACGATATGAGTTGAGGGTTGGGTATGCTGAAAAGAGATAGCAGAGCTCGGGTTAGGTTTTGGGGCTAAAAGTCCTAAATTTTATCTCATATTGTGTAATTGATTAATGTGCCCCTTTTTGGGCTGTGTGCTTGCGCATTATATGAACCTTGTGAACCACATGTGTGCCTAGGACTGCAGAAAGGCACTGTAGGTGCGCTTTGACAACACTGGACCAAGTGAATATTTTGAGTTTACGATGTTTAGGTGGTACTTGTAACCAAGGTTCTCGATCTCGGTTTCGGTCTTTTGTTATTTTAAATTTTTTTGACTTAATTCGTTCGGAAATTTAGATTCCAGTTTCGGTTTCAGATCATATAATCATACATGTATTTGTTTAATTTATTGAAGAAAAAAAGTATAATTTAAACTTGATTGAAAAATACGATATACACAATACCAGTTAATTATAAATATTTAAAACACTAAAAAATGTTCATTCATTATTTCATTTTCAACTTTTTTAGTTGTATCATTTATATATTTTGTGAATTTGTATGTTTTTTCAAATTTTGGATATTCCTATATTTGAAAATTTAAATTAATTCCATTTTTGAGTTTTTTCTGTATAATTTAAAGTTCAATAGGTTTTTTTGTCGAACCCGAATTTCGATTCGGTTTCATTTCGACCCCCACTGAAACCTAAACAGAACGACCGTACTCTCGGTGTTTCGGTCGAAACCTCAAACCTTGCTTGTAACACCCCAAGATTTTAATAAAAATAAATAATTAATTAACAATATTATGATAATTTTACATAAAGATGAAAACTGAATTTTTACAAATGAAGAAATTTAAAAAATCTAACTTTTCCATTACGTGTAGACTTTTCTAGCCTAAATTCATATATGAAATGCCAGAAATGGACACAGGGTGAATGAGGTACGGATCGTCTACCGCAGCGCGTGTTTCAACACGAAATGGGTTGAGGCCCAAGTGGGTTGAGGGAGGGATTTCAGGATTTATGCATAAATGAAAGAGACATCTTTAACCCTAATTCACCTCATTCTCCACATCATGTATGCTTCACCTAAATTCCATTTTTCTACTCCTTAAAATCTAAAACAAATCTCATCCAACAAAATATTAAATCAAATTCCTCTAAACAAAATAAGAAAATCAAATAATAAAGTAGAGAAATCAAATACAAACATTAGCAAGCTAAACAGAGAAAGAGATGCACCAAATCCAATCGAATTTGAGAAGAAGATTAGAGGATTTCTTACAAAGACAGCAAATAGAAATGATGGGGTTATCCACAAAATGAATATGATGTAGGTAAGCATTTAAATTTCATTTATATATCTATTTTGATTTAAATATGCTTTTTAAATCGAATTGATGATTTTCAATCTCAGATTTATATGAACTAGATAATTTGGAAAACCCTAAAATACCATTCTAAATAAAAATTCTTATTAATTAAGGGGAAGGTTTATTGGATGAAGTTCACACTTAAAAATCATATAAATCTAATTTTATGTAATAGATCTGGATTAATTTGAATGAATAAAAATGAATCTACACATATAGCTTTGATATCATATAGATTTAATTTTCTGTAATAGATTTGAATTAATTTAAATGGATAAAATTGAACATATACGTCTATTATATTATATGAAAGCTCTGTTTAAATTTTATAACTTATCATTCCATTATAGTTTTTTCTTCTACAACCCATTGTTCATGGTTAAATAAGAATGATTCTTCAATTTTTTCTAATTATAAAATCCTAATTATACTTATTCATTTCATTCAATGATAATTCGGTGATAGTTCAATCTCCATTTTTTTAATTCTCTTATCAATCTAATTAAGTAACAAGAAAATCTATTTTCTTCTTTGGTACCATTGTTGTAAAGAACTCCGTCTGTGTAATTTTCTATACAGCATATCCCAAGCCAGGATAAAAGAGGAGTGTTGTGATAGGCTTGGCAAGCACAGCCTCTCTTATGGAAATGGAACCTTATTATATTTCGTTGAAGCGTAACCTTCTTAACGACGCGCCATATCGACGGATATGGTGAAAAGTGAGCAAGGGGCTGGATTGCCACTCCCTTAGTGGTGCGCCATATCGAGGCTCGGGTATGATGATAAATATGCAGGGCTGGGTCGTCACTCCCTTGGTGGTGCGCTGCATCGACGCCCCGATGTAGTGACAAATGAGGAAGGGTCTTCGCACTTTACTCGACAGGTGCGAGGGACAAGGAAGTTAGTCGATTAAAGTAGGATTCGTTTAGATAGTTGGAATGTATAATCATTAACATAAAAACTAAGAGAGATAGTTGATACTATGACTAGAATATCTTATGCGTTCAGAAGACCAAATGGACAGACCAGAAGAAAAGGAGGTGGAAAACTCAGGCTTCAAATTATAACACACGGGAAAAGAATGTAACACGAACAGGGTAGGCATCTTAATTGACAAGAACCATAGAAACGGATTGGTGGACGTTAGAAGACAATGGGACAGGATCAACCTAATCAAGCTGGTAGTGGACGATATGATTCTAAACGTCATTAGCTTATGCCCCACAAGTAGGTCTAAGTGAAACCGTCAAGAGGAATTTCTAGAAAGAGCTAGATGTCATGGTTAGAGATGTGCCTAGTAACGAGAAAAACTTTTCATATGAGGAGACTTCAATGGCCATGTTGGTACAACTAAAGGGGGGTTTGAGAGAGTGCATGGCGGTTTTGGATATGGCGATAGAAACCAAGAAAAAGAAGAAATATTAAATTTTGCTATTGCTTATGACCTCATGATAACTAATACCTCATTTAGAAAGAGACAACCGCACCTAGTTACTTTTAGTAGTGGTCAAAACTTTAGCCAGATTGACTTTGTTCTTAATAGAAGAGATGACAAACAAGCTTGTGTAGATTGCAAAGTCATACTTGAAGAATGCGTCGTCTCACAACATCAGCTTTTGATATTCGAGTTTCGTCTTCGAATACGTGTTCGACGGGATAAAGTAGCCAAGATTAGTCGGACGAAATGATGGAAGCTCAAAGGAGACGCCTCACGGGTGTTTAAGGATGGAATGATGGGAGAAGGGTCATAGAATATGAAAGGAAAAGCAAATCACATGTGGGATAAGATAGCAACGAGTATTCGAAAAGTGATTACTGAGATGTTTAAATAACGAAAGAAAATACACGCGAACCTAAAGATTCGTGATGGTGGAACGGTGATTTGCAAAAGGCTATTAAAGAGAAGAAGGAATGATATAAGTGCTTACATCATCACAGGAGCGAGGACAACATGCAAAAGTATAAAGCGGTAAAGAAGAACGCAAAAATAGCAATGAGTGAAGCAAGGGGTCGGGCGTATGAAGATCTATATCATAAGCTAAGTGTGAAGGAGGGCAAAAAAACGTTTATAGGATAGCTAAGCTCCGCGAAAGGAAGACAGGAGAATTCAAACAAGTTAAATGCATCAAAGATGACAATGATAAACTTTTGATGAAGGACGATGAGATAAAAAATATATGGATAAATTACTTCGACAAGTTATTTAATTCAGAATGTGATAGCAGTACGATCGAGATAAATGTGATGACAACAGTAGACATTTTGTTCAAAGAATTCAAGAATCTGAGGTAAACAACACACTAAAGCGGATGAAAGCATGCAGGCATTGGGGCCTGATGACATCCCCATTAAGGTCTGGAGATGCCCTGGAGATGTAGGGATAGTCTGGCTAACTAAGTTGTTCAATAATATTTTTCAAATCAAAAAAGATGTCAGATGAGTGAAGAAGAAGCATGTTAGTTCCAATTTTTAAGAATAAAGGAGATCCAAAGTTGCACAAACTACAGAGGAATTAAGCTTATGAGTCATACAATGAAGCTTTAGGAGAGAGTCATTGAACATCGATTTAGAAGAATGACAAGCGTTTCAAAAAATCAATTTAGTTTCATGCTCAGAAGGTCGACCACAGAGGCGATTTTCTTGATAAGACAACTTATGGAGAGGTTTAGAGAGTAAAAGAAAGATCTACACAAGGTATTTGTCGATTTGGAGAAAGCTTATGACAATGTACTGTAAAAGGTGATGTGGTGAGCTCTGCAAAAGAAGAAAGTCTCAACAAAGTACGTTACCCTTATCAAGGATATGTACGATGATGTTGTGACTAGCGTCAGAGCATGCGATGGTGAAAACCAGTGACTTTCCTATTAACATAGGATTACATCAAGGGTTGGCTTTGAACCCCTACATTTTTTCCCTAGTGATGGATGAGGTTACGAAGGGTATACAAGGTGAGATCTTTTAATGTATGTTATTTGCTGATGATGTTGTGCCAATTGATGAAATTAGGATTGAGGTTGATATTCGATAAACAACTATGGTATTATTTAATACCCTATGAAATATTGAAGTAACACATGATTTTCATTGAATGCATGACCATCGCCAATTTTTTGGAGACCACGACTAATTTATTTCCTACAAAGCGCACTTAATTTTATTGTTATTCTGAATTTCTACAATTTAGATATATTTAAAGATACTTATGGATTAGAGATACACTTATAATGTTTGTAAGTAAACTAGTTTTAACTCGAAGGATCAAAACAAGATATATTGTCATTCAACTAATAAATGGAATTATTTACTTAAAAGTTGGTTTAATTTTAGACTAATAAGATAATTGAAAAAAGTTAATTCATTTAGATTGAATTTAATGGGAGGGTCTACTACAAATTAATACTTCTAATGCTTAAATTAGATTCCACTTTTACTTCAACATAGCATTGATTTTGTAATGGACCAAAATTGTTTTCTACCTTTACTTGGTTACACTTTTTTAAGAATGATTTCGTAAATTCATGTTGCATATTTTCTTACAAAGTAGGATCACTCTAAGTGGTATGAATCATTAAAGCATGAAGATGCACAGTTTAGGAGTCAAATTTCACTGGAAACCAAATATAGTGAAAGGGATACGACGGATACTAAGTATACAAAACTGTTAGTTCACAGTTCAAGGTGCTACTGAAAAGCACTTTGATTTTCTCCTATTAATATCATGTCTAGAAATACCAATAGAAATATTTATTATGCTTCATAAAGCTATTAATGGATTTTTACGCCACAATGACATGTTTATTGTTTAGAATTTTGTCAATATTCCTCAAATAAACAGCTGAATAAACCATATTCATCTTCCTTCTAAATTTTAAAGTAATATCGAATGCATTAGCAATCGATTCACTCAATCGCTAGTGAGCTAAAATCATGACATATTCAAATTTTCTAAAATTCAAAAATTTTAGGTGTTACATTTTAAATTTTTATAGTCTTCGCAAAATGTTTTCAAAAATGTTGTTATTAATGAATATTTAGATAAAATCCTTGTTAGTAAATCACTTTAGAAACTTCGCCAGAAATTAGTAAGAGATGCAATATTATATCGGACCTTGTTGAATTTCACCAGCAAAGTTCTAATGTTTAGTGGAAATACTAGTTGGAAATTGCAATTGGTAAAGTTATGTTTTACTGTCTATTAATTATACCAAATGATGGGATGTATCAATTGTATTAAAAAGATTAAATTATAAATGGATATTTGAATTATAGTGGTAGTAATAAAAACAATAATACTTTCTTTAGTGTTACACATAATTTACGCATGATCTATAACCTTAAATGGTGAATTGGCAGCCAAGTTTGAAGGCAACTGGTCAAATTTTGACACATGTTTCATTTTCAAAAAATAATAGTAATAAGGCTTATTTAATGCTTTTTGTTTAAACCTAAATTCTTGTGTTATAAAAAATATTTTGTGCGAACTTAATAGAGAAAAGTTGCTATTTAGTTAATTTAAAAATTAAATAACATGTTTATTTCTTGGTTTGGTTGTCGAAGATATTATAAAGGAATAATATCATATTTTTTCATCCTTGATTGAATTAATGTCCATTAATGATAATTAAGTCATTCAGTTAGCGTCAAGTAACATTGATTCTAGATTTAATATATAATTAGTTCTCTAATTCAGATTGGAATAAAGCTAGAAAGATATAAATAATAATTAATAGGAGTTAATTCTATTTCATTCTCCATTTAGTTTCAACTCAAATTTACATAATAAATATATTTATCATAATTTACTCATGTTGTTATATCGTTCTCATGTGATACCCTATTTTAGGTTGATTGGTATTGAAAATTTTAGCACGTAATAATAACCATCTACAAATTTAGAGTAGACTATTGTCATTTATTTCACATTTTCAATTACGGTCGATGTGTTCACCATTAGATTTTACTTGGAATAAAATATTATTAATTATAGTTAATTATCATTTTAACTCTCTGATTTAATTGCAAATAAAATTAGAGTAATATCAAACAATATAACCATGCAATTGACAAAAATGAATTAATTACTAACAAATCAATGTAGAAAATTGAGAATGTTACTAATGGAATTTCCAAGATAGGAATGACTTATAGTTGATATTAACTTGTGGTATATAATACCATTGTATCCAAAAATATCACTTACACTTTGTACTATCTGAAATTATTCAAGCATATTTATTATTTAAGATTTGTTAGTCATTGAAAAAATACAACCCAAAAAAAATCACAATCTAAAAGTTTATGTTTCAACTTTGTGTAAATAAAAAAATTCAAAGTGTCCAACTAAAAATTATGTGTACCCCCGTGTGCGTAGTATGAATGTACAGATCTGATTTTATGTAATAAGTTTGAATTGATTTAGATGAATAAAGTAAATCTATACATATAGCTTTGAAATTATATAGATCTGATTTTGTGTGAAATAATTAAATTAATTTATAAATGAATAAAAGTGAATCTATGTCTTATCATTTAAAATCATCTAGATCTGATTCTATTAATTTTGAATAAAATTGAATGTATGTAGATAATCATAGAATATTTTATATATAACCGACTGGAGGGATTGCACACAATGTTAGATAGGATAAAAGTTAAAAATATACACAGATAATTATTTGAAAGTGGGATTATACGATTTCAAAATTTATACATGAAGTCCAGATAGAAGAACTAATATTTAACAAATAAAATCGGATAAAAATAACAATTTGAAAATGTTGAACTCATTTTTTTACAAAACGATCGACTAATTACATAGACCAAACAGTTGAATGCTTCAAGTAAAATGATGGACAAACACAAGTAAAACCCATAGAAAAACAATTCATTTTCTAGACCAAACAATCGACTACGTGGACTCGTTAGGCTTAGCAGCCACTGATAGTTGATGTATGTATAAAAATTAGTCTGCAACGAATAGTCGATTGACCGGTTGACCGACCGACTGAACGCCATAGCGGTCAACTGAGTGTCTTTCAGTCGACTGTACGCTATTTGAAATGAAAAAAGAAAACAAATTAGAGAACCAGTCGACTAACATGTATATACACACGACCGATAACTTGTAGATAACTCAGGTTGAACCTAGATTTGTTACAGGCCTAGTAGAATAGCTTTGGTGATTCGTTTTCCGCTACCTTGACTTTCCAGGCCTAGTAGAATAGCTTTGGTGATTCGTTTTCCGCTACCTTGACTTTCCGGAGTTCACATAGGTTTGTGACGTTGTATAATGTGATATTCAACGCAACGGGCGATTATATTGCAATGAGTTGCTCTCATTTAGGATTGTCAATGTTTGTGGATATCGCTGAATCCGCATTCGAAAATTAAAATCTACATCTGATATCCGTGTAGATCTCAAAATTCACATCCGCATCCATGGATTTTTTACCAAATATCCAAAAATATATTCATCCGAAAAAGAATGAAGATATTTCTGGATATCCGATAACATCCAAAAATTCGCATTCAAAAGTTGAATTGCATTTTTATATTAATTTTAAAACAAAAACATCACAATTTAGGTGTTCAAATAACAGTCGGATGTAAAACTGATAAACTACAATACTTCAATTTTTAAGTAAAAAACAATCTACAAAATATTGTACTGAGTCATGGCCGCATGCGTAATTAATTAGTTCATATAATACTACAATTTGAATAAATATATCAAAAATGAAGAACAAGCATGCATCTTAGTAAATGGAAAGATCTTTTATTGCACTGAGTTACGGTTTGAGTGCGATTGAGGAAATAGAAAAGTGGAAGTTAAATAGTGGAGACAACAAGACTTAGTAAATATAGTATTAAAATGTCAAGTGTATTAAAAGCCTTAGGACTATTTCATATGGGTTCCAATGGTATAATGAAAACAATTGTAGAAATAATGTTTGAAATAGATAACAATTCTTTGTTGATTATTCTGTCCATTTCAAATGATAATAGAATTATAAACTATACTTCATATCGGATCGAACAAATATTTTTCAAATACCGATCTAATCATATCACAAAAAATATTTTTGAATATCGAATATCTGCATCTGATATCGGATAATATCCACATTTTCGAATACGGATCCGGACGAATTTTGGATTATTCGAATATCCCTTGACAAGCATACTCACATTTTACAATAGTAGTCACGAACGCCAGTTGTGGATTGCATAAGGTGAACGAGACCATCCGTGTTAGTGGGGTTTACAACCATTTTACCTACGCAAGAAATCGAATCATTTATCAACCTTGTACGATATGGGTTGAATAATGTGGTGTGCGGGACACTTACTGCTGAGGTTGTATACTTGATGTGCGGTAGGCAGTTTACCATCGGGACTATATATACTCAATGAGTGTCTTGGCATTTTGATTGTATATTCGGTGTGTGTAACTTATGAGGTTTAACATTGAGATTGTCTACTCAAATGTATAGATAAGCGGTTTACCATTAAGATTGTTTACTCAATGTATCATTAGGCGGTTTATCATCGAGATTGTATACTTGACATAGTTGTTAGGTTTATCTAGTTTCTAAATGTCCAACCTTCGAATGCAATTTTTTGTAGCTTATTACTAAATTTGACGTATTGTAGACTGGTACCTTATATCGTACCAGTTGGTTAATTTGTTAGATAAAGTACACACATGCAAATACACCCTTAGGTAGAGTAGATCATAAATGATAATTTAACTGGCAATTAACACCATACCACTGGTGGTGATATTACTCACTCACCATACCTTGTCTTATCCCCACTATTTTTTCCTTTTTATACATGCTACAGGATGACAGAGTAGTAAGTGATATGTAAAGAAGGCGACCGTGCACCTTGGAGTTATATTTATTTACTATCATTACCATGTACATTATTGTATCTGTCAGTCGACGTGATTTTATTTAGATGTTTCTTGAATGGACCATTGTTGCTTTAAGACGGTAATGATTTGGTTATTTCCGTATTTATATTTTATTTTTTCCGCTGTGAGATTTGAAAGTGTAGACATGTTTAAGTTATATTTATCTATGTGCCTTATAAATCATCAGAAATCTAATGATCTGTATTTCTTGGTACAACGCGAGTTAAAACTATGTGTCTGAAGGTGCGGTTTGTTGCAGTATTGGTAAAATGGACAACTACTTCACTTCAGAAAAACATAAGTACATATAACACATTTAAAGATAAAGATGTACCATAACTTCACCAAAAGAATTTGATTCCATGTTGATCAATGCTTCGGCACTCCCTTGGCATATGGTTGCAACTACTTCATTGTAATCGCTCAGAATAATATGTTTAAGTTCGACCAACCTAATTAGAAAAGTTCGTATCTTATCAGCACAATTGGCCATCACTTTTCTAGCTAATCCTCGTGCAATGGGAAGAACATCCTGAAAATATTTATAAACAATATTGTTAAAAAATAACAGAAATAGCCAGATATGTATTTTAGATGGAGATACCTTGTTATCCAATTTTAAAGTGTCAAGAAGATCAGAGAGAAGCTCAGGTGTGATGTCTTCACTCTCCTCTATAGTAAGTGTCATAATATTTTCCATACAGTTGAAGACCATTTGAGGATGGTTGCTCCTGATACAAGTAAAAAGATACATAATGAGAGCAACATAATGCATGTTTCAAGGGAAAAGGTTATGTATGTTGCTTAACTAAATATCTACTTGAGCATTTGGTATTACGACTAAACAAATGCACTCAGAATCAACCATAGTGTAGTTTTCATACCCTTTGACAAATCTAAAATCAGTTGCACATTACAATATCCCTGTAAAAATTACAACTTAATGATAACCCCCTTCAAGATTCTGTAGTATAAGCGCATGAGAAAATACAAACAAAGAAGGATTATAAAACAAATGTGACCATACCGCTGTGTATTCAGTCACAGTAGCACAATATTACGCCATACACTTTAACGTAATTCTTGTTCGTGAGAAATTCAAGAAACAAATGGAGTTCAGAACATATCATATAATAATTTCATCATGTGACGATAACTTGTACCAAAGAAAATTTGCGAAGTTTTAATGCAACATGCACCTAGCATAACACAAATAAACAAGTGTGCCTCACCTTAAATTCTTCAGAAAATGGTGAAACATATCACGAATGATGTCCTCACATTCAAGATCAAGCAATATTAAACTTGACCTAACCTTTGAACAAGTTTCTAGGATAGAGATTCTCCTCTGATTCGAAGGGCTTGACAAGTCATGAATTTTTTCAAATGCACCAATTATTAATTGAAAGATATCCTATAGAAGTCAGAACATAAGTCAATTTGTATTCAGATAAAGAATCACTGTGCAAAATCGTAAAATGCAAAGAATCAAGCTCAATATTCATTATCTGGCTTTGCAAATGTTAATATAAAAATTAAAGTAGTCTTGTTAACTAATACCTCACACAAATGCTCTAATTTTCAATCACAGTTTTTTGTCTGTGGTAAATGTTAATTTTGAAATAATCCTGACTTTGTACGCATAGACATCTCAGTTTCTAGAGTATTTAAACATATAGGCACAGAAGATGTACTATTGTTCATCTTAATTACCATTAGCGTTAAATGATACAGTATAAATGTTAATGGAGATAACCTTCATAGTGCTGTCATCAAATGGAGCATCAGGTGCAGTTATTCTTGTAATCTCACTGACACATGAAGCCACAGCAAGTTTAACATCCTTGTCTGGATGTTTCAGATACATTTTCAGAGTTATGTGCTTCATGGTAGGTTCAAGGGCTTTCCATATTGGCTCGGGCGGTGATTGTTCAATTCTTGACAGGTAGAGTTCAAGTTCCTGGGATTTACAGCAAGTGAACGTAAGAGAATGCTAGAGGAAAAGGGATTTTAAATACTATATTAGAGATAAATCAAAACAAACTTTCTTAATATTACAACAGATGAATGACTAAAAATGAAGGTTCTCAGGGACTCGACAGCACTCGAAGGATTACAGTTAATTGTTTTGTTGGAAGATTCCTACAGTTAAAATGGGTGCTGGTGAAACAAAAAAATGCTTGAAATAGGATACAAATGAAATAAGCTGATGCAAGGTGCTTCTGATACCAAAAGCGAAGGTTAAAAAATGAAATGGGCTTCTGAATACTGTATTATCAAATAGAATTACGAGAAGTGCTGTAAAATCACTGAAGATTAGATGTTCTAGCATTAAGAGGGACAGAATTACTTATTTTGTTAGGGAATAAAATGAACCCTAACGAATTAAAATGCTTAAAATGGGATATAAACGAACTAGCTGATGTACTCATAAATTTCAGGTTATCATGAAAGCACAATACTTCCATTTTGCATGTTTATGCTCGATGATCCTGCCCCATGTAAAAGCAGAATTCATCAAATCATTCCTCGCCGCAACTAAATTAACACACTTCATGTAAAGCACATTTCATTAGTACCCCATGGGAAAGGATTATTTTGACACAGCATGCAAGAAATAAATATTTGATAAGAGGTCGACAGACTTGATTTGTGTGCAGAAACAGATAGAAAGTCGTCGATATCATTTCAATTAGAGGATATTCGGTAATATTATTGTAATTATCATAATGATAGTTAGACAGTATGCAGTAGGAAAACTCTCGATCAGAAACTGGAAGACTCGGACTGATTATACAATTAAATTAATCAGATTAAATTTTATTACTTCCTATTCACGAATGGGATTGACACCGCATTCAAAGCAAACTAATGTGTTCCGCCAACCACGGGTTTGTGGCATGGATATGATATTTTGGGATATTTTTTTTTAGGTATAACTAGTTGTTAGTGCTGATCATTTCCAAATATTCGTGCAGTAAAGAGTCCAGTGCATTGAGGTGTACCAATGTTAATTTAAGGTCAAAACAAATTAAACGATTTCCTTTTCAGTCGTATTTTTTTTGCTGTTATACACGGTTATCAAATTGGTCCGAGGAACGATGGTTATACAAACCGATAGATACAAAGTGTTATTTTCACCGTTAGTGCTACAATTATTATTTTTCACTGATAAACGGGGTTATCAAAGTGTATTAAATTAATTATGAGATATTCTCACCAATTGATCCGAGGACTGATAATTATACAGAAGTACTACAAATCTCAATATAATATGCTTAATATTTCGGTACAGAATGTTTGCAGGGATGAAAGCCCGACTGTTTAGTAATACTCAATTTGTGTCATGATATAGCAATTCAAAAAATTGGGAATTACTTGTGTTTACCGAATAGATATAGACAATACATCAAATGCGCTGATATATTGCATCGGAAATTGCAAAAGTGAAGAGCAGATGTAAGGTAGGTAAGAGTTCAGACATAGATACAGTGACAACACAATAACTTTGTGAGGTGACTTGTGGAAAGAAATAACAACTTAGGTCAGAATGTTTTTCAGTTTTTCAACAAAATAATAATTTATTAGACCGTTATTGATTATTTCAACTGACTCAAACTTTTGGCTTATTACTAAAACCAGGTTTAGCACCTTTAGTAGGTAAACAAGAAACATTACAAGAATCACTTCACTACAATTTGATAATCCTTTCGCAGGCGCAGGCGCTCTTTTCACTGTTGATTTTACACATTCACTAACCACATAGTTGTTAGGACGCGCGCTTAGGCGCACCTAGACGCGACTAAGGCACAGGCGCAGCTCCTGGCCTTGTCAGGTGCTGAGGCGCCTCCTCTAGCGGAGGTGCAGCAAAAGTGCAAAAAGCGCGCTTTTTGTCGAGGCGCTTCAGAAGGCACGCCTCGACTAGCGGCTATCATTCTAGCAGGTCCATTTCAGTCAACCCGAAACCTAGTTGCGTTTTTGAAATCGACTTGGTCGATAAAGATCTCTAGGGTTTCAAATTATAATCTACTTCGACTCTCGAACAAAAAAAAAAAGCAAACTGTGCCGCCGCCGCCTTCTTTGCTCCTCTTTGCCGCCGCCGCCAGCTCCCCTCTTCAGCAGACACCGCCAGCTCTCCTCTGCTGCCGCCGCCAGTTCCCATCTCAAGTTTTTTTTTTTTTTTTTTGCTGCAGTAGTTAAATTATTGATTAGGTTTTTCTAATATAAACTTTTAAGTTAGGTTATTATTAGTTTAACATATAAATCATGAACTTAATTTTAATTAGTTTAAAACTTTAAAATTTAATTTAAATTTCAAGTTAATTTATTTAATTTATTTTGAAATTCAATGAGTTGTGTTATAATTTATAAATATGATTTAAATTTTAAATTTAATTATGTTTTAATTTAAAATTTAGTTATGTTTCAAAATTTAATGAGTTATATTTTAAAATTTAATGAGTTATCTTGACTTATGTTTTAAATTTCAAATTAGTTGTGTTTTAACTTTTAATTTAAAATTTAGTTATGTTTTAAAATTTAAAGAGTTATGTTGTAAAATTTAAAGAGTTATGTTTTTGTGTTAGTAATGTTTTAACTTTTAATTTAAAATTTAGTTATGTTTTAAAATTCAATGAGTTATGTTGTAAAATTTAAAGAGTTGTGTTTTAATTATGTTTTAATTTACAATTTTAATTATGTTATGTTTTAAATTTTAAATTTAGTTATGTATTAATTTAAAATTTAGTTATGTTTTTAAAATGTAGAGTTGTGTTTTAAAATTTAAAGAGTTATGTTTTAAATTTCACATTTAGTTATATTTTAATTTAAAATTTAGTTATGTTTTAAAAGTTAATGAGTTATGTTTTAATTTAAAATTTTGATTATGTTTGTTATGTTTAAAATTTTAAATTTAGTTATGTTTATGACTTTATGTTTCAAAATTTAAAGAGTTATGTTTCAAAATTTAAAGAGTTATGTTTTAATTTAAAATTTAGTTATGTTTTAAATTTAAGAGTTATGTTCTAACATTTAAAGAGTTAAATTAACGGTTAAAAATTTAAAATTAGCATTTTAGTTAGTAAAATATTTTAATAATTTTATTTCACTTTTTCATTTCAGGTTGATATAGATCCAAACACACATACTTCAACAGGTTCTTCCGTCGTACCTAAAAATCGTAGAGCAGATGTTGGATAGAATTACAATTTTTTGGTGAATGAAAAAAACTTTAATAGCGTGACTTGCATGTATTGCTTGAAAATGACTTTGGAAGGGATAAATATAGCATAACAACATCGAATTGAAGGCTTTAGAAATGCAAGCACTTGTCATAAATGTCCATCCGAAGTGAGAACTATTTTATTGAAAGCTATGACTAGTAAACGATGTAGAAAGACAAATGTTTTTGAAGCTCATGCGAGCAATGAGTTAGATAACTATAGTTTGGATTTGAAAGATGATGAAGTTGAAGAAGCTGCACTAACTAATAAGAGATTGAACATTGGTGGAAGGAATGTTGAAAAGAAGACAAAATCATCAAGGGTAATGCAAAAAGCCCGATTGATTTGTACATGAGTAACATGACATCAAAGCAAAGGTAACAAGATAAAATTTTAGGATCGTCTAAGTTGAGGCAATCAAGCACAAATGATGCATGTGATAAAGAATTGAAAGCTAAAATCAATCAATATGTTGCTCACTTTTTTATCAAGCATGTATTGCATTTAATGTTGCTTGTATGGATTCATTTAAAGACATGGTTGAAGCAATTGGTTGATATGGACTTAATCTAAAGCCTCCAAGTTATAATGAATTGAGACTTCCACTGCTAAAGAAAGAGTTGGATCATACAAATGAATTAATGAAGGGGCACAAAGCCGATTGTGTGAAATATGGTTGCTCCATTATGTCAGATAGGTGGACGGATCGAAAGGGAAGAACAATGATTAACTTTTTAGCAACTTGTTCTTTAGGGACAATGTTTGTGGAATCCATAGATGCATCCTCTTATGTCAAATCGGAAGAGAGGATGTTTGAGTTACTCAACAAGTTTATTGAAAGAATTGGTGTGAAGAATGTTGTTTAAGTTATAACGGATAATGGAAGTAATTTTAAATTAGGCGGTGAGTTCTACTTTTAAATATCTATTTATAAAATTTTACATTGATAATTGCTCAATTTTGTTGAAATTTGGAACTAATTAAATTCATATTTTTATTTTTTAATATCTAGGTGAGTTGCTAATGGCAAAAGGAAATTTTTTATATTGGACTCCTTATGTGGCTCATTGCATTGACCTTATTCTTAAGAATATTGAAAAAATAAATAAGGTGGGAAAAGCAATTTAAAAAGGACTCTCTTTCGGAATTTATTTATAACCATAGTGGTGTATTGAGTATGATAAGGATGTTCAATGGAAACAAGGAATTGGTGAGATTTGGAGTTACACGTTTTGCGACTAGTTTCCTATGTTTGCAAAGTTTGCACAAGTCAAAAAATTCTCTACGTATTATGTTCACTTTCGTACAGTGGGTTAGAAGCAAGTGGGCAAAAGAAATGAAAGGAAAGAAAGCTTGTGATACGGTTTTAAATGCACACTTTTGGAATAGCGTCTCTTATATTTTTAGAGTGATGGACCCTTTTGTTTGTGTTCTTCGATTAGTCGATGGTGAGAAAAAACCAGCTATGGGGTACATATATTAAGCAATGGATGGAGCTAAAGAAGCCATTGAAAAATCTTTTAAAGCAGATGAAGAGAAGTACAAAGATATTTTTACCATAATTGATAGAATATGGGAATGTCAACTTCATCTTCTATTGCATGCGGCGGGCCATTTTCTCAATCTGCAATTCTTCTACAAAAATCCTTCCATTGATCATGATGAACAAGTAACGTGCGGATTGTACAAATGTGTCGAGAGACTTCTTTACGAAGAGAAGCAAGAGAAGGTGATGGATGAATTGACTTTACATTAGAAAGCGGAAGGACAATTTGGTATTAACTTGGCAATTAAATCAAAAGACACAAAATCCTCTGGTAAGCGTTAGTTTGTATTTACATTTTACACATCATAATTCATAAATCACATTAGTAATTTTTTGGATAAGTGATACTGATTAGTTTATACTTTTTTCCTTAGCCGAATGGTGGAGCTTATATGAAAATTCAACCCCTGTGCTTCAAAAGTTTGCTATAAAAAAATTAAGTTTGACTTGTAGTGCATCCGGTTGCGAGAGAAATTGAAGCATTTTTTAGCATGTAAGTTTTTTGCATTACACTCCGTACTAATTCTACTTGTTCGTATCTTTAAGTTTTAAACATATTGCTTTGTATTTTTTTAATTAGATCCATAGCAAAAAGTGTAATAGACTTGAGCATAAAAGACTACAAAAGCTAGTGTTTATCAAGTACAATCAAAATTTGAAGAACCGCTTTAGACGAAGGGATTTGATTGATCCAATTACTTCAAAAGTATTGATGCTTCAAATGAGTGGATGACCGGCCAAGTGGAAGGAGATAATTCGGATGTTGGGGTTGAGGATGAGTTGATTTTCGAATGAGATACACTGACATGGGAAGATGTGACATGCGCTTCCAGAGCAGGAGAAAGGTTGCACATAACTAGGCAACATGTCATTGCCAAATCAAAAGGAAAAGAAAAGGCTTCAACTTCTATTATGCGACCTAGTTATGTTGAAAATGAAGAAGAAGCTGCTATTGATGATAATTCGAATGATGAGAATTTGAATATGATTCGAATGAGGAAGAAAACTACGGCTTAGAGTTGGAGGATTGTTCGAAGGATGATGATGATAGTGGGGATATGTGATTAGTAGAAGTTGAAGAGTTGAACTTGAATTTCTTTATCATTTCTAGCCTTTTGCTATTGTTGTTGTAACTTATAACTTCTATATTTTTTGTGTTGAAATTTGAATTTTTGATAGTATTAGTTTCGAATTACCATTTGTGACTTCGTATATATTAATCTATGATTTTTTTATTTGCACAAATCAACGCAAATTTATCATTTTAGTAGTATTTTATATTGCAATTTTTTTCCACCAAAAAAGCCCACACTTGTATAAAAGTCGCACAAAAAAGCCTAAGTCTCAAGCCTTGCGCCTGTTTGCGCCTTAACTATTATGACTAACCAGAAAAGAATTTTCTACATTTAACCTCGATCTGCAATCAAGTTCATCTTTTTATGCATCATGATGACAAAATACATCGTCGTAACAGAATTTTGAACAAGGACATGTAAGAAAAAGAAACACGATAAAATAGCAAGCTTGATCGACGTTTATCGAAATGTTAAATACCACTGAAATATCTCAGACCACAAAAGGGGGATTCCAAAGGATAAAAAATGAAAAGCCAGGCTATCTTTATCATCAATTGTGATGAGTGTAAGATTATTAATATAATATGCGCTTACAGCCCAAATGGTAAATGCTAAAAAAATGATTCATTCAAAGAATACACCAAATGAATACATAATCAGGCCACCACCTAAATTAAAAATAAAAATAGGTATTAGATACTGTAGCTATAAACAAATGCCCCTTTACAGTCCATGGTTAAAAACAAGAATATAAAAAGAAAATGTCAGTATGTGATCCGTATAGTCTGACGCATACCATTAGATAAATATGATAAGAAAAAAAGATGCTATTAAAAACATTATGAAACACAAGAATATGATTTACCTCAAAACTTAGAATTACTTAATAAGTGTACGATTTCTAAAGTTCAGCCTAAGGTTATTTACCAACTATGTACTTTTGAAAAACTTGGGCCAAAATAAGTGGTAAAAACCACGGAAGAATCTATTCTCTTAGTAATGAAGAAATGATTGTAAAATTATTGAATGAAAAGGACATACGTCCTTTTAGAGAATCTCGTCAATTTATACATATTGGACTTGTGCAAATTGCCTTTAAACCTTTAACGTTGGAAGATTTACCGTAAAGCTTTATAACAGCTCTAAGAGATGGTATAAATTTAGATTGAAAAAAAATATCATTAATGGGCGCACACGGTCCGGTTTATTTTGATGTTTATCCTAATTTACAATTATATTTATCTAATGCTAATATGCTCGATGTTATTACATTAAATGTAAAAACACATGGTTATAATTATGCATTAGGATCAGAAGTTATATGTATTTGCTATAGAATCTACCATAAATCACTTCATATGTCAAATCAATAGTGTAGAGGTCGATAAGCCTTTAAATGAAACAATTTTAATAGGTAGATCTAATATTACACCAAGATGATCCATCAAACGGGAAGAAATTCCTCTTCCAGACAGTTGGTTGTTTGAGATGGTTGTTCCTCCACAGCCTAGAATAAATAATAATATTGCTAACATTATACAAACTCCGTAAGGATGATGATGATGATGATGATGATAGGGTTGGTAGTAATCAAGGATACTTGAAAATATGATGCATATAAAGAACCACACCTCAAATAAGCTCTAACCTTTTCAGGTACTGCAATGATTCAAAAAATGAACATCTCTTGCCTCTCAGAAAACTACGGCAAAATTTAGCCATACAGAAATTAAATGTTTTCTGGTCATTTATCACATATGACATAGCATCAAACACGCAAGCATACACAATTCAAACGAAGAAAACTACGAGTAACTAATCGATACTACTCTGAAGCAACTCAAACAGATCCAGAAGAGAGAGAAAAATTGTACATCGAGAAGAGAAACGAGCTCTTTGACGTCGGACGGCGGGGGAAAAAGTTTTTTTCCGAGCTCCACGAGCTTCTTCTGTATAAGGGCATCCGTAACCATGGTTAGGTTTCAGATTTATGGCATGAAACCCTAGAAATCAACTATGGATTTTTAGGTGAAAAGGGATGTGTTTATTTTAGAAAATGGGAAAACAGGGGTTTGATTCAGTTAATAGGTTGCGTCTTTTGTAATACTGAATTTTGGGTGGCTAAATGCAAATTGATTTTGGGTGGGACCCGACAGAGTCATTGTTTTAGCAGAAGTTAACCAATCAATATCATTTTCAAAACCGGTTTTTATGTTGTTTTGTTTACTCGACATCGTGTGATAAGTTCAATTACAAGATTCAAAACATTTATACAAAGGAAGCTATATAACGCAAATGAACTATTAATCTCTAAAATGAATAAATTATCTTCTACCTCTTTTTCTAATGCTTTCTGCTCTTATTTACTTATAACATATTTTTATTTGCTTATAACACGTTATCAGCACGATCTTAAAATGGTAAGCAGTGTTTCAGATCTAATTATATTGATCTTATCTTTTAGATCCGATTCTATTAATTATATCTTTTTTAGATCTCATTCTATCATAGATCTAATTTTTTAGATTTATATATATATATATTAATCTTATCTTTTTATATCTCACGCGGATCTAAATTTTTAGATCTTATTCCATTGTACATGTAATTTTTTTGTCATTGTCTTTCAGATGTCATTCTATTACAGAACTGCTTTTTTCCTCCTTATTTTTCTGATCTCGTTATACCGTAGATCTCAAAATCATATTCAAAATTATATATCTTTGAAATATGTACATGGTTTAAAAATAAAATGTTGAATGTAATGATTTTTGAATTTGGGTTTGAATTGATTCAATACTTGCTTATTTTTGTATGCTTTTGAGTTCATTTATTTCGGAAAGCAGGCTTTGTATTTGACAAATTTTGTTCTTGTTTATTCAAATAAATTTATTGAATTTGATATGGTTTCGGTTTTTGATATGAATTTAATAATCTAATCATGTTTGGTAAATGTAGTTTTCGTTTTGAAAACTTTTTGATTTGGATTTTGGTTTGAATGAAACTTTGGAAACGATTTTGATATATGATCTATATTTTCAAAGGAAATATTTTATTGTTTCTTAGAGAAACATATACAAGGATTATACGTATCTAGAAGATCGTATTAAGTTTAGATCTAATATTGATCTTGATTTAGCACAGCTAAAGTGAAAGGAAACATTAATGAAAGCATACACAGCAAGCTTAATTTCTATCATTTTGAATAAAATTTGAGAGCATGTAGTTTCTATAAAGCTAAAAGCTTGAGTTTTCATGAATGATTAATTTCAAGTTTCTCCGTAATGAAGAGCTGGCAGCTCCAAAAAAAAATTAGAAAATTAAATCATTAGAAGGAAATGTGTGTGTGTGAGGGAGATCTATTGTTCATATATATATATATATATATATATATATATATATGTATGTATGTATGTATGTATGTATGTATGTATGTATATATATGTATGTATGTATGTATGTGTGTGTGTGTATATATATATATATATATATATATATATACATGATTAAATGATGCTTATAAGGCTATCATTTTCTTAGTCAAAATACATTAGTATGATTTCCTTATAGCCATATATAATATGACATTCATCGAAGATCTATTATGATCGCAAATGCATGCGATTTGATTGTTTATAAGTCTGGTATTACTGTTCATGTAAGATCAGAATAAAACTCTAACAGAGTTGATTAAATTAAACCAAATAATCAGATAATATCCAAGAAAATCACCAAATATAACAAATTTGGATAAAAGATATGAAATAAAATTGTGATGAAAGTCATGCTGATGTTGAAGGTAGGCATCAGTGACATCATCAAAGTTACATAAAATAATTATTAATCTAATAGCTCAATTGACCTGAAGAGCAATGAGCAACATGATTTCCAACTCCAATCATTAATTTTGATTGAATTGAAATCCAATAGATTTATATATGTGAAATGGTTTGTTGACAAAACGTTCTACTAGAAGCAGTCAACAAATGAATTTTAAATAAAAAATCAATGAGAGCAAAAGAAATAATGTTTTATGCTTGTTTAAATCTCTAGAAGAGAATTTTCTTATTTTTCCTAAAGATGAGCAAAGCTTTCATTGAATTTGAAATCTCCAGAAGAGTTAAAAGGGATTTATTTCCATGATTATTTACTCTCTGTATTATTATTACACATTGCTAACATTAATTAGTAAGAGCATTGAATTGGTTTTTTTTTACTAAGTAGTAAATACCATGGAAGATTATTTTGTTTATGTGCATTTAACATTGATTACACTAAATGAATAAAATGTTATGCTTATTTTGCTATCATCCAAATCAAGGAAAAATCGCTTGAAAATTTAATTATTTGTATTTGTCATCTTTTGGACCAAGATGAAAGGTGGAACTTTAACTGAATTAGTTGAACTATGATTTATGTACATTCTAGCGCCATAAGGAGTATTGTATTTTCCAGTAATACCAACATTTCACAGATTTAGATACACATTGCGTTTGACTCTTCTCAGTTGTGCATCTTTGTTAAATTATTGGATTTTCTCAACTTGTGCATTTTTTTTGTTAGAATCTTGAAACATTCTATTCCAGAAGTCCTATCTTGTTGTTGCATGATATTTTCTCATAGGGAATTTATTTCTTAATACCCATATATATTATGTCAGAAACATTATTCTACCACCGCTATACATAACTTTATCAAAATTATTGCAAAGTAGAGCAACATCTTATATAAGCAAATTGATGGGAATATTGGCATATACATATATACATATACATACATACATACATACATACATACATACATACACACATATATATATATATATTCTTCAGTAAAGGCACTTCAATGTTTTATATCCATTATGCACAGTATATATCAATATATCAAGCGTATCTGATGTACATAATGATTCGTGGCCATTAGTGTAACTACAACACAACGTTCAATTGGTTGTTTTTTTTAACTGTAATATTGCATCTAAAGTCTATATAGTTGCAAGAAATTTAGGAACCTAAGTTTCTAAAACTTGAAGTTTCAGAAACGGAAAAACTAGAAGTTTTATTTATTTATTTATATTTGCAAGTTGATAACCTTAACTTGGTGATAAGTTAATATCACGTGATTTATTGTGAGCAAAGGTCAAGTTCGAAAGAGATTAGAATGATGTGATTTACGAAAAAAACAAAAAAAAAACAAAGGCAAGTTTTCGATCTGTTGAGAACTAGAAGTTCCAATAACAATAGTTATACTAAAAGATAACTTTATATTCTAAGAATATATTACGTACATATAAAAAAAATTGTTAATAAAGCTAATTGTAATATCATGTGTTAAAAAATAATTGTGTAAATTTAAGTTTTTTTTCCCTCTCAGTATTATAATAGCTATTATATATGTATCATGTTCCATTTCATGCATACGAAGTGTAAATACTAATATGCTCTAGCGTATGTAAAGTAAAACCAAAAGTTTAAAACATTATAATACTAAAGTAGATGACGATTCAAAGGACGTTGTTCTTTAGCATATTTGAATAATATATATATATATATATATATATATATCTTATATTATAAAGCAAAACCCTTGGTCAAAGGGTCAAAGTGAAGCCTTTTTGTGTTTTTAAGTTTTTCGTCCCAACAGCAAGGGAGGATATTTATGTCATTAGCCTTCTCACATTTGAGCTACTTCCCCATTTTTTCCACTATCCTCTTATTTGCATTCCCCAGTGGCTTCTGATGCGTTGATTAAGGAATTCGATCTGTCTGCTAGCTTCACGTTTTCAACCTTCTATCCACATTTGTCTCCAGATTTCAACTTCTCAAACCCAGTTATTCCTCACCTCCTCTTTCCAATTTGACAGATTGGAAAATACATTAAAAGACAGGTTCCACGCGAAAGTTGGCTTCTTTTCTGTTTTCTTTTAATAACTTCCGTATGGAACTCTATGCCCGATTGAGTTGAAGCATGATAGCGAAGGGTTTAGGTATGGCGTCTTTTTTATTTTCTCTAAAATAGACTGAATATGTGCATTTTCTCTAAAATAGATTTTTGATCTGAAAGTTCATGATGTTATTACTTTACCTTTTCTTATTTTTATGATATATTGATGCAGAAAGCATGGATTTTTGTTTGTTTACAAGGGTTAAACTATGGCAGTAGCGGGTTTTGTAAGTGTTATTCTATACATTTTTTTAATCAGAAATTCATGTCTTTTTTGCTCAAATGCATATTTTTGGTTTGACTTCATGATTGCATTACCCTACATTCTCTTATAATTCTATGATTTTGTGTTTAGATTTAAGAAATTTGTTATTTAATTTTGTCCACTATACATGCAAGTTGTACATATCTACTATGATGTGTTTAATTTGATTATGTCCATTTGACCGCTGGAGGAAATTAATCAGGTTATGGTATCAACTGCGTAGGTTTAATTCTATTTGTTAAATCCAGTAATTAGATTATGAGATGATTATCTTAAAAGTAATTTCAAAAAATGAAAGATGCATAAAACACATAATATCATGTTTAGATTGCCCTTGCTTTTAATTTTGGTGTGTTTACTCTTCAAAATTTGCAGCTCATCGTATCATTCAAATCATTTCCACGTCATAGACTACAAAAATGGACTGGACTGTACATTGCTTAGCAAAACTTGGTCGTAATTGCATTGGCTGGCTGAGATTGGTAGACTAAAGCAAGCATGGCCCGACTGTAACTATTCTCTTTAGCAAAGTGGATGAAACTGGAGGGAAAGAGCTGCGACTGTTTTTTTGTAATATTGTTAGTATTATTCTGTTATTTGTGTTAACTGATTTTTATATTTTACTTAAAGCACATTTGCAGTTATATTAATATTTGTTATTTATATGACTAAAATTTTCAACTAATTGTTGTATACATAGGTAACCTATTTCCAAGGTTTTTCCATGAACCCATGTTAAAAAATTCACATATATTTGAATAATGATCATAAAAAGATACCAAAATATTGCATTTACTTCAGAAATTATGGAGGGAATATGAATCACTACATGCCAAAAGTAAGGGGTTAAGCTTTGAATGAGTAAGTACCACATTATTGATCTTCGTTTATCTTCTGTACCTAATAAAGAATTCATTAAGACCGCCACTTCCATCATTGATTGATTTGAAGACATATTAGTTTTTCTTATATTTTTAAGGAGAGTGGTAACAAATGTATAGATCACAACTACAATTTGGAGGCATAAGATTATGATTTAGATATCAAATGAAGATCACAACTTATTTTTTGTAAGGAGAAGACACTAATTGTAGATACGATGAGGTTGGCTTTTATATACTAAAGTTATGTTACTATTTGGTTAAGCCCAATCTATTGTTAGTAATGAAGATCTATTTGTAATGAATAATTAATGCAATGATATGCCCAATTAAGCTGTTACTGTTTTTCGATAATTAATGTCATGCTTCATTATTTCCAGTGAGCTGTATACTATGAAATGATGGATGATTAATGTATCAGATTTACCAGACATTTGCTGAAGCATATACCAATGGACAAGAGAAATCACTCATGGATGATAATTGCATTTTAGGAATCTTGCAAGGAAAACGGAAAAAGTTGTTCATCACTGCCAGCAACAATTTCCCTAAACAATAGAAGAATTGAAACTCCCACAACCATGAATCAATAGGCCCAACGCAGAGGATGCGATGTTGTGTACAAAAGTACAAAGGGCAGAGGTAGTGATTAAGGTTGCTTGCATATTGGATAAAGACAAATCGAGCTGCAATCTCACATCGGAGCCAAGCTTATCAATGGAATGCACATGCATAGGAGCATTGATACTAGATATTAGTTCATGGTCATTCTTATCTAAGGGTACAATGTGAAAAAATATTATCCAAATTGATGAATGGTGGTTGAGGGTTCTTTCTTAATGAATGAAAATCCATCAAACTAAAATATCACATTAGAACCTGACTTGGCAGTGATGAGTACAGGTAAAGGTGCTTTGATTTTATCATTTACGTTTGTATAAAGTTTTCAGATAATATGACCTTTCATTTGATATATCCTTACACATTTGTGATGTTTAAGTAGATTAATAAAATTCAACTGATCTTTATGCAGTTTCTCTTTTATTCATTTTGACAATTTTAACAAATTTTAGGAATATTCCAATTTTCATAGCAGATTCTAAGAAGTATCCAGTTGAATGTAGCAATAAACAAAACCAGGTGTAAAATTAACCAGAAAGTTATTTCTGTTGAGCATGATGTAATGGAGGTGAATATTCAGGGTTCAATGAAGGTACTTAAAGATTCAATTTTACAAACAATTTAATAAGCCGTGATAAATTACAAGGGATAAAAGTAAACCATACTGAAATGCATGTATTAAGGGCATATAATGATTTTGCACCATATCATGCACGGCCACATGCATAAAAAAATATTTTTAAAAAATATTTATATAGAGGTGAAGTCCAGGCATGTTAAAGGAATTTAAAAATATGTTAGCAGCATGGAGGAGGAAACAACTATTGTTGAGCATGGTGTATCAGTATGAATATGCAGGACTTGATGAAAACACTGGCAATAGTATAATGAGACTTAAATATTTGCAATCGTCGGAGCTAGAGAACATTAAATCATTAAGGTTTGATGCTACTGCAAATTTGAGCAAAAGGGAAATTGTGGATATTCACGCAATTGTGAAGGCCAAAGTGATGGAAGATATTATTAATAAAGAAACAAATGATAATAGAGGAAATGATGAAATAGGGTGTGTTAATGTTGTTGGTTCATATAACGATGATAGAGTTTTATACAAGGACGGTATGGATTCAATGGGGGAAAAGATTGGTCCAGTTAAAAGGAATAGTGAAGATAATATGGAAACTGCATGGGAAGTATTGGCTTCAATGCAAATTATGAAGAAAGGGGGTCAGGTTTAGGGTTAAATGGAATGAATCGTGTTAATGAAATCCATTGTGACAAAGTGCATATGTGATACATACAAGTGAAAACTTGATTGGTGAAAGTAGCGTTAAATAAAGGCAAAGAAAAGGCCATTGAAACGACGATTTAGGGTTTTGGCTCTTATGTTAAGTGCATTTAGATCAGTAAGGAAGAGTACTCATATTCATAGAGCGTATATTGAAGGAAAAATATAATATGTTATGGATTTATGCAATGGTTTAATACATTTGTGTGCATCAAGTTTACGCATTTCAATGTTGGTTTACAGCAAGAGTAGTATTTCATACGTAATATAATGATTTATGCAATAACAAGTACAAATTGTTGTATTTAGTTAATTATAGTGAAAAGCAACAGGTTTGCATTCTTAAACCTATAATGCATTTTGAGCAACCAGGTAATATTTAGAATGGTTTAAGAGTTGAGCTATAATCTCATATTTTCTAAAAATTCTCTATATGTTAATATGGTGCTTTAATACATTTTAAAAAAGAGACGATGCAAGTTTTTTAAGTTCCAAATTACTAGGAATGCTAATTTCAATATTTATTACATTTTTCTATATATTGTAATAGTCGGTTACTTTCTTTACTTGTTTGATTATTTTCTAAAATAAATTAGTCTCATTCACATTTTGATAAACAATTGATTTGTGCACGTAAACGTATAAAAGAAATGCAACATTACATACAATTTGTAAAATAAATAAACCTTACAAACAGTCTTTTAATACCGATTCCTTCTACGCATGTGCATCGCACATGTCCAAGTACTCGTGTGTGTGTATGCAAAAAGTCTTAATTATATTTTGTATTTGTGTGGATTCATACATTTAAGTGAACAAAATTGAGCATAAAGTTCAAAGTTTGATAATGGAAATAAACAAGAGATTATACGACATATTGCGAATTTTATGAATTATCAAACCAGAGGCTTTAATAATTATTACGAAGAAAAGTTTGACTTCAATACTAAAGCAAGAACATCAACAAATTTTAAGATTTAGATCTTGAACTTCTTATCATGGATAGCCAAAGGTAACTAGAAGTTACAATATATTTTTTAACTAGAAGTTGTAACATATTAAATAACCTGAAATTATTATTATTATTATTTGAAGTGGCACTTAGATGCAACATGTCACTGGGATAACATAACACAAATCACATGTCAATATATGTTCGAATCATGATACACAAGTTTCGAACTTGTGACCTCTCTTAACAAAGCCAAATCACTTAACCGTTGGGACAATGGTGCTTGTCAACCTGAAGTCATATAAGTCAAACTTAATGCATATGTACTTTCAAACCAGATGTTTTGAAAACTAGCACTTAATCTTTAAGGATACACATTTACATCGAGTGATAAACAAAAATTAATAGTTTGGATTCGTGTATTTGTTTGTTTTGAAATCACTAACTCAAATGACAAAGAATGTACAAGTCTATAATATATATGTAATACGTGGACATACGTATATATCCATATATGTATATATTTAACTAACAACCCGATTGTTTGACTAAATCGATACGGGCTTATCATATATATTATGCATAGATATTATTCAGTGATTTAAAATTTAACCAATATAAATGTTGAATGACCTGAAGTCATGCATGTATACAAATGATCTACATAATAAGCAAATTCTTCCAATTGGTTAGATCGACGAATGAGAACAAACTCTAAAAATAAGCAGTATCACTAGAATGCATCTTACCAATTGATAAAAGAATTATTCTCCTATATTTAATATGTATGATGTATTTGCTAGTAGCAATATAATAATGGATCAAAATGAGAATCCAAAGATGATAATTATTCAATGTTCGTCAACATTGACGGGGAGGATAAAAGAGATATAATTTCATTTTGATTATCAAGATTAAATATTGGTTGCAAAATATTAAGTAACTTGAATAAATTATCGATAATATTCATAGTATACTTGCTCCAAGGTAAATTAAAATACCAAAAGGACCAAAAGGTTATAAATTCACATTTGAATCGTGGTAGAGAAGTTAGTTCGAAATATTTTTGAAGTAATAAAAATGCCAAATAAAGGAGATGAGTGTTTTTGAAGAAATACATAAGGGAGCTCTTGAAGAAACCCATGACATTATTGTCAAATAAATCTAGAAGTGGTTTAGGTACCTAAAACATGATAAATAAAAATATCTCAACAAATCATATCTAAAACTACAAGAAATAATCATCATGATAAATTTATAAACAGTAAAGCATTTAAATCTTGAATTAGTGGAAAACATTATTGGCCATCATGAATCCTTTCCTAATTGAGAAACGTGGACCCATAGTCCACAAAGCAATGAAAGTGTTTGAAACACTTAAAACTCCGAAGGTATAACTATTGTTTAAATCATACTCAATGATGAATGTATATGAATTCTTTAAGAATATAAATGAATTTGATGGTTACGAAGAATGTAAATAATAAGGAGCGTAGATTACAACTTCTTTTAAGTATTGTTGTAATGAAGATCTTGATATAATTCATGATGAGTATATTATTTCCTATTTTAAAGTATTGTCGTGATGCAACTCTTAATATCCATCAAAGATGTAGTTGCAATATGCAAAACTGATTTGATGCACAAAAATGAGAGGACATGAGTTGTTTTTCATAAAAGTAGCATACAAAATGCATAAAACGCAAATCATATTTGGAAGAACAATCTTGGAAAATTCGATTGTATCAAATGAAAATATTTATAAATGATGGGCATATATAGTTGAGAAAGCATAATTACTGTCTTCGGCCTTTAATTTTCTTAATGTTTGTCTAAGCTATGTTACAAAAGTATTTGTTGCTGAATTGAATCATCATGGCATATATTCAAACTTCAAGGAAAAAAATATAAATCAAGGGAAACATACATAAATATATCATAATATACACTTTTTCCTTCACTAAGATTTTTCCTAATAGGTTTTTCTTAGTAAGGTTTTTACAAGACATTACATTGATCCAGAAGTATCGAACTCTCTTTGATGTAATAAATTATTGAAATATGTCATTCTAATTACACTCTTTTTCCTTCTTTAGATTTTTCTCATAGGGGTTTTTCTCAGTAAAATTTTAACGATTCATTATCATGATCCAGAAGTATCAAACTTTGTTTGATAGAAACGAGATATTAAAATATGTCATTGCACTCTTTTTCCTTCATTAAGATTTTTTCCATTAGGTTTTTTTAGTAAGGTTTTAATGAGGCATTGTTTTGATCTTGAGTATCAAACTCTTTTGAAAGAATATTATTTTTAATAATATTTTACAAGTTGCACTCTTTTCCTCGTTTAGTGTTTTTCCCATTGAGTTTTTCTAACAGAGTTTTTTAATGAAGCAACAGACAATATCTATATCGACTGAATGGATATATGCAAGCAAGATAATAATGAGGGGGAGCAATCATCATACACGTTTCAAAAGGGACAATTTCAAGTTGTCAAAGCATTCAAGATTTAAGACACATATTAAAAGGAGAGTATTACAATATATGTAAATCATAAAGTAAATATGCTTTTATATTGTTTTGTTTAGTCCCACATCATGGGATAAGTTCAATCCCAAGATCCAAAGCCTTTATATAAAAGAGGCTATGTAATGTAAATGAATTAGTAATCTCTAAAATGAATAAAACATCTTATGTCTCTTTTTCTAATGGCTTCTGCTCTAATTTCTTGATAACACATTCTTATTTGTTTACAATAATCTGGACAATTTATCTAGTTATAATTGTTACACTTCCTAATGATATTGTTTTACAGTTAAATAACAATATTTAATGGTTTGTACAAAAAAAGGGTGTTCATTTTATAGTGAAATCAGTGTTAGATTTATTGTTTTAACTAATTCTCTCTATTTCCAGCAAAAAAATATAAAGAATGAAAATTTTCAAACATGATTTTGAACGAAGGTTACGAGTTTTAAAATTTAGTCCAAATGACAATTGATGCTATATTAATAAATATATATAGCATTCAGTTAGAACAAATGTTACCTGAAATTAGAATTATATACGTGTAATTGATTTGGCATTCTGTTTATCTAATGTTATTTTAAGATAACATTATGTTTTATCTGATGTTATATTATCACAACATTCAGTGTCCTTCGGACTGAATTTTAAAACTTGTGTTCTTCAAACTAAAATCTATCTTAGGTATTTTTCTTTAAACTAATTCCCTCTATTTACAAAATTCTGCTAAGTTTTATCATAGTATTTTTATCCAAGTCCGCATTTTTAACTTAATCGAGTGGCCTAAAACGTGAACTTGTAAAATAAATCCAATTAACTAGTAATTAATATTTCTTATAAGTCATAAAAACAACAATTCAATGTATTGTATACGACACTTATGTTGATAAAAATTGAAAAACCAAGTTCATCTTTAGTTCTCTTGCCTTGTTCTACATTCAAGTTTTCATTATTTATTTATTTGTAAAATTAATACCTTATCACGAAAAAAACATGCGTATAGTTTCTTTTTAAAGTTGTTATTTAATTACAAATAAACATATACATGATTTTTTCTCTCTAAAATTTGTATCGGTACAAATATATGCAACGCTTTTTCCTTTTTAAAATTGGTAAATCAAGCGACTTCTTTATCATTTATAAATTTATCTTGTTAAGAATGGCATTAACTTGATTATTAGTGATGAATGTTGTACTTTATAATTTTGAAAAAATAACGAATCTATTCTATTGTATAAGAAATTGAATAGCTGACCATTAGTATTCTACTCTCCCATCCACTCTCAATCAGTATACTTAATTCTCCTTGATCTTAGCATCAATTATTCAATTTAACCCTCTATATGTTCTCTTTTTTCTCTTTTCATTGAATAATTAACCATTTGTATTTTGCTCTCTTGTTCACTCTCAGTCAATATACTCAATTCTCCTTAGTCTTAGCATCAAATTTTTAATTTAACCCTCTATGTATTCTCATTTTTTTCTTTTCGCTATGAAGATATTAATTTATAACTCTTGGAATTCCCATGATACACCTCAAAATGTTACAAAACCAATTGTGTAGTATTCATTCTCGGCTCATATAACGATTCATTTTCTTAATTCAAGTGATTATTTAGCATTCATTTACTTTTTTTCTTCGTGTTTCTTATTTTATTTCTATATTCTTCTCCTTCATTGACTAATTATTATGCATACATTTTTTTTCTCCATGCTCCTTATTTCATATCCATATATTATCATGCTTATTTCTTCTTCTATTTTTCTTAAATTCAAACTTAAAATCATTTATTTCATATCACTCATCAAATTCAAGTCATTTCAAGACTCAAATTACTTATTCTCTTAATACTTAATGTTTCAACATTAAGCAATGAAGTGGATGAGAACATCTCAAGGTGAGATTCAACTATTAAATTTATTTATTTTGGATTTTATTTAACTTTTTGATTGTCGCTCTTAAATTCTTATTTAATAACGATGAAAATATATTTATGAATCCAAGAATTTCTGTTTTTCGAATTTGTATATTTTGTTATGCTTCCTTTCTCTTTAAGAGTAAGTAGGTTAATATATATTCATAAAAATAAATGTGACGCCCCACCTCTATACCCACGCTAGCCAAGAACACTACGGTGTAGTGTTGTCAACTAGCACGGAGATTAAGGCTGGTGAGGAGCGACCATCCATGTGATTGCTTATCACACGGTGGCTATAAATAATCTTCGGAAACAAACATAGAAATAAGCATAACACAAATCAGTCACAGACATCCATATCACAGAGGCGGAAGAAGATATGAATATATAACTAACACATGAAAGTATACATCAGAGTAGTGGTCAAAAAGATCCACAATAATACAAAAGAATAGCAACACGTGCTATACAAAAGAATACAACCATGAGTCTATGTCTCAAGTGTATACAACAAAAACTTCTAATCTAAATAGTTAGCCAAAAGTCAGAGTAGCAAATCCCGGGAAGAAGTCAAGCAGAAGCACCTGTAACATCTCGGTCTGACCCGAGTATTATTTAAGAAAATAATAAACGGATCAGTCTAGCTATAAATATCAGATGACATGGTATAAAATAAAAGATATGGCATAAACATAAAATATCCATACTGACATACTACTATAAGTATGCAAATGATGATCAATAGAAGATCAATCAATAAGAGATAAATCGATATCACAAGAATCTTCTCAAAGATCCAAAGAGGGCATCATACCCTAAACTTGTACTCATAACAAGTCAATGACATAAATTCCAGAAATCAACACAAGAAATCCAGAAATCACTGAAAAAGGGAAAGAGGCCTATCACATGACGGTCCGAAGACCATGGGGAGCAACCCCATATGGGTGAGTCGGAATCACCCAGATGAGGTCTAGGCTAACCAAAAAGCAAAAAGGTATGTGTGAGTGGAATCACACAAATGGTGTCTAGCCTAACCTCGCAACAAAAAGGTATGTGTGAGTGGAATCACACAAATGGTGTCTAGACTAACCTTGCGGACAAAGAGATATGTGTGAGTTGGAATCTCACCAATGAGGTCTAGTCTAACCTTGCAAACAAAGAGACATCGCACAATTGCTAGTCTAAATCATAAAATGATCGTCATGATCAACGAGAAGTGTCAATTACACTAAGTTAGTAAATATAAAAGTTTAGTTTCATGTCCCATAACCACTAGCTTAACTTAAATATTTACGAACAAACTGTAAATCTTCACTAATAAAATTGTCAATGGAGGTTCAATCGAACAAGTCCTAGAATTAACCGACGAAGCAAACGCAAGCATTTCATACCACTTGTTTTACTAAGCCGTTTAATTAGATTTCTCATCCGAGTGAGGTAAAGGTTTGTATATACTAATAGATTGGAAAACGGGTTAAGAAAAGAGTTTTGTTATTAAAAATAGAGTTGAAATCCTTTTATTGAAAGAGTTTTGATATTTACTATTAGTTTTGAAACCTTTCTATTTTAAAGTGACAAATCACAGAAGCGATTGTAGAAACAATCAATCACAAAGATCACATTCGAAGATGTGATAAAAATCCAAGGAAATCAGCTCAACAAGTTCTGTTGAATGTTTTTCAGATAAGATTCCCTACGGAGGGGGGGTCCGGAGGGGTGGCAACCCCCCAAGGTGGGGGTGCGGAGGCAACGCCCCTGCTACGGGGTTCGACCTGCCCGGTCAGGTCGCGGGGGTCCAGAGGGCAGCGGCCCGTCCAAAACGGTACGACCTAATGAAGACAAGCGGCCTACGACCTAAAACAAAAATGAGGTCTAACGACCTAAGGGGGTGCGCGACCTAAGAAGGTACGCGAGCTAAGGATGAGCGACCTAACAAGGTTCGCGACCTAACAAAAACAAGGTCACGTGACCTAACAGGAAACAAGGTCAAGCGACCTAAGGGGTTACGCGACCTAACGTAACACGGGTCAAACGACCTAAGGCATCACAGGTCGAACGACCTAACTGCTTAAGGGACAGGCGACCTAAAGAGGTTTGTGACCTAATGGGGTTCACGACCTAAAGGTATTCGCGACTTAACGGGTTATAGGTGTAACGACCTAACGACATAAAGGCCTAACGACCTAAAGGTGATGGGGTTACGCGACTTAGGGACAGAAGTAGGACCGAGCGACCTACGACCTAGGAGACTCACGACCTACGACCTAAGGCCCGCGCGACCTAGTGAAATAGCAGAGGCAATATTAGGTCGGAGACGACCTGCGACTTAAGGCCAACGCGACCTAAAGTTTTAACACGCGAGCGACCTAACGTTATAAAGGCCAAACGACCTAAGGCTTAACTCGCGAACGACCTTCGGCTTAAGGCTTAACTCGTGAGCGACCTACGACCTAACGTTCAGGCGACTTTTCCACGCGCGCAAGCCACGAACCCGAGCGACCTAAGGGTCCAGAACGACCTAAGGCTGGAAATTCACCAAAAACACTAAAAAGTTGAGTTTTTCGCCAATCCAATCCAACCCAAATGCAAATGTGCATGTTAAAGTGATAGGGAACCATTCCCAACAGTCCAAGATAGTTATAAGCAAGAGTGTGAGATAAAAATCTCACCTTTGCACCAAAATTTATGAAGATGAAGCTTGAAAGCAAGGAGAAGCAATCCAAAGCTTGAATCCAATATCTTCTACTTGAATTTGGAATTGAATGTTGGATTAGCAATTAAATTTGAGCTTGGAATATTAATTTCCCCTTCCACTCACCATTAATGCTAAAGCTTGGTTGTTAGGAAATTTATGAAGAGTGAGGAGGAGAGAAGTGGGTTTGAGTTATAATGGCTAATCTAACCCAAAGCCCAAAGCGGGAAAAGTAAGCGAAATTCCACTAACTCCAAACCTATCAATGCTTATACTTAAAAAATTGTAAACGGCATTTCGAACTCAATGGAAGTGGTCTCGAGTCCTAATTTGACCATTTGCAAAAAGTAGCTTTTCGGACCAATATCCGATTAACGACAAAATATTTAAATAAAATATTTAAATATAAAATCGATAAATATGCGGGTTGTTACAATAAAAAACTTAAATGATAAGTTTGTAAGTCCAACCATTTATTCTTGGATTATGGCATGAATTTTATAAACAAATAATTTCATACTGAAATATATTATGGCTTAGCAATTGTATATCGTTCTATATCATATCCACAATCAGATTGTTGACTTTTTTTATTTATTTCATTGTATCAACTTTTAACTATGATCCATTTACGTGAAACAAAAAAATCATGTTATAAACTAATAAAAAATTATTCATCCGGTAACTTTTTATTTTTGTGAAACTAAGTGAATAAATTTTTATTAGTTGATTGTGTGGTTTTGTGAAATTTATTATTAGATTTGTTCATGGTTGTTTTTCTTATCATATCATGTACTCGTATACATCATTGGCCATGCTATTTCTTTCATGTTAACCACTTTTAACTATTATGCATTTATATTTGAACTATTGTTATAACTAAAAATAGATCTTGGTGGTGATAGATGTCTATAAATGCTAATTGCTCATAAGTTGTGTGTTATTTTAGTTTTTATATTCTTACTTTGTATTTTTGGTGTTTATCATATAAATTTTGATAATCATGTATACTAATTGTTATGATCTGTTATGAGATATATAAGTCGCTTATTCTTGTTATAACTCATCATAATTTAATTTATTTATTTCATAGTACATACATTTGCTCACTTTTATTGTAATAAATACATTTATTTCACAATAAATGCATCAATCTATCTATTCTAATTTAATCCAACTCAGGTTTCTTTCCTCTTCTTATCCCATTCAATATCAGAAAATTCTTGTTCCCTCAATTTCTCCATCTTCAATTTGTTCTCCCTCCTTTCGCAAATGTGTTTATTCCCCACCTCCGGCTTCACATAAAAAATTCAATTTTAAATTAGAAACAAATTAGAGATTCTTTCCAGATAGTTTATTTATTTATCCCATAATTTTTTAACATGATTATAATTTGACTAAATACATCGATAGTTCTTTACCTTTTATATTCACCTTAATTGTTTTTTATTTTATTTTCATTATGCAATGGTTGTATTCCTACATTTTGTTTTAGGAATAAAATTCTTATGGATAAATTATCCTAATGTTGCCAAAAGACCTTAGCTTACTTAATCAACAAGCTCGATCTAAAGGTTGGATATTTATTTTATTTTATGTCTTTTCTATTAATTAACATTTGAAATTATTTCTTCTATCCGAATTTTATAATTTTTTCTTTGATTCAAATTTTCTATCCTAAATTTTTATTTTTCTCTTATTTTTATTTTGATTAGTACCATTATGAATCTTGTTCTCTTCATTTATTTTATTGAATTTTATTAAATTTATCAATTCACAACCATCGTAGAAGCTTCTATTGATTTATACAATTTGTTATATGTAATATTGAGTTATTTCTTATTTCTCGTATTTTATGTCAGTCATATTTTTGTTATGACCTTAATAATATCTTTCTTTATAAGGTACTACCTTATGAAGGGAGTTAATACTTGGAGGTAATTTGTTCTCTCTTCTACATTTATTTACAGGGATTTATTGGTCTATTAATTCTATACATGGATACCGACTGAATCTTTAATGTTTTCCATAACCATGTAAATGTAAAGCTGTTCTTATTTCATTCTCAAACATATGTATATAAGAAAATCAATTTGAAAAAAGCATAATATTACTAAAAGAAATTTTATATAATAAATTCCATACTGTATTATGGGAAAAGTATAAATGTATAAGCAACAGTTATGTTCTGCTTCCAATACACAATTCTAAATTTTGGTAAAAGTTTAATGTTAAATATGAGTTTTAAAAACTTATTTACTTTAAATGTTTTATGTAGTTTTAGTCAATCTGAACTTTTTTTGTTGTAAATTTTGACATTGTTCTTCTTATTCAACGAGGCTTTTAATATTTCTCTATTGTATTATTTAATATATTATAATCTTTCATATGCAAAACAAACCAATGGTCATCATCAAAATCTTAGTGATCTTATGCAACAAAAAGATATTTTGAACTTTACGTAGTTTGGTAGTTTCCATAAATAGCTATAATTTAGAGATATGGTTATTCATAATGGTTATATATGAACTATCTCAAATAGGAGGAATTTCTGTCGTACAATAAATGAAAATAATTTATTTTATTTTATTTAGATTAATTTGAATCCAAGGTAATCTCAAAATTAAACTATAATCCAATGTAAGGAGAGAATCAATTACACATTCAGTCTTTTTAATGCTAATCAATTACAAGATTAACTGTAGTTAATTATTGTTTTTGTTCCCTTTTATCAGCAATATTTCATATATATAACAACCCTAGAAGCTTTTATAGTTTTTTGAACTCCATTGTAGGTAAAGTTGAACTAATTATTTTTTCTCACGTTTTATATCAAATTCCCTTTCAATATTTTTTATTAGTAAGATAAGGAATTTGGGTTCTTTCATTTATTTTGCATGGAGTTATTGATTTGTTAATACATATATACAAAAAATTCTTAATTTTTTCTATATAATCAAATAGCGGTTAAATTGATCTTTATTTCATTCTCACATATAAGTATATAAAAAAATCAAGTTGGTAGGAAAACGTTATCTTTGAAGTAAAATAATATTCAAATACATTATTTTTGGGAAAAGTTAAATATAAACAACACTTTTATTCTTCCTATAGTAGATAATTTTAAATTTTCGTTAAGAATTTAATTTTAAATACGTTTTTTAAAGATTAATTTATTTCTGAAATGCTTTATGAAAACTTAATTAATGTAAACTTCATCTTTTTAATCATTGCTTTTTAATCAATCTAGGCTTCTAATATTTTTCTACTATGTTATGTAATGGGCTATTATATATCAATAGGCAGCATACATTCATGGTTATCATCGAAGTCCTGGTGCTCTTATGCAATAATTGGATAATTATCTATGATCTTTTCATGAAATTTGGTTTTATGTTACATTACTTTGAATTTTTTAGAGTTTTAAACTGTTTATAGATAACTCAGAACTATAAATTAGAGATACTATTATTCAAAATGGTTCTAATAAAATATTTTAAGTACAAAGGTCATACCATACATAATTACCATGCAATAAATGAATGAAATTAATTGCTATTAATTTTTATCAATTTGGATTCAAAATATAAAGATTAATTCAAATTAATGAGAGAATTGGTTACATATCGCTTTTCTTTAATGCCAATTAACTATAGAATTAATATGCAGTCAATTAGTTCTTTTTATTTTATTACTTTTATGAACAACATTTTAGATGCATAACTCTATCATATTATGGAACATATAATATAAAGTGTTATGTAGATTTAACAAATGTAATATGAAATGTATGTAGATTTAAGAAATTTGTGTATTAAAGAGAAATAGTAACTTTGAAACTCATTAACGATTCATAACAAATAGTTTCCTTTTACTTTAACAAGGTTGGTAAAGAACTAAAATGATTGAGAATAAATATATTCATAGATAACTTTCTTAACAAACTTACCAATCTAATATTTAATTAATACTTATGCTTTTATGGAAATTGATATTTTTGACATATTTATTTATGCTTGAGAGGAAACATTATATATTAAATAAATTTCAAATAAATTTCTACTTTCTGTCTTTACATGCATAAAATAGTATTGGGTTACAAATATTATAAAATGTCTGTGTTAAATGTATAAACAATTTTGCTGTAAGTATTTGTAATGGCATATGATTACATGATATTCTAATAGTTCATTACACTGACTGTATTTTCTTATGCCACTTAATCCTATGATTATCTTCAATGTTATGTCGTCTATATATTTTATGCGTATCCACATGTAGTTTTACTTATGAAGATGTGTTATTTGTATTTGAATTATGCTAAATTTTGTATTATTTAATTATTATGGTGATATAATTATTTGAAATAAACGAAAAAGTTATTTGGTTATCCTAGAAATTAGATGTCCTTAAGTTTTAGATTATTGGCTAGTCACATTAATGATATCAATGGTGTAAGGATTGGTTACCAACTGTAAGATTAAATCAATTTGTTACTTACCCAGAGAATAGGGATTCTATGGCATACTCACCTAAGAGTGAATGAAAATGTTTGCTTTAAATAGATATTCAAAAATAGCCTTTACATATATTTCTCATGTTATATCATGTTATATGTATTAAAATATAACTTTTCATTCCGCTTAAATATTATTCTAATTCAGTTAGCATTGGATAGAGTGAGATGGTGTGCTATTTCAAATGTTAGAATATTGTTTATTCAAATTGACTTTGAAACGTTATTTTTCTTCTAGCATGATTTCTTTATGTCATATATGGAACACTATTATCGCATTAAATGCATACATATTTGGATTTATATTTTATATAAGATGAATTTTTTAAGCTTAAGCATTACTTAAATTAATAGGCATGCTCAGTGATGCAATGCTTAATAAATAAGGAATAATCAATATTTAACGTTAGTGTATTTTGTATATGTCCATTATTCTCTAAAAAGAGTTATTATATTTCGTGCGATTATAATTACTTAAGTGGATATTTTAACAAATGTGAACTAATGTGTTTAGAAAAAGTGCTAATATGAATAATTTCTATCCGTAAATATACATTTTCATTTTCATATTGCTATGAAACTCAAAAAATGTACGTTAAATAAGTTATGTTGTAAACACCATATGCTAGCATGGGTTCACACTAGTATTTTCAGTTAATGCATTTTATTAATAATGTTAAATTTTAGTTATGTATATTTGTAATGTACATTAATTAGTGGACCAAAATATAATATTTTGAAAAGGTTCTATTATAAATGATAGAATCAGGAATATGCCCTAGGGGCAATTTTGTAATTTATTATAATTTAGTTAACTCTGTAATCAATTCTTATTCGAGACAATGGTGTTTTTCTTTCTGCTATAATGTGATACCAATTATTAAATATTTAATTAAAATATATTTAACAGAAAATTCATAAATGATTTGTGATAGTAATTACAAATAGTTGTAGTCATGAGTATTGTACCATAATATAATAAACACATCGCTTTAATTTTTTTATTCAGGATGTATCAAGATTAGACATCGATATATCCATTGAGACTAAAGTATATAATGCTCTCTAAGTGTTGGGAAGTGTAATACTCACAACTGTTGGGACACGTTGGGGTTACATATTGATAATTATTGGATAACTGTGGACTCGATCGATAGTTTTCTCTTAATTAATATAATTAATGTCAAACAGAAAATATTGATGTGACTGATTTACATAGTTCTCTCGACTTGATAATATTGTCAATCTTCAATATGAAAGGTCCGCTTTGATTATAGTCAAATCATGACGCGATGTCCATCAAATGACTATAGTTGGTTGAATGAAAGTATTGAAGTGAAACAACATTCAAGAAAGGATTCGTCTCCTTAGTTATATGAGGCTAGTATCACGGTCAACTCAAAGTCAAAATATCAGGTTAGAGTAGTTTGATTAATAATAATTGTTATTATTGTACCAACGTTTTTTATTTGGACAATAGAGTTGAATACAGACGATATTGGCATTTCGACCATTATCGAATTATGTAAGTCAAAAGTGATATAGTTTTAATGAAAAATATTGGCGTAAATAGCAGTCATAATCGGGCAATGCTTAAGAAAGTAAAATTGGATTTTACTAAAACCAAGTAAGTGATAAATTTGGCCAAAATGTCACACCACCTGCTAAATGACATGTGAACGTTAATATTCGAATAGTTCGATATTAATCGCAAACCAAACTTACATCTAAAGAGTCACATAATCGAAACCTTGTATAATGTTTTGACAACCTGATTTAATTAAATTGTAATTGTTGTAAATTAATTAATATTTATGAAATATTTGTTATAAATTTTTATTTAATGTGTTGAATAATATTAAACAATGTGTTATGTACTGATCAATATTCGATATCAGTATGCATTTAATTGGATTTAAATTATGAAAAAATTTGTTCGGTCATGGGCTAGGTTCAAGGCCCATATAGGGCATGATAATTTCGGCTAAGAAGTGGCTAAAAATCAGGCTGGCCAAGAATGGTAAAGAGAGAAAGAAGGATGGTGATCCACTTTTTGCTCCATTGTCTCCTTTATGTAATACCATTTGATCCTTATATCTACATATTTTTCCCACTTCTTTGTGCTGAAAATTTCAAATAGAACCTCCATTTCACGTACCGAAAAATTCCATGTTCAAATACATATCAAAACGCTTCAATCTGATTGGCAGTAGTAGACAATTTAGAGCTAGCATCTTTCAAATTGTGAATCTGATTCAAGGAGTACTCAACTTTGTCTCAACGTGTTTTTAGTAGGCTTTGGGAAGAGTAATTCTTTGGTTCACTTTCATTTATTAATGTTTGCTTAATTGTTATATCATATGATGCTTAGTAGAAATACTATAAATTTGTTTATTAGTATGCTGTCAAATATTTGATGTTTGAAAATATATTATTGCATTTATAAAAATTTGTTATCATTTGAATGCATACGGGCATTGAATTCTCGGCCTAATTTAAAAATTATAATTAAAAATTATTTAAATATGATTTTGTTGAATAATAAATCATTTTCTAAAGAATAAAATTATATGATAAATGTTTTAAAATTTATAAAATCTCATTTTTATACAAGTATAAATCGACGGCAATATTTTATTTATTTTAGTACATATTATTTTATTTTATTTTTGAATATCAATATAACCAATTACTTAACTAGAAATTAATTATATAAATATATACATATACATATACATATACATATACATATATACATACATACATATATATATATATATTTAAATGAAATATGAAATGAAATGCAAAATTATATATAATAATAAAACATAATTTTCAAATTAATTTTTTAATAATTTTCCAAGTAGGTTTGTATTTAATTATAAATTGTTATTTAAAAATGGTTTACAAAAATAATAATAAAATTATCATTAATTTTTTTACATGAGTAAGAGCTTACGAGAAATTTATATTGATTTATAACAAAATTTATATACATACATACATGTATGTATGCATGTTTGTACATTTATAAATACTTATATATATTTTAAAAAAAATTATTCCCCGAGCCGAGGGTTCTCTATAAAATATATTAAACTTTATACATATATATAATTTATTATTTATGTATATATAGATATATATTCAAATCTGTTTTTATAGTTATAAATATAAATATATATATATATACTATTTCGACTTATTTATATATATAAGAAAATTATTATTTTATTCCTAGGTTTGCTACATTAATACACGCACAAATATTTATATTCAAAATTATTCTATATTAATTATTAAATAATTTTACGATTCAATTATATATATACGTACATACATATATGTGTACTCATATATATTTTACATAAATATAAATATAATTTTATAATTATCAATTACTTACACCTATATACACAATGATATACTTCACATACATATATATATATATATATATATACACAAATTATTTTGCTGCACACATATATTTCTTTTAGGCAGCACGATCAAATACTAAAGGGAGCAACATGTCCATTGCAGTGTGAATCTCGATATCTATATACGAACATATTAAACCTTGTACACATTATTATGCCGTACATGCGCGCGCACATATATGTGTATATGATACACGTATCTAAGATATAATACAATTCACATAATACTAATCTTTATTTATAAATTTAAATAAAATATTGATTTTATTTAAACAGAAAATTTTGAAAAGTTCTAAATATATTAGACTTCATAGATCCAATAAAAAATCCAATGAAGGAATTTTTTAAAAATTCACCTTTCAACTCCACTGCAGGCTGACCATGTTCCAACAATAAATTAAGATTATCGAAGTATGAAACAATTGTTCATAAGCTTTTTTTTACATAAATAAAATAAAAATTTGATCTGTAATGTTTCTTTTAATTAACACTTTCTTTTAGCAGATAAAGAAATATTGTTTACCGCTTTGATAGTATACGGCGTTGATATTAACTGCAAGAACTTTAGCATAAAAATAATACTGATTCATGGATGTTACCTTTTCATTTAGATACTTTTTTCATTCTCTCAAGTAATATTTTTCTATTTGAGAATTAGAGTAGTGTTTTATTCAAGGACAACACTCATTTTGATTGTCAGGGGTTTGAACCCATGACCCCCAGATTTCTTATTCTATAGCATCATACAATGCAAAAATAATACAATTTACTAATGGCTAAAAGCCATTAGCGGAGCGTCAATAAATCAAATACCGATGCTAGGCCGATGTATAAATAGGAATCAGTGAAAATCATGTAAGAAAAAATCTACCAATGGCTTGAAGGCGACATGCATGGTGATGTTACCAACACCCTACAGACGGCACTTGCCGATGTCTTACTGACATCTTATGTCGACGCTTTTTCGACAACTTACGTATGCCTGACTAAAATGCAAAAATTGGATTTTCCGATGTCTTACAGACGCCTTGGTTGTAACAAATTTACAGCATTTCGGCTGCCTTTCACACCTCAATCGCACATTCATGTATATATATACATACACACACACACACACACATATATATATATATATAAATATATGGATTCATATTTCATTTATCAACATATATTCATCATTGTCATAATACAAATCAAATATCCAAACCAAACAATATCATCTCCATCACAATTCAAATCAAATCAATATCCAAACTAAACAACACTCTCACCATCATAGTACAAATCAAAAAATACGATAACCATCTCAATGTAGATCAAATATCCAAATAATTCGTAAAAAATACCCAAACAACACCAACAGTGCCAACACAAATATTCAAACCAAATATCATAACAAACAAATATATATCTCATCTGAACTAAATATACATCTTCGAAGAAATTAGATATACATAATCAAATACCCACTCATCCGAACAGTGCATAAAAACACCAGCTCCATATCTAGCTTATTGACATGTCAAATGTCGTCTCTCTTCTACTGTATAACCAATTGTTTGTTAATAATAAGTAATTTTTTGTTTCTACCACTATATTTATTGAGTTATTTAACTTATACAGACATGCTTCTGTTTAATTTATGGAAACAAAATTTATAATTTAACTCAGTTACACACACACACACATATTTAATTTATTGAGCGATTTAACTTATATATTCATTTAACTTATTGTGTGATTTAAACAAATATATACTTTTACTTGAATAAGCTTTTGTATAATTTATTAAAACAAAATTTATAATTTAACTCATTCGTTTAATTTATTGACTGATTTAACTTATATATTCATTGAACTTATTTTGGATTTTTGAAAAATATGTAATTTAACTCGAATAAACTCATATGTATGTATGTATGTCTAATTTATTGAGTGGTTTAACTTATATAACTTATTGTGTAATTTAAAAAAAAATCTATAATTTACTTGAATAAATACTTGTATAATTTATTGAAACAAAATTCATAATTTAAGTCAGTTATATATGTATATATATTTGTTTAAGTGGAAATTAGCCACAAGGGCCTCTTTAGCGAGTAGAATTAGTTTCTAGGACACACAACTGAAATAATTACTTTCAAGGACAAAACATAAAATAATTAGTTTTTAGGGCCTAAAAATCTATGAAATTATGTCCTTGAAAGTAATTGGAGTGCTGACTTTGTCCTTGAAAGTAATTATTTTGCTGACTTTGGCCTTAAAAGTAATTTCTTTGAATGTGCGTCCTAGAAACCAATTCGACTGCAAAGTTTGCCCTTTTGGTGAAATACCCCTTTGTTTAATTTATTGAGTGATTAACCTGTATATCTCTTTAACTTATCGTGTGATTTAAAAAAATCTATAATTTAACTTGAATAAACTTTTATTTAATTTATTGAAATAAAATTTCTAATTTAACTAAGCTATATATAGTTGTTTAATTTATTAAGTGATTTAACTTATATATTCGTTTAATTTATTGTGTGATTTAAAAAACCTATACTTTAACCCGAATAAACTCTTGTATAATTTATTGAAACAAAATTCATAATTTTACTCAACTATATTATTTATTTATTTTATCAAATAATTTAACTTATATATTCATTTAACTTATTGTGAAAATTTAAAAAACTATAATTTATTTTGAATAAACCCTTGTATAATTTATTGGAACAAAATCTATAAACTCTTGTATATATTTATCGTATTTATTGTGTAATTTTAAAAAAAATCTATAATCGAACTTGAATATACACTTGTATATGTAAATATAATTTATTGAGTGATTTATTTATTAGAATTTTATACATGTATATATCCACAAATTTCATGTGAATACATGCATACATACCGCAAACTCTGTCGAAGTATCATCTACCAAGCCAGCTATTGCTGGTGGACCCATCCTCAAGCTCACATTCCTAAGAAACATAAACACCCACATTGGTTGAATGACACGATAGCATGGTAATATTGGTAAAAGGAAGCGTCGGACAACTTGCGTGGTAATGTTTTTATAACTGGTAGTTGGGGTGGTGGTGGTACTGTTACCATTAATGGCGATAACCAGTTAACCACCATCAGTAACAGTCAACGACTCCAATGTTAACAGCTTCCCCTCTAGCATTATCCCAACTAACCATCGCCAGTTATAATAGCACTATTACGCACAATCCCCGGCCCATCCTCTATCCTTACTACCATGCTATCATGCCCCATGTAACAACCCATGCCTTAATAGACATGAATTTTGACTAAATTGAAACCAAAGTTCATTAGAATACGAATCATTGGTTTTGGTAACTATGTAATAACATAAGTATACCAAAGATCTATCTATATAAACACACATCATAATAGAAAAATATAATAGAACATATATGCTAACCAAGTCTACTACCTAGAATCAATGTTATTCCTTTAACTTCTAATTGCCTTCCAACGCCAAGCATGAATGTGAAGACTTTCTCTAGGCAACCTATCTATAAAGTGTATAAGGTAGGAATTAAAAACTAGGAAGCAGTATAATTTTCCACTATTTTCATACTAGAAAATTATATAGCCTCAATTATACGTTTAGTATGAGTGTGAATTAGTGTGCCTAGATCAATATTTAGTCCTAGGATAATTGGTTTGGTTTGGAATGGCTTGGGTGCGAGGCAAGTAGAGTTATATGACAGAATTCTATCCTTCACTTAGAGATCACCAGCAGTTGTGTATACTTACTATTGATGTGGGACATCTCCAACTATAAAACCCATGGGGAAGGAACATGCATTGTGTATAGATAGAGGAAAATATACCAAGGGCTCGCCTTGGATTTGAAGCATTAAATGACTCGGTACCTTTAGGAACATCAAGTGATTTATTTCGAGGTGGAAGATATTAAATGGTCATTGGGTATGCCTCTTCCCAATTTAAGAAGTCTTAAATAACTTATAATGGTACGTACTAACGAAATGGGATCTACTTCTATTCTAACAAGAGGTATTAAGTAACTGGAATGGGTATTTTCATTGACTTACATTAGGTTAGTCTAAACGAGATTTCGGCCGTGGAAGGTTAGCAGGCATATAGGCTATGACCATCAAGGTCCCGAGCGGTCATTAGCAAAGCCTTAGGTTATGCCCTGATGGATTTCGCTTTTTGCTAGTGTAGAATCCGTATAGGAAATGTAAAGACGTCAAGTTTATTTAGTTATTTGTTTATCGGGTGTAGGCTAGTTGACCCTTAGATAAGTATTTGAGATGCGTTAATAATACGATGAATTAAATTATAAAGCTATATCTAGGTATCATCATTCTCTGTAGCTAGAATCATTTGACTACGATTACGTTACGGATGGCCCACTTCGGTGTTGTGGTATTAAATAGCCGATGGATCTACCTCCTCCATATTTAAGAAGTAGTAAGTGGCTAGGTTTTCTTTTAGGAAGTATAATGTTTATACACACACACATACATATATATATATATATAGTTATACCTTAGGAGAAGGTTAGAAATATCGTACGTGTAGCGGAAATTGCACAAAATAGCCATAAATAATGGACATAACACTTAAATAGAAATCAATTAGCATAAATTAGTGTTATATGTAATGTATGTAATTTATCAATCACTAGAACATTGATCGTGATAGAGTTATGAGTATGCCATAAGGGCAATTATGTAATGTTTGCGTATATCTAACTCGATAATTAATCTTGTTCGAAAATATAAAGTATTTTCTTTCTATTATATACTCAATGTGATGTTTTATCTTAATTAAATAATTTAATTAAAAGTATATTTAATGGAAAATCTATAAATGATGTGCTTTGTGATAGTATTTACAAGGTGTTGTAACTGTGAATAATTTATCACAGTGAAATAAATGTATCATTTTAAATATTCCTAGCCAAGATGCATTGAGGTTGGTTATTGATACATCCATTGCGACTAGAGTATGCAATGCTGTCCAAATGTTAGGCAATGTATTACTCATGGCTGCTAGAGGCACTAAGGGGCTATGTACTGATAATTATTGGAAAACTATGGAATGACTCACTCAATAGTTTTCTACTGGTTAATACTACTAAGGTCAAATGAAAAATATCGATGTAACAAAATTAAACTGTTCTATGAACTTTAGAATACCATTGATCTTTAATGTGGAAGCTCCGCTTTGATTATTGTTAAATCATGGCACAACATCCATCGAATGACTATATTGGGCCAAGCGAAAGCTTTGGAAATGAAATACTATTCAAGGGAGGATTCTTTTCCTCGGTTATATGAGGTTAGTATCACGGTCAACTGAAGTCAATTCAAAGTCACAGTCTATGGCCAGAGCATTTCAATTAATAATAATAATAATTGTTGAACTAATGAATTTGTGTTTGGACTTTAGAGTTGAACATGAATGATATTGGAATTTTGACCATCCTCAAATTCTATAAATCCAAAGTGATATAATTCTAACGAAAAAAATTGGAGTAAATAATTATAGAAATTGGGTAATGCTTAATGAAGTAAAATTGGATTTTACCGAAACCAAGTAAGCAAAAATTTGGCCAAAGTGTCACATCACCTATAAAGTGACATGCGAACGTTAATGTTCGAATAGTTCAATATTAATCGCTGACTAAATTTACACATAAGGGGTCACTTAACCGAAAGTTGAATACTCCTCTGACCAAACGATTTAATTAATTTGTATAAATTAATTAATATTTATGAAATATGAGTAGTAAATTTCTCATTTTAATTTGATGAAAATATTATTAGATATATTTATAATAATTTTAAATCGTTTAAATTGGATTTAAATGAAAACTATTTTGTTTAGACTTTAAATGGGTTTGGAGCCCATATTGGGGGCTGATTGGTTCGAGCACAATGAGGGCATAAATAGGTGCGACCATATAATGGCAAGTTGGACTTGGTTTGGATGGATAAGACATGGAGAATTAGTAAGAGATAAAAAAAGATTTAGATCCAAACTTACCTCTAATCTCTCCTCTATATAAACATCTCAACCAACACCTATTACATAACTTTTTGATGCCTCTAAGTCCTCTACATTTGCTCGAAAATTAACTCCTCCCATCCCTCCATTTTCAAACACAAATCAAAGTAAAACAAATACTGTCAATAGCTAGTGGTCATCAGTTTATGGACTAGCACTCTACTGGATTGGAAACTTGTTTAAGGAGTATATCCCATCGTTTTAAGATGTACTTACAAGCATTGGTAATAAGATAAATTTTATAATCTATTAACGAACATTATCGTGTATATAATATTTATTTCATGTATATAGTTTTATTAGGCAGGTGACGATTTTATTATATTATGTATCATCATAATCGATTGGTTATATATTTATATATTTTAAAATAATAAAATGTGCCATTGTCGTGCCTATAATGCTTATGATAGAGAGAAAATGTAAAATAAAATTAATTTGGAATTAATTTAATATTCATTTTTTAATTTATACAAACTTTACTATTCAAATATTAAATCTTACATTGCCTAAAATATGGTTTTAAAATTTTATAAAAGTAATATCATGCATAAAATATTTTTGGCATAATTAGATTAATTTTTATATTTATATCTATTATTTAAATCATTTAGCTCCATAAATAAAATATGTTATTACATTTATTTATTATAAAATATATTTAAAATTTCATAATATTTAATTTACACCTAATACCACTTTCGGCATAAAAGAAAAAAATGTTTAAATAATTTATATATTTGTCGAAATTAATATATTATTTTTAAAATTGATTTGAAATTATAAAATATCTTAATTTCTTAATATCTTTGAGATTTTTGCTGAACTATTTAAGTTTGAAATTATCTTGTAAGAAAAATATTTCTTAAATTTATAATATATTTCCATATGGAAATATATATATATATATATATATATATATATATATATATTTATAATTAGAAAAAAACATCATTGCATTAAGCTATATAGTAGGTATATATATAATTATATATACATATTTCATATATATATATATATAAATATAAAATTAAGTTTATAAGATATTAATTAATATATGTATATATTATATACTATAAAAAATATGTTTGATTTTGATTTCGAATTTCCAGTAAAACAAATAAGTAAATTTCAATATTATTCAAATGATTTTTCATTTACAACACATTTATACATACATACATGTGTGCGTGTGTACTTTGCAATATTTTGTTACATGAATTAAATTATATAAACATTCTTTTGGATAATATATTTGTATATTAGATGAGCTAATATGTTTATTGCTATGTGAATCCCAACACTTATACAAAGACATGTTATACCTTACATTGATTACCATGTTGCATATGCTAGCACACATATGTGTGTATACGATATACGCGTGTATGTGTGTGTATTATAATATTGATTACATAATATAAAAAATAATAATAATTTTATTTAAAAGAAATTTAGAAATTTTCTAAATAAATTAGAGTTCATAGGCCCAATAAAGATCCAAAATGGTATAAAAAAAATTAAAGTTCACCCATTACTTCCGCTATGGGCTAGCCTCTTTCTAACAATGGTATTAGAGCCAAATAGCTTATACGGTCTAATTAGTCATATTAAGGCTAATTTATCAAAGCGTACCAATATAGTAGGATGTCTACAAAAGTAGCGTCTAAGGTTGGGTTTGGGTAATCAAGTACTCTACCCCACTTGGCTAATAGTCTGGCCCGAAATGATTAGGTAAGCCTAAAAGGTTATCCCTAATGCCCAGTTCGAACAAGGGTTTGGGATAATTTCAAAATTGTTTAAAATTTAAAAAAAGATTTAAATTTAAAATAAGAAAAATAAATAAATGTTACAATATAAATTTTCGAATTGTTTAAAAAATTAAAATAAAAGTTTTAAATTTAAATAAATACATATTAGAAAGTTATAATATAAAATTTCAAAGTTAGTAAAATTTAATTGAAATTGTTTAATTAAATTAATTAATGAAAAATTAATTAATAAATTAATATATATATATCACTACAAGATAATACGGCTATTCCAGCGGCTCCTAGCCGTTGGTAGCCATTGGAAGCCGTTGGAATAAATCACACGCCTTCCAATGCTTTCCAACGGATCCAACGGACCATTTCCAACGAAATTTCCAACGGACGCTAACGGCTTGGGGCCGTTGGAATCCGTTAGAAATCGTTACAATAAAATGGCCAATAAGCCGTTGGAAGCCATTGGAAATACTGGGTTTATTTTGCTGTAGAACAACAAGCCTATTTACCTTCCACCCACACCATTTCCAATCCATTCATTTTCTATTCCATTTCCAATCAATTCCACACATATATATCAATATCAATACAAACAACACACATAAATCAATAAAACACCAATATAAACAAACCAAACCGATCAAACATCACAAAATATACCATCAACGTACATACCATCAACAAATGTCAATAAACCATGTACGTACCATCAAAATGTTTCTCACCCACTCCGTACCAATATATACAACATCACCATCAACATCAAAACATCTCCAAGTGAATATATACATTGTTCAAACACAAATACTCAAAAACATACCTCCTCAAGGATCCTCGTCGCCTCCAGAAGCACCAGACGACGAAAGAAGGGTACCATGATTCTGCAAATACTGCGCAAGCTTTTGATCCAGCTGCTCCACCTGGATGGCTCGTAGACGATTCTCCTCCCGTAGCCGCTCAACCATAGCTCTAAGCTCCTTGATTTCTTCTTTGTCTTGGTCTTTTTGAGCTTGTCGAGACTGTCGAGCCTGCAAATAGAAATAATAGCAAAAGGGTTCTCTCATTATATAAAATATTATAACATTATATATCTAAACGCTGATTTTTTGTACATATGTAAAAGGATTAATTACCGTTAGGTTCCCGAAGCCAAAACGTCTACTCCGTTGCGTCGGATCCATAACAGCGGTAAAAATGTTATCCTGCTCCTCCTGTGTCAGCGCATCACGACCAGACTGCTGAAGCGCATAAGCCTGTGCCTCCTGCGACCTCGACTATAATGAAAAAAAAACAATTTCAGTTGAAAAATAGTAGCATGTAATTATTTTGCGTAGCTAGAAATTAATAAACTTATCGGTGTAAGTATTAGAAATTAAAAAATGCATACATATGCCTCGGTCGCCCTATCTTGATCACCCCACTGATATATGATATTGCCAGCCTCATCTACTTGCCTAGACGCGTGGGTGTGAGCAAACACGTCCACTAAGCCAACAGAGCCTCCACGAGCTCGTTCCTGCAATTGATAATTTGGATAATTTAAATGTACATAACTAATTACTGAACTGATCAATATACAAATGTGATAATAGATAAATTTACCAAATCTTCGCGGTGATGCTGGAAAGATTTGGAGCCTCCACGGTGTGATACAGGATTCCTGCTCCTGTTTGCCGAGTTCCTAGCTGACTCCTCCTGCAAATTTACAATGATTAATTATTTATTAAACGGTAAAAAATTGCTGAGATTTATTGTAGATTTACCTTGAACTCCTCAGAGTTCCACCACTCAACCCACTTCTCCCATACAGTCACGCTCATCCACTTGGGCTTCTTTCCTACTTTTTTAGTCTCCGACATAGTCTCCCTATAGTTCTTCGCGATCCTGGAGTTCCAGTATTGCTGAACTAAATTGACGTCAGACTCTTGCAAATCTATGGCGCCCTGTACAATGAGAAAATATTACTAATTATTTATTTGTATTTAATTAATCATCTTGTAAAGCGGTATAAACTTACCAGAAAATCTTGCCAAATCGTCTCTCTCACGTCGTCGGGGATCTTGCCCCACTTGGGCCAACAATCGGTCATCCTAGCCATGTACGCCTGCTTCAAAATGTTCAGAACCACTTTGGATGGCTCCAACTCAAATCCACTGCGTTAAATATAAAATTGAACTTTTGACAATTGTAGATATATCATGTACAATTAAAATGCTATGGTTGCTAATTATGATACTTACGTCTCATCAGCCTTAGGCTGCAAGTAAACAAGTGGCCGAGCTGATGGCTCACCACTACTCTCTCCAATATGACGTGAAGAGCCACGTCTCTGAGACCCAGAACCAGAACCAGAACCAGAACCGGAACCGGACATAATATATATACCTGCCATATATACATACATATACAATTCATAATAATCATGATATGATGAACCATTAAAAAACGTAATACAATATGCTACAAATGTGTCATGTTGTGTATGTGTTGAGTGTGTGAGTATACACTTATTGTCATTAAAATTGTATAAATTGGATAAATGCATTATTAATCAGAGATCAATGTAATGTGAATACTTTTAAAAATTACCGGATATTACTCAGTCGTCCTCATCGTTTTCTGATTCAGACTCGGTTACGTGCTCTATGTCGTTTTTCTCTACACTCTCAAATGCTTCGACTAATACATTTGTCTCATCATTTAAAGGTCCAAAATCAGTTTGATCGTCTGTAATTGCTATTTCAGCATTTTCCTCCAGATCTGCTTGATAGGCTTGTTCGTCTGGAATATTTTGTCCATCGAACGTAAATCTTGCTTTGGTTTTAAAAACCACAGACCAATCTGCTTTATCCCTTTTTAGAGATGGATAAGGGGCATAATAAGCTTGTAGGGCTTGTTTGGCTAGTATAAATGGGTCGTACTTTTGATAACGCGAGGTATGTTTAATTTCTATAAGATTATATTTTGGATGCACGTTAATACCAGAACCTGGAACATTGCTGAACCAGTTGCATCTAAACAAATAAACAACCTCCACGGGTCTTTTAAAATATGTCAACTGCAATATCTGAGTTAACACGCCATAAAAATCATTTATATGATTATTAGGGTCATCACTGCCTTTAACAAATACACCAGTATTGTTTGTTAATTTTTCAGCACCGTATTCTTTGGTGTTGAATTTATATCCATTAACAAAAAATATTGGATACGTATTAACTTTTCTTTTCGGTCCAAACGCCAGTCCTTTATCGAGCACATTATTTGTGGGATCAGAAACGTATTTCGAAAACCAAGTACTGAAATCTTTGCTTAAATCGCCGTCTGGATTTTGTGATTCATAAATACTACAAACACAAACATGATATATTACATTATTATTTATTCACACTTGTAGTATTAAATTTAACAAAACTTGGAATGTGCTAATTACCTAACAAATGGTGCAACTTCAGGACAATTAAGAAGAATATATGTGTGTGCTACATGGTATTCTTTATCATCTAGCCATACTTCCTCACATTTTCCAGCATGTCGGCCATGTTGTTTAAAAATAGATAATACCAATTCAGAAGAAGAATCTTGTTCAACGGCCTGATCGTCATTATGCGGAACACTTACAAATGATAAGTTCACATGGTCTTTAAAATAATGAGAGAAAAAGAAAGAAGCTTCTTCTTCGATATATGATTTGCAAATAGAACCTTCAACTCGAGCTTTTTGTCTCACTTTTTTCTTTAAATGATTTAAGTACCTAATAAAAAATATTTGGGTTAAGTATGAACTACTATATTTATACTTAAATCAACATTTACATACTCAATATAGTAACATACCTTTCGAATGGATACATCCATCCATATTGCACAGGACCTCGAAGACGTGCTTCATATGGAAGATGAACTGGTAAATGCTCCATTACATTAAAGAAACCCGGAGGAAATATTTTTTCCAGTTTGCAGAGCAGTATAGGAATTTCTTCTTCAAGTTTAAGTAGACGGTCAACTTTTAACGTAGTTGAACAAAGCTCCTTGTAAAATAAACTAAGTTCTGTTATTACCGTCGAAACTTTTACCGGTAACAATTCTTTAAAAGCGATGGGTAACAAATTTTCCATCATTACATGACAATCATGGCTTTTTTCCATTCAGTCTCCCATTTTTATAGTCGACACATCTACGAAGATTAGAGGAAATTCCATCGGGAAATCGTAATCCTTCCACCCATTGTAACAGTACTTTAACTTGGTTACTGTCTAGTTCATAGCATGCTTTGGGTTTTTTATTGTCGGGAGTCATATGAAGCTCAGGACGATTGCATATTTGCTTTATATCACGTCTAGATTTCAAATCGTCCTTAGTCTTGCCCTTCACATTCAAAACTGTATAAAACACATTATCAAATACGTTTTTTTCGTTATGCATCACGTCAATGTTATGACGGATTAATAGATTTTTTCAATAAGGCAATTCCCAGAATATACTTTGTTTGCACCAATATGAAACGTCGATTTACCTTGAATTTCTTCTTGTTGTCCGGTCTCGTGTATCTTTGGATAATATTTTACAAGTTCATATATATCCTCGCTTGACCAAACCGCTGGTGGTCGTAGAGTCTCATGTCTATTAGCTATGAAGTTTTTTTTGTCTCTTCTAAAAGGGTGATTAATATGAAGAAAACATCGATGACAATCAAACCATGAAATTTTCTTTCCATTTGGCAAAGAAAATGCTCGTGTTTCTTCCATGCAATAAGGACAAGCAAAACGACCGGCCGTACTCCAACCCGAAAGCATTGCATATGCAGGAAAATCGCTAATAGTCCATAACAAAGAAGCGAACATCCGAATTTTTTTCTTTTTTGATATGTCATATGTTTCAACTCCTTCATATCATAATATTTTCAACTCTTCGATTAACGGTTGTAAGTAAACATCAATGCCCTGTGTCAGATCATCAGGACCAGGGACGACAATCGTGAGAAACATATATGGAGTTTTCATACACATCCACGGAGGTAGATTGTAAGGTGTGATTATTATAGGCCAAGATGAATATTTAGAACCAAACTGAGAAAACGGTGAGAAGCTGTCTGTACATAAACCTAGTCTAACATTTCGGCTCTCCGCTGCGAAATCGGGATATTTCTTGTCAAAATGTTTCCATGTTTCTCCATCGGCTGGGTGTGTCAACGTACCTTCTTGAGGTGTTCTCACACTGTGCCATCTCATATGATGCGCTGTTACAGATGATGCATATAATCGTTGAAGTCTAAGGGTGAGGGGAAAATAATGCATGCGCTTGTACGGAACTTCTTTTCCCTTCTTTTTCCTCGATTTGTATCTTTCCTGATTACATATTTTACAATTTCTAAGATTGATGTCTTCTTTCCAATACAACATGCAACCCTTTAAACATGTATCTATTTTTTGATATGGCAAACCGAAAGATGACATAAGTTTTTTCACTTCATAATAATTTTCGCACATTAAATTATCGGATGGCATATGACGTTTAGCAGCTTGCACAACAGCCATAAATCCAGCTTCTGTAAGGTTGTATTTTGATTTCATTGCAATGTATTCTGCAGTTACGATAATTGAGAGCCGCTTAAACATCCATTCCAAAGGGTTTTTTTAGCATGATCCAATAAATCATATATTTTTTTAGCTCCAACATTTGGTTCCTCTTCGATGTTAACATCGTCGTTATTAATTACAACGGTAGGGAACATTGATCGTGCTGCATCTTCGACCATATGTTCAATGAGATTCGTACTACCTTCTTCGCTGATGACCTCCACCGACTGTTCTTGATTATTAGGGGCTACAATTTCTCCATGACGATCCCACAACAAATAATTGGGTACGAAACCGAATTGGCGCAAATGAACCTTAGCCATATTCGGTTCTAAATAGTTCAACAATTTGCATCTACTACAGGGACGACGAATTTCTTCATCGTTTGCAATATTACTTATAGCAAATTCGATGAACACTTGTACCCCTTTTAGAAAATGTTCGCTTATTGCGCTACTAATTTCCTTTCTTTGATACATCCAGCTCCGATCATTAAAGTAATTGACCATGTTTCCCTACTAGAAAACCTATGACAGAGTAAAAATGTTATAAATCATTCATTTTATATTTTGCAGGAAATTTTCCAACGGCTTCCAACGGCCGCAAACTGCTAATTTCACAAACTTTATTTTAAATAAGCAACTATTGTTTCATTGCCACTTATGTGTCTTTCTTTGATGGTCGGTCATCCTACTTCCCATTACAAACACAATAGTAATTATATTCCGTAAATCATATCATTTTAAACGATTCACAAAATTTTGGTAGCATTTCCCCCGTGTTCCTTGTATCGTACACAAATGCGTGTACACAAGGAACTAAAGGAAATGCCGTCGAAATTTTGTGAACCGTTTAAAGTGATATGATTGACGGAATATAATTACTTTATAGTGTTTGTAACTTGTCCAATACTGGGACAAATCCGACAAATGATGTATCAGATGAATAGAGTTGTCCGTTTTGTGGAAAAAACGAATATCCCTAAAACGATCATATACAACACTTGTCAGACGGGGCCGAATAATATCTAAGGATTTAAATATTTGTTTATATTAAATTTGAATATATAATTCGTTTAATTAATATTCGTTTATATTTTACCTTTTTATTACATAAGTACTAAATTCATTTTATACACTAAATTTGTACACAAAATTCATTTTTTACAAATTCACGTGTTCCTACAAATACAAAAATCGTATTCGCACAAATCCAATATCCGTTCTAACGGATTCCAAATGCAATAAACTCTATCACACACATACGTTCAATACTAACCAAATCAACATATATAAACTATTAAAATATCCTAAATTACAAAATTTTCAATCGGTAATAACTTGTTTATTATGGGATAATAACTAAAATTAGGGGATAACATGATGTAATATGCATACAATAACAAGTAGGAAACAAGCATAAGTCAAATTAAACCCTAAATCAAAAAAACCAAAAATTTAGGTATAGAAAAAAATACCTGATTTGGAGACGTAGAAGGATGGAGATGGACCAGAGTACCTTGTAGATGGCGTAGGAGGTGATTTGGATGGTTTTTGGGGGCGGCGGCAGTTTGGTAGGAGATGGAGGATTTGGGGATTTGATTTGGGAAAGATGAGAATGAGGGAGAAGATGGATCGCGGGCTGATATCTCAGGAAAATTTCCAACGGCTTCCAACGGCCGCAAACGGCTTATTTCCAATGGATTCAAACGGATTCCAACGGCTACGTAAAAAATTAACGGGCCGTTGGAAGCCGTTGGCGGCCGTTGGAACAGGGGCGTTGGAATATACTGTTTTTCTAGTAGTGTATATATATATATGCATATATATATTGTCACAACCTTGTATTTTGTAATTATTTTAAATTGAAATTCCTGATTTAAAAGCTTTATTTTATTTATTAAAATGGATAAATTTTGTTATTTTAAATATACATTTTGATTTTGATGTGAATTAGAATTCCAAACATGAATAAATAGATTATTTTACAAAAATGTGAATTATGGTCAATATGGTCAAACTTTGACTTTTAAATTTAAAATTTAAATATTTTAATTTTTGAATTTTATCTTTATTATGAAAATAAAATAAATTTCAAGTATACTGCTTTCGTTTCATTGAAATATATTGTGAAAGTTATGCTTTTTTACAATATTGTGTATAAATTGTTTTATTTAACAAAATTGTTTATTTTAATTTATATAAATAATATTTGTGTGTCAAATCATGTTATAATTTGTGTAACATGACATGTTATTATATGTTTTATTTTTTTAAACATTTTAAAAGTGTACTTATAATTTTCTAATGCTTATTGTATTTTTTTTAATTTTTCAAAGTCTAGTTTCAATTGTTAAGCTATTTTCTTAATTATTTTCTATTTTTCCTTAAATTATTTATTTATTTTCCTTTTCACTTTATTTTATTCAGCTTTTTAATTTTATTTTCTGAATTGTATTTAGTTTACTTTGTTTAAAAGAAAATAGAAATTCTAATGGACAAAAGACTTTTCATTTACTTGTCCTTTCAATTTCTTTTGGCTTTTCATTTTTATCTTTTGGCCGTTCACTCCTTATCTCCTAGCCGTGTATTCCTCTGTAGATTTCACGTGAAATATTTTTTCTCACATCACAAAACTCACGGCTAGGAAGAAAAGAAAAAATGGCTTCTTCTTTTATCCTTTTCTCCTCTTTTCACATGATTTTGCCTTCCTCTTCCACCTAACTTGCTAGGCCACTACTCCACCACCATCACCATCGACCACACCATCACTTTGCACATCAGCTCCTCCTCCTCCTCTGTCATGCCTGGTTGTGCCTCCTTATTATGATAACTCCTAAAAAAAATAGCAAACATCCCTTGAAAACAAGCCTAGCCAACCCTACATACCACCATCCCTTCACATATCCTCTCGGCCACCCCCTAGAACCACCACCACCAACAAGCTATCATCTCTGGCCGCTGCTGCACCATCACCAAATTTGAGCTATGCAAGGCCGAGCCACTACTTGCCCATGGCCGAGCCAAGATTGTCACCAAAACTCCACTATATTGCCTTGCCCTTGTGCATGCTTCATGTTATCACCGCTACCCTTCATCTCCTTGTAGCCATGTCTATTTGACCCAAAACCGAGCCATGTTGACACCTAGGCCGAGCCTAGTGTGGTGAGAACAAGCCCATTTGATCATGTGACAAGCCATGTTGTCGTGGTCAGGCACTTTCGTGTTAAAGCTGGATAATGTTCTTTGTTGATTCAAATTTACATTTCGTTTCAATTCATATTTGTATTGTATGCATATGTTTATATGGTCTTGTTTATTTGTTGTATACAAGATCAATATCAAGGCTCTCCATTCATTCAATTCTAATCGTGCTAGTCGTGCTTTTGGATCGCTCTTGTGTGTGTTGTTTTGATCTCCGGCTTGAAAATGTGAGTCTTTCTCACTCTGACATTTCTACTTATGAAATGGTGAATTGATGACAAGTGATTAGTAAATAAAAATATTTATGCAAGTTAATGAATATTATATGATATGTTATTTCATGCTATTACCCTGCTAACTTTGTTAATTATCACCTGACATATGATATATGACATTTTATCGTGACATTGGCATTGTTTATATTGTCTATGTATATGATCACACTGCAAGTTGCCTGTTAGAATTGAATCACTATGCGTTGAAATGATGCATACCCGAACAGACTTTAGAACAGGGAAAAATCGTTATGGGCTGAAATGATAGGCATGAGCGATTTTTATTTACTTGGGATTGCGGGTTTGAAATGATAGAACTCGGGTTTTCTTTTTAAATTGCGGATTGAAATGATACATATCCGTATCACTTGACCTATGTTAGAAAATTATATACAGACACCGTGGTATATTTTTAAATGATTTTTATTAAGATATGTATTTTTAAAAGTATGAAATTTGATTTAAAAATATATATATCTTATGGTTTTAAGAAAGCTAAATATTAAGTTTTGAATTTGTGAATCTAAGTATGTAAATTTGAAGTAAATGCGATTTTTTACTTTAATTTTTTTTAAATGTAAATAAATAATGGAAATTAAATTTAAAGTTTTAAAATGATATTTGAAGAATAATGTTAAGTTTTTTTAAATTTATAAGTAAATAAACAGTGAATTTTAACTTAACTAATGAATTGAGTTTTTAATTATAAAATTTTGCTTTGATAAATCATATGTTAAGTTGATTTAAATGTGAAGTTTTGAAGCCTAAAAATATGATTTATAAATAAAAAATAGAATTTTTTTGAAGTTTTAATGTTTCTAAAGTTATAATAAAATCTGTAATTTTATTTATAGCACTTCTAAAATGCTGTGATCTTATGACAACATTTTAAAATGCTGTTGTTTTGAATTTAACTAGGTTTGAAATAACTAAATATCTATTATGGCATTTTATAAATGCCGTTGTTCCTGAACTAAACTCTTTTGGAAACTATAAGCTATGATAACACCTTATAAATGCTGTCGTTACTATAATTTGATAATGTTTTGAAATGTTATAGATTTTAACACCGTTTGAGTTATATTTTAAAGTGTTAAATGATTTAACTTTTGGAATTGATTAATTGTGAAATTTTATTTTTGAAAATATTTTAATATTTAAATTTGAATTTTAAGGAATTTAAATTGAATTTGAATTTAAATAAGGTTTACTTGGTTATGTGTTATTTTGAATGAATTGAAATGAGATAAATGAATTTTTGAACGAAATTTTGAAATGTGTTTTGAAATGATATTTAAATGATATCTTTGATTTTAAAATGATATTTAAATCGAATATTTGAATTAAAGAATGATAATGAATTTATAATGGATTTGAAAAGGAAATGATTTTGAAATGGTTTTGAATGACATGATCTTTGTTTTGATAAAGAATGTGAATTTGGAATCATATTTGATTTTGATTTATTCGATCTATTTGACAAATGAATATTTGAAGTTTATATTAGTATGAAAGGGGATTTGGTTTACTTGTAATTTGAGTTATTTAAATAATATTGAAATTATGAAATGAATATTTCAAAACTAAGTAATAATGAAGTAAAATTTGAGATATATGAAATTATAAATTTAGTTTTGAAATATGGTATATTATAGCTTTGAAATATATTAAAAATTGAATAGTTTATTTTGTGGATCAAATCTGTATTTGAAATGTATAAGATTTGAAATGGTTTGTTGAGAAACTGAATTGAATTGAAACTGATGGTTTTGAATTGAATTAAATTGAAAATTTGAAAATTTGGGTTTAATTGAATAAATTTGTAATTAAAGGAATGTTTCATGATTTCAAATGTATGATTTCGAAATGGTATGATTTCAAAGTGTAATGATTTCAAGTATTTTGGTTTCGAAAGAGTTATAAGTTTGAAAGTATTATGATTTTGAAAGATGAATATATGTTTGAAATGGAAATGATATCGTATTGATTTAAATATATTTTTTAAATAAAAAGTGGTTTTGCTTTCGAAGTATAAACTATTTTGATAGGAATATAGTTTTGAAATGAAATGATTTGATTTTGAAGCATGAACTATTTTGAAATGACCACGGCGTTATAATAACGTTTGGTTGTTAAAGAGACCGGGATTGGAAGTTGTCATACTCTATGTCAACTTCGATAACCACTTTAACAACCGTGTACGTAGTGGAGATTCCAAAATGAAGTAGGATGGTGGCGACGTTCTTAAGGTATATTACGTGGACCCGACTCCCGTGAGTTGGCATACGGTGGCTAAAACAGGAGCGATCTCGGGTCAAGTGAGGCCATTCCTCCTATCGGACACATTTCTTCGACGCTATACTCTTATTTGTGGTTGATTTGATGGCCATCCTCTGATTTTGATTGGGAGTGTGTTCCGAGGTGGGAGCGCGTTTCGAGGCGGGGGTATGTGGCTGCTGCGTTACCACCAGCCCGTGTGCGTAATTGGTATATCTACCCTGGCATTGCCTTGTGTGCCGTGTCACCTACCATAGCGAGCCTTACTACGAGTTTGTTTTTCTCCCGTAGCCTATGGAGTATTTAGGGTAGTCTCCCGATCTGGAGATATGCTGATACTGGATGGACTACTGGGACTATTACGTGTTGGGGGCTATATGGGTAACCCTTCAATGCTATTTAAAAGTAAGTTTATTTTACTCTAGACATTATTATAATAGCGTAATATTACTATATAGTAAATAGTTTAACGGATCCTTAAAGGATGGGCGATCCATCCTTTGAGTTACTGATGCATTTTGTTATTGTGCACTTGAGTTGATTTACAGTTCATAAGTATTTATGTCCTGACTTGAGTGTTTTGTGTTTTGCTTTACACTCGAGTCAGACTGAGTGAATCAACATTCAAGACTCACCTTCGGAGTTAGAGCTTTTCTTGAAGATCCAGCATCTGTTTGCTTTCAGCATCTGGTGATTTCAGTGATGTATTCTGATTTGTACTTGATGTATCTTGTTTCTCTTCTATTGTATCTTGTTTAACTCTGGTGTATCTTATATATTCATGTATTAGCTCCATGAACTACTATCTCTTTTACTTCCGATGCATTATTATTTACTCTGTGTCTATGATCTGTGACTAATTATTTCTGTATATTTTGAGATTTGCCAAATTTTATTTACAACGCGGTATTTTGAGCAATTCAAGTCCGATATGTGCGGATGCGAATTGTTGAAAATATCGGGTCGTTACATATATATAAGATATATGTCTATTACTATAAAGGTTATAGCGTGTGTGTATTGAATAGAATATGTTATAATTGAATAATACAATAATTAATTAAAGTATTAGTTAAATAAGATTTATTTAATATCATGTTATACAGAAGTATTATATAAGTTAAAAGAAAGTAATAAAGCTATATAATAATAAAACTTATATAGTATAAATACATATGAACTAAAGGTGATTTCTTTTGAGAAAAAAAATTGATAACGATCATGGCATACTTCTCTTACTCTCCTAATCTTGCATTCCGAAATTGGTTTACTTTTCCCACCCACCACCACCCCCACTTCACCGCTGCTGACTACTAATGATCTACTGGCCTTCTCCTTTCCTTCCCCACTTCATAAATCATATGTCGAAGTGCTCTACAGCAACATCCATCTACGTTAACCTCCCAAACCTACTCCGCCTGCCCCTGTACGACTCCCGATTCCTTGGATACAAGCACTAGATCTATGTTTTTTCGATGTAGAGTGGTCATCACCAATACGCCAGCTGCCAGATCTAGTCTGATATTTATATTATGGGAAGTTTGGGCATAGGAAAAAGTATTGTGCTTCGAGAAGATCCAGTTTTCGAGACGATCGTAATAAATCACCCCAGATATGATTCCAAACAGAGTCACCACCTATTAGATTCACTAACTGCCTCCCACCTAAACCATATCCAACTCAAAGGTTAATCTTTGATTTAACTATTGTATCCGATTCCTTGAACTGCGAGCGAGAATTCGATAGGCAGTGGAGCAGCCATTGGCTGACGAGCTATTAACGATGTCGGATCTTTTCTTCTTCGTCTTCGACGATATGTTGGAGGTGTTGGATGGTGGATTACAGCAGAGTCCAATGCTTGGTGTTGAAGTAAATGCCTCTGATTCGCACCTTATTTCTAATAGGCATTCATTAACATTTGAGGAGGATATAACGTCGAATTTAAATGAAGTTGAATAGTGGAAATGGGGATATGTGGTTGATTGTGATCTAGTTACGGGAGGGGGGATGATCCCTAATTATGCGATTCATATGTCCTCTCTTGTCAATGGCCCAACGAGCCTCATGTTGGTTGTAAATGTACTAGATATGATAACGTGCACGACGTAGTGGTTGCAAAGGTGCACGACGAAGGTGATATTTTAAGACCCGAAGCAAATTTGGAAGAAGTAAGTTGCAGATGTAGAGGGTTTCATTTCAGTTGCAGATGTTGAAACCAACAATGTAGATTTAGAAGCTCTTACCCAATCCATCGAAGAAGCTACCACCCTGACGAAATGGCTTCATTAGAGATTGATTCAGCGGTAGATGTAACTGCTACAAATGAGTTGAATGCTCCTTCTATTGAAACCACAACTTATATGGATTGTTCTGTTGATCTCATTAGTCCACATGGAAGCACTGTAATGCTTCAGTTTATTGAAGGTGAACATGTTTGCACGCTCTTGAAGAATGATGCACCTGCTGTATGGGGGCATGAAAATGTGGCCGTACATGAAAAAGCTAAAGCTGAAGGCACTAGAACCCTAATTGCATTAGAGGATGTTGTATATGATAAAATCTTCTGAAGGTGCCAGAGCCTTGTCCACTCCTATTGTTAGAAGGAAATATAGATCTAGAAGTAAACCAGTGACTGTGAGCATAGGAGCGCTAGACTTCTTTCTTCCGACTCAGCCTAGGATTTGCCTCCATCAGGTGAACGCGTTGTTTTAGGAAGTACATCACTCCCATTATTTTAAACACTTTTAACACCTAGCCAAGCATGTTATATAGGTAAAACACGAGTTTTACTTATAATCAAAGCAACAATGATTTGAACCATATAGAAACAAGGAAATAGAGAGGAGTGACACCGAATGTAGATGAAAGTAATCGGTTGGAATGCTAGAGGATTGGTACTTTCTTTAAAATGCTCTAAAATAAAAGAAATTCTTAAAGTTAATAAGATAGATCTTATACTTCTCCAAGAAACCAAAACCGAACTTCAAAATCATAGTTTCATTAGATCAATTGAAGGCGATTATATAACTGAATGGGTATTAGTCCTAGCTATAGGTAGCTCAGGAGGAATTATAACAATGTGGCGAGCCAACAAATATAAACTCCTTCGATCTATTTATAAACGCCACTCTTTACACATAATTCTTCAAGATTTTCAAGACAACCAGATAATAAATATCATTAAGTTTATGCGCCTTCCAACAGAACTCTAAGGCAGTTGCTTTAGACTGAATGTACTTAGAGGTGAGCGTTCGATCGGTTCGTCGGTTCTGAGGTAAAAAATATCTAACCGAATTGGAAAAAAAACAAAATCGAACCGAAATGAAACCGGTTAATCTAATCGGTAACCGATTTAACCAAACTAAAAATGCAACCAAGAGAATTTACCATAATTATCGTTCAAATGATTGATTTAGTCAATGGAAAACATAAATCTATGTTTATATACACTATTTTGAGTATTTATTTTAAGTTTATCAGAAAAATTAACCTATTTTTAAAATATAAGGTTTGTTTTTAGTAATAGACCGATTGTTAAGAGTTGCAATGCCATGAATTTGGATAATATAATAAAAGTTCGGTTAATTCGGTAACCAAAATAAAATTATTTTACAAACCAATATAATCTCTAATCGAACCGACAAAACTATACCGGTTTGGTCGGTTAATTCGGTCTAATCGAATATTGTTCACCCTTAAATGTACCAACTTTGGAAACCTCTGTTATGGTCGTTGGATCATAGGAGGTGAATTTAATGTGACTAGGTGTATTGGAGAGCACTCGCCTAGAGAGGGCGTTTATGTTGACATGAAAGAATTTAACGACTTCATTAAGCATAATAACCTTATTGAGCTATCCCTTTCAGGGGAAATTTTACCCGGTCTAATGGTAGAGTGTTCCATTTGATGGCTCATTTGGACAGGTTTTTTTTATATAAATGAGATACGAGAAGATAAGTTTCTCCTTTCTAAAGCTTATGACCTTGCCAGTCTCATCTCAGATCACAACCTTATCCTACCTAACTCGCATATTCAATTACCTCAAATCAAACCTTTTAAATTTGAGAAAATGTGGTTTGTAGAGGACAACTTCAAAAACCTTGTTATCACAAAATGGAACTCCTTAAGTTTCAATTATCACAACAATGTAGCGAAAAATTTAGTTTTCAAAATTCTAGATTTAAGATCTGTTTTGAAAAATTGGAACATCAACGTATTCGGTAATATTAGTATTAAAAGGTATAAGATTCTTAATGAGATTCTAAATTTAGATAGAACAAGGGAAAACAAGAATTTGAATAGTAACAAGAGAGCAAAATTAGACAACTTAAAAAAAAGGTTTAAACAAACTAATAGACAAAAAAGAAATCATGTGGAAGCAACGCTCCCGTGTACAATGGATTAAAGAAGGCGATAAAAATACTAAAATTTCCAACCGCATGGTTAATGGTAGATGTTGCCTTACTAACATCAATCAATTAAAGTTAATGATATTGGAATTGTTGTACAAGTTAAATTAAACAACATTTTCACAAATTACTATAAGGAAATATATGGTAGCAAATGTAGTCGAAGAATTCAAGTGGATTGGCCGTCTCTATATCCAAACTTAGACCTCTCTTCGTGAATTAGATTCCCGATTCACGAAAGAGGAAGTTTGGATGGCCGTTGACGACCTGGCCAATGACAAAGCCCGGGGTCCCGATGGATTCCCAATGATTTTTTACCAAAAGTTTTGGTGCATAATTAAGTATAACATAATGCAAGCCTTTGAAAGTTAAGAGTATTAGCCACGTCCGATATTAATTACCTAGATATATCCTTTATAAAAACTAAACCTAAAAGAGATGATTTGAACGTTATTATTAATAAGTTAACAAAAGACCGCCTTCTTGGAAAGCCAAAAGCCTATCAAGGGCGGGTAGAGTGGCCTTTATTAACTCGGTTCTTTCGGCAATACCGATATATTAGCTGTCATATTATCGTTTTTCTAGCTGAGTGATTAATAAAATTGATAAAGTAAGAAGGAGCTTTTTTATGGAAAGGTGGATCGGATTGCTCCAATTTAAACCGCCTCATCAAATGGAATATATCGTGGAAGCTTAAATCACAAGGCAGCCTAGGTATCACAAATCTAAAAGTCTTTAATACTTCCTTGTTAGGTAAATGGATTTGGAAATTCCTAAAAGACGTTGCAACAATATGGAAAGAGATAATTAACAATTTCTACTAATATGGTTCTAAAAAATTATATAAACAAATACACATTTGCTCCTTTTCTTTTGGAAAAATATTTCCAACATGTTTCACATATTTAAACTAGGACTGCAATTGAATATTAACTCAAAAAGAAAACTTCCTTCTAGAATGATCCTTAGGCTTTCCAAATCGTATTGAAAGATGAATTTCAAGCACCTTTTCTTGGCATCCAACAACAAGAATGATCTCATTATTGACTATTTAGACCCCATGATGTATTTAACTGAAATATCTCTTTTAATCAAAACTTAACAGGTAATGTGTTTAGACAATACCAAAGATTTATTAATATTGTCGATGCTATTAATATGTACGAAGAATATGACAAGTTGGCGTGGTGCTGGGACAAAAAAGAAAAATACACTTCTAAATATATGTATAGGTACTTCATTTTCTTCGAAAACTCTACCATATAATACTTCAACTATTTGGAACATTGATGCCCCTATAAAGTTAAAAATCATATGTGGATTGTATAACACGACAAACTTAATAGTATTACTAGACTAAACTCTAAACTAATAAATAATCCCAATAATAATCATTGTTGTTTTTGTAATGCAGCTTCTTAAACCACCACACACTTGTTCTTCGACTGTCAATTCACTCAGTATATAATTAGTAACGTATTTGATATTTTTGACCTAGCCACAAATACTAAAATCTCATCCCCATAAAAATTTTGGACCAATTTCAAATTTAATTATAATCGTTCACTTTGGGAAATTTTAGATACAACATATTCTATGACATGCTGGGGTCTTTGGAATTAAAGAAATCAGCGACTGTTCAATAACTCTTGTAGAAATCCTTCTGCTATTTTATATTATTGTCTGATATATCTCCCTTTGGGCAGGGGCCAATAGAGAACATGCAGATGGAAACCACCTCTTGAAGGATTACATATGACATTCCAACTCATACTCCTTAGTCCTTATTCTCTCCAACTTGAAAACCAGCCCAGAGATTAAGAGAATGCTTGTTCTCTGCACAAGCACCTTAGCTACTTGCACCTTAGCTTCTTGCGAGGTCACCGCATGCTTGTTCTCTGCATACATGTTTAATGTTTACATCATGAAGACTGCGCATGTGTGCTGTCCTCCAGCTTTAGCCTATGCATCTGCATGTCTTCAGTTCTTGCAATCAGCATTTCAGATGTTCCTTTCTTTTACTTTATATATGTTCAAGCTTGTATTAATTATTATGAGTGCTAGACTACAGTTTACATTTTTGTAGCACTTTCAGGCTCTCTCACATGATCATCTCGGTTATGATCTCTTAGTCTTCTTTATTTAGCAGTTTGTACAGTCATCTGCCATGCTTATTGATAATTTTTGTTCTCTTTTTATTATATAATGAATAATTTGAGTACTCTCCTCTTAGCAAGGGTCACTCTTACATAAAAAAATCTCTACTACTAATAAAGAAAATTTGTTGAATTAATTTACTCGGCGTCTTTTTGAAATTCCGAAAATGCCTTTGTTTTCCGCTTACAATAATATAAACAGCCCGTGTACGAACCACGGGCCAATTCTAGTATATACAAACTAAAGATGAAACATTAAATAAACACTAAATGGACTAAAGAGATAAATACATACATATAGCATGTATATCATGATTTTTGATGTGTTTGACATTTGAATTAGGAGAGTATTGCATAAGAAATACATTATTTCATAAGTCGGTATCACTCAATAAAATATATTAAAGATTATAAATCTTAATATAAATTTATCATCTAACATTTTTATATTAATAAATTACTAATAAGTTCCAGTGAATTATAAATTAATTTTGATTTGCGTCCGCGCACATGGCGCAGTTGGCAAGAGCAACGACCTCCCTTATATGAGGTGAGGAGTTCGATTCCTGGCAACTGCTTCAAGTATATCGAAAGGTCTGGTCTAAATGGGGGCACGGTTGTGGCGGGCCGGTTGTGTTTCCCCCAGGTTTACTGTTCAGGAGTCGCAATGTCGGCGGTGATAGAACATGTTTCCCTGGTTGCCAAAAAAAAAAAAAAAATTAATTTTCATTTGAAGTTCCATTGAATCATAAATCATTTAATTTCAGCCATTTAAAAATTAATTTTAGAAAATAGATTTTTTTTAATCTAGAGCTTATCTGGTGCTAATATAATTTTATAAAAATTTAAAAAAAAAATTCATAACATATTTGATCAAATATTATTAAATAATAATAAAATATTTATGAAAAAATAATTTTAACTGTCGAAAATTAATTTTACTATAATGCATTACATATAAAATTATATGACTATTTTTAACAATAACACTATGTTATAACTAATTATAACTATATATACTAGTATGAGTCCGTGCTCCGCACACGTACCGGTTGTATTATTGTATAAGTTAATATTTTGTTTGAGTGCAAACATGTAAATAGAAAGCAAGGACATTTTTGGAATTTCAAAAAGATACCGAGTAAATTAGTTCAACCAATTTCCTTTATTAGTAGTAGAGATGTAATTAAATAATATATATAAATTTCAAATATAAAATAGTATTATCTTTTGATTAACTAATTATAACATTATGTGTTTTAACACTATGTGACTATGCAATTTATTAATATATTCATAGTTTGAAGCCAAAACCGCTTTTGCACCGCATCAAATGGTTAATCAAAAAAATCATTATATTAGTCTTTTAAATGGTTCGGTTTCAGTTCGGTTTTGATGTAATACGGTATGATTTTGGTATAGTTCGGTTTGAACCCATATTAAATATGAAATAAGAAAATTACTTCCATCAACAGTTAATTTACGAAGGCAACTGCGTGATGCTTTTATACTTAAAAGTTAAAACACATAATATTATACTGAAATGAAAGATTAGTTCCTAATTGTATGAATATTTCATTTTGACATTTAGCTACAAGTGAATTTTTTTAGTAGATTAACCAAACATCAACATTAATCAACGCATAATCGTTAAGTAAAATGACTGGAATAAGATTATAATTAGCATTTATCAAAAAAATGAGATGAGAAATATTATACTAAAATTATAACATCTTCATTTGTGACAACAATTAATATAACAACAACATACCTGAAAATAGAACATACATCGTTAGAATCTAAAATAAGATAGGAGTTTCTTATACTTTTATCATAAGATTACTAATGTAAATTTTCGGTTCGGTGTTATGGTCGGTTCAATCATCCAAACCGCAACTGAAGCATATCGATGCAGGTCAGTCCGATTCAGGGTATTTTCTTTGGTTAGAAGATTGGGTGTAGGTTTCATCATCGTTTTTGCAGTCCGGTGCATGTGGTTTTCCGTATAGTGGTGCGGTTTATGCCCACCCTAATTTTTTGCATATGGCTGTATTGACTTGAAATGTATGATAAAACTTTTTTTAAGCATAAATATATACATACATATAACCAAAACTATTTATAACAACATTGCTTACATATCAGAATTGTCACCTAACTAACAATTATATATATATATATATATATATATATATGATAAAAACATTATACTAAAAATCATTTATTATAATCTTCTGAAATCAAACTTTAATTCCAAAGCCTTGGAGTATATCTTGAAAAGATAAACTCTCCCCTTTGAAAATCATGATTTAATTATATTAACCAACAGAAAACTATCGGATGAATTGCTCGATGGTTATCCAATAACCATCAATACGTAACCCTAGATGCCCTCAACAGTCATGAGTAATACACCGTCCAACATTTAGAGAGCGCTACGTACTCTAGTATCAACGGATACACCGATATCCTATCTCGATGCATCTTGACTACGAACATTTAAAATGGTGTGTTTTATAATATTATGATATAATACTCATGATTATAACCTTTTGTAATTGCTATCACAAATACACCATTTATGGACTTTTTATTAGATATACTTTTAGTTAAACCAATTAATTAATATAACACATTATATCAAGTATATAATAGAAAGAAAACACCTTATATTTGGAACAAGATTATTATAATTCTTGTTTTTGACGTTCCTTTATGAAGCAAAAGTGACTATTCACTCTCTTCATCCCAATTGTACCTTAAATCACATCTGCTACACGTTTTTCTTTGCAAATGGTCAAACCATTCAATAGGATACCCTTACTACAACATCATAGATCTCTTTACAAAAGCGCACTCGATCGTCCTTGATTTTTAAGGATATCAAATATGTTGCAATTTACGCAAACTGATCAAACTGACATTTTAACGATTGTAATTCTAAGAGATATTTTTAATATTGGATTGTAATCAATCAAATTGAATACTGGATCTCACGGTCTGGTTTATTTGCTTATTACGAATGAAATAATTTCATTGAAATATCGTACACTATGAACTGCGACCGCTTATAATATAACATAGTTTATCTTGTTTTTGAGTTCGAAACTCATGGGATGCAATACACGGTCTCAACCAAATAAACACATAAACAACCAAATTACGAACATATTTAGTAGCTGTAGAATCAAATGTTTGCATGGGTGTTGAAACATTGACATATAATAAGCATTTATTAGTAAGTATATGTTATACTTCTATATGTCAATTTTCAATTCAATTCAATTGTATATCTTAATTTGATAAATATTTCATCAATCATATTAAATGCATAAATTTATCAATATAAATTATTATGACATTATATAGCATATGTTCTTACAAAATTAGAAAGGTTAAATGTTAATCTGCAAAAATAATAATTAGAAAGGTTAAATGTTATCATTTCATTTTTCTAATAAGTCTCCCACTAGTCTTCCATGTTTCACCAAACCCTAAGTCCAAACATAGAAGTCTTTCGATTTCACTAATAGGTGTTAGGATTCGCCTGTCTTGGAATTCTGACCTTGAGTTTGCTTAACAAATTATAGTTCCACGGATGATGGATAACTCCTTATCAATTGTATCATATACATATTACCACATGTCCTAATTTCACTTCGACTTTGAGTTTGCTCAACAAATACATATAGTTATCTTACCTCGTATATTCAATATATTAATAATGTAACACATAACATCCCTAGCTTGAGTTTGCTCAACAACTAAGGAGTATGCAAGTAATTTATTAATACACACACACGATGGATGGCAACATTATACCGAAGATTCATAATCTTCAGTATATTATATTGAGTGACATCAACTTATGGAATAATGTAATTCTTTCGAAATACACTTGTGATTCAAGTGTCGGACACATCGAAAATCACGGTATACATACATATACATATGTATTTGTACCTTAAGTCCATTTGGGGCTTCTTTAATATTCCACCTTTAATTTATATATTCATATTATATAAGTTTTGTTACCATATAACTTTTATATTTCGTATTACTATTAATACTTATGTATAATATTATATAAATCAAATCTTATTTAATTAAGTTTAATTAATTTTATATTAATTTAGTATAAAATTTGTACTGAATAATTATTAATACTATAAACTTTATAATATAACACATATATCATATACATGTGCATATTATATAATTAGTTAATATTTAATTAATTTATTTAATTAAACAATTTTTACTAAATTTATATTTATTTCAAAATTCATTTATATACATACATGTATACTTATGTTAATTTAACATTTTAAAAACAACATATATATATATATCATAATATAGATACATGTACGTATTTATTAATCATTTAACTTATTTAATTGATATATTTTATTAATCTTATTAATAAATTTTATAAATTTTGAAATTAATTTATATTAGTTTTCAAACATTTCGCAAATTTTCATTATATTATAACATTCATAATTTGTTTGTATTATATTTTAAATTTAACTTACAAATTTAATAATCTTATATTTTCAATGTACAAAACAATTTGAAATTTGAAATTTTAACTTTTATTATATTCTTATTATTTTAAATTTAACTATTAAATTTAGAATATTTTTTTTAATTTTCAAACATTTTGAAAATTAGCCCAAGGCCCAATTTAAATTAGACCTCTTCTATCAGGGGCAATCTTTTGGGCTTATATATCAGTTTGGGCCTGGCTGATAGTCAATTAGGGTAGAGTAATTGATTATTCAAACACAATCCTTCGACACTTCTTTCTTAGAAACCCTACTAGTTGGGTTGTGAGCTTAATATGTCAAACCTAACATGACTAATTTAAACTGTATAGGCTACTGGGCTCCAATATAATTTGTTGGAACTGGGTCAGCCATAGTGGAAGTTATGAGTGAATTTTAAAAATTTTCCTTTGTTGGAACTTTATTGGATCCATGAAGTCTAATTTATTTAGAACATTTCTAATATTATTTAAATAAAATCTTTTATTTTATTTAAAATTATTTTGTTATATTTAATTTACATATTGAGGGGTCTGTGTGTGTCATACACACACACATATATATGTATATGTGCATGTATAACATATCAACCCGTGCAAGGTATATCATGACGGTGTGTAGATGTTGAGATTTACATCACAACGGGCACGTCAGCTCATCTAATATGTAAGTATATGTTGTTCAAATATGCTGTGACACCCCACCTCTATACTCACATTAGCCAAGGACACTGCGGAGTAATGTCGTCGACTAGTACGAAGAATAAGGCAGTTGAGGAGCGACCATCTGTGTATTTGCTTTGTGCGAGTACCGATACGCCAGATAGAAGGTCATGTATTTCATTTCAAGAGGAAATCCGACATACCGATACAAACTCAACGCTACTACACAGTGGCTATGTGGTCTTCGAAAACAAATATAAAATAAGCATAACACAAAATCAGTCACAGATTTTCATGTCAAAAAGGCAGAAACATATATGAATATAACACATAGATGTGTACATCAAAGTAGTGGTTATACAAGATCCACCACATCACAAAAGAATAGGTACAAGTGCTAGACAAAAGAATATGTATACATCAAGGAGTCTCTATCTCGAATGTATAAAACAAAAACTACTAAGCTAAAGTAGTCAGCCAAAAATCAGGTGATGGACCCTGATAAGAAGTCAAGTGGAAGCACCTGAAATGCCTCGGTCTGACCTGAGTATTATTTAAGAAGAAAATAATAAACGGATCAGTCTAGCTATAAATATCATATAAAATGAGATAAGATAAGAGATATGACAAAAACTTATGATAACTGATGCCATATTGTGACAAGTATACATTAAATAACAACAGAAATCATACAATATCTCAAAAATCTAAAAACACCAAAAAGAATGTGATATTCTTTATTTTATTCACCAAACCACAAATATTGACACGGCTTATCAATACAAATCACGAAAATTGGTGAAATACAAATTCTAGAAATCAACAATCAAAAATCCAGAAAACACAAAGGGGGGAGGCCTATCACAAACGGGAGCATGAAAACTCACCAACACGTGCATCACAAACGGAACGCTATTCCATGGTCGCTAACCATCAATTTTGAGCCGAGGCTCCATGAACGGCCCGAAGACTATGGGTCGCTACTCCACCAATTTTGATCCGAAGCTCCACAAATGGGGTTTAATCCCCTACATAAACAAAGGGATATCGCACATCACTAGTCTAAATCACAAAATGATCATGATTATCGATAAGGGTAAATTACACTAAGCTAGTAAATAAATGAGTTTAGCTACATGTCCCATAACTACTAGCTTAACTTAAATATTTACGAACAAATTGTAGATTTCCACTTGAAAATTGTCACAAGGTTTCAATCGAACAAGTCCAAGAATTAACCGACAAAGAAAACGCAAGCATTTCATACCACTTGTTTTGCCAAGTCGTTTAATTAGATTTCTCATACGAATGAGGTAAAGATTTGCATATACTAATAGATTGAAAAAACAGTTTTAAAAATGAGTTTTGTGTTAAAAATAACGTTGAAATCGTTTTTGTGAAAGAGTTAGAGTATTTGCTACTAGTATAGAAACCTTTGCATTTTAAAGTGACAAACCATAGAAATGATTGTTGAAACAATCAATCATCAAAAATTCACATACGAAGACGTGAATTAAATCCAAACAAATCGATACCAAATCCATCAAAATGGATATTACCAAAAATCCAAAAAAAGAAGTCATCAAAGTCGATAAAAGTGATAACAACTAATCGGATCAACATAAATCGATAAACATTGGAAATTTACTCAAAAAATAGGCAAATAGGTAAAACTGAACAATTCCAAACGTCTGGGGGTTAATCCAGACGTCTTGATTTGGTTTCTAGAAATATTTCTGAAAACTTCCCAGACGTCTGATTTGGCAATCCAGACGTCTGAGACCATCCAGACATCTGATACATAAATTCAGACGTCTGAAATTAGTCTCTGCCATTTTTAATTCTACCGTATATTCTTTTTCTCCAGAATGCATAACCAGATGTCTGGACCTTACCTCCAGACGTTTGGGTGCCTGTTCTAGGCAACAATTTACCTAGGGCATGAGGGCCAAAACGATTCGGGATTGATCGGACGAGCAACGAAGACTAGGGATTTATGCCAAGCGACAACCCAGCCTTATAGGCTCTTCGATACACCCCAAATAACATGTCCAAATATCTAAGATAGGATCTTTAAAGATTTTGGCTTCAAAACACCAAAATCTGGAAAATTCACCAAATCAATTCAAATCAAAAAAAAATGAACATGAATAGATGTTAGGAATTCATACCTAACAATAATGAAAGCTATAGACGTAGATTTGAGTTCAAAACTCACCTTTAAACCCAAAACCAATGAAGGAGAAGCTCAAAAACAAAGGAAAGATCAACCACTCTTCAACTTCAACTCTAGAAACTTCAACCTAAGATTATAAGCAATAATTTCCTAAATTAGGTTATAGGAAATTTCTAAAATTGAAGAGAAATTAAGATGGAGAAGATGAAGAGGATGCTTACCTAATCTTTTATTTAATTTTGTAGCTTGAATCTAGAATTTTCCAGTAATATAGGGTTTATGAATTTTAGTTTCCTCTTCTTTCCCCCATTCTTTCCTTTAGCTTGAGAGTGTTAGGAAAATAGAATGAATGAAGAGTGAGGAAGTTAGAATATTAGATGAGTGAGTGAGCTGAAACCCAAACACAAAGCCCAATAGAAAAATATCAAAATTCTAGTTAACTCCAAACATATTGATGTTTATACTCAAAAAGGTCGCAAATGCCATTTTGGACTCAATAGAAGTGGTCTCGAGTCCTAATTTGACAGTTTACGGAAAGTAGCATTTCAGATTTTAATCCTACTAACGATGCTGTATTTAAATAAAACATTTAAACATACAATCGTAAAATGTGCGGGTTGTTACATATATGTATGTGCATAAGCTATTATTTTATATAAATATTATATATATGTGTGTGCATATATATATATATATATTTATATATATATATAAAATCTCATAAACAAAATAATAATATTATACATGTATACATGTACTATTAAAATTTATTTATCTAAATATGAATAAATTATTTAAAACATTAAAAAAATTTAAAACCGTTAATAATATATGTATTTATGTACAATGATAAAGTTAATAAAACTATTCAAGATATTAGTTATATATATTAGTTAATAAAACTAATAATAAAGTTATATATGTTGGTTAATAAAACTATTCAAGACAAAAATCACTAAATCCCATGTCATGTGTATAGCTCGAAAATAATTATAATTATATATATAATATAAATTTACTTTAATCAAATAGTAATTTTAAAACTAGTAAAATATTAATAAATATTTAATTTTGAAACTTTATTTTAAAATTTAAATTTCCAATAAATCTTAAGTGATATTTTGAAGTTTGACTTATTTTTCATATTTTCTCGATTTGAATTAATTTTATATTAATTTATTTAGTTTCAAACATTTTCAATAATTAATTTTAAAAATAGGAAATTAATTTTTTATAATCTTTTGATCGAGAGCTTATATAGTGCTAATATATATTTACAAAATTTTAAAAATATTTTTTATCACATATTCGAGTTAATATAATTATTGATGAAGTAAATTGATTTAAATATTATTAAATAACAATAAAAAATTATAAAAATTAATTTTTTTTACCGCCAAAATTAATTTTACTATTATACATTATGTATAAAATCATATGATTGATTTTAATCATAATATATGCTATAACAATTATAAACTATATATGTGTAATTAATAATACAGGAAAATAGGTTGAGGGAAGAAGTTGTAAAAAAAATTAGTCTCAGAGACAATAAGTTTGATTTTTTCCTTTGAAGGATTTTTTATATTGTAAACAGAAAATGATAGTTGCAACTATCATTTTGTGATTTACACTAAAAGTTGTCTTTCAACCTAAAAAAAGAACTTCTTATCCCTGAAACTAAATTTTTCGCTAACTTTTTCCCTGAGCCTAAAAACCCCTAAACAATATATATATTAATTTAAAATATAAAATTATATGTCCGCGAGCATAGCTTATTTGGTCAGGGCTGCTTAGCGACCATGGAACAAAGTTCCTTGAGGTCGTGGGTTCGAGTCCTAGTAAATTGAGTTGTGTTTCCCAAATGGCTTGGGGTGGTTTTCTCCTTCACACCGAATAAAAAATGGTGGGGAATTGAAGCTCTAAAGTAGGGCTAGCTTAAAAAAGGGACCGGTGTGCCGGGCAGTCGAGTTCCCTAACTTTACTCTCCGAAGTGGTTTTTTCTAAAAAAAGTTATATTATGTTTTTAAACATGGCTGTACTAACATATATGATATAAAAAAACTTTTTTTAGCATAAATATATACATACATATAACCAAAACTATTTCATGACAACATTGCTTACATATCAGAATCATTACCTAACTAACAATATATATATATATATATATATATATATATATAGACATGTATTATAAAAAAATTATATTGAAAATCATTTATTATAATCTTATAAAATCATACTTTAATTCTAAAGCCTTGAAATATATCTTGAAAAGATAAACTTTTCCCTGTGAAACTCTTTTCGATTCTGCATATTGCTAGTCCTTGAACCATTGCCCTTCAGCCATCGAATAACAGTCGATTTGATTTGATTTGCACTTGAACGATCAAGAAGATGGAAGAGAGGAATTCAGCCAGCAATAGATCAGGTTGGAGGCTTCCAAAAGTCCTCTAAAGGTTGAGGATAGAGATGTTTATATAAAGGATAATTAAAAGATATTTTAAGATGAAGTTCCAACGTTATCTCTTACTAATTCTCTTTCATTTTAGTCCTCCATCTCAAAGTCTATGTTACACCATCTTATGACCACATTAACCCCTCATTATGGCTTTATTTTCTAGCCCCTTTCATGGGCTTTTAAACCCATTTAAAGCCCAAATAAAATATTATACAATCAAACCCAGTTTAATCGCTTATCGATATCGTATATCGATTGATATATCTATAATTATTATAAATATATCTAATAATATATATTCATCAAATCATAATCAAAATTTTCAATTAATATCTCATAAATATTAATTAATTTAATTAATTTGTAACAATTATAATTAATTAAAACGTTTAGTCAAAGGAGAATTTACTGTTTTGGTTGTGCGACTTGTTGGTGTAAATTCGGTCAGCGATTAATATCACCGAATATAATGTCACACATCACTTAGTAGGTAGGGTGACATTTTGGCCAAATTTATCACTTACTTTACTTTGGTAAAATCCAAATTTACTTTAATTAAACGCTACCTGGTTGTGACTTTTATTTACACTAATTCTCTTCGTCAAAAACTATATCACTTTGAACTTATAGAAATTGGTAGCGATTAAAATTCCAATATCATTTGTATTCAACCTTATAGTCCAAATACAAAGTCCTTGGTTCAATAATAACAATTATTATTAACCAAAATGCTATAGCCAAAGACTTTGACTTTGAGTTGACTTGAGTTGACCGTGTACTAACCTCATATAACAGAGGAGATGAATCCTCTCTTGAATGATGCTTCACTTTCAATACTTTCACTCGACTGAACTATAGTCACTCAATGGATCTTGTGCTATGATTTGATTGTAATCAAAGCAGAGCTTTCATATTAAAGTTCGACGGTATTCTTAAGTCAAGAGAACCGTGTAAATCAGTCATACAAATATTTTATGTTTGACCTTAGTTATATTAACCAACAAAGAACTATCAAATGAGTCATTACATGGTTATCCAATAACTATCAGTACGTAACCCCTAGGTGCCTATAGCAGTCATGAGTAATACACTGTTCAACATTTGGAAAGCATTACGTACTGTAGTCTTAATGGATACACTGATATCCTGTCTCGTTGCATCTTGACTAGAAATATTTAAAAATATGTGTTTTATAGTATCATGATACAATACTCATGCTTACGACTATTTTTAATTGCTATCATAAACACACCATTTATGGATTTTCTGTTGTATATACTTTTAATTAAATTAATTAGTATAACACATTAAGTATATAATAGAAAGAAAATACCTTTTATTTTGAACTATATTGGTTATCGAGTTAGATATATGTGACAAATTACAATTGCCCCTACGACATACCCCTAACTCTATCAGTCCTAACACCAACTAGTGAAATCAAAAGACTTTTGTACTTCGTCTTAGGGTTTGGAGAAACATAAAAGACTAGTGGAAGCCTTATTAAATAAATGAAATGGTAACATTTAACCTTTATAATATTATAAGAACATTTTTTATGTATAATTAAAATAATCTACTCCGATATATTTGTGCATTAAATATAATTGACAAAATGTTTATTAACTAAAATATACAAAGGAACATAATTCAATATTGATAATGAAATATTAAAATGTTCTTATTAATAAATTTTTGTGTGCTGACCTATGCAAGCGCCTAAATACAATTATTAAATACGTTTGTAACTTGATCACTTACGAGTTTTTCCTCGGACTGTATATTGTCTTCAATGAGTTTTGAACTTAAAAGGCAATGCAAGAATCTGGATATTTGGTTCGTATATGATCGCATATAAATGTTATATGGTGAACGGTCATAATTCGTAATGCACAAAACTTCGAGGGAATTAGTTCATTTGGATAAATAAGTAAACTATAGCATGGGATGGTATACTCAATGTGATTGATTACAATAATGAAATGTTATGCTAAATGTTACACTAAACTAAAAACTACAAAATAGATCTAAGAATTCGACCATTGAAATGTTAGATTGATTAGTTTACGTAAAGTGCAATTTATTTGATATCCTTAAAAGTTAAGGATGACCAAATGCACTTTTGTAAAGAGTTCATTATGAAATTTCAGCAAGGATTTCCTTTGAGTGGTTCGACCATTTAGAAAGAAAATCAAATATATAATAGTGGATGTAACCTATGGCACGGTTGGAATAAAAAGAGTAAATGATCACTTTTGCTTCATAAAAAAACATCGAAAAAAAGAATTGTAAAATAATAGTTGATACTTAACGTTGGAATAAAAAATATGATTTCTTACCAAAATGTATTTTCAAATAAAAATTGTTTTCTATGAGATTTATTTCTTTGAATTTAACATATTTGATCTGAAAAGTCTCGACTATAAACCAGCTACAGTAAATGAAATAAATAACCAATATTAAGTGGTTGAATGGAGCTTCGAATTTCGTATGCTATTATAGTAATGGAGGAAATAGTGGGAGTATGCCATGTAACATTTATTAGTCACTTCAAGTTACAAAAATTGTTTCCTTGAAACGTACCAAATATCATTTATGAAAATAATGACTGTTTTTAGTGCTAACTGAAAAATAAAAATAGTTTTGCTCAGTATGAGTATTATGAATATTTGTTGTAAAATAAAACTATAATACTGGTATTTGAGATGCATTGGAAAATACAAAAGCATCTAAATTTATTTGCAATTATTTTGGAATTACAAACTACATTATAGTTTTGAGAAATAATTATTTGATTATATGATTATGAATCATATGGAACTAGAGAATTATATCTCAGACAATTAAGGGCAACGCATCCATTCAGCAGGAGCATCATAAGAGCTGATGAACTCTTTGGATTGATACATATTAGTTTACCAATACTAAAATGGTTCCGCGTACATCGTTAGTTCGTTGTATTCATTGATGGGTTATCACGAAAGTGGACATATGTATTTGATATATAGTATGTCTATGATAAGCTCATAGAGTATAAAATGGAGTGAACAAAATAATGTGCAATAAAAATAAAATGATTCCATTTGAATAAATATTCGAGTATACTGGAAAGAATTCTGAACATACTTAAAAATGAATAAAGATTCAACCTTAAAAGTCACTCTTCCCCATGATGCATATTAATGTATCGATAAGGAGTAATAAAACTTCGTTAAATGAAGTATGCTTAATTGTGAGTGAAGTTGAGTTAACATATTTCTATAAGGTCGTGTACTTAAGAGTAGTATACGAGTTTGAAATAAATTTCATCTAAAGAATAGTTTATAAAACCGTAAGAGATAAGGGTTTCTACGAAACCCTTACATATCCTACGCCAAGTGTAGCGACCTGCAGTTCCACACCCTTTGAGTTGATAATAATTCACTCCTGTTCAACCCAAATTGTACGAAATAGAGAATAACTATGGTAAATAAGAAGAAGGAGATAAAAAAACAGAACAACAACACAGAATCTCACAATTTCATCTCCTGAGCTCCAGCTCATCTCCTGAGCTCAAATCCTGAGTACGGAGATACGTCTCCGTCATCCAGCTCATCTCCTGAGCTCCGTAGCATTCTATTCTGAACCTGTAATACTCGGTCTGACCGGAGTATTATAGTAAAATAACACCCGAGTCAGTTTGGAAAACCAGCGTGAGAAAACACACTCAATCTGAATTATTAGAGTTATCAAATCCTTTGAAAAATAAAGGTATCTCGTAAGATCGCGTCACATATAAACACGACGGGTTTTTACCTTATGATAACCGAAACATTTTTATAGAAATTCAGTGATATTATAATAGTGTCTAAGTACAAATAATTATTCAAATAGCTGAAATTGTTACATTAATTAAATTTCAACATACTAGGCTCTACAAATAAAACCGCAAGCTCGTATTAGAGAATGGATTCCCACGAATGACTGGGCCACTGTGGTACCGTCCACCACAGTACACCTCTAGAACAGTATTTTCTTTAAATAAATTTGCAATCGTTTCAAACTACACACACACACACACACACACACATATATATATATATATATACACATATCTATGAGTGTGTGTGTGTCGAGTATTTTCTTTAAAGACCAGTAATTTATTTAAGATACGTTTAAGTTATTTTTTTTAAAATATTAAAAACACTTTTAAGTTATCAATAACTCATTTTTAGATGAACAAATAGATTTTCAAGTTGAATTTAAAAGTTAGAATTTATTAAATAAACACTTTACATTTGAAAACCTACTTACAGAAGTATTTAAATCTCAACTGGTTTAAAATTTCATAGTTTTCCAAATAAATAAAAAAGTTCCTTTTCAAACAAACTTACTTCTTAAAATTTCAAATATACTTTTAAAATCTCAATAACCAACTCAACTTATAAATTTCTCTTGATTTCCATCACATCGCTTCCATTCTGATTTACTTAACCATTTACACTTTCAAAAATAGTATTTACTATTTTTCTCACCCTATTTCCATATACTGATATAAATTCTCCCTGTAGATTTATATCTCCAATTTAACACCCTGATATCGATTTCCTTTATTTTATAAACATCGTTTATGAATTTATAAACTCCTTTATGTTTTACTTGTTGATAACACAAATCTTATTTATAAAATTCCATTATATACACTCATTTCTTGCAAATTCCATTTATACTTCCAATCTATTTTTAACATCGGTTTTAACTCCTTTCATATTCCTAGACGCCATTTATAAATTCTTTTACATAAGTCAATTTTTTAAAATAGCTAAGTATACCCAAAAATCAGTTATATTTTCTAATTAAATTTCTTTTAAAATAACTCCAATTCCAATATATATATATATAACAAATCCCCTTTAATTCCATAAATTTTAAAAATATTTTTATAGTTTTTAAATTTACAAAATTCAGGCCAGCGTGACAATAGCATCCAAAAATTCTAATCACTACAATAATCTATAATAGATTATTCTACAAAAATCATATATCACTATATATGAAAAATAAATAATATATTTGAGGAATCCAGTTGGATCACTCCAACCCATTTTCCTGCATCCACAGATGTTAATACAACATAAAAATACCAATCCCACTTCAAGGGGGATATCGCGGTATATAGGGTCATCCGCTATTATGCGACGCATAATGTCTCATCTGCTATATATATGCCAGACTATTAATCACTCCAATAAATATATACTACCATATATAATATCACATCCGACTGATAATTATAAATTTATCAATCCAATCAAGCATCTAATAATTTAAATTTGAATTCGGTAATCTAAATAAGTGAGAAATTCTCACCTTGATTTTATTTGCAATCCATTCTAATTTTAAATCAAACTGAATAACGTCCAATTTAGATTTCAAATCCCGGCTATCTTTAAAATTTTCCGAACTAATTTTATTGCGTGATATTCTTCAGTACAATCCCAATGCTGCTAGTTCCATAATTTATCGATCTCGCACGAATTAAATATTGCATTTATCAATTTCACAAGCTAAATATGTTGAAAATTTCTTTATTTAAAACGTTAGACTAACAATTACCTTAATTTAAATAAACCTCGTAATTAGAAAACCTAGTCACACCTCTATTGATATTCCTAGGCTCGAACAGCACGAGACCCTGCTGATAATTTTTTTTTGCATTCGAGATTAATAATATAATTATTAGAGTTCATTAAAACCATTAACAGTTAATTACCTTACATCATAGCCGAGAGTTCGATCAGGCGCTCACACGCAACTCGTACGAGAATGACCCGCCTCGACCATCGGTCCCAGACCTCGTTCGTCCACCACCAATGCTAGGAGCCTCCACTCGCACGCGTCGATCGCGGCCATCCCCTGTGCCAACCACATCACCCATCGCATCCCCCACTCCCATGTCGATGGCCACCATCACTGACCGTGAGCCCCACCCAATTGCCTCCACAAAGCCCACGACTTCCCTTGACAACCATCTCGAACTCGATCACCGCCAATTCCATCGACCACGCCACCGAGCTCCTTCCCACACGTACGTACGCACGTACGTGAGCTTCACTTGAGAAAGACAAACTCCTCGATTGCTTCACCTCATTGAGCGCAAAATTGCCGTGAATTGATTTGCAGTTTTATCATATATTTTTTCTCTCGTTTTGATTAATGCTAACATTTTTTTTTTGCGATTTGAAAATGAAGAAAAAGAGGGAGAAGATGTGATTTAACGTAGGGATGGAAGCGTGTTTGAATAGGTAATGGTATAGTGATTTGAAATGAAGAAAAAAAACCGACGTAAATGTTTGACCAAACAATATTTATTTTAAATTTTAAAACGTCTCGATTTACGCAACTTAAAATCTTGAATCCCTATCAAGGCATGTCGTTAGGCGTTTATAATATTATACCCCTATTCTGAATGTAATGGAAAAAGTTTCGAGTCCTAGTTCGATCGTATGGAGAATATAGCTTTTTGAACCAAATTATTGTATTGAATTTTCGATATAAATTTCAGCGCGTTTCTATCCCGTACAATCAAACGATAATTTCAAACACCAAGAAATTTGAAATCCAATAATAATATACTATTATGGATCCAATGGAACTGGTTTCGTCAAATTCCGAGACTGTGCTTCGGAAGGCTATTTTTAAATGCCAATTTGAATAAACTATTTTAAAAATTAAACTGATCACTTTTAAATTCAGTTTTAAAACTTTAATTCTCTTTATTATTATTATTAATAATTTTTATAAGCCTTTAAATTATTTTTATCAAGCTTAAAACTCAAGACACAATATTTTAACCAATATTCAATTATTAAATTCAAAATTTTAATTATCCAATAAATCGTTATATTTGAACTCTGAATTTATTTTGTAGATAAACCCAAATCTTCATATTCAAAATCAGTCTATAAATTCAAATTCAATATTTAAAACCATTTAAATATTTTAAATCAAACGTCGAAAAATCCAAATCGTTACATTCCTCCCCGCTTAAAAGAATTTCGTCCCCGAAATTGCTAAGGCAGGAAAATGCTCCAAACCCGTTACTTATTAAAACCCTACTTAGTTAAACTCGATATTTCACTTTCTAATCTCTTTTGTTCCAACCAAAACAATTAGTTTTCAATTCAAATTCCAAAGCCCTTTATTTCAATTCCAATTTGAAATCAGTTTGTCATTAACAAAAAAATTCCCAAATTTTTTCTAACATCCTAAATTTTCGAATTTTTTTGGCAGAGTCTCCCTTGTAGGGAGAGCCTTTTGCAATATGGCAAGAGAGATAAATATATATAGAGAGATAAATATATATAGATCGACCCATACGGTCAGAAAACAAAATATATATCAATATTTTATATTTTCACAGTATTTAATCTGAAAATTTACATTATTCTAGCATTTTTAAGTGTTATTAAGCTAGCGGCTTACTTTATATGCAATCTGCTTGACCAAAATCTAGCCAAATGGCCTCCGAGTACCTGTACTTACTCAATTCAAACACGTAAGTACCAAAATATTAAATTAAATAACATTTCATTTCTTTAAATGGTTAAAACTCATAAATTTCATAAACCAATTATGCTAAACATATATTATAAGAAATTATAAGGTTCTGACATTAATTTGATTACTTTCAATCAATCCATATACCAGTCATTCAATTCGGAATGATTTACAACCAAAATAACTTGCCTTCAATTCACACTTATACTAACAAATTAATATTCATCTCAAATTGATTAAAATCAATTTGTTCTCTTTCTAGTCATTCACAGAATTTTATTTACTTCCGTTTACGCCCAACAACAAATTTTCTATGCTAATTCGGCTTTGTTTATTTAATAAAATAGTTCTTTGAGCTTATAACTATTTTAGATTGATTCCAAATCAATTTATATTCAGTTCTTCTTCATTTTAAATTGATCTTCAATCAGTTTACTTACATTCCTTTCATAGCCATTTTTTTTGCTTTCAAATCTATTTTATTAAGCTCGGAAACATCCCATGTTGTTATATTAAATAACCATTTCACAAATTAATTTAAGCCAAGCTTCCATTTAAAATATTTACTTAAGTTAATTTATTTACTTAAAATTATTTCACTTACAATCTAAGGCAAATTTTATTTATAACTCAAGTTTCATTTCCAAAATCCATTTTTGATCCACAATCCAATTTTATTTGACGAAGTTAAGTTCCAATTCTGTATTCCATTAACTAATTATCATCTTATTAGTTCACTTTTATTTTATAATTCAATATCTGATTTTTATTTTTAAAAATCACTTCAACCAATTTACTTGAGTTCAAATTTATTTTATAATTCAAGTTCGGTTTTTATTTTGTTTCCAAAATATCAAACTCCTTTTATTTTGGCTTATCTATTTCAAATTTTAAATTTTTTAGGTCACACAACTTATTTTCCATATTTCCATCAATTCTATACTCGAGTATATTCCTATTCTATTTTTAACTCGAGACTGTACATTTATTTTTTGCCTAAATATATTTTTATTCAATTCATTTAAAGTTTTATAAGCCACTAAAGTTTTCTTGTTTCATTCAAAATCATCTATAACTCAATTCAATTTTGTTTCAATTCAATCCAAATTTAACCCAATTGTTTTTATTCGACTTATCTTAAGTTAAATTTCAATTCGTTCAATTTAATTTAACCCAGTTAAGTTTAAATCCCATTTATTATAACCAATTCACCTATTTATTCCATTTGCTTTGCTTAAGTTTAATTTTATCCATTTTAACTTTATTCCAGTTAAAATCCATTTCCAAAACTCAAATCCCATAATTTTCTTTTCTATTTTGAAAGATTTTCAATTTTTATAAGTTTATAACTTTATTCCTGATATTCTCTAAATTATTTAAATAAGGATTCCAGAATTCAAACCCCCAGTATTTATTTTAAATCACTTTGAAATCAATTATATACATATATAACCCTTCATTTCAACAAACCATTCCATTGGAATTTTAGAAATTCACTTGGTTCCATCCTAAACAATTTTTCTTTGGAATTTTCAAAACAAAACTTGTTTTTCCTCAAAACGATCCAAAAACAATGGCCACAACAGCAATCCATCACTTCGAAACTTGAAAATTAACACCGATGATGTCACGATCGTCATCAGGATTATTTTCCAAAGTCCGAAGCGATTTCAGTGCTACATCCTTTCAAAAATTCATTTTCAAAATATTTTCCCTTTAAAAATATTTCAATAACATTACTATTTTTTTTTCATTTTCAAAAATATTTCCAAAGTAGTACCACCCCATAACACTTCTGAAATCTTTTCCAAAAATCTCCGGGATTTAGTTTTCCAAATTTTGTTTGAATTCGTTTTTAGTTTTATTCACTTGTATAATTCATACTTATACAATCTCGCTTTGGTTATATATAACCATTCCCAATTTTAAAATCTTACTTTGATTATATAATAAGAACCAAACATACCACTATAATATTTTTTAGAAAATTATTCTCTTTTATATCAAAATATAGTTTGGGTAAAATTATTTCATTTACCTACTTAAAAACCATATTGCGTCGAATTACTCTATTCAAGTGCTTAGAAACTCCTATCAATTTAGTGGCGTTCCACTACTTGAACAGAATTTATATACCACTCAACGGATAAATTAACATAATATAAAATCATTTATATTCACTAACAAATACGCGCTCATATATATTAATACGCTCAAACTCATTCTAGAGTACTGCCGACTCTATCTTTAATGAGTAATCACCACCAGAGCCAAGGTTCTCGCTTAACCTTCAGCTCTGTTACCAAGTGTAGCGACCTACAGTTTCATACCCTTTGAGTTGATAATAATTCACTTATGTTCAACCCAAATTGTAAGAAATAGTGAATAACTAGGATAAAGAAGAAGAAAAGATAGAAAAAAACAGAACAACAACACAGAATCTCACAATCGCAGTGGAACAAAATATAATATATAATAACAGATTTTTATATACAAAAGAATCTATAACTGTTTTGTACTTACAATCATCCGAGTACAACATTCAATACATCAAACTGGACAGTTATATAACTTGTCCTTACACAGCGGAATATAAGCCAAGTACGGAGATACATCTCTATCATCCAGCTCGTCTCTTGAGCTCCATAGCATTCTATTCTAAATCTGTAATACTCGGTCTAACCCGAGCATTATAATAAAATTACACCCGAGTCGGTCTGGAAAACTGCGTGAGAAAACGCACTCAATTTGAATTGCTAGAGTTATCAAATCCTTTGAAAAACAAAGGTATCTCGTAAGACCGCGTCACATATAAACACGACGGGTTTTTACCTTATGATAACCAAAACATTTTTATAGAAATCCAGTGACATTATAATAGTGTCTAAGTACAAATACTTATTCAAATAGCTAAAATTCTTACATTAATTAAATTCCAGCATACTAGGCTATATAAACAAAACCGTAAGCTCGTATTGGAAAATAGATTCCAACGAATGACCGGGCCACTATGATACCGCCCACCACAGTACACCTCTAGAACAATGCACCGAGGGCCACGCCGGGATCCCCTGCTACACAAGATCGGCCTACGCCTACCTAGATAGACCGAATATGTGATCAACCTGGGTTTTCCCACCCTTACTATCGAGCGCCCTTTCCCTGCACAACCATATTCATAAATAATATGTTTTCGAGGACATCTAGAAAGGTGATAACATACACAACTTGAGTGCGACCCACTTATCATTGCTGCATCTTCCCTGTTTTATTCATTCCCGGTTGGTGAGGTTTGAGACTAAGCGTTACCTTTCAAGAACAATATTTTACTCAGAATGCTCATCGTCCCCTGATGACGATGTTCTGATAGCATTGATTTATACAAGTTGTCCTGGGTCTGGACAAACCGAATCACTGTCTTCATCATCTTCACAATATCTATTCGTAACGTTCAAACTGGATCGAAGTGGTTTTCGGATAATTAAATTTGTTCCCGGTCTCTTCGAAATGATTAACGAAATTGGCCAATATTGATAGCCGATTATTTAACTATCAATAAAACATCCATAAGCAGTCACTAGGCCCAATTTTATAAATTTCCAAAATATTTATTCCAAAACAACTTCACACATATGTATATATTCAATCTTTTCAACATTCTATATTTGAAAACAGTTTCAACACTTGAATCCATAACACGATATTCCACTATTTCAATGCTTAGAAATAATTTTTCCAACTTCCATTTTATAACACTTAGATATCATATCCATTCTAAATCATTTCCAGCTAAAAATATTCTTCAAAACCTTCCTTCCCATACTTAGGAAAATATTTGTACATATAATTTCCAAAAATCATTTTTAGATTAAGCATGGCAATATCTCATAACTTATCTCATAAGTCTCCAGAATTTTCATAAATTCTTTCGACAATTTCCAAACCGGTTTTACTTAATTATAATCTCAATCGACCATTTATAACTTCTTTAAATGAATTCGAATTCTTTTTCGAAGTTATTGCATCTAATCGTTTGACATTTCTCAAATTCCTAAAATTCCATTTATAAGGTTTCTTTTATAAAATCTCATCTTTAAATAAACCAATTTACATATTTCGAGGAAATTTATAAATAAATTTGCAATCATTTCAAACTATATATATATCGAGTATTTTCTTTAAAGACCAGTAATTTATTTAAGATATGTTTTAGTAATTTTTTTTAAATATTGAAAACCCTTTTATATTATCAACAGCTCATTTTTAGTTGAACAAATAGATTTTCAAGATGAATTTAAAAGTTAGAATTTATTAAATAAATACTTAACATTTGAAAAACTACTTACAGAAGTATTTAAATCTCAACTGGTTTAAATTTCATAGTTTTCCAAATAAATAAAAAAATTCTTTTTTAAACAAACTTACTTCTTAAAATTTCAATTATATTTTTAAAATCTCAATAACCAACTCAACTTATAAATTCCTTTTGATTTCCATCACATTGCTTCCATTCTGATTCCCTTAACCATTTACACTTTCAAAAATATTATTTACCGTGTTTCTCGCACTATTTCCATATACTGATATAAATTCTCCCTTTAAATTTATATCCTCAATTTATCACCTTGATATCAATTTATTTTATTTTATAAACATTGTTTATGAATTTGTAAACTCCTTTGAGTTTTACTTGTTGATAACACAAATCTTATTTATAAAATTCCATTGTATAAACTCATTTTTTATAAATTCCATTTATACTTCCAATCTATTTTTAACATCGATTTTAACTCCTATCATATTCTCAGACGCCATTTATATGTTCTTTTATATAAGTCTTTTTTTTAAATCTCCATTTAAAAATTCACAAATAATTGTTCTATTTTTCATACATTTTATTTGTCTGTTTAAAATTTAACTTTGTAAATAATTTCAATTAATGTAATTCAAATGTTTCAATTAAAAGGAAAGAAAACATTGATTGCAATTAATAGATTTAATAAAAGAAACGCACGTTTTGTGTTAAACAAAAATGGTGTTTTAATGGAAATAAAAGATCATTTTGGAAAAACCAAATTAAACGTTTTTATTTTTAAGGTAAGTATAAATTTTATATTATGCGTAGATAAAAACCTAAATGCATACAAAATTGAATATTATTTAAGTTAATGAAGTTAGTTTGATTACGTTTCAAAAAAATTGAATGTCAAAAGGTTGTGCGACGTACATGGTCCCTTCATTTCTTTTATGATTAATTGTTGCATGAACATTTTAAAATAGTTACCTTATTACTAATACTTGATTCGTTTATTTCTCCTTCTGTTTAATACCCGAGACTAGACTTTTAGGTTGTATATAATTCTTGCCACCTCAATTTCACGTATAAATTTTTTTGCTTTCGTTTGCAGACTTTTCCATTCCTACATATATTTCCTTATGCATTATTAATGCCTAAAGCTTCCAAAATAAAATGCGACATTTATTTTTGTCCCTCCACCTTCATTTCCTAATTATAAATAATCTACATCATATTTCTTTTTTTACATTTTGTTTGTCCTGACGCCTCATATTCAGAAGCTCTTATTTTTACAAATCCAAAAGCTTTCTTTTATAAAACATGATTTTTTTTTTCATTTTTCGTACACTTCCCGTCCTCATCTTAGTTGTTCTTCAATCTTTTCCTGAAGCCTCATCTTGAAAAAAACATATGTATTAAAATTTGTTTATTTTTTTTATTTTTTTAACGCGTATTAATTTTTATTTTAATAGCATTTCTTATAACATGAATATCTTTTGCATATAATCTTTGTTTCACGCGCAATTTCTTCTGTTGGATTCATATTTAAATTTCGGACAACATGAAATTGATCCAGTTGAATTTGGAGGTTGTTGAGTTTTGTGCTTCTGTTTGGATTTTTATGGGCTAAAATCAAAGGTGAGTGTTTTAACCCACTCATAACTTGTAACAACCCAGAATTTTTAGCAAATATTAATTTGATAATTTTCTAATCATTTAAATTTGCAAACTTATTCTTTTCAAACAATAATTGTGCTTCTAATTACTATTTTGTGTGTGTGTGTATAGTTGTAAATAAAACTATGATTTGAAATTCTATATGTATATCTTAAAAATAAATTGGATTTAAAAACTCTATATTTTAAAACTAGTATATATATAGTTATTAATTAATGTATAAATAGGTTTTATATCATTTTCTTTTGAAGTTATATAAATATAAGTAAAAAGGAAATGTCTAAATAAAAAGTAAAATACAATATAAAAACATACAAAAACATAAAATGCATGCATTTGACATTTGTAAGCTAAGTATAACATGCAAATTCACAAATGTCATTTTATTGGTTTTCTTCATATAAAAAAAGGGGCTGTACAATTTACACTTATATATATATATATATATCTACTCCTTCTCCTTTCATTTTATTTCATCCTTCATATCTTAAAATTAAATCAGAGGAAAAAAAAGAAAAAAAACTAAACTACTCTTTCAAGTTCAAACTGAAGCAAGCATAGATTCATGATCAACTCAACTAAAAAAAACAAGCAGATCAAATTGCAGTTTCAAAGATCAAAATCAAAAACAGTTTCCAGTTTTCAAATTTCAAAAGCTTTCTCTATTCAACAAAATACAGTGAGTAAACTAAACTTTTAAAAGCTAAAACCTCTTTATTTACCTATGCAGGTGATGGTTGATGGTAGTAATGAATTGTTTATTGTTGCATGAATGAATAATATGTTTGCGTGTATATAAGTATGAAGTTGATTGTGTGCATGTCTGTATATAGATTTATATGTCTCTGTTTTTTATTCAACAGGCTAAATTAAGTTCAAAAAATTCAGATCTTTTTCTCTAATCTCTTATAGGCTATGATGTATAAAGGAAATATGTTTGAATTAACTAAATCTTAATTTTAAAAATATTTTTAAGTGAAATTAGAAGGTAGAATTACTAAGAAGAGGAAAATACAGTGGAACTCAAAACATGTCAAAATTTCGACTACCATGATTTCAAGTTTCACTTATATAATCTAATTCGAGTTTGAAAACCATGATTTTTAATGATAATAACAAGATTTTTAAGTTTGTAAATCTAGAAAATTTTCAAGTTAAATGGAATCGAGAGTTTGCTCGATTTTTGGCAAACGATGAATGGTGGGAGGTCGAGATCGTGGCTGGAGCAAGCTCGAGGGTTGAGGTGGTCGGGAAAAATAGCCAGCAATTTTTCTGATCACCGTGGTGGCGTGTCGACCACGAATTAGGGTTTAAAACCCTGTTTTGGTCATTGTTGTTTCCTATGTGAGTTCGTCGTCATCGTTGCATCGGGTTGGATCAAAGTTGGGAGAATAAGAGCGTAGGTCTACGGCGAAGCTCTAGACGGGGGGTCGTAGCTTTTGGTGACCGAAGGTGGCGATGAGGGGAGGCTTTGGGTGATCAGTTTCGTTCCAATGGGTTTCTTATAGCTCGATTCAGTTTGGAGGTCGTTTCGAAGTTCTGGGTGGTCGGAATCGAGGGAGGAGGTCGAAATCGACTTGCTGGTGGTAGCGTCGTTGATCGGAGAGTTGACGTTGGGTGTGTAGGTGCACACGTATTTGTGTGTATCTATGTTGTACTGTAGGATTAGAGTAGAAAGAAGAAGAAAATGAGGACTCGGGGAGGTATCGAATTTGTACGTGAGTAGAAGAGAGAAGTGGGCGTCGAGGGAAGAAGGGCTTTTGACTCGGGTTTGAGTAGGAGAGGGCACCGGGTTTGGCTTGGGTAGTTCCCGTGTGTTATAACAAGTCTTTTTTTTAAAAGTTAAAACAAAACAAGTTTTTGAAAATAATTTTCTTAATCAATTTCTTAAGTGATAAATGTTTTATTAAAATATTGGGTTAGTTAAGGTCATGTAGCAATTTATTTGTAACTTAAATTAATTAAGTTTAGAGTATTTTATTTTATTGTCCATTATTTTATTTAATTCCTAAGTTTATTAAAATGAAATTAAACAGTGTAGTTAAGTATATAGTTAAAGAAAGTCAAATGTTTTTAATTATTAATTGATTTAAAGATCTTAGTTATTTTATATGCTAATAATAAATTAATTCCAAAGGTCTATTAAATAAAACTTAAATGATAATTAACTAAAATGGTTAAGATAAATGGTTTAAACTTTTAATTAATTAAGGTCTTAAGTAATTATGAATGATAATTAATTAATTCCAATAATTAAGTAAAATAAAATAAATGGCTTGCAATTAATTAATAACAATTAAGAAGGGTTATAATTTATTTATTTATTTTATGTTAAATTAAATTAATTATAAATTGTGTGATTAATTAATCTTGCTTATGGATGATTAATTGTATTGAATGTTTGGATTGATCTATATCTCTAGTATGTTAATTTGTAATGTTCTGTGACGTGCAATGCCTGAATTGAATTGTGATAAATGTGAATTATTTATTTGTGATGAAATTGCTGTGCGAGTATGATTCTGAATTTAAATTAAATTATTTTACTTAAACAATTTGGCCTTAAAAGACGGCGTTTGGATTTCGATGAGACCGGGATCAAATGTCAATTTTGTTATCCGAAAACCACATCGATCCAAATTAAGCGATGGGTCATGAAATCTCAAGTGAAGATCGAGAATGAAGATTTAGAATGTAAGGGCTATTTATCGTTAACTCTGAGGGTGATTCCAAAATGAGTGTAACATAGATAGTGCCTCGGATCCGTTCGGACCCGGAACGGACTTGTATGGATGAATTCTATCAGACCATCGTCAATGGAGGACGATGAGCATTCCAAGATATGTGTGCTATAAAGGTAATCGTAGCCTCAAGGCTCATCATCCGAGAATGGCTAAAACAGGAGAGGTGCAGCAAGGCTAAGTGGGTAGCACCCAAGTAGGATAAGATTTTTCCCTATCCAGAGGTCCTTTTTATTCGGTTGTGTGTGCGGTTGTTGGCCACAACCGCGGGGTTGTCTTATTCGGACTATCCAGTAGGGGGTTGCTCCAGTTTTGTGTTGTAGGGGATTAGGGTGGATCCTCGGTACTCTTATCTAGACCAGATAGTATGACGGGCGGTACCCCAGTAGCCCTGCCATTGTATGAAATCCAATCTCCAATAAGCGCCTATATGGTTTTGATTGTGTCCAACTATGTTGGAACATGAGATGCAAGCATTCCAGCTATTTCTGATTTTATATTGAAAACCCTAGACACTATTATAATATAGCTGGATTTCCTATCAAATGTTTTGGTTATTGTAAGGGAAAAACTTGTCTGTGTTTATTTGTGGAGAGTCTTACGAGATAACTTTTATTTCAAATGTTTTTCAAGTTAAACAACTTAAACCGTTTACTCACACCAGACCCATGTCTGACCTGGAGTTTATTTTCGGTTTTCTTAAACTCTTGGGTATTCAAAAATTTTATGAGTAGCCAAGTGATTAGGTTGGCTTGACGTATTTTAGAAAAGACTTGGAGCAAGAGACTTGGCATATCTATATATCTATTCCACTGTGTTAGTAGCTCTATTTGCTTTTTGGGTTGTAATGAATAGGCAGGTCATTCCGACTGTTTAATATGATGTTGTAACCGAATGACTCTGATGTATGGTGAATATTATGTAATATCTATGTGATGTGTAATATATATATATATATATATATATATATATATATATATATATATATTTCCGTTCCGCTGTGAGATCTGATGATTGTTTAGTTCTTCTTTCTATCTATTTTTTTTTCTACCTGTTTCTTTCTAATTTACGATACGTCTTTCTATGGAAGGAAAGGCGGGTCGTCATACAACTTCTAAAATTTCTTATGTTTATTAAATTAAATTTATAAAGTGATTAGAAATTTATTTGTGACTGTTTGGTATATTTAAATCGCCATCTCAGTTAAATTGAATATATTTGAATTAAATCGTTATTTAATTTATTATTGAATATAAATTGCCAGTTAAATACCTGTTATTGATTACCAGTGCTATATTTATATTTATTGATTAATTTGAATGATGATTGTGATGGATGTTGATTGTTGATATTGGATGAATGGATGTTGTATTTTATACCATTATAAACTGCAAGTTCACTATGGGTTGAAACGATACATATCCGAATGATCTATAGAATATGAAAAATCGTTATGGATTGAAATGATAGACTCGAGCGATTTTATGGATTTTATATTAATTCGAGATTGCTATTTGAAATGATATATGACCGTAAGATTTTAAATTAGACTGAAATGATAAACATCTGTATCACTTGACCATAGGGTAGAGAATTATATACGAACACCGGATTGGGTAAACTAAATGATGATTTCTTAATTTAATTAAAAGATATTTTGAGATAATAATTTGATTTATATAAATTGAATTATCATTGAAATTTGGTTTTTATGTTAAAATTGGAATTGTTTTAAAAGAATTGTTTAAGGAGTTAAATTGAAAGCTTAAAGTTGATTTTTAAGATAATGGAAATTTATCGGAATTGAGCTATTAGCATTATTTGAAATATAACTTTAGAATATATTGAAATTTGAGTAATTTAAATTTGTATTTCATACATGGATTGGAAGTGATATTGATTTAAATATTTATTTGAGTATTGGAAATTTAAAATCTGGAATTGGATTTTGGAAATCGAAATTAGTCCAAATGTATTGAAACGAAATAAATAGTTTTAAATAGATAAAAATTTCCAAACTCATATTTAGTATATAACTGTTTTAAAAATACATTAACTTAAGATTCTAATTATTAAGATTTTTAAATTATTAAACTATTTTAACCTATATCGACTATATAAATCATTTTAACATATTTTAAACCATTTTAGTTATCTTAAAACTAATTAACCCATTTTAACTTATTTTAAATTTAATTAATCTATTTTAAAGTTATTTAATATATTTTAATTATATTTAATCTAATTTAAATCCATTTAACTATTTGAAATCAATTTAAAAATAATTTTAATCTATAATTAAACTATTTTAGAGCATTTTAACAGTTTATAACTATTTAAAACTAATTTAGACTAAGTAAGTAGAAGTGTTTTCACTGGGTTAAAAGCAAATGCGGCTAAATGATGTTATAACCCAAATTGGGATTTTAAATGTCATAATTAATTGAATACGGTGATTTAGGAGTAAGGATTTAACTTAATTGGAATTACGACTTTTAAAAGAAATTATGATTTCGGAAACGATATGATTTCAAATGTGATATGATTTTAAAGTGAATATATCTTCGAAAGTGATATGGTTTGAGAATATGATATTTTGATATCAATTGTGAATTGACTTTTAAAATGTAAAAAAAAATATCCGGTGTGTAATAAGCGATTGGTTGTTAAAGAGACCGGGATCGGATATTGTCATACTCTCTGCCAATATCGAAAACCATTTTAACAACTGTGTACATGGTGGAGATTCCAGAAATAAAGTAGGATGGTTTGGTGAACGATTTCTATATAGGTATGACGTGACCCTAACTCCCGTGAGTCAGCATAGATGTGACTAAAATCAGGAGCTATACCGGGCCAAGTGAGGTCATTCCTCCTATTGGGCACATTTCTTCGATACTATACTATGACTTTGTAATTGATTTGGTGGCCACCCCTCGATTTTGATATGGGAGTGTGTTCCAAGGTGGGCGATAGTAGCTACTATGCGTTACCACTAGTCCGGGAGTGCAATTGGTATATCTACCCTGGCATTTCCTCGTGTGCCGTGTTCACATTCTCTAGCGCACATTCTACGAGTTTGTTTTGTACCATACCTATGGGGTGCCCTCTGTGTAAACCTCTTGGAGGAGCATACGGTACTGTATAAACTATAGGAATATATAAAATGTGTTAAGGGGATGTGGGTAACACCTTAACGCTATTTTAATACTTTTACTTTACTTAGACATATTATAATAGTGTATGTTACTACATAGTAGATAGTTTAACGAATTCTTAGGAGGTGTGAATCCCGAGCATCTCTTAAGTTACTACACTCATGTTAGACACTAGATAGGAGATGTCAAACCCCGTAAACATCTCTGACGCCGTTCAACTCATACTTATTTCCGTTGATTTTACTCACATAAGATTTTTTTAGTTCTGACTCGAGTGTTTTTTCTTTTCAATTCGTTCGGGTCAGCCTGAGCATTTCAGGATTTGAAGACCTTATTTTTGAAGGATGAAGATGAAAATTTGTACTACTATTATTTACTATATTTAATTCACTACATCATGTATTCCGCTGCATTATTTATTATTCTCTGGTATGTGTAACTCTGATCTGTGTTGTATAAGTATAATCAAAAGTTTCGTAAAACGGCTTCATGAAATATTTATTTGATTATTATATTTTGTCATTCCGCTGCAAGATTCTGTTTGTTTTTTTCTCTGCTTTTTCTTATATACCCCATAGGTATATAATCAAACTTAAGTTAATGTTTGAAGCTATTTATGATTAAAGTAAATAATGAAATGAATACCATACTAAATTAAATGGTTATAACTTCAGAAAAGTGAAATTATTTAGAAAAGAAATTAATAAGAATAAACTTAAATAATGTTGGAATCTGTTGTTTTTTTGGTTTATGGATTGTTTGGGAAATGATACTTCTAATTGTTTGGATGTATGAATAATCTATTGAGTTTTATCTAAGACTGTTCAGTATATGGCATACTAGTGTTATTTGTCAATTTGATGCAATTTAAAGTTTCTGAACTCAAACAGACCATTTGTTTTGGCTGGAATGGATGATTGGTTTCTTTGTTAAAATGATGTTATGCTTGTTGTTGCTAGTGATTGTTGTTATATTACATTAATTTGTTTTGTTAGTGGTTGAAACAACTTTGAATATTTCTCCTATATAATTATTATCCTCTTTATATTATATAAGTGAAATACATGTTATGAAAGCAATTGCTACTGCTTATAGTTTCATAATATAAGCGTTGTTTGCCCGACAAATAAGTAAGTTCTCGGATTACATTTTTATAGCGGTATTATATTGTTTTTCCCAGTGTTTTGATATATTATTTTGAAAAGTTACGATACATATTGTTTTATTTATATTATAATTTCTCCCGAGCCTCTCCGTACAAAGAAGACCCTGCCGAAATTTTCGTAAATTTTGGACTTAGAAAATTTTGAAAAATGTTTTCCAAATTTTATTAGTTTGAGTATAAAAGGATTTAATGGTTATAAATTGGTATATTTTATTTAAATTATTTAATTTTGTAAATTTATTTGTTCATAAATTTAATATTTTGAATAAGATATATGGATTTCTTAATTCCTTCTTTTCCCTTCTTTCCTTTTCGGGGATGAAAAGTTTTAAGTGGGGGAGAGTGTAACGGCCTGTAAAATTCGATAATTAAATTTGTTAATATAATAAGATTTTTGTAATATAATATTGAACAAATAATTTTTTTGTAATTTAATAGTGAAATGAATTCTGAAATGAAATGTAACAAATGATAATTAAAGCTAATTATTAACAACTTGAATGCAATTCCAATTGATTAAAATAATGTAAATGTTATAACTTGGTCATAAATTTAATATAAGAAAATGAATGTAAATATGAACCTATCTAATGAGATAATATATGATTAATGGTAATTGAATAAGATTAGTATTATGTGAGGAATTACAATATTTGTTGTATTAATGTGTGCATTGATTTATAGTGTGATATAAAAGGTAATTAATAATTTAAAGGTTGACTTATTTATAAAATAATGTGTAATGGATGGAAATGGAATAATTGAAGCGTAATGAGAATTTTTGTAATAATTGTTTGTAAAGAATAAACTTACAATTGTTATAAAAATGTATAATGGTGACAATTTGTGTTGTTACCAATTTAACTAATCAATTATAAATAAATGTCAACAAAATATTACATTAATGCGGAATAAGACCATAACTATAGTGTCAACATAATCAAAATAATAGAAATGTTAGTTTTATTAATAAGGTAATAATTGACTTAACAAAAGAATGAAATCAAGATAAATTAATTAACTAAGACTTTAATTATAATTAATGTGTGAAATTGACCAAAATTTAATAAGATGGAAATATAATTGTTAATACAAGTAAAAGATGGAAATTGAAGGATATTAATGTAATGAAATATAAAACAATGTAAACCATGTCTATAAAATAATAACTAAATTTAATCTAATTGAAAATTTTCAATTAATAGAAGAGAGAATACTAATTGTAAATTAATAGGCATAATTAAAAGCAGCTTTTGTTTTGTGAAAGTATAAAGAAAGTTTGATTTAATGAAAAGAATATTTACATCGAATAAAATGAATGTTTCATTTATGAATGTAGGTTTAATTTCATTAAAATAAATAATAGAATGATTGATTTTAAAGAAATAAATATATGTTTATTTGAACTGTGTTTTAGCTTACAGATTGATTACAAGAATAGGAAAATAATATATTTCAGTAAGTTATTTATTACTCTTGTGTATAAACAACATATTTATAAACATGTTTAAACAAACAATTGTTCTATTTTCATACATTTTTATTGTCTGTTTTAAATTTTAACTTTGTAAGTAAGTGCAATTAATGTAATTCAATTGTTTCAATTAAAAGGAAAGAAAACATTGATTGCAATTAATAGATTTAATAAAAGAAGTGCACGTTTTGTATTAAACAAAAATGATGTTTTAATGGAAATAAAAGATCATTTTGGGAAAACCAAATTAAACGTTTTTTTATAGCAAAGCTAGCCAGCTTTATAGTGGGCCGTGCCACTGTATATAAAAATGGGAGAACAGGTACTCTGCACATGCACAGAGCAACTAAGATGGAGAAAATTTTAAAGAACAGGAGTTAGACAAAAAAGCCTAAACTACTAATATAGCAGAACTAATCTTCCTCAGAAGTAGAAGAACAATCTCGTCCATCGACTGAAGTTGGACCAATAACATGCAAAAAACCTGAGAAGAGAGAAGCCAAACGAGGATCATAACCAACAGAGCCAGGCGAGTAAAGAAATTTCCTATCCCAAGTGACATCAAAAAACTTACTTTTGTTCTCCTCCCCCAACTCACCAACCGTAGTGAGGCACAATCCTTCTCCCATAATATGATACATAAGATATCGACTCTCGCCACCAATCTCACTAATAAAGGCGTAAAAAATGTCCCTTTCAGGCGAACATATCATATCAGAAGGAGAGTGAACCCAAGCACGCTCAACCGAGTTCCAGGTAATGATATCAGAAGCGAAAGCAGAAGGTTCCACCTCCAGGGACGAAGGAGGAGAAGCAGAAGATGGGGCTACAGCAGGCACAGAAACAGAAGGAGCAAAGCAAACCAATGGGACGGCAGGTGGATCGACAATAGGGGGGACTAAATCGGGAGCTAGAGGCACAACAACTAAAGGAACAGGAGGAGCTGGAGCAGCAATCTTCCTAACCCACTTCCGGACAGGAGGACGAGGAAGAGGTGTCCGGACAACAAAGGGGACAACCAGACCAGGACAGGCTTCAGCACAATGACCAAAGGACTGACAAGACGCACAAATCTCAGGTTTCCAACTATAGCAAACTCTGACCTCAGCTACATGTCTCTCATCTAATTTGACCTTTAAAACCATAGGCAAGGGTTTGTCAGGAGTGATCTCAATAAGAGCTTTGGCATATATAAGCTTCTTTCTGGCCACAGTATTAGCATCGTAACATATCACCTTACCAACCAAACCAGCAAGCCAGTCAATCCCAATAAGAGGCTGGAGAACAGATGGAATATGAAAAAAATGGGCCCAGACAGGAATAGATAAAACTTGTTCCTTCACACGATCCACAGAAGGACACCACATAGTGATAATGAAAGGTTTTCCACCAATAAGGAGAGGATTTGCTTCCAGAATACGTTGCCTTTCATCACTACGCGTAAACTTAAAGAAGAACATTTCATTATCATAGTGAACAGACAAACCACCTCTAGGCTTCCACACCATATTGCACCTCGACTTAACTACGTGATAGGGAGGATTGGAATCAAGAAAGAAACCAACCAAATGCTCTTTCCAAAAATCCATGCTCCACGGGTGGAACCATCACTCCCTCGTGCTCAACAAATTCAAATCGACGAGGAGAGTGAATACCCGCATTACTTTGCAGCTTGGTAAACAAAGATGACCACTTGGATGCAGGCCGAGACATAGGAGGGACGAGCGGATTATGCTGAGAAACAACTGTCTTGGGATTAATGTCATCGGCAATACAACAAACACTAGATGTGCTACCCAAAATTACCCCAGAATTAGTCTTGCAACCCAATGCAGCGTCAACACAGATACCAACATCAACCTCACAGCCATTTGACACCATAGTAGTACTTTTAACAATCGAAATATCAACGGCCGTAACCACCCCCTTATCAGACTTACCCCCAAGACAATCTAGAACCACAGTTCCAACATCCAAAACAGAGTCAACGGGAAGACCCACATCCAATGACGACCAAGCATTATCAGGAGAAGTAGCTAAAAACGTTGACAAAGAGGACGTACCAGAATATGGAAAGGGACCAAGCACTGATGGAGAAGACGAGACCAGAGATGTGAAGTCTGACATAATACCAGACAAAGGCAAAGGCAAATCGAGCACCGCTTTTGGCAAATCACATACACGTTTCGAACAAGAGGAAGCAGTAACCAAGTGCTCGCCAGAACCACGTGACAGATCTGACGACTTTTTCGAAAAACGCGATAACCTGTTCGAAGGCATGGGAAGAGAGGAGGGCGAAATGGAAGGGAGGACGGAATGGAGAAAATGAAAGGGGGAGGGGGCGGCGATCGGACAAGGATGGAAGGTTACGGAGAAGAAGCGAAATATTCCTGAAAACTGCTCGCCATCGTTCAAATTAAACGTTTTTATTTTTAAGTTAAATATAAAATTTTTATTATGCGTAGATAAAAACCTAACTGCGTACAAATTTGAATATTATTTAAGTTAATGAAGTTAATTTAGTTACGTTTCAAAAAAATTGAATTTCAAAAGGTTGTGCGACGTACATGATCCCTTCATTTATTTTATGATTAATTGTTGCACGAACGTTTAAAAATAGTTATCTTATTATTAATACTTGATCCGTTTATTTCTCCTTTTGTTTAATACCGGAGCCAAGACTTTTAGGTTGTATTTAATTCTTGCCACCTCAATTTCATGTATACAAATTTTACTTTCATTTGCAAACTTTTCCATTCCTACATACATTTCCTTATGCATTATTAATGCCTAAATCTTTGAAATGTGACATTTATTTTTGTTCTTCCATCTTCATTTTCTAATTATAAATAACCTACAGCTTATTTCTTCATTTACATTTTGTTTCTCCTAACACTTCATATTCAAAAGCTCTTATTCTTGCAAATCCGAAAGCTTTCTTTTATAAAACACGTTTTTTTTTTCATTTTTCGTACACTTCCTATCCTCATCTTAGTTGTTCTTTAATCTTTCCCTGAAGCATCATCTTGAGAAAAACGTAAGTATTAAAATTTGTTTATTTATTTATTTTATTTTATTTTTTTAACGCGTACTAATTTTTATTTTAATAATATTTCTTACTACATGAATATCTTTTGTATATAATCTTTGATTCACACGCGATTTCTTCTATTGGATTCATATTTAAATTTCGGACAACATGAAATTGGTTTAGTTGAATTTGGAGGTTGTTGAGTTTTGCGCTTATGTTTGGATTTTTATGGGATAAAATCAAAGGTGGGTGTTTTAACCCACTCACAACATCTAAACTTTTTTGTTAAATTAAGTTTACGAAGTGATTAGAAATTTATTTGTGGCTGTTTGGTATATTTAAATCGTCATCTCAGTTAAATCGAATATATTTGAATTAAATCGTTATTTAATTTATTATTGAATATAAATTGCCAGTTAAATACCTGTTATTGATTACCTGAGTTATGTTGATTTTTATTGATTGATTTGGATGATGATTTGATGGATGTTGATTTTTGATATTGGATGAATGGATGTTGTATTTTATACCGTTATAAACTGCAAGTTTACTACGGGTTGAAATGATACATACCCGAATGATCTGTAGAATATAAAAAATCGTTATGGATTGAAATGATAGACTCGAGCAATTTTATGGATTATATATTAATTCGGGATTGTTGTTTGAAATGATATATAACCGTAAGATTTTATATTGCAGATTGAAATGATATACATCCGTATCACTTGACCATAGGGTAGAGAATTATATACGAACACCGGATTGGTTAAATTAAATGATTTGCAAATTCTTAATTTTTGAATTTAATTAAAAGATATTTTGAGATAAGAATTTGATTTATATAAATTGAATTATCATTGAAATTCGGGTTTTATGTCAAAATTGTAATAGTTTTAAAAGAATTGTTTAAGGAGTTAAATTGAAATCTTAAAGTTGATTCTTAAGATAATGGAAATTTATCGGAATTGGGCTATTAACATTGTTTGAAATATAATCTTGGAACATATTGAAATTTGAGTAATTTGAATTGGTATTTCATACATGGATTGGAAGTGATATTGAACTAAACATTTTATTGAGTATTGGAATTTTAAAAGCTAGAATTGGGTTTTGGAAATTGAAAATAGTCTAAATGTGTTGATACGAAATAAATAATTTTAAATAGATAAAAATTTCCAAACTCGTATTTAATATAAACTGTTTTAAAAATATATTAACTTAAGATTCTAATTATTAAGATTTTTAAATTATTATACTATTTTAACCTATATCGACGATATAAATCATTTTAACATATTTTAAACCATTTTATTTATCTTAAAAATAAATAACTCATTTTAACTTATTTTAAATCTAATTAATCTATTTTAAAGTTATTTAATCGATTTTAATTATATTTAATCTAATTTAAGTCCATTTAACTATCTTAAATCAAATTAAAAATATTTTTAATCTATAATTAAACTATTTTAGAGTATTTTAACTATTTAAAACTATTTTCTAAATTTCCAGACTAAGTAAGTAGAAGTGTTTTCACTGGGATAAAAGCAAATACAGCTAAATGATGTTATAATCCAAATTGGGATTTCAAATGTTATAATTAATTGAATATGATGATTTTGGAGTAAGATTTAAATTAATTGGAATTATGATTTTTAAAAGAAATTATGATTTCAGAAACGATATGATTTCAAAGGTGATATGATTTCAAAGTGAATATGATTTCGAAAGTGAAATGGTTTGAGAATATGATATTTTGTTATCAATTGTGAATTGACTTTTGAAATGTAAAAGAACCATCCGATATGTAATAAGTGATCGGTTGTTAAAGAGACCGGGATCGGATATCGTCATACTCTCTGCCAATAATGAAAACAACTTTAACAACTATGTACGTGGTGGAGATTCCAAAAATGAAGTAGAATGGTTTGGTGAACGATTTCAGTATAGGTATGACGTGACCCTGACTCCCGTGAGTCAGCATAGATGTGACTAAAATCAAGAGCTATACCGGGCCAAGTGAGTTCATTCCTCCTATCGGGCACATTTCTTTGATACTATGCTATGACTTTGTGGTTAATTTGGTGGCCACCCCTCGATTTTGATATGGGAGTGTGTTCCGAGGTGGGCGATAGTAGCTGTTATGCGTTACCACCAGTTTGAAAGTGCAATTGGTATATCTACCATGGCATTTCCTCATGTGCCGTATTCACATGCCCTAGCGCGTGTTCTATGAGTTTGTTTTGTACCATACCTATGGGGTGCCCTTTGTGTAAACCTCTCGGAGGAGCGTATGGTACTGTGTAGACTATGGAAATATATAAAATGTATTAAGAGGGATATGGGTAACGCCTTAATGCTATTTTAATACTTTTACTTTACTGTAGACATATTATAATAGCATATATTACAACAAAGTAGATATTTTAACGGATCCTTAGGAGGTGTGAATCCCGAGAATCTCTTAAGTTACTGCACTCACGTTAAACACTGGATAGGAGATGTCAAACCCAGTAAACATCTCTGACGCAATTCCACTCATGTTTATTTCCGTTGATTTAACTCACATAAGATCTTTTAGTTCCGACTCGAGTGTTTTGTATTTTCAATTCGCTCGGGTTAGCCTGGGCATTTCAGGATTTGAAGACCTTATTTCTGGAGGATGAAGATGAAGATTTGTACTACTATTATTTACTATATTTAATTCATTGCATCATGTTTTCCGCTGCATTACTTATTATTCTCTAGTATGTGTAACTTTGATCTGTGTTGTATAAGTATAATCAAAAGTTTTGTAAAACAGCTTCATGAACTGTTTATTTGATCATTATATTTTTTCATTCCGCTGGAAGATTCTGTTTGTTTTTTCTCTGCTTTTTCTTCCTTCTGTGTGGTTTAAGTTGGCACGTGTGTCTGTTTAAACGTACAAAAAGGCGGTATGTTACACACGATAGCTAAGTATACCCAAAAATCAATTATATTTTCTAATGAAATTTTCTTTAAAATAACTCTAATTCCAATATATATATGTGTGTGTGTGTGTGTGTGTGTGTGTGTGTGTGTGTGTGTGTGTGTAACAAATCCCCTTTACTTCCATAAATTTTAAAAATATATTTATAGTTTTTAAAGTATCAAAATTCAGACCAGTGCTACATAGCATTAAAAAATTCCAATCACTACAATAATCTATAACAGATTATTATACACAAATCATATGTCACTATATATGAAAAATAAGCAATATATTTAAGGAATTCAGTTGGATCCCTCCAACCCGTTTTCCTGTATCCACGGATGTTAATACAACGTAATATCAATATCACTACGAGAGGGATATCGTGGTATATAGGGTCATCCACTATTATACGGGGCGCATAGGGTCTCATCCGCTATATATATGCGAGAATATCAATCACTCCAATAAATATATACTACCATATATAATATCATATCCGACTGATAATTATAAATTCAATCCAATCAAGCATCCTTTAATTTAAATTTAAATTTAAACATTTAAATTTAAATTTAAATACGGTAATCCAAATGAGTGAAAAATTATCACCTTGATTTTATTTGCAATCCTTTCCAATTATAAATCAAATTGAATAGCGTCCAATTAAGATTTAAAATCCCTGCTATCTTTAAAATTTCCCGAACCAATTTTATTGCGTGATATTCTTCAGTACGATCCCAATGCTGCTAGTTTCGTAATTTATTGATCTCGCACGAATTAAATATTTCATTTATCAATTTAATAAGCTAAATATTTTGAAAATCTTTTTATTTAAAATGTTAGACTGACAATTACTTTAATTTAAATAAACCTTGTAGTTAGAAAACCTAGTCATGCCTCCATGGATATTCCCAGGCTCGAACATCACGAGATCCTGCTGAATATATTTTTTTTGCATTCAAAATTAATAATATAGTTATTAGAATTCATTAAAATCATTAACGGTTAATTACCTCACATCATAGCCGAGATTTCGATCAGGTGCACACGTGCGACTCGTACGAGAACGACCCGCCTCGACCGTCTCATTTTGATTTCTGTTAACAATTTTTATTTCTTCAGGGATTTGAAAATGAAGAAAAAATGGGAAGAAGATGTGATTTAGTTTAGGGATGGAAGCGTGTTGGAATAGGTAATGGTACAGTGATTTGAAATGGAGAAAAAAACTGACATGAATGTTTGACCAGACAATTATTCATTTTAAATTTTGAAATGTCTCGATTTACGCAACTCGAAATCTCGAATCACTATCGAGACGTGCCGCTAGGCGTTTATAATGTTATACCCCTATTTCGAAAGCAATGGAAAATGTTTCGAGTCCTATTTCGATCATATGGAGAAGATAGCATTTTGAACCAAATTATTATATTGAATTTTTGATATAAATTTCAACGCGTTTCTATCCCATACGATCAAATGATAACTCCAAACACCATGAAGTTTGAAATCCTATAATAATATACTATTACGGATCTAATGGAACTAGTTTCATTGAATTCTGAGACCGGGCCTCAGAAGGCTACTTTTAAATGTCAATTTGAACAAACTATTTTAAAAATTGAATTGATCATTTTTAAATTCAATTTTAAAACTTTAATTCTCTTCATTACTATTAATATAAACTTTATAGGCCTTCAAATTATTTTTATTGTACTTAAAACTCAAGACACAATAATTTAACCGATATTCAAATATTAAATTCAAAAAATAAATTATCCAATAAATCCTTATATTTGAATTCCAAATTTATTTTATAAATAAACCCAAATCTTCACATTCAAAATCAATCTATAAATTCAAATTCAATATTTAAAACCACTTAAATATTTTAAATCAAACTTTGAAATATGTGGGTCGTTTCACCAAGGAATTGAAAGGTTATGCGGTTTGAAAGACTGCATGTATTAATTGTACGTAAGGGATCTGATATAAATCGTCCCAAGAGAATTTTAAGAACGATAGCCAGTGGATGACTAATTCATGTTTTGAACATAAACAACTTATGAACTAATGCATAATTAGTTTTATACAAGGTGATTAATATAATGCTTATGAATGCCTATTCCATTGCACTAAGAAACAATCGTTGTTTCAAGAAATACAAACTTCGTTGTGAAGGAATTTCTTTAAGAAATTATTTGTATAAAATGAATTTGGATACGATCCTAGGATAATACTGATTACAAGGGATGAAATGAAATTAACCGAACATAATTGAACACAATACATTAGAATGTCTAATAAGTGTTCTTGTACATTAAAGAGAGACTATGCGTTTCTCGTCAATGTCAAGAATAAATAATCGTTGGATGTTTAATAAAACCATTAAGAGTACTGACTCTATGATATGGTATGATGCACAAATCCCTAATAGATTACAAGTACATAATCGAAATATGATTTTGATAGTTTCATTCGGAAGGATATGATCCACTGGTTGCAAATTTGTAACTAGTAGCATTTTCGACCCTCGAATGTCGACATTGATACATCTACGATATTCACGTGCCGGGCATCCGAGTGCCGAAAAGACAAAAAGTTATGGTAAAGAAAACGAAGAAAAGAAAAAAAGACAAGAAAGAGAAGAACAAAAAAAATCAGAATCTCACATGTGAAATGATGAAATAAAACATCAAAAGATAATGCACCTAACTACTCTAATTTACATAACATTTCAGAGTTAGTAATTGTAGTATTATCATTAGCCTCGATAGCTATAACGATCTGTCCTTATAATTTCTAATATATATATGCATAAAGAAATGCGTATGGTAGGTTAATGTCCATCTGCTCTCTAAGAGCTCAATGAACAACAGCGAAAATCTCTTTCTCAAACTGCCCAAGAGAGAACCCATGGAACCAAGCGAAAAATAAAACTACAGTTCAGACAAAAGTATGGTGTGAGAAACTCAAGAAATATGCATGACATGTGACAATGCCTTTTAAGACCATCGTTATAGCTATCCTCTCAAAAGAGTCAAACCATCCAATAAGAACATATTGCGATATAATAGATAATGTCTAGGCCAAGAATATAAATTAGAAACTAGTCATGATGCTTTGATTGATCACATCACAATAATATTCAAGTGCAATCAAAACTGCTAAGGCATATTCGCTTATGAATTTTCCATGAAGATACCTCTAGCTTAAAAACCGAAGTGGGTCACCAATACGAGGATCAGAAAATACATTCCGAGCGTTGTATATCTCTAGATAGAATATACCATAAGATAAACACAATGGGCCCATGCATGAACAAGAAAACCTGAACCATGTGGAACCTATCATCATTAACCCCTTCGATCCTCACATATCGAAAGCATCTCTAGATATGGAGTTGATGTACCCCTCTAGGTTAGCTAACCCCCTTGATTGTGCATAATACTCTATCTTTTGTCATATACTAATGGTGTGATCACGTTCAACATCTCTACAATGAACCACCATTACGCGAATAGGTCACGAATCCCTAAATGGATTCTAACATCTCAAACAAATCATGAACCTCTACATAGGCTCGAGCATCTTGAACGGATCTCGAATCTCCATGTAGATTCCATTATCTTGTACATACCATGAACCTCTTCTGTAACGACCCACCTTTTTGAACAGTTTAAATTGACACGCATGTCAACTCAAACCATTCAAAAGGGAAGATTGTTATAGGTAAATAAGAAAATGAAGAGAAATAAGAATACAAATGCAGAATCTCACAGCGGAACGATATAAATAGTCCATGAAGCTATTTACAAATAACATTTGATTATACTTTTACAATATAGAATCAGAGTTATGTACAACAGAATTAAATAAATAATGCAGCGGAAAAAAACGATGCAGTGGGAATAATATAATAAATAATAATAGTATTAAATCTTCGTCTTCATCCCCCAGAAAGCAGTCTTCAATAAACTGAAAAACTCATACTGACCCAAGCAAAATGAAAAGATAAAGCACTCAAGTCAGAACTAAAAGATCTTATGTAAGTTAAATCAATAGTAAATAAATATAAGTGTAACAGCTTCAGTGATGTTTATGGTATTTGACATCCCCTATTTATGGTCCACGTGAGTGCGATAACTTAAAAGATGTCCGGGATTACCATCTCCTAAGGATCCGTTAAACTATCTACTATGCAGTACAATATACTATTATAATAGTGTTTACTGTAAAGTAAAGTATTAAAATAGCGTTAAGATGTTACCCATATCCCCCTTAACACATTTAAGATAATGTTGTAGTTTATACAGATACTATAAACTCCTCCCACAGGTGGGCTATCAGGAAGCACTCCAGGGGTACGACACCAAACAAACTCGTAAAAGGCACGATAGGGCATGTGAACACGTCACTGCCAGTGTAGGATTTACCAATTGCGGATCTAGATTGGTGGTAACGCATAACAGCTACTACGGTCCTCCTCGGAACACATTTCCATAATGAAAATCAAGGGGTGACTACCAAATCATCACAAGGTCATAATATGGTATCGAAGAAGCATGTCCGATAGGAGGAATGACCTCACTTGGCCCGATGTGGCTCCTGTTTTAGTCACATCTAAGCTGACTCACGGGAGTAAGGGTCATGTAAATACCTCATACAGAATCGTTCGCCAAATCATCATACTTCTTTTCTGGAATCTTCACCACGTACACAGTTTTTAAAGTAGTTTTCGATATTGGCAGAGAGTATGACAATATCTGATCCCACTCTCTTTAACAACCAACGCTTATTTCACACCAGGTGGTTCCTTTATATTTCTAAAATTGATTTATAATTGATATCAAAATATCATATTCAATTTCAAACCATATCTCTTTCGAAACCATATTTACTTTCAAAATCATATTCACTTTCGAAATCATATCGATAAGATGGATTAATTAAATCCTCATTTTAAAATCATCATATTTACTCAAAAATGTCATTTCACTAGAAAAAATCATCTCAAATCCCACTTAGGTTATTTCCTCATTTAGTTATATTTTCTTTTAAATCAAGGATTTAAATATAACCACTTCCACTTTACAATTTAGAAAATAGTATAGACAGTTACAAATATTTAAATAGTTTTAGTGTAGTTTGAAATTATAATATAAATGGTTTGAAATACTTTAAAATAATTGAAAAAGTGGATTAAAATAGTTTATATAGATTTATAATAGTTTTAGTAGAATTAAAATATATTAAATAGATTTAAAATATGTTAAAATGGGTTAGTTAGTTTTAAAATAAGATAAATTAAATTAAATTGGATTAAATAGATTAAAACCGACTTAAAATAAATTAAAATAGTTTAAATTGATTAAATGGTTTAAAATATTTTAAAATAGATTAACTTAGTTTAATAGTTTGAAAACCTTACTAATGAGAATTTAGAATAACATTTTAACAGTTTATATTAAAATACTAAATTTGAAAATTAACATTAAATTTAACTATTCCTACTATTTCAACAAATCTAGACCGTATATAGATTTCCAATCAAAACCCAATTTAAAATCTTAAAATATCAATTTTAAGCTATTCCAATTTCAGTAGATTTCAAAGTTATAAATTTTCAAATATTTCAATGACTCAATTTCGATAAGTTTCGTTTATACTTCAAATTCAACTTTAGAATTCCAATTTAAACGCACTAGCCAATTTACTTAATACATTTCCAACATTTCAAATTTAATCTTTTAAACAATTCAATTTATGCAAGTCAGGTTCTATTTCAAAATATCATTTAGCTGAATTCAAAATTTAAAGATTTAAAATCATTTAATTTAACCAATTAGATGTCCCTATATAATTTTCTAACCTACGGTCAAGTGATATGGATATTTATCATTTCAATCTGCAATTATTTAAATTTACGGGTATATATCATTTCAACCCGCGATCTCGAAATTTATTTCAATGAAAATCGCTTAGGTTTATCATTTCAACGCATAACGATTTTCCCCTAATCTACATGGTCGTTCGAGTATGTATCATTCCAACCTATAGAGAACTTGCAATGTTATAACAGTATAAAATATAACATTTAGCCATCCAATATCAAAAATCAAATATCCATCACAATCATCGTCCAAATCAACCAATAAACATCAATAGATAACTGATTATCATTAACAGGTATTATATTAACAGTTAAGTTCAATACTAAACGATGATTGAATGTAATAAAAGTCAAATTTATCTAGAATGACAATTTAAATATGCCAAACATCAACCAATCAATTCCAGATCACATCATAAATTTAATTTAACTAACATAAGATAATTTAGTAATTGTAAGTGAGTCAAAACACTCACCTTTGATTTCAAATAGATTTGAGATCCAAAATAATTCCCAAAATCTAACAGTCTCAGAATTCTTCCAAACAAGTATCAAAATGTCCGTAATTTTGATACGATCCTAACGAAACAAACCACGGGTAAATCCGAGTTCGTATGCAGAAGATATGGTGGTTAGAACATTTTAAATTTTGAATTTAAAATAAATAATATAATGCTAAAACATATCACGTCATCACGTGCGAGCGAAGCCCCACGTCCCTTAATATCGTGATCGAACAAATGTATGCAGCCGCTACCAAACGTTGATGTGGCGTCGACCCTCGGCCTGCTAGGCTTCGGTCAGACATCACCACAACGTTGGCCTCTTCAGGCTGACCCAACAGCGACGACGCCGCCTCTTCCACCGTCCTCAGACCATCACGCCGCCCTTCGACTTTGGAGCACCACCATGGAAAATTTCAAGCATGATAGGATGAACGATGACCACTACAGAGCCTTCTTGACCTCCTCTTTCCAACGCCACCTCCCGATCGTTGATCGGATGAAGATCCACCGTAGGATCAAAATCCTAACCAATGGACGGTCGAAATTAAATCACTGATTTCTGGGCAAGCAGTGATCCGAATTGAGAAACAATTTGCACCTGTGTATTACGCTTATCAAGAGCTTCGAAACGGTACATAACATTTTAGGGTTTGAGAAGTTTGATTTTGAAATTGAAATTGAATTTGGAATAAGGTTTTGAGATTGGAATATGTTTCTTCCATTGAAAAGAAGGAGATAGACAGAAGTTGATGTACTACAAAATAAGAAAAGACTGCTAGTGTTTAGGAATCAAGACTATTTATATTAACAAAGCCCAATAAGAAAAAGAATACATATCGAATTTGCACGAACGACGAATCGCAACCCAAAAAACCCGTTCTGCCTCCAACACGAAAGTGGGTCATCCCATATATCAAAATAGTTGTTTTTGATATTTTTAAACTCAATGGAACATGTTTCATGTTCTAATTCCATCGTATGAAGAAGTTAGCTTTAAAATCAACTTATTTCAATTGAATTCAATTAAATTGATTTCTACGCGTTTCAAGCCCGCACAATCGAGCGACAAGTTCGATCGTTATGAAACTTAAAATCTTATAATAATCCTTCGATACGGATCTGATAAAACTGGTTTCATCGAAATCCGAGATACTGGCCAAAATGGTCATTTCACGTTAATTAAATAATTTATTATTATATTAATTAAATAACTTTTTAATTTCAAATTTAATAATTATCAATTTTTATCATTTTTGATTACTTAGACATTTATAAAAATTAAAAACAAATTTACATATCAATTCAGTGTTAAACATTACATTAATTATAGTGTTTAGTTTCAATTGCAAATACAATCCAATTAATTATATTTTAATTTCAATAAATTGATTTAATTTGATTTCAATCTTTTTATTCAATCAATCATCACTCCAATGGCATAGTTAACATTGATTTATATCTTATTACATTAATAGTCTTCAATCATTATCTTAATCCGTATTAACGCGATATTTAATTATATTTATTGCAGTTTATTTTCAATTTGATTTCAACAAGTTAAATAAATAGGTAACAAATAACAATTGTCACCTCTAGCTTAATTTAATCACATTTATAAGTTGACTGTCTATAATAAATGTTATAATTATTTACACAACACTAATTTTATTCAATTACAATTTATTACACACTATTTCATTAATTAATAAACATTCAAATTATCAATTACTCTTTTAATCCAATTATCAATTCACACATTATTACAATTTATTTACAATTTATAACCAATTATAACTTTTTAATCATTTTAATTAATTGGAATTTCATTTAAGTAGCTATTAATTACTTGAAATTAATACTATTACATTGTATTCTAGTTATATTTTCAGTAATAAATCACTCTTTCAATATTAAATTACAAAAAGCTTATTGAATTAACTATTTTTAATTATCGAAAATTACGGGTCGTTACATTTTCTAAAGCATAGATCACGTATATGGTTTTGAAGTACTTACAATTTTGAGTTATCGCATATAAGTACACTCCTCACTTACCGACACTCCAAAACCAAGCGGTAGGTTTCTGGTTAACTCAACTCTAGTTCTTGCAGAAATAAATACACTACACATAAGGTTAGAGATCATCTCATACGCGGACGGATTTCCTTATCATTTGTACTAGAAGAGCAAGGTGACTTTGTACGTTGGTTATATCATCACCGAATGAATCATATAATTCTCCTGTTTCTTTTAGACCCTTCTCGGGTTAATTTGGTCATATTCAACGATAATTAGAATGATCACAAATGGAAAACAAGTCTCATATACTCGTCATGTTTCCAACTTCTCAACTTTCACTATCCCTTGGTAAAGAGTGAAGCCTGGTAGGTTCGAGTACTATTGCTTCTATACCCCACACGAGTCATCGTTGTTAATTCTCACATATAGAAACAAGTCTACTTTATCGGCTTTAGTGCTAAGTACATGACTAAATACTTTCCACAAACATTTAAACACAAGAACACAATCAATTCACAAAAAGCACGATCAACTCACATAAATGTCTTCTTATCCCCAATTTATCTAATTAATCCTTCTCTTTTATTAGTAAAACTCGTTTTTATCTAATAAAATTTCTTTATTTAACTATAACTTCTTTATTTAATTAAACTCTTTTATTAATTAAAACTTCTTTTTTTTAATTAAACTCCTTTATTAGTTAAAACTTTACTTATTAATTCAAACTTCTTATTAATTAAAACTTCACTTATTAATTAGAACTTCACTTATTAATTAAAACTTCTTATTGATTAAAAGTACACTTATTAATTAAAACTTCTTATTAATTAAAAGTTCACTTATTAATAAAACTTCTTATTAATTAAAACTTCACTTATAAATAAAACTTCTTATTAATTAAAACTTCACTTATTGGTTAAAACTTAACTTATTTAGACTTGTATATAGATTCCCTTTATTAAAGATATAGACTAGTATTTCACTAGTCGCGTATTATACCATTCACGTATTCTCTTTTCAATACTTCAAAAGGTATTCATATACATATCCGAATGGTGTAAGTATATTCACAAATCGCTTAACAAGGTTTACTTACTTCAAAATATAATCAAAGAGGTTAATAACAAAAGTTACTTACACGTTGTTATTGTAAACCCCTTCTTTTTTATAAATAAATCACATAACTTTTCTATCTATATTCCAAAAGATTCCATACTTATTATTATCTTTAAAATTCTGTTGTTAAAGATCTAAGTATATTTGTAATCATTTAATAATATTTTTCACTTTAAATATAATTCAAGGGTTCAACAATAGATCTTACTAAAATATTTTTTATTACAAACCCAAAACATTTCAAACTTTAAACGTTTATCTTTAAAAAATCTCTTTTAAAGATCTAATTACATTTATAAGGGTTTAAGACCGGTATTACTTAAATATTGTCACAAAACCCTAAACTGTTCACTTATAATTGTCTTTAAATATATTCATTATTAAATATCTAAATATATTCCTAAGTATAATTAATAAGGGTTAAAAACAATTGTTACTCAAACATTGTTTCCTACAATCAAAAACCATTTATTTGTTATCTTTAAAATTTTCATTTAAAGATCTAAGTGTATCTACACTTATTGATTAAGGTAATGCTCATTTAATTGAACTTCTCAAAATAATTTATTTTAACTTAACTATGGAAGTCCAAACCGCATTTATAAATACTCAACCTACTTTTTAAAACTTATACATATTCACTGATTTTTTTAAATGATGTATAGTAATTTATCTATAAGTTAATATAACTAATAAAATTCTAAAACAATTTTAAAAATATTATATTAAATAAGTATTTCAATACTTTATTAAAATCTTTAACTAAATTTCCAAAAATCATATATTTTTAAAAATACTTAAAGTATGGTTTAAATGTTTATTTTAAATATTACTTAAAAATACTTATTTTATAATCTATTTAAAAGCCATAAAAAGCATGTTTTATAATTTACATCTTTTATTTTAAAAATTCATAAATAATTATTAAAAATATATTTAAACTTTCTATATTTTTTTGGTAATATATACAATACTTATTAAAATACAAAGAAGCTCATAGGATGTCTTTCAAAGTTGTCTTTAAATATCGCCGAACGCAGGGCATTTTCAAAATACATCCATAGCGATATTTTCTCTCTTAACTTTCACACATTTTTTTTGCAATTTCTATAAATTTCCAAATCAATTTCTTTGTGCCAAACATACCAAAACATGTGTAGAGAACAATCAAATATATATATTTCCACAATATATATGTACATTTTAACCAATTTAACATATGTCAAATATAAGGGATTTCAAAGTGCGTTTATTGTGATTTTTTCGCTTCAAACATTACAACACACTTCAACTTCACATACAACAATATCAAACATGCAAAAAACAAGTCTTGGACATGTTAAGCATTTTTAAAGGAATTAAAATAGAGATTATACTACATATAATGTCGTCGCTTTCTTTCCAAAGCAAGAAGGGGTCCAAAAGTAATAACTTGCATTGTTATCTATTTTAACTTATATTTTTACACAGCAAATATATATACAATAACAAACTAAATGGTGAGTCAACTCACTGAAGCCTAAGCCAAAATAAGATGCCGATAATCTCACTACGAGTGCAATAGGGAAGACGGTGTCTTGATTGGACCTCGTATGCAAAAGATACGTTATAAAAATAATTAATTAACTAGTTAATTACCTTAAACCCTTTCTCTCCTAAATTTGCCATGCATAGTGATGCACTTGCATAAATAAACCCAAAGTCACAAATCCTCTCTCCTTGGTTTCTCCTCCTCCACTCGACGAAATTGTGAACCATCGATTGCATCGCACTCCACTTTGCATTCTGTTTACATCCCACCCAACCATATGAAGCTCGATCCCACTATGAAAAATGTTTCACTACCCTTCCTCGACCATGTTTGGTTGCATTTTGCTGTGCTCAACTGGAGTTCAAGTCTTCGATGCCGAAGGATGCACATCTCCAAGAGAAAAACAACAACGCTCTTTGTTTTACCCAACTCCCTCTCTAGCTCCGCCAAAGTGGAACCCTGGTCATGGCTTGAATAGGTCATGCTCGACCAAGTAGCACCGCATGAGCCCATGTCCATATGATTTGACCTCTAGTTCATTACGAGTTCAGTGGATCGAACGCTGGTCTCTCTCGTCGCTCGTAGCTCCCGTTTAAATTCATGGAATGAGGCACATGTATTTCTTGTTTATAGGAGGAGGAGATGAAGATAGATAAGAAATAAAAGAGAGAGGGAAAAGTAAGATTTGGGGGTACTATATATATATATATATATATATATATATATTCTTAAATAAGTCGTCCTGCATTCCGAGATCATACGATCACACAGGACGTCGCCTCACTAGGAAACTTCTCGGTATATATCACCTTATTATTCCGGCCCCGATGACACTAGTTTATTTACAATCTGAGACAATGCTCCGGGATGATAATTTCATGCATTTCAAGATTGTTTATCGATAAAATGATTTTTGGTAACATTATCGATATTTATTCAAACTATTTAATTCATATCATTAATTATTGTGTAAAAGAGGGTTAACAAGGTTATAGCATCAATTTAATCACAATAAATACACACACACACACGAAGTATCCAAAATTCCAGGTCGTAACAAAATGTGCCTTTAGGAGAAAGACAAATGTGGTTGGAATATAGTAAGTCACATTGATTAGAATAATACCGTGAATTTCAATTGTTGAAATTAACGTATTAATTCACCATTCGATGTAATCAAGGTATTTCAAATTTTAATCACAAAATTATTGCATGACTTGACTTTATGCTTTGTTACGTATATGTTAAAACAAAAAATTCTAAATAATGATTTAGAGTTAACTTTTTACACATAATAACTAAACTATCTTGAAGTCAGCGGGGGCAATAATGAGTTTGAAATTTTTGTATATGATCTAAGAACATATACGAAAGTATCATTCGACAAGCATCAAAATTGAACAAATATTTTTATAGAAATATCAAATAGTATGATTATCAGTCAAAATCTAGAGGAAGCACGTGTTCATAAGAAAGAGTGTTAAAAGTTACATAAATATTTCTAAACCATAAGCAACAACACACTACTGACTGTTAACGTTACACTTGTGTTTAAAAATCAGGTTTAAGTGCTTACGTTGGATTTGTAAATAAAATTTCTTATAGCAAGTATAGAAGATATTGGGAATGTCCCAAATTATATGCAAAGACGCCTTGTTAAATGCTTAATACGGAACATTTAAGATGGATTCCTTATGCATTGGGAATATGAATTATCATACATGTTTTGTTGTCTATGATATCGTGATTTGATGTAATATCAAATCCAAATAGATGTCACTAAATGATTGTTTGAGGTGTTCTCATGTGTTTATGAAATACTAGAGAATTGTTTACAAAAACAACATGCTCCCTATGAAGGAGTAATCAGACTCAAACTTTATACATGATATTAAGTATTGTATGTCAATATAAAATTTATATTCAAAACTTAGTTAATAATCTTTAAGTTGGAAATGTTTGAAATGAGAGATGGTGGTTAGTTCAACAAAAAAGCTAAGTACATTGACTTGAATAGTGTTATAATAAAAGCAATGTGTGCATAATAAATGTATAGTATAAATGAGCCTAGGGTGATTCCAAATGTTGATAATCTCATAACATTGTTATATGATAATAATGTTGCAATATAGTTCATAACAGAACTTAGAGTTCACTAGAAGTCGAGGGACATACTTCGAATAGTTCCATATAATAAAACATTTTATTAGGATCGGGGAAAGTTGTTTGACAGAGTGGATAATTGAAGCATAATAGCATAATCGTTTACTGAGGTTCTAACCCAAATGGTTTTGTAGAAACCGATTGTAGAATTTAGAATACGATTCCATAATTGATCCTATGTGCAAATGAGAGATTGATAGAGTTAAGCGTATGCTATAAGGGCAATTATGTAATTTGTTGCATAAACCTAACTCGATGACCTATCCTTTTCGAAATAAAAGGCATTTTCTTTATATTATATATACTTGATATAATGTGTAATATAAATTAATCAAATTTATTAAAAGTATATTTAATTGAAAATCCATAAATGATATGATTAGCGATGGTAGTAACAAAATAGTATAATCGTGAGTAATTTATCACAATGAAAATGAATATATCATTTTAAATATTCCTATCAAGGTACATCAAGATTGGATATCGATACATCCATTGAGACTATAGTACATACTTCAAATGTAAGGCAATTTATTGCTTATGGCTGCGGGGGGAACTAAAAGGGGTTATGTACTGATAGTTATTAGATAATTATGGAATGACTCACTCGATAGTTTTCTATTGGTTAATATAACTAAGGTCAAATAGATAATATCGATGTGACAAAATTACACAGTTCTCTTGACTTGAGCATACATTGATCTTCAATGTGAAAGCTCCACCTTTAATTATAGTTAAATCATGGTACATCATCCATCGAACGACTGTTTCTAGGTCTGGTGAAAGCATTGGAAATGAAATACTATTCAAGATAGGATTCATCACCTCTGTCACATGAGATTAGTATCACGGTCAACTAAAGTCAACTCAAAGTCAAAGTCTTTGGACAAAACATTTCAGTTAATAATAATAATTATTATTGAACCAAGAACTTTGTGTTTGGACTATAGAGTGAATATGGATGATATTGGAATTTTTACAATTATCAAATTCCAATAGTCTAAAGTGATATAAATGACGAAGAGAATTTGTGTAAATAATTATCACAATCGAGTAACACTCAATAAAATAAAATTGGATTTTACCGAAACTAAGTAATTGATAAATTTGGCCAAATTGTTACACCACTTTCTAAGTGACATATGAACGTTAATATTCGAATAACTCGATATTAACCACTGACCAAATTTACACCTAATGGGTCACTCAACCGAAATGTTGAATACTCCTTTGACCAAATGATTTAATTAATTTATAATTGTCATAAGTTGGTTAAATTAATTAATATTTATGAAATATTAGTTATAATTTTTTATTTTGATTTGATGAACAAAAATTATTAAATACATTTATAATAGTTATAAATATATTAATCGATATATGATATCGATACACGTTTAAGTTAGACTTAGATGCAAAATATTTTGTTCGGGCTTTAAATAGGTTTGAAGCATATATTAGGGGCTGGTTGGTTCGACCATGATGAGGGCATAAAGGGGTGCAACTGTATGATGGAAAATTGGACTTGGTTTGGATGAATAATGGATAGGGAATTAGTAAGAGATAAAAAAGATCTAAATCCTAACTCGTCTCTAATCTCTCCTTTAAATAAATATCTTAACCCACACCTAATAGGGAACTTTTTGAAGCCTCCAAGTCCTCTACCGTTGGTAGAATATTAACTCCTCATATCCCTCCATTTTCAGACATAAATCAAAGAAAAAATATATTATTTGATAGCTGGTGGTCATTGATTCAGGAACTAGCACTCTACTAGATTGGAAACTTATTCAAGGAGTAGATCTCATCATTTTACGGTGTACTTATAGGCATTGGAAATATGGTAAATTTTCTAATTTATTAACAAATATTAACATGTATATAATATTTATTTCATGTATATTATTTTATTAGTTAGGCGACTGGTCTATAATATTAATATATTGTCACAATTAAATTAGTTGCATGTTAATATATTTTAAAATAAAATAAAAAAATTCATTGTCATGCATATAATGCTTAGTTAGAGAGAGAAAAATAATTTTAATTTAATTTAATATTCATTGTTTATTTATATAAACTTTATAATTCAAAAATTAAATCTTACGTTGCATAAAATATGGTTTTAAAATTTTATATAAGTAATATTATATACATAAAATATATTTAGCAGAATTAAAATAATTTTTATATCTATAATTTTTATTTAAATATTATTTAGATCATTTAATTCTATAAATAAATTATATTAATACATATGTTTGTTATAAATTATGTTTTAAATTTCATAATATTAAATTTACACCTAATATCACTTTTAGCAAAAAAGGAGAAAATTTATATTTTCATATAATTTAAGTAATTTATATATTTTTCGAAAGTAATATATTGATTTTAAATATTATAAAATATATAAAATACCTTCAACAATTTTACTAAAATATTTAAACTTGGATTCATCTTGTAAAAAATAAGTTTTTTAATTATAATATATATCCATACATAAATATATATATATGCATGTATATAAAACATCACTGCCATGAGCTATATAATAGGTGTATATATATTACTTTATATAAGTATGTATATTTATTAATAATTTTATAAGATATTAATATATATAGTATGTACATTGATGAAAATAAAAAATCATTTTTGATTTTGATATCGAATATCCAGTAAAATAAAAAAATCAGTATTATTTAAATGATTTTCAATACACATACACATACACATGCACATGTACATATATATTATAAGTTTCATATAAGTATACACACACATATTCATAAAATAATTTTAAAATAATATATATGTGTGTGTATTTTGTATAGATGAATTAAAGTATATAAACATACGTTTGGATAATATATTTATATATTAGACGAGCTAACATGTCTGTTGCAGTGTAAATTCCAAGACTTATACATAGGCATGATATACCTTACACGGATTGCTATGTTACATATGCATACACACATATATGTGCATATGGACACATGTATATATAATATTGATTACGTAATATAAAACTATATTATAAATTTGAATAAAATAAGGATTTTATTTAAAATAAATTTAGAACGTTCTAAATAAATTAGACTTCATAGACCCAATAAAAATCCAATGCAGTAAAAAAATGGAACCACCCATTACTTCCTCTACGGGCTGGCCAGTTCCAACTATTCTGACCCTTTCTTTATTACAATCCGCAAGATAGATTTAGGGGGACATGCTAGCAGTGCAAGACATGAACTATAGACTGTGAAGTCTTCTCATTCATGCGACACTGGCAAGACAATTAGATTTAAAGAAATAATATTGATTATAATGTAGTAGCATTGGTTAGCATATATGTTCTATTATATTTTTCTATTCTATTATAAGTTTATGTAAATAGCTCTCTTATATACTTATGTTTATTTCATGTTACCAAAACCAACGATCCACATCTTAACGGACTTGGGTTTCTAGTTAGTCAAAATTTTGGCCCATTAAGGTGTGTGTTGTTACATCAAACAAGGCAGTGAACGAAGAAGCTTAGAAGATTCTTCACCATATAATGCAATGATAATTCTTACTAGTGATGACATTGCCCCTTTTTTGGTAGATTTTATCAATGTTTCGATCATATCCATCAAAATATTGATAGAATCTGCAAAAATGGAGTGATCTACATCATCGAAAAAAACCATCATTCCATTGGATGGTGAAAAATAAAGATGGTCTAAAGCCATAGCGGTGGTGACTAGGCATGTGTAATAGTGTTGTTATAACCAGTGATGGTGCATGGAGAAGTGCTAGTGGCGATATTGCTACCACTGGTAGCAGCAACCACCATCACTGATGGTCAACGACTCCAGTGTCCTAATTGGAGATGTTGTTAACACTGGAGTCGTTGACCATGATGGTGGTTGTCATCACCTGTGGTAGCAACATCGTCGCTAGCACTTTCCCATGCACCATCACTTATTATAACAGCACTACTACGCATGCCTAACGGACCTCACTATGATTTTAGACTGTCTTTATTTTTTACCACTTAATACAATGATAATCTCGATGATGGGCGTCACTTTTTTGCATATTATGTTAATCTTTCGATGGGTATGATCGAAACATTGGTAGAATCTGCAAAATAGGAGAGATATCCATAATCAGAAAAACTATCATTGTATTATAAGGTAAAGAACCTTTTAAATCTTCAAGTGCAACATCTTTAAGTGCAATGAAAACGTTCCTACACGTAAGCAAAATTTACATTATTTTTCACACGTTAGTATTACTAGTTCAAATTGAACTTTCAGTATGACAACAAAGTGCATGCATCACTAGTACTACCGATCAAATATATTTTTCCAAATTTTTAGCTCAAAATAATTTATTAAAATGCATTAATTTTTGTACCATAAGATTATTTTTAAGTCATAATATATTTCTTACTAAAATATTACATATTCAGTTTCCTATTCTTATTTCTCAAATTTTAATTTTAAATCTCTTTAAATCAATAAAATAATCCTTTTATCTTCCAATATGAAATTTAAAACAATGTTCCATAATTTATACAATATTTAATTATTCCTTCATAAATTAAATTTCAAATTTAATGCAAAACTTATTTATTTTTATGATTCAATTTTAAATAAATCATAACGTTGGATGGCAGTGCTTGTGGCGGCTTAGACGCTTGGGCCTACCATGGTGGCTGGTTGGCGGTGGCTTGGATCTTTATGCGACGACTTGAAGGAGGCTCAAGGATGGTGACTTTGGCTTGCGATGACGAGGAGGCGGTTGTGCTTAGGAGGTAGGGTCTTGGACTTACGGCGATGAGGCGGCGACATTCGAAGTCGATGTAAGTTGGAGGAGGAGGCAGTGACGTTCATACTATGGCTGGAGGCTTACGTGGGGTAGGGGAAGTAGGCTCACGTGGGTTGGAGGTTGGAGGCAAGCATGGATGAAGGTTGGGGGTTGGAGACATGGCCAAGAGGGAGGCTGAGGCACAGACTGGAGGTTGGAGGCATCGCCAAGGGAGAGGTTTAGCACTGCTTGGGGAAAAGGCACAACAAGTGGAGGGGCATGTCATGGAGGAGAGGAGGTGACAATTGAAAGGTGGAGGAGGAATGGGTAGATTTTTTATTTGGGGAAAGTGAACGAAGAGCAGATGCCGATTGGAGTTTTATATTAGCTGCTGACGCCTTACAGATGCCCCGTCAAAGCCTTAAGGAAGGCGTCGAAAAAGCACCGTTAAATTTTCGTAGATAAGCCATTCCTGACACATTACCAATGCCTCATCGATGTTATAATATTGGGTGTCGGTATAACGTCGGCAATACCAAATAGGTAAATGATGCATTTTCCAGTAGTGATATTGATTTTCACTTGAGGTGGTGATCCTTATCCACTTAAATAATATTTGAAATTCAACCTTATACCATTTATCTTTCAAAATAAGGACTCATTTTTTATATCAGCTTCAAAAAAACTTGTTCTAGTAGTAAGCTCTCCTAATACTAATTGCAAAATTGACCAGATTAAGCAAGCATTAACAAAAAAAATTGGAAAAAAATCATGCTTATGTAAGTACATTTTTAGGGTTAAGAAAACCCATTGGCTATTCTCATCTCCTTTATTCTCTTCATCCCTCTTTCATCACATAAAATCAAACTTACTTTCACTTTAATTTCTTCCACTCTTTAAAGTTCTTTATCATAATCAGAGTTTTTGTCAAAATAAATGTAGTTTTGGCTGAAGATTATCCAAGGGCAAGTCATATTCTTCTTAAATCAAGGTATCCAATTACAAAATTTGATCTTAGTGTTTTTACCAAAATACTATTTGATTGAGTTAGAGTACATAAATTTACTAAATTAGTTTTACATAAGATATAATTATTTGTTGTTGCTAGTAATATTTCTTGATATATGAAATTTTTATTTATTTTTGTATATAGTGTAACGGTTCCAATTATATTTAACTACGATGGAGAACTGTTAGTCAATGAAGATGGCAAATCTACATATCAGTAGCAAATGAAGATGATTGAATAAAAAGGTACTGTAGTTTTAGAAAGCTTAAATAATGCGCATTTAAAGTGATAAGAATCAATCGTCTTGAGTATAATTTAAAAATAGCAACGAAATGGGTTAGATATGATGGTTCATCTGCTGCTAATGTGGAAGATGACGATGGTATTAATTCTATAATTAAGGTAGAATGAAACTGATAGAAAATTTTGTTACAAAAACAAAACTTTTCAATGTTGTAGAAATAACACATTTCACACTATCAATGGTAGAGTCAGTACCTATAACATTATTTCAAAAACACAATGTTTGCCACTTCCTTATTATATAATAACTCATTGTGGTGGAGAGTTTACAACTCCATTAAATAGATGCAACCGAATTGTTGGCGGATCGTCTAGTCAAGTTCAAAATTTGGATCATATCTTTGTATATCCGACTTATAGTATTCCAAATCAGTTTCAAACAACCACATAGTGAGTATTGAATTTAACTTGACTATTTTCACTTTGAACTACCTTTGTACGCTTTACTCTTATCAATAATTTTTTTATTTATAGTTTTACAATGAATCAAGTGGAATAAGCATCTAATGCCTGTATGAATGATGGTGATGAATGCATTGAGAATACAAATAATAGCGATGTGATATTAGATAACATGCAAGTCTTGCGCGGGTGATATAGATACAATTGGGTCGATAACATGAATTTAACAATGAAGCAATCATATACGAAGATAATCCACCAATTGATGATCTAAACTTTAATGACTATACAATTTTATATGAATATTTTTGGCAGTATGTACTGCAATAGTGATGGAAAAATCCATAGAAAAACTTTTAGGTTAAGTGAAAGTGTTCGAAAGAGATTGTGATAAAAAAGTTCGCTGGATTGAATTAATTTTTGAAACTAAAGAGAATATCATCGAGTAGTTATGTGAATGAGTGATTAAGCGTTCAGTTTCTTTTAAGTAGTGAAGTCCTATGCAAATCATTATACGATTCGATGTGATGTGGACGAAATTTTTTCTTGGAGAGTGCATGATAGTCTATCTACGAGAAAAACTAAAAATTAGTGGAAAACAAAAACGTATAGAGGGGATCATACTTGTTTAAATGTAACCATCAACTTAAACCATCGACAAGCACCATAAAAAAATTTATGTAGCAAAATGCTTCTTGTAATCAGGTCTAAGAGAAATATGAATGCAAAAATAGTTTAAAAACAACATCGAATATGTTTCACATGAAAGTAAATTATTCTCGAGCCTACTGACTACAAAAGGTGTTTGGAATAATTTACGGAGATTGGAAATCAACATATGCAGCATTACCAAAATATCTTAAAGCAATGCAAATTAGCAATCCTGACGTCGTTGATGATGTTATTCAGGCTTTGTATTTTTATGGTGCTTTTTGGGCTTTTGGACCATCAAATGACTGTTTCGCATACTATTGACCTATGTTTCTATTGACCGCACTCATTTGTTTGGCAAGTATCAAGTTACATTACTTGTAGCAATTAGCGTCACTACAATAAAATACCCATTTTGCAACTGGAAATGTAAACTGTAATAAACCTATTAAAACTGTCAATCGTCGGTCTCAATATGTGAAGTTATAAAGGATTGAAATATTTTACCACTATTTAGGACCAATGTAGAATATCGTTGTAATAAATACTTTTACCACTGTTTTTGTCAATTGTAGTAGGTCTTTTGCAACTGGTTTTGCCTGTTGTAATATGTTTTATACAATTGCTTTTGCCCGTTTAAAAAAAATAAAAGATAAAAAAATCTATGCATTATAACGCACAACTTTCGATTTAGCTTCATTTTGTAACTGAAACTAACATTTTACTAATGAGAACCAAAACCATTCACATACGTATATTTCTTATTGAATTTCACATAGTTCAATACACGACAACTTCAAAATATACTATTACAAAATGTATATAAGCTTACAATTTACATCCAAGTGCATTAAAATTCTGTTCCACTCTATTTACAAAATCATCCAACTATATATATATATATATATATATATATATATATATATGATGGAAAAATTCTCCAACCAATGTTGCACATGCAAGAATCTTTCCTTCATCTTTCTAAATAATAATTATGTTCAACAAAATATGGAAATTAGTTCAATCTTTAAACAAGCGTATACAATAGGCTAAGAGATAGGCTTCATTCTTTTCCGGTGCTTCACTTCATTGTTTGTTCAGATCGATATTTTATTCGTACAATCAGTCCACCCATTGTCTTTCGCAGATCTAGGCCCTTTATTTTTTGCGATCATAGCTCTTTATCTTTATAAGATATCCAATATCTAAATTTTCCTTTACTTTTTAACTAAAATCAATGGAATAATGTACAGTCATGCAACTATATAGAAATCTGTATTATTAACAATTAATATGATATTAAATATATTGAGAGTTGTGATGGATATATGTCATAATTAGTAATCGCCAGTTTATTGTTAATAACACACATTATGATTGGAAATACGATAATACCTTATATTGTTTTTTTACCTAGCATATTTGCTTCTACAGCCAATCTGGAGCAAAGATAAAAGATAATTTTTGCCAAAAAATTATTTTCCATTATTAAAAACTCTTATTTTTAATTAAATACACAATTTGCACAATAATTTACACAAAACTTTATTTTTAACACTAAAAACTACATAAAAAAATGTTTGTGTAATTTTATGGTGTTGAAATCATTTAGATATAAGTCGAAAGCTTGCCTAGAACTTTGAATCGGAGCATGTTTTGCTCCAGCCATTTACGATAAAATATGCATGTGAGTCCAACTTTGTGACATTATATCTCTGTCGTTTCTTGTCCGAATGTATTCATTTTTTTATTCAAAGTAGAGTTGTTGAACTCTATGCCTGTAAAATTTCAAGGCTTTTGGACCTCTGTAACTAGCTGAAATTTTTTAAATTGTTTTACTTGGATATTCTGTTAGCCACTGTAGTTTTGTATTGAGTATTTATTGAATATGTCGATCCACTTGAGAAAGAAAAGAAAATTTAGAGCACCCAATCGACGTATTCAATAGATGTTTAAGACAAACCTATGAATAGTCGCTCATAACCAGCCCTATAGCAGACAGTACTAGCCCCACCCCGAGCCTCACATTAACAAAGAGTATTACTGAGTAATATTGTCTACTAATGTGGATAATATGGCTGATTAGGAGCGACCATCTATAGCTTTGTCTTAAACATCTATTGAATACGTCGATTGGGAGCGCTAAATTTTCTTTTCCTTCTCAAGTGGATCGACAAATTCAATAAATGCGTAATGCAAAACTACAATGGCTAACGGATCTATCAGAAAAAATTACAACAACAATAAATACAACATATCATAGAACAACGGTCATATAGATATATATATACATATGCACAGATACATCCTAATATAATACAAAATGATGCAATAGAAGTGGTACAAGGACCACAATATTTTGTAATTATATAACAGGCATTTTTATACCAAGCTGTGACGCCCCACCCCGCGACCCACATTAATAAAGAGTATTACTGAGTAATAATGTCTGCAAATGCGGAGAATAGGACTGGTTAGGAGCGACCATCCATAGCTTTGTCTTAAACATATATTGAGTACGTCGATTGGGTGCTCTTAATTTTTCTTTCTTTCTCAAGTGGATCGACATATTCAATAAATGCTTAATACAAAACAACAGTGGCTAACGGATCTAACAATAAAAAAGTTTGAAAAAAATACGATAAGAAATCTAAGAGATATAGGCTTTCAAAGTTGGACTTACAGCCAGATGTTTACTGTAAATAACTGGATCAAAACATGCTTCGAATCAAAGTTCAATAGCAGATTTCTATAAGCTACGGAGGTTGGAATAGCCTGAAATTTAACATGCACAAAGTTCAACATTGTGACATTATAACTCTACCATTTCTTGTCTGATTGTATCCATTCTTTTGTTATTGAAAGTAGAGTTATTGAACTAGAGTTGTTGAACTCTATGCCTGTAAAATTTCAAGGCTTTTAGACCTCCGTAACAAGTTGAAAACTTGCCTAAAAATTTGAATCGGAGCATGTTTTGCTCCAGATGTTTACGGTAAAATCTGGCCGTGAGTCCAATTTTGAGAGCTTATATCTCTCACACTTCTTATCCGATATGAGTCTGGTTTTTTTGTTTGATAGTACTAATACAAAGACAACAAATGTGGAATTTAATCCAATTGCTGCACTTAAAAAAACTGCAAAATTAGATCTTGCAAAAAAATTTGTTAAATGACCAGTAGTAATAAATCAAATCACGAAATTAACAATACTGCCACACATAACATATGTTGGCCAACTACTAACTATAAACTTTGAGCTTGAGCATACATGCACTTGAATAAACATGCCAATTTATACGTTATTATAAATTCGATAGGTATAAACATGCCAGAGTTATCGATATATCTATTTATAATCCCGGTGTAATAGATTTTATACAGCTAAGTATCAAATGAATAAAAATTGAAAAATAAAAAATAAAAAAATTGTTAGACATGGTAAATATTTCTACAAAAAGGGTCAAAGAATTTGGTTCAATAGCATCACATACACCGAAACTAATCTTCCAATCTCCCATAATGCTTGTAAAGTGGATACTTATAAAGTAGATACTAACAATAATCTTTCAAAACAATGTGCAAGCACAATTCCATTTTCGTAATGAACCTAATTGTATTGCCTAATGCTTACCAGCACAACCATAGTGGTCAAACAATTTCTAGTGAAACTCAACTAGCAATACAATAATTTTTGGGACTTGAAAACCAAATTGAGGTGGAGTTTATACTAAAATCCCAATTCTTTATTTTATACAAGCACGCAATTAAGAAAAATAAAATACCTAAAAATAGTAGACAAAATACCGAATAATCTCTGACCAAATAATAGTTGTGAAAACTCCCTCCAATCAGATCAGATCGCCTTCATAATCCCTCAACGGTAAAACCTTAAGGCAGTTGGTGTAGAAGTATCCCACCTTCACAATCCCTCGACTGCTATCTCCAAATCCGAAACTCGCAACAACCCTGATCTGATTTGCATCCAACTCGCAATCCACGACTAACTCTGCAATAGATTTTGAAACCACGACCACCATCGGGCTTTGTGTTGTGTCATGGAGTCTGTCGAAGAGTATGTGGAGAAAGGCAATCTAATGACTAGGTATTGTGGTGGCCATGGATTTTTTGTTTTGTTTTGACTTTATGGAAAACCCATATTTTATTTTGGGATTTTGATAGTGGAATTTGGAACTTAAGTTCAAGCGGGAAATGAAAATACCGACACAAACGAAGGTAGGAAATATTAACCAACTGAAACAATTACCCTAACACTCGTCCTAAACTGCGTTATCACTAATTCTAATAATGACCAAAATGAGAGGAATAACAAACCTTATAAATTTTGATATTTTTTATTTTATGAATATTTTTATATTAATTTTAGAAAATTTGAAAATTGTCATTTTTTGAAATATTAAATACAATTATTAATTGCAATTATTAAATGATAAATAATAAAGATTACTTTTTAATTATTACATATTAGTTTAGTTATCAATTATTAATTATTTAATAGCAATTATTAATTATTAAAATAAAATTATTAAATACTACTTCTTGTTTTATTACTTATTAATTATTAATTGTTTTAGATACTATTGTTTTAGAAAGTATCTAGATGCATACAGAAATAATAATTTGCATCATACATATGTTGCAGAGTAATTTGCAATAATTACGCCTTGATGTTTTATCACATTTTGGGCTATTATAATCATCCAACAAAGAATAAGACGAGTTTTTAGATTTGCAACATAATTTTTATATTTATTTGTTTATTTTTTCTTAGTGGATATATAATTTGTTTTAAAGTTATATCTATTTTTAAGAAAATTTCCAAAATATGGAAAGATTATTCAAAATTTATGAAGTTTTTTCTGCATTCTGTTATGCTTCTTTAATTCCCTAATTTATGAAAAATGTTCGTGACATTAAGAAAAAGAGTCAAAAAGGAATTGGCAAATTTTACAACTGAAAAATGCAAGGCATTTGCTGGCATGAACAAAACCAATATAGGAGCAACTTGTAGAAATAAAATGAAAATCATAAGGAAAATACCTAAATCAAACTATTAGAATTTAAACTTAGTCAAGACTTGGCTTTTTCTAAATTACCATTTTGATTTAAAACTACCAGCAACATTAATATATGTATTAGTTTATTGCACGGGAAAAATATGGGGTAGGATTTATTCACTAATCTGCCGAAGTGATTAATCAGAATCTAGTTTTATCTATTTGAAAACCAAAGAAAATTCAAAATAAATTATGCTATCACATAAGATCAAATAACAAAAAGAAATAACATCGAAGATTTAACGTTGTTTGTATTTGTATCCTACGTCCATCGAGATCCAATGACTCCTTTATTCCAGCCAACGATTACAAGAGATTACAAGATAAATCAATGATTAGAGAGTTACAAGATGTGTAGATTCTCTCTAATCACTCACTCAATTGAAGAATTATAGCACAAAAAAATAGAGAACCCCCAAAATGGATGAGCAAGAGTTTTTATTAATTATAAGGATGAAAACCTAATGATCCTTAATTAAGAAGAAGATTAAAAGGCTAATATTGATGTCTGTAATTATTCTAGATCATCAGATCATACCAAGAGAATTTGCATCATCAATAGAGAAGAATGATGCACCAAAATAAAAAAACTGTCCTCAAAAATTCGAATCAGCATGAATTAGTTCAAGCATGATGAGTAATATTTTTGTATAAATTTATTGCACTAGTATTATCACAATAAATTGGTGATTTTGAGATATTTGAACCAAAATCTTTTAAAGTTTGTTGCATATACATTACTTGAGAACAAGCTAAAGCAGCAAAAATATACTCTACTTCAGTTGTTGATAAAGAAACTGTGTTGTTGCTTTTTACTAAACCAGGAAATCAGAGAATGCCCCAAAAAGTGACAAGTTCCACTTGTACTTTTTCGGTCTGATTTACAACCAGCATAATCAGCATCACAGTGAGATATTAATTCAAAAGAATCATTTTTAGGATAAAATAATCCATAATCAAAGGTGTGTTTAACATATCTTATGATACGTTTTATAGCTTTTAAGTGGGTCTCTTTAGGTTGGGATTGATAACTTGAACAGAGACAAACACTATGCATGATATCAGGTCTACTAGCAGTGATATAGAGTGGTGATCCAATCATTCCTCTATATAATTTTTGATCTACATCTTTCGAGAGATCTTCTTTACTTAGGTACTCATTGGTTGCCATGAGAATGGGTTTTCCACTTACAGTACTCAAACCAAATTTACTAACTAGGTCTTTAGCATATTTTTCTTGACTAATAAAGATACATTATCTAATTGTTTTATTTGTAATCCTAGAAAGAAGTTTAATTCACCCATATGACTCATCTCAAATTCTTTTGTCATTATTTCAGAAAATTCTTTATTCATTTCAAAATTAGTTGATCCTAAAATGATATCATCTACGTAAACTTGTACTTGTTGAATATCATTTTTATTTCTTTTAATAAAACGAGTATTATCTACTTTACCAATTTCAAAGTTTGACTGTAATAAGTAAGATCTTAGTCTATCATACCAGGCTCTAGGAGCTTGTTTTAGACCATATAGAGCTTTCATAAGTTTGTAAACTTGATTTGGAAATTTTTCATTTTCAAAAAGCGGTGGTTGTTCAACATATACTTCCTCTTTTACAAATCCATTAAAAAAATACTTTTAACAACGATGTGATATAATTTGAAATTATTATGATTTGCGAAAGCAAGTAGAATCCTAATAGCTTCTAATCTTGCTACAGGAGCAAAGATTTTATCAAAATCTATTCCTTCTTCTTGACAATAACCTTGAGCGACTAACCAAGCTTAATTCCTAACAACCTCTCCTTGTTCATTCATTTTATTTTTATAAACCCATTTAGTTCCAATTATAGTTTTATTTTCAGGTCTAGGAAAAATTCCCAAACATCATTTCTACTGAATTGGTTTAGTTCTTCTTGCATAGCCAAAATCCACGAATCATCAGTTGATGCTTCTTTTGGATTTTTGGGTTCAATAGTTGATATAAATGCTACATTGCTCATTTTACTTAGTTGATTTCTAGTTGTAACAACAGATTGCATATCTCCTAGTGTATTTTCTATAGGATGATCTTTTAAAAGCTTAATCTTTTTATTAGGATGATTAGTTTCATTATTAGTTTCAGTTGACTCTTGATTTTGAGTGATTAAATCCTCTTCATCATTTGTATCTTTGAAATTTTTGAGATTTTCATCGAATGAAACATGCATTGTTTCTTCGATGGTATTAGTTCTTAAATTAGACACTCTATATACTTTACTTCTATTAGAATATCCGATAAAGATACCTTTGTCGGATTTAGGATCAAATTTATCTAAATTATATTTTGTATTTAAAATAAAACATTTACTTTCAAAAATTCTAAAATAAGATACCTTAGGTTTCTTTGAGTGAAGAAGTTCATAAGATGTCTTATCAGTTAAAGGTCTAATTAAAATTCTATTTAAAATGTAACAAGCGATAGCAACTGCTTCTGCCCCAAAATACTTTGGTAAGTTATTATCTAAAAGCATAGTTCTCGCGCACTCTTGAATCGTCCTATTTTTACGTTCTACTACTCCGTTTTTGTGTGGAGTTCTTGGAAATGAAAATTTGTGAGTTATTCCCTTTTTATTGAAGAATTCCTTAAACTTTTCATTTTTAAATTCACCACCGTGATCATTACGGATGGTTATAATTTTTTGGGAAAGTTGATTTTGAATCCTTTTTGTAAAGTTCTTAAAACATTCAAAAGTATCACTTTTATGTTTCAAAAATATTGTCTATGTAAATCTAGAATAATCATCTACGATTACAAAAACATATTTACTATGATTTACCGACAGAATTTGAGATGGACCAAATAAATCAAGATGAAGTAATTCAAGAGGTTTTGAGGTTGAAATCATATCTTTTAATTTACAGGAACTTTTTCTAAGTTTTCCTAATTGACATGCATCACATAAACTATCTACTTTAAAATTCATTTTAGGAAGACCTCTTACTAGATCATGTTTTGACAGTCTAGATAAGAGTTTGAAATTCAAATGCCCAAATCTCTTATGTCAAATCCAAGGGTCACTTGTATTTGCCAAAAGACACAGGTTATCATTTGAAACTTTTATACTAAGAATATAAATATTCTTTTTCCTAATTCCCTCAAATATTATGGTTGAATTATTATCTTCAATGTGACACTTATCTTTTTCAAATTTAATGTTATATCCTTTATCGCAAAGTTGACTAATACTTAGCAGATTATGTTTCAGATTCTTAACTAGCAAAACATTCGTAATAATAGGAGTTTTAGAGTTATCGACTTTGCCAATGCCAATCACATATCCTTTTGAGTTGTCTCCAAAGTTAACCAGTCCTCCGTCTTTGTATATTATATCATTCAACATATCTGGATTACCATTCATGTGTCTAGAGCATCCACTATCGAGTATCCATTTATTCTTTTTGATCTACACAATTTGTCCATTGTGAATTGATTCCTCAACACCCATAAAGCATGTTTCCTACACATCATACAATTTTGGTAGACAACATGAATTTGAATATTGATTATATGCAGACTCAAGAGACAATGATGATCTGAATATTCCTAAACTAGTATTAACAAGTTTTTTTTAAACATAGACATTTTAAAAGCTTTTCCAAAAATCATATTATGAAACTTTGAAAACCTTGCTCTGATACCAAATGTGAGAAATGCAGATTACGGATCTTAAGGCTAGAATTAACACTAGAGGAGGTGAATAGGGTTTTAACGAATTACTAAATCTTTTTGAGTTTATGTTAATTTGAACACAAATGTATGCAATATTCAGACACAGATATGATCACAATATCAAACACAGATGTAGAAATAAAGAAAAAGCAATAAAGGAAAGAACACACCGAATTTTATACTGGTTCAGAGTTACCCTACATCCAGTCCCGCACACACGTACGGATTTCCTTTCAAAAGCAATTTTTACAATTACACCCTCGATTTCAAGGCCACGAGGTACACCACTCCAGATTCATAATCCTCTGGGTAGAGATACTTGATTTTACGGGCAACAAGTTCACCCAATTGATTTCACAGGCTACAATCACACCTTTTCTCGCTTGATTGATTTCACAGGCTACAATCATACCTTTTCTCACTCAATTTATTACAAATAAGCCTATAACTCTGAATAGCACCGAGATCTTGTTGAGATAGTGATAGAGAACTAAACCAGAGATGATCTAGTTAGATTCAACGGTGATTTCAGCAGAGTAATGGTAAAATATATATAAAGAAATGTGGAATAAGAAGAGGAGTGAAATCAGAGAAAATATGAATATAAATTCGTTTAAAACTCCCCTATTTATAGTAGAACAACTGTCATATCCATTCGTGAAAGGATATGACGAATAGACACTTCTTTTGAAATTCAAATTTTTGAAACAAACTGCCACCTTGTCGACAAGGGTACATAGGGGTTGTTGACAAGCCTATGGTATTTTTGGTGAATTGTTTTTCTTTGAAAATAACTTCTATCTTGTATTAAAACTTTATAAATATACTTAACTATAGTTAAAATACATAAGTATAGAGAATAATATTTTGATATATATAAAGTTTTACTATAATTTTATATTTAAATCTAAGTATAAATATTAAAAGTTAAATACATTATTATTAAAAGATAGTTTAAAACCAAGGATAAATTGATTTTGAAGATAAAGATTATTTTGAAGCTAAAAGTATTTTAAAACCAGGATAGGTGTTTTTGATTCTTTTAAAAGGAAGGTTTTGAAATCATTTTGAAAACAAGATATAATTTTGTAAAAACATTTGAATAAAAGTTAGTGGATACAAAACAATGTTCCACTAGATTGTTCGTAGGTTCCATCCTACTTAGGGTTCCATCCCTTTAACAGGCTCGAAGTGCATTCCATTCCACGAATAAATTAGATTTTAAGATGCCAGTTCTTTTTTAGGAGTTTTAACAAAATTCCTAATTAAATTACTTATTATTGAAATCTTGAACTCTTGATAATCTTGATACTCATGAGTCTTCAATCTTGATATCTTGAATCTCTATACTGTACAGTCTTCATTCTTGATACCTGCATGGTTAAATCCTGCATATACATATATATCTAAACTATAATGTTAGTATTTATATTTTATAATCTTATTCGAAGGTTGTTGTCATCAAAACCATCTTCTCAGAGACTAACAACTTCATAGTGCCAGAGCGCAACCATTTTTTGTCATACTATAATTTTATTTTTGTAACCTTTTTTTTAGACATTTGACCTATACATGTCTGTAAAATTTGCAAAATAACCTTTTTTGAAAAAAATACCCATTTCAAAAGAAAAAACATCACTTGAAGTTTTCTTGATTTGAACAATTCTAATCTTCAAGGCCCTCTCAAGATTTCCATTATATTGTCTTGTACTTACTATTAACACTATTCAGAAGCAAAAACAACATGTATAAATATTAAAAATCAAAGGAGAGAGCGTTGAAACATATTTTCCTGTTTAATCAATATGGAATATATGCCAGAACATACCTTTGCTTAAATGACTCATGGTATTTTTATTCAATCAGATCTAGAACTAAGAATATAATGTTTTTTGAAATTTAAAACAAAAGAACATACCAAAAGATGGATTTGTTTTTAAATATATTTTTTTTTGCTGGAATGGGAAAGTTGGTTAAACATTTCCATGATTTCGCACATATTTGATGCAATGTAAGACATTGGATATTAGTTATCAAAGGCAAACAAAACAATATTGTCTGTAAATATTCTTAAGATATTAGACTCAAAAGAAGAATGATGAGACTGAACCTTCAGTTAGACTATTGGTTTCAGGAAAAACATCTCTAGTTGTAGGATTTACACATGAAATGAATATTCTTAAGATTTCCACCATTGCACTAACCACTAATTCTAATGACTAAAAATTACCATATGGTTCTTGCTTTTGTATACGTGATAAAAATTGATCTCCCAGACTCATCCAAGTTCACAATCACTGCCTGGAATGCTCAATTTGTAAGTAAATTCAAACAAGGTAATAGTCGACCTTCACTAATCATAAACATACTTCAAAGATGTATAACCAAGCCATATAGCAGAAACTATTGAATGACATTGGAACCCTAGTCAATAAAATGCATTTTCGTTATTTTATTCCCATTATCCATTTGTAATTGCATTGACAATGTACTTGATAGAGTTAGGGTATGCCATAATAGCATATTATGTAATTTGTTACATAAATATAACTTCATGACCAATCTTGTTCACAATAAATGTATTTGATTTCTTTCGTATAGTTTGTTATGTAGTGATATAATTAATTAAGTAAATAATTTAAACTATATTACTAAAAAATCCTTAAAAGAAAAGTTATGCGATTGTTGATGCAAATAGTTGCAATCGTCAGTAATTAATCACAATATAAAATAGCATTTCATTTTAAATATTTTTTTGTCAAGATGTTTTTAGAAGGGATATCGATACATCCATTGGGACTAAAGTATGTGATCCTCTCCAAATATTCGATAGTGTACTACTTATAGCTGATGGGGGCACTAAGGGGTTATGCAGTGATAGTTATTGGATAACCATGAAACGACCCACTCAAGAGTTTCCTGTGGGTTAATAATTACTATGGCTGAATAGGAAATCTCGAAGTAACGATATTACACAGCTCTCTCGACTTGAGTATACAGTTGAACTTCAATATGGATACTCTACTTTGATTATAGTTAAATAATAGTGTGATGATCTATCAAGCGACTACAATTGAGTTTAAGTTGAAGTATTGGAGTTGAAACAATATTGAATAGAGAATTTGTCTTACAAGAAGTTAGTATCACAATCAATTGTAATCAACTTAAAGTTAATGTCTCCGGGCAGAGCAGTACAATTGATAATAAATTTTATTATTGAACCAAACATTCTATGTTTGGACCAATTGAGTTAAATGTAAACGATATTATAATTTTGACCAAAACCAATTTCTGTAAGTCCTAAAGTGATACAGCTTTGACGAAGAGAATTGATGTAAACAATCATTGCTATAAGGTACTGCTTAAAATGGCAAACTGGATTTTATCGAAATAATGGATAAGCAATAAATTCGGCTAAACTATCACACCACCGACAAAGGTGACGTGTGAACGTTAACATTCAAATTGTTCGATATTAATCGTTGACTGAATTTACACCTATAAGTCGCATAACCATAATGATGAATACTCTGAAACACCAATTGATTTGATTAATTTATAACTATTGTAAATTAATTAATGTTTATTAAATTTTATTTATTAAATTTTATTTGATTTTGAATGTAATCAGTGTTTAATAAAGTGCATATACAAAAGTTATATGTACACACGGAGATACGATATAAATAAATATTTAAATTTTATTTAATCGATTAATTACTAAAAGGGTTTTGAGATTTTGGAAGGCCTTCTAAGGCACATATATGGTCGTCACAAGTGCAAAAGCTGAAGGGTTTGGGTTTTCAAAATAGTATTACAAGAATGAGTAAAGGAAAGAGAAAAGTCCTCTACTTTTTCCTCTTATTAAATGCCTACTTAAACACAATAATTGTTATTGTTTGGTCTCTCCTCCTTCGGTTTATTCCAACCAAAATAACATGGCTAGATAGGACTTGAGTGTTTAAAAATTATTATGAAATGGTATTAAATGAATGATTAAAGGAAGGAGAAAAATCATCTACCTTTTCCAATTCTTAAATCTACTTAAACACATTATTTGTCATTGTTTTTGGACTCCACTTTCTTGTTCATTCCAACTGAAAATTCCATGGCTCCACGGCCATGATATTCCCTAAAATAAATCGATACAAAATCAGATTAATACAAGATGGCTTTCATCTCTAGATCATATAAAACTCTGGAGGCTAATTTGGTTAAATTAAGGAGTTATTCAATCATTTAAGATATGAACCTTTGGCTATCTCATAAGATGATTATCCATTCTCATTTTGACTATATATTACACCATGTTAGTATAGTTTGGATCTCATATTTTATATAACGAATTTATATATGCCCATGTTATCTAATCTACTGTTTTATTATTATTTTAGAAACTAATGCTTGAAAGCAAAAAAAACATTCATAACAACATTATATTGAAATTGTTTTCATCCATAATCCAGAAAAACTTGGATTTAATTTCTTTTAATTAGATTGAAAAACAATTTTATAGCATATTATATATATAAATGTAAGCAAGTTACAAATATTAACTATTTAAAATTATTTTATAAAATTGAATATAATTTTTAGACATACATGTTATTTTTGGATATAAATTATATATATATATATATATATATATATATATATATAAACCGTTTCTCGATTTGTGCATGTTATCCTTGCAAAAGGGCCATTTCTAATCTTGAAATCTTCTTTAGTCAAAGCTAATTTTCAAATCGTTAAATTTTCAATTCGAAACATAAAATTGTTTATATTAATTTAGGATGTGAGTGCGTGTGTGTATAATGGCGAATGTGCCATTGCGGCATAAATCACATCACCTAAAAACATACACATTAACCATGTATATTGTTTACATTTTGCACTTGCACTACAGTCACATGATTATATTTAAAATATCTCATAAAAATACCAAATACAAATTTCACCCAATCAATAGTAATGGGTGTTACTCATAATTAATTGCATATTCATGACATTTATATATGAAATAGTATCCCATATGTAATAGTTTGACTCTTCACTCACTAGAACAATAATGCAAAACAAGTAATTGTTACACATACCCACACAAAAGTATATTTGACATACTATATTTTATATATAAATAATTGAAATAAACAAACTAACTAACTCCTTTTAAACAAAATTTATTTGATACAAAATTTACATTAGATCTAAAATCATTAGACTTCATAAGCCCAATAAAGATCTAAATAGGGAATTTTTTTTGAAATTTACCCGCTGCCAACCGACTTAGTTCCTTCAATGGTATCAAAGCCCTATTGGTCTATGCAATCCAAATAGCAATATTAAGGATAACTTATTGAAGCATACTCATTTAGTAAGGTGTCTAGAAAGGTAGTGTGTAAGGTTGGATTTCGGTAATTGGTTCTCTACCCTGCCTGGCTAATGGCCTGACATAAAGGACGATGTTTGTCCAAAGGGTGTCTCTATAAAGGCCTGAATTAATTTTGAGCCATTGCTAATATTTAAATTTTAGTTTGAAAATTTAGAAATATACATTGAATATAAAAGTTAAATTTAAAATATAAAATAAATTTCATAAAAGTTATAAAATACTTTTCAAAACTTTTTTGAAAATAAAATAATATTTTTCAAAAATTATTTAATAATTTAATTAATTGAATTGATTAAATAAACGGTTAAAACTTAGTTAATTAAACAAACATATCTATATATATAATGAAATGTGTATGTGTCATAAAAGTTTAAGATAAATAATATGCTAATTTTCTAAAATTATTAAGTTTTATTTAAATAAATATTAATTTGATAAATATGAATATTAATTAATAAATCAATATATGTATATAAAACTATACGTGTCAGGGTTAGTATTCACATTAAATTGTTTAGGATGAATATAATAAAATTTTGAAAATTTTAAAATAATTTAATTATTTTGTTAATTGAATTTAAAAATTAAAATTAATAAAATTAGAATTGACGCACACACATATAAGAATATTATACAAGTAAATTAAATAATAAACTATTATATACGAATTAAACTTATATGATATATGAATGTATAAAGCTTAAGTGGAAGCGTAATAAACCAAATTTAGGTTTAAGAAACAATTACATCATATTGCTAATATATGAATGTATAAAGCTTAAGTGGAAGCGTAATATATGAATGTATCTGGCCTTGCTTCAAATGAGAACAAGTCTACTTTGTTTTTCAGCAAAAGAGATAATTGTGAGAAATGCAGATTACAGATCTTAAGGCTAGAGTTAACACTAGAGGCGGGGTGAATAGTGTTTATAAAGAGTTAATAAATCTTTTTGAGTTTATGTTGATTTATTCACAGATGAATGCAATATACAGATATAGATATGATCACAGAAATAAACACAGATGCAGAAATAAAATAAAAAGCAGTGAAGGAAAGAACACACCGGATTTTATACTGGTTCAGAGTTACCCTACATCCAGCCCCGCACACAAGCACGGATTTCTTTTCAAAAGCAATCTTTTATAATTACACCCTCGATTTCAAGGCTACGAGGTACACGCTCTAAAATCACAATCCTCTAGGTAGGGATACTTGATTTTCCGGGCAACAAGTTAGCCCACTTGATTTTACGGGCAACAAACAAGCTCACCCAATTAATTTCCCAAGGCTACAATCACACCTTATCTCGCTTGATTGATTTTCAAGGCTACAATCACACCTTTTCTCACTAAGTTGATTACAAAAAGCCTATAACTCTGAATAGCACTGAGGATTTTGTTGAGAGAGTGATGGAGAATCAAACTAACGAATGATCGAGTTCGATTCAATGTTGATTTCGGCAGAGTAATGGTAAGAATATGTATTAAGAAAAGTGGAAGAAGAAGAGAAGTGAAAAACGAGAAAATATGATATAAAATTCGTTGAAACTGACCCCTATTTATAGAAGAACAACAGTCATGTCCATTCGTGAAGAGTTATGACGAATAGACACTTCTTTTGAAATTTAAATTTTAAACTCAACTGACACCATGTCGACATGGGGTACTTGGGCATGTCGACATCCCAAAGGATTTTTTGGTGTTTTGATTTTCTTTGAAAATAACATTTATTTTATATTAAAACTATTTTAAACTTTATAAGTAAACTTGACTATAGTTAAAATTCATAAGTAAATATAGAGAATAATATATATAGAATTTAACTATAATTTTATATTTAAATCTAAGTATAAATATTTAAAAGTTAAATTTATTATATTAAAAGATAGTTTAAATCAGGAGTATTTTGACTTTGAAATTAAAGTTGATTTTGAGGCTAAAACTGTTTAAAATCAGGATAGAGATTTTTGATGCTTTTAAAAGGAAGGTTTTCAAATCATTTTGAAAACAAGATATAATTTTGAAAAAAAAACCATTTTGAATAAAAAGTTAGCGGATACAAAACAATGTTCCACTAGATTTTTCGTAGGTTCCATCCTACTTAGGGTTCCATCCCTTTAACAGGCTCGAAGTGGATTCCATTCCATGAATAAATTGAATTTTAATTTGCTAGTGCTTTTCTATGAGTTTTAACAAAATTTCTAATCAAAGAATAAATTACTTGAATTCTTGAACTCTTGATAATCGTGATACTCATGAGTCTTCAATCTTGATATCTTGAATCTCTATACTGTACAGTCTTCATTCTTAGTACATGCATGGTTAAATCCTGCATATACATATATATCTAAACTTATAATGTTAGTATTTATATTTTATAATCTATTCTAAGGTTGTTGTCATCAAAACCATCATCTCATGGACTAACAATAATCACAAACATCATATTGCTGATAGTTTAAACATCACTATTGTAAACCTCCCAGTGATTTCTTTAGGCATTCCTTCATCAAACAATAAAATCAAAGCTAGAGACATTGGTTATTTAATAGACAAAATCAATAAAAAGTTTAATCATTAGAAAAGAAAATTACTCAATATCAGTGGCAAGATAGAACTAGTAAAAATTGTGATCCAACCAATGGTGCAATTTTGGTTACAGTTTACTCAATTTATAGTTGTTGTTATCCAGAGAATAAATTCTTTGTGTGCCAGTTTTATATGGAAATCTAAAGCTCACAAGATATCTTAGGATGATGTCTGTAAAACTAAAGAAGAGGGTGGCCTTGGATCAGAAAGGTTGATGAGATTGTAAAAACAATATCAATTAAATTGGTTTGGAAATTTATTCAAGGTGAATCAATATGGGCTAAATGGATGCATAATAAATATTGCAATAAAACTAACTTTTGGACTGCTGCAATAAACAATAATGCATCATACACATGGAAATCTTTGTTAAAAGCAAGACAATGGTGCAAAGGTGTTTTTGACAGAAAAATTGTGAATTGTGAACATACTTGTGACGCTCCAACCCGAGACCCACACTAACAAAGAGTATTACTAGGTAATATTGTTTGCTAGTGCAGAGAATAGAGCTGTTTAGGAGCGACCATCTGTAAGTTTTGTTTTAAACATCTATTGAATACATCGATTTGGTGCTCTAACTTTTTATTCTTTTTATCTTTCTCAAGTGGATCGACATACCCAATAAATGTTTAATACAAAACTACGGTGGCTAACGGATTTATTAGAACAAAATATAAAAACAATAAATATAACAGAACACAGAACATCAATCAAACATATATATACATATACATAGATACATCATAGTACACTACGTAGTGATACAACATAAGTGGTACATAAATCATAAAATAATACATCGAGTGAAAACGGAAGTGCTCAATACTGATGTTTCCTTTTTAGAAGGTTACTCGCAATATAAATTCTGATAAAATCATATAAAATCTCAGAAGAAAACCGCTGAAATCTCAGAAATCTCATAACTTATAGAACTCAGTTAAGAGTTCAAACACATAAATCTCATGTAATAAAAAACATCCATTTTCATCAACACCAATTTTGCTTACTTGTTTAGGTTAAGTGATATAAAATCTTAACACCAATAAATACCAAGATGGAATCACCAAAACACCATATAGAACTCGTATAAGAGTTCAAAACACTGTAAATGTAATCACCTTATATATATATAAAATCACCGTATAGAACTAAGGCTATGTATAACACCAACACCAAATAGAAGGTGAAAACATATAAAAATAACCAAAATATATAATAAAAATGGATCCATATCACCATCGCATGCTTTTAACAAATGGCCGAAGCCTGCCGAGTACTATAATAGACCCACCAATCTAAATAAAGTCCCACTAGACTTTTAATCGACCTACCAATCGAATATTTGACCCACCAGTCAATGTATGGCCCACCAACTTCCATATAGTAATCCGAAAAATGAGTACAATAGGTCCCATACCACCTGTTCTCACTTAACGGTTTACTAACTGTTAGTCAATGCTACACTAGAAAATGAAATCATTTAAATCACAATAATTGCCTCATTCATCAGCATATATAACCCGAAGGTCAATGAATGTGTAGCTTCGAACGAATAAGTCTGGGATTAACCTAAAAAGTAAACGCTGTGTCTCATACTACATGTTTTACTAAATCGTTTAATTCACTTTCTCATATGCTCGAAGTGTGCAAAATTGTGTATTTTATATATAAAATACTTTGCTTTGAGAAAACTAGGTTTTTAAACTACTTTTCAAAACACTATAAAAATTCTTTTCTTCAAAATGTATTTCTTATTGAGAAATATATGTTTATAAATATGTAAAATATGCTTTAGAAAGATATTATTACTAATAGAAATCGATTTGGAAAAATATTAATTCAAAACTAGCTTTTACTCCAAAATTTACTAAAGAAAATCATTTCCAAATCACGTGCACGAAACATTGAATTCAAAAGTAATTCAATCCAAAATTCTTACACCGAATACTCATGAAAATCCATAAATTCAATAATACTTAATTTCCGAATTCATAAAGAAATGGTCAAGAAACATCAATTAAAATCGCACGAAACTTAGCAATAGAACTCAGGACTATAGATTATTTAGCCAATTTCCCCTTTTAAAACACAACATCTGATAAAATATAAAACATAAAAATTGAAGATGATTACTGTAACGACCCGAAATTTCGAATCCAAAAATTCCAGATAGTTATGAAAAAGAAGAAAGAGATAGAAGAAGAAGAACAAAATCAGCAACATCTCACATTCGCAGCGGATAAAATATAATAATAAATAATAACAGTTTACAAAAGAATCCTATATCTGTCAATTACATTTAATATACCTCAGAGTTTCACATTTTACACAGTCATTGAATATTTACAATTATCATGCCTCAAATTAATAATAATATAAATACAGCAGAAAATACTCTATACGATATTGCCATCTAGCTCGCCTCCTGAGCTCAAGAACGTACCTACCTGAAAATCTGTAATACTCGGTCTGACCCGAGCATTACATCAAAGTAACACCCGGGTCAGGTTGGAAACCAGCGTGAGTAAACCCATCTATCAAGTAATACAAAGTATACAACTCATATAAACCCGGGGTACGTATATCAATTTACAACTTCATGAGCTGCTATAGACATCACTTATTTCATAAAGCAATTAAGTGTCATGACTTGGATTATATAGTCCAATTCATTTAAATCATTCCATTTCACCCTATTGATTTCACGTATCAATTTATAAAGAATCGAAGTGGTTTTCGGGTATTAACTAATACCCGATTTCGGTCTCTTCGAATTTAGTTCATCTTAACACATATTATCCAAGTAAAATGCAATTCAATTTTAAACAAAAGTTGTCACCTTTACTTAGCAATTCCTCATTGATAAATAACCACATTATCATTGTCCACCCAAACACAACATATCCCGAAACATTTCATATCAGGGTTTCAATCAATTCGGGGCATTTAATTATCATTTAATCATACATAAGCAAGATAAGTCAACCACACCATCTCGAATCAATTACCTTTAAGTCCTGCTTATTATTTCAACCCAATTGAATAACCATGTCATAATCATTCATCTTGATTAATCCCCCGTGATTAATTATTCTTTAATTACATTAAGATTATCATCATTATCTAATTACTTTCTTTAAGTAATTATACTTAACCAAACTCTATGAATGTTTATCTCAAATTAATCAATTAAACTTAATTAATTGCATCCACTAATCAGTCCCAATTACTCATAAACAGTAATTACTCCTCTATAATTACTTACCCAAATAATTACCCCTTTAATACTTCCCATTAAGAAATTCCTTTTAATTTATTACATTCTGTAATTATGAATTTCTTCACCAAACCTCATCAAGCATTTATATTTAATTACCCTTAAACCCAATTAATGAATCTTAGTTGCGGATTATTTATTCTTTAACCATCAATTGATAACCCTTGATTATTGACTAACACATCTTAATTACAAATTAAGCAGTCCTTAATCACCAGTTAATTAAATTGCTGAATTTAATTAACTAATCATTCGTTAATTAGCTTTAAGTAGTTAATTACGAATTTATTTATTAATTAATCATTAATTAATCCACTCACTAATTATAATTATAATTTAATTATTCTTAATTACACAAGATTATTATTATCAATCTTTAATTTCAAACTTATTAAATCCTAAACTATTTACTTAATCACCATTATAAATTAAATTCATTCTTTAATTATCTTTCAATTTAAATTATCCATTTTATGTTTTTAAAACCCTTCTTAATAAATTTTACATCAAGTCTTATCTTAAACCTTGTCAACAATGTTTACTTTCCTAATACTGAGTTTTGTTAGCAAAATAATATAAAAGTTTAGGCTTAACCCCCTTAAAATGGACCCGAGTCAAACATGATAATTACTCGAGTAAGGCCCGAGTTTCCCAAGCCTTTTCCCGCGTCCTTCTATCCTCTGCTCGTACTCTTCTTCCTATTCTACTCTTCCTTTCTCTTCTATTTATTTCCTCTTTATTTATTTATTTATTTATTTAACAGCAGAACACGAAAAAGTAATCCACGCACAACCCAGGCAAAACTCGAAGAAAACGTCCTAACATCTCGAGTATCACTCGAGACGACCGAAACTTGAAAACTGCCGACTTTCATGCCACCGTGCACATGCACGTGTACCGATGCGCCACCTACCTCCGGCCATCCTCCAGATCTCCCACAAGTCGACACTGACTTCGACATCAACCACGACCATCTAGATCGAAAAATCACGTCACCAAAACAAATCGAGCAATCTGAAGCAACCCACTCTCAATCTTCCTCGACCAAGAAGACGTTCGCCACGACGATCTCGGCGGCAGGACCCCACGTCCTTTTAACATCAGCCTCATTATCGACCCACGCAACCATTCCCACACTCTCGATCGAACACGACGCATGGATTAAGCCGAGATCACTTAGCCACTACACATCACAGAATCTCCTCCCAAAACCCTATTTCACCCTACTCCGGCCACAACCGCCCAATATAAAATACAACCATATTTTTCCCTAACTCGACGTTCACCAATCAAGCTCCTTCAAAGCCCCGACCTCCAAAATTTCACCCGTCGCCGGAATTTACTCCAAACCCAAAAACTGATCAACCCCAATTTGCAAGCCAAAAATTAAACTAAAATTCGTGATATGATTACTAAAATTCATGGTTTGGTATTTCGAATTCAAATATATATTTAAATCTGAAAATTACATTGAGTAAATTTTGACCAAAATTAAGATTTCACTGTAAAACTTTGATGCAGCTAAGGCCAGAGAAGAAGTTGTGCAAACTATAATTCCTGAAAACATGAGTTTGTGGTGTAGTGTGATGAGTCATTCACGACTCAGTGAAGGCATGAGTCGTTGCCGAGCTAAGGAAGGAGGGCCACGAGTCAACAAGCCAAGGGGGAAGGTAGTCCGACCTAAGAAAGCATGGTCACGACCTAACAACGGAGTTTTGAGTCGTCTCCGACCTAAGAAAACACAGGAAGAAGCATTCCGACCTAACAAGCTCCGACCTAATGATATTGAACGAGATAACTGTGCCGAGTTACGAGCTAGTGATGTTGAACAGGATAACTTCGCCGAGTTTCGATCGAAGCAAGCTGAACTGTCTTCTATTTTAGGTCGTAGGGGATTGGGTCGTGTTGTATTTTAGGTCGTTACCGACCTATGAGTTGTGTTGGGTGTTAAGTCGTGTACATATGTTGTGTGTTGTATTGCTTAACTCGGTCATGAATGGGAAGTGTTAGGTCGCGTACGACCTATGATGAGTCGGTCGTGTTGAGTCAGGTGAGTTGGTCGTACTTGTTAAGTCGGCCAGGGGTTGAGTCGTGTACATTGGGCTGTATTGTAAAGGGGTTGAGTCGCGTTTGTTAAGTCGGTCACGACTTAAGTTGGGTCGTAGGTCGGCAACGACTTAGGGACTGGGACGAAAACTCTATAAATAGGGGCGTGTGTTGTACATATGAGTTGGTTGATTTTGAAATAAAAACTTCTTGTTGATTGCTTTGTGCTTTCTTCTCCAATTGGTAGTTGAGTGTAATCTCCTATCTCCACTTACGTCATTCGAGTGCGCTCGAATCCACGTTTGTTGAAGCCGATTCACGGAATCTAGTGCGCTAGATCAACGTGCGAAGAATCGTAGATCTTTGAACACGGTATAGTGTGCTATCAACGTGTTTGAGATAGCTAGAGTTCGGTATCTTTGGATCAACGAACTTGGGCATTTTGGTATCTTCAACTCACCGATTGTTACATTTCACCGATTGAAGTTTGTTTGAATAATCCGCTGCGTCATTATTGGTATCAGAGCCATACTTAGCCAATCATAGCTAAGTTGATTCTTGGAGCCAAGTTTTGAAGTTTTTGAGGTTGAAGTTGTTCATTGTGCTCATATTGAAGTTGCATCAAGTTTGGAGTGTTTGATCTATTCCATTTTGGATCGAAGTGTTGGACATTGTTTGAATTTGGTCTTGGGTTTTGCGCGCCAAGGTTTGAAGTATTGGACCAAGTTACTTTGAGTCGTACAAAGCAAACCGAGACAAGGGAAGCCGTGCACTGTTGAGCCGTGCCTTATTGGAAAGCTTTTGAAGTTTTGTGTTCAAATTGTTGAAGTGTTTGTGAAGTTTTCAACCATGCCACCAAGGAGAGCTAATCGACATCAAAACGTTGAAGCTTTGTATCGTAGAGAAGAAGCTGAACTTATGGAACAACGTATTAATGATAAATTTGATGAAGGCATTGGAAAATTGGAGAAATTGATGAATGATTTGAATCAAAGGAGGGTATCACCACATTCTTGTAGAAATAGAAGAGAAACATCAATTTCATCGCGAAGAGATCATTATGACTATGCACATGAAGAGAGAAGAAGTCAACGTGAATTTGACAATGAAGCATATAGAGATGAAGAGAGACATAGCCAAAGAAGCATGCATGAACGAAGGGATGATAATGGTCGAGATCGATGTACACGTACTTTTGATTTTGTTGAAGAGGGTGATAGAGCTAGTATTCATTATCGAGATCGAGACCAAGTTCGAAATTCTTATCGGGATGTTGAAGATGATCGTCGATGGGAATCGGGTATGAAGATGGAGATTCCGGAGTTTAAAGGCGGGATGGTAGCGGAAGAATTTCTCGATTGGATTTCTAATGTTGAAGAGATCTTTGATTTCAAGGAGGTTCCTGAGCATAGAAGGGTGAAGTTGGTTGCTACTAGGTTGAGGGGGAGAGCTTTGGCGTGGTGGCAGCAAACTAAACTTACCAGGGAGAGAATGGGGAAGTCAAAGATAGAATCATGGGATAAGATGAAAAAGTTGATGAGATCTACTTTCTTACCTTACAACTATCAATCACTTATGTACCAAAGGTTGCAGAATCTGAGGCAAGGGACAAAGTCTGTTAGTGATTATGCTGATGAATTTTACCAACTCATTGCCAGGAATGATATTATGGAGACAGAAGAACAGCTAACTGCTAGATTCATTGGGGGTTTGAGAATGCAGATCCAGGATATGGTTAATATGTTTGATCCTAGATCAGTTGCAGAGGCACATCAGAAAGCGTTGGCTTGGGAGAAACAAGGAAGATGTGGAGGTGGTGTGTTTACTAATTCCAATAATCAAGCGAGGGGTGTTGGTGGAAGTTCTAATGTTCCTAAACCTGTTACAAAGCCAGTGATGAAGGAGGCTGAGAAGGCAAAGGCTAGTAGTGTTTTCAAATGTTATAATTGTCAGGAGTTGGGTCATAAAAGCAATGAATGTCCGAAGCCGAAGAAGAGAACTATGGTTGCAGAAGTTGAGGAGGATGATGGTGAGGAGGCCGAATGTTCAAATACACCTTATGTTGAGGAGGAAGAAGAATTGTGTGGAGATGAAGGTTGTAATCTTATGATGAGGAGGTCATGTCTTACACCAAAGCAAGAGGAGGATTGTAGTTGGTTGAGAAGCAATATTTTTCAGTCGACATGCACTATTCTGGGGAAAGTTTGCAAGTTCGTTATTGATGCGGGAAGTTGTGATAATATTATTTCTACAGAAGCAGTAAGGAAGTTGAACTTGAAAACTGAGAAGCATCCTAAACCGTACAAGCTAGCATGGTTAAGGAAGGGTGGTGAAGTGAAGGTGTGTCGAAGGGCATGTGTTAATTTTTCTATTGGGAAGAAATATAAAGATGAAATTTGGTGTGATGTTGTGGATATGGATGTTTGTCATCTGTTGTTGGGCAGACCGTGGCAATTCGATAGAGCAGTTCAACATGATGGTCGTGCCAATAATTACAGTTTCATGTTCGAGGGTACGAAAATCACTTTGGTTCCTAAGAAGCAACAGCAGAAGGAGAGCAAGCTAGAGGAGATTGAGGAATTAAAAACTCTGTTGACTTTGAAAGAGTTTGTTAAGGAAGTTGAAGAGGAGCCTGAAGTATTTTTGTTGATTGGGAGAGAGAGTAGTGAAGAAGTTGAGATTCCAGATGAAGCAAAGCCAATTTTGAAAGAATTCGAAGATGTCTTTCCAGAGGAGTTGCCTAAGGAGTTACCGCCACTTAGAGACATTCAACATCAGATTGATCTTGTGCCAGGAGCAGTGTTACCACATCGACCACACTACCGAATGAGTCCGAAGGAACATGAGGAGTTACGAAGGCAGGTGGAAGAGTTGTTGGAACAGGGACGTGTTCAGGAAAGCTTGAGTCCTTGTGCCGTGCCAGCATTATTAGTACCAAAGAAGGACGGAACTTGGAGGATGTGCACTGACAGTCGAGCTTTGAACAAGATTACTGTTCGTTATAGATTTCCTATGCCAAGGTTGGATGACTTACTGGATCAGTTGAGTGGGGCAACTATATTCTCGAAGATTGATTTGAAGAGTGGTTATCATCAAATTCGAATTAGACCTGGAGACGAATGGAAGACAGCTTTCAAGACGAGAGAGGGGTTGTACGAATGGTTGGTTATGCCATTTGGTTTGTCAAATGCACCTAGTACATTCATGCGGGTGATGAATCAAATCTTTAGACCATTCATTGGGAAGTTCGTTGTGGTTTATTTCGATGATATTCTGATTTACAGCAGAAGTATGGAGGAGCATGTTCTACATTTGAGGGAAGTATTGATTATTCTTCGTGAAGAACAATTTTATGCTGCTACGAAGAAATGTGTGTTTATGACGCACAGTGTTTTATTCCTGGGTTATGTTGTTTCAGGGGAAGGTATTCAAGTTGACCAGAGTAAAGTTGAGGCAGTCAGGAATTGGCCTCAGCCAAAGACAATTACGGAAGTGAGGAGTTTTCATGGGCTAGCGTCATTCTACCGAAGATTCATTCCACACTTCAGTAGCGTGATGGCTCCAGTTACTGATTGCATGAAAGGGAAACAATTTGTATGGTCAGAAGAAGCGGGGGTTGCTTTTGGAAAGATCAAGGAATTGTTGACGTCTGCACCAATTCTTGTTTTACCGAATTTTCAGTTATTGTTTGAATTGCATACTGATGCTTCGAAGGTTGGTATTGGAGGAGTTCTGAGTCAGAATGGGAAGCCAGTTGCTTATTTCAGCGAAAAGTTGTCAGGAGCAAAGATGAGATACAGTACATATGACGTTGAATTTTATGCTGTTGTACAAGCTGTTAAGCATTGGAGACACTATCTATTTCAGAAGGAATTTGTCCTTTATACAGATCATGAAGCATTGAAACATTTACAGGGGCAGGATAAGATTTCAGCGAGACATACATCGTGGATAGCATATTTACAGCAGTTTACTTTTGTTGTCAAACATAAATCAGGGGTGACAAATCGGGTAGCTGATGCTTTGAGTAGGAGGAGTCATTTATTAACGACAATGAAAGTTGAAGTGACGGGTTTTGAGATGTTGCCGGAGATGATTGAAGAAGATCCTTACTTTGTGAAATATGTTGAGAAAGTGAAGGATGGGAGTACCGATGAATTCATGTTGGTTGATGGATTCTTGTTCAAAGGAAATCAATTATGCATTCCAGATTGTAGTTTGAGATTGAAGATTATTAAGGAGTTGCACGAGGAAGGGCATGTGGGCCGTGATCGTACTTTACAGTTGATTTCACAGTCTTACTTTTGGCCGTCGATGAGAAAAGAGGTTGAAAGGTTCGTGGAGAGATGTCATATTTGCCAGGTTTCTAAAGGAACAGCAACGAATGCAGGGTTGTATATGCCATTACCAGTACCGTCTAAGCCATGGGTTGATATTAGCATGGATTTCGTTTTGGGTTTGCCTAAAACTCAAAGGGGAAATGATTCTATATTTGTAGTGGTGGACAGGTTTTCGAAGATGGCACATTTTATTGCCTGCAAGAAGACAACGGATGCAGTTCGAGTAGCACAGTTATTTTTCAAGGAGATCTATCGACTTCATGGATTGCCAGAGTCTATTGTGTCGGATAGAGATACTCGTTTTCTGAGTCACTTTTGGTTGAGTTTGTGGAAGATGGTGGGAACGAAACTGAAATTTAGTAGTGCTTATCATCCACAAACTGATGGACAGACAGAAGTTGTTAACAGGTCATTGGGAAATTTGTTGCGATGTCTTGTACAGGATAATTTGAGAAGTTGGGACATGAAGTTATGCCAAGCTGAATTTGCACATAATCATGCAGTGAATCGTAGCACGGGATTCAGTCCGTTTCAGATTGTGTATTCAAATTTACCCAGGGGACCGTTGGATTTAGCAGTCGTACCACAGACGAAGGGAGCAGTTAAACGAGCTGTCGATTTTGTTGATGAGCTGACTGAATGTCATAAGACCGTTCAGGAACGATTGGAGAAATCGAATGAGAAATATAAGAAGTTTGCAGATTCGAAACGACGAAATGTTAAATTTAAAGAAGGTGATTTAGTTTATGCTGTATTAACGAAGGATCGTTTTCCGATAGGTGCTTATAATAAGTTGAAAGCCAGGAAAATTGGTCCTGTCAAAATTGTGAAACGAATTAATAACAATGCTTATAAGTTGAAGCTGCCGGAGGATATTTACACTTCTGATGTATTCAATATTAAGCATCTTGTGCCATATTATGGAGATGAACATTTTGATGAGAAAGAATTTGCAAATTCGAGGACGAATTTTTCTCAACCAGGGGAGGATGATGCAGCTAAGGCCAGAGAAGAAGTTGTGCAAACTATAATTCCTGAAAACATGAGTTTGTGGTGTAGTGTGATGAGTCATTCACGACTCAGTGAAGGCATGAGTCGTTGCCGAGCTAAGGAAGGAGGGCCACGAGTCAACAAGCCAAGGGGGAAGGTAGTCCGACCTAAGAAAGCATGGTCACGACCTAACAACGGAGTTTTGAGTCGTCTCCGACCTAAGAAAACACAGGAAGAAGCATTCCGACCTAACAAGCTCCGACCTAATGATATTGAACGAGATAACTGTGCCGAGTTACGAGCTAGTGATGTTGAACAGGATAACTTCGCCGAGTTCCGATCGAAGCAAGCTGAACTGTCTTCTATTTTAGGTCGTAGGGGATTGGGTCGTGTTGTATTTTAGGTCGTTACCGACCTATGAGTTGTGTTGGGTGTTAAGTCGTGTACATATGTTGTGTGTTGTATTGCTTAACTCGGTCATGAATGGGAAGTGTTAGGTCGCGTACGACCTATGATGAGTCGGTCGTGTTGAGTCAGGTGAGTTGGTCGTACTTGTTAAGTCGGCCAGGGGTTGAGTCGTGTACATTGGGCTGTATTGTAAAGGGGTTGAGTCGCGTTTGTTAAGTCGGTCACGACTTAAGTTGGGTCGTAGGTCGGCAACGACTTAGGGACTGGGACGAAAACTCTATAAATAGGGGCGTGTGTTGTACATATGACTTGGTTGATTTTGAAATAAAAACTTCTTGTTGATTGCTTTGTGCTTTCTTCTCCAATTGGTAGTTGAGTGTAATCTCCTATCTCCACTTACGTCATTCGAGTGCGCTCGAATCCACGTTTGTTGAAGCCGATTCACGGAATCTAGTGCGCTAGATCAACGTGCGAAGAATCGTAGATCTTTGAACACGGTATAGTGCGCTATCAACGTGTTTGAGATAGCTAGAGTTCGGTATCTTTGGATCAACGAACTTGGGCATTTTGGTATCTTCAACTCACCGATTGTTACATTTCACCGATTGAAGTTTGTTTGAATAATCCGCTGCGTCAAACTTTAATTTCCAAACCAAAGATTGATTCTAAATTCCTGTAATTGTTTCTAGGTGAAATGTTATATGGTTACAAACAACTTTCATTCACAAATCACAAAATTAATTCAAATTCAAGGTTGAGATATTGAATAAATTAAGAAATCCAAACCTATAGTTATCAACAGAGCCTATTTTTAAATCTACACAGGCAGTCAACAATCACACATATAACATGTCTCTGTTCCATCCAAATTTACAGGCTAACAAGATGGATTGTATTCAGATATCATGAACAAATTTTAAGTTTAAAGCTGTTAAAAAAAACTTGTGTTTTCTCACCTGCAAGGTTTTGTTGAACAGAGAATCCCCTGATAATTTGAAACCCTGTAGTTGAATCTGCCTTGTTGAACTTATTTGAGTTTGTGAAGTTCTTTTTTTCTTTTCTTTTTATCACAGTTTTGCTTCTCAGGTTCACTAAATTTGCTAAGTTACTGTAAACGAACTAGTATATCATGATGTGTATATATAGAAAGCTTTGAACAGCTGTAAGTTAAACAGGTACAAGTCTTACTTGTATTGACCAGGTTTGATCAGAGATGTTTTCTACAAACTTGAAATGATATTGTACATTTCAGCTGAAAGGTTTTCTTGACAAAATGTTGTGCTAATTTAATGCATATGTCCTTAAATTGGTTTACATCTAATTAATATTAGATGATACTTAGATTTGGTGCAAAGATATTTTTGAATATGATGTGAACACTTTGTCTTCTTTGCATTGTTCAAGTGTATGTACAGGTTATGGAAATAGTTTATACACATATTTCTGTCAGGTTTTACATTACACTTGCAGGCAACTACTTGGTTTTGGCTATGAAGAAGTTTTGTATGAAGACATTTGTTTTGTCAACCATCACTTCGAACGTAGATATGTGTATGAAGATACTTGTATATAAATATTCATTTCAGGTAGAATTTGGTCTTGTAGATAGAGATATTTTTTTTTATTTCCTGGCTTAATTCATATACATATGTTTGAGTTATTTTATTTTATACTTTACTTACAATTTTCCGGTTTATGTTGTATGCTTTCTTATACATTTTAATTCTATTTGTATGTTAACTATCAATGTTTAAATTAGATTCATATGTTTGACTTACTTGCATTTATATTTCATACTGATAGAATTTGGTTTTATTTCAACATTAAGATCTATATATAATATTTACCAAATGTAAACAAAGTAAAGTATTTTAATTCAATTATACAAGATAAGTTTTATTGTAAATATTATTGAGATATTTTATTCTAAATTTCCACTCTTTATTTAAATTAGATTAAATATTTATTAAAATAATAGGGCCAAAATTCAGGGTCGTCACATTCCTTCCCCCTTTGAATCTTTTCGTCCTCGAAAAGGAACGAAACCAGATTTATTAAATGCTTAAAATTAGATAAATTTTCTTTGATCATTTTTAAACTACTTTAAAATTTCTATATAATATTTCTAAAATAGTTTTTATAAAAATACTTTTATAACTCGATGTTTCGACAAGTCCATCTTTGTTCTCACAGAAATCCGGTCATACGTTGATTAGGCGTACGACTGAAAGTCTATCAGTACTTAGCAGACCCATTTTCAACATCCAGTGAAAATACTTGAAAAATAATTTTATTGAAAATATCGAAAACAATTTTTTGAAAATAGAGGAAATATCTTTAGTGAGAATGCTCTAGAAATCATCACCCCCATCCATGGTCGCAGTTAACCCGATGGTTACGTTGCCATCCCGACAAAATCCATAGGCAACTGTAGGCCTCCTCGCCCCTCGATTACACCATGGAACCCACGACAAATCGCAGCTACAACTGGGGTTACGTAGCTATCACAGCAAAAACCCACATAACTGTAGGCATCAGCGCCATCGAATTTCACTGCCAAAAATGAAACTTCTCCGCTCCACTTGACCATAGATCGTAGTCTACCGATGTTGCGTTGCCTTCCTGGAAAAATCAAGTGTAGACTGTTGACACTCATCCTCCACACGATTTTCGCTATGGTCCCCACAGTAGATCGCAGTGACATCGAGTTACACTGTCGTCACAGCATAACCCAAATGCCCCTGTAGGCATCAGCGCCCTCAACTTCCGCTACCTAATAATCCTCAGGAACTAGTTTTGTCCGGACTCCTCATAGGATCAACTTTAGAAACCCCCCCTTGGGGCTCAAGGCAGGACCACCCAGTGGCACTCTTGAGAAGTTCTTTTCAAGGGAGTGCCTTTTTCCCCAGAGCCATCATCAAAACACTTTATACTATACATATAGTATATTTCAAATCATACACCTAGTATGATCTCATACAAAGCTCCTTTACACAAAATTGATTATTCCAAAATCGATAATTCTCAAACTAGGCTTTCCAAATTCAATATTGGTTTTACCCAAAATCAAAAGCCTTTTCAAATCCAAAGGTTTCCAAAATCCTCATAAGATCCTTTATATATATACAAATATATATAATTTTTAAAATTTTGGATCATTTCAAACTTGTACAAAACTCCTGTTATACCTCAAACATTTCAAAAACATTTTTCTTCCAGCAAATAAATTCAACAAGGGGAGATTCATCTTATATAACAAATATATACAACTTTGTTTATTCAAAACCAAATATCCAAATTTAATTTCTCTTTCCAATATCAATTTCATTCAAATCCGTACGATGTGCACATACCATCCGTACGCTATATCAACCTGATCGCTCGATCGATCACACAATTCCGCTTCCGAACTAGTATCGTCCACCCGACTTCCTAGTGCGGACACCGATCTGGTTTCTTGATCAGAAACCGTCACTCTCCTTGCATATCCATAACTATGATAGAGAATGTCCAGAACCAATCAATAATCCATATCCATGTTCGCCGTCGAAATCGAGTGAAAAATCCCAACTCGGATCGATAAACTACCTCGAAATTATGTGCTCGAATCTGGATCAAATCACTATGCGAATAGAATAATGTACGTACATCCGACGTATTTATTTCCATTGATTATCAGCCAAATCAATTTTCCTTTCTATTCACATTTCCTTAAGTTCCCTTTACTTATTTACAATTGCCTTAATCCTCATTTGGATTATCATTTCAATTCTTATCTCAGTTGGGTATTAAATCAACAACAGTTTGAACTCCGACCAGTTTAGAAAATAGCTTAAATTTTTTAAAAAATAGGTAAGTAGTGGAAAAATAATTAAAGGTTTGCAAAAAGCTATAAAATAGTTAACTAGTTGTAAAATAGTTGGAAAATAGTGATTAATTTGTAAAGTAGTAAAAAAATAGTAATTTGTTTATAAAGCAGTTGAAAAATGATTAAATAGTTTCAAAATAATGGTAAAACAAATATAAAATAATTTGGCTTTAAAAAGAAAGGTTATATATATTAAATAGCTTGGAAAATAAGTTTATATTAAAACAATTTATATAAAATAGTCTAGAGTCAAACTGTTCACTTCCCCAACAATTCAATTTAAATTTCCACTTCCATTTAAATTGACCCAATTTCAATTTTAAATAAATCCAATTTCCATTGGACTTGGTTTATTTCCAATTCAAGTTGAATCAATCCGATTTCTTTCCAAATTCTAATCAAGTTTTATTTGATTTCAAACATATTCACTTTAACTACAATTCCAAATTATTCAAATTTATTTAGACTACTTCCCAATTGGATCTACTTCAATTTCAAATCATTTCAATTTCTATATGAATTTATCCCAATCCCTATTTGAATTTGAACTTATTAAATCTTCGATTTTATTTCAAATTAATCCAATTCAAATTTCCCATTAGAATTTTATACTCATCTATCTTCAATTCTAATTAATTTAAACTAAATTCAATTCGAACTAATGAAATCAAAGCCTCAACTTTAACCATCTCGAATCATATAAATTTGAGCTAAATTTTCAAATATTGATTTAATCTCCTTAAATTTGGTTAACCTTTATTTATTTATATATCTATTTTTTTTATCAGTAATCCAAATCTTTAACTATTTAATTCTGAGTCCAATTCTCAATAGATATAGAAATTTTTACATTAGGTTGAATTACCACAAAATATTCCATACATTAGTTGATTACCTACTAATAGTTCATACATTACATACATTTATCCAAAATAAGAGTCTTACAAAAGTCATAAATCTAGATGCCTTTCTATAGACTTCCTCCCAAAGGGCAAAGCCCGAACATGCACTTTTCAACAAGATGTCCCCACTTATAGCATTTTCCACAAAAAATTTCTACCCTCTCATCAATCCGAATGACCTCCATGCTTCCTACTGGATGTTCCACAACCTTAATCTTCTTCTTCTGTCTCTTGGGACAATTTCTCGCGACATGTCCCATTCCCTTGCAATGATAGCAAACGGTTGACTCGTTGACCGGTTCCATTGGTTTACGCTTCACTTTCCTCACTTCAGGACAATGGTTAAGGAAATGTCCCTTCTTATGGCACTTATAGCATAATATCTCGGAGCGAAAACGTTGGAATATACCCTTTAATTCCTTCCTTGTTTTACCACACTTAGCTGCGTAATGACCCTTATTGTAACATCTATAGCAAGTGACATTATCATAAGGTCCTGGTCCATTTCTTTCCTTAATCCGATTTTCATACTCCTGAATTGCTATTTCCCGTTCCTTACGTGCAGCTGCTCTTCGTTCTCTGTGCCTTGCCTTCCATTCTTCACTCTTAGCCATTTCTCTCAAAGACTGACTTCTAGAGGGACTTTCTAACCTATAAATTAGACTTAATTAGAAAAATTCAACTCTCATATATCAATTTGCTTACCCAGATATACCTTAAATTTTAAACCACCTTTGGTTTTAATTCAAGTCCAATCTTCAAACAACCCATTGTTTTCAACAAGTCTCCTTTATTAAAATAATACTTATTTATTCTTTTAGCACTTTGAAGCAATTTCAAATTCTGGATCTAGATTTAATTTTTCACAATTTAGGTATTTTCAATTTATAAATCATACTTTACCTAAACGTTTACTCCTTTAAAACATTTCATTTTGCTTACTCATTAATACACATCTTATTATTAAACACACAACAATCATTTTTGACAATAACCAAGATTATCATATCTAAAACCATCCATTATCATCTTATTCTAATATACTTCTCCAATTTAAAATTTCAATTTCAGTTTGAATCCATTTCAAACTTTATCTTTATTTAATTTCAGTTTGGTTGTATTATACTATTTCTTAATTTAATCCTAATAATTTAACAGGCAATTTCCTTAATATTTATTAGAGTGGAATATTGCTTTATATATCAAAATATAATCTTACATGAAATCATTTAAAATCTTTATATAAGAAAATAACAAGTACGCTCTCTCATATATATATATATATAAATATAAATATATACACACTCAACTCATTCTAGGGTACTATTGACTCTATCCTTAATGAGTACACCCACCAGAGCCAAGGTTCTCGCTTAACCTTCGGCTCTGATACCAAATGTAATGACCCGAAATTTTCGAATCCGAAAATTCCAAAGAGTTGTGAAAAAGAAGAAAGAGATAGAAGAAGAAGAACAAAATCAACAACATCTCACATTCGTAGCGGATAAAATATAATAATAAATAATAACAGTTTACAAAAGAATCCTATATCTGTAAATTACATTTAATATACCTCAGAGTTTTACATTTTATACAGTCACAGAATATTTACAATTATCATGCCTCAAATTAATAATAATATAAATACAGCAGAAAATACTCTATACGATATTGCCATCCAGCTCGCCTCCTGAGCTCAAGAACGTACCTACCTGAAAATCTGTAATACTCGGTCTGACCCGAGCATTACATCAAAGTAACACCTGGGTCAGGCTGGAAACCAGCGTGAGTAAACCCATCTATCAAGTAATACAAAGTATACAACTCATATAAACCCGGGGTACGTGTATCAATTTACAACTTCATGAGCTGCTATAGACATCACTTATTTCATAAAGCAATTAAGTGTCATGACTTGGATTATATAGTCCAATTCATTTAAATCATTCCATTTCACCCTAATGATTTCACGTATCAATTTATAAAGAATCGAAGTGGTTTTCGGTTATTAACTAATACCCGATTCCGGTCTCTTCGAATTCAGTTCATCTTAACACATATTATCCAAGTAAAATGCAATTCAATTATAAACAAAAGATGGCACCTTTACTTAGCAATTCCTCATTGATAAATAACCACATTATCATTGTCCACCCAAACACAACATATCCCGAAACATTTCATATCAGGGTTTCAATCAATTTGGGGCATTTAATTATCATTTAATCATACATAAGCAAGATAAGTCAACCACACCATCTCAAATCAATTACCTTTAAGTCCTGCTTATTAATTTCAACCCAATTGATTAACCATGTCATAATCATTCATCTTGATTAATCCCCCGTGATTAATTATTCTTTAATTACATTAAGATTATCATCATTATCTAATTACTTTCTTTAAGTAATTATACTTAACCAAACTCTATGAATGTTTATCTCAAATTAATCGATTAAACTTAATTAATTGCATCCACTAATCAGTCCCAATTACTCATAAACAGTAATTACTCCTCTATAATTACTTACCCAAGTAATTACCCCTTTAATACTTCCCATTAAGAAATTCCTTTTAATTTATTACATTCTGTAATTATGAATTTCTTCACTAAACCTCATCAAGCATTTATATTTAATTACCCTTAAACCTAATTAATGAATCTTAATTGCGGATTATTTATTCTTTAACCATCAATTGATAACCCTTAATTATTGACTAACATGTCTTAATTACAAATTAAGTAGTCCTTAATCACCAGTTAATTAAATTGCTGAATTTAATTAACTAATCATTCGTTAATTAGCTTTAAGTAGTTAATTACGAATTTATTTATCAATTAGTCATTAATTAATCCACTCACTAATTATAATTATAATTTAATTATTCTTAATTACACAAGATTGTTATTATTAATCTTTAATTTCAAACTTATTAAATCCTAAACTATTTACTTAATCACCATTATAAATTAAATTCATTCTTTAATTATCTTTCAATTTAAATTATCCATTTTATGTTTTTAAAACCCTTCTTAATAAATTTTACATCAAGTCTTATCTTAAACCTTGTCAACAATGTTTACTTTCCTAATACTGAGTTTTGTTATGTAACGGCCCAGAATTTTATTTAATTAAAATTTGAATATTTAATTAATTTTAAATATTAATAAGTGAATTTATAAGTCGAATAAATTTTAATTCGAATAATTGGATTTAATTGGATAATTAAATCGATAATTTAATATGTTAAATTATGGAAATAATTGAAAATTGGGTTAAATATGATTGAAAATGATTTGTAAAATTTTATTTTATCATATTGGAGTTAGAACGATATTTTAGAACTTTTAAAATCGAATTAAAAGTTTATTTGTTAAAATTGAATATTTCAATATTTAAATCGACTAGTGAAAATAGTCAATTTTTGAACAGTCTCAGAATTGAACGAAACCAGTTTCATTGGATCCGTAATAGTTAGTTATTACCGGATTTCAATTTTCATGTCAATCGGAGTTATCGTTTGATCGTGGCAGCCCGAAACGCATCGAATTATTTTTAATATTAATTTGGCGAGTTAAAATAGCCATTTTCCAAAAGTCTCGGATTTCGACGAAACTAGTTTCATCGGATCCGTAATGTGATATTATTGTAAGGTTTCAAATTTCGTGTCAATTGGATTTACCGTTTGTCCGGTACAAATTAAAACGCCTAGAAAATCGTTTAAATCGGTTGAATTCAAATTGAACGTTTATAGCCATAACTCGCACAGATGTCCGAATTAGCTTTCGAAACCTGTTCCATTGTGTCCGGAACGCGGGGTAAACCCTAGAAACGCTGGTTACGGCGCGTGAATCGGAGTTCGGAATTCCCGGATGAATAGTGTTCGTTCGTTCCCTATAAATAGACCCCCACCCTTCACAATTCTAAAAAAAATAAAAATAAACTCTAAACCCTAACCCTAGTCGCCATCTCTTCAATCTATGGCCAGAAAACTCCTATTTTCTTTCCTCAATTACTTCCAATCCGTGAAGTTTTAGCCAAAATTGTTAACTACAACATTATAGAGCACAACGAGATCTTTAAATCCATACGGATATGATGGAGTTTAGCGTCGCGTAGTGGGAGAAAAAGGGGGCCGACAGTTGATGGTTGCGCATGCATTTCGAGGGTGATGGTGAGGCCGAGTTGCAGGGGTTTCAGGCCGAACATAGAGGGGGTTTGGAGCTTCGATTTGGCGCATCCTGATCGTCGTAGAGTTGAACGTGGAGGCTCGAATATGAAACCCTAGTTTCGTGCTTTGGGTTCTTTTATGCGGCTTTTGACCTGTAGATGGAACGAAGGAGGAGAGATGAGGGGAAGCACGGTCCAGATGGGGGAATGCAGGATCCAAGGGCTAGGATTAAATATAGGTTTATATATAGAAAATTTAAGTTGTAATTTATATATTAAAAATCGTGTAACTTCATAAATGCATATCTTTTTCATACGAGGTCGAAAACGCGCGAAACAAGAAGCGTTGGAATCGTATCGTCGAGCACTACGCGATGAAATTGGATTGGAGTCATTTGGAGTTAGTGAGAATTTTGGATAAAATTAAACGTCCGTTTAATTTTATTCGAAATAAATCGCTAAAACGAAATTGAAATCAAGGTGAGAACTTCTCACTCAATCGAATCGGTTTCGATTTTATTTTAAATAGTTAGATTTAAAATATTTGAATGCATGTTTGAATGATGATTGTTATCTATTGATTGTTAAAATAGACATTATGCGCCGTTAGTAAGCGGATGTTATTTATTAAAAACATATACCGCGAATATTTCATAAACAGTGAAATTGGTATTATATATAATAGCAGTATATATATATTGGCATATGTATATATTGGAGTTATTGATTTCCCGCATTTGTGTAGCGGATGAGACCCTATTGCGCCGTCTATTAAGCGGATAATATTTTAAATCCCATATACCGCGATAATTCCGTACTGGAGCGGAATTGGTATTGTGCTAATGTTTGTGGATGCAGGAAAACAGGTTGGAGGGATCCAACTGGATTCCTCAACAGTTTTTATTTGAATTCAGATATTTTGATATTTGATGGATTGTCATATCGATATATGATATCGTTGTTGTCGTGATTGACTATTGGGTATGTAGCATCATTGGACCAAGTTTTGGAATTTTAAAATGATTTATAAAGTGATTTTGAAAATATACTATATGTTTGGAAATTGATTCATTTTAAATAAATAAAAGTTATAATTTTTAAAGTTATAAAAATTATGATTTTTGAGAAATATAGTTAAAAACTGATTTTTGAGAATATGATGCTAATGATTTTATAAAATAGTTAAATCGGAATTTTTGAATTTATTGTGAAAAGTTTAAATAAAGGATTTATAAAATTTGATTATTTTATAAATCAAAATGATGAAGTTTTTAAAGGAGATTAAAGATGTTTTAAAATAATAGTATAAATTGATTTATATAAGAGATTTATAAATTGATATTTATAAATTAAAACATTTGAATTATAAAACGAGTTTTTATAAGTGTTTGAATGAAGTGAAAATGGATTGCATAAGTGAATGGAATTCATAGAATTATAAAACGGTGAAGTTATAAATGAAATTTATAAATAGTAAGATTTATAAATTTTATGAAATTATTAAAGAATATATTTGGATAAATAATTGAATCTTATAAGTTATAAGATTTATAATTATAAAGTTCAAAGGAACGATTTTTTTCAAACTAATAAATTATAAGTATTTCACTTATGATATGAACTTTTGTTTTATAATTGAGTTATAGATTGAATAGGTTAATAAAGGAATTTATAAAAGGAGTTGTTATAAAATAAATAGAAAAGGAATTTATAAACGTTGTTTTATAAATTCGCAAACGTCTTATTTTGATAAGTAAATTGTTGAAACTTATTTATGGAGTTATATTCACATTTTAGATTGTGAATAATCCTTTAAAATAAAATGAATAAAAGGATGAAATTGGTTAACGTAATATATTCACGTTTTTGAATAGTGAATAATATGTTAAAGAAATTGTTTTGAATGTGATATTTTAAACAGAATTAAAACGATCTAACGATGTTTTAAAATGTGTTGAGATTCGAAACCATAGATTTCAACATTTATTGTTGAAATAGACGTTTTCGAGAAATAAAAGGAAATAGTGGACTATAACACTGTTGTTATAGTAAATGATTTCCGAAAGGAAATGTTTTGTATAGTATTGGGATTTATATATCTATTTTAATTTCGAATCCCTATACTAGTGATTTTGGGTTGTCGTAACGATGTTTTACGCGACATTCGTTTTGGCCCAAATAAATACGTTTAAGTGAATGATTTTCTTAAAGAATGAAATATATACTTAATCTCGATTTAAGTATATTTGAATATTTTCCAAGTGTTGAAAATAAATGGATTGAGAATTACTTAATAAGTAAGTATGGAAATGTTTTCCAATATAAAGTGAATATTTTGAGAATTTATCTTTTTGAAGATAAATTGAAGTGAATAATTGAAGTCGTATATTCATAGATATTTTGGAATATAAATTCACTATGGAATATATAAAAGAAAGTGGAATTCTTTTAAAAATAAATATTGATTTATTTTTGACATATTGAAATTATATATCTTGTAAAGATATTTTGGAAAATAAATAATTTGGAAAATTATTTGGAATCTGGTGATGTGTGCATATCCATTGATAGTTCAATAACCGACTATAAATATTTACCTTTGAAAGGTATTTGTTGAAGTTGAATGCTACACTTATTTTTAAATTATTGTGCTTGTTATTCGGATTACCCATTCCGAATAGTGATACGACGTAATGGATAACATTGAAGATCGGTGTTGAAGACCCGGTATTTGCAAGAACGATAAGATAACCTATCGATTGTCTCTGCACTGGGTAGCTCCTGGTATAGAGATTCCCTAAGTGATGGGAAATCCGATCAGGATTGTGAATATACGGATTGCAAGGACTTCTTTGTAAGTGCCTTCGGTTCTGTTCGAGCCCGGAACAGACTTGTATGGATTGTATGTCTGACATTACAAATTGAGATATAAAGCAGATTTCTTTCAAATAAATTTCTGTTGGTGGCGGAGAATTTATTCTTTTAGCTTAACACCCTTCTCTGAGACGTACGAGCTCAGAGGTTATGTAGTTGAAGGTTATCAGCGATATATTCCCAATTTGGTAATGTGACATGCTGATTGTTGCTGTGAAATGATCATTGTGTTGATTATTTGTGATAGGATCGTTTATTTGATCGTCTATCCTGGTGATCATTTCTATGATCATTTGTTGACCCAAAGCATGGCTTTTGTATAAAGTATGTTTTTGTGGACGTGACTTCATCGAGCCTCACACCTCGGGAATGGTCAAAACAGGAAAGATGCAGCAAGGTTATGAGGGGTAGCGCCCTTTAGGATATGTGCATTTCCTTCTGGAAAAGGGTGGTATCATGGTATGGAGCCCAGATACTTACTCATGTTGAAAACACTTTATGATTGTGTGAATTGATTGCGAGCGCTCGGTTGAAAGGTCCCAAAGGACCGGGGGATGACATATTCGGTCAGTTGTTACTCAGTTAGGGGTAACCCGGCCTTGTGTTGGTAGAGATCCGGTTTGGTTCTCGGGGATGTCCATCCAGAGGCATTCTCATGTGGCAATGGGAAGTTCCTTGGCCTGATCAATTGTTGGAAATCCAAAGAAACAATACGAGACTTGTACGGTTTTAGTTGTATAACCTGCTATGGAATGTGGCGGTAACCTGCTATTGAACGTAGTTAGCTATAGTAGGCATAGTTCGGAATGTCTATGCTGGCTAAGATTTATATTTTTATTTTCGAAATGAATTTTTCCTACACTATGCACTAGTAATAATATCAAATGTTCTTTTTTGTGCGTATCAAGCATCTTTGACTATCATAAGGAGAAATCTCCTCCGATTCTGCGTTTTCATTGTGTGTGTGTGCGGGAGGCCTTATGGTAGTCTCATTTTTAAAAGCATTGCGAATTGACTTTAAAAATATTCCTCTATTTTGTTTTCAAAGATAAATAAACTGTTTTGAGTTCCCACACCAGTCACATGACTGACTCGGAGTTTATTGTTTTCCTTCCTAAACTCTGGGTGCCCACCAATTTCCACACGGGAAGTCAAGAGTTAAGGTTTGTCAGGATATTCTGGAATTGCTGGAGGCAAGCTGGATGGCATGGCGTATTACTAGTTTATATAGTATTTCTTTTTCCGCTGCACTGTTTGTTGTTGTTGTTGTTGTTATACACTCTGATGATGTAATGAAATGTGATGTAATGTAATAACTGATATAGTTCTTTGTTTAAAGATTATTCATTTATTATTATATGTTGTTCCGCTGCAAATTGTGAGATTCTGATGTTGTTCTGTTGTTTTCTTTCTGTTCCGTTCTATTTTCTATTCTCTTTCCTCTATCTTTTCTATCCTTTTTCTCTCTCTTTCTTTTTCTTAAACATTGATAATTCGTATTTCTGTTCATCTTGAATTAATCTATGGAGATTAGTGTATATTCAAGGGGTACGGATTTGCGGGTCTTCACAGGTGGTATCAGAGCATATGGTTAAGCGACAACCATGGTTCTGTTGGGTATTACTCATTAGAGATAGAGTCAGTAGTACTCTAGAATGAGTTGAGTGTAATAATAGCTATGAGAGCGTATTTGTTAGTGAATATATAAAATTTGTTTTATATTGTGATGATTGGTTTATTGAGTGGTATATGAACCTTCGTCAGCACGGTCTGTACAACTATGCCAAAGGGGTTTATAAACATTTGAATAGAACAATTCGACACAATATTGTTTTAAATTGGGTAAATGAAATAATTTTACCTTGAGTATATTTTTATATAAAGAAATAATTTTTCAGAATTATTAAAGTGTATATATAAGTTGATTGTTTAGTTGTTTGAATAATCTAAATAAAAGAATAATTGTATAAGCAAATGAATTATAAGAATTGAATTATAATTAAAGTGATTTACAATTGTGAAGTAAACTTATACATATAAGAAGTGAAACTATATGAATATTTTATAAATATGAGTTATAAATAAAAATGAATTTAAAGTTAAATGGAAATTTACTTTAGAATTGAAATCTGAATTTCTTTATAAGTGGGAATTTAAGTTATGTAAAATGGAAGTATAACTTAATTGATGTTGAATGAAGTTGATATTAGTATCAAAGTAAAATTATTAAAGTTAAGTGATGGATATGAACTTAAGTTATATAAATGAAATTCAACTTTGTAATGGATTAAATGTTAATCAAATGAATGTGAATAAAATTGATATGGGATAATGGATATAAGTGTTAATTCATTAAAATCTAATGTTATTGAAAGTTGAATAGTTGGATGAAAATCAATTTAATTAAACCAATTGAAAGTAATGGTGCTAAACCAAATTGAATGAATATAAGCAAAGTAATTTGGTTGCAAAGAATATACATTGATTGTTATATGATTGTTAGTTGATTGATTGTATATAATTCATTAAGTGTTAATGAAATTGAGTTAATGAAATTGGAAGTTAAAGTAATTGGAATTCAATTGGAAGTTAAGTGAATCTTGAATAGAATTGAATTTGAATTGGAAGTGAACCACCTTGAATAAGAATTGGTGAATATAAAGTAATTGAAAATGAATGTTAGTAAGAACATCCACTGTTACTGAATCAAATGTGATTAAATTGAAAACCCAATTCATTGAATATTAATGAGAATATGAATGAATATTTATCGGTTATGAATTAGTTGGATGATAGTTGGTTGATGGTTGAATATATTGCTTTTGTTTCAATTGCTATGTTGACATATATAGTTATTATGTTGCTATGTGTTGTATATCGATACTATTTTCATATATGCATGCTCTCATGTTATTTGTTGAGTGTTTAGTAGGTGCGGATCGCGTTTGCTTCGCATTTGGAGCTCGCTTTCGCGCTATATTAGCCGTATATGCTCGCTAATAAAATATAAGGTACATATCTCGGATTAAATATCGTACTTTTATACTTTTTTCCCTTCGGGATGCCTCATTACTTGATGAGATGTATATTTGTGATATATATACTGTCATTTTTTTTTTCGGATCGAGCCGCGCAAAGGAGACTATGGCGAATTTTTCCGAAAATTTAAGGCGTTAGAATTTTTTTTTGAGAAAATTGGAAAGTTTTGAAAACTTTAACTTTGATTTTTGAAGTTGAAAGTTAAACAATAGTAATTGTTTTTGAAAAGATAACTAAGTATGATTTGAAAACTTAGTAAAGTATTGTAAGAAGTTTGACTATGAATTTTGGAAAGTTAATAAATTCTGTAACTTTTCTTACTTGATAATTTCGAGGACGAAATTCTTTTAAGGGGGGAAGATTGTAACGACCCAGAATTTTATTTAATTAAAATTTGAATATTTAATAATTTTAAATATTAATAAGTGAATTTATAAGTTGAATAAATTTTAATTCGAATAATTGGATTTAATTGGATAATTAAATCGATAATTTAATATGTTAAATTATGGAAATAATTGAAAATTGGGTTAAATATGATTGAAAATGATTTGTAAAATTTTATTTTATCATATTGGAGTTAGAACGATATTTTAGAACTTTTAAAATCGAATTAAAAGTTTATTTGTGAAAATTGAATATTTCAATATTTAAATCGACTAGTGAAAATAGTCAATTTTTGAACAGTCTCAGAATTGAACGAAACCAGTTTCATTGGATCCGTAATAGTTAGTTATTACCGGATTTCAATTTTCGTGTCAATCGGAGTTATCATTTGATCGTGGCAGCTCGAAACGCATCGAATTATTTTTAATATTAATTTGGCAAGTTAAAATAGCCATTTTTCAAAAAGTCTCGGATTTCGACGAAACTAGTTTCATCGGATCTGTAATGTGATATTATTGTAAGGTTTCAAATTTCGTGTCAATTGGATTTACCGTTTGTCCGGTACAAATTAAAACGCCTAGAAAATCGTTTAAATCGGTTTAATTCAAATTGAACGTTTATAGCCATAACTCGCACAGATGTCCGAATTAGCTTTCGAAACCTGTTCCATTGTGTCCGGAACGCGGGGTAAACCCTAGAAACGCTGGTTACGGCGCGTGAATCGGAGTTCGGAATTCCCAGATGAATAGTGTTCGTTCGTTCCCTATAAATAGACCCCCACCCTTCACAATTCTAAAAAAAATAAAAATAAACTCTAAACCCTAACCCTAGCCGCCATCTCTTCAATCTATGGCCAGAAAACTCCTATTTTCTTTCCTCAATTACTTCCAATCCGTGAAGTTTTAGCCAAAGTTGTCAACTACAACATTATAGAGCACGACGAGATCATTAAATCCATACGGATATGATGGAGTTTAGCGTCGCGTAGTGGGAGAAAAAGGGGGCCGACAGTTGATGGTTGCGCACGCATTTCGAGGGTGATGGTGAGGCCGAGTTGCAGGGGTTTCAGGCCGAACATAGAGGGGGTTTGGAGCTTCGATTTGGCGCATCCTGATCGTCGTAGAGTTGAACGTGGAGGCTCGAATATGAAACCCTAGTTTCGTGCTTTGGGTTCTTTTGTGCGGCTTTTGACCTGTAGATGGAACGAAGGAGGAGAGATGAGGGGAAGCACGGTCCAGATGGGGGAATGCAGGATCCAAGGGCTAGGATTAAATATAGGTTTATATATAGAAAATTTAAGTTGTAATTTATATATTAAAAATCGTGTAACTTCATAAATGCATATCTTTTTCATACGAGGTCGAAAACGCGCGAAACAAGAAGCGTTGGAATCGTATCGTCGAGCACTACGCGATGAAATTGGATTGGAGTCGTTTGGAGTTAGTGAGAATTTGGGTAAAATTAAACGTCCGTTTAATTTTATTCGAAATAAATCGCTAAAACGAAATTGAAATCAAGGTGAGAACTTCTCACTCAATCGAATCGGTTTCGATTTTATTTTAAATAGTTAGATTTAAAATATTTGAATGCATGTTTGAATGATGATTGTTATCTATTGATTGTTAAAATAGACATTATGCGCCGTAAGTAAGCGGATGTTATTTATTAAAAACATATACCGCGAATATTTCATAAACAGTGAAATTGGTATTATATATAATAGCAGTATATATATATTGGCATATGTATATATTGGAGTTATTTATTTCCCGCATTTGTGTAGCGGATGAGACCCTATTGCGCCGTCTATTAAGCGGATAATATTTTAAATCCCATATACCGCGATAATTCCGTACTGGAGCGGAATTGGTATTGTGTTAATGTTTGTGGATGCAGGAAAACAAGTTGGAGGGATCCAACTGGATTCCTCAACAGTTTTTATTTGAATTCAGATATTTTGATATTTGATGGATTGTCATATCGATATATGATATCGTTGTTGTCGTGATTGACTATTGGGTATGTAGCATCATTGGACCAAGTTTTGGAATTTTAAAATGATTTATAAAGTGATTTTGAAAATATACTATATGTTTGGAAATTGATTCATTTTAAATAAATAAAAGTTATAATTTTTAAAGTTATAAAAATTATGATTTTTGAGAAATATAGTTAAAAACTGATTTTTGAGAATATGATGCTAATGATTTTATAAAATAGTTAAATCGGAATTTTTGAATTTATTGTGAAAAGTTTAAATAAAGGATTTATAAAATTTGATTATTTTATAAATCAAAATGATGAAGTTTTTAAAGGAGATTAAAGATGTTTTAAAATAATAGTATAAATTGATTTATATAAGAGATTTATAAATTGATATTTATAAATTAAAACATTTGAATTATAAAACGAGTTTTTATAAGTGTTTGAATGAAGTGAAAATGGATTGCATAAGTGAATGGAATTCATAGAATTATAAAACGGTGAAGTTATAAATGAAATTTATAAATAGTAAGATTTATAAATTTTATGAAATTATTAAAGAATATATTTGGATAAATAATTGAATCTTATAAGTTATAAGATTTATAATTATAAAGTTCAAAGGAACGATTTTTTTCAAACTAATAAATTATAAGTATTTCACTTATGATATGAACTTTTGTTTTATAATTGAGTTATAGATTGAATAGGTTAATAAAGGAATTTATAAAAGGAGTTGTTATAAAATAAATAGAAAAGGAATTTATAAACGTTGTTTTATAAATTCGCAAACGTCTTATTTTGATAAGTAAATTGTTGAAACTTATTTATGGAGTTATATTCACATTTTAGATTGTGAATAATCCTTTAAAATAAAATGAATAAAAGGATGAAATTGGTTAACGTAATATATTCACGTTTTTGAATAGTGAATAATATGTTAAAGAAATTGTTTTGAATGTGATATTTTAAACAGAATTAAAACGATCTAACGATGTTTTAAAATGTGTTGAGATTCGAAACCATAGATTTCAACATTTATTGTTGAAATAGACGTTTTCGAGAAATAAAAGGAAATAGTGGACTATAACACTGTTGTTATAGTAAATGATTTCCGAAAGGAAATGTTTTGTATAGTATTGGGATTTATATATCTATTTTAATTTCGAATCCCTATACTAGTGATTTTGGGTTGTCGTAACGATGTTTTACGCGACATTCGTTTTGGCCCAAATAAATACGTTTAAGTGAATGATTTTCTTAAAGAATGAAATATATACTTAATCTCGATTTAAGTATATTTGAATATTTTCCAAGTGTTGAAAATAAATGGATTGAGAATTACTTAATAAGTAAGTATGGAAATGTTTTCCAATATAAAGTGAATATTTTGAGAATTTATCTTTTTGAAGATAAATTGAAGTGAATAATTGAAGTCGTATATTCATAGATATTTTGGAATATAAATTCACTATGGAATATATAAAAGAAAGTGGAATTCTTTTAAAAATAAATATTGATTTATTTTTGACATATTGAAATTATATATCTTGTAAAGATATTTTGGAAAATAAATAATTTGGAAAATTATTTGGAATCTGGTGATGTGTGCATATCCATTGATAGTTCAATAACCGACTATAAATATTTACCTTTTAAAGGTATTTGTTGAAGTTGAATGCTACACTTATTTTTAAATTATTGCGCTCGTTATTCGGATTACCCATTCCGAATAGTGATACGACGTAATGGATAGCATTGAAGATCGGTGTTGAAGACCCGGTATTTGCAAGAACGATAAGATAACCTATCGATTGTCTCTGCACTGGGTAGCTCCTGGTATAGAGATTCCCTAAGTGATGGGAAATCCGATCAGGATTGTGAATATACGGATTGCAAGGACTTCTTTGTAAGTGCCTTCGGTTCTGTTCGAGCCCGGAACAGACTTGTATGGATTGTATGTCTGACATTACAAATTGAGATATAAAGCAGATTTCTTTCAAATAAATTTCTGTTGGTGGCGGAGAATTTATTCTTTTAGCTTAACACCCTTCTCTGAGACGTACGAGCTTAGAGGTTATGTAGTTGAAGGTTATCAGCGATATATTCCCAATTTGGTAATATGACATGCTGAGTGTTGCTGTGAAATGATCATTGTGTTGATTATTTGTGATAGGATCGTTTATTTGATCGTCTATCCTGGTGATCATTTCTATGATCATTTGTTGACCCAAAGCATGGCTTTTGTATAAAGTATGTTTTTGTGGACGTGACTTCGTCGAGCCTCACACCTCGGGAATGGTCAAAACAGGAAAGATGCAGCAAGGTTATGAGGGGTAGCGCCCTTTAGGATATGTGCATTTCCTTCTGGAAAAGGGTGGTATCATGGTATGGAGCCCAGATACTTACTCATGTTGAAAACACTTTATGATTGTGTGAATTGATTGCGAGCGCTCGGTTGAAAGGTCCCAAAGGACCGGGGGATGGCATATTCGGTCAGTTGTTACTCAGTTAGGGGTAACCCGGCCTTGTGTTGGTAGAGATCCGGTTTGGTTCTCGGGGATGTCCATCCAGAGGCATTCTCATGTGGCAATGGGAAGTTCCTTGGCCTGATCATCGTTGGAAATCCAAAGAAACAATACTAGACTTGTACGGTTTTAGTTGTATAACCTGCTATGGAATGTGGCGGTAACCTGCTATTGAACGTAGTTAGCTATAGTAGGCATAGTTCGGAATGTCTATGCTGGCTAAGATTTATATTTTTATTTTCGAAATGAATTTTTCCTACCCTATGCACTAGTAATAATATCAAATGTTCTTTTTAATGCGTATCAAGCATCTTTGACTATCATAAGGAGAAATCTCCTCCGATTCTGCGTTTGCATTGTGTGTGTGTGCGGGAGGCCTTATGGTAGTCTCATTTTTAAAAGCATTGCGAATTGACTTTAAAAATATTCCTCTATTTTGTTTTCAAAGATAAATAAACTGTTTTGAGTTCCCACACCAGTCACATGACTGACTCGGAGTTTATTGTTTTCCTTCCTAAACTCTGGGTGCCCACCAATTTCCACACGGGCAGCCAAGAGTTAAGGTTTGTCAGGATATTCTGGATATTCTGGAATTGCTGGAGGCAAGCTGGATGGCATGGCGTATTACTAGTTTATATAGTATTTCTTTTTCCGCTGCACTGTTTGTTGTTGTTGTTGTTATACACTCTGATGATGTAATGAAATGTGATGTAATGTAATAACTGATATAGTTCTTTGTTTAAAGATTATTCATTTATTATTATATGTTGTTCCGCTGCAAATTGTGAGATTTTGATGTTGTTCTGTTGTTTTCTTTCTGTTCCGTTCTATTTTCTATTCTCTTTCCTCTATCTTTTCTATCCTTTTTCTCTCTCTTTCTTTTTCTTAAACATTGATAATTCGTATTTCTGTTCATCTTGAATTAATATATGGAGATTAGTGTATATTCAAGGAGTACGGATTTGCGGGTCTTCACATGTTAACAAAATAATATAAAAGTTTAGGCTTAACCCCCTTAAAATGGACCCGAGTCAAACATGATAATTACTCGAGTAAGGCCCGAGTTTCCCAAGCCTTTTCCCGCGTCCTTCTATCCTTTGCTCGTACTCTTCTTCCTATTCTACTCTTCCTTTCTCTTCTATTTACCTCTTTTTTTATTTATTTATTTAACAGCAGAACACGAAAAAGTAATCCACGCACAACCCAGGAAAAACTCGAAGAAAACGTCCTAACATCTCGAGTATCACTCAAGACGACCGAAACTTGAAAACTGCCGACCTTCATGCCACCGTGCACATGCACGTGTACCGATACGCCACCTACCTCCGGCCATCCTCCAGATCTCCCACAAGTCGACACTGACTTCGACATCAACCACGACCATCCAGATCGAAAAATCACGTCACCAAAACAAATCGAGCAATCTGAAGCAACCCACTCTCAATCTTCCTCGACCAAGAAGACGTTCGCCACGACGATCTCGGCGACAAGACCACACGTCCTTTTAACATCAGCCTCATTATCGACCCACGCAACCATTCCCACACTCGCGATCGAACACGACGCATGGATTAAGCCGAGATCACTTCGCCACTACACATCACATAATCTCCTCCCAAAACCCTATTTCACCCAACTCCGGCTACCACCGCCCAATATAAAATACAACCATATTTTCCCCTAACTCGACGTTCACCAATAAAGCTCCTTCCAAAGCCCCGACCTCCAAAATTTCACCAGTCGTCGGAATTTACTCCAAACCCAAAAACTGATCAACCCCAATTTGCAAGCCAAAAATTAAACTAAAATTGATGATATGATTACTAAAATTCATGGTTTGGTATTTCGAATTCAAATATATACTTAAATTTGAAAATTACATTGAGTAAATTTTGACCAAAATTAAGATTTCACTGTAAAACTTTAATTTCCAAACCAAAGATTGATTCTAAATTCCTGTAATTGTTTCTAGGTGAAATGTTATATGGTTACAAACAACTTTCATTCACAAATCACAAAATTAATTCAAATTCAAGGTTGAGATATTGAATAAATTAAGAAATCCAAACCTGTAGTTATCAATAGAGCCTATTTTTAAATCTACACAGGCATTCAACAATCACACATATAACATGTCTCTGTTCCATCCAAATTTACAGGCTAACAAGATGGATTGTATTCAGATATCATGAAAAAAATTTAAGTTTAAAGCTGTTAAAAAAATCTTGTGTTTTCTCACCTGCAAGGTTTTGTTGAACAGAGAACCCCCTGATGATTTGAAACCCTGTAGTTGAATCTGCCTTGTTGAACTTATTTGGGTTTGTGAAGTTCTTTTTTTTTTATCATAGTTTTGCTTCTCAGGTTCACTAAATTTTCTAAGTTACTGTAAACGAACTAGTATATCATGATGTTTATATATAGAAAGCTTTGAACAGATGTAAGTTAAACAGGTACAAGTCTTACTTGTATTGACCAGGTTTGATCATAGATGTTTTCTGCAAACTTGAAATGATATTGTACATTTCAGCTGAAAGGTTTTCTTGACAAAAAGTTGTGCTAATTTAATGCATATGTCCTCAAATTGGTTTACATCTAATTAATATTAGCTGATACTTAGATTTGATGCAAAGATATTTTTGAATATGATGTGAACACTTTGTCTTCTTTGCATTGTTCAAGTGTATGTACAGGTTATGGAAATAATTTATACACATATTTCTCTTAGGTTTTACATTACACTTGCAGGCAACTACTTGGTTTTGGCTATGAAGATGTTTTGTATGAAGACATTTGTTTTGTCAACCATCACTTCGAACGTAGATATGTGTATGAAGATACTTGTACATAAATATTCATTTCAGGTAGAATTTGGTCTTGTAGGTAGAGATAATTTGTTTTATTATTTCCTGGCTTAATTCATATACGTATGTTTGAGTTATTTTATTTTATACTTTACTTACAATTTTCCGGTTTATGTTGTATGCTTGCTTATACATTTTAATTCTATTTGTATGTTAACTATCAATGTTTAAATTAGATTCATATGTTTGACTTACTTGTATTTATATTTCATATTGATAGAATTTGGTTTTATTTCAACATTAAGATCTATATATAATATTTACCAAATGTAAACAAAGTAAAGTATTTTAATTCAATTATATAAGATAAGTTTTATTGTAAATATTATTGAGATATTTTATTCTAAATTTCCACTCTTTATTTAAATTAGATTAAATATTTATTAAAATAATAGGGCCAAAATTCAGGGTCGTCACAATTGCCATAGCTCAAAGTTAGAAAAAGAATCACCTAATTCAGGCTTACGAGTCAAAAGTTATGGCAATTTCAGTTCTTGGGTCTAAAATTACAAAACTCTGAACAATTAACATAACAACAGGGCTCCGGCTTGAAGAGCCAGTTTGTCACTTTAGAACCAAGAATTTGATAAAATACAAAGAAAGAAGTTTTAGAAAAGAGTCTATACTTTCCATAACATCAAGAATGATCAAATTCCGATAAGAAACGAATAAGTTATGGCAATTTCAATTTCAAGTATAAACTCAGGAAATTCGTTTAAAGACAGAACTATGATTCCATGTTCATACCCGTTTTAGGTCATTTAACTTGAAAAATATGAAAAAGTGATCAAAAGGAAAATTGTTTGCCATTGAATCTGTTTTCTAACCCAAAAGGATTGATCACAAAAGGATTTGGGAAGTGCAAGTTATTTCTATTTTACTACAACACACTCTCTAAACAAATTATTTTAGCTATCCTCTTTGTTTCTAAGATGAAATACTTTAAACCAATATGAAATCATAGAAATCCAGTTCCACAATTCAATTTGTACTTATATTACTTGAATTCAAGTAGAAATACAATCCTAATAACTTTAGATATAGATTTGTGAGTATGAAAAACTCATCTTAAACTTGCAACCAGCCACACAGAAAATTCCGGCATTTTAGCCTTCAGTGCAGAGAGGATTTGGTACATCAAAACTCAATATTTTCCTATAATTGTCTTTAATTGGTAGGTATATGTGTTGGTAATAATATATCCAAATTTTGGAATTTTATAATTTTTCTAGAATTAGTTAAGAATTTATTACCGACCTGCATTTTTCAACCTAGATTTCTATTTTACTAATTCTATATTGTGAAATCAACAACATGCAAGCAATTCCTACAACTAATTTCTCAATTCATAGAATATGCAAGTTATTGTAGATTGTGGCAGCATGTTTTGAGCTTTAAACAACAACATATAGACATAGTATGAGGTGAACTCACCTTAAAGCCTTGCTATTACTCTAATTTGTTTCATCTTCAAGTTACAACTCAAATTTCCTAATTCAAACCTTGAACTCCATTAACACAAAATTTCACAACTCAAAATCTAAGGAGAATTAAATAAATGAAATGGAGGGAAGATATAATATGGATTGAGCAACATACCTTGATTTTACTGGATTTAATTGCAATTTCTTTGATTTTAAAACTTGCAATTTGCTTGCATTCTATGTTTTAGTTCTTGAGCTTTTGATTTGAGAAATAGTTTCTATGGTTTGTTTACTGAACTTACAGGAGAATGATTTCTCCTTTAGCTAATTTGCCTAAGTCTAAATGGGCTGAACCAATACCCAAAGCCCAAACCCTTAAATTAAATAACTAAAACATGTATTAGATTTAGCACAAAACACATTTTAACTTAACTTCAATATTAATTATCTCTTAGATTAAGACAAATAAAAATTTATAGTGAATGCACTAAAAATAAGTTCATCAACTAAACTTTCTAATGAATCAAAAATTACTAATTTCAGAGATCATTTGACCCTTTAAATGATTTATTAAAAATTGACGTTTTCATATTTTTTACTAAATTGCAAAACAAGTCAAAAATGGATTTTAATCATCCAAATTATTCTTTCTTCAAAAATAAAAATCATAAATCATTTATAAAACATAAATAATATTTTTACCCGAGTTCTCATTGGGAATTTTTCACAAAAACCCATCATTATCAATTATTTTCACTAAGAATCAATATTAAGAAAAATACACATTTTATTAATTTAAATTATTCTCTAACTATTTACCTTTATAAATAGGTTAAAACACTTCAAAAAATTTCCACATTAATCTTCAAAAAGATCGAACTCTCAAATTTACAAAAATATTCATTATTAACCTTATTTCTCAATTTAAAATCAATTTAAATCCAGATTACATAATTAATAATTGCTAATCAAGGTGGTTAAAAACCGGGTTGTTGCAGATCGGCGCCTAATAAAATTGCGTCCTCGCAATTTGAGTTATATAGAATTATCTTAATAAGCTATTACTTAGCTACATTATTAACAAACTCTTAGTAACAACCACGTACCAAAAAAAACACAGGCTCATTTAACTTATGTGTTACGAGAAAATATACTAGGAGTATTATTTTCTCTCAAAAATTCATTTTCGAATTACGCTTACTACTAATTGTTGCTAATTAGTATTCTAATTTATGAAATATATCCACCTTGTTAGTAAAATGTCATGTCATGCCAAGCAACGACAATCATTTCACATACGGTGAATGAAAATTCATAACCACACAAAACTAATCAAATAACAGTTACTAAAAGTTTCTACTCTTACCTATTACCAAAATATTTTCTAAGTATCAAAGTTTTTCGAAAAATTTAGCGGAGTCTCCTTTGTATGGAGACCCATTTACAATTTTACAAATATAATTTATATAATACACAACAGCCATAAGGTCGGAAACACTACACACACACACACACATATTTATCATTTTTGAATTTAATCTGAAAAGATACCTTTATTATTAGCATTTCTAAGCAAGATTGCTTAACTGTATACATTCTTATGTGCAAAATAAATCCAATTATCCTCATGCACTTGTACCAAACTTAAATGAATCATGTTAGATTGCATTTATGAATATAAGAAACATTACATTCAAAATCGTAATCTCAGGACAGTAGAAAAAATTTAGGTTTCATCATAGTAAATCACAAAATCCGACAAAGATCATTAAAAGAAAGTTATTCTACTCAGTCTAAGCTTTTCGGCAATATAAAGATCATCAAAATCGGATTACAGTTTGAAAGTTATGCTCAATTTACTTTCAACTTCAATCTCAGAAATTTTTAATAGGACAGAGATGTCCATTCATTTTCAAACCTACTTTAGACTGAACAAAATGCAAAATTATCCAAAGTGGCATATAAAAATTATAGCTTACTGAAAGCACTTTCATTTACAAAAATATTAAACTCATTTGAAGTTAGAAATCTCAAGTTATCACTGTATTAGTACAGCACTTTTCCAACTAAATTTTCACCACTAAAATCAAATTAAAGTTACCACTCTCAAACCATTTTTAAATCCAAACTATATAGTTCTGGACAAATCTTTATACTAATTTAATTATAACATAATCCACTTTTTAGAAAGCTAAAGGCTTTAAAATTTACAACTTACTTCATGCAATCAACTTTCACAAATCAAGTTATTCGATAAAACATTTTCACAAATTACACAAACAAGTTTTTAATGAAAACTCGTTTTTTAATTGAGATAGTGAATCTCTTCTACTACCAAGTAACAGTTATTAATCCAAAATAACTTTATAAATACACATCGATTTTCAAATTGTTCTCCCAACTTAAATAATATTTTCTCGTTGCCTTATGCATTTATTATTTCTTGCACTTATCAATCAAATAACTATGTGTCCAAACAAAGTTTTCATAATCTTCAATTATAACTTTTTATTAAAATGTCCTTTTTGACCAATATTTTAGATTTCTAAACAATGCATTTTCTTATTTTTGAATATGTAATTTTATTAATCAATGCATTATATGATATATATATATATATATATATATATATATAACCCTTACTTTAATTTCACTTATGAATTAAATTTCATTTTCTTAATTTAATCCCTCTAGTACTCCTTGTGGTAGCCACACGTTGGTGATACCGTAAATTCTTATTGAGTAGGTTTCTAATTTTTATTACAATGCCTACTCAATATGAATTTTTTTTTAACAATTACTATTTTATTAAACATCTAGGTAACTGTCAACCAAATGAACTTTTATTAAAACCATTACCACAAATGCTCAACGAAAATAGTCCCACCGTTTCCACTGCGCAACTCTGATCACTAATAAATCAGGACACGTAATTTAAATCTAAGTCATATGATGTCTAATTTCTACTATTTTATAAATATCATTTTTAGCAAAGGTGACATTCATAATCTTATAATATTTTAAACTTATTATCTACCCTCCAAGGACATGAAAAGATTAAAGGCACGATTAAGGATAACGATGATTGGGAATAATGTTAACAGTTGTATTATACTTCGATGTACTGTAATACATTTTATGTTCTATGTTTATCATATTTTTTTTCCGAACTCAGCTCTGATACCAAGCTGTGACGCCCTAACCCGAGACCCACACTAAATAAAAGTATTACTGGGTAATACTGTCTGCTAGTGCAGAGAATAGGGCTGTTTAGGAGCGACCATCCGTAAGTTTTATCTTAAACATCTATTGAATACATTGATTTGGTGCTCCAATTTTTTTTCTTTTTATCTTTCTTAAGTAGATCGACATACCCAATAAATGTTTAACATAAAATTGCGGTGGCTAACAGATCTATCGGAAGAAAATATAAAAACAATAAATATAACAGATCAGATAACATCAGTCAAACATATATATACATATACACAGATACATCATAGTACACTACATAGTGATACAACAGAAGTGGTACATAAACCACAATAAAATACATCGAGTGAAAAGGAAAGTGCTCAATACTGATATTTCCTTCTTAGAAGGTTACACGTAATATAAATTCTGATAAAATCATATAAAATCTCATAAGAAAACCACAGAAATCTCATAACTCATGGAAGACAGTTAAGAGTTCAAACACATAAATCTCATGGAATAAATAACATCCATTTTCATCAACACCGATTTCGCTTACTTGTTTAGGTTAAGCGATAGAAAATCTCAACACCAATAAACACCAAGATGGAAATCACCAAAACACCATATGAAACTCGTATTAGAGTTCAAAACACCGTAAATGTAATCACCTTGTATATAAAAAAATCACCATATAGCACTAAGGCTATGTATAACAGCAACACCAAATAGAAGGTGAAAACATTAAAAAATCACAAAAATATATAATAAAAATGGATCCATATCACGATCATATGCTTTTAAACAAATGGCCGAAGCCTGCCAAGTACTATAATAGACCGACCGGTCTAAATAAAGTCCCACCAGACTTTTAATCGACCCACCAGTCAACATTCGACCTACCAGTCGAATGTTTGACCAACCAGTCAATGTATGTCCCACCAGCTTAGTACCGGCAGCCCCACCATCGAAATGTGTCACCAACTTCCATATAGTAACTCGAAAAGTGACAACAGTGCATCCCATACCATATGTTCTCACTTAATGGTTTACTAACTGTTAGTCAATGCCACACTAGAAAACGAAATCATTTAAATCACAACATTTGCCTCATTCATTGGCATATACAACCCATAGGTCAATGAATGTGTAGCTTCGAATGAACAAGTCCGGTGTCAACCAAAAAAGTAAACGCATTTGTCTCATACCATATGTTTTACTAGATCATTTAATTTTCTTTCTCATACGCTAATATGTATTTTATATAGAAAATACTTTGCTTGGCGAAAACTAGTTTTTAAAATATTTTTCAAAACATTATAAAATTCTTTTCTTCAAAATCTCTTTATTATTCAGAAATCTATGTTAATAAATATGTAACTTTAGAAAGATATTATTTCTAATAGAAACCGATTTGAAAAAATATTAATTCAAAACTAGCTTTTAATCCAAAATTTACTTAAGAAAATCGTTTCCAAATCACGCGCATGAAAACATTGAATTCAAAAGCAATTCAATCCAAAACTCTTACACCAAACATGCTTGAAAATCCATTAATTCAATAATACTTAATTTCTGAATTCATAAAGAAATGGTCAAGAAACATCAATTAAAATCGCATAAAACTTAGCAATAGAACTCAGGATTGTAGCTTATTTAGCCAATTTACCCTTTTAAAACCCAAAATATGATAAAATAGAAAACATAAAAATTGAATGTGATTGTCATAGCTCGAAGTCGGAAAAAGAATCACCTAATTCGGACTTGCCGGTCAAAAGTTATGGCAAAATCAATTCTCATGTCTAAAATTACAAAACTCTGAACAATTAACATAACAACAGGGTTACAGCTTAAAGAGCCAGTTAGTCACTTTAGAACCTATAATTTGATAAAATATAAAACATGAAAGTTGTGTCAAAGAGTCTATACTTTCAGAACATCAAGAGTGATCAAATTCCGTTAAGAAATGAATAAGTTATGGCAATTTCAATTTCAAGTATAAACTCAGGAAATTCGTTTAAAGACATAACTATGATTCTATGTTCATACCCGTTTTAGGTCATTTAACTTGAAAAATATCAAAAAGTGATCAAAAGGAAAATTGTTTGCCATTGGATCTGTTATCTAAATCAAAAGGATTGACCATAAAAGAATTAGGGAAGTGCAAGTTATTGCTATTTTACTACAGCACACTCTCTAAACAAATTATTTTAGATGTCCTCTTTATTTCTAAGATGCAATACTTTAAACCAATATGACATCATAGAAATCCAATTCAACGATTCAATACGTACTTATAGTACTTGAATTCAAGTAGCAATACAATCGTAATAACTTTAGATATAGATTTGTGAATATGAAAAACTCATCTTATACTTGCAACCAACCACACTGAAAATTCCGACATTTTAATCTTCAGCGCGGAGAGGATTTGGCACATCAAAACAAAATATTTTGCTATGAAATTTTTATAATTCGTAGGTATATGTGTTGGAAATAATTCACATCCAAATTTCAGAATTTTTTGGTTTTTCTATAATTAGTTATGAATTTATTACGGACCTACGTTTTTCAATCCAGATTTCTATTGTACTAATTCTATTTCGTGAAATCAACAAAATATAAGCAATTCCTACAACTAATTTCTCAATTCGTAGAATATGCAAGTTATTCTCAATTGTAGCAGCAAGTTTTAAGCTTTAAACAACAACATATTATAGACAGTGTGAGGTGAACTCACCTTAAAGCCTTGCTATTACTCTAATTTGCTTTCATCTTCAAGCTACAACTCAAATTCCCAATTCGAAACCTAGAACTCCATTAACACAAAATTGCACAACTCAATATGGAGAATTAACATAAATGAATTGGAGGGAAGATGCAATATGGATTGAGTAACATTCCTTGATTTTACTGGATTTAATTGCAATTTATTTGATTTTAAAACTTGCAATTTGCTTGCATTTTAGGTTTTAGTTCTTGAGCTTTTGATTCGAGAAATAATTTTTGTGGTTTGTTTACTGTGTTAGGAAATCCAATCTATGGTTTCGATGACAACAACTATACATTGAAAATCAAATATACATATATATTTGTATATACAGATACTTGCTAGAAAAACATCACTAGAAAGACAAGAACAAGGCTCAAAGGACACTACAAGAGAATACAAGTCGATAGGTACAAAGAAGCAAAAGAAAAGATGCACAACACAAACATGCACCAGCATCAGACGTCTAAATGCACAAGATAAACGTTTGGAAAAGTCCTCTGGAACAACAAATATACTAAACCAGATGTTTGGTAATAGCACTCAGACGTCTGAAAACCTACCATGTTCAAAAAATATATAGCATCCGACGTCTGAAAAAAATACCAGACGTCTGAATTCAAACTCGAACTTCAGATAACAACTGCAACTGCCACATCCGAATGGACATCTCCGCTTCTCTTCGCCATAACTCTTCACCATCAACAGAAGCAACTTCATAGAATTTGTTAATGGATGCAACTGCTAAGATACCTATCTACAACTATATATAGCATCAAGAATCAAGAGATCGGATCTAATCTTACTTACGCTCTCTAATTCTATACTCCATCATATATTCTTGATCTCTGCACTCTAGCAATCTTTACTTGTATTCACTCTTCCATATACTCAGTTCTTCATATACAATATTCTTTAAACATATATTGGAAGCAATTGTACTAATTAATTAACATCCGTGTTATACTAGAATACACATTTGACAAGAACAACTTATTGTAACCAAGCCTATTCCTCCGGGCGAAGCGAGGGTTTTTTATAGTCGAATTCCGAAGGGGAGCTTCGGGACTGGACGTAGGACGGGAGGTCCGAACCAGTACAAATTCTGGTATGCTTATCCTATATTTACTTAGATTAATATTAACTTACTTGCATCATATATTTTGTCACATATACTTGCATATACACTACTCGATCCACCTGTAGACTCTCAATTGGTATTAGAGCAAGGTTTGATCAAATTACAGTAACATGTATTTGAATCACTTTAATATGGCAAGTATTTTCGAGAAGGCCAATCCATAGCACGTACCCCACTTTTTAATGGTTCTAATTATGCATATTGGTCAACACATATGAGAATTTTTATGGAAGCTAATGGATTAGAAATTTGGTCAGCCACACAAAATAATTGTGATGAACCTGACACTGCTATGAACACATGGAATGATGCACCAAAAACAGCAGCTTCAAATAATGGCAAAGCTATGAATATTTTATTTTGTTCGTTAGATAAGAATGAATTTTCATGTAATGTAACACTGCATATGATACTTGGCGTACCTTACAAGTGACATACGAAGGCACAAACAAAGTTAAACAAACTAATACTTCAATTTTAAAATCAATTTTCATCATTTAAAATGAAACAAAATGAATCTATGGTGGACATGTACTCTAGATTCCAAACTATTCAACACAATTTAATGGCACTTGGAGTTAAATTTACAAATTTTGATTTAATATCTAGAGTACTCAATTCTTTAACTCCAGAGTGGGAAAGAAAAGTATTAGCTATCGAAGAAGCTAATGACCTCTCAACACTCTTAGTTGAAGAATTGAAAGGAAATTTAATGTCCTATGAAGCTAATCTGCAGGCAAGAAAAGAACAAATTCGGAGAAGAAAAACATAGCATTTTCCAGTAACAAATGAAGATTCCGACCTAGGCAAAGAAGAAATCGTATTTATTGCCAAAAACTACAACAAATTCAAGAAGTTTAGAAAAATGACCAAATTTCTGAAATGAGGAAAGTCAAACTCAACAAATCAAACGTTAATAAAATGCTATGAATGTGATCAATTTGAACAAATGAAGAAAGATTGTTCCAAGCTCAACAATGATAAAAAGAAGAACAAATTTGAAAAATTCAAAAAGAAGAAAGCTTTAAAAGTTATATGGGATGATTCAGACTCTTCATCGTCATCAGACAATGACAGCGATAGTGTTGGAGAATAAGCTAATGTATGTTTTATGGCACAAACTGATGAGGTATGTCCCGAACTTTGCTATGATGAATTATTAGAGCTTATCATGGGATTAGATGATAAATTTAGACAAATTAAAAAATTGAATAAAGAACATAGAGCCAAAATAAATAGATTATAACTTGAAATAGGAATGTTAAAAGATGAAAAAATTATTTTAAAGGAGGAACTAGAATTATCTCAAGGAAAAAAAAAAGTGTTTTAGTTGAAAATGAGACTATATCTATTGATTTTGAAAAAGTTAAACTAGAAAAGAATAACTTGTTAAAAGAAAATATCAACTTGAAAACTAATATAGAAACATTGAAAATTGAAAATTTTGAATTAAAAGAAAAATTAAATAAAATTAGAAATAATGTTTTAAAAATTAATAAAGGAACACAAGATTTGGAAAATCTTATCAAAACTTCAACACCGTCAGGAAACAGAAATGGAATAGGATTAAAAAATATTCCTAAACAAAAAGAGAACAATATAAGAAATATAGTTTTATTTATCAAAAGATTAAAAGATCACCTAAGTCTAATACAAATACCAAAAATATAAAAATTTGGACTCCTAAGACAAATTATATTTTGATTAGACAAAAACGTATTAATAATTTTCTAGATAGCGTAGTCTATAATAAAAATTATGTTCATAAAGGTGCCAAACCTTCTTCGGTGTGGCTAGCTGCTCCTTCTAACATCTAGGACCATAACAAAGTATACGGGTACCAATTAAATCATTTTTTATTCTATAGGTACCCAAAATAAAAAATAAGGAGAAATGGATACTTGATTGTGGCTGCTCCAAGCATATGACCAAAAACTCAAAAATGTTATCAAATATTACATACATCGATGGTGGAATGGTTACTTTTGGAGATAACTCAAAAGGATACGTCGTTGGCATCGGAGAAGTCATAAACTCTAGTATCTCTAACTCTCCTATTATCACAAATGTCTTGCTAGTAGAAAATTTAAAACATAATCTACTTCACGTTAGTCAATTATGCGATAAAGGTTTTCAAATTAATTTCGAAAAAGGTAGATGTAATATTTTCGACAATAACAAACAAATTACTTTGAGGGTTTTAGAAACAAAAATATTTATGTCTTAAATATGAATATAAATCGAAATTCAAACTTATGCTTAAAAGCCAAACATGACGATCCATGGTTGTGGCATAAACGATTCTGTCATATTAATTTTAAATATATTAATAAATTAGTAAAATATGAGCTTGTTAGAGGTTTACCTAAAATAAATTATAAAGTAGAAAATTTATGTGACGATTGTCAAATCGAAATTCTAAAGAAAAGCTCTTTTAAATCTAAAAATAATATTTTTACAAAACAACCATTAGAATTATTACATATAGATTTATTTGGTCCAACTCAAGTACGATCTAAAAATCACAACAAATATGTTTTCGTAATAGTTGATGTTTTTTCAAGATATACACGGACTTTATTTTTAAAACATAAAAGTGACATCTTTGGTATGTTTAAAATTTCTGCTAAAAGAATTACATCTCAAATTGATTTGAAAATTAAGAATATTCGAAGTGATCATGGTGGAGAATTCGAAAATGATATTTTTACTAACTTTTGTAATAAAAAGGGCATTAGTCATAATTTCTCTTTTCCCTGCACACCTCAACAAAATGGTGTAGTAGAAAGAAAAAATCATACGTTACAAGAATGTGCACGAACACTATTAAATAGTAGTGGTTTACCAAAACGTTTTTAGGCTAAAGCTATTGCTACAGCTTGTTATGTTTTGAATCGAGTAACCATATGACCTATGACTAAGCATACTTGTTTTGAAATATTTTTTGGAAGAAAACCTAAAGGTATCATACTTTAATACTTTCAGAGCAAAATATTTTATACTAAATACAACATATAATTTGGGAAAATTCGACGTGAAGGCCGATGAAGGAATCTTTGTTGGATATTCGGATCGTAGCAAGGTGTATAGAATTTTTAATAAACGTATTAACACAATTGAAGAAATTTTGCATGTTTCATTTGACGAAAATTTTATTAACAATCATGCTAATGACAATGAAGAAATAATTCCAATAACAAATACAACAAACTCATCTAATAATGAGACAAATGCACAAAATAATATTTTAATGTCATCCCCTAGAATTCTAAAAGATCATCCAAAAGATAATATCATTGGAGATCTTTATTCCAGAGTGACTAGAAATCAACTTAACCAAATAAGTCATATTGCATTTGCATCAAATTTTGAACCAAAAAAATATAAAGAAGCTTCAAACGATAATTTTTGGATAATAGCCATGCACGAAGAATTAAATCAATTTGAAAAGTAATAATGTTTGAGAATTAGTACCAAGACCAGAAAATCAACAAGTTATTGGAACGAAATGGGTATTTAAAAACAAAGCAGATGAAAACGAAAATATAGTTAGGAATAAAGCACGTTTAGTCGCTCAAGGTTATAATCAAGAAGAAGGTATCGACTACGACAAAACTTTTTCTCCAGTAGCAAGATTCGGGGCCATACCTACATTACTTTCTTTTGCAAGTCATCACAATTTTAAATTATTTTAAATGGATTTCAAAAGTACCTTTTTAAATGGTTTATTAAAGAAAATGTATATGCTGAACAACCTCCATTATTTGTTCACGAAAAATATCCTGATCATGTTTTTAAATTACACAAAGCCTTATATGGTTTAAAGCAAGCCCCTCGTGCTTGGTACGAACGTCTTAAGAATCATTTAATTGCATCTGGTTTTCAAATAGGTAAAATAGATACGACTTTATTTGTTAAACGAGAAAATAATGACATCTTAATTATACAAATTTATGTAGACGATATTATTTTTGGTTCAACTAACGAAAATCTTTGTACTCAATTTTCAAATATTATGAAAAACAAATTTGAAATGTCTCACATGGGTGAATTGAATTTCTTTTTAGGTTTACAAATAAAACAACTTGAAAATGGTATTTTTATTCATAAAAAAAAATATTGTAACGATTTATTACGTCGTTTTGGAATGGATAAAACTTTAAGCAAGCCAACACCAAGGAGTACTAGTGTTCGCTTGGAAAAAGATGATAATGGAAAAGATTTTGATGAAAAATTATATCCTAGTATGATTGGCTCCTTACTATATTTGACAGCTAGTCGACCCGGCATTATGATGAGCGTATGTCTTTGTGCTCGATTTCAAGCAAATCCCAAAGAGTCTCACCAAAGAGCTGTTAAACGTACATTACGATATTTACCTAGTACTAGAGATTACAGTTTGTTTTATCCTAAGGGACCATCGTTTGAACTTATTTCATGTAGTGACGCGGATCTCAGTGGACGTAATTCAGATCGTAAGAGTACTAGCGGAACGTGTCATTTATCGGATAATTGTTGGTTTCATGGTTTAGCAAAAAGAAAAGCCGTGTCTCTTTATCCACTTGCGAAGCCGAATATATTTCGGCGGCCTTAGCATTTGCACAAGTAATTTACATGCAACAAACGCTTAAAGATTTTGGAAAATTTAACGATGAATCACTAACATATTGTGATAATACGAGTGCAATAAATCTATCAAAAAACCATGTAAATCACTCACGTACTAAACACATAGATATACGACATCATTTTTTACGAGACAATGTAGAAAAAGGAATTATTACATTAGAATACATAAATACTAAAAATCAAATAGCATATATTTTTACAAAACCACTAAATGAACAAACGTTTGCTAAACTACGACACGATTTAGGAATATGTTATCTTAATGATCTTCTCAGTTAATTCTACATTTCATTCATTCTATTTTTGGTTAAAATCTTTTTATCCACGAATCAAAAATTTTAACACTAACCAACAATTTTTTTAGAAATTTGTTTTCGGAAATTAACTATGTATAACCTTGTAAACCATGTATAAATAGACTTTCTTTTTACAAAACAATATATATATATATATTTCATATTCCTTTTACAAACAAAAGAAAACAAAAACATGTCTTCCGACAACTCTCATCTCTCCTTCCCAATACCAACGTCGGATAGTTCAGCAGATACCCCTCATCGACTTCCTACTCTACACCAGGTCAAGAGCCAATCTATAAGTGGTCCTTCTACCACATGGGATTCACTGCTGATAAAAAAGGGTCCAAACGGTCTATATTTATCACTCCTAACAGCAAGGAGAAAATTGATGAGATACATCATTACCAAAAGCAACAAATAGATTTACAACGAGAATTATACTTTGAACAAAAAGTCACTGCGCGACAACTATGTTTTTTAAAGCATGTAGCGATCAAATTTTACAATTCGCGAAAAAGGATGTACATGGATCATTTCTGATTCCTTGCAATCCTCTGGATCCTTCTGCATCTCATCGTACACCTTGGGATCCTCCACCTAGGCAATTTTCTGGTTCGCCAAGAACTAACGAACGTGGAAATATTTGGTCTCCACTCAAGCCATGAAAGGATAGTGCATCTGAAGATCGCAACGCTCCATCCGAATCTTAATAAATTTGTTTATCGTATTTATTATCAACTTATATTTGTTTTTGTTTTCAAAAAATAATAATATTATGTGTCAATAAAATTGATCTCCCGAAAATCGTGCATAAACTAAAAAATAAGACTATTTTTAGGCATATTAAAGATTTTAGACGTCTATACAATGCCCTCGGAAGTCTCACATCTTTGTGACACCATTTTTTTTACTACTGTGCATATATCAGACGTCTAATATAAACTTCCAGACGTCTGAAAATTATCTCTGCCTCATAAAAACAAAACAATCAATTTCAAACGTTTGAAATAGTGATCAGACGTCTGAACGAAGTCTCTGCATCCTTAAGATACAAATTTAGGCCATTTTCAGACGTCTGATCTTATATCTAGACGTTTGAAAAAAGAATCTGTCTTAACAAAAATACACTTCTGCTATTCCAAACGTCTGTTTCTATATCCAGACGTCTTACAACACTTTTTGTCTTCAAAATTTACAAACTCTATCTATTCTAGACGTCTGCAAACTACTTCCAGACGTCTGAACATATTTATTGGCTTCAATCTAGGTTAAAATCAGACGTCTGACTCACTTCCCGGACGTCTGTAAGAGTCAGACGTCTGATTTTAACCTAGATTGAAGCCAATAAATATGTCCAGACGTCTGAACATATTTATTGGCTTCAATCTAGGTTAAAATCAGACGTCTGACTCACTTCCCGGACGTCTGTAATTCAATCAACAAGCTTCAGTAACCTTATAACGACTATTTTTCTCAATTTTCACCTCACGTTTCATTTCGTTTCTCTTTCATATCCAAAACCCTAACTTTTCATATCGATATCTCCATAAATTCGCATGATAGCATGGCGTCCAAAACTAAAAACCCTAAAATTGCAAAGAACAAGCAAGAGTAAGCCACATCCTCAAACCCGCAAGTGTGCTCTGATGATCAAATTGAGCGATGGATGAATCGAGTGCCTCATTCGATCAAAAGATATGACGACATTCAAAAGAAGAAGCTACATACAGGTCCTTTCTATAATTTTCTTAAATTTCTATATACGATTATGATGAAATGTGCGAAAATGCTGGGTAAGAAACACCGATTTCCCTCAATTCCAATAATATCCAAATCGATCAACTCGCCATATTCCTTTTCTATGCTAATCTCGATAGCACTGCCGTATGGAATACCGACAATGATGATAATTGGCTCTAATCAAGTGTTTACGGTAACACAATTTGTCTAACTTCGGGCATAATAGGCCGTACTCTAGGCTGTTTCGATTTTGGAGAAGATTTATATAACATCCCGGAGATGCGCCTAAAATCAAGAGATAATGTTACCCATCAAATTTGGAAGATTAAATGCCAAGATTTGCTTCCAAACACTTACGACCTAAGGCAAGACTCCTCACCAGAATGATTATCAACACAATCATTCCTCGCCTTGGCAGTCATGAGAAAATAACTGAATTAGAGCATAAAGCTTTATATGCCATCTTTAGTGGAATGAGGGTAAATTAGACGACATTTATATTTGATGAGCTTAAACACTATTGGACTCGATCATGTCCTTCCATCATCTACCCGACCTACATCATGCGTCTTCTGAAAGCTCACAACATTCCATCATATTCATCGACTTTTGAAGAGATTTCTCCCAAGCACGCCTCCACAAAGTTCTTCTCTCTTATGCACTTATCGAAAAATCCTCCGGATTTTATGTCATTTGAAGAGTGTACGCAATGTCATTAACAAGCCGGGAAAGCTAGGCCTCAACCTCATCAACAACCACCACAACCATCACAAGAAGAGGAACAACATCGCGAACAAACTCCTCCTCCTCCTGCATTTTTTTAACTATCCAGGCCAAGATGACATTTTGGAGACTCGCACTGAGACTGATCCAAATGAAAGTATTCAAGTCTTAACTCTTCAAGATCAACTTCTCTTATCAATAAATCAAAAATTATTGGCTAAGCGTATCGATAACTTTGAAACAATGTTTGCTTCTCGCCTAGCGACAGTTGAAACATCACTTTCAACAACTTTATCCGTTCTAAAAGAGGTTCTTCAACGAGTCCGTGACCCTACACCACCTTCGGAAGATTGGCCAACTCCAGTGCCTTCTCCTCCTCCTTCAAAAACACTCTAAACTTTTTGAAGAGGAAAAATAACCTCTCGATCATACTCCAACATCTCCTAAAAAACAAGCTAGTTCTTCAAAGAATGAAGATGAAGGAGATGATCATGCTCAAGCTTCCCCAAAAGATCCTTAGATATTTTTAATAGGTTTCATCTTTTATATTGAAATCAAAAATCTATGCATGTAATTACTGTGTTTAATGATTAAAAAAAGTGCCTTTTGGTTTGTTACTTCTACGTAATTTGTTATAACCTTCCAGCAATTAGTAAATATTCCAGAATAATAATATATACTTTCTATCTACATTATAGATATTCATGCTTTTTGATAATGCCAAAGGAGGAGAAATAATGGTAAACACATATTCAGGATCTAAGTACATTGTATAGTTGTCATAAAAAAAGGGGAGAATGTTAGGAAATCCAATCTACGGCTTCGATGACAACAACTATACAATGGAAATCAAATATACACATATATTTGTATCTACAGGTACGTTCTAGAGCAACATCACTAGAAATGCAAGAACAAGGCTCAAAGGACACTACAAGAGAGTACAGGTCGATAGGTACAAAGAAGCAAAAGAAAAGATGCACAAAACATACATGCACCAATATCAGACGTCTGGGTGCACAAGCCGGACATCTAAAAAAGTCCTATGGAACAACAAATATGCTAAACCAGATGTTTGGTGATAGCACTCAGACGTCTGAAAACTTACTATGTTCAAAAAAATATAGTATCAAATGTCTGAAACAAATACCAAACGTCTGAATTCAAACTTGAACTTCAGATAACAACTGCAACTGCCACAAGCAAATGGACATCTCCGCTTATCTTCGCCACAACTCTTCACCATCAACAGAAGCAACTTCAGAGCATTAGTTAATGGATGCAACTACTCAAGATACCTATCTATAACTATATGTAGCATCAAGAATCAAGAGAACAGAACTAATCTTACTTACTTACGCTCTCTAATTCTATACTCTATCATATATTCTTGATCTCTACACTCTAGCAATCTTTACTTGTATTCATTCTTCCATATACTCAGCTCTTCATATACAATATTCTTTAGATATATATTGGAAGCAATTGTGCTAACTAGTCAACATCCGTGTTATACTAGAACACACATTTGACAAGAACAACTTATTGTAACCAAGCCTATTCCTCCAGGCGAAGCGAGGGTTTTTGATAGTCAAATTCCGAAGGGGAGCTTTAGGACTGGAAGAAGGATAGGAAGTTCGAACCAGCATAAAATTCTAGTGTGCTTATCCTATATTTACTTAGATTAATATTATTTTAGTTGCATCATATATTTTTTAACATATACTTGCATATACACTATACGATCCACCCTGTAAAAACTCTCATACCGAATGTATAAGAGAATGATTTCTCCTTCTTTAGCTAATTTGCCTAAGTCCTAAATGGGCTGAACCAATACCCAAAGCCCAAACCTTTAAATTAAATAATTAAAACATGTTAGCACAAAACGCATTTTAACTTAAACTTCAACACTAATTATCTCTTAGATTAAGACAAATAAAAATTTATGTAAATACATTAAAAATAAGTTCGTCAACTAAACTTTCTAATGAACCAAAAACTACTAATTTCCAAGGTCATTTGACCCTTTAAACGATTAATTAAAATTGGCCTTTTCCTATTTTTACTAATTTGCAAAACATGTCAAAAATGGATTTTAATCATCCAAATTATTCTTTCTTCAAAAATCAAAATCATAAGTCACTTTTAAAACATAAATAAGATTTTTACCCTAGTTCTCATTGGTAATTTTTCACAAAAACCCCCCATTATAAATTATTTTCACTAAGAATCAATATTAAGAAAAATACACATTTTATTAATTCAAATTATGCTCTAACTTATTTACCTTTATAAATAGGTTAAAACACTACAAAATTTTCAACATTAATCTTTAAAAAGATCACACTCTCAAATTTACAAAATATTCATTATTAACCTTATTTCTCAATTTAAAATCAATTTAAATCCATTTTACTTAATTAATAATTGCTAATCAAGGTGGTTAAAAATCGGGCTGTTACAATATTGAAACAGACCATGGATTAGTGGGTATTCACTGGTAGATAAATGTGGGCGGAACACAATGGCAATTACAGGTGGAAGAAGTAGAAAGGTATCTACTCTTATATCAGGTAATGAATGGATAAATCACTTAGAAAGTGTGCCTATTCAAATGCAAAACACTGTGCATAGTATCACAATTCATGTTCAAAGAAAGAGGACTTCTGGTACCGGATTTCTGACAAAAATGGTCAATTCAGTTCTAAATCAGCCTGAAAACATATCAAACCAAAAATATTGAATTTAACTAGACAGCCATTATTTGGGATAAAAATATGCACCAAAGATGTCTCCTTGTGCTCTTCTGGCGAAGTTAAACAGACTAAACACAAAAGAAAGAATAAACAGATGGAGTAACGCTATTGATTAATCCCGTGTGTTATGTTTAAACCGACATGAAGATAGGTACTATCTATTTTTCAGTTGCACTTATTCGAAACAGATACTAGAAGAAATCATGCGAAAGATTCAAATTAAGATCGAAAATTCCTTCAAATTCAATCAAATATTGGAAATACTGTGTCAAAATTAGAAAAGCAACCAACTTTTTAGTCAATCAACAACATAGCATTTACTACTCTAATTTAGCACATCTGGTGCGAAAGGAATAATCGATGTTTCAAAGGCATTGAGCTTCCAGTTCAAGTCATAGTCGCTCTTTTAATCTAGAATTACAAACAATTAATTCGAAACTATCTGAATAGAGAGAAGATAAGTAAAGAAAAGACACTTATCTTGAATAACTTTGGCATTACAGTGGATCCTAAACCAGTCCTTCATCCTCCCTGATCCTGAAGTCGAGCTTATCTCGCAGTTGCCAATTGATTGACCGAATTACACGATCCCAGACTGCCTTGCTTTCTGCCATTATTGAACTAATTTGGTAGATCCCTCTTGATCTGAAAATTAGTGAAGTCGTTTACTTTTCTCCCTCCAGTTAGTTGTTTTAAGAAGATATCTGCTATGGTGGAGATTTTATATATTTTTTTATGTCTTTTAGTTAGCCACGTGTTGTTTTTGTAATGGTTTTTATTTTGTTGCTTGTTTGGTTAATGTATTAGCTCCAAGTAGTTTCGTATGAGTGGTTTTGAGTGTGTCTATCTTTGTTTACTCCTCCATCCATTTGACAACTTGGTCCCCAGCTAATTGACTATTGTATTGTTAATATATGGACATGATATGTACTGTTTTTCCTTGCAAGGCAACCATTTAGGTTAGGGGATTGCAAGGTTTTAATGAGGCATATCATGAAAGTATATGCATTCTATTTTCAATTTTTTTTACATATATGTTGTACCTATATCATGATTTCAGAAGTGGTCGAACTTGAATCATGAGGGTATTCCGTAAAAAATATTTTTTTCTCTAAAACAATATCATAATATATAATAAAGATTATGAAACTTTAATATAAGTTACCAAGTTTCCTAATGCTAGAAATGCTACAAGTAGTACTATTAATATACCGACTATATGAGTTAAGATACATGAATGTATTAAGTTTCCTCAAGGTACGTGCATTATACTAGGCCATTGTGAAATGGTAGGTACAAGTGAATAGTCTCTTTTGATTTACCGAATTTCCTTAAGGTCGAGATGAAATAAAGACAAAGACATCATGTTAGGATTTGTATATGATACAATTGATAAATGTGTTATCCATTGCATGCATGCCTATGATTTGCTGAATTTCCTTAAAGTTGGAATCCTAAGGAGTCTTGACACTCGCTAGAGAAATAAAAAGATTTCTATGTTTTTCTTAGGGTTTTGAGAAACTTAAAATTTAGTGGAAGCCTTATTAGAAAAATGAAATGGATATACCTAACCTTTCCAATACTCTAGGAATATATGTTATACTAGTTAAAATAATCAACTTAGATAAATTTGTGTAATTATTATAATCGATAAAATATTTATCACTATCCAAGTGGTTAAGTGATTCGGCTTTGGTGCGAGAGGTCACAAGTTCAAAACTTGCGTAGTGTGATTCGAACGTTTATTGACATTGTCCAAGTGATATGTTGTATACAAAGTACCATTTCAAAAAAAAATATCGGTTAAAATGAATTTAATTAAGATTGATATAGAAACATAAAATATACTTACTAATAGAACTTTTGACATGTTTTCACTTTGAGACCCACGCAAGAGCCAATTTATAAACTCACTAAAATATTCATTACTTGGATGCTTAAGTGTTAATTTGTATGAGACTATGCGTTGTCTTCTACGAGTTTTGAACTCTAAAGCAATGCAAGTATACAGATATTTGATCCACGTTTGACCATATGTAAATGTTATATGGTGAACAGTTGTGATTCGTAATATGTGAAACTTTGAAATAAGCAAGTAAATCATAATGCAAAACTATGTATTTAATATGATTGATTACAATGAGGACCTTAGTGTCTTAGATGTAGCACTAGACCAAGAGCTATAAGTTGTACTTAGGAAGTCGATCATTGAAATATAAGTTTGATCAGTTTATGTCACCTGAAACTTATTTGATATCCTTAAACGTTAAGGATGACCAATATAATTTTGTAAAGAGTTTGTTACGGTCTTGTAGAAAGGGTTTCCTTTTGAGTGGTTCGATCGTTTAGAAAGGAATGATTGAAAAAAAAAGTGTCTTAAACTTTAAATACTGAATATAGCACCAATTGTACTAAATCTACATATATTTTTCCTTATCAATTAGTACTGGGGAAGAAATGGAACTAAGAAAATGTAGGAGAATGGACGCAACTTAGGCACGGTTGGGATGAATAGAGTGAATAGTCATCTCTACTTCATAGAGAGACACTGAAAACGAGAATTGTACAAAATACTAAAAGATACTTAATATGGAATGAGAAATGTGATTTCTATTTCAAATGCATTTTCGTATAGAAAATTGTTTTATATGGAAATTATTTCTTCAAGTTCAAGATATTTGATTTGAAATTCTCAACTATTAACTAGTTACAGTGTATGGAATAAAAAAGAAAAGGAGAAAAAAAGGAAATGTAAAGCTCGGGTGAAAACAAAGGTGTGCGACGCAAAGCAAAAGAAATTCTGGATGATGAAGTTATACCTAACCTGTAGGATCCAGATTAACCCTAGAGGGGGGGTGAATAGGGTTATAGCAAATTTTTCCGAATTAAACACAGAAACAAACTGCAGAAATAAATATGCTGAAAAATAAATCACACAAAATTTACCCAGCTTCGGCAACCCCTGCCTACTGCTGCATTCCCAGATTTCTATTAGATTTAAACAGTTTCCCGCTTACAAACACTCTAACAGACTTGCAAACCCTGCTACCGCCTATAGAGTTTTGCAAACTCGCAAACCCTGCTAACTGGACTAACTCTAACTAGACAATCTGACAACACCTAAACCCTAGGTGATGATTTACCATGTTTTGTTTTAGAAAAAAAATCAGACAAATAAAACAATTTTTAAAGAAAAAATTAAACAACCACTACACCAGAAAAGACTTTTGGTAGCATTGAAAAAACGCTACCATAACTTATGGTAGCGTTTTAGAGAACGCTGCTATACGACATGCAACTAAAAGTCTAAAACTTTTCGTTGCGTTGTAGTAAACGCTACCAAAAGTCACTTTTAAATGCAACTATAGTTATTTTCTGTAGGATTTAAAATACGCTACCAAAAGTCACTTTTAAATGCAGCTATAGGTTTTTTCTGTAGGGTTTAGAAAACGCTACCACAAGTCTTCATTTTTTGGTTGCATTTTTTGTTTATATGCTTTTTTTGATTTTCAGTAGCGTTTTTAAAATGCAACTGTATAATTTTCATATATTCAAACAAACAATTAAATCACATAATTAGCATATACAAACAATCAATCATATGATCATCGTATTCAAATAATTGCAAATACATGCTAATCTCACAATCAAATATAATATCCATAATCAATTCGATAGTAGTTTTTCAACAAAATAAGTTACATACTACAAGCATTCACAGACAAGTTTCCACAAATGGTACTAACAAACTACGACAACATATATAACAAATCACCAGACATGGTCAAGGATCAACCATGATAAATAAAGCAAATTTTAATGCCAGTAAAAACATACACTGGTAAGCTCAAAGCAAGGCACAAGTGCCTTCTTTATTCCTTGTTGCAAGAACACAGTTCGCTCTGGAATCTCGCCCAAAAGAAGGCATACGATAACAGCCCACTTGTTGCATTGGATCCTGAATCCTCTAGCAGCAATAGGGGCCTTGCGAGCAGCTTGTAGGAGGATCTCTTTGGCATCTGTGTACACTAACGGAATGGTTCTGATCTTTCCCAGGTAGAACAGGTATCTACAGAACTATTCAAGGAAAATCATGCAATTTTAATGCTTATCTAGGAAATGCCAATCAGTACTGATTGGATGAATCATGAATATGCATATTAATATTAGATAATCAAATTTCTTGTTGATTAGAGTGAGCCTTAAAACGAGGTGCTTTGGACCTTAGCTTTTCTACTTGTTCATATAAACTGTAGTGAAGGTACTTCCGGAGTAGTAGTTCAAAAGGGTCTCCTGCATTTTTTATAAAACCAGATAGTAAAAATTTAAAACATAAACCGGATTATTTTTAAAGAGATGCTAATAACTTAATATTAAGTTAGAAATCTTTCTAAGGATAGCAACAGACCTAACCTAGTTCATCAAGACGTAATGTGGCCATACGATGTAAGGCAAGGATATTTCTAAGACATGAGAAAATTGATTATGTCAAAATATTCTCAATGCCAATGAAATGTTATACACCAAATACTTAGTTTGTTTCTGTTTTACAGCCACACAATAAAAATGAAGCTATAAGGAGATGGGCGGAAGTGGGTATAGAACTCACCCATGAATTTCAGTAAGGCTCCTGGTTAATTCATAGCTATATGAATAGTAAAAGTATAAACGAGATGCCAAACTGTTTTTCTGTTCATGTTCTAAAGGCGGGCAATACTAGCAGTAGAGCAAGCTTTGGCCTGAAAATGCTAGGAAAAATTGATCTTTATACCTATATGCATTAGTAGTAAGCAAGCTTAAAAAGGATACCTCATATTTCTTTTGATCAACCGAAAATATCAGCACAAGTAGCTAGCGGTAAATCTCATGTTCTGGTGCTAGACTTTTGGCTAGAGTTTGCACTGTCGGCGTTGCTGAATCCACATCCATATAATGGTCATCTTCCTGAAATCATCATACTACAAATAAATCAGTAAACACAACGATGACAGTAAATATACAGTTTCGGTTCTCATAATCAAGAATGCTTAGCCGAGACTGAACATCACACCATCCACAAGACGACAACAACCACAAAAGGAATGAAAAAAATGATTTAAAGCTGTCATTTTTCTTTAAAGGTCAAACAACAAGACAATATGGAACCAATCATACTGATAAGAAACCAAAGGAAAATTTTCATGGAATGATGCAAGTAAATTATGGCTGTATTCTAATAAGTAAATTTTGCTAAACTAAAGATTTACTTTCTACATCCTTGCTGAACTCAAGATTAACTAACTCGATTCATTCAGTATGCAGAATCACAATCTTATTTTTTGCTTTATACATATACATGGTGGTAAAAGTGTACTAATTATAGCAAACTTCTTTTCTTGTAAAAGACAATATGCAGAGGAATCAAGTAGTTGAACAATGCATTAGTTTCAAACATCTTTGCAGATGAAATAAGAAGTTCAAATAGCTTCGACCAAATAGTTTCATAATCATAGTATTTCTTTATACTGTAAAGGATAGAGACAATGAACCGATGTTGTTGGTGGATTTTGATTTTATGTAACTCTTAACATCGACAATGTAACCATCATGTGAATTATAAGCTCACATGTTAAATTAAAATAAGGAAACTTATTGAATTGTTTATTCTAGCTTACCATATATATGCAATAATTCACATGATAGCATTAAAAATGTCATAATTATAAAGATTCATTCAAAGATTCGTAGGACTTCAAATATAGTATCAAACATCTACAACATTGTACGAGTATATCATATTATAAATAATGTCATATAAATAATCAAAATTATAAATGAAATAAAATAAATAAAGTCCAGTCTTACAGTTATATATAAAATGTTGTTAAATTAGTTATATTATTATTATTTATAAAATGTAGTTAACTTAAACTTATTTAATTTTATAAAACTTGTTTAATTTTAACATAGCCTAATTAATTTTTATTAACTTGGTTAACTTAATGTATTATTATTATTATTATTTAAACTCAGTTAACTTAATTATATTATTATTATTATAAACTTATTTAAAATTTATAAACTAAGTTAATTTATCATCATCATCGTTATTTATAAATATTTGTTAAATAAGTTTTATTGCTATTATTTATAAAATTTAATTAACTTAACTTAGTTAATTTTAACAAAACTAAGTTAATTTTTATTAACTTGGTTAACTTAGTTAATTTATTATTATTATTACTAATTCTTGGTTAATTTAATTATATTATTATTATTATAAACTTAGTTAATTTTTATAACTATAGTTAATTCATCATCATCATCATAATCATTATTATTATTTATAAAACTTTGTTAAATTAGTTATATTATTATTTACAAAATTTAGTTAGCTTAAACTTAAGTAATTTTATAAAACTTGTTTAACTTTAAAAAAACTTAGTTAATTTTTATTAACTTGGTTAACTTAGTTAATTTATTATTATTATTAATAATAAAAAACAAGGTTAATTTAATTGTATTATTATTAGTATTATTATTATTAATATAAACTTGGTTAATTTTATAAACTTAGTTAATTCATCATCGTTGTCGTCATTATTATTTATTAAACTTTGTTAAATTAGTTATGGTATTATTATTTATAAAAGTTAGTTAACATAAACTTAGTTATATTATTATTATTATTATAAACTTAGTTAATTCATCATCATCATGTTATAAACTATGTTAAATTAGTTATATTATTGTTATTTATAAATTTAGTTAACTTAAACTTAGTTAATTTTATAAAAGTTATTTAATTTTAACAAAACTTAGTTAATTTTTATTAGTTTGGTTAATTTATTATTATTATTATTATTATTATTAATTTACTACTATTTCTCACTTACACACCAATAGAGTAATCATCTTCGTTTTTACAGGAAAAGTAAAAATTATTCATTAATAGTTAGGAAATTTGATTAAGATTTATTATTAAGATTTATTATTAATAGTACTAATAATAACCAACCTACTCCAATCTTCTTCTCTTTCAAAGTGTTATATCAACTCTGACTCAAAAAAATAGAATCATAGGTAACTAACACACTTAAGGTTATATTTATGCCTATAAATAATGTACTATGAAATAAAAAAAACATGCAAAAATATTTCAAACATATGAATTAGGACATAAATACCTTAGGTTCTCTTTTCCAAGCTTTAAAATAGAACTGCAGCGATCATATGCTTTAAGTCCTTTCTTATTACAGCAAGTCCCCTCCTTTATATATCAATTTATTACAGCACAAGGATACAAAATTAGTAGATTCTTTTGAATAAATATATTCACAATAACCATGGCTAGCCGAAATAAATAACTGAAACTATACGTGCTATAAACAAGTTTAGAACTGGGGCCATTAAAGCTACCACGAACATTGTTATTATGAAATAAAATTGCTAAATCCGTAATTGGGGTCATTAATAAATAACTACTAAATCTATTTTATTAATGATTAAAAATAGAAATCCTTTTATACAAAGTCGGGTATTTTAAGCAATTGAACCTACCCACGAGCTTGGGCCATTCTATCACAATCGTACAAGACACAATTAAAGTCCTAGAGATAATCCAGGGAATGTAAATATTCTATGTAGTTTCTCTAATAAATTCCCACAAACTACTCTACCGACTTTAAGTGTACAAACTATACACCAAAGTACGTAAAAGTTTAAACTCCCAACATCTTCTAGTTCACATGAGATAAACTGGTTACCTTTAAACACAACATTGATATTCTAGATGTTTGTGTTCCATGCAATAATGATTCTACTTTTACGTTCTTCAAGTAAGTTATATGTGTATGCCAGTCCGGTTTCATAATTTTAACAAATGCATGTATCAAAATCTAGTTACTTATGTTCTACTAATGCTACCACTGATGGCTTAAGTCTATTCACATGATTTCTTGCATCATACTTCCTCGTAGAGGAGTTTAGTCCCCTGACATTCCAAACTTGGAATGTCATTTAAACCATATTAGAAGGAAATACCTTAGCATTAGAGTTTCTAGGGTAATAACTCACTTTGCTTCTTTTCTACTTTTTAGCCTTTGTCTTAGCCTGCGCAATAAGATTATTCCATGCTGGATTATTTATCAGCTCCATTTCTACATTTGCCTTGGACTCAAAAGGTTTTCCATATCCCTTTTTCATCTCATATGCTTAGTGCTTGTAGGTTCCATGGAATTATCTATGTCTACTTTTATATTTTATTTTTCCTCTATGGATATTCTAGGATGTTTTTCACTTTTCTCTTATTTGAAATTTTAATGTTACTGCCTTTCTCTTCATATAGGAAAACTTTGGATGGATTCTCCTTGGATGGGTCATGGTTATGATTGATTGAGCATATAGATTACTTCAAAGTAGATTTAGAGCTTGATCATCAAAGTTCAAGTGCACTACAAGCATCATGTCACTCTCTAGCAGGGATTATCATTGTACCTGAGCTAATATTGGCTTTTAATCCTTGAGCATTATTAGTAGTGTTTGTTTTCAATTCATAAGAACCTTCTTGTATATTAACTAATTGAATTGTTGGAGATAGTATAAATTTGAACTGTACATTATTATTGTTCTTTTATAATTGATTTGCTACATTAGAACTTGATTCGAATTCCATATCATCTTGTTAATATTATTGTTGTCACCTCTTTGTTGTTCGTTGTGATCTACCGTGTTAGTGTGACTTTGTTTTGGAACCGATATTTTATGAGCTAGACAATATTTTTCACAGTGTTTGAAATAGTTATATCTAGCACATTTATTACGCTTCCATTCGAATTCTACTTGTTGCCAAACAATTTTATCATCTACATCTAAAATTTGCACACTTTGTGGCAAGCTGAAATTACCACCGATTCCTATAAGCTCTCTAGCATAAGTAATCTTATATAACTTAAAACAAAATGAAAGTTACACTGATGAAGTACATAAGTAATAAAACATTTTGGAAAACATTTTTATAAATCTAGAAGGTGATACTTGTTACAGAAGGGATATAAAGCTATTTTTTTCTTAGACATGACTTGAGCTGAAATATTTTTATTTATCTATTTATTAAACGTAATTTATAATCATACATATGGATATATTGAATCTCCTGTTCTAAAGTTTTATGTAACAGTCTTGTTAAAATTGTTACATAAAGATCAGGATTAATTGCATCTGATTTGTACGGTGATCTGTATTATTTACGGTTCACATAATATGAAATCAGGATAAGACGGGAGATGTAATCCCATGTTCCAAATTACCTCATTATGTTCTCAAATGAATCATAACCACTTTTGTGATAGCCTGACTATATAATGCATATAAAATAAATATATAAAGGCTATGGTTAATTTGAGACAAAGAATATCAGTTTTGGGACATGTGACTTGAACTGAAGCTGTTAGGATGTCATAGAGAAAACTAGGAATTAGAGAAATACTTAACACAAAATTAAAAAAAAACTAAAAGAGAAAAAAGAAATTAAACAAGAACTGGCATACATGCCACACAGCCGAAAATTAAAAACTCACTTTACACAACAACTCACACACATGTAAATCACTTTCACAAATCACGCACACACACAGTTAAATAGATCTATTTATATCCTGCTACTCAAGATCGAAAATCTTAAATCACAATTCTATAAATCACAAATTGAAAACCGAAAATCGCAATTTCCAACCGAATCAACATTCGAAACTGTGAGTTGATGGAAAAGGTACCCGCTTGAGCTTGCTTCGTTGTAGTAAACGTCGATTATTTCAAGCTGCAGATCTGAGTCGCCATTGTATTTCCCGGTTGAATCGATTCCATTTCTCGGCGCACACCACTTCCTAGAACATAGCTCCGATTTAGTTCCCGAATTGGCCACCTTTTATTTTGTTTTGAGGGACGAATCTGGGATAGTAGATAGGGCTTTTAATTAACCGATAATGTTTTTAGGGTTTTTAGGTAAAATACTTGAGCGGGCAGTGGATTGGGAAGGTGGGAAAAGGGAAATTTTTATAAGTACTGTAGCGCCAATTGAAAATGGAGAAAGAAATTTTCTGCGGCCCACTTTATTTTGTTGTTCCTACGTCAATTAGCAGTGATTCTTTTTTATTTTTTATTCCATAAAACTTTGGTTGCATTTGGATAACTTTTTAGTTGCACTTAGATAACAAACGCTACTAATAAATGCAACCAAAAATGCTTTTTCTTGTAGTGAACAAATAACCCCTTAAACCCTAATTAAAAAATAAAGCCCCTTTATAAAACAAGCCGGCCCAATTTTTACTCTAGCCCGTTATCTCCTTTTGTTTGTTTTGCTCTGAAAAAAAAACGGCCCGGTTCCTTTCATGACAATGGCGGCTTCCTTCTTTTCTTTACAAATCAGGGATTTGTTCCCTTATGAAAATTAGGACTTTGAAATGAGCAGCCGATAGTTGATCGTATGATTGATTTGGCTTCTCTCTTTGTCGATCGATTATTCCTCTGAGTTGCTCATTGCTATTTGATTGAGTTCGTCATTTGTTTTGGTATGTATTTTCTCTTTTTGCTTTTCTGGTTTTGGCTTGTTCGAACTCGATTGTTCTATGTTCTATGATGATTTCTTGGGGTGTATTTATAGGGTTGAAACCCTAATTAACCACTGTCAGATTTGATTTCTACACGTCGTTGATTATTTTCCTGAATTTGTTCTGGATTTGGAGTATTCCTTTCTTGATTTGATTTCGAATTATTGCTGTCCATATTTGTTTTCGAATTAATTAATTCGAAAATTTCTTCCTTTATTTGTTGTCTCGGCCCCTATTTGAATTAATACTGACCATATATGAATTCGAGAAATTTGATGCAGAAATTTCTTTCCAAATTAGATTTCTTTGACTTAATCAAAGACTTAATCAAAAGATACGAATTTGTTCTTTAACTTCGGCTTGATTTCTGCACTGACTTGTTCTTGCCACTGTCTTTGTATTCCCTACTGCACATTCACCTGTTTACTATATATGTGCATACATACAAATGTATGTGTGTATGCATATATTCTTGGGTTTGTACTTGGATTTGAACTGCTTCATGTTATGTTGATCTTGATTTTGGAGCTGCCACTGACTTCTTTGTTGTAACTTGAAACTGTTTTGACAATTCGAATTTCACTTGCATACTCCATGTTGCATTATCACTGTGTTGCATTGTAGCTCCATCTTGACTTGGGCTTTTTCACTGTATCAGATGCTACACTTGTTCATGTATTCAAATGTTGCACTTGAGTTTGTTTCCACTACTTCATCATGTTGTATTCATCCCTGTACATGTGCACAGAGTTTGTTGTTGCACTCGATGTTTGTAGCTTCACTGTGTTTGCTGTTGCAGTGGTTTGTCTGACCTTGTATGCTTCAAGTTGCCTTGAGTTGAACCTATCTTGGGTTTGACCTTGTTTGTGACTTTTGTGCATTGTGCTCTGTTGTTGTATTTGCATTGTGTTACTGATTTTGGTCGAGACTTTGTTAGTTGCAGTATGTCACTGCATTTGGTCTGAGTCACTTGTATCCATTCTCGAGTTGCACACTTTGATTTACTACTGCTTCACCTTGTTGAGTACCTGTAATTGCTGTTACATCACTTCACACTGTTGCATTTGTTCATGTAGCTCACTGTGTTGCATTGTACCGCCCTTGTGTTGCTTACCATGTTGCATACATGTTTTTATGCTTTGTGACATTCGGGTTTGTTGTGTACTTGTCTACTGCAGTTTCATTGTGACTTGACTGTGTTGTTTTGTCTCTGCCCAGTTGATGTTCTGTTCATGTGTGTCTGGTCGTGTTCATTCAATTCATTGATCCTTGTACATGCTGTGCTGTCTGGTCTTTGTTTGCTTGGTAGCAGCTATGCAGTTGCTATGCATCACCATATATATATACTCTCTGTTTTGAATGGCATTGGTGCAGTTTCCATCACTGTTGTGTCTTCGGGAGTTTGCACTGCTTCATGTTGAATTCATTGAAGTATTGATTGCTCTTGTTGATAACGCACACGAGTTGGCGAGGCAGTGCACACGTGTATACATGTACACGTGTGTATTGCAGCCACTCACAATTATCTGTAAGAACACTGATATGCACAGATATTACACAATCAAAGATGATGACAATAACCCATGTATCTGAGACACAAACAAATTTTTATTTTTGCAAATTCAAATTTGTTTGTTTTCAGATTACTGTTGTAGTTGCTAATTATACAGGTACACAGGAGACAGGACAAGAAGTGGAGCTGGATAATGCAGATAGATGTAGATGTGCAGACAGAGTGAAAAAACTGAGTGTTGAGTGTTGTAGTGTAAAATGTATGAACTGGTGTATGTATATATATAGAGAGAGCTGAAAACTTTGTATTGTTTAAGTGTTGTAATAAAATATTATATTGAATAAAAAATACTGGTTGAATTATATAAATTCTGTGCAATAGTATAATTATTCAATATGAATATTTCTTCCTTTCTGTATATAGTCCAAACTGCAAACACATATATATATTGATATATAATTTTTTATCATCAAACAAAAAATCACATCAAACAATCTCCCCCTTTTGATGATGACAAACATATATATTAAAGATTTTGAAATGCTAATACATGTGTTTGAGCATGAAATGTTTTAGCTCCCCCTATTTGAATGCTCCCCCTACAACCAAGACCACTCCCTATTTAGAAGATAACAAAAATTACTGATGAATAAACGAACTAAGGAAAATTATCTAACAACATTAAACAAATATTGTTGAAGTATTCCAAAAAATATTTACTTCCTTATCAAAATCTAGTTCTTTTCTCCCCCTTTTGGCATTATCAAAAGACTGACAAAAAACAATGGAACATTAGGAACAAAAAATAATATATCATAACGAGATAACAACTTCCACATTGTAGAGAATGGATCGATGATCGGTTTAAGAAGAGAGATATTTTAACATTAATTTGACATTTAAGCACAAAAAAAAAATAAGCACTTACTAACCACGCATAACCATAAGGACTTTTAAATGGGATTAGCAGTTACTTATTAGTCTAAGCATCCGGACTTTTAAGTGAGACCAGAATACTTAGTTACCATACTCCATCCATGCATAACCATAAGGACTTTTAAATGAGAATGGAGTAATGATAAAAATAATTCACTCACATGCTCCATCCATGCATAACCATAAGGACGTTTAAATAAGAATGGATGCATGAGAGTTATTATTATTTATTATTATAATTGTATATATATATATATATATATTTTACTCTTCTTATTTTACAAAACCATTATGAACGATAGAAAGATGGTAGAAATAGAAATGATCGTGGAATAAGTTACCAAGTTAATTATATTATGTAATATCCAGTACTGAATACCATATTCGAATCAATCTTTGGATAATATCCAAAACTGGTTTGAATCCTAGAAATTTAAGTTGAAAGTATATATCCAAGAATATTTCAACAAAGAAAATGAAAAATGGTTAGTCAATTTCTATAATCCCCAAATCCAAACGTAATTTGGAAAATCTTTCTTCTGGGAGGGGTTTTGTGAAAATATCAGCAAGTTGAGTCTCAGTTGAAATATATTCAATGCAAATGTCTTCCTTAGCAATGTGATCTCTAAGAAAGTGGTGTCTCACATCAATGTGTTTTGTGCGTGAATGATGAACAGGATTATTTGATAAGTCTATTGCACTTTTACTGTCACATTTTAATGGAACTTGTTTATAAACTAAGCCAAAATCAGAAAGAGTTTGCATCATCCATAAAATTTGAGCACAACAACTCCCTAAAGCAATATATTCTGCTTCAGTGGTGGATAATGCAACACAGTTTTGTTTTCGACTTGACCATGAAACTAACGAGTGTCCTAGCATAAAGCATGTTCCACTAGTGCTTTTCCTGTCAACCAATGAACCAGCATAATCAGCATCAGAATAGCCAACTAAATCAAAATTTTCACAAGAAGGATACCATAACCCAAGTTTGTTTGTGTGTGAAAGATATCTCAAAATTCGTTTAGTGGTTTTCAAATGAGATTCTTTAGGATTAGATTGAAAACGTGCACACAGACACATAGAAAACATAATATCAGGTCTAGAAGCAGTAAGATAGAGAAGTGAACCAATTATCCCTCTATATTTCTTTTGATCAACAGCACTTCCTTTCTCGTCTTTGTCCAACTTTGTTGATGGGCTCATAGGAGTTCTCAATGGTTTGGAGTTCTCAACTCCAAATTTCTTCAACAGTTCCAACACATACTTGGATTGTGAAATGAAAATGCCATCACTTCTTTGCTTGATTTGAAATCCAAGAAAATATTTCAATTCTCCAACCAAGCTCATCTCAAATTTAGCCTGCATGACTTGTTCAAATTTCTCGCACAAGAGTTCATTAGTAGCGCCATAAATGATATCATCTACATAAATCTGAACAATCAAAAAATCACTTCCTTTATGTAATAGAAACAGTGTCGTGTCAGCACTCCCCTTTTTAAAGCCATTTTCCAAAAGATATGTACAAAGGCAGTCATACCAAGCTCTAGGAGCTTGCTTAAGACCATATAATGCTTTTTCAAGTTTATACACATGATTTGGGAAATCGTGATTTTCAAAACCGGGGGGTTGTTCAACAAAAACCTCTTCTTTCAAATCACCATTTAGAAAAGCACTTTTTACATCCATTTGTTTAAGTTTGAAACCTTTATAACAAGCAAAGCTTAGCAAAATCCTAATGGCTTCTAACCTAGCAACTAGAGCAAATGTTTCATCAAAATCTATGCCTTCTATTTGGTTATATCCTTTTGCGACCAACCTAGCTTTGTTTCTAATTACATTTCCTGATTCATCAAGTTTGTTTTTGAACACCCATTTAGTTCCTACAATTGGATAGTCATTTGGCCTAGGAACTAATTTTCAAACTTTATTTCTCTCAAATTGATTAAGTTCATCTTGTATTGCTAGAATCCAACTTTCATCATTAAGAGACATTTCAACAGAATCAGGTTCAATTTCAGAAATAAAACCACTATGACAACAAAACGCACACAAATTTTTATCAAATGAAGAGCAAGTGCGTATACCTTCCGTAGGATCTCCTATAACCAATTCAGGAGGATGATTGGTTTTGAACTTCAATCTATCAGCATCAACAGTCCTACTTTCATCTTTCTCACTAGATGTCCCTTCTTTAATGCCTTCATGATCTACCCCATCATCAATCGTTTTTTCAGTCGTCCTTTCCAGATCAGATTCATCAAATTTCACATTGATTGATTCAACAATTGTCTTTGTTCTTTTGTTGTATATCCTGTAAGCCTTGAACCTGGTTGAATAGCCCATGAAAATTCCCTCATCGGCCTTTGATTCAAATTTTCCAAGTTGATCACCTGTGTTAAGAATGAAACAAGGGCATCCAAAAACACGAAAGTAAGAGATGTTAGGTTTCCTTTCATGCCACACTTCATAAGACGTTTTGCCAAGTATTGGTCTAATCATTACTCTATTCATTACGTAACACGAAGTATTCACCGCCTCTGCCCAAAAAGTTAGAGGTAGTTTATACTCACTCAACATGGATCTAGCCAATTCTTGCAATGTACGATTTTTCCTTTCAACCACCCCATTTTGTTGAGGTGTTCGTGGAGCAGAAAATTCATGTTTTAAACCATTTTCTTCACAAAAGTTTTCAAATTCCGAATTTTCAAATTCGCCTCCATGATCACTTCTTAAAGTTTTAATTGAAACTCCTTTTTCATTTTGAACAAGTTTAGCAAATTTTGAAAAATAATCAAAAGATTCAGACTTTTTGGCTAAGAAATAAACCCATGTAAATCTAGAATAATCGTCAACCAATACATAACAATAACGTTTTCCATTCAAGCTTGCAATTTCATTTGGTCCAAATAAGTCCATATGAATTAATTCGAGGACCCTTGATGTGCTAACAATGTTTTTAGGGCGAAATGATGATCGACTAAGCTTGCCCAAGGAACATGCTTTACACACTTTGTTATCTTTAAATTTCTGATGTGGTAACCCTCTGACTAATTCTTTCATTTCAAGATTTTTTAAGAGACTCATGCTAGCATGTCCAAGTCTCCTATGCCATAAAGATGCCTCTTCGTCAGTGGCTACCAAACATCTGGAAAGATTTAGATTGTCAAACGAAAGTGAGTAAACATTTCCTTTTCTTTTGCCCATAAAAACTATGTTATTAGAAGTTTTATCAATGATCTTGCAAGTATCACTATCAAAAACCACATTCATACCTTTGTCACATAGTTGGCTAATAGAAATGAGATTGTGATGCAAATTATCAACGTATAAAACATTAGTCAATGAAAAAGTACCGTTACTTACTTCACCTTTCCCAATAATCTTACACTTGCTATTGTCTCCCATGATCACATTTCCACCTCTAAAATTCTCTAGGCTAAGGAACTTAGATTTATCACCTGTCATATGTCTAGAACAACCTGAGTCTAGAAACCATTCTTGTTGCTCCTTAGCCCGCCAACAGACCTACATAAAGAGAGAGAAGGATGACCTAGAGAAACTCTTAGGTCCAATGATATTAGTAACTGAAGCATTGTGAATAAACAATCCCTTTGGAACCCAAACTTGTTTTGTCCTTTCATTTTTGTTCCTATAGACATGAAATTTGTTTGTAGAATTCTTAGGAACCCAAACTTGTATAAATTTTGTGTTCTTGTTCCTATGACTACAATTTTCAACACGATGTCCAATTTCACTTCTAACAAAGACACTCTTACCTTTTGCATAATCATCAACCTGTGTTTTCCCAAAACCTAGTCCTTTTCTGTTATTAGCAAAGAGTTGATTTCCCAATAACATGTTAAATGATTTTTCTCCTCTTGAAAAGTTATTCAGAGATTTCTCAAGATTTTGGACTTTGGTTTTTAGTGTTGTGTTTTCAGTTACAAGTGTGGTGCATCTATTTATAAAATCCTTTTTCCTAGTGTCAATGGTTTCCTTAAGACTTGAGTTTTCTTTTTCAAGATTGTCGAAGCTATTCTTAAGTCTTGATATCTCTGAATCTAAAATTTTACATTTTTTACAGTCTAGGTTTTGAATATTTTCAAGTTCAGTTTCTAACCTAGTATTCTCATGAACAAGTTCTCTCCTGTCAGACTTCAATTTTTCAATTTTAGTTTCAAGTGTATCAATTGTATTAGTAAGATCATAACACATCAAAACAAGTTCTTTATAAGAATAGTCACGTACCTCACTGGATTCCTCTGAACTTGTTTCTGAATCTGATTTTGCCATAAGGCATAAGTTAGCCTCTTCTGAGCTATTATCCAAAACTTCTTCTCCTTCTTCATCATCCCAAGTTGCTGCAAAGGCCTTCTTCTTCTTTTTCTTTCCTTTGTTGTTTTTGAGAAGTGGACATTTTTGTTTGAAGTGGCCAGGCTTTTTGCAGTTAAAGCATGTCAATTCATTATCGGAATTGTCAGAATCTTTTGACCTATTACCACTTGTTTTCTTCTTGCGTGGCCTGAATTTTGACCATTTTCTAAGATTATTGACAGCCATCGCAAGCTCTTCAATTGGATCTTCTTCTTCTTCATCGCTTTCTTCTTTGCTCTTCAAGGCAATTGTCTTCTTTTTTGATTCGGAGTTGTTACGTTCCTCCTTTGCCTTTAGCTCAAGCTCATATGTCATCAAGTTTCCGATCAACTCCTCCATGCTTAGTTTACTCAGATCTTTCGATTCTTGTATTGCCGTGACTTTTGCCTCAAAGTTCATTGGTAAGACTCGCAGTATCTTCCGCACAAGCTCTACTTCAGTGAAGACCTTCCCAAGCGCTCTAGCATTGTACACCAAAGTTGAAAATCGTCCAAACATATCCTTTATGCTCTCGCCCTTTTCCATCACAAAGTTTTCGTATTCATTGCTAAATAGAGCTAGACGTGACTCCTTGACTTGAGAAGTTCCTTCGTGTGTCACCTCCAAAGTGTGCCAAATTTCCTGTGCTGTTGTACAATGAGAAATTCTATTAAACTCATTTTTATCAAGAGCACAGATCAAAGCATTCATTGCTTTGGCATTTGTAGTTTTTAGTTTCTTATCGTTAGCATCCCACCTATCCTTAGGTTTAGGAATCTCAGTATCACCAATAACTATAGTGGGAGATTTATAGCCAGTTTCAATAATATCCCAAACATTATAATCGACAGAACTAAAATAAATACTCATCCTAACTTTCCAATAAGCATAATCATTCCCATTAAACATGGGTGGCCTAGCAATAGATTGCCCCTCAGAAAAAGCATTATTTGGTGGATTCATGACTCTAGAGTTAAAGTAAAATACCTAGCTTTGATACCACTTGTAGGATCTAGATTAACCCTAGAGGGGGGGGGGGGGTGAATAGGGTTATAGCAAATTTTTCCGAATTAAACACAGAAACAAACTGCAGAAATAAATATGCTGAAAAATAAATCACACACAAAATTTACCCAGCTTCGGCAACCCCTGCCTACTGCTGCATTCCCAGATTTCTATTAGATTTAAACAGTTTCCCGCTTACAAACACTCTAACAGACTTGCAAACCCTGCTACCGCCTATAGAGTTTTGCAAACTCGCAAACCCTGCTAACTGGACTAACTCTAACTAGACAATCTGACAACACCTAAACCCTAGGTGATGATTTACCATGTTTTGTTTTAGAAAAAAAATCAGACAAATAAAACAATTTTTAAAGAAAAAATTAAACAACAAATAACCCCTTAAACCCTAATTAAAAAATAAAGCCCCTTTATAAAACAAGCCGGCCCAATTTTTACTCTAGCCCGTTATCTCCTTTTGTTTGTTTTGCTCTGAAAAAAAAACGGCCCGGTTCCTTTCATGACAATGGCGGCTTCCTTCTTTTCTTTACAAATCAGGGATTTGTTCCCTTACGAAAATTAGGACTTTGAAATGAGCAGCCGATAGTTGATCGTATGATTGATTTGGCTTCTCTCTTTGTCGATCGATTATTCCTCTGAGTTGCTCATTGCTGTTTGATTGAGTTCGTCATTTGTTTTGGTATGTATTTTCTCTTTTTGCTTTTCTGGTTTTGGCTTGTTCGAACTCGATTGTTCTGTGTTCTATGATGATTTCTTAGGGTGTATTTATAGGGTTGAAACCCTAATTAACCACTGTCAGATTTGATTTCTACACGTCGTTGATTATTTTCCTGAATTTGTTCTGGATTTGGAGTATTCCTTTCTTGATTTGATTTCGAATTATTGCTGTCCATATTTGTTTTCGAATTAATTAATTCGAAAATTTCTTCCTTTATTTGTTGTCTCGGCCCCTATTTGAATTAATACTGACCATATATGAATTCGAGAAATTTGATGCAGAAATTTCTTTCCAAATTAGATTTCTTTGACTTAATCAAAGACTTAATCAAAAGATACGAATTTGTTCTTTAACTTCGGCTTGATTTCTGCACTGACTTGTTCTTGCCACTGTCTTTGTATTCCCTACTGCACATTCACCTGTTTACTATATATGTGCATACATACAAATGTATGTGTGTATGCATATATTCTTGGGTTTGTACTTGGATTTGAACTGCTTCATGTTATGTTGATATTGATTTTGGAGCTGCCACTGACTTCTTTGTTGTAACTTGAAACTGTTTTGATAATTCGAATTTCACTTGCATACTCCATGTTGCATTATCACTGTGTTGCATTGTAGCTCCATCTTGACTTGGGCTTTTTCACTGTATCAGATGCTACACTTGTTCATGAATTCAACTGTTGCACTTGAGTTTGTTTCCACTACTTCATCATGTTGTATTCATCCCTGTACATGTGCACAGAGTTTGTTGTTGCACTCGATGTTTGTAGCATCACTGTGTTTGCTGTTGCAGTGGTTTGTCTGACCTTGTATGCTTCAAGTTGCCTTGAGTTGAACCTATCTTGGGTTTGACCTTGTTTGTGACTTTTGTGCATTGTGCTCTGTTGTTGTATTTGCATTGTGTTACTGATTTTGGTCGAGACTTTGTTAGTTGCAGTATGTCACTGCATTTGGTCTGAGTCACTTGTATCCATTCTCGAGTTGCACACTTTGATTTACTACTGCTTCACCTTGTTGAGTACCTGTAATTGCTGTTACATCACTTCACACTGTTGCATTTGTTCATGTAGCTCACTGTGTTGCATTGTACCACCCTTGTGTTGCTTACCATGTTGCATACATGTTTTTATGCTTTGTGACATTCGGGTTTGTTGTGTACTTGTCTACTGCAGTTTCATTGTGACTTGACTGTCTTGTTTTGTCTCTGCCCAGTTGATGTTCTGTTCATGTGTGTCTGGTCGTGTTCATTCAATTCATTGATCCTTGTACATGCTGTGCTGTCTGGTCTTTGTTTGCTTGGTAGCAGCTATGCAGTTGCTATGCATCACTATATATATATACTCTCTGTTTTGAATGGCATTGGTGCAGTTTCCATCACTGTTGTGTCTTCGGGAGTTTGCACTGCTTCATGTTGAATTCATTGAAGTATTGATTGCTCTTGTTGATAACGCACACGAGTTGGCGAGGCAGTGCACACGTGTATACATGTACACGTGTGTATTGCAGCCACTCACGATTATCTGTAAGAACACTGATATGCACAGATATTACACAATCAAAGATGATGACAATAACCCATGTATCTGAGACACAAACAAATTTTTATTTTTGCAAATTCAAATTTGTTTGTTTTCAGATTACTGTTGTAGTTGCTAATTATACAGGCACACAGGAGACAGGACAAGAAGTGGAGCTGGATAATGCAGATAGATGTAGATGTGCAGACAGAGTGAAAAAACTGAGTGTTGAGTGTTGTAGTGTAAAATGTATGAACTGGTGTATGTATATATATAGAGAGAGCTGAAAACTTTGTATTGTTTAAGTGTTGTAATAAAATATTATATTGAATAAAAAATACTGGTTGAATTATATAAATTCTGTGCAATAGTATAATTATTCAATATGAATATTTCTTCCTTTCTGTATATAGTCCAAACTGCAAACACATATATATATTGATATATATTTTGTTATCATCAAACAAAAAATCACATCAAACATAACCAATTCAGAGAAAAGGGGCTTTAAATACTTCCAGCATCCAAAAAGTGAACTTGGATAACATACTTTAGCTCTTATACCATCCATGTGATGTGAATCCAAAACTGATCAAAGTGATGTGACGATATAGAGAAGATGCACTACTTTGTGAAAATAGTTCAGCGATTAGAAACATTTGCTCAACATAGAATTTGAAGTCGATAGTTCGTCTTGATCCAAAGCATACCTTGTTAACACAAGATATACTTTGGACTGCAGGTGTTATCTAGCATTTGATCCAAGTCATACCTAGATGATTTAGAATTTCTAGATAACAAATCGAAAATCCAAAACTATAACTCCAGAAATCAAAATATAGCCAAACTTAAAGATGAAATCATAGCCTTGTTAATCGCTTGAAGGAAACCACCTACCATTTGAGGAATCCAAGTCATAGGAGTTAGTGGTGAGAAATAATTCAATTCCTCGGTCCAGTACCAAGTTGAGAGCCTCAAATCGGTATCGATCCAAGAAGCTAACCCAAAGAGAACAAACTTCAAGCAACTTGAAGTCTTAAGGCAAAATAAAGGAAGGTGATCTAAAATTTTTGAGCCATCACCAATCTAAGATGGCAACTTCAAGAGATGAAGAACCAAAAATCATGGGTCATCGATATGAGAGCCTCAACTCGGTACCGAGTTAAGACGAAGCATGCTGATCTGGGCACAATCTCTTTATGGAACCTCCTACTTGATATGGAGAACGCAGCAAGAAAGCATCGGAGCAAATTTTGTCAATCTTCATCTATAAATAGAGGAAGAGAGGCATCATTTCGGGATCTTTTTTCTTGTTTTTGAATTTTTTGATTTTACTCTATTGGATCCTCATCGGGTCATAAGTACCAACTTACGCTATTACTCTATTAGATCCTCACCGAGTCATGCGTACCAAGTTGTAAAAACATAGTCTGAAAAATCTTTCAATAATTATAACAAAGTTTAAATGAAAATAGAACGGAACTTTGCCGAACCATTATAAATTCTTGTGTGTTATTTCATTTTTTTATTTAATTTCTTCATTTATTCTCCACTTAAATTTGATACGGTGTTTGTCCAACTTTCGGCGCAAACAGATATAATTCATGATTCCTTACAATAGCCAATAATATACATATAATATAAATAAATGTTATTAATTGATTTGAACTATAATTAACGAAATTTTATGGGAGAAGATAAAATGATATTTTTTTTAAAAAGGAAAGAGATTTTGCATACATGTAAGGATAAGGCCAAGCCTCACTCCTTTCACTCTAACCCTATTCCCTGCCTCTCTAATTATGTATATTCATTTCTTGTTCCTCCTCCATAAAATTTTTCGAACCTAAACACTTTTCTATTCTCTTCTCCAAATATTCCAAATAAAAAAAACAAAATAAATCAATTGAAAGAGGAAGAGAGGGATAAGAACACACAAATCAAGAGATAAAGTATACGGGAGATGCCAATTTAAATCAGGTTAGAAAGGAAATTTCAAGGTTAAAGATAAGGGAGAGCTAGAAAGGTAAGTGGAACTATTACAATATGTTTATGTTGTGAAATAAGTAATTAAATTTATTATATACATTTATCTAAATTAAATATACGACTTTGGATTTAAATGACAATTTTAATCGAATTAGCAACTTTGAATTTAGATTTGTAAACATGAGTTCATATGTTAGAAAAAGCCTAAGTAATAACTTTGAATCAATGAAATTTGGAAAGAAGTATGAATTAGTTCGATCTAAGGAAATCTATTTATATATCTTGGAAAATTATTTAGGTCTCGACTCTATTTATGTTGAATTATGCATAGGTAAGCGAATAAATACATACATATAATCAAAGGGGAAAAGAACATGAATTTGGGAATGAATACAACAATAATTATATAAAGATACATGCCAAGCTTAAAAAAAATGAAAACAAAGTTTACAATAAATTCTAGAAAGAAGAAATGAAAGCTAAGCATTAAAAATGACAAAAAATACCCAGATCAGAGTCTGAATATTAAAACAACGGTCCGAATTATTTTAGAGTGCAAAATAGAAAGGAATTAGTGTAAAAGTGACTTGATTCAGACTCTGAACCTCAATTAAGACATTTGGAATCAAAGTTAGATGTCTAAATATGAACATCTGTAGCAATTTTTGTATAGGCAATTAGATGTCTGGACCAAAATCCAAGCGTCTGAATTGCTGCAGCAATCCAAATTGAACCCAAACCTGGTACAAGCCAAGTGGGATGGGCCAAGGAAACTTGTTCCCATTTTCTTGACTTGTAGGAGTTTGCGTAACTACATGGAGCAGTGCAACAAGCGAGATCGGTTTCACACTTGGAGATGCACCTAGGTTCACACTTCATAGCGTGTATAATGCGGTACTAAAAGAGATGTACGATTATATCGCAACTAGATGCACTTGTCGTTATTGTAGCGCTCTTGATCACATGTTTTAATATGCTGGATAGTGAGGAAGGGTGGTGAAGACTTATGCAATAGTAGAGCTTTACAGCCAGGTAGTGGTTGTACCTACGAGAAGCCATATGGTTAAACGACTTCTTTAGCTTTAGGATGAATGGTATTGAGCATTGGACATGTTTATCATCGAAGATTACATGATGAATGCTTTAATTGGCCATAAATCATTTGGGTTTTATACTAGACGCGTAGTCGTGCATTACGATGTTCGCTCAATGCATATGTGCAATTTAAGTGGTTTGCCATCGAGAATACTAACTCAATGTACAATTAGGTGGTTTATTACCAAGACTGTATTCTAGGGATAGTCCAAGAGTTATTTAGTTGTTGGATGTCCAACCTTCGGGAGAAAACCTTTGTAGGTTATTGTTGGATGTAGGCACAATAAGAATTATATCGTATGATATGTAAAGTGACTAATCCTTTCTATGTAGTAAAAACACAAATGATCATTCTAGGTTGTATATATATATATATATATATATATATATACAATTTATATATTTGTCAACACAATACACTAGTAATATGTTTCATTTACTATATCTTGTCCGATCCCCTCTGTTTCTTCCTTTTTAAATCCATCATGGATGGTCAGAGTAGTCGGTGAAGTAAGCAAGACAAGATGCATAGAGGAGGCAACTTGGTGCCCTAGAGACATATTTATTTTTAGCTACTCCTCTACGTACTTTATATTATGTTATCAGTTAGATTCTTATTGTAGTGATTTTTGAAGACACTATTTTTCAGTTATTATATGAACTATGGTTATTTTGAGATTATGCAGTTTTAGAATTATTTTTGGTATTTATATTTATTTTCTTCCACCGTGAAATCTAATAGTGTAGAATGTTCTAAATTTATAAATATTTATGTATCACGTACACCATAAAAACCTAATAATTCGTACTTCTTGCTACGACGCTACCGAGAAACGCCCTGAACAATAGACGGTTTCTCAATAAAAAAAAGGTTCAAACGCCATTGTAGGCCCACAAATCGATACGTTTGGTAAAGCGAGTTGTTATATAGGTGTATTCCCATGGCATGTATGTTTCATACTTATGTTAACATGCATGTTCTATATGTCCGATAAAACTAAGAAAATGTATTCTAATAGCAACTATATATCACATTTTTAATAGTTTTCATGCATATCTTTGATAGTAAGCTATGATTTACTTTTGATAATTTGTACATGTTATACTTCTGATAGTGCATATGTGTACTTCTTATAGTGCGTATGTGTGCTTCTTATAGTATATGTGCACACTTTTGATACCAGGAAAGTATCATACATTCGACGGCATGCATAACATACTTCCAACTACATGAAAATATCATACTTTCAATAGCGTGCATACTATACGTCCAATAACTTATATGATATAGTTTCGACAGTGTCAAAACATACTTTTGATAACCGTTAAATTATATTATCCATAGCTTGAAAATATGGTTTATATAGTATAAAGCTTTTTTTTGTATAGCTTTGAAGCATGGTTTTGATAGTTTCTAAAAGGAAGGATGTTGAAAGTATAGAAATATAAGCAATTACTAGATGAACTCATGTAAGTCTATTCAATACTTTTATTTATAAGTGTAATTTAACGCCAAATTAAAGTATGTTCATATATAACTATATTATAATATATTAATGTTGTTCTTTGATGTATTTTTATACGTTTACTTGAATATCTTGATCGTTTAGGGCGATTGCCAATATTATCATGATGTACTCACTCATGAAAAAAATCATTCAACATTGAAAACATAGGGGATTGGGATTTGATGGCCCATTGGGGGTTGTTCAAATAATGAGTACGATCAAGCTTAATTTTTGTGTGAGTAGAATTGTGTCTAGAATATTGTGTGGACCTAACTTTATTAGGATGTTAATATCGATCATGACTAAATGGCTTGTTCAATGTCTACATAATCAAGTTGAGTAGTTGATCGACGGCGTGTTAGCATATCACACTATAACTGATTGGCACTTCGGTTATCACGGAAAATGGTATAGATGCGTAGAACATTGCCGACGTTAAGGCTAAAACTGGTGGTACACATGACCTATCTTTGTCTTCTTTGGTGGTCACTCTTGTTCCTATTTCATCTTATGTATTTCATAAGTTGTTTCTACATCGCTCTTTTTTGTTTTTGAGGTTTTATCAGTTTTCGAAAAGATTAAGCTGAGATAATCACTATGTTTTGATTTTTTCATGAGGATACCTAATATCCTAGTAGAAAGATATTTTTTGGTTTCCTCAATAGTATAGGTTTGAGTCAACCTTATAGATTTTTAGTTGGCCTATAAAAATCTAATAGTCTATAGTTAACCTGATAAGACAATATCGATGAAATTTATGCTTAATAAAACGTGTAGTTAGAACTTGAGTACTTGGAATGCATTATTGTATGGAAAGTGCATCTAAATGAAAAAATGGATAAATTCAGTAAATTATGGAGTGTATGACACTTAAACCCTATTGAATAAGTGAACACACTAACATTAAAACTATTTAATGAAACATGATGGTGTGTTATGTTCTAATATTATGGTTATAGGTAGGTGAGACGAAAGCAGTGTGTTAAGATTGTCTTATCCCTTATATAAATGTCAGGAATGATAGTTGGTGTTGTTTGTTTTAGTAGGATACCGGTGAGGAAAAAACCCATTCCATCTAATGGTGTGGTGTATCAATATTCTATGTATGTGAATGACATTATTCACACCAGGATTTACGTCTGAGCTAAAGTTTTTATTTTTTCCCTTAAACTCTTCAGTACTCAATTGAGTAGGCCAAGAGTAAAGGTTTTCACGTTTCTGTTTGGAGAATAAAACTTACTAGAGACGTTATAGGAGGTAAGTAGTTATATATTGCAGCATAATAACATTTGTATGTAACAATGATAGGCTTTACAACCGTCTTAAGGTTGTGGCTCTGATCATTCAATGGAGCATCTGTATACATCGCTCTTGAAAAGTACATTAATATTCAACTATTGTGTTCGATATATGCGATGGATTGTTGGGTTATACAATGAATTGAAGCATATTCGTTGAATTTGGAGGGTCACACAATAGAGTAAAAGAATTGATTTAAAGAAAAAAAAATACTTTTATTAAATTTAGTTAGAGATCAGTTTTATTTTATTTTGAAAAATTATAATAAGTCATATTTAATATAAATTAATTTTTATTTGAAAACTGTTTGTTTAATAAATTTTACTATGTCATGTGAATATCAATATACTCGAAATACATATTTTTTTAAATTTCACACACACAGACACAGATATGAACTAAAAACTGTTTTCAACCTTTAACAAATTTACAAAATATATACTATATTAACATTTATTTACTTAAATCAATTTAATAAAATTATTCTATATGTAATAAAAATAACTTTTAGATTTCAAAATTAATATATGTGTGCGTACTACATATATGTATTTGATATACAGACTATGTTATAATTTATTGAATAGTATCACACACACACACACACACACACACACACACACACACATATATATATATATATGTAACACCCTTTATACATATGTTAAAGTTGGTTTTTTACAACCAAATTCATAATATATATTATGGATTGTATGACATATTTAAATCAGATATTAGGAACTACCTCGATGAAAGTGCCTAGTTTGTACACGTCAGAAATTGTAGATCGACCTTTGAAAACTCTTTTTGATAATATTTATGGTTTGCAAGACTAACATGAAGTGCTCTAATGAATGAGATGAAGAAGAGAACATTTCCCTTGAGATTGGATTGAAATAATGTAAGGAGACTGAGACTCCTTGAGTTTATTTATACCAAACAGGAAAATATCTCATATTTTTTTTGTTTTCTCTACCTTGACCAAAAAATATTTGATCCCTCTTTATCCACTTATAGGATCGACCTTGATTAATAATATATGTATATGCGTTTGTGTGCGTGTGTATAATTTAATTAATGACATAAAATATTTACATTATATATTTTATTTTAGCCCATTTAATCAATTAAATTACTCACTTAAATTAAATTAAATATATACAACAATTGTACATGTTTAACTCAATTAATCTAAATAAGTTACATAATTAAATTCACTATATATATAAATATATATATATATATATATATATATATATATATATATGCATATGATAATTTTATGTATTTAAATCTTTTTTAATATATTTACCAATATAATCAAACGCTCTTATGTCATGACGTAAAAGGTCTTAAAAGTAAATGGCTTTCGGAAGCCCATACTTTAGAAATGTTGTACTATATGCAAGAGCTGGGACTTATACCTTTGACCCGTAGCCTTCGAGTATAGTTGTTTACCACTGGGATACACAACCTTATGTATTTATGCGTGTGTATCATCTAAGTAATAAACTACGAAAAATGGTAAATTATTATATTATAACATTTAGGTCCAATGATACAATTCTTTGTTCACCATAAGGAAATGTTCCTATTACAACTATTCGCAAAATGATAGTTGTAATACGATGTTTAACAACTGGGTTTTCTTGACAACCGTACAAAATTATTCTTACCAATTGTTTGTTTTAGCGAGTTGTAATAGAGATATATAACAACTTATAAGTTCTGACCATTGCAAATATTGGTGTTTTCCTAAAGTTTATAAAAAATTTGAAAATTAATATCATTATGTTACTTGGTTAAAAAAAATTCTAGAAAAGTAAATACATAAATAAATAATACATCTATCTGATGATTTTTTTTTATTTTAAATACATTTTGTAAAATATTTAAGCTTATAATATTTTTGTCCCTCCAAATATTTCTGTCCGCTCAAAGATTTTATTTTCTATGTTAACCAATCATGCAAAATATTAAATAAGCATAGCAAAATCTAGGACAGTATACTTCGTAAGTTTTGAATAATTTTCCAATTTTTTGAAATTTTATTGAAAAAAATATAATTTTAAAATAAATAATATATCCACTTGGAAAAACCAAATAAATAATTTCTATTTTATTTATATATTTGGTAAACTATTAGGTATACTGGAGTAAGCGCCTCATATTTCAGTACGTGCTTAGTATTTTACTAAGAGGTCTGTTACCTTTCCTCTTATTGCCTCAAAAATTTCATTTCCTTCCTAATCCTATATTCGCTTTACTCAACTTAAAAATCCCGGAGAAAAAAAATGAAATCCTTAGATCCATTAGTTACAACAATAATAACCTACTAAAGGATTAAATAGTTCATCGAATTTGAAGAAATTAGCAAAGTGACTTTAAAATAAGGGCAAACAATTTTCACCTTGTTATAGAGTAGAAGGAAACAAGAAGACATTAGAGAAAGAGGAAGAAAATATTTTATTCACTACAGAGATTAATCATACATTCTTATTACATTAGCTCCTCTATATAAAGGTCTAGGAGCTTGGGAGAGAACTAATCCCACGATGTGGGACTAAACACAAAAACAATATATATCATACTCACTATTTATATTTACATATATTATAACACTCTCCCTTGAATATGCGTCTTCAAAATCTTGAATCCTTTGATAACCTGAAATTGTCCCTTTTGTAACGTGTATGATGATTGCTCCCCCTCATTGTTATCTTACTTACATTTATTCATTCAGTCGACATTGATATTGTCCGTTGCCTCATTAAGAACCTCTGTTAGGGAAACCCAGTGGGAAAAACCTTGAACAAAGAAAATAGTGCAACTTGTAAAATCACATTAAAAATGATATTCTTTATAAAGGGTTTGATACTTCGGATCAAAATAATGCCTCATTAAAACCTTACTAAGAAAAACCCTATGGGAAAAATCTTAGTGAATGAAAAAAGAGTACAATATAGTATGACATATTTCAATAATTTTATAGAATCAAATAGAGTTTGAAACTTTTAGATCAATATAGTACTTAATTAAAAACGTTATAAAAACCTTATAAAGGAAAACCCGATGGGAAAAACCTTAGTCAAGGATAAAAATATAATTTAACTTAATTGACATATTTGAGATGTTATTTCTTGATACGACGTTTGATTCTTCTAGATCAAGATAATGCCTCATTAAAACCTTAGTAATTAAAACCCAGTGGGAAAAATCTTAAATAAGGAAAAATAATTCATCATAACTTACATTAAATGTTACTAGAGAGTTGATATTTCTGGATCAAGATAATGCCTCATTAAAATCTTACTAAGAAAAACCCAGTGGGAAAAATCTTAGTTAAAGAAAAAGAGTGCATTATAATATTCTTATGGATTCCCCCTGATTTAAAAGTTTCCTCTAAATTCTTATTCGTCTTTCGATAACTCAAATTGGTTATAGATACTTCTAGATTCATAAATATGTATCTCACTAATAATACAATTTATTAATAGTTTCCTCCGATACAGTCAAAATTTTCAAGATTGTTTCTTCCAAATTTGATTTGCATTTTGTTTGCTGCCTTTATGAAAAACACATCATGTGCTTTCATTTTTGTCCTTCAAATCGGTTTTGCATATTGCAACTACATCTTTGATGAATATTAAAAGTTTTATTACAACAATACTAAAAAGGAGGAAGTAATCTACTCATCTTGAAGTGTATTAAGGTTTTCATTAAACAATACTTAGAAGAAGGTTGTAATATGCATTCCATGTTCTCTGCGTTCTTTATAATCATCAAAGTTATGTACATTCTTTAGGAACTTATATATTTTAATAAGTTTTGCATATCGCAACTAATACTTTAATGGGTATTAAGAGTTTCATTACAACAATACTTAAAAATAGAAAGTAATCTACTCTTCATGAATTATATCAAGATTTTCATTACAACAATAATTAAAAGTAGGTTGTAATATACGCTCATTATTCTTCGCATTCTTTATAACCATGAAAGTTATTTATATTCTTCATGAATTTGTATACTTTCAACATTTAATATGATTTAAACATATGTATACCTTCGGGGTATATTAAGTGTTTCAAGCATTTTCACTACTTTGTGAATCACATGTCCATATTTCTCTATTAGTAAGGGATTCATGATGGCCAGTCTTGTTTCCCACTAATTCAAGATCTTTAATCTATTTATATACATAAGCACTTTATTATTTACAAATTTATCATCGATGATTATTTCTTGTCAGTTCTAGATATGATTTATTGAGATCTCTTTAATTATCATGTTTTAGGTACCTAAACCACTTCTACGGTAATTTGACAATCATGTCATTGGTCTCTTCAACAGCACCCTTAAGTGTTTCTTATAGAATACTCACCTCCTTTATTTGGCATCTTTTTTACTTACCCCAAAACTATTTCGAACTGACTTCTCTACCACACTTCATATGTGATTATACCATTTTTGGTTCCTTGGATTTCAACTTATATTGGAGTAAGTATACTATGGATACTGTCAATAATTTATTCAAGTTACTTAATATTTTACAACCAACATTTAATTTTAATAATTAAAATGAACTTGATCCCTTTTATCCTCCCCCTCAATGTTGACAAACATTGAATAATTATCGTCTTTGGATTCCTATTTTGATCCATTATGATATTGATACTAGTAAATACATCATACATATTACCTATAAGAGGACCATTCTTTATCAAGTGATAATTAAGACGCATTCAAGTGATATTGCTTATTTTTAGAGTTTTTATTTCACATTCAATGATCTAACCAATTGGAACAATTTACTTCTTATGTAGATCACTTGAATACATGCATGACTTTAGGTCATTCAACATTTATGTTGATTGAATTTTAAATTACTAAATGATATCTATGCATAGTCTATATGATAAGCTCATATCAATTTAGTCAAACAATCTTTAGATAGTTAGTTAAATATCTACAATATGGATACATACATGCGTCCACGATTACATATATATTATAGATTTGCACATTCTTTATCATTTGAGTTAGTGATTTTAGAAATAACTAATACAAGGATCCAGACTATTAATTTTTTGTTTATCACCAATGTAAATGTGAATCCTTAAAGACTAAATGATAGTTTCCAGAACGTCTGGTTTGAAAATACATATGCATCAAGTTTAACTTATCAATAATAACATCAGGTTATATGATATGTTACAAATTTTAGTTATAGAATATATTGTAACTTCTAGTTACCTTTGACTATCAATAATAAGAATTTTAAGATTTAAATCTTAATATTCGTCAGTGTTCTTGCTTTAGTATTGAAGTCAAACTTTTCTAGTAACATTTATCAAAGCCTCTGGTTTGATGATTCATAAAACTTGTAATATTTCATATAACCGCTTGTTTATTTCCATTATCAAACTTCGAACTTTATGTGCATTTTTGTACACTTAAACATATGAATCTATGCAGATGTATATAATATAATCAAGACTTTCTGCATATTTTTATTTGAATATGCTAAATAACAACGTTCTTCGAGTTAATAATTCAAATATAACTTAATGGTTTTCTATTCCAACCATGTTGAACTTCTGGTTCAAATAAATTATTAATACAACTTCGAGTTGTTAAAGTTTATTCTTCAATTATATGTCAAATATCTCTTTTGAACGTTATTTACAATTATACATCAGAGAATAATACATAGTTCGAATTATATATTGACATCTCTTCAGGAGAGTTCAAAAAATAATGATAATATTTACAACAGAAATAAGAATATCTTCTATACACTTGATATGTTATAAAAACATGCAATTATATTTGTTACAGATCTTTACAAGACCATATTTATAGTTTTGTGAAAATTATGATATGACATATAGATTATCATTTCAGGAGAATATCTAAAGATTTTTCTTCAAGAATAGTTATGCATACTATATTCAATTCGTGGTATATTTTGAAAAGTAATAGATCACGGATCACTATTCACTCTTAAAATTTTCTAATGGAGCTACAGTTCCATGACAATGGTAGATTGAATTCTGTAAATGTATTTTGCATCCATTTCTACCGATTCTATTTTGATTTACAAATTTTTGGGTTATTTACTGCCACATCACTTCTTGAAGTGCTATATTATAGTTGAAAATATTTCATAGGCAATGCTTTTATAGTGCTATACAAGGTTATAATATATCTTTCGGAGATATTTTATAAATAGCATTTTTGGAGCGTGATACTAAAATTATGTCAATGGTCTATTGTGGAGTATTATACAAGTACACATTTTCTCTTTAAGGACATTTTATACACTCTTTTAGAGATATTTTACCATCATCACTTTTGGAGCATCACGTATCTCTTTTAGAGATACTTTATATACACTACTTTTGGAATGTAATGTCACTATACAAATTCACCAATCATTATAAATGGAAACAAATATGTGTGTGTGTGTGTGTGTGTGTGTGTGTGTGTGTGACGTCTACAACATTGAGGCATGCATGGTAGATGGTTAATAGAAGTAATCACAGGGAAAGAGTTTATCCATGGGTGAAGATCAAGTGTTTTCCTAACTCGTGGATCTAGGTACATATTTAATGCTGATAAAGTAGAAGTTCAGGTTATTACTAAGCAAACATGCTTCTTGTTCTTGTTGGACCAAAAAATAACCAAGTAACACATTTTGCTTGAAACTGTTTTTCAATTCATCGAATATAAGTTTCACACTTCAATGCTTTTAACTTCAAGTTCCTTAGGCAATGAAGGCTTTGAAACTCGATGATCTTATTGGACAACCTAATGGTACACATCGACATTATACTGTAAGCATCAACTTAGTTTGTGTCATGTTTCTTTTTCTTTGGAAGTAGTTTTTCATTTTGCTATATAAATTTATATAATATAAATTACTGGCTTGATATTATTTGAGAATTTCTATTGATAACATCAGTTTGGGTAAAAGAAAATACTAAGTTTGCATACAATTAATTTTTCAGTGTAGTTCATCAGGTTTATTAGTCAAATTTGGTCAAGTTTACAGATATAGGTCTAAACAATTTTCAAAAATAAAATAAAATAAATGAGATCGGTGTATGCTGGATGGAAATTAGATAAAAAATTCATCGAACTTGATCGTGACTATAATCAGTGTTATCCCTTTGCTAAATTGATATTTCCAATAAGCTTCAATGGTAACATTAAACTTTTTTCCCTCAAACCATTATCGATATATGTAGAAGATGGCCTAAGAAAGAATTTGTTCAATCAAGGCATGTTCAATAGCTTTTTGTATCTAAATAAGATAATGATCATCTTCTATCATTGTAAAGTCACGGAGGATTAATGAAAGCCTTTTTCTCCTCGTACTATCGTATTAAACTAACTTCCTATGTATTCCCTGTGTACTCCCTTTTCTCCCAATTGTATTAAACTAACTCAATCATTTCGCAAACATAGAAGAAAAGTATAAATTATTGTCATTCAAAACATAGTCTTATTTTAAATTTAATTGAACAATATATGAGCATGTTTGTAACTCAGGCGAGCATTATACTATGTCAAGGATAAATTTTGTACGAAAGAAATATCGAATTATCGTAGCATGTCTAAACCTATGTGAAACAACAGACATAATTATATATTTAAAGGCTCTATTTGGTTTAGCATTAGGTTTTCTTATATCTGGATACCTAGTTAGTAAAGCCAGTAATCACTTCCTTGTGTCGATATCAAATTTATTCATTCAAAGAAATACAATATTAAAATCCCTTTTTTATTTTGTAACTAATTTTGATGGATACGCTACTTACTATTTCTCTGATAGGAGCATCGACATTTAGCAAGGATCCTAACCAAAGCAAGTAGTAGCACACATATTGATTTCTAAAGAAGCTTATACTTGTATGCAGAAATACAATCACTTTCAATAACAAAATATAAGAAAAAAAGTAACAAAATATGAGAAAAAAAGAGTATACTACTGATAAGCAACATACAAATGTTGACAAAATGAAGATTTTTTAGAAAAAATAATTATTATGTTGGATAATTTTAAATTATATTTTCTTAATGCAAGGAGAAAAGAATAAAAGAAACAAAAAATCATTGTCTTTCTATCATCTAAACTAAATATAATTGGCATACATGATAAGTTAGTTTATAGCAATGCTAGGCAAACCTCAAAACTATTTCATAAGTACAGATATTGCTGGCGCAATTAATACTTTCGAAGGAAGTGCTTCTGAGGCAGATGAAGCAAATATGCAGGTGAATCAAATATCAAAGTACGAGATATGCTACTTTAAAACTAATACAAAGAAATTTTGCGTCATAAATTTGAACCAATAAATTTATACAAAAATTATAAACAGTACAATGACTATTTGTTTCATGATTTCACAAAATTCGCTTCATAAACGCATATTTTTTTATAATAAATTTGCAGTATTGAAATCATAATGTTTAAAACAATCTTCAATAGCATAATAGTGCGGCTGCTACATAATTGCGTGGCTTATATTTACAAAAAAAGAGAGACTATAGCAGATTATAATACTAATATGGCTATATGATAATATTTATAAACGTATGAATCCAGATAGTCAAAGAATAAATAATATAATAATATCATAAGGTCCTCATATCCGTGATGAATAGACAATACATTATTATGCAAAGATGTTAATATGCCTGCACATGTTGTGATGAATAATGAATCAACCGAACTCTTAAAAAAAATCATTTTTATTTTAAAGGTGTTTTGAACCGAAATTTAATATTTTCTTCAAATTACAAAATCAATTATTTTTTCTTCAATAAAATCAATACAGGATGACTTTGATACCACTTATTAGAGATTAAAATACTTTAAATCTGAATATACCATATTGATTCAATCGAGAACAAACTACATATGATTAAATAGATTAACGAAAGTCGTACCTGAATCCATTGTAGTTTAATGAAAATGATGGATCCGTTCTTTTAAATTATTACAATTTTATCAAACCGACCGTAGGGAGGTTTGCCTACTTCTACTAGCCAAAATCAATTTTCCTGAAGCCAAAAAAACGTGGATCTTGTCTCATCGCGGTTTCTCTAAAAACGTGGATCTTGTCTCATCGCGGTTTCTCTAAACTTTCTCCTTTTATTTTGCGCATCAAAGATTTCAAATTCAAATCTATTATGATTTGAAAATTTTAAAATTTTCAATTTCAAATCGACAATTTTGAATGTTGTGATTAATATTTAAATTTGAAATTCATATTTTCAGATTCAAATCTCAATTTATTATTTTTCAACATATCAAACCGACCGTAGGGAGGTTTGCCTACTTCTACTAGCCAAAATCAATATTCCTGATGCCAAAAAAACGTGAATCTTGTCAAACCGACCATAGGGAGGTTTGCCTACTTCTACTAGCCAAAATCAATTTTCCTGAATCCAAAAAAACATGGATCTTGTCTCATCGCGGTTTCTCTAAAAACGTGGATCTTGTCTCATCGCGGTTTCCCTAAACTTTCTCTTTTTATTTTGCGCATCAAAGATTTCAAATTCAAATCTATTATGATTTTAAAATTTTAAAATTTTCAATTTCAAATCGACAATTTTGAATGTTGTGATTAATATTTAAATTTCAAATTCATATTTTCAGATTCAAATCTCAATTTATTATTTTTCAACATATCAAACCGACCGTAGGGAGGTTTGCCTACTTCTACTAGGCAAAATCAATATTCCTGAAGCAAAAAAACGTGAATCTTGTCAAACCGACCGTAGGGAGGTTTGCCTACTTCTACTAGCCAAAATTAATTTTCCTGAATCCAAAAAAACGTGGATCTTGTCTCATCGCGGTTTCTCTAAACTTTCTCATTTTATTTTGCGCATCAAAGATTTCAAATTCAAATCTATTATGATTTTAAAATTTTAAAATTTTCAATTTCAAATCGACAATTTTGAATGTTGTGATTAATATTTAAATTTCAAATTCATATTTTCAGATTCAAATCTCAATTTATTATTTTTCAACATATTATCACTTAATGTTTAAGTAATATTAACAAATTTTTTAAATGTATATTTCTTATCAAAGTTATACAATCGAACGGTCGGTTTCTCCACCGTTGTGCGGTTATACTAGTATGTGTAATTTTTGGTTGGAGAACTCGCTGAACACATGTGATAGAAAGGAAACAAGAAGCAATTAAAAAACAGTGTCAGCTTATCTGTGGGCGCGCGTTTTTCATTTTCCCAATTTGTCAAAATCCCTCCCTCTTCCATCACCTAACCCTAGATCGCATCACATTCTTTTGTTGAAAATGCTCTCCCCTACTCCCATCCGACTCAACTTTGTTACATCATCATCGTCATCGTTTTCAACTTTGTTACATCATCATCGTCAAAATTGGAAGGCGATTGGGAGTGGACCCTGCCACCATCCGACTCAACTGTCACTTTCTGTCGAGAAAAGTGGGCAAACTGTGAGGAATACCAGGCTCACATTTTGAGGTATGTGTTTGCACAAAAAATGGACAAACACCTCCAAGTCGTATTATTTAGTTGATTATATGTGATTTTCAATGATTTTAGATGAGTACATAAATATAAAAGAAGTAGGGGCTGAAATGTAAATGACACGCGGATTTATAGTGGTCCGGCCAGAATGTGCCTACGTCCACTTTATATGTTATTATCTTCTTTCCTTCAGATTACAAGTACAATGCTTCGTATATTAGTATATGAAAGTAGTTTGAAAGTTCCTTCCTTGCTTGAGCTCTCAAACTTGTCTGCCATTGTTGTACCCCTGCCCCTCTATTTATAGAATGAGGTAGGGGGCAGGGGTCTTGGAAGTATATAACTGCTGGTGGGCCCGGGCTGAAGCGATCTGGACTGGCAGTTGTCTGGTTCGGCGGGGGACATTCGGCATGGAGCTTGGTCCGGTGGTAGGCGTGGTCCGGCAACGAGTGTGGACCGGTGATTATTTGGTTCGGTTGTGAAGATGGTCCGGTAGATAAGTGGTTCGGTGGTAGCGTGGGAGTTGATTCGGTAGTGGGGTGATGGTTGGTTCGGAGGAGTATGGTGGACCGGTATGGCTGGTCCGGTAGTAGTAGGGGATGTTTGGTTCGGTTACCGGATGGGCATGCCGAATGGCACTTGTGATTTGCCCGAATATGGTTGGTCCGGCTACTGGATGGACATGCCGAATGGAGTCATGGGGCCGAATGGGGATGGACTTCTAGCTTTGTGTTTGTCGAACGAGGTGGAGGTTGCGAGCTCGGGTAAAACTGTGACTTCTTGGTCTCGAGAGCTTCTGGGTGAGAATTCGCCCAACATTTGCCCCCCAAAGTGGGGCACGTGCTTGCACGTGTCGCGCTTTGTTTCCTGGTGATAGAAAGGCTTGTTTCGTAACGCCATGGGCTGGACGTTCGTATCCTGCGGATGTCCTGCAAAGGAATTTACAGTTTTAGTGTGGTTTCAAATAACGACCGTTCGCGGTTGGAATATTTGAGATGAAGTGAACTGTGTCGCTCGGGACGAGCAAGTGTGCCCCGAAGGGGCTTAGCATCGTCGATGCCAGGTTTACGTTAGAGTGGGTTCCTGGGTCGTTTGCCAAGGTGGTTTATCGCCAGCTCAGAGCATGCCTAGGGATCGTTCGCGACCCCGTACATGTGTAAGTAGCTTAGCCATTTCATAATAATTATCAAATATCCATATGACCGATGGGCTTAAGAACGCGTGTCAAAGTGTAAATTCCCACGATGGTAGGGTTAATAACCATTCAGAGCGTGCCTGTGGACCATTCGAGGTCGCGTACACGTGTAAACGATTTAATCCATGTCGGTGAGCATTTTACGACTTATTCATCGTTATCATAATCTTATTTTATTAGTTAGTTCTGGAGTTCGGTACTTATCTGAGGGAGGCGCTTTGCACGCCACTAGTTCCTGTTCTTGGACGGTAGAGAGAGAGTTCCATTCGGTTCTTGGTTGGTCCGGCTATTCTCATTCGGCTTCTGGTGGTCCGGTATTATTGGTCCGGTTGGGCGAATTGTTTGGTTCGGTGGTTGTGAGTTCGCCTATATATAGAGGCCGTACCCCCCTTGTTTTTCTTCACCGAACCAACAAGCGCCGAATCAATCTATTGCCGAACCAAGTGTTTTGCCGAACCAAGTGTTTTGCCGAACCAATCTTATACCGGACCAGGTATACACTTATTGCCGAATACACACGTACGTCTTCGTTTCACCGAATGGGACTACGGCCTTGGGGCCGAATGCCTTGCGTACCGAATGCCCCTGATACAGTACCACCGAATGAACATGATGACCGAATGAGATGGAAAACCGAATGAACATGATGACCGAATGAACTTGATGACCGAATGAGATGGAAACCGAATGAACACGATGACCGAATGAACTTGATGACCGAATGAGATGGAAACCGAATGAACACGATGACCGAATGAACTTGATGACCGAATGAGATGGAAACCGAATGAACACGATGACCTTGAAAACTTTAGTTTGCGAATGAAATCCCACACTTGCACGCACTTGTTTGTTTACTTTTCTATGTTCCCTGTTCTAATGCCTTGCTTTCCTTGTGTTGCAGAAAATGTCTCGCAAAGCGGAAACACGATCGGATAGAAAGAAGTCTAGAGGCACAGGAGAGCCTTCTTCTTCCTTGCCCCCAGTCCAACCAGGATCCGGGCAACACCGACCTATTCCGAGGTCTCTAGTGGACGGATATGGTCCACAGGAACTTTTGGTCTCTCCCCCGGATTGCTTTCCTAGCTCCCTAAAGGAGGAGCAACTTGACGTCATATCCCGTTCCTTCGGGATAGATAGGGCTCTTATGCTGCTGCCGGGAGATGGAGTGATGCCATATAATCCTCCCGAGGGCTACTTCGCTTTTAGCAGATACCATTGCATGTGCGGCGCTATCCCCCTATCAACGCTTGGATAGTAAGCTTCACCACATATTTGAAGGTGGCTCCCTTCCAGCTTCAGCCTAACTCATATGCTATCCTGGTGAGCCTCTTTGTTATCTTCCAGAGGAGGTACGGGCGTCCTCCTTCTAACCGGGAAATCCGATACTTGTACAACCTGAGAGGCTATAAGAAGGGGTCTCCGTATATTAGTTTGGAGGCGGCCGTACCCTTCAAACCAGTTCTGGACTTGTATTCCAAGTTCACCATGTTCAAGAAGGAGTGGTTCTTCGTCAAGGACGATGCTGTTTCTTTCCGCCTTTTCACTTCCGGCTGTAAGATTGATTTCATTTATATTCTTCATGTGTTTTGACTGTAGTGCTTTTTCTGACATGCTTCTATTTCTGGCTAGCGACAGGTGGTATTGCAGTCGTGGAGGACGATTCCTTAGTGCGAATGGCTGCTGAACTAAAGGCTATTCCGGCACGGGACCGGTCGGCCTCTTTCTTGATCAGGAACGCAACCCTCTTGGAGTATAATTTGATCTTACCGCGCCAGTCCGTGGTTAAGCAAAGGGATACGGCTGAGGAGAGGGCTGCTAAAGCTAAGGAGGGGGCTACGGTAAAGAGCGGTAAGAGGGAGCCTTTCGCAGCGCGTCCTGCGGTTGGGGGGAAGAAACTGAAGAAGTCCGATGGCCCTTCTCCAAGTACTTGCCCGACTGTCCCGGAGGAGGAAGGTGTGGAAGAGGAGGAAGGAGGCGAAGTTGGAGAAGGGTCGGAGGGTAGAGGAGATGGCGATGGTCAAGGTGGTAGTGGTGTTGCTGCTCTAACCTCTGAACAAGACCTCGAACTGGATGAGGCTCTCCGTCGGGCCTTCGGGGAGTCGGAGGGAGAGTCGGAAACGGAGAAGGAAAAGGAGAAAGAAACGGAGAAGGCAAAGGAAACCGGCAAAGCTGTGGCTTCAGCTAGGGTGACTCCGGCGACGCAAGGTGAACTTTTGTCTCCTGCCGATTCCATTTTCGATAGGGACTTAGAAATTTTTTACGGTTCACTTCCGTCCTGGAATGAGATCCAGGACTTATTGCAGTTTCCCACTCCTCCGCCGGGTTTGTATAATAGATGTGTCTCCTCACTTTTCTTTCTTTTTAACTTAGCACATTTTTTGAATTGCGGATTATTGTATGTTCGTAACACTTGTTCTTTATTCCAGGGCCAGGCCAGGCAGTTAAAACGTCGGATGTTCGACATCGTCTTGAACAATTTAAGTCGAGGAGAGCTTCCGCGAAACCTTCTACTGATCGCACCGGGGACGTAGTCAAGTACCGCCCTCTTCTTGGGGTCATCGAAGAGGGCATTCAGAAAAGGAAGCGGAGCCGTTCCTTATTTGAGTCTTCTTCTGCTTCGCAGCTTCCTACTCTGCCTCCCCCTACTCAGCCTCCTCGTGATACTACGGAGGAGAGCACGGAGCCCTGCCCCCCTCCTCCTCCTTCCAAGAGTTCTACTGTCATTCATATAAGGCGTCCCGATGTGCCTCGCCCCGTTCCTCGTGACCCTTTTGCCGGCCATCCTGATTTAGACCCAAGTTTTCGGGACATTTCATTCGATGAGACCACGGGCGAGCACCTCCTTCCCCGCAACCCCATGGTAAGAGTGCTGGACGAGGCCAAATCTTTAGATCTTGATTTACTTACTACACGGGTAGTCACCATGGGGGATGAGGCCAAGGCTAATATCGACCGGGTGGCCGCAGAGACCAAGAAGTTAATGGAGCATCATGCTAAGTTGGTCAAGGCCGGGGAAGAGATCGGGAGTGCTAACATTCGGTTGAGGTTAAAGGTTGCCGATCAGGCCAAGCAGCTCGCCGACCAAGCCATCCAGATTTCCCAGCATGAGGAAGCCTCCAAGCGTCTGAAAGAGACCATGGAGAAGGCCAGTAGGGCGGAATTACGGAAGATGGAGGTCGCTTGCAGGGAGCGGATTAACATAGCTATCGCAACGGTGGATGAGGTTCGAAATGCGGATCTCGATCGGGTAGGGGAGTTGTCAGGGAGGCTCGAGGCTGCGGAGATGGCTCAGGCCGAGTTGAAGGAGGAGATAGAGGAGATGAGGAGGTCCCTCAGGTTGAAGGAAGAGGAAATGAGGAGGTCACTCCAGGCCGACTGCTTGAGATACCAGTCGGAGAGGGATGTCGCCGTCGCCAAGTTGCAAGCTTCCGAGGCCCGGGTGAGGGAGTTTGAGGAAAACGAGGGGATGATGGATGAGATGCTGCAGGATATGTACTTCCACACTTGGAAGGAGGGCGGCTTGTCTTGGATGGACGATTACCCTCGGGTCATGGCCAAGGTGTATCTCCAGGCTTTAGAGGAGGCCAGGGTGAACGCGGGTAAGGAAGGCGGAGAGGCTTTCAACTTGAGTGCGGTTACTGCTCAGTTCTCAAAGGAGGAGCAAGCGGCGGTGAAAGAGGGGATGCGGCTGCTCGCTGCAGAGGAAGCGGGCGTGCAGTTGGATGATGAGGATCAAGCGGCGGATGCTGGTGAGCTATTCTTTTCCCTTTCTTTTCTTTCCGTGTTTTCATAACTTGATCGTTCGTTTAATGAATTCCTCTTCTGATCTGGACAGGTGGGACTTCAGATCCACATGCTGGGGGCTCTGATCCTGCGGCTAAGTAGGCTGGGGGAGTTGGTGATGGAGTGTGAATGCATCTGCCATCTTTTTGTTTCTTTTTTATCACTGTTCATGTTAGTCTTTGATATGCAACTGTAATAAAATTATTTGCAAAGAATAACTTCGTGTGATCTTATAATATAAGCTGATTTTGTCATGTTTAAATGTTGTTGCTATCTTTATGTGCTGTGTGAGAAGTATAATTATGTATATGCCTGTGATTCCAGTTGTGTTTGATGTTAAGTTTTTGCTTGAAATATAACTTCACGTTTTGCAATGTCAGTGTATGAATAAGCTATAGTTACGCATTTATGTACAAGAGAAGAGAGTACCGCCCTTTATGTTTTATTCGCAGGCGGTAGCTTTGAGTGTCTTGTGTAACTGTTTACGGGTATAGCTGAGCGCCCTGCCACCCAGTACGCAGGCTTAGAGCCTCATGAGTGAATGCTTCCTATTTGGTTTCCTTTACTTTAGAGTTTGTTATACAGGATAGGAGAAAAATATTTAAATGAAATGGAAATATAGTAAAAGTAAAACTTCCAGTCACGGAAGGCCGTCGATGTACTTAAGTTCGTGGCAAACGGGTTTTGTAGTCACTTTCCCTAGCTGTGGGTCTTGGAGACATTTGTCACCCATCTTACGCCTCCGCGGGGAGTTTTCTTTTTTACCACAGCCGCACTTAAGACACATCGGAGCCGAGATCGCGCACGGTAACTACCCGAACCATTATGGTCCGTAATCGTGGGTATTATTCGATTTACCGTGGCCGGCTAGCGTGGGTGCCGTTGGCCGTGAACTACCCCTGGCCGGCCACACCTTATGTTGGGGCTTAAAGTAGGTTCACAGTTACCGGCGAGCCGAACGCCGTAATGAGCTGCCATCGGCTATAGTCGGCCTTTATGATGACTTATAATCGGCTCATTACAGTTGGCTTTGAGGGCAGGCGCGCAATGAGTTAACCCGCAGCAGAGGGATGCTGGAGCAAAAGAGTCTCATTGGCGAGTGCATAGAATCGTAGCGTACCTGTTAGGCCTAGTCCAGATGAGGCCGCGGTGCGTCTTGAGTGGGGATGCCATAGGATTTTGTTCAACAGAAAGGGATAAAACTTAACAAGTAGCCAAGACATAAAGGAACAAGTTAAAAAGAGACAAGATTTTTTAAAGTGGTTCGGCACGAAAATGCCTACATCCACTGATTCTCTTTGCTAATTCACTTCATATGGGCAGTACAAGTTAAGAAAAGTATCGACGGAGGTGTCGGATGTTCCATGCCCTCTGGAACACCTCTCCGTCCACTGTTGACAAAATGTAAGCTCCGTTGTGGAGATCTTTGTGAATTACATATGGTCCGTCCCAGATGGGGTCCAGTGCCCCGGGGCGCGGAAAGATTCGCCTGAGGACAAGATCTCCTTCTTGTAGGCTGCGATGTTTGACTTTGGAATTGTATAGTGCTGCCACTTTTTGTTTGTGAGCTGCTGCTTTGAGTGCTGCGTCGTTCCTCCTTTCCTCAATCAGATCCAAAGACATGAGGAGGAGTTCTTCGTTTTCTTCTGGGTTGTAGTGGATCCTACGGTGAGAAGGCACAACAGTCTCAACTGGGAGCATTGCCTCCGATCCATATGCCAAAGAGAAAGGAGTATGTCCCGTTGATGTTCTGAAAGATGTGCGGTATGCCCATAGTGCCGTAGGAAGTTCGTCCACCCAAGCGCCTTTTGACTTTTCAAGTTTCTTCTTGATTAGGGTTTTGAGAATTTTGTTGACAGCTTCAACTTGTCCGTTTGCCTGAGGGTAAGCTACTGATGAGAAGCTTTTATGAATTCCATGCTCTTGGCACCAGTCGGCAAATTCTTCGCTGTCAAATTGGAGCCCGTTGTCTGATACGATCTTGAGGGGGACTCCATACCTGCACAGAATGTTTTTGATCAAGAAGTTGATAACTTTTGCTGAAGATATTTTATTTAAAGGTTCCGCTTCCACCCATTTGGTGAAATAATCGACTGCCACTATAGCATATTTGGCTCCGCCTCGGCCCGTTGGCAGTTCGCCAATTAAGTCAATTCCCCATACAGCAAAGGGCCAAGGGCTAGTCATTTGAGTAATTTCGTTTGTGGGCAGTCGAGGAATCTTGGCGAACTTCTGACATCTGTCGCATTTCTTAACGAAGTCTAGGGCATCTTTGTTTAGTGTGGGCCAATAATATCCATATCGGAGTATCTTTCTTGCCAAAGTCTGTCCTCCAGTGTGATCTCCGCATCCTCCCTGATGGATGTTTGTTAATATCTCCTTGGCTTCCCTTCCGGCGACGCATCTTAATAGGGGGCTAGAGAAGCCACGCCGGTAGAGGATGCCTTCTTGTATTGTGTAGTGGGGAACTTTTCTCAAGATCTTCTTAGCTTCGTCACGCCTGTCGGGTAGTATGCCATCTTGCAAATATTTCCAGATAGGGGTCATCCAGGTTCCTTCTTCGATTGCAGTTATTAGATTCGCTTGTTCGAAACTCGGGGCAAGCTGCCTTGAGATTGCTAATGCTCCGGAAATGGTGTTGTCCTTCATACTAGCTTGCTTTGCAAGTTCATCTGCTTCTTGGTTTTCTTCTCGAGGAATGTGTTTGATTAGATAATGGTCCAATCGATCGAGCAGCAGTCTGGTTTTCTTTAGGTATGCTGTGAGTCGTTCTCCTCGAGTCTGGAATTCTCCTAGTACCTGGTTTACGATAAGCTGAGAATCACTATGAATACATAAGGAATTGATTCCAATTTCTAGGGCCAGTTCCAATCCCGCTATTACTGCTTCATATTCAGCATCGTTGTTAGTGGCCGTGAACTCCAGTCTTAATGCATAGTACAACTTTCTTCCCCTGGGGGTGACGATCACAATACCTGCCCCCGAGCCTTGTTCGTTTGATGCTCCGTCTACAAAGAGGTTCCATTTGATGTTTTTTGCTACTTCGGATTGTTCCTTGCCTTCGTTGGTAGTGAATTCGGCAATGAAATCAGCCATGGCTTGTCCTTTGATAGCGGTGCGGGGATGGTAGGTGATATCATACTGACTTAGTTCGATGCACCATTTGAGGAGTCGCCCAGAAGTGTCAGGACGATGGAGTACTTGTCTTAGTGGTTGATCGGTTAGAACCCTGATGGAGTGAGACTGGAAGTAGTGTCGCAGTTTCCGTGACGCGATCAATAAACAATATGCTAACTTCTCAAGTTTAGGATATCTGGCTTCTGCCCCCGTAAATCTCTTGCTTACAAAGTAAACCGGGCGTTGTGTGCGGTCTTCTTCTCTTACCAAGGCGGCGCTTAGAGCATGAGATGATACAGCGAGGTATAGGTATAACACTTCACCTTCATTTGGAGTTGAAAGTACTGGTGGTCTCTGAAGGTGTTCGATTAGGTTGAGGAAGGCTTTTAAGCATTCGTCGGTCCACTCGAACCTCCCTTTGTCTTTCTTGAGTGCTTCGAAGAAAGGGACACACTTGTCAGTTGCCTTGGAAATGAATCTGCTTAGGGCGGCCACCTTTCCGTTTAGGCTCTGCATTTCTTTTCGAGTGGAAGGTATCCTTATTTCTTTTAAAGCCCGGACTTGTTCAGGGTTTGCTTCGATTCCTCTGGCGTGGACGATGAATCCTAAGAATTTTCCCGATGAAACTCCGAAGGAGCACTTTAGAGGATTCAGCTTCATTCCATACCAGCGAAGTACCTGAAACATATCGTCCAGATGGCTTACATGGTCGTTGGCTTTCCTGGACTTTACCAACATGTCATCCACATATACTTCCATAGTTCGTCCTATCAGTCCTGCGAACATTTTGTTGACGAGGCGTTGATAGGTAGCTCCAGCATTTTTGAGTCCAAAAGGCATGACTTTGTAACAATATAATCCGCGGTCGGTGATGAAGCTAGTGTGGTCCTGATCGGGAGCGTGCATGGGGATCTGGTTATATCCGGAGTATGCATCCATAAAAGATAGGAGTTCGTGCCCAGCTGTGCTGTCTACGAGTTGGTCAATTCGGGGAAGTGGGAAGCAGTCTTTCGGGCAAGCGTCATTCAGATTGGAGAAGTCAATACATGTTCGCCACTTTCCATTGGCCTTTTTTACTAGCACTGGGTTAGCGATCCATTCTGGGTAGATGGCTTCCCGTATGAAGCCATTAGCAAGTAGATTTTTTACTTCCTCATCAAGGGCTGCTGATCGCTCTGCCCCCATGCTCCTCTTTTTCTGCTTTACTGGTACCTTGGTGGGATCGATGTTCAACATGTGGCATGCTATGTCTGGGGAGATTCCTGTCATATCGGCATGGGTCCACGCAAATACATCTAAGTTGTGGCGGAGGAAGTCAATGAGTTGATCCTTCAATTCCGTTTTCAGCTGAGATCCGATTTTTAATAATCTACTTGAATCATGCTTATCTACCGATACGAACTCCATAGCCTCTGCAGGCTCGGCGGTAGCCTCCTCCTCTTTATCCCTGGGGTCTAGTTCATTGAAGGGATCGCTTGTGTATCGAAGAGGAGGGGCTTTCTTTAGTTGCTATGCCTCCAAGCTTTTCATGCAGAGAATAGTCTCTGCATCTTTTCCTTTATTCTTTCTGCGGTTATTGCGAAGTTCAGTTACGTAGCAGTCTCGGGCGGCATCTTGATCTCCTTCTACTTCTCCTACTCCGTTGTCTGTTGGAAATTTCATTTTCAGGCACCAAGGGGCTAATACAATCTGAAAGTCAGACAAGGCTGGTCTTCCCAAGAAAGCGTTGTAAGCCGAGTGGTTTTCTATTAGTACGAACGTTTGTTTTCGCACAACGGAGCGGGGATGACTTCCTATTTCGACGAAGAGGTCAAGTTGCCCGAGGGGCATTTTTGCATCTCCAGTGAAACCGTGCAGTGGTTTGTCACAGGGGGATACATCCTTCATTGATAATTTCATTTTGTCGAAAGCATGTTTGAACAGGATATTTACGGAGCTTCCCGTGTCTATTAGAATCCGAAAAACTTTAGCTGGACCAAACCAGGCAGAGATGACCATGGGATCCATATGTGGGTACTGTCTTCCTTCCAAATCATGCCTACTGAATACAATGTCATTGTTTTCTTTTCGTTTCGGGTGGCGTTCCTCCGTAATGGAGTTAACATATCCTTCGGCATTTCTAAGCGACTTGCCGTACCTTTCCATCTCTGCCCAACTTCTGTCGGCGATGTGTGGTCCTCCTGAGATGGTAAGGACCACTATCTTCTCTTGACTAGAGCCACTGGTGTTGTGATTGTTGCGATTCCCTCCGCCTACTACTGGGAGGGGTTGCTTTGAGTTCTCATTGGCAGGAGTTGGAGTCCTGTTCTGACCTTTCACATAACGTTCCAGTCTTCTTCTTCTAATGTGTTCTTCGATCAAGTCCCGAAGATGGTGGCATTCATTGGTGTCATGTCCGTGGGATTCGTGGAAGCGACAGAACTTTCCGGACTTGAGTGCGTTATTTGATTCTTTCTTGTGCGGGGGGCGCTTGTATCCGAGTTCGCCCTGAGTGGCTAGGTAGATGTTTTCGATTGTTTCATTCAAAGGAGTGTAGGAGTCAAATCTTGGCCCTGGTCGATATTGGCGCTTCTCAACCTTTCTGCCCCCAGCATTGTCTCTAGATTCATTTCTTCGAGCGTCCTTAGCTGCAGTGGGAACCTTGTCCTGAACTATCTTGCCTTGTTGCCCTGACTGCCTCTCCGTAGCAGCGTCTTCAAGTCTCATATACTTTCCAGCTTCATGGAAGAAATCAGGCAGGGTAGCTGGTTTTTCCTTAGTTAATCTTCTGGCAAACTTGGTGTCTGGATGTACACCACTACAGAGGGCCATTAGAGTGAGTTTTTCATCGGCATCTTGAACTGCTGCCGCTGCGGCGTTGAACCGTGTTAGATATTGTTGCAGCGTCTCTCCGGATTTCTGTTTGACATTGGATAGAGAATAAGCATCCTTGGGTTGTTCCACATGGATGCGGAACTGGCTAATAAACCTTTCTTTTAACATCTCCCATGAGCTGATGGATCCTTGGGGTAGATGGCAGAACCAGGAGGTAGCTAGATCTGATAGGAATAGCGGAAAGCATTTACATAATACTCCTTCTGTTGCTCCACTCATGAGCATATGCTGGGTGTATCTCTGCAGGTGTACGATGGGGTCGGAAGTTCCTTTGTAAGGTTCCATGGTTGGCATTTTCCATTCCCGGGGAGTGATGGCAGTTTCGATATTTCGGGTAAAGGGACTGGTGACCCTAGCGCCTATTCCCCGGTCCCTTTGCTCCCGTTGGACACATTCTCTGAATAATCGTGCCATCCGCTCGTCAGAACTTGGAGCGGACAAAAATGAGCTCGGTTCTTCCCTGCGGGATCTATCTCGTCCAGATGACCTGTAGGGATGGTACAGTCTATCACCTCTAGCATTATCCAGTGGTTGTCTTTGGCTGCTTGGATGCACGCTAGGACCAGCTACAGTTGCCCCTGCCTTGATCTTCCCCTGTGGGGTTCTGTTTCGAGCACATCCATGGGGTCAACTTCGGGCTGGGTTCTAGCTCGGCTCCGTTCAGCGGGGTTTCTATGATTAGGTGGCATGACTGGCTCAGCTACATCCGACCCTCGCCTGGTGCCTCCCCCGCTAGGTTCGGTTCCAAGGGCTTCCTCGAGTCGGAATTCGGGCTGAGTCCGGGCGCGGCCCCTATCATCGTTTTTCCTGTTGATAGCTTGTTCGAAGAGTGAAGACCTTTGTTGCCTCCGGGATCCTCCGGATTGGGATTCACCCCATGATTCAGTGTTGCGGTTGGACTCTTCAGCATCCCTTAAGCGTGTCATGAGTTGGTCCACCAAAGTTTCTTGTTGGGATGTGAAGCGGTTAGTTACTTCAGCCACAACCCTGTCCAGATCTGCCCTAGTGATTGGTTGTTCCGTTGCGGGACCAGTTGGATTTTCCTGATTTTCATCTGGTACTGCTGTTGAAGTGGGCTGATCTGTGATTGCTGGATCTGGAAGGCTGCTAGTTGCGATGTTCTTTCCTTTGTTAACATCCCTTCTCTGTTTGGAAGGCATGATTTCTAAGCAACGAGTGATGTTGTTAGGAAGAAGGTTGAGTGGGAGAAGATGAAGCCTGAGTTCAGTTCTCAGTGAAAGCACCAAAAATGTTTGCACAAAAAATGGACAAACACCTCCAAGTCGTATTATTTAGTTGATTATATGTGATTTTCAATGATTTTAGATGAGTACATAAATATAAAAGAAGTAGGGGCTGAAATGTAAATGACACGCGGATTTATAGTGGTCCGGCCAGAATGTGCCTACGTCCACTTTATATGTTATTATCTTCTTTCCCTCAGATTACAAGTACAATGCTTCGTATATTAGTATATGAAAGTAGTTTGAAAGTTCCTTCCTTGCTTGAGCTCTCAAACTTGTCTGCCATTGTTGTACCCCTGCCCCTCTATTTATAGAATGAGGTAGGGGGCAGGGGTCTTGGAAGTATATAACTGCTGGTGGGCCCGGGCTGAAGCGATCTGGACTGGCAGTTGTCTGGTTCGGCGGGGGACATTCGGCATGGAGCTTGGTCCGGTGGTAGGCGTGGTCCGGCAACGAGTGTGGACCGGTGATTATTTGGTTCGGTTGTGAAGATGGTCCGGTAGATAAGTGGTTCGGTGGTAGCGTGGGAGTTGATTCGGTAGTGGGGTGATGGTTGGTTCGGAGGAGTATGGTGGACCGGTATGGCTGGTCCGGTAGTAGTAGGGGATGTTTGGTTCGGTTACCGGATGGGCATGCCGAATGGCACTTGTGATTTGCCCGAATATGGTTGGTCCGGCTACTGGATGGACATGCCGAATGGAGTCATGGGGCCGAATGGGGATGGACTTCTAGCTTTGTGTTTGTCGAACGAGGTGGAGGTTGCGAGCTCGGGTAAAACTGTGACTTCTTGGTCTCGAGAGCTTCTGGGTGAGAATTCGCCCAACAGTATGCTTTATGGATTCGAGCATTAGCAGGTTCACCGTAATTTGAGATGCCAGATAATTAGGTAACCACCTGAGACATTCTCAAGGTCATCGTTGGACCTAGAAACGGCACGGAGACCATCTACGGGGTAGAGGCTGTATTTGGAGGAATACATATTATTTTACCTAATAATAGGCTAAAAATTGCTTAGATAGGAAACTGTGAAGAATTATAAAGAAGAGGATTCAGACTGGTTGAGGACGATGAGGAGGAGGACTGCCTGTGGCGATAGATGGCGAGCCACAGTGGTGTGTATCAGTTCCGTATAGGAGTAATCGGTTACAAAATTGGACGGGGTTGATATTAAACTCAACAGAAATTGAGGATTGCACCAACATTTAGTTGTCTTACATGTGTTTAATCGAGGATCGTACCAATTTAGCCTCACTTGACCCCTTGAATTCAAAAGGAGGTCAGATTTTCTTTACATAATGGTTTGAATACGGATAACTAGCCTTGTATGGTTAAAGAAAATGTTAACAGTGAGGTGAAGGCTGTTGAGGAAACAGAGAAAGATAGTGTTCATTAGGAGCCATCTATGAATGTGGCGAGCAAAGAAAAATGAACCATGAAAAAGCACATGGAATAGGGTGGATGATGTTAGGAAAAATAACAAAGACAAGGGAGGTTTATTTGTGAATAACCCTTCCACTAATTTGATGTTCAAGAGTATTCTGATTCAAATTTATTGGAGGATGGACAAATAGAGCTAGTAGTTCAACAACAAAATGATAAAGCAAATGGGAAGTATGGAGAAGAAATATTAGATACTGGAAGTAGTAAGTTTAATGCCAAGAACAATTTTGAAGCTTTGAATTTTATTAAGTAGGAAAATTCTAATTTTCTGGAAGTTATTAATTTGACAAACCCCTAAAGAAATGGAATTGAATGAATCTTTAGTTGCCAATTCTAATCAAGATAGAAGTGATTTATCTGCTCTGAACCAGGTTATATTGCAACCTGAAGTGCAATCCTAAATAAATATGGACATTGCACAAACCATGCAGAATGTGGTGCATATGCGTGCTGTCTTGAATGAAGATTTAAATGTTGCAGCTAACATAATTAATGAGAGCCTTGTAACCAGTCCTATGCCCATGCAATTAAACCCATCTTCCTATACATCAATTCCTAATACCAAGCAAACTGAACTGATTGAGTTGAATGAAAAAACAGTTGATAAGGTTAATTTGTCTAACCTTGTTTTAGATGGAAAGGTTGATCAGATTCATCACCAGCTGCATCTAACAAAGCAAATCCAAAGTGATTCGATTGTAAATACAGAAAGTGCTCTTCCCATGCACAATAAGTTCGTGCAAGTGCATGCTGCCATGCATGAAGAGCAAAACGATTCTTCCGGCTCTTTTAATGTGAACTTTGATTCCAGTTCTAAAGCCATCCATTCGAACTCCATTTCCACTTCATCAATCCTCCTTCCATGCAATCTGAAACCTTTGCTAGGCTGGCCTAACCAAAATTCAAACTCTGACCTTACCTCTTCCACTTCTATCCCTATTTCCTTTTGTTATACATCTAGTATACTAAAATAGAGAATAATCAATTATAAACTCGTCGCACAAGTTTATAACTTAGATTTCCACTACACTGGAATTTTGTAGTAATTATTATAACAATATGAATGTTGTAAATAATTTACAACAACAGCGTTATACTATTTTGAATAAATAGTATAACCAGAATAACGGATAGAATATAAAATAATGTATATAAATATACAATCAGACTAGAATTCTAACCGGATTATGTCTGAGGCTCGTCGTTACGATTTCCTTAAGAATTTTATTTTAAAATTCTCCCAAGATACAACAGAAGTATTCTGCTCGAGATTGTAATCAGTATATCACTCTGTGATTTTGATTATAAGAACAGCAGTTATTAGAAGAGAGGAGATAAGAAAATTCAGTGAGGAAAGTGATCAGTTTTCCTCCTTATTTATAATTTTGTTCGTATCCCTTCGAACGGTCGCGTCTGCACCCGTTTGTCCAAACGGTCGCGTCCGTTTCCATTAATTGCTACTGTTCGTGTGTCTGCTTATGTTCGGTCGCGTCTCCTCAGTCGGGCTGCACCTGTTCGCCTCTAACGGGTCACACCCGCTTCTTTTTGCCTCTAACGGGTCGCACCCGCTTCTGTTCACATCTAACGGGTCGCGCCTCTTCAGTCCGCTTTATGAACAGTCGCGTCCATCTTCACCCGCCCGCTTCTCTTCAAATCCAGGCCCAACCCAGTTTCAGCCGAAACCCAAAACCGTTAAACAATGACCTAGCAAAAAGAATAGTCATTTTAGACCCGTACCCGTACCCGAGCCCGGCCCGGTTCGGTTCGGTCGGTCGGACGGCGGCGGCGCGCGTGCGCGTGTGGTGGAGATGCATGATCTCCCTCCTCACAACAAAACATACATTTGGAAGCCTCAGGCCCCCAACCTCCACTTGAGAAAGCTATTAATATACTTGGCTTTCTTAGTATATTAGGCGATGTGGGACTTTGTATATTTCATTCATTTTATTTGTTAAGGAATTCCAACAATACCCCACATGAATGATAATATACATATCCCCCACACAAAGCGAAATATCACAGAGTATATATGGAATAATGTTTTATCGTGGATAAATAGATATTTCACTTTGAACTTTCCCTAGTTAAAACTTATCGGATCTACTTGGCTAATCGGTGAATTATTTCATCTTGAACCATCGGCCTTTATTGTATATCCAGACAATAAGCTTTACGAAGCATTGATTCCCTTCTCATCCAATCTCTTGGTTGTGTTCATTTTGGTCCTGAACAATTTTTGGTTCTGCGAGTGTTTTAGAGAATAAAAGCCTTTTAATATTCTCATAGAGCCGACCCAGCTCACACTAACATAGGTGATCGCAACCATTAAGAGTATCCTACGTATACCCCACTTGTTATTTCCAAGATATGGTCATCATTAAGAAACATAGTTTTAACCTTTAAATACTTCTGTAGGCCTGCATTTATATTGTGCACCATAGGAATGGAGTTGGACTATGTCCACACAAATGCATTACGTCTTGAGTTACTCAGAACTGGTTTGCCTATTGATCCTAGTCCGTGAGATTTCCATTCGCTATGATAGGTTTCCGTATAAGATAACTCTTTGTGGTTTAGGCTTTTAAACCCATTCCCCTCGATGCGCAGTCAATTTTCTCTCTTGATAAACCTTTAGTAAATGGATCTCCTAGGTTATCATTTGTTCTCACATAGTCTATGGAAATTGTTCCATTTGAGAGTAACTGCCTAACTGTGTTATGGCGTCGACGAATATGTCGTGACTTTCCATTATACACAAAGTTGTGTGCTCTACTTAGCGCAGCTTGGTTATCACAGTGTATACATATGGCCGGTACAGGTTTAGCCCAAAATGGAATATCTTCTAAAAAGTGACGAAGCCATTCTACTTCTTCGCCTGCTTTATCTAATGCAATGAACTCTGATTCCATAGTGGATCGAGCTATGCATGTTTGTTTAGTAGATTTCCATGACACTGCTGCCCCTACTAGAGTAAAGACATAACCACTTGTTGATTTTGATTCCTCTGAATCTGCAATCCAGTTTGCATCACTATATCCTTCTAAGACGGCATGATATTTTCCATAGTGTAAGGAATACTTAGTGGTATTTTTTAACTATCCAAGCACTCTCATTAGTGCTTTCCAGTGTTCCTTCCCTGGATTGCTTGTATACCTGCTCAATCGACTTACTGCATAAGCTATATCTGGTCTTGTGCAATTCATGAGATACATGAGACATCCTATTACACGAGAATATTCCAGTTGCATTACACTCTCATCAGTGTTTTTATGCAGTACTTCTGATGGATTAAAAGGTGTATTTACTCCTTTAATTCCAAAATTTTGAAATCTTTCAATCACTTTTTCTACATAATGTGATTGAGATAACTCAATTCCATTAGATGTTCTTATTATTTTTATTCCCAAAATAACATCTGCAACACCCAAGTCTTTCATGTCGAAATTGTTGATCAACATTTTCTTTATGGTCTCAATTACCTGAGTATTTGGACCGAATATTAGCATATCGTCCACATATAGACAGATCATCACATATGATTGTCCAAGTTGTTTATAATAAACAAATTTGTCACATTCATTTATACGAAAACCATTTCTCATCATCACACTATCAAATTTTGCGTGCCATCGTTTTGAAGCTTGTTTTAGTCCGTATAATGATTTGACTAATCTACAGACTTTGTTTTCATTTCCTTTGGAAATAAATCCCTCAGGTTGCTCCATGTAAATCTCCTCATCGAGATTTCCATTTAAGAATGCTGTTTTTACATCCATATGATGAATCTCTAGATTATAGATGGATGCAATTGCTATTAGCATTCTTATAGAGGTTATTCGTGTTACCGGCGAATATGTATCAAAAAAGTCTACTCCTTCTTTTTGACGATATCCTTTGGCTACTAATCTGGCTTTATACTTGTCGATAGAGCCATCTGCTTTCATTTTCTTATTGAAAATTCATTTGCAGCCAATTGGTTTTATTCCTGGTGGAATATCAACAATTTTCCAAGTTTTATTACTTAGAATTGAATCAATCTCACTTTGGATTGCTTCTTTCCAACATGAGGACTCAGAAGATGACATTGCTTCCTTGTACGTTTGAGGTTCGTGCTCTAATACATATGTAAAAAGTCCGAACCAAATGTTTTGGAAGTTCTAGCCCTTACGCTTCTTCTTGGTTCAGCATCCTCAATTTCATGATGAGTTTCATCTTCATGCGAATCGTTTGATTCTTCCCTTGTCCTTTTTGGGGCCTTGTTTCCTTCATTCCTTTTGTGCGGAAACACATCTTCAAAGAATGAGACATCTCTTGATTCCATGATTGTATTTACATGAATATCAGTTATATCAGACTTGAATACCAAGAATCGGTAAGCACTACTATATTGGGCTGGCCCAAGATAATAACAATCTACTATTTTTGGTCCAAGTTTGACTCTCTTGGGAGGCGGAACTGGAACTTTTGCCAAGCACCCCCACACTTTGAGGTATTTAAAACTTGGTTTGTGTCCTTTCCATAACTCATATGGAATTGTTCCCGTTTTATTGTGAGGGACTTTGTTTAATATGTGATTAGACATATTTAATGCTTCCCCCCACAAGTTCGTCGGTAGACCATAATTTAAAAGCATGGCAGTAATCATGTCTTTTAATGTTCTGTTCTTCCTCTCGGCTACACCATTTTGTTGTGGTGAATATGGAGCTGTTGTTTGATGAATTATACCATTTTCGACACAGAACTGTTCAAATGGTGATTCATATTCTCCACCTCGATCAGATCTTAGTATCTTGATCTTTTTATTTAACTGATTTTCTACCTCAGCCTTGTATTTTATAAACGTTGTATTGCTTCATCTTGACTATTTAAAAGATATACATAGCAATATCGCGTATAATCGTCAATAAAAGTAATGAAATACTTTTTCCCACCTCTTGTAGGCAGTGATTTAAAATCACATAAATCTGTATGTATCAAACCTAATGGTTCGGTGCTTCTGTCAACAGATTTAAATGGTTGTTTGACCATTTTTGCTTCTACACATGTCTCACATTTGTAGTTCTTATCTACTTGGAATTTTGGAATTAATCCCAAGTTTGATAATATTTTCATTTTGCGGAAATTTATGTGTCCCAATCTATCATGCCATGGTAAAATTTCGTGCTCAAGCAAATAAGAAACTTCAATTTTATTAATAGCACAATCAGAATACATATTTTTGTTGCCGACAACGGCTACATTTTCCTTAAATAGGCCATCACATAAATATCCCCTTCCTATATACATTCCAGCCTTGGACAGAACCATCTTGTCTGATTCGAACACCATCTTGAATCCCTTCTTTGATAGGACTGCGCCAGAGATGAGATTCTTGCGTATGTCTGGAACGTGGAGCACGTTATTCAAATTAATAGTTTTTCCAGAAGTAAACTTGAGGATTACTGTGCCACTGCCTTCGATCATGGAAACTGCAGAATTACCCATGTAGAGTTTTTCTTCGTGATCGAATTTATGATATGTAGAAAACATGGATTTGTCAGAACAAACATGACGAGTAGCGCCTGTATCTATCCACCATTGGTTAGGATTTTGAACCAGATTGCATTCAGATACCACCGCCGAGAAGTTGGACTCGTCTACTTCCATGTTATCCACTATATTTGCCTCTTTATTGCATTCCTTCTTGAGTCTGCAATCTCTAGCGGCATGTCCAACTTTTCCGCAAACCCAACATTCGCCATTAAACTTCTTGGTTCGTTTGTTGTCTTTTGGTTTGTTGTCTTGAGCTTTCTTTTTCTTTTGGAAATTCTTCTTTTTATTTTTGGTCTTTGACCCTTCAGCCACAAATGCCTCCTCGCTTGGTTTTGTAACTGCACGGTTGACTGCCTCAATTTTTAATCGGACTATGAGATCCTGTAAAGAGATTTCCTTCTTCTTATGCTTTAGATAGTTGTGGTAATCTCTCCATGACGGCGGTAGTTTTCCCATGATGGCTTCAACCAAAAACGATTCTTCAACCTTATGACCTTCCGCCTCGAGTTCATGAATGATGATTTGCAGTTCATGTAGTTGAGCAGTCACCGGTTTGGAGTCAACCATCTTGTAGTACATGAATTTGTCTACAATGAATTTCTTAAGACTGATATTGTACGTCTTGTACTTTGTGGTAAGTGCATTGCAGAGTGCTTTTGATGTCTTTGAAGGCTGATATACTTTGTATAGCACCTTGTCGAGATAATTCAGAATATAGTTTCTGCATAAAAAATCGGAATGCTTCCACGTATTCACCTCTGCTTCCTTGCCTGTTGCAGGAATCGGTTCCTCCTCCTCGAGGTACTTTTGCAGACCGAGTGTGGTGAGATAAAACAACATTTGATTCTGCCATGTCAAGAAATCATCACCATCTCCCTTGAACGGTTCAGGTCTGTTGTGAGTAGTATTCTTTGAAAATTCTACTGTTGCCATTTCTGTTTTAGTAAGAAAACAGTAAAATTCTTAAGATGTTAGACGTCTAGTATACTAAAACAGAGAATAATCAATCATAAACTCGTCGCACAAGTTTATAACTCAGATTTCCACTACACTGGAATTCTGTAGTAATTATTATAACAATATGAATGTTGTAAATAAATTACAACAACAGCGTTATACTATTTTGAATAAATAGTATAACTAGATTAACAGATAGAATATAAAATAATGTATATAAATATACAATCAGACTAGAATTCTAACCGGATTATGTCTGAGGCTCGTCGTAACGATTTCCTTAAGAATTTTATTTCAAAATTCTCCCAAGATACAACAGATGTATTCTGCTCGAGATTGTAATGAGTATATCACTCTGTGATTTTGATTATAAGAACAGCAGTTATTAGAAGAGAGGAGATAAGAAAATTCAGTGAGGAAAGTGATCAGTTTTCCTCCTTATTTATAGTTTTGTTCGTATCCCTTCGAACGATCGCGTCTGCATCCGTTTGTCCAAACGGTCGCGTCCGTTTCCTTTAATCGCTACTGTTCGTGTGTCTGCTTATGTTCGGTCGCGTCTTTTCAGTCGGGCCGCACCTGTTCGCCTTTATAGGGTCACACCCGCTTCTTTTCGCCTCTAACGGGTCGCACCCGCTTCTGTTCGCATCTAACGGGTCGCGCCTCTTCAGTCCGCTTAATGAACAGTCGCGTCCGTCTTCACCCGCCCGCTTCTCTTCAAATTCCAGGCCCAGCCCAGTTTCAGCCGAAGCCCAAAACCGTTAAACAATGGCCTAGCAAAAAGAATAGTCATTTTAGACCCGTACCCCGCCCGGTTCGGTCGGTCGGACGGCCGGCTGCGGCGCGTGCGTGTGGTGGAGATGCATGATCTCCCTCCTCACAACGAAGCATACATTTGGGAGCCCCAGGCCCCCAACCTCCACTTGAGAAAGCTATTAATATACTTGGCTTTCTTAGTATATTAGGCGATGTGGGACTTTGTATATTTCATTCATTTTATTTGTTAAGGAATTCCAACAATTTTTCTGCATCAAATCCAGGTGACCCTTCTAAAGGCAATAAAACTTTTATTAAAAGGAGGTCTTGACTTCACCCTTGTCGACACCCATCCTGAACTTCCTCATTTACCCTTTACACCCTCCTGGTGTACTAGAAGCTCTTCTAAATTCAAGCAAAGTTTATGTTAGACAAAATTAATTTATGGAATGTAACAAGAGTTCATAAGGAATCAAAACTTGTTCTTGTTAAGCAATTTATCTCTTAACAATAATCTCTGTATCATTTCATTAACTGAAACCAAGCTCAACCTTTCTCTTACAACTTCTGCGGCTTCTTTCATCAACTCTTCTTGGGATGTGTTTCGTAACCTTGATTAGGCTCTGTGTGGTAGAATTCTGGTCTTGGCCAACCCACTTATTTTCAAAGTAAACCCTAGTCTCTTTCACTGTCAATTTATCCACTTTCATATCTCCACCTTCGTACTTCTTCTTTCTACCTTACTTTCATATATGATGATAACTCCATTTCCTTTAGGCAATGCTTTCTTGACTACTTACCACATCTTAGGTAAGAATCCCAGCTATAGATAGCGCAAGGTGATTTTAATTGCATGCTTTGAGCTTCTGATAGATCAAGTGGTCTTCCCCCCGAGTCTTAAAGACATTGCACCCCTTAATGCCTTTTTAGCTCATTATAGTCTTCTTGAAATCCCCTTTATTGGTCCTTCGTTCACATGAAACAACAAAAGTAGATCTGGGATCAGAACTTTTAATAGAATTGATCACACCTTTGTCAACACTCCTGCCATGCCATGTCCTTCCTCCACTTCTCTCTGATCACTCTCCTATCTCTCTCCCTTGTGGTAGTCAACCAATTAAAAGATTATCTCCTTTTAAAAAATTTAATTCGTGGGTTAATGATCTTAATTTTCTATCTGTTGCATAAGTTGTTTGGGCTAACAATTTTTTTGGTAATGATATGTTTGTGTTTCAGCAAAAAATCAAGCCAACAAAATCTACCTTTAAGCCGTGGGCTAAGGAAAAATATGGAAATGGGGACTCCCTCTCCTCTCAACTTAACAAACAACTAAATAAAATACAATTGGCAATGCTATAGGATGTAGGCAATGTTACTTTTTCTAATCTCGAGCATCGCCTCTCAATCCAACTTGACAATGCTATATCAATAGAGGATGAAATGAAAAAAACAAAAAACTAAGGAATGGGATAACTTAGTGGGCCGAAATTCTAAGTTGTTTCGTAATTCTTGGAAAATTAAAAATGTTTCTTCTAATATTTACCAATTTTTTGATAATTCAGGCATTCTTCATTCCACTCAACTGGGTGTTGATTTTGCCTTCCTAAATTACTTCACCAATTCAATAGGCTTCTTTGACAATCCTGAACCAAATCTAATCTATATTGATAACCTTCCCCTCCCTATGCTCATCCTTGAAGATGTTAATAAGCTCACTGCTATCATTTTTGATGAAGAAATCAAGGAGGACATTTTCTCTATGAATAAAGATTCCAATGGAGGACCCGATGGATTTAATGCTTCCTTCTTCATTTCGTGCTGGAGCATTATTTCAGAGGACTTAATCAAGGTAGTTCAGAATTTTTTCAACTATGCCAAAATGAATTAATGCTACTAAGTTAGTCCTTATTCCGAAATTCGAGGGTACAAATGCCGTTGATAAGTTCAAATATATTTACTGATGTAACTCGATTTACAAGTGCATTGCTAAAATCATTGCCTTCAGACTCAAGCAGGTTCTCCCTAACCTAATCTCTTATAACCAAGATGGATTTTTACCTAATGGAAGCTATCTAGATAATGTATTATTAGCTCATGAGTTACTCAATGGTTACAATAGACCTTACATTTCTCTTAAGGCCTTGTTAAATTAGACACTAAAAGGGCTTTTGATTCTTTAAACTGAAAATCTTTGGTTAGAATTACGGCAAATATGGATTTCCCCATTCACTTTATGTCTTGGATTTATGCTTGTATTTCTACAGCTTCCTACTCTTTGAACATTAACTCAAATCTAGTTGGTTATTTTTCCGGTTGTAAAGGCATTAGACAAGAGGACCCTATGTCCCTATATCTGTTTATTCTGGTTATGGAAGCAATTAATCAAATGAACAATCAGGCTGCTAAGAATAAAAAATTTGATCTTCATTCAAAATTGTAACGACCCATATTTTTCCGATAATTAAATATTGAATTTAATAAGATTTTTGGATTTAATATTATATGAAATTAAAATTTATGATTTGTTAATAAGAAAATAACCAGAATGAAATGTAGTAATGTTAGTTTAAAGTAATTGATAACTATTTTAATGTAATTCTAAGCAATTGAAATAACTGTAAAGTTAAATTTGGTTATAAAGTGTAAATAAGGAAATAACCCAAATGTGTATTAGACGGTGAAATTTTATATAATTAATCGAAATTGGTTAATATAGAATATTAATCAGTATGAGAATTTATTAGTTTTGTTTGTTAATAATAAACATAGAAACGTGTTTGAAATTGTAAGTTGTAATAATGGTTTAATTATCATCGCATTATTTAATATGTTGAAATTAAATTGTAAATAAATTGAAATTAATACAATTAAATATTGCAGTTAATGTGAATTAAGATGATAACTGTAGAATATTGATATAATAAAACGTAAACCAATGTTAATTATGTCCATAAAGTAATGATTGATGGAATAATAAGAACGAAATCAAAATAAATCAATTTATTAGGTTTTAAATTATAACTAACGAATTTATTGCAATTGAAATTGAACGCTGTAAATTAATGTAATATTAAGTATTGGATTTGACATGGAAAATTTGTTTTAAAAGATTATAAGTTTATAGGTAATCAAAAAATGAGGAAATTTGTTAATTATAAAATTTGAATTGAAAAAGTGATTTAATTAATTTAAAAATCATTTATTTAATTAACATGAAAATAACCATTTTGGCCACTGTTTCGGATTTCGATGAAACCAGTTTCATCGGATCCATAAGGGCGAATTATTGCAGGATTTCAAGTTTCGTAGAGATCGGGCTTGTCGTTTGATCGTACGAGCTCGAAACGCGTAAAAATCAATTTATCGAAATCAATTTGAAATAAGCTGATTTTAAAAACTAACTTCTTCATACGATAGAATTAGGACTTGAAACCTATTCCATTGAATTTAAAAATATCGAAAACATCTATTTTGATATATGGGATGACCCATTTTCGTTTCGGAAGCGAAACGGACTTTTCGGGTTGTTATCGTCGTTCAAACCAATTCAATATGTTCGTTCTTTCTTATCGGGCCTTGTCCATATAAATAGTCTTGTTTTCCAAACCCTAGCAGCCTTTCTATTTCTGATTACAGTATGTACAATTCTCTTTGGCTTCTCATTTTCAATGGCAGAAACTCTATTTTTCCTCAAATCCAAATTCAAATCGAATCCAATTTCAAAAATTCGAACTACTTCAAACCCTATCATATTATATACCAATTCGAAGCTCTCGACGAGCAAAATTCACTGGTGCAATTCGTTTCTCCATTCTAATAACCGTTTAGCCAGAAATGGGTCATTTATGTCTGACCATTCATATGTGGATTTGTGATTTGACGGTGGATTGGCAACGAGAGTTCGATCGTGTTGTGTCGAAGTATAGAGGACGTTGAGGCAAGTCGATCTGTACGGTTACATCGTGCCAGAGAGGTTAGGATTCGCCAGAAATGGCGGAGATTGTGTCACGACGGCGGAGGAGGATTGTGGGGCCGCATCTGTCGTGGTGGTGGCCAATGGGGCGTCTTGGGATGGCGAGCTCGCAGGCGAGGTTGGATCTGGTCGTAGCATAGCGAGGCGGCTGCTGCTAGGGTTAATTTGAGGTTGAGGCTATGTATCGAATGGGTAGAGACGATGATGTGGATGGGTAAGTGACGTTCTTTTATTTAATTTATTTATTTTAAATTTTAAATCGTTTAACGTTCTAATATACATAACTTCTACGTATGGAGTCGGATTTACGCGCGGTTTGTTCCGCTGCGATCGTATTAAAATTTCGGACATTTTGGCAATGATTTGGACGAATTTTGAGACTGTTCAATTTTGGACCATAATTTGGATTCGAAATCGATTTGAAATCAAAGATGAGTGTCTTAACCTACTCACAACTACTAAGTTACTTATGTTAGTTAAATTGAATTTACGATGTGATTAGAAATTGATTGGTTGATGTTTGGTATATTTAAATTATCGTTCTAGTTAAATATTACCTTTGTTGCATTTAATCGCCATTTAATTTAATATTGAATTTAATTGTCAATTGAATATCTGTTGATGATAGTTAATTGATGTTATTTATTGGTTGATTGAATGGTGATTGTGATGGATATTTGATTGTTCATATTGGATGATTGGATGTTATAATTATATTGTTATAACACTGCAAGTTTCCTAAGTTTATTGTTAGAAAATCTCTATGGGTTGAAATGATACATACCCGAACGATCTATAGATTAGGAAAAAATCGTTATAGGTTGAAATGAAAAACCTGAGCGATTTTATGGATTTTGAATTTTATTCGAGATTGCGGGTTGAAATGATATATATCCGTAAATATAAAATATTGCGGATTGAAATGATAAATATTCGTATCACTTGACCATAGGGTGAAAATTATATACGAACACCGGATTGGTTAAATTAAATGATTCTAAAACCTTAAACTTTTAAATCCAATTAAATGATAATTTGAAATAGAAATTTGGATTTATATAAACTGAATTATTTTAGAAAATCCAAGTTTTAATGTTGAAATTGGAATTGGTTTAAATGAATTGTTTAAAGAATTGAAATTGAAATTTTGAAGTTGGATTTGAAGTATAAATGAAATTTATGGAAATTGAGTTATTAAAATACTGGATATTTAAAACTTCGAAATGTACTAAAATTGAAATAGTTTAAATTTATAATTCGAACATTGATTTGAAATCGATATTGATTTAATGGTTTTAAATGAGAATTTGAACTGAAAGACAAATTTAGTTTATCGATTTATCTAGATTTTTCAAACCATATTATATCAAACTATATTAAACCTATTTTAAACCATTTAATCTGTTTTAAACTGTTTTAAAATATTTAATCTATTTTAAAATATTTTAAATTATCTAATCTATTTTTAATCTATTTTAAAATATTTAATCTATTTTTATCTATTTTAAACTATTTTAAATTATTTAATCTATCATAATCTATTATAATCTATTTAAAACTATTTAAATCAATTTAAAAATATTTTAATATATTATATTTAAACCATTTAAACTAAACTATTTAAAACTATCTTAACTATCTTCAAAAAAAAAAACTGTGCAAGACTGAATTGTTCATATTTAAAATCCTGGTTTAAAAACGAATATGGTTAAATAATGTTTTAACCTAAGTTGGGATTTGAAACGTTATTTTTTAGGGAAATGACATATTTTGAGTAAATATGATTATTTTTGAAATGAGGGTTTAACCTATTTTGAAATATGATTTCGAAAGTGATATGATTTTTGAGAATATGATATTTTGATATCAATATGAAATGGTTTTGGATATGTAAAAGAACCATCTAGTGTGTAATAAACACTTGGTTGTTAAAAGAATCGGGATCACATATTGTCATACTCTCTGCTAATACCGAAAACTACTCTAACTACTATGTATGTGGTGGAGATTCCAAAATGAAGTAGGATGGTTCGGGGAACGATTATGTATAAGATATTTACGTAGCCCTGACTCCCGTGAGTCAGCTTGATGTGGCTAAAACATGAGCGGTACCTGAACCAAGTGAGGTCGCACCTCCGATCGGACATGCTTCTTTGATACCATGTTATGACTTTGTGATTAATTTGGTGGCCACCTTTCGATTTGATTATGCGAGTGTGTTACGAGGTGGGCAGTAGTAGCTGTTATGCGTTACCACCAGTCCGGTTCTGGAAACAGTAGAATCATACCTTGGCATTGCCTCGCGTGCATTGTCACATGCCTTATCGCGCCTTTTACGAGTTTGGTTTGTACGATACCTATGGAGTGCCTTCTGATAGCCCTCCAGTTTATAGAAGAATTACGGTACTGTGTAGACTACGAGAATATATAAAAATGTGTTAGGGGGGGATATGTGTTACGCCTTAACGCTATTTTAATACTTTATTGTAGACACTATTATAATAGCGTATTGTACTATGTATGTAGATAGTTTAACAGATGCTTAGGAGATGGAAATCCCGAGCATCTCTTAAGTTATTTCACTCACGTTGACACTGGATAGGAGATGTCAAACTCAATAAACTTCTCTAAAGCCGTTACACTCATATTTATTTATTTTTGAATTAACTTACATAAGATCTTTTAGTTTTGACTCGAGCGTTTTGTCTTTTCATTACGTTCGGGTCAGTCTGAGCTTTTCAATGTGTGAAGACTGCTTTGGAGGACGAAGATGGAGATTTAGTACTATTATTATCTATTATCTTTATCCCACTGCATCATGTTGTTCCACTGCATTATTTATTTGTTTCTGCTGTATGTGCTCTGATTTTGTATTGTAGAAGTGCAATCAAATGTTATTTGTAAAACAGTGATGAACTGTTTATTTGATTATTATATTTTGTCATTCCGCTGTGAGATTCTGTGTTTATTTCCTTTCTTTCTCTGATTTTTCTTATTTACCCATAACTATCCTCCCTTTTGAATGGTTTGAGTCTGATATGTGTGGTTTATTGTTGATATAAACTGTCCAAAAAGACGGGTCGTTACATTTGGTATCAGAGCCAGGTTTAGCGATAACCTTAGCTTTGTGGGGTCTGACTCATTGGAAATACGGTGGTAATACCCTAGAATGAGTCGTTGAGTGCATATATATGAGAGCATATTTGTTAATGTTATAAAGGTTTTTATATTGTGTTAATTTGTGATGTTTAGTATTTATAAATTCTGGTTGGTACATAGGATGCTATGACATCGATAGGGATTTCTAAATGCTTAATAGGGCAGACCGACACAATATTGCTTTGAAATATGAGTGAATGAAATAACTTTACCTAGTATTATATTTTATATAAATGGATAAATTTTATAAATGATATGATTGGATGTGATATAATTGTTTGTTAGGAAGTGAAATTTTATAAATATTGATTGTAAAATAGGATTTACAAGTAAAGTAAAAATAAATTGGAACTCGAGAACTTAAGTTCCGGGATTTTGAACAATTGCTTTCAAAAGATTTTGGAATATAATGTTAGTATTATTTGGAAGTATTTTTTGATACAAATATTTCAATATGATTTGAAGGAATGTATTAAAGGAATTTTTAAAGGAAATTAGTTCTATACTCTCCTTTCTGTAGCTGGAAAATAATTTCAGTGATGAGTGCACGCATCATCGGCGTTCATTTTCGAGTTTCAAAGTGGGAAGACTGCTGTAGTAGTTTTACTACACATCTGTTTTGATGAATAAATCTTAATTTTGAATTCCTAAATATGATTTGATCTATAAAGGACACACACACACACACATATATGTTTCAAATTGACTAAAATGAATCCGGTATTTAGTTCTTAAACTTTCTAACAATTAGTAGTTTTCAATTATTGTAATGAATGAAATCTTAACTATTTCCTAATTGGAAACTTCTAAAATGTGTAATTAGAAACTAGATGCTAAGTGATTAGTGAAATATACAAGAAATTGGAAACTTATAAATTAAAGAATAGTGAAAATTTAGAAGATGTAACTATTAGACATTTTGTTAACTAAAGTGAATGACATAACTTGTGTAAATTTCAATTGCATTCTTAAAACACACACACACACACACACACACATATATAACTTACCAAAGTATTGAAAGTTGAAATGTCAATAAGAATATGTAATAGAATATTATACAAGTAAAACTTTTGTAATGAAAGTGTTCAATGGAATTAAGTTTATAAATGAAGAATTAAGATGTATGAGAATGTTATAAACTTAAGTTAATATTTTGAGATGCTAGTAATTAAATTTAATAGAAAAAAGTGAATATTGAAAGTATATGATTATAAACTTAAGTTAATGATTGAAGCCATTTATAAAGTAAAAGTGAATACTATATACAAAAGGAATAAATGTGAAAAGAAAAAGAATTTAATTTTAACTACGAGTTGCTTCACAAATGAATATTTATATAAAAGGGAAATCAAAGTAAATAATAAATGTGCAGTAAACTGAAATAAAATGTATGTAATTCTTCAATATTGAATTCATTGATATTTTAAATCATTGAATGAAAATAACTTATGTTAGTAATTGAATGAAAATGGCATTGTATGAATAAATAAGAAACGAACTGTTGTAAGAATGAATGTAAATTAATGAAAATAAGCTTATGAAAGAATGAAATAGACAAACAGTAAATGATATGAAAAGAAATTTGTTAGAATAAACTTAACGACATTTGAAATGTTTGGAAAGGATACTTCTAACGATATAAGATGTATAAATAATCTATTAAGTTTTATCTAAGACTGTTGAGTGTATGGTATACTTAGTAGTTATTTATCACTTTATACAATTAAAAGATCTAAACCCGAACAAACCATTTTTTTTGGTTGCTATGGATGGATGGTTGATTAATTGGACTGCATGTGATGATTGTATGGTTTTGTTTGCAAGTGATTATTGTTATGTTGTGTTGATTGTTTTGCTATCAATTGAAACAACTTAAATAACTGCTCTTTCACATAATTCTAACATTTTTGGATTGTATAAGTGAAACACAGGTTTATGGAAGCAATAACTACTACTTTTGGTTTCAAAAATCAGCGTTGTTTGCCCAACAAATAGGTACGTTTTCGGACTACGGTTTATAGCGATATTATATTGTTTTCCCATGGTTTGGGATAATATATATATATATATATGTATATATATATATATATGTATATATATATATATGTTTACTATTGGTATTATTAATTCTCTCGGACCTCTCCGTACAAAGAAGATTTTGTCGAAATTTTTCGTGAATTTTAGACTTAGAAATTTTTTGTGAAAGTAAAGATATTTTCAAACTTTTGTTAACTTGAATACGAAAGGATTTTATTGTTTTATAAATTGATATATTTTATTTAAATTATTTAATTGTGTAAATTAATTGTTATAAATTGAATACTTTGAATAAAGTATATCAATTCCTTAATTCCTTCTTTTCCTTTTCGAGGACGAAAAGTTTTGAGTGGGGGAGAGTGTAACGACCCATATTTTTACGATAATTAAATATTGAATTTAATAAGATTTTAAGATTTAATATTATATGAAACTAAAAATTTACGATTTATTAATAAGTAAATAACCAGAATGAAATGTAATAATGTTAGTTTAAAGTAATTGATAACTATTTTAATGTAATTCTAAGCAACTGAAATAATTGTAAAGTTAAATTCGGTTATAAAGTGTAAATAAGGAAATAACCCAAACGTGTATTAAACGGTGAAATTGTAAGTAATTAACCGAAATTGATTAATATAGCATATTAATCAGTATGAGAATTTATTAGTTTTGTTTGTTAACAATAAACATAGCAATGTGTTTGAATTGTAAGTTGTAATAATGGTTTAATTATCATTGAATTATTTAATCTGTTGAAATTAAATTGTAAATAAATTAAAATAAATCCAATTAAATGTTGCGGTTAATGTGAATTAAGATGATAATTGTAGAATATTGGTGTAATAAAACGTAAACCAATGTTAATTATATCCATAATGTAATGATTGATGGAATAATAAGTGAAATCAAAATAAATCAATTTATTGGTTTTTAAATTATAACTAATGAATTTATTGCAATTGAAATTAAACGTTGTAAATTAGTGCAATATTAAATATTGGATTTGGTATGGAAAATTTGTTTTAAAAGATTATCGGTTTATAGGTAATCAAAAATAAGTAAATTCGTTAATTATAAAATTTGAATTGAAAAAGTGATTTAATTAATTTAATAATCATTTAAATTAACATAAAAAAACCATTTTGGCCACTGTCTCGGATTTCGACGAAACTAGTTTCATCGGATCCGTAACGGTGAATTATTGTAGGATTTCAAGTTTCGTAGCGATCAGACTTGTCATTTGATCGTATAGGCTCGAAACGCATAGAAATCAATTTATTGAAATCAATTTGAAATAAGATGATTTTAAAAGCTAACTTCTTCGTACGATGGAATTAGGACTTGAAATCTGTTCCATTGAGTTTAAAAATATCGAAAACATCTATTTTGATATATGGGATGACCCATTTTCGTTTTGGAAGCGAAATAGGCTTTTCGGGTTGTTATCGTCGTTCAAATCAATTCAATATGTTGTTCGTTTTTTCTTATCGGGCCTTGTCCATATAAATAGTCTTGTTTCCCAAACCCTAGCAACCTTTCTATTTCTGATTACAGTACCTACAATTCTCTTTGGCCAATGGCAGAAACTCTATTTTTCCTCAAACCCAAATTCAAATCGAATCCAATTTCAAAAATTCAAACTCCTTTAAATCCTATCATATTACATACCGATTCGAAGCTCTCGACGAGCATAATTCACTGGTGCAATTCGTTTCTCGATTTGAATCACCATTTGGCCAGAAATGGGTCATTTATTCCTGGCCATTCGTATGTGGATTTGTGGTTTGATAGTGGATTGGCGACGAGAGTTCGATCGAGTTGTGTCAGAGTGTAGAGGGCATTGAGGCAAGTCGATCTGTATGATTACATCGTGCTGGAGAGGTCAGGATTCGCCAGAAACGGCAGAGATTGTGTCATGGCGGCGGAGGAGGATTGTGGGGCCGCGGGTGTTATGGTGGCAGCCAGTGGGGCGTCTTGGGGTGTTGAGCTTGCAGGCGAGGTTGGATCCGGTCGTAGTGCAACGAGGCGACGATAATAATTGCCCAATGGGGCGGTGGCTGCTAGGGTTAATTCGAGGTTGAGGCTATGTATCGAACGTGTAGAGACGATGATGTGGATGGGTAAATGACGTTCTTTTATTTAATTTATTTATTTTAAATCGTTTAACGTTCTAATAAACATAACTTCTACGTACGAGGTCAGAATTATGCACGATTCGTTCCATTACGATCGTATCGAAATTTCGGACATTTTTGGCACCAGTTTAAACGAATTCCGAGACTGTTCAATTTTGGGCCTTAATTTAGATTTCAAATAGATTTGAAATCAAAGGTGAGTGTTTTCATCCACCCACAACTACTTAATTATCTTATGCTAGTAAAATTGAATTGAAGATGTGATTAGAATATGATTGGTTCATGTTTGGTATATTTAAATTATCGTTTCAGTTAAATATGACCTTTCTTGCATTTAATCACCATTTAATTTAATATTGAATTTAATTATCATTTGAATACCTGTTGATGGTAATCAGTTAATTGATGTTATTTAGTGGTTTATTGAATGATGATTGTGATGGATGTTGATTGTTGACATTGGATGACTGAATGTTATATTTATATTGTTATAACACTGCAAGTTTCCTTAATTTATTGTTAGAAAATCCCTTTGGATTGAAATAATACATAACCGAACAATCTGTAGATTAAGAAAAAATTGTTATGGGTTGAAATGATAAGCCCAAGCGATTTTATGGATTTTGAATTTTGTTTGGGATTGCGCGTTGAAATGGTATATATCCATAAATATAAAATATTGCAGATTGAAATGATAAATATCTGTATCACTTGATCATACGGTAGAAAATTATATATGGACACCGGATTGGTTAAATTAAATGATTTTAAAACCTTAAACTTTTGAATCGAGTAAAATGATATTTCGAAATAAAAATTTGGATTATATAAACTGAATTATTTTTGAAAATCCAAGCTTTAGTGTAGAAGTTGGAATTGGTTTAAATAAATTGTTTAAAGAATTGAAATTGAAATTTTGAAGTTGGATTTAAAGTATAAATGAAATTTATCGAAATTGAGTTATTGAAATACTGAATATTTAAAACTTCGAAATCTACTAAAAGTGAAATAGTTTAAATTTATAATTCGAACATTGATTTAAAATCGATATTGATTTAATGGTTTTGAATGAGATTTGAAATGAAAGACAAATTTAGTTTGTTGATTTGAAAGCTGGGCACGATCTAGATGTGTTGAATTGGAATAAATAATTTAATTCTATATTACTTTCAAATTCATAGTTTTTATAACTGTTAAAAATATTTTATTTCAAATTCAGATGTATCTAGATTTTTCAAACCATATTATATCAAACTATATTAAACCTATTTTAAACTATTTTAAATTATTTAATCTATTTTAAAATATTTTAAAATATTTAATCTATTTTAAACTATTTTTTATTTAATCCAATTAATCTATTTCAAAATATTTTAAATTGTTTAATCTATTTTAAACTATTTAATCTATTCTAGTCTATTATCGTCTATTTAAAACTATTTAAATCTATTTAAAACTATTTTAATTTATTTTAAACTATTTAAACCATTTAAACAGTTTTAAAGTATTTTAGCTGTTTATAACTATTTTAAAATATCTAAACTATCTTTAAAAAAACTGTGCAAGGCTGAATTGTTCATATTTAAAATCCTGCTTTAAAAGCGAATATGGTTAAATAATGTTATAACCTATGTTGGGATTTGAAATGATACTTTCTAGGGAAATGACATATTTTGAGTAAATATGATTGTTTTTGAAATGAGGATTTAACCTATTATGAAATATGATTTTCGAAAGTGATATGATTTTTGAGAATATGATATTTTGATATCAATATGAAACTGTTTTGAAAATATAAAAGAACCATCCGGTGTGTAATAAACGTTTGGTTGTTAAAGAGACTGGGTTCGGATATTGTCACTCTCTACCAATACGGAAAACCACTTTAACAACTGTGTACATGATGGAGATTCCAGAATGAAGTGGGATGGTTTGATGAACGATTCTGTATGAAGTATTTATGTTTCCCTGACTCCCGTGAGTCAGCTTGATGTGGCTAAAACAGGAGCATACCTAGGCCAAGTGAGGTTGCACCTCCTGTCGGACATGCTTCTTCGATACCATATTATGACTTTGTGATTGATTTGGTGGCCACCACTCGATTTGATTATGCGAGTGTGTTCCGAGGTGGGCGGTAGTAGCTGCTATGCGTTACCACCAGTTCGGTTCTGTAAACGGAAGAATCCTACCTTGGCATTGTCTCGCATGCATTTTCACATGCCTTATCGCGCCTTCTACGAGTTTGGTTTGTACTGTACCTATGGAGTGCCTTCTGATAGCCCTCCAATTTACGTAGGAATTACGGTACTGCATAGACTATGAGAATATATAAAAATGTGTTAAGGGAGATATGGGTAACGCTTTAATGCTATTTTAATACTTTACTGTAGAGACTATTATAATAGTGTATTGTACTATGTATGTAGATAGTTTAACAGATCCTTAGAAGATAAAAATCCCAAACATCTCTTAAGTTATTGCACTCACATTGACACTGGATAGGAGTTGTCAAACCCCGTAAACATCTCTGAAATTGTTACAATCATATTTATTTATTGTTGAATTAACTTGCATAATATCTTTTAGTTCTGACTCGAGTGTTTTGTCTTTTCACTACGCTCGGGTCAGTCTGAGCTTTTCAGTGTATCTAAGACTGCTTTGGTGGACAAAGAAGGAGATTTAGTACTATTATTATCTATTATCTTTATCCCACTACATCATGTTCTTCCACTGCATAATGTTGTTATTTCTTCTTTATGTACTCTGATTTTGTATTGTAAAAGTGCAATCTAATGTTATTTGTAAAATAGTTTCATGAATTGTTTATTTGATTATTATATTTTATCATTCCGCTGTGAGATTCTATGTTTATTTTCTTTCTTTCTCTGCCTTTTCTTGTTTACCCATAACTATCCTCCCTTTTGAATGGTTTGAGTCTCACATGTGTGGCTTATTGTCGATTTAAACCATCCAAAAAGGTGGGTCGTTACAAAAATGCAGTAGCCCTATAATCACCTCCTTAATGTTTGCTGATGACGTCTTTACTAAACCAACAGCAAAATCCCTTACAATTATTAACGGTATACTTGATCAATTCTTCTAATTATTAAACATCAACTTAATAACGATAAATTCAATATTTTGGTGGCAGGAGTGTCTCCTCATATCCATCCCAGTATCCTGCCCACCTCCAACTTCAACCTTTCATAGATAATAGTGCTTATTTAAGGATTCTTTTTTTTAGCAGTCAAGCATAACTACTCCAACCGCCTCCCTTTTTTTGAGAAGATTACTACTAGAATGCCAAGCTAGTCCAGTAGACATATTAGTTAAGCTGGTGGACTTTCCCTTATTAAATCTATTTGCACAACTATGTTAGTTTATTGGTGTAGAGCTTTTCTTTTATACGTCGGACTTATTAAACAGATTAAAAAAACTTTGAATCATTTTCTATGATCTAGAGGTATGTTCTTCAGAAAATTAATTCTGATAGCCTTAAAAAAGTTGAGACTAGCCTTGCATTTGGTGGTATGGGCATAAAAACATAGGGCTTAGGAACAAGGCTGCTTTGTTTAGGCATTTGGACTAGGAATGGCAATGGGGCGGGTTGGGGCGGGTTTTTAGTGCCCCATACCCGTCCCGGATTTTTTAGACCTCGCCCCAGACCCGCCCCGTAGACCTGGTGTGGGTCTGGAATTTTGCCTTGTAACGACCCTGAATTTTGAACAATTTAAATTGAAAATATGTAACTAATTTTAAATATTTGAATGATGATTTAAATTGAATTCCCAATGCTATATAAAACGTTTCTATGATTTGGCGATTAAATTTTAGAATTTAATCTATTAAAAGTTGAATAAGAATTTGAATTTACTTTGGAGTTGAAATTGAATATTGAAGTTGTATTTAAAATTCGAACTAACGACTTAGAAGAAAATAAATTTGGATATAAGAATTGTTGCTTATTTAAATTAATAAAGGATGGTTAGTTTTAATAACATTTTTCTTTAGCTTAAATAAAAAGGAATAAAATTTTAATCAATACAAAATAAAATAAATAAATACACTTAGTTAAAATTCTAACAACGAAATTTAGCAAAACAAAGTAAATAAAATATCTACTAAATAAATAAACATAATATATAAAAAAAAAATTATCACTGCCTTTTTGAACACATCAGCTCCTAAATTCACGCCTAAATCAACGCCTTTAACCACGCCCTAAATTACGCACACTTCACTTCAAAGCATGCCGAGATCTCGTTCCTCCATCATTTCATACGAAAAGAAAAAAAAACTCAATCGAAAAAAAAACAATGGCGGCCTCGTTCTTTCGTTCGCTCTGAAATTAGGGCTCGTGAAAATCAAAGGCTCGGTCTTCTTCCTGCTCATCTTCAAAGCTAGGGCTCGTGAGAATCGATGATGATTTCACTTCCCTCGCAGCTGCTCAATCTCGCTGTCGTTCGTCTCTTCGAGTTGCTCCTACAGCCGCTTCTAATTGGTCAAGTTCGAAAACCAGGTGAGTGAATCCTTCACTCACATCCAATTCAAGCCTTTAGAAATTGCTAGCTTGTTCAAATTCATGTTTTGGTTGCTTGATTAACTGATTTTCGCGGCTTTAAAATTGTTGAATTTCCACTTTGATTCTGTAAAATTTCTTTGCTGTAATGATGATTTCCGGGTTCACTTGTTTCGAATTTCTGGCAATTGATTTATGTTGACTTTGATAATTATCGTGAAACTTCTTTGACCCGATCTTTGAATTGATATGATGATTTATGTTTTTGCATGTTGATAAATTTGGAAATGATATGCATGCATGTCTGTTTACAGAGACATAGCTCTGTTCTTGATAAAAAAAGAAAAAAAAATTAATTTCAAAACAAAAACATTGTTTAAACTCAAGTTAAGATTTTAGAAATATATTTGAGTACAATAATTTTGCAAATTCATCTGGAAAATTTAGGAAGACAGTGAGCAAACTTACTCCTGATCTACTCTCTGAATTGATGTGATAAATATTGGTAAATGTGTTCTGCATGAATAGGAATGTATTGCAAGTATTTGTGCATGTTTGTATTTGTCTGGTTATCCCTCTGTTTAGAAATAGATTGACTAAATTCGAGAAAGTTTTTATATCTCAGAATCAAAAGAAATTTAAGTGATGACCTTTAAAAGAAAGATATTGATAATTACTTGATTTAAAGTTAAAAAAAAAAATATTTCAAGAAGTTTTATTAGGTAATGAACTGGAAACGTAGGATACAGGAGTAAATACAAACATCTAGCTTCCAGATCATCACAGCTTTAAAACTTCCAGCCTTCATTCTCTGTTGCTTCTCTGCTCTTTGCATATATAAGTGAGCAAATTCATTTAAACCCATCTATGTAACTTGATATCCGAGATGATGTTTGAACCAAATTAGGAAAATGATTGTTTGTTGATAATTATGTCAGTATGCATGTATGGTATGTATGTAAGTTGTTCAACTTGGTTTGCCATTGAGTTGATGTACTTGTGGTCATATGTGTACTGTTTCACCATTGAGTCTGATTGCTTGTGGTATTACTTGAACTTGATATTGTTGGTTTCATGTTCATGTGTCTTCACATTCACTATTGCCACTGTCTTCTTTGTTGTTGCACTGCACTTTGATGGCTGATCATTTGTATACATACATTCTTGTATGAATATGTGTATGGCCACTTGTGTTATTTGAGTTGTTGGACTTAGTATTTGTAACTGGACAATACTTGCACTGGTCTGCATACATGGTATCTTGTAGCCTGTTCATTGGTACACTGTGCCTTGTACTTGGTCTGACTTGTATCACTGTCACTGGTGTACTTGAACTTCAGGTCTGTATTTTGATGTTGCCACTTTGCTTCATTTGAATAGCTCAGTGGTGCACTTGTTTTGTCATTGTGTAGTTCTGGGTGTACTTGTCATCTTCACTGTGATGTTCACCATGTTGTTACCTGTACTTGGTGCACTGAGCATTTTCATTTGAGCATTTGTCTGCACTGTTAGTCGAGCTTGTTGTTCTCTGCATTTACTTGATTGTTGACACTGGTCATACATGTGCTTAATTGCAGTTTTTGATTTGTCGAAGCTTTGTATTGATATACTTAAGACTTTGCTCTGCTTTCACCTTCCAGTATGCAATTTTTGATTTAAAATTTCAAATCTTGTGATCTTGTCTCTGTTTAAAATTAAGTTTCAAATGAAACTTGTTTGCTAAATCATAAATTTTAGTTTTAAAATCTTTATTTAAGTTGAAATAATAGATAAATCCCTCTGGAAGCTATAACAGATGATCAAACTTTAAATAAGTGAAGATCCAAACATCATGAACTTCAATTTATATTCTGTAGTCACTTATGCACTGATTCACTTACTCATGCATTCAACATTGCCATGCTATTCACTGTTCATCTGTTTCATTTGGTATCGCTGCATCCATTCTGTTGTACTGTTTCTGGCTTTAGTCTTGTTTCATGTTTGAGGCTGTGCCTCCATTGACATGTTGTGGCCTGTACTTGTATATAGCTGTTCATTGCTTGGTCTCTGTAGTTCTTTGATAGTTGCACTCTGTCTACTGTTTGGTCTGCACTTTGGTTTATTCATGTGCATGAGTTACTTGCATTGGTGCTGTTGCATTTCATTGATATTGATACCTGTAGTCTTCATTTGTGCTCTCTGTTTTGAGTAACTTCCCATGTGTACATGTCTCTTCCCTGACCTGTGCAATCCATTCGTGTATATTCATCACTATAGTGGCGAGGCAGTACACGCGTGCGTGTGCTGCAGCCACACAGTTTTGATTTTAATTGTTCCTTTGCTTTTGATTCATTGATTTCTTTGCGTATTTCATATACAGTATTGGCGAGGCCGTACACGCGTGCGTGTACGGCAGCCAATCGTTTTTGAGGTTTTTCTAAATTATCTTTTTAAAAGAATTTTTTTTTCCTTCATCCATCTTCGTTAAAAATTTGAATTTACTGATTTATTGTTTAACACTGTTAAGTGTTATATTTACCGTTATCCGATTTTTTGTTAAAGGATCGGATAGGTAAATTTATATTTGACTGTCGTCTAATTGTTGTTTGATTATTATTGCCTCTATGCACTAATAACTGAGTTTGAATTAGACTGACCCGTGTATTATTTTCTTTTGAATGTAATACTCAGGCCAGACCGAGTATTTTTACAGCTTAAAGATTTTCAGGCAGCGAAGTTAGAGAGAGGGGAATTACCGCATCGCTAAAGTTTTTCAAGAGATTTTTCTTGTACTTTAAAAAGATGTTCCGCTGTATTAAAATGTAATTCATTGTATAACTCTGATGTATAAAAGAAAAATTATTTATGAGAAATATATGATTGTTCTGTGATTCTGTGACTGATTCTGTTTAAATTCTATAAACTAAATAACAATCCGTCATTTTGAACGTTTCTAGTTGGTTTAATTACCGACTAAAGGCGGTGTAACAGCCCAATTTTTTTTAACAAGTATTTTTTTACTTGTATTTTAAAAACTTTGGGGTTTATTTAAAGTGACTAGAAAAAAAAACAATTGACCAAATTTTTAATTAAATAATAAGATCTCTGAAATTTTGACATGGTTAAGAATTAACTTTAATTTGGAAATTTGGGGTTTTGTCGAAGATGGTAAATAACTTAATTTCTAGCCAAATCAAGTTTTAATTAAGAAAACATTAATAGCTTAGGTGGTTAAGACATCTGGGCTATTCATGATAGGTCACGAGTTCGAGTCTCGGCGTGGTCAGAATTTCTAATTTTTTTAGTATATAAATGAACTGGGTAATTACGCCTTAAAAAGGGCGCCTAAATTTAGGGAATAAATACCGTATATATATATATATATATATATAAGATTATATATAAGAAAACGTATAGAACTTTAATCCGTTATTTTTCTCTTTCCAGTAAAATTTACTTCCCAATTTATATATATATATAATTTGATTTAAATCATTTCCTTAAAATACTAAATATGGAAATTTAAAGTGTGAAACGGTTAAATTTGTTAAAAGACAACTCCATTTGAATTTTAATAAAAGGAATTTTGTATATATATATATATAATATGTGAAAACCAATTAAGTTTGTTAAGTAATAATTTTGAAGAATTTAGTGTATTAATGAACTGTTGGATTTCGCGTTTATAGGACGCGTAAAATTTATGGTACAAGTAACGTAATAAACGTATAAAATTTAAAACGTTATTTTTATATAAATCTTGGGTGTTTTATATTACGTCAGTTTGGCGTATTTTAAAAATCATATTTCAACATCCATATGTATTTAAAATATCGTATCAATGGTCTGTATACAAAATCAACGCTTACTTTAATCACGCATATAAAGTATAGAATCCAAAGCTTTGTATAACTGGCAATTAATATTTTCGCAAGCCTTATCTCAAATCCAGAGGAATAACGTGCATATCCAGGCATCAAAGAAAAAAAAAGCACGCAAATCTGAATTTAAAAAGGAAACGTTCAAATCTGTTTGTAACTGTTCTTTAAAATATAATGATAATAATCAACTCTTCCTTTTTTGATTTAAACATACCATATATTTCTTCTTAAATCACGCATATATCATTTGAGAGAAAATCAATTTTGCATTCCTTTGCGCGTGACACAAAATTTTATTCTTTTAACATTTTTGGCATTTGCCTCTTACCTTTTTGTTTCTTGAGCATGTCACTGTATTCATTTATTCACGCAACCTAAATGGACCAATATATTTGATTGCCTAAAATCAACTCATGCATTCAAATTTAACCTTGCCTATCTTTTCAAATTCTCACATTCCTATTTATATCTCTCTGTTTCCACTGCCTTTATTTTGCAAGATAAAATTTTTCGTTCCTATAATCACGCATATAAAGTAAAAATCATATTTAAATATACTTATCGATTAAAATATCAGTTAGTGATTTTTATAACAAACGTTACCTTTGTTTTAACAGTCAAAATTTGTTTTAAACATTTATAACAAACTTTTGTATCCAAATATCTTTTGCCTAAAATCAATCTCTTGCCTAATATCAGTTCTTCCAAATGTCGTTTCTTCAATCTACAATCACGCAACTATCAAAAAAAAAAAAATGTTGAAATCAAAACTCATAAACTGGCAATGAATATCACGCATATAAAATCAAATCTAATTGCTAACCGTGGTCCCTAAACTCACACGAGCCTTATCCATTCAAACAAGATAAAAACTGGAAATAAATCACTGAGCTCTGCTTGCTTTTTCTTTTTCCATTGATTTCGCCTCAAATCAATTCTTTATCTGCAAAACGTTCAATCTTCTATCAATGCTGCCGTTTTTTTTTTCAATCTCTTGCCAAGGTATTCACATTCAAACTTTTTGAACGTACGAAATTTTGCTTTATCAATCAATTGTTTAGGCATGCCAAGATATGTTGCCATTTTTGTACCGAGCCCTTTTGATTTTCTTCACGTGTATATGTTTTCTTGCATCTAAAGCAAACTCTCCCCTCTATAAATATATTAGCCTGGTTCGTATTTTATCTCCTCATCTTGCATAACATCATCCACAAGGAGAAAAGCTTCTATCAGGTAATATTACTATTCCTCTTCTTCTTTTGCATCCTCTCCGTTTTCCTTCTTCAGTTTTTTTTCCTTTGCTTTCCCATCTTTTGACTCGGCCACTCCAACCCTGACTACCACTCTAGTGCTCAGCCAAGTTTCCTACGAGACATATATTTTGAAAAAAAAAACCTTGTTTCTAGTAGCAGTGGATATGTGTGTTGATGATGAGGTCTTAAGAGAAATGCATTACCTTGCAAATTCATTCAAGTCAGGTCAATAACCTGTAGGAAGCTAGGTTATGGAATTAGTGTAGTTATGATGTAGTAAGTGTTATTCTGGATGTACTTATCACTAATGATTTGTGCATGTTTTACCATCTTGTAACAGTAGATAGCAGAGAGACGCAAGTTGTAGGCAGAGAGTTGCGTGAGTTTTGTTTTGCATAGGATGTTAGACATGTTTAAAAAAAATAAAAAAAAATAAAGAAAAATAAATAAATAAATATAAAACGAGAGTAAAGAAGAATATAACAGAGGGAGAGAAAGAGAGTTTTCAGGGTTCATCAGAATATAACATGTTGACATAGTGAGTGAGCCTTCAGTTGCATATAGGCATATCATATAGGCAGGCTTTTAGTGAAATCTTGACCGTGTTTTAGGGAACTGACTTGGGTAGTTATTCGTTGATGATAGTAAAAATTTTAAAGAAGAAATGATGTATTCGTGCATGTTTTATAAAATATATATATAAGATCCGGTTGAAAAAAAAAGGGAGAAAGCCTGTAATACTTCAAATAACAGAGAAGATGTTAGGTGGAAATGTTTAGTTGCATATAAAAGCATATAACTGCAATATGCTTTATAGTTGCGTGGGACAGTGCATAAGCCTGTAGGTAGTAGAGTATTGGATGCACTTGTACATGCATATATCACGGCCTATAGGAGAAAAACTTCACCATTTTGTTTTAGATGGCCTTTAGGTAAATTTTACCTTGATTTTTGAAATGGCATGGTTCAGTAATGGGTAGGAAAAGTTTCGTTATGTTTTGATAGTATACCCAGTGGAGTGGTCGAGCAAGTCGAACTAATTCTCGTCCTATTTTTAATTTTTGCTTTGACCGTAAATTTCTAAAGTCACGTATCCGGTATTTGGATCTTGTTATAGATTTGAATCTAGGCGTGACATCCGGGATATTTGATCGTTACTCTCTGTTCGTTTCTTTTCCGGTGGATTTTCGTTTTGAATCAAATTTTTTCTGCAGCCTTCAGGTGAGTTTTTCTCACCAGACAAACATGCCTATATTTCTGTGAATTATCGCAAGTGTATGTGTAAATTATTATTTAACTGTTATCTGTCTGTAATATAACGTAGGATGTTAAACTCCATTTAAATTGACACCTCATCAGTTATTTATCTGTTGTAATATTTCTGCAGTTATATTGTTAAATGTTTATTTACTGATTTAAATCATCACTGCAAGTTCCCTATAAATTTAAATCGTTAAGGCTGAAATGATAGGCCTAAAACGATGATTATTATGCATTTATTCAGTTAACTATTTAATTTTAACTTGGGATTGCGGGTTTGAAATGATAGAACCCGGGGTTTGTAAAATTGCGGATTGAAATGATATAAATCCGTATCGCTTGACCTAGGCTAGAAAATTTTATACAGACCCGTGGTTCCTATAATATTTTTCTGAAATATTTTAAAATTATTTTTAAATGGAAGTTTATAATATTGTGGTTTAATGTATTTAAAGGATTTTTATAAAGATTTAAAAATGATTTTTGAATGAGTTAAGATTTTAAATAAATAAATATAACTTATATGGAAAATTCTGGATTTTTGTTAAGATGAGATTTCAGTTAAGAAATAATTGATAATAAGTTGTATTTGGAATTTAAACTAAATTGATAAGTTAATAACCTATTACAGCATTTAAATGCTGTCTTTTAAAATTGGACTGTTTAACCCATAAACTTTAGGTAGCATTTCATAGGTGCTGCAGAAATTTAAATTTGATTTATTTAAATTTATAGAAATTTATTTTGGGAATAAGTTAAATTTTTGGAATTTAAATATGTAATTAATAAAAATTAAGAAATGGACTTTGGATAGTTTTAAAGGAAGAAATTGATTTTAAAGTTTGTTAAAAGCAATAAATTCCAAATTAAATTGAATAAGTTGAAATGGTATATTATCAAATGAAATGTTTTAATCAAGAATTTGATATTGAAGGTATTTGAAATATATTTGATTTGTAAAAATACCATTTTTAAACTATAACCACGGGGTATAATAACGTTTGGTTGGCAAAGAGACCGGGATCGGATATGGACATACTCTCTGTCGATACCGAAAACCACTTTGACTAACCGTGTACGTGGTGGAGATTCCAGAATGAAGTAGCATTGCGGTGACGGTTTCTTTAAGGTAAATACGTGGACCCGACTCCCGTGAGTTGGCATAAGGTGGCTAAAACAGGAGCGATTCTTGGATTAATGAGGTAGCACCTCTGATCGAACGCACTTCTTCGTATGCCATTCTATTACTCTTGTGATTGTTTTGGTGCGCACCTTTGATTTGGGACTGTTGTTCGAGGTGGGCGGTAACTGCGGCTACGCGTTTCCACCGGTCCGGATAGCAATTGGTATATCTACCCTGGCATTGCATAGTTGTGCCGTGTCACCTACCATAGCGAGCCTCCTACGAGTTTCTATTTGTGTCGTACCTATGGAGTACCCTCTGGTAGCTTCCCGATCAGGAGGTATTATGGTACTGTATAGACTATTGGCATTATTTGTGTTAAGGTGGAAAATGTAAAGCCTTAACGCTATTTAAAAGTAAGTTTATTTTATAAATAGACACTATTATAATAGCGCAATATACTACATAGTAAATAGTTTAACGGATGCTTAGAGGATGGGCGGTCCCAAGCACCCTTTAAGTTACTTGCTCTATAATACAGTACACTTGAATTAGCTTACACTATATAAGTATGTATGTCCTGACTCGAGTGTTTATGTTTTATGTTACGCTCGGGTCAGCCTGAGTTGCAGTTCAGTTTTCATCCCGGAGCTAGGATTTCTGTAGATCACTTTCAAGTTGCTGGCAAACTTCCTTTCCAGTTCTTTATCTAAAATTTTGAAATCAAGACTAGTGGACATTTGGACTGTTTACTGATAAGTTAAAACTATATTTGGATTTAAGACTATGTAAATTTTACTTGAGTAAGAATATTTAACTATGTAAATTTTACTTGAGTAAGAATATTTATAGTGGCTTCATGAACCACTAAGTATTTTTAATTCCGCTGCGAGTATTCTGATTCTGTGTCTGTGATTCTGTGATTAATTATTTACTGCATATTCTGAGTTCTGCCAAATTTATTTTTACAACGCGGTATTTTGAACAATTCAAGTCCGACATGTGCGGATGCGAATGGTTGAAAACACCGGGTCGTTACATCTGGTATCAGAGCTTTGGCTCTAGGCAAAACTTAGAATGTACGGTAAATTTGATTTACAGAATCACTTTCATTCGAGCTTGAATCTCTTCCTTTTTGAATTTTGGAACGTTCCCTGCGGTTCCGAAGTTCATTCGTGTCCCTCACTATTTATTTTTCTTTCGATTCGGGAGTATCCCATAACTCCACTTAGGATGATCTTTATAGTGAATTGGTGGTTTCGCCAATATTCTAATATAGCGGTGAAACTCCTTTACAACTAGCATTGATTCACCGGAGATTTATATTTATCCTCGGTTTAGATACTAGTATCTTTGGTTATTCTGAACTCTATCTCTTCAGATCGAATGTAGATTTACCCCAGAAAATCCACATCGATCTGACTCTTTAAGTCACGGTTGACCAGGTTAAGGTTGCCCGCGATTTATATAAACTTATCTGGTTTCTTATTCTGTTATTTAACCATCGGATCTTCTGATTCCAACTTATCTTTAAATCAAAATTCTCTTTAATTTGAGTCCTTCAAAATTTGAATCTCTATCCTTGTTTTGAAAAAATTTATTCCTATATTTGGGAAAAATCTAATATTATATATATAAGTATAATTTTCAGAATTTAACTAGTTGTTTAGAGATAATAATGTTTGATTTTATTTATAGTTTTGTAAACCATTGGTTTTGTCTTAATGAATAATTGAACTATAAAACATGGTTATAAATTTATTTGGAAACAGAAATGGATTTAAAACAAGAATTTAAGAATTCAATTTCGATAGTTTCAAACCTTGTGTTTAAAGTCTTAAAAGGATATATTATTATTTAAATAATTTTCGAATATAAATTTGTTTCCAAAGAATTTTAAAGTTTTAAAAATCAGTGCTCTTCTCTTTGTCGCTAGAAAATAATTTCGGGGATGAGTACAACATCATCGACATTCATTTTCGAGTATCGAAGTAAAGAGACCACGATGTAGTTTTGCTTTAAAAATTTAATTAATTTGAATTTCTAAAATATGACTTAATTTATAATATATATAGATATATGATTTAAATTTGATTTGACATATACTATATGTATGTATTTATTTATCTCTAAAGGGTTTGAAGTTAATTGGAAATTTAATTCATAAATTTATGTTAAAAGGTGATTCTAATGATAAAATAAAGTCAAATTTGGAAAGAATATTTAAACTTGAATAATATAGTTGGAAAATTTTACTTGTATAAATTGCATGCCAATATAACTTACCTAAATCATTCAGAAATTAACTATGTAATTGGATAATGTATAATATAAAAGGATTTTATAAATAAAAATTTGAGTGGTTATAATAAATGTTATACACTTAAAGTCTCAGTTACAACAAGACAAATAGAGGTAAATAGAAATAAAATAATAATTGAATAATATACAATATCAAATGGTGTTAAAGGAAATTTAGAAATATATTGGAATAGTTATATTAAATATAATCTACTTAATATGTGCGATAAGATATATTAAGCAGAATATATTTAATAATAATCTGGAATAAAGAAAATTAAATTTGTTGAATAAAAGATGATTATTATAAATGACTATACAAATTTCTGATTTTAGAAAATAATTGGATAATAAGATAATTAATTTGGAAATAGTTAAGATTGATTTAACTTCTGCAAAAATCAAATGAATTAAATCAATTATTGAATATTAATTTAAATTGAATTTATATAGTTTAGATATTGAGAAAAATATTTGACATAGATGAGAAAAATATTGAGAAAAATAAATTTAATTATAGCTTGGAATAAAGAAGAAACTAAATGGGGAATTTAGTTTATTTTGGGAAATGGTAAATTTACTTTAACAATTAAGTTAAATTACCATTTCAAATTTGGATTAAAATTAAACATTTTAAATTAGAATGTTATAATACCTTGTGAAAAAATTGGAGAAAGAAAAAAAATGAATGATTTTTCTTTTTTTAGTGTAGGGATACTATACAAGTAAATATGTAAATAAATAAATGTTAAAATTTTAAGTATAAATAGATGAAATCAATGATTAATTTAAAATTGAACTTTTATTGTTTAGATTAATGATTCTAATTTAAGTTTCAATTTAGTTTTATTTCAGGTTGTTTCTATTCCCCTACCTTCTTCCTTTTCGTGGACGAAAAGTTCTGAGTGGGGGAGAGTGTAACAGCCCAATTTTTTTTTAACAAGTATTTTTTTACTTGTATTTTAAAAACTTTGGGGTTTATTTAAAGTGACTAGAAAAAAAAACAATTGACCAAATTTTTAATTAAATAATAAGATCTCTGAAATTTTGACATGGTTAAGAATTAACTTTAATTTGGAAATTTGGGGTTTTGTCGAAGATGGAAAATAACTTAATTTCTAGCCAAATCAAGTTTTAATTAAGAAAACATTAATAGCTTAGGTGGTTAAGACATCTGGGCTATTCACGACAGGTCACGAGTTCGAGTCTCGGCGTGGTCGGAATTTCTAATTTTTTTAGTATATAAATGAACTGGGTAATTACGCCTTAAAAAGGGCGCCTAAATTTAGGGAATAAATACCGTATATATATATATATAAGATTATATATAAGAAAACGTATAGAACTTTAATCCGTTATTTTTGTCTTTCCAGTAAAATTTACTTCCCAATTTATATATATATATATATATAATTTGATTTAAATCATTTCCTTAAAATACTAAATATGGAAATTTAAAGTGTGAAACGGTTAAATTTGTTAAAAGACAACTCCACTTGAATTTTAATAAAAGGAATTTTGTATATATATATATATAATATGTGAAAACCAATTAAGTTTGTTAAGTAATAATTTTGAAGAATTTAGTGTATTAATGAACTGTTGGATTTCGCGTTTATAGGACGCGTAAAATTTATGGTACAAGTAACGTAATAAACGTATAAAATTTAAAACGTTATTTTTATATAAATCTTGGGTGTTTTATATTACGTCAGTTTGGCGTATTTTAAAAATCATATTTCAACATCCATATGTATTTAAAATATCGTATCAATGGTCTGTATACAAAATCAACGCTTACTTTAATCACGCATATAAAGTATAGAATCCAAAGCTTTGTATAACTGGCAATTAATATTTTCGCAAGCCTTATCTCAAATCCAGAGGAATAACGTGCATATCCAGGCATCAAAGAAAAAAAAAGCACGCAAATCTGAATTTAAAAAGGAAACGTTCAAATCTGTTTGTAACTGTTCTTTAAAATATAATGATAATAATCAACTCTTCCTTTTTTGATTTAAACATACCATATATTTCTTCTTAAATCACGCATATATCATTTGAGAGAAAATCAATTTTGCATTCCTTTGCGCGTGACACAAAATTTTATTCTTTTAACATTTTTGGCATTTGCCTCTTACCTTTTTGTTTCTTGAGCATGTCACTGTATTCATTTATTCACGCAACCTAAATAGACCAATATATTTGATTGCCTAAAATCAACTCATGCATTCAAATTTAACCTTGCCTATCTTTTCAAATTCTCACATTCCTATTTATATCTCTCTGTTTCCACTGCCTTTATTTTGCAAGATAAAATTTTTCGTTCCTATAATCACGCATATAAAGTAAAAATCATATTTAAATATACTTATCGACTAAAATATCAGTTAGTGATTTTTATAACAAACGTTACCTTTGTTTTAACAGTCAAAATTTGTTTTAAACATTTATAACAAACTTTTGTATCCAAATATCTTTTGCCTAAAATCAATCTCTTGCCTAATATCAGTTCTTCCAAATGTCGTTTCTTCAATCTACAATCACGCAACTATCAAAAAAAAAATGTTGAAATCAAAACTCATAAACTGGCAATGAATATCACGCATATAAAATCAAATCTAATTGCTAACCGTGGTCCCTAAAATCACACGAGCCTTATCCATTCAAACAAGATAAAAACTGGAAATAAATCACTGAGCTCTGCTTGCTTTTTCTTTTTCCATTGATTTCGCCTCAAATCAATTCTTTATCTGCAAAACGTTCAATCTTCTATCAATGCTGCCGTTTTTTTTTTCAATCTCTTGCCAAGGTATTCACATTCAAACTTTTTGAACGTACGAAATTTTGCTTTATCAATCAATTGTTTAGGCATGCCAAGATATGTTGCCATTTTTGTACCGAGCCCTTTTGATTTTCTTCACGTGTATATGTTTTCTTGCATCTAAAGCAAACTCTCCCCTCTATAAATATATTAGCCTGGTTCGTATTTTATCTCCTCATCTTGCATAACATCATCCACAAGGAGAAAAGCTTCTATCAGGTAATATTACTATTCCTCTTCTTCTTTTGCATCCTCTCCGTTTTCCTTCTTTAGTTTTTTTTCCTTTGCTTTCCCATCTTTTGACTCGGCCACTCCAACCCTGACTACCACTCTAGTGCTCAGCCAAGTTTCCTACGAGACATATATTTTGAAAAAAAAAACCTTGTTTCTAGTAGCAGTGGATATGTGTGTTGATGATGAGGTCTTAAGAGAAATGCATTACCTTGCAAATTCATTCAAGTCAGGTCAATAACCTGTAGGAAGCTAGGTTATGGAATTAGTGTAGTTATGATGTAGTAAGTGTTATTCTGGATGTACTTATCACTAATGATTTGTGCATGTTTTACCATCTTGTAACAGTAGATAGCAGAGAGACGCAAGTTGTAGGCAGAGAGTTGCGTGAGTTTTGTTTTGCATAGGATGTTAGACATGTTTAAAAAAAAATAAAAAAAAATAAAGAAAAATAAATAAATAAATATAAAACGAGAGTAAAGAAGAATATAACAGAGGGAGAGAAAGAGAGTTTTCAGGGTTCATCAGAATATAACATGTTGACATAGTGAGTGAGCCTTCAGTTGCATATAGGCATATCATATAGGCAGGCTTTTAGTGAAATCTTGACCGTGTTTTAGGGAACTGACTTGGGTAGTTATTCGTTGATGATAGTAAAAATTTTAAAGAAGAAATGATGTATCCGTGCATGTTTTATAAAATATATATAAGATTCGGTTGAAAAAAAAAAGGGAGAAAGCCTGTAATACTTCAGATAACAGAGAAGATGTTAGGTGGAAATGTTTAGTTGCATATAAAAGCATATAACTGCAATATGCTTTATAGTTGCGTGGGACAGTGCATAAGCCTGTAGGTAGTAGAGTATTGGATGCACTTGTACATGCATATATCACGGCCTATAGGAGAAAAACTTCACCATTTTGTTTTAGATGGCCTTTAGGTAAATTTTACCTTGATTTTTGAAATGGCATGGTTCAGTAATGGGTAGGAAAAGTTTCGTTATGTTTTGATAGTATACCCAGTGGAGTGGTCGAGCAAGTCGAACTAATTCTCGTCCTATTTTTAATTTTTGCTTTGACCGTAAATTTCTAAAGTCACGTATCCGGTATTTGGATCTTGTTATAGATTTGAATCTAGGCGTGACATCCGGGATATTTGATCGTTACTCTCTGTTCGTTTCTTTTCCGGTGGATTTTCGTTTTGAATCAAATTTTTTCTGCAGCCTTCAGGTGAGTTTTTCACACCAGACAAACATGCCTATATTTCTGTGAATTATCGCAAGTGTATGTGTAAATTATTATTTAACTGTTATCTGTCTGTAATATAACGTAGGATGTTAAACTCCATTTAAATTGACACCTCATCAGTTATTTATCTGTTGTAATATTTCTGCAGTTATATTGTTAAATGTTTATTTACTGATTTAAATCATCACTGCAAGTTCCCTATAAATTTAAATCGTTAAGGCTGAAATGATAGGCCTAAAACGATGATTATTATGCATTTATTCAGTTAACTGTTTAATTTTAACTTGGGATTGCGGGTTTGAAATGATAGAACCCGGGGTTTGTAAAATTGCGGATTGAAATGATATAAATCCGTATCACTTGACCTAGGCTAGAAAATTTTATACAGACCCGTGGTTCCTATAATATTTTTCTGAAATATTTTAAAATTATTTTTAAATGGAAGTTTATAATATTGTGGTTTAATGTATTTAAAGGATTTTTATAAAGATTTAAAAATGATTTTTGAATGAGTTAAGATTTTAAATAAATAAATATAACTTATATGGAAAATTCTGGATTTTTGTTAAGATGAGATTTCAGTTAAGAAGCAATTGATAATAAGTTGTATTTGGAATTTAAACTAAATTGATAAGTTAATAACCTATTACAGCATTTAAATGCTGTCTTTTAAAATTGGACTGTTTAACCCATAAACTTTAGGTAGCATTTCATAGGTGCTGCAGAAATTTAAATTTGATTTATTTAAATTTATAGAAATTTATTTTGGGAATAAGTTAAATTTTTGGAATTTAAATATGTAATTAATAAAAATTAAGAAATGGACTTTAGATAGTTTTAAAGGAAGAAATTGATTTTAAAGTTTGTTAAAAGCAATAAATTCCAAATTAAATTGAATAAGTTGAAATGGTATATTATCAAATGAAATGTTTTAATCAAGAATTTGATATTGAAGGTATTTGAAATATATTTGATTTGTAAAAATACCATTTTTAAACTATAACCACGGGGTATAATAACGTTTGGTTGGCAAAGAGACCGGGATCGGATATGGACATACACTCTGTCGATACCGAAAACCACTTTGACTAACCATGTACGTGGTGGAGATTCCAGAATGAAGTAGGATGGTGGTGACGGTTTCTTTAAGGTAAATATGTGGACCCGACTCCCGTGAGTTGGCATAAGGTGGCTAAAACAGGAGCGATTCTTGGATTAATGAGGTAGCACCTCTGATCGAACGCACTTCTTCGTATGCCATTCTATTACTCTTGTGATTGTTTTGGTGCGCACCTTTGATTTGAGAGTGTTGTTCGAGGTGAGCGGTAACTGCGGCTACGCGTTTCCACCGGTCCGGATAGCAATTGGTATATCTACCCTGGCATTGCCTAGTTGTGCCGTGTCACCTACCATAGCGAGCCTCCTACGAGTTTCTATTTGTGTCGTACCTATGGAGTACCCTCTGGTAGCTTCCCGATCAGGAGGTATTACGGTACTGTATAGACTATTGGCATTATTTGTGTTAAGGTGGAAAATGTAAAGCCTTAACGCTATTTAAAAGTAAGTTTATTTTATAAATAGACACTATTATAATAGCGCAATATACTACATAGTAAATAGTTTAACGGATCCTTAGAGGATGGGTGGTCCCAAGCACCCTTTAAGTTACTTGCTCTATATTACAGTACACTTGAATTAGCTTACACTATATAAGTATGTATGTCCTGACTCGAGTGTTTATGTTTTATGTTACGCTCGGGTCAGCCTGAGTTGCAGTTCAGTTTTCATCCCGGAGCTAGGATTTCTGTAGATCACTTTCAAGTTGCTGGCAAACTTCCTTTCCAGTTCTTTATCTAAAATTTTGAAATCAAGACTAGTGGACATTTGGACTGTTTACTGATAAGTTAAAACTATATTTGGATTTGAGACTATGTAAATTTTACTTGAGTAAGAATATTTAACTATGTAAATTTTACTTGAGTAAGAATATTATAGTGGCTTCATGAACCACTAAGTATTTTTAATTCCGCTGCGAGTATTCTGATTCTGTGTCTGTGATTCTGTGATTAATTATTTACTGCATATTCTGAGTTCTGCCAAATTTATTTTTACAACGCGGTATTTTGAACAATTCAAGTCCGACATGTGCGGATGCGAATGGTTGAAAACACCGGGTCGTTACAGGCGGTCAGGGTGGCGGGTCTTGACAAGTGGTATCAGAGCTTTGGTTTACACAAAGCTTAGTTTATTGCGTTTAATATGAATAGTTATTTGAATCACTTTAAAGAAAGTGGTTCCAAATCTAAAAGAAGTTTAAAATTGTTTTCTTTAAAATAAAAGGTATTTTGAGAATTAGAATCTTTGTTCGAAAATTCCCCTCTCTTTTGTAGCTATCTAAATTTAGGTTTGCGATAGTTCTCTTCGGTGAGGTCTCCTTAGATTTGAGTCTCGATCATTTGAAAACTCATTATCGAATTGTTGAGATTTATGAAAAATGAAATATGAGTTAAGTGAATTGATAAAATGGTTTAAACCAAATATTTTGAATATCTCCAAAGTAATAATTGGAAAATAAAAGGACATGCTGATTTGGTTATAACCAAGAGAATTATTGAACTATAACTTGGAAATTTGATTCTGAATTCTTTTGAAAATTGATTTCTAATGTTGTGAAGAACGATTTAGTAAATAAATGGATTATAAGTACTTAACTTATAATATGAACTTTTGGTATATAACTGAGTTATATAAATTGAATTGAATTAATAAAGGAGGTTATGAAACGAAGTCTTATGAATAGAAATGGAATTTCTAAAGATGTTTATAAATTCCGCAAACGACTCATTTTGATAAGTAAATTGTTATAGCTTATTTATGGAGTTATATCTATGATTTGAACAGTGAATAAGATATAAAAGGAATGTTTTTGGGAAGGAAATTTATTTGTCGACTTAACCGTATGAATCAAACCAGTTTTGATGTAAAGCTTATATTTCGAATTTAGGCTAATGTCTAAAATAGTTAATATGGAGATATAAATCTAATGGAACCAAGTCGATGAGTAATTTACTAAAGAATTAGTTGATTATTTTTGAAATAGAAAGCAAATGCAAAGTTCAAATGAAATTTAGATTTCAAATTTGATGTTTGTCAACATGAAAATTCATAATAGATTTAATTGATTCAGTGATGAATTTGAATTTGAACGTGTAGAAAATGAAGTAAATCCATTTGAAGTTGTTTTAAAATGTGTTAAGAATCGAAAGCATAGATTTCAACATTCATTGTTGAAATAGACGTTTTCGAGAGAAATGAAAGGAAAAGGTGGACTATAACATTGTTGTTATAGTAAATGATTTCCAAAAGGAAATGTTTTATGTAGTATTGGGATTTATATATCTATCTTAAACTCGAATCCCTATACTAGTGATTTTTGGGTCGTCGTAACGATGTTTTACGCAACATTCGTTTTGACTCAAGTTAATGTGTTTAAAAGAATGATTTCCTTTAAGAATGAAATATATACTTAACTATGGTTTAAGTATATTGAATATTTTCCAAGTGTTGAAAATAAATGGATTTGTGAATTACTTATTATTAAATAAGTATGGAAATGTTTTCCGAATATGAAATGAAAGGTTTGAAATTTAATCTTTTAAAGATAAATTGAAAAAAATGAATATTTGAAATTTGTTTCAAATAGTTAAGTGTGGAAAATTATATATATCTTGTAAAGATATTATTTTTGGAAAATATGAACAATTAGTTCAACTTGGAAATTTTTCAAAAAGATTGAATTTTGAGTTAAATTGAGTTTAACTTTGACACCCAAAAACAATATAAGTTGAACTTTGAATTTTGAATGGTCGATTGGGATTGTATGTCTAACATTGTGGATTGGTGACATATCAATTGATCTCTATTAAATATATATCTGTTGGTGGCGGAGAATTTATTCTTTTAGCTTAACACCCTTCTCTGAGACGTACGAGCTTAGAGGTTATATATCGGTAGACATCAATTATGTGTTGAGAATTGACGATGTAACGTGAAATCCAAATCAAATGTGAAGTCGATAATGAATTGGATTATGAATATGAATTGGGTTTAAGATAACCTTAAAATTCCAAATCGACTTACAGGAAAATTTTAAATGGATAATGAAATGGAAAATTTTGGAATCCTCTATTTGTTATGGATATGAAATATTATGGTTTTCAGAACGTATATATGAGAAAACGATAAATTTGAAAACCATTAGTTTGGAAAGAAATTGTTATGGAAAACTTATGTAAGTTCACATAGGTATGAATGTACGAACTGTGAAATGAAGTACTATGTATGTATGATATTATGTTTTCCAAACCGAGGATATGGAAAAGTACCTTCCATTTAAAATTGGAGAAGGTATTGGAACTCGATATGAGTGTCCATTTGAAATTCGTAGCTACGTTGAATTTCCATATGTGGAATGTCCATTCGGACTAAAATCCCCCACGATGGATCATCGTGTTTGGGATCGGGAACTAGCGGAATTCGAGGGGTGAGATGCCTATGGGTACAAGCGATTCTACTGGGATAGTAGCGTAACCGCCGGGTATACCACGATCTAGATGATATGAAATAGTGTAATTCGAGAGGCGAGATGCCTAGGGTTACAAGCGACTCTGCTGGGATAGTAGCATAACCGCCGTGTAAACCGTGATATGATGGTATAGCGTAATTCGTGGGGCGAGATGCCTACAGTTACAAGCGATTCCACTGGGATAGTGGGCAACCGCCGGGTAAACTGCGATCTATGCAACAACCATGGCGAAATTCAAGAGATGAGAAATTTATAGTTTACAAGCGATTCTACTGGGATAGTAGCGGAACCGCCGGGTAAACTGTGATCCATGGGGGAACGTGCTTTCCATACCCATTTTTTAAAAGATTTTTAAGTATTTTCACTGGGAATTGAAGCAAGTATATTTAGTACTTAGAGATTTTTAGACTTGCGCCTGGCCAGCGTATGCCTAATGTCTTTAAGAACGACAATAGACTTGTTAAATTTCGAGTTAGCAAGTATTTTCGAACTTTAGATGGCAAATCAATAATCTGGAATTAAAAATTGCATAATTCTAACCTAATAAATTAAGGAAGAGGATTTTTGAGATATTTTGAAAGTCCATAGCTTTGGAAAAGTTATACTATGTAGATTTTTAACAAGAATTTAAAATTTAAAATTTGGGTTTTGTAAGTTGAAAACTTTAGTAAAAGACCTTTAGCGTCTTGATTGTAGAAAATGATGAACAAATGAGTTAATTAACAAAGCTAATGAGACAAAACCAATAGAATGAATCCTATACTTATTTATTTATTTATTTTTAATAAGTTTCAAACTTGATAAAATTGAGTAGGGTATAAATATTAGTGAAATTTTAGCAATCATTTTTCCTTACTTGTAATTTCGGGATGAAATTCTTTTAAGGAGGGGAGATTGTAACGACCCTAAATTTTGAACAATTTAAATTGAAAATATGTAACTAATTTTAAATATTTGAATGATGATTTAAATTGAATTCCCAATGCTATATAAAACGTTTTTATGATTTGGCGATTAAATTTTAGAATTTAATCTATTAAAAGTTGAATAAGAATTTTAATTTAACTTTGGAGTTGAAATTGAATATTGAAGTTGTATTTAAAATTCGAACTAACGACTTAGAAGAAAATAAATTTGGATATAAGAATTGTTGCTTATTTAAATTAATAAAGGATGGTTAGTTTTAATAACATTTTTCTTTAGCTTAAATAAAAAGGAATAAAATTTTAATCAATACAAAATAAAATAAATAAATACACTTAGTTAAAATTCTAACAACAAAATTTAGCAAAACAAAGTACAGAAAATATCTACTAAATAAATAAACATAATATATATATAAAAAAAAATTATCACTGCCTTGTTGAACACATCAGCTCCTAAATTCACGCCTAAATCAACGCCTTTAACCACGCCCTAAATTACGCACACTTCACTTCAAAGCATGCCGAGATCTCGTTCCCCCATCATTTCATACGAAAAGAAAAAAAAAACTCAATCGAAAAAAAAAAACAATGGCGGCCTCGTTCTTTCGTTCGCTCTGAAATTAGGGCTCGTGAAAATCAAAGGCTCGGTCTTCTTCCTGCTCATCTTCAAAGCTAGGGCTCGTGAGAATCAATGATGATTTCACTTCCCTCGCAGCTGCTCAATCTCGCTGTCGTTCGTCTCTTCGAGTTGCTCCTACAGCCGCTTCTAATTGGTCATGTTCGAAAACCAGGTGAGTGAATCTTTCAGTCACATCCAATTCAAGCCTTTAGAAATTGCTAGCTTGTTCAAATTCATGTTTTGGTTGCTTGATTAACTGATTTTCGCGGCTTTAAAATTGTTGAATTTCCACTTTGATTCTGTAAAATTTCTTTGCTGTAATGATGATTTCCGGGTTCACTTGTTTCGAATTTCTGGCAATTGATTTATGTTGACTATGATAATTATCGTGAAACTTCTTTGACCCGATCTTTGAATTGATATGATGATTTATGTTTTTGCATGTTGATAAATTTGGAAATGATATGCATGCATGTCTGTTTACAGAGACATAGCTCTGTTCTTGATAAAAAAAGAAAAAAAAATTAATTTCAAAACAAAAACATTGTTTAAACTCAAGTTAAGATTTTAGAAATATATTTGAGTACAATAATTTTGCAAATTCATCTGGAAAATTTAGGAAGACAGTGAGCAAACTTACTCCTGATCTACTCTCTGAATTGATGTGATAAATATTGGTAAATGTGTTCTGCATGAATAGGAATGTATTGCAAGTATTTGTGCATGTTTGTATTTGTCTGGTTATCCCTCTGTTTAGAAATAGATTGACTAAATTCGAGAAAGTTTTTATATCTCAGAATCAAAAGAAATTTAAGTGATGACCTTTAAAAGAAAGATATTGATAATTACTTGATTTAAAGTTAAAAAAAAAAATATTTCAAGAAGTTTTATTAGGTAATGAACTGGAAACGTAGGATACAGGAGTAAATACAAACATCTAGCTTCCAGATCATCACAGTTTTAAAACTTCCAGCCTTCATTCTCTGTTGCTTCTCTGCTCTTTGCATATACAAGTGAGCAAATTCATTTAAACCCATCTATATAACTTGATATCCGAGATGATGTTTGAAGCAAATTAGGAAAATGATTGTTTGTTGATAATTATGTCAGTATGCATGTATGGTATGTATGTAAGTTGTTCAACTTGGTTTGCCATTGAGTTGATATACTTGTGGTCATATGTGTACTGTTTCACCATTGAGTCTGATTGCTTGTGGTATTACTTGAACTTGATATTGTTGGTTTCATGTTCATGTGTCTTCACATTCACTGTTGCCACTGTCTTCTTTGTTGTTGCACTGCACTTTGATGGCTGATCATTTGTATACATACATTCTTGTATGAATATATGTGTATGGCCACTTGTGTTATTTGAGTTGCTGGACTTAGTATTTGTAACTGGACAATACTTGCACTGGTCTGCATACATGGTATCTTGTAGCCTGGTCATTGGTACACTGTGCCTTGTACTTGGTCTGACTTGTATCACTGTCACTGGTGTACTTGAACTTCAGGTCTGTATTTTGATGTTGCCACTTTGCTTCATTTGAATAGCTCAGTGGTGCACTTGTTTTGTCATTGTGTAGTTTTGGGTGTACTTGTCATCTTCACTGTGTTGTTCACCATGTTGTTACCTGTACTTGGTGCATTGAGCATTTTCATTTGAGCATTTGTCTGCACTGTTAGTCGAGCTTGTTGTTCTCTGCATTTACTTGATTGTTGACACTGGTCATACATGTGCTTAATTGCAGTTTTTGATTTGTCGAAGCTTTGTATTGATATACTTAAGACTTTGCTCTGCTTTCACCTTCCAGTATGCAATTTTTGATTTAAAATTTCAAATCTTGTGATCTTGTCCCTGTTTAAAATTAAGTTTCAAATGAAACTTGTTTGCTAAATCATAAATTTTAGTTTTAAAATTTTTATTTAAGTTGAAATAATAGATAAATCCCTCTGGAAGCTATAACAGATGATCAAACTTTAAATAAGTGAAGATCCAAACATCATGAACTTCAATTTATATTCTGTAGTCACTTATGCACTGATTCACTTATTCATTAATTCAACATTGCCATGCTATTCACTATTCATCTGTTTCATTTGGTATCGCTGCATCCATTCTGTTGCACTGTTTCTGGCTTTAGTCTTGTTTCATGTTTGAGGCTGTGCCTCCATTGACATGTTGTGGCCTGTACTTGTATATAGCTGTTCATTGCTTGGTCTCTGTAGTTCTTTGATAGTTGCACTCTGTCTACTGTTTGGTCTGCACTTTGGTTTATTCATGTGCATGAGTTACTTGCATTGGTGCTGTTGCATTTCATTGATATTGATACCTGTAGTCTTCATTTGTGCTCTCTGTTTTGAGTAACTTCCCATGTGTACATGTCTCTTCCCTGACCTGTGCAATCCATTCGTGTATATTCATCACTATAGTGGCGAGGCAGTACACGCGTGCGTGTGCTGCAGCCACACAGTATTGATTTTAATTGATATTTCCTTTGCTTTTGATTCATTGATTTCTTTGCGTATTTCATATACAGTATTGGCGAGGCCGTACACGCGTGCGTGTACGGCAGCCAATCGTTTTTGATGTTTTTCTAAATTATCTTTTTAAAAGAATTTTTTTCCTTCATCCATCTTCGTTAAAAATTTGAATTTACTGATTTATTGTTTAACACTGTTAAGTGTTATATTTACCGTTATCTGATTTCTTGTTAAAGGATCGGATAGGCAAATTTATATTTGACTGTCGTCTAATTGTTGTTTGATTATTATTGCCTCTATGCACTGATAACTGAGTTTGAATTAGACTGACCCGTGTATTATTTTCTTTTGAATGTAATACTCGGGACAGACCGAGTATTTTTACAGCTTGAAGATTTTCAGGAAGCGAAGTTAGAGAGAGGGGAATTACCGCATCGCTAAAGTTTTTCAAGAGATTTTTCTTGTACTTTAAAAGGATAAATTGTTCCGCTGTATTAAAATGTAATTCATTGTATAACTTTGATGTATAAAAGAAAAATTATTTATGAGAAATATATGATTGTTCTGCGATTCTGTGACTGATTCTGTTTAAATTCTATAAACTAAATAACAATCCATCATTTTGAACGTTTCTAGTTGGTTTAATTACCGACTAGAGGCGGTCAAGGCGGCGGGTCTTGACATGTCTCGTGCCCGGGACCCGTACGGGTCAGGGTAGACCCGACCCGCCCCAAGACCCGATGAGTCTCATGTATTGATTCAAAATTGTGTACCAACTTACATATATTTATTTGTTTATACTCGTTATCACCAAATAATACATGAAATACAAATAACAACGTGTCTAAGGAAAGTTAGTAAAAATGATATGTACAATAACAATTCAGAAAATATATACATATGTTATTGTATAATTATCAATGACGCAACTTAATACTTTAATTTTTTATATAGATTATTTATTGGAACATTTTAATATCCATGCTAGAATCACTTATATCAAAGAAAATTAATAAATCATTATAGTAATAAAGCAATTTCATAAGATGTTAATAGTGCGAGTCGGGTTGGGGCGGGTAAACCGAGCCCCGACCCGACCCTAGACCAGGAGCACTCAAGAACGGGTCTACCCGCCCCAATGACCCAATGGGGCAGGTCTGGATGGGCCAAAATAGGGGCGGGTCGACCGAGTTTGGACCCTAGACCCGCCCCATTGCCATCCCTAATCTAGACAATCTCTTAAATGACGGGAACATTATACGAGTGAAATGGGCAAAGAAATATCATCTGGGTAAGGGAAGTTTTTGATTGATGCATCCTTCTCCCTATTGTGGTTGGATTTGGAGGAGTATTCTAAATTTAAGGGCCTTATCTTTACCTTTCATTTCCTGTAATGCTGCTGAAAGAAATGATATTTCTTTTTGGAACGAACCATGGGCTATTCAAGGATTTATTCTCTTAAAACTTTTATCTTATAATGAAATGATTCAAACTAAAATAACTACGTGGGCAAGGGCCAATGACTACATCCTCAATGGAACGATTTCTCTTCCTTATTGGAGTAGTCCAACGGTGGTTAAGGTCTGGAATGCTATCCCTAACTCATCCCTTATCTACTGACACTAAGTATGATTGGACTGCTAAATATTTACCTCATTCAATTAAGCTGGTTTACAATGTCTTGGAGAATGCAACTGTGGGTATAAGGTTCAAATGGTGCAAAAGAATTTAGAGCCTTTACAGTTCTCAAAAGCCAAATTTTATGTTAAGGAAAGTGATTAAAAATGGGATACATACTCTTTATAACCTTACTCAATCGGGTATGCCTATCTCTAGCTGTTTTTTTTCTGCATTTCAGTATAGGAGGATACTATGCATTTATTTTTCAACTGCCCCTTCTTTCACAATATATGGAATAGGGTTCTTACATTGGCCAATCTGCATGCTCCCTTATGGGATATCCAACTTGAGTGGAACTATATTTATAAGGCTACTATATGGAGGAATGAGGAGGGAAATGCTATGCTGATTATTTTAAAGTTATTTCCGTTTTACATATGGAAAGAACGCAATGAAGGATGCTTTGAAGCTAAGGAAAGAAGCACAATGTAATTGTTTGCTATCATCAAAACTAAAATTAGGAGCTTTATCTAACTCTTCCTATGTGTTCTCTAGGGCTATAATCGATTATTGGAGCTGAGTTCATGTTATTGTTGTTTTTAGTTCTTCTGTTTGTCTTTTTTAGTATTCTTTCTTTTCTTAGTTGCCTTTTTTTTTTCTATTTTTGGATTATAAGCATATTTATAATCCTTTTTCTGTTTGTGTGTTAATAAACTGGAAGGGCCGGTACAATAACTTGCTGGCTTTGTTGGAAAAAAATATGAGTGGATATAGAATATGGCAAATTTCCACTATCTCAAAGATACAAAATTTATAAATCCAACACATACACTTCAACATCATCAATATACACGAGGCGACAAAAATAGATAACTGTACACCAGTCGACTAGAAAACTAGTCTATGTCTACGCCTAATAATCACAATTTGATCTCTTTGGCCCTGAACCTAAAATGTTTCGGACCAACCTAGCATTATATAAATAACATATGGGTCAGACTTTGTTAAAATGTTTGGGTTAATATATCACGACCAAAGCATGGTATAACAATGACATCATCAAATGACATAAGGATGCCTCTATGTAGCAACATATCACAAACCATGCACAAGTAATATCACCTATATAAATGTCATGCCAAACTACATATCATGTATATAATGTCAAGTGGGCGAAGCATTCATACATCAAACTATCCTCAAGCATAAGAGATCATCCACATCACTTGGCATGCACTCTATGACGTTTAAGATTATCTCTTAGATAATCATAAAGTAGGCATACCTAGGGCCAGCCATATTCTACATATATAAAAACACATATCAATCATCAAAATCGTACATACATGAAATACAAGTATGGAATACAGTCGTAGCCAACGTCATTTTTCCTATAACCATATTAAAGATAGGTACATGATTCAACTCCATGCTCTCAGCATCTCCAGCTGTCCTCGATGGCGATATAAACGATGTGTACGACACAACTTCATGGACACAGTGTCTTATGAATAATCCAAGAGATTGAGAATCATATAATGATCATATAGACTATTAGCCTCATAGTAGTCGACTTTTCTCCCAACCAATGTAATAATCATACGGTCTCTCGGACCACTGTTAATCCACTGCACTCTCGGTATTATGGATAGTCATTTGGACCTCAGTTCTATGTTGTCTCGACATCATAAAAAACTATTTCAGCATTAGTCTCAACAAATGTTCTAATCGGTTCTCAACCATATACACAATGATCTCATATATAAGAAGTTATAATGTCTCAAATATAATCATATGGGAGACTGGCAGCTCTTAGCCTGCTTTAGAGGCATTCCTCACAAGTTCTCAGCATTGCTTCTTTAGCCTTTTGTTACCTTGATGGCCATCATGACTCAATATCCATCTAGCGCAAGATCACGCTATGCAATGGTCATGACCCTGCAAACGCCCTAATGGTAATCGACTTCCGACCTATGTGACACAAGGGCATGGGCTCTCTTCTATAAACAAAAAAAAAGATTTTTGAGACTTAGTTTTGATCCATAACACGAAGCTATCGCTGCAACATACAGATTTGATGACTGCCATGACTAAAGGAGAATATATACTACATGTAGACAAGACATCAAAATAGGTGCATCAATTATATTATCTTGGTTTTGAGTCTTAGATCAATTTTGTTAAAATCTCTCCTCGATTAACGTATATATTAGCTTATATATAATCTTAATGATTTATACATGTGAGCATATAAAATATATATATATATATATATTATCAAAGTTTTCTTTAAAATCATATATATATATATATATTAAAAATCTGTGAAAACTGTGCAAATTGCATAGAAATCACCAGGTCAGTCGACTGACCTCGACTGACCTGTAAATTTCTATGTAACATGCATAGGTGCACAAATAAACAAATAAAACATTAGAATATTCAGTCGACTGACCCATAGGTTCAGTTGGCTGAATTTCTACAGCAGCTATTTTCTGAAAAGACACGACTATTTTGAAGAGTTATGAACCTCTACTAAAAGATTTGGACGCAACACTTCAATCGAGACTCTTCATCAATAGTCGCTGCTTTTTAACATCTATAAATACATACTCTAACTTGATTCCAAACAATTGAATTTTCTTATCTTTCTTTTCTAACTCTCTAGAATCTACTTGTACTTATACATTCAATTATTCTGCATTAAAGCAATATTATACCTTTCTATTCTTCATAAACTTCAAATATATATATCTATACTCGAGGAGAAAATTATAGGAATGGTGTACTACAAGTGATAAATCCGTGCTATTAGAACACACAAAGTCAAAACAATCTTTTGTATTTGTTGAAGTCCCGTTCTACTGCTTAGACATGTGAAGTCCTCTTCGGTTGCTGAGGCGAAATCCTGTTCTGCTGCTCAGGTCCTTGTTCGGCTGCTCATGGGTTGTATAGACCCGTTCCTCCGGGTTAAGTGAGGGTTATTGTTTTAGTGAAATTCCAGAAGGAGTATAGGACTGGACGCAGGATGGAGCTCCGAACCAGTATAAAAATCTCTGATGTCATTTTTATTATATTGCTTTTATATTCTGCACTATTTACTATACTCTGATTATCATATATCCATATTACACGATCCATTGCACAATTTCAAAGATGTGTCATGGATTCGGGGAGCGACCCTGCTATTAGGCCTCTGTGATGGATACTAGCCTAATTTGGTTTACTCTACATCGTATAATAGGAGTATACACATGATAGATATTCATGCTTATGGCTCAGCCTGTTCACTCTCAGTTTGCTTTGCCGTAAATACAATACCCTGCATTCTCGACCCTGTTTGAGTGATGTCTACTTACAAAAAGTAATTAAACAAATATCAAATCAGGCGTCCCATCCCATCTGGTATTATTCGCTCATTTTCTTAATGCTTGTAAATTAAAATGGCATAATATTCTTAGTATGAGTCAAAAGAGTGATCGGAATAATACTACTGAATGCACCATATTAAATAATAATATTAATCTGTTTACTAAAAATCCTTAGCATATAGAACTTCACTCTATAATATTCTATGTAGCGAGCTCAATGAATAACCAAAGAAATATTAGTGAAAGTCCATATACCAGAATGTATTATAGCTTCGTTTATTCAAAATTCTCATCACACAAAATTTTTAATCAACTATATTATATAATTCATATAGAAAAGAAGTTCAATTTATGGAAAAGATTTCAAATATTCCTAAAGCCTTTATATATTTTAAAAGTTGAATTACTATTTTTCTTCCCATTCAACAAAACCATACATAAGGATTTTATCTTTTAAAATAACTTCCAAACCTCTTATATATTTTAAAATCTTAGAAACCTATCATATAACAAAAGAACAAATTTATATTTTTAACTAGGCAACTTATGACTAAGTTTAAGGGGTCGGAATCACAAAATAATTTAATGCTCGTAAAAGACAAGTTGTAGTATAATCCATATTATTATAGCTTTGCAACAAGTACCGAATCATCGATAAATAGACAAGAGGTTAGAAAATTATGATCAAAATACTATGACGCTTCAGCTTGAATTTTATAGCGTAGGATAGAAATTTTATTTCATCTTTAAACACATTTTAACATTAGCAAATTTATAAATTTTAAAAAGTGATAAACATCAAAGTTGTTCCCTATGAAAATACCTTTTAAATGAAAGAAAGTTCACTTAAATCTGGTCAGAAAATTAAAAGTTATGGCTGTACTATCACAACGCTTCCAAAACTCCAAAACTTAAAGCATGTCTTTATCACACAAATACATTCCAAAGCAATTCTAACATTGGGTTCCTCAACAAACAAGCAAGTATACAATTCCAAAAACTTCATCTATACATGCAATCAAACAATATAGAAATAGATTTGTTAGTGGAGAAACAATCACCTTAGGTTTGTTGAGCTCTAAATTTTTCATAGTTCATACTTTCTTCTATTTCCCCATACTTGAAAATTTCCAAAGCTATAAGCTTGATCAAAATGCAAACTTATTTATGATTAGAGGTATAGCATGGTGTTTATAGAGTACTTAATTTAGGGATTTTAGTGTTAGTACCTGAGATATTGGTTTTGATGACAACATCTTTAGGAAATCATATAAAATATGAATACTAATGTTTTATCAAGGTATATAGTATATAGTGCAGGATATTAGACAGTAATGATTTAAGAAGACCATATAGTACCAAGTAAAGATTGAAGAGATTCAAGATGTTGATATAGAGACTCAGGAGTTAGAGAATGAAAAATCATGAGTATTGAAGAGTTTAAGATTTCAGGATATTGTAGATAAGTCATAGAGTAATAGATTTATGTTAAAATTCCAATAACACTTGATCTCTCTCCCATCTCTCTCCATCTATTTTTAAATAATTTTTTAAATATTCATTTCAAACCAAATTTTAAATAGTTTTCAATTTCTTATACTTATAAATATTATTTCAAGTTTTTGATATTTTACTAAGTTATTATTTTTATTAAATTTTGATTTATATTAGTTTATTTTCTAGAAATCTTACCATATAATTTTACTCAAGTTTTATTATGCTTTAGAAGTGTATAAATTATATTTAAGCATGTTTACAAAGTATCAAATTATTTTACAAAGAAATACGTTTTTAAAATAATATTTTAAAGTGTTTTTCAAAACTTCAAAGAATATGTCGACATACTAGCCGTGATTTTCAAAAATCAAATTTCAAAGGAAGCATCTATTCGTTGTATCTCTTCACAAACGGACATGACTGTTATTCCTATATAAATACCTGTCTTCGCAATGAATTTTATCATCATTTATCATTCTTCTTCTCTCCTCCTTATCCTCTTTCATTTTCTAAACAAAAATATAACCATACTTTGCCGAATTCCAACTAGAATCAAATTCAATCACCATTAGTCTGATTCTCTATCATTTGTTCTCTGATTTCTATCATCTCTCTCACTTCAATCAAGATTAAAATGCTATTCAAGAGTTATATGATCATTTGTAATCAAGATTGAAGATCCTAGTATGTAAAAACTCTATCAAATCAATCAATATATTTGTGGGTGAGATTGTAGCCTGTAAATCAATTGGGTGTGCTTAGTAGCCCGTAAATCTAGTGGGTGTGCTTGTTGCCTGGAAATCAAGTGACTCTACCCAGAGATCGGGATTCTGGAGGGTGCGTCTCATAGCGTTGAAATTGAGATTGTATTTGCGTTTACTAGTTGAAAAGAAATCTGCACAAGGAATTATGCGGGACTGGATGTATGGTAACTCCGAATAGTATAAAATTATAGTGTGTTCTTTCCTTTTACTTTTACTGCATTTACATTTATCTGTGTTTTTGATTCTGTGATTGTTTCTGTGGTCAATAATTGCATAATTCTAAGTATAATTTCAAAGGATTTCAAAAAGATTCATACAAATTAGGAAATACTATTCACCCCTTCTAGTGTTAATTTATCCTTAAGATCCTTATTCCGCTGACTCACATTTAGGAATTTTAATTCTATTCTATTTTTATTTTAGAAGTGGAGGAATGGTTTGTAATTAATTTTGCTTCATGAAGTGGAAAATGAAAATGAAGATGAAGACTTAGACATGAAGAAATTTCATGAACTAAAGGGAGTTTTCTAGTCTAGATTTGGGTTTCATGAAGTGAGTTTGGGCTTTGATATTGGGCCTTACATAAACACCAACCATTTCCAGTCTTATGCTTCTACTTCTCTTTTACAAAACAATTTTCTACTTAACCAAATCATTATCATTTTTTTAAACAAAAATTATATTTACATCACAGAAGTGTTTACTCAACATCACCAAATTTATATAGAATTTATTTTTAGTAAATTATTTTATTTTAATTAATCATATTAAAACCATTTTATTTGGCCCAATTCTATTTAAATTCATTTATTAACCACAATTAACTTCAATTTCCATGTAACAATTATTTCTTACTCAAATCCTCATTTCTCATTAATTTTATGATTTTATAAAACATATTTTCCCCATTTCGACTCATTTTAATTCAATTATTCCTTATTTGCATTTTGGACCCATTTATTAAATAAATTCCAAAAAATCCTTATTTTAATAAAATTAAATTTCTTTTCCTTTTGAAATATTTTTCTAAACTTTTTTACCATCAACTCTAAACTTTATAAAAATATTCCAATTTCTTTAATACAACTAAAATATTTCAAACTTAATATATCAACTTTATCAAAATAATAATTAAATTCTTAATTTATTTTAGTTGGCAACTTCGAAATATTTAACCGACAAAATAGTTAATTCCATAGTCTTTTTTAAAATTAATTCATCTGAAATAATTAGATTCCATTAATAAATATTTTGCTATAAAATTCCATTATTCATTTATTCTTTAAAATTCCATTTTAATTATTCAAATCACCGCTAATAATTTCAATTAATTGTCTCAACATCGGGTTGTTATAGGCTTCCCTCTTAACAAAATTGCATCATCGCAATTTCTCCTTAGGAAAATCTATAGCCAAGCTAATAACTTCTAGCTTAATGACACAATTACAATTTATGTTCAAATGCAAAAAAACAATCAACCAAACATATCACTTTATGCTCCATTTTACCATTCCAGGTTAGCACGTAAAATGATTTGCTTCGACACGCCAAGTATTAAATAAAGCGACACAAAACAATGTTTAGACCTTTCTTAAGTGGCTCACCATAAGGCACAGACTTATATTCCTTGGCCAGTATCTATAGTCATGGACTTTGAGCTTGAATGAACCCATTTGGAATATTCTGATACTTAGTAAAACAAACGAAATATTTCTCATATGTCAAAATTTTAAGGAAACTTCGAAGTAATCTCTATAGTACAAACTATATCCAAAAATTCATAACACTCAGTTCGATTTAAAACCATCATGCTAGTTCTTAAACAAATACTTTTTGCATTTATAATATCAAGGGCTTAATTTATCTTCAAAAAATTAAAATGTCAACTTATAATTAGCTCTTCAAAATCAACATCTCATCTTAAAATCCAAAAATTAAGTAAAGGTCAACTAATTTCCAAAATATTCAATTTTGAATTCACTTCTAAAAAATTATAATTTACATAATCTAACCTCTTTAGTGAAAAGTCAATTGTAAAAGCTATAGGGATTTCTTTACCCTCAATTTAATTACAAAACTCTTTTGTTCATTTAAAATACAACACCCTTTTACTAACTAAAACCCAAAACTTCAAGGTCTTTAAATATTTAACCTCTTATCAAAATTTTCAAACACACACACACACACACACACACACACACACACACACACACTATATAGAGGACTTTTAGACAGAGTTATAAAACTTAACATTTTGAAACTAGGAACTAAACTACCTATCAGAACAAGTCCTCTAATAAATCTCTTCATTAAATATTATAAACTTCGCAACTTCAAAGTTATTTTTTTCATAAAATGTTTCATTTTCCATCCAAATGAAAAATCATAAGAGTCCAATTACTATCAATTTCCAATTTTCATTTTAAAATTTCCACTTTGAAGTCGAGAATTAAGAAAATTTTGTCTACTGTTAATAGATGATGTACATAAAACAAAATGAGATTTTTTCTTTAAAATAAAACGTTTCATCTTTATGGATTTTATTTTGAATTGATATATATCTTTATACCAAAATAACTATTTTCTACAAATTCATTTCTCATGAATCACATTTATAAAAAAAATTTATGAAAATATTTACTAACTCTTGTCTACACTTTCTTTGAACAAACTTTTTTAATCCTAAAGCATTAAATTCATAAAATTTTACTTTACTAGAATATTTCTTATTTACAAATTCAAAATATTCAAAATCAATAATTTATTCCAAGTGTAATTGAATTATAATTTTATTTTGACTTGATCATAAATTAGAAAACACACATATATAATTTATTTCTCATTACACACCACTACATCCACATTTTATCATCCATATAAGCCATACCAATTATACAACCATCCAAATTTATTGCATATAATTTATTTCTAACTTACGCCATATGAATATATTTCAAATTTACAAATACTTTAAAATATAATTTATTGGCATTGCATTGCCATTGTTATAGTAACTTTCTTCATCAATTGGCTGTAGTTGTTGACCATGTGAACAACTTTGCCTCAGCATCGATTTCAGTTATCTGCTAATGCTTGATGGATGCAATCCTCATATAAAATATGTAAACATATGAAAATACCTTAACTATATATAAAATAATTCACTACTTTATCGCAATAGCACTCACATTCATATATACATACATACACACACACATGTACACATACACATACTTATGCACATACACACATATATACATATAATACACACACACACACGTATATATATTCTCAAGTCAAACTGTTAGCGGAAGATTTGGATTAACACCCAAACGTAGCGGAAATAATAGGATCGTGTTGATGGTGGGGTAGAACAAACAGAAAACTAGTACCCAAAATAAGCAATCATATATTACAGATGCACAAATAGAAAATAAAATCGCACACGAGAGTTATAGTGGTTCCACTATCGCGAGGTAGCGGGCGTCCACTTTGGAAAGAGAAGGTTTTATTACCCTTTTAGAAAATAAAATTACAAGATTGATAATGGAGGATAAGAAAAAAACATGAAGAAATACAACTTGAGAGGATTCTACTCAACAAATCTCTAAAAGATAACTGCCTTTATATATAGATTATTACATTAGGTTGAAATAATTGATTTACTGTAATAAATCAATGCCTCATCATTCTCTTATTCATAAGGGAAACATTTATCTACTTAATTTTTTTAGTTTCCTCCAACATGATTGCGCCTAATAAAATTCCTTTTTCATTCAGCTGAATAGAGAATTGATTGATTACTTCAGTCTCTCAAAATAACTCCTTCTCATTTAGATAATTTCTCCTCTTTTTTAATATATTAAAAGAGGCAAAAAGTTTGAGTCATAATTCCACTTTGACTCGAATATCTCCCAAATTTTATTTAATATAGAAATATTGTATCACCAAAATTTAATAATCTCCACCTTGATGCTATATTTCCATGCAAGCCTACCACTCCACCTACGTCCTCATACTCAAGCAAATTTAGGAAAAGGCACATGGATACTTTTTCAATGAGCTTCGGCATGACCATTACCCATTGCACTTTGTCAACAAAATCCGGCAAGGCCGTTGCCTGCCAACAAAGTGTTGAAAGTACATGCTCCACGTATGACCTATCAATCTTCAAAATGAAAACAAACATCTCCATCTACTAACTCACTCTCCCCTTATGCTACAATGTAGCACCTAACATCCCAATAAGCAGATTAAGTTCGAGCGATGCTCAAACTTTGCAGCAAGTAAGGACTTGGTAAACATATCTGCTTCATTCTCCTCCATGTGAACCTTTTGAAGAATAACTAGCATCTCTTCATTCATAAAGACAAAAAGGGACTCTCTCACCTCTATATGCCTTATCCTCGAGCTGAAAACCAGATTTTCAGCTAAGTAAATTGCACTTTGGCTATCACAACCCAGCATAACGCCATCATATACGAAGCCCAAGTCACATCAGCCGCTTTAAATAGGGTGTCTCCTTAGCTGCTTCTACAACAGCTATCAGATCTGCCTCTGTAGTAGACAAAGCAACTATCATATGCAATCTCGCAACTATCATCTGCAATTTCGCTCTCCAGCTAATAGCCATCCCTCCAATAGTGAAATCATAACCCGAGGTTGACTTCCTTCGACCTTTATCTCCGGCATAGTCATAATCACAAACCCAACTAAACCGAAATCTCTATCTCTTCCATGAAAAATAAGCCCATAATCCGTTGTTCCTCTAAGGTAGCTCAAAACGTGCTTCACTGCTTCCTAATGCGGTTTCCCTGTATTAGCTACATAACGACTAACAAAACAAACTGCCTATGCAATATTCGATCTCGTACAAACCATAACATACATCAAGCTTGCAACAACACTAGCTTAAGGTACCTTCTCCATGAAAGCTTTATCTTCTTCTGAGATTAGAAATCCCTTCTTAGAAAGTTGAACATGCAAAGGCAAGGGAGTATTGATTGCCTTTGCCTTCTTCATGCTGAACCAAGCAAGCACTTTTTGGATATATTCCTTCTATGTCAATCTCAGAATCTCGATATCTTCAGCTTTCCCTTGCTCTAGATTTCATCCCTAAAATCTTCTTTGCTTCTTCAAAGTCTTTCACCTCAAATGCCACCTTTAGCTTCAATTTTAACCTATCAATTTCATCTTTTTCCTTGAAAGAAATAAGCATATCATCCAGAAAGAAGAGTAAATATCTTCAATTACCATCATCCATATGCTTAAACTAAATGCAAGTGTCTTTAACGCTTACATCAAAACCAAGAGTAAGCATAAAAGAGTCAAACCTCCTATACCATTGCTTAGGCGGCTGCTTTAACTATATAGAGACTTCTTCAGCTTGCAAACTCATTCCTTCTTCACATCCTCTACAAATCCTTATGGATGCTTCATATAGACGGTCTCCTCTAAGTTTCTGTGCAAAAAAGAGATATTCACACCAAGTTGCTCCAACTCCAAGTCATGAGTAGCAACTATGGCAAACAAAATTCGGATGGAGGTATGTCTCGCTATAGGAGAAAACATTTGATCAAGTCCATGCCCTTCCTCTATGAAAACCCTTTTGCAACAAGTCTAGCCTTGTATCTCCTATTATCCATTACCTTGAACGCCCACTTACAACTCGTGGTTCGACTTCCCTGGGAAGGTGGTACCAAATCCCAAGTCTTATTATTCTTCAATGATTCTAACTCTTTTTATATAGAGCAAAACCACTTCAAGCTATTACTCGACTTCATGGCTTCTTCAAGGTCAAATGGCTTATCATGAACCACATGTAGAGCAAAGTTAAATTGACCATCAAGGCCGAGGTTTATAAATCACAACTCTTCATACCTCTTGGGCAGCCTAGTAGTCCTACAAATAGCTCGAATAGGTGCAACATCGTCTAAACTCCTTTTAGCTCCACCTTGAACTGAACTTCTTCTAGCTTCATGCACATCACTAATATTATTATAAGGCACTTGTGAACTACTTTACGATGTCTCATCGATTACGTCTTCACTTTTATCAATAGTAACTACAACTCTACTACTAGGAACTACTTCCATCTCCTTAAGCGATTAAAATCAACAACAGCTACAACTCTACTACTAGGCTTTAACACTGTAGACTCATCGAATGTAACATGTTTGGAATGTACAATCTTTCTATCAACAAGGTTCCAAATGCAATACCCTTTGTATCCCATAAATATGCTTTTATATGCTTTAGCCTCCAACTTATCATCATCCGAATGGTGCACATGCATAGGACAACCAAAAATATGAAAATAACCAAGAGATGCTGTTTTACCCCTCTACTTTCTTGTAGAATCTTCCTATCTAGAGCTGAGCATAGAATCCAATTTATAATATGCACTGTAGTTCGACAAAGCTTCAGCCCAAAAGCCTCTTGATAAGCCCTCGGTCAATCTCAAGCAACATGCTTTCTCAAGTGGAGTCCGATTCATCCTCTTAGCAACTCCATTAGATTATAGATCACCAGGTGCAGTGAAATCTCTATAAATATCATGCTGTTTACAAAAATCGACGAACTCCCTAGAGACAAACTGACTGCCATTATTAGACTTAAGCACCTTCAACTTGCAACCAGACTAGTTCTCAACTAGCGCGTTCCAAGTTTTAAATTTCTCAAATTTTTTTGATGTAGCCTTCATTACATATATCCAAACTTTTTGAAAAAAGTCATTAATGAAGGAAATGAAATACCTTGCTTTCCCAATGGAAGTGGTAGCTACTGGTCCTCAGACATCTATATGTACATAAGCAAACTCTCTCTGATCTATGAAGTCTAATTTCAAAAATACTTTTGTCTGCTTTCCCGGTGCACACTGCTAGCAGAAATCTAACTTGTTGAAGTTTTCTCCTTTGATCGTCATCCGTTTGGGAAGCAACTCTAATCGTTCTCTAAAATAAGACCAATCTAAGATGCCAAAGTCTAGTGGAATTCAATGCATAAGAACTATCTACTTTAACACAAGACTCTTTAAGCATGATGGTTCCTTTCAGAAGAAACAGATTTCAGAACACGTCATCCTTCATCAAAAATCACCCTTAGAAACCTTTAAACCATCCTTCTATATAGTCGCTTTGCGTCCCATAGATTCTAACTGCTAATAACTTCCAATGACCTGGAACATAGATGACGTCTGTCAAAGTGCAAATCACTCAGTCAAACATGTGAATCTGCACCGTACCCTCTCCTATAGCTCTATAATAAGCATTATTTCCCATACGAATTGCACCTACCTTCCTTCCAACAAAACAGCTGAAGTAATCCCAATTTGGCATCATGTGGAATGACGCACCTAAATCAAGAACTCAATGTGCCGATATATCGGATGTTGTTGTAGTCAGCATACCGTTAGATAGAGCCTTCTCCGCCGTAATCATCGTAGATCCATCCTAGATCCTCTTTAAATCTAGACGATCTCTCTTCCAATGACCTGGTTTCTTACAATGGTGGTATTTCCCCTATATAGACTTTCCTCTTCAACCATTTTTGGGTTTTCTAGACTTGGAATGCCCCTTAGTTTCCGACTCTTCTTCTCCTCTCCTCCTCCCTCAATGAATAGACCTTGATTACAACTACTACTACTACTTTCTCTACATTCACTTATCTCCTTCATCCCATCTCTCAAGTCTTCAGATAGAAGACTTGTTTCACATCTTTTACTGTCAAGATGTCTATTTCATATGTCATACTATTAGCGAGAACTATGTAATGATCCAGAAGGGAATGCAAAAGAACCACTGACTTTCGATCTTCATCCACCTTTTAATCAATAGCCTTCATCTTCATCAAAAGATCATTGAAGTATCATCTCTCATCTTCATAGTGAAAAATAACTTCAGCAAAATCAGATGGTTTATGACCGACTTCTTCATGTAGAGATAGGTCCAAATTTCTCTAGTAGTTGTTTCACTGCTATTCTTTAAGATAACATTCTCTCCCATAACAAATTGAATAGTAGTAAAAGCCCATTCTTCTATCTCATCCTTCTCCATGGTTGAAATATTAATTGGAAACTTCTTAGTGTCAAACACCATGCAATGAACCGTATTCCTCCTTAGAACAACCTTCATTCTTTATTGTCACTTCTTGAAGTCATTATCCCCATTCCACTTCTCTATTGCCAACTGAGATCCAAACGTCATATAAAAACCTCTAACAGAGGGTCTTGCTTTAACTGGGGTACCTTTATCTCCTTCCATACCACCTAACACCTTTCTTTAAGAACCAAATGACTCTGATACTAGACTTTAGGGAAAAATTTGAATAACGCCCCCAAACGCAACAGAAATAGGAGGACCATGTTGATGGTGAGATAGTACAAATAGAAAACTAGTACCCAAAATAAGCAATCATATATTGCAGATGCACAAATAGAAAATTGATTTATAGTGGTTATACTATCGCGAGATAGTATACATCCAAATTTAGGAAGAGAAGATTTTATTACCTTTTTAGAAAAGAAAATTACAAGATTGATAACGGATGCTAAAAAAATGAAATGAAAAAATACAACTTGAGAGGATTGTACTCATATAGATCTCTAAAGGATAATCGCCTTTAAATAGAGACTGTTGTTATTACTTGGGGTTGAAGTAATTGAATTATGGTAATAAGTCAATTCCTTATCAATTCTCCATTAATATGTGAAACATTTATTTACTTAATTTTTCCAGTTTCCTCCAATATGCATATGCCTCATAAAATACCTTCTTTAATCAGTTAATTAGGGAATTGATTGATTACTTCAGTCTCTCAAAATAACTCCTTCTCATTTAGATATTTATTGCCTTTTTTAATGTATTAAACCGGTAATAAATTTGAATCACAATTCTATCTTAACTCAAATATCTTCTAAATTTTTTTAATATGGAAATATTTTATCATCAAAATCTAACAAAAAATATTCCTAAAACTTCAAAATATTTTACATATCTTCATGACACCAAGTCAACTAAAACACCATTTTAAAATAATATTTCTCTTATTAAAATATCTTATATCATCTCATAAACCATTGTCTATATTATTTTCAAATTATAGCTCAAAATGTTTCTTAAAAATATTGTTTTATTTTCAAAATCTTTCCTCAAAATAGTATTTATATTCTTCCTCAAATTATCTATTTCCTTCAAAACAACAACTCTTTATTCTCTAAAACATTTTTCTCATTTCAAAATATTCTTTATATCATTCAATCTCTTTAAAATAGTTAATATAAATTTCTTTGGAATACTACTTGAAAACATTAATTTCAATATAGCTCAATTTTTTTACTTCTTTTCAAAGTATTACATTACTTTTCAAAAGTTTGTGTCCACATGTCTCGTCCTACAAAAAGTTTGTGTCCACATGTCTCGTCCTACTGTTTAGGAATCCATATTGATAACTTTGATGAGTGCCTTGATCAGAATTCTCAAAACACTTAACGGACAGATTAAAACAAATTCATTTCAAAATTTATTCTAATATTTTATGCATACACCTTTATAAAAAATGCTTGCTTTATGAAATAGTCATTTGCTTATAATAAAATTTAGTCAAATGTGACTTTTATAAACATATAATTTATCAAATAGATTTTTAGTTAAATACTTTCTTTTATAAACAATCACTACTACCATATATATTGTAAAAACACATGCTTACTTACGTTAAAGCATTTAAAATTGTTCTTCATAAACATGTTAACATAATAAATAACTTTCAACAATTCAAACATCACACAATCTTCAAGCAAGCATCAAATTTAAATTTATATCACAATTTTAATTAATAATGTATACATAAAATAGTACGTTATTTTACATAAAACACAATTTCCAAAATTCCTAGCGGTATCATCACTGTTGAAGCCACCGCAAGGTCTTAATATCAGTAATTACAAATTTAATACAAGCAATCATTAACCAATCAAGCATATATAAGGAACAAACGAATTGATGCGCATAGTAGAAAGAAATCTACAAATTTCCACTGCGCACTATGACCGATCACATATTAGAATAAAACAAACCAATACAAAGGTCTGATACTCATCAACAAAGATCAATCCTATTGGTCGGACAACTATTTCTATCTTCGCTACCCTTATGAATTTCTCTTTACCTCATATACAAAGTCTAACTCTTGGAAGATATAAGAGACAAATATTACATAGCAAGAAAATACAAATATGTCCCTTGATGATTGCCTAAGTAGTCATCGTATAATAAATATATATATACTCTTACTATCCCTTATTATAGGATAACTACCTAACACACCCAAAGGAACATGGACTCTAAGTCTCGTCTAGGACCATGACTTATGTCTCATAATATAATGTATTTTTTTTGAACCTGCTTTGATACCGACCGTAACACCTTAACTTTATACCCATACTACGAACAAAAATTACAAAGCAATATTATCTAATAATATGGAGAATGAGGCGATATTAGGCTCATATGTGAACATTCTATTTGGCTAACACCAGTACGTATTTAAGAAATCATAAACAACTTACTTGTACGTAGATAGTATCAACACAAAGCAATAAATGCATGCATTTTCATGATAGAACACTACACAATATAAAATAAATAATATAGAGAACATAGAATCATTAATATAGTGGTAACACATAATAAGAACATATATAAGTCTGAGTGGGATATAAAATATGTCAAATTCCCACTATCTCAAAAACACGCAATGTATAAATCCAATACATACACCTCAACATCGTCAATATACGCAAGGCTACAAAATAGACAATGGTACACTATTTAACTAACAAACTAGCCTACGTTTACGCCCAACAATCACAATCTAGTCTCTTCGTTCCAAAACCTAAAATGTCTTGGACTGGGCCGAGTATTGTATAAATAACACATGGGCTGGAATATGTTTAAAATGTAGGATGCAATATATCATGGTGAAAGCATAGTATAACAATGGTATCATCAAATGACATAAGGATGCCTTTATGTAACAACAAAATCACAAACCATTCATAGGTAATATCACCCATATAAATGTCATGTCAAACTACATATTATATATATAATGTGAAGTTGGTGAAGCATCCATACATCAAATTATCCTTAAGCATAAGAGATTATCAACATCGCATGGCATGCACTATACGATGCCCAAGTTTATCTCTCAGATAATCATAAAGTAAACATATTTGACCTCCATCATATTCAATATATATGAAAACATATATCAATCATCCAAATTAAACATGAATGAAGTACAAATAGGGCATACCCTTGGTAGCCAAGGTCATCTCTCAGATAACCATATTAAAGATAGGTATAGGGTCCAAATCCATGCTCTCATCATCTCTAGCTATCCTCGATAACACCTGTAATCGATGTGTAAGAGGTTACACAACTTCATGGATACATGGTCTTATGAATAATCTAAGAGATCGAGAATCATATAATGATCATCTAGATTTTCAACCTCATAACAGTCAATTTGGCTCTTAACAAATGAAATAACGCATGGTTCCACTTAGATCTCCACTAATTCACTCAACTCTCAGTATCATGGATGGTCATTCGGACTCTCGGTCCTATGCAACATCATAAACAACTATTTTAGCATTAGTCCCAACAAATGTTTCGATCGGCTCTTCGCCGTATACAAAATGATCTCATATATGTGAAGTACGTGTCTATAGCTCTCAAACATAATCAGACGAGGGACTGACAACTCTCAGCCTGCTCTAGAGGCCTTCCTCACTTGCTGTCAGCACTACTCCTATAGTCTTTTTTTACCTAAACGGCCATCTTGACCCAATATCCATCTAGTGCAAGACTATGCTATGCAATTATCATGAACACACAAGTGCCCTAATGGTAACAGACTACTGGCCTATGTGACATATGGGCAGTGGTTTTCAGCTATACACATCAAAAATGTGTGTCACTGATTCAGAGATCGAACCCGTAATCAGCCCACTAGGATGGATGCTAGCCTAACCTAGTTTACTCCACATCATACAATACTAGTATAAACATAATAGATTGACTCACTTTTGGCTCTCAGCGAGCTCACTCTCAGTTCGCATCATCATAAATATAATACCCCGTATACTCGATTATGTTTGACTGATGTCCACTTACAAAGAGTAATCTAATAAATATCAGCTCTGGCGTCTCATACCACCCAGTTTTATTTGCTCATTTACTCAATGCTTGTAAGCTACACTAACATAATACTCTATGTCATGAGACAAAAGAGTGATTAGAATATTATTATCGAATGTCCCATACTGAACGATATTATTAATCCGTTTACTCAAAATTCTCACCATACAGAACTTCACACGATAACATTCCATATAGCGAGTCCATGAATAACTAAAGAAATATACCGAATGTTCCATACAAGACAGTATTATAACTTTATTTATTCAATATTTTCATCACACAAAATATATATTCAACCATAGATACAATTCATATAGAAAAGAAGTTTGATTTATGGAAAAAAATTCAAATATTCCAAAAGCCTTTATATACTTTAAAAGTTGAATTATTATTTCTCTTCCCATTTGTACAAAATCAAAAATTAGGATTTTAATCCTTACAACTTCCAAACCTCTTTTCTATACATCAGAATCTTAGAAAACTCTTATATAACAAAGAACAAACTTACATTTTTAAGTAGGCAACTTGCGACGAAGTTTAAGGGGTCAAAATCAGAAAATAATTCAATGCTTTCAGAAGACAAGTGGCAGCATAATCAAATAGTTTTCTAAACATATTTCAGATCTCAAAAATATAAAGTGTATCGAAAGATATGATAATTTTACTAAATAATACAAGTTCTAAAATGGATTTTAAATAGCAGGTCCACTCATTTAAAATGCCATTTGCATGCAGCAAACCTCAAATTTTCACATAACACTCAAAACAGGAGATGTTCCATTTATCATAGCTTTGCAATGAGTGCTGAATCGTCAAAAATATACAAGAGGTTGGAAAGTTATGATCAAAATACTATGACGCTTCAGCTTAAATTTTAACGTGCAGGATAAAAAATTTATTTCATCTTTAACACATTTTAGCATTAGCAAATTTCTAAATTTTGAACAGTGATGAACATAAAAGTTGTTTCTTATGAACATACTTTTAAATGAGAGAAAATTCACTTAAATCTATCAAAAACTCGATAGTTGTGGATTATCACAACGCTTCTAAAACTCCACATTTCAAAGCAAATCCTTGTCACACAAATACATTACAAAGCAATGCTACCAATGGGTTCCTTAATAAACAAGCAAGTAAACAATTCCAAACACTTCGTCCAAATATGCAATCAAACAATTTAGACATAGATTCGTGAGTGGACAAAAACTCACCTTAGGTTTCCTAAGCTCTAAATTCTTCATAGCTTATAGTTTCTCCTCTTTTCCCCTTATCGCAAAATTTCCATACCTTCAGCATTGATCAAAAGCAAACTTCGTTTTGATTAGAGATGTAGCCTAGTGTTGGGAGTAGTATACCTTAATTTAGGGATTTTATTTATATTTTATTTTTAATTTTAGAAGTGGAGGAAGGGCTTGTATTTAATTTTGTTTCATGAAGTAGAAAATGAAAATGAAGAGGGCGTCTTGGATGTGAAGAAATTTCATGAGCTAAAGGGAGTTTTCTAGACTTAACAATAGTCTAGATTTTGGTTTCATAAAGTGAATTTGGGCTTTGACAATTAAGCCTTACATAAACACTAATCCATTTCAAATTTTATGCCTTTTCTTCTCTTTCACAAAAGTATTTTCTAGTCAACGAAATCACTATAAAATTCAAATAAAAATTATATTTGCATCATTCAAGTGCTTACCCAATATTATAATTTTTTTATAGATTTTTTTTTCAATATTTTATTTTTATTTTAACTAATTATATTAAAACCACTTTATTGGGCCCACCTCAAATTAAATTCATCTGTTAACCATAATTAACTTTAAAGGATCAAATTAACCCTAGAAGGTGGGGTGAATAGAGTTTATAATAAATTAACTGAATAATAAAAATTGCAGCATAAATAATTATATAGTAAATGCAGAAATTAAAGCAACGCATAATCTTACCCAGCTTCGGCAATACTTCCCTACCGCTGTCCCAAAAGTTTCTACTAAAATCAAACAACTGACCACTTACAGATCCTGTAAACTTGTGAGTATCACTTAACTGATTGTTCTAACTCTAAACCCAAAATCCTGCCTCAACTCTATCCCTGTGTTGAGAATTTTCCGAACTACGCCCCGCATTTCGATCCTAGCAGAAACTAAAGTTTTATAAAATTTAAAATACAAATAAAAATAAACACTAAATAAATACACGAACCTAAATAAATAAATTTCAAACAAGAATGTACGACCTAGTTTAATAAAGAAATGAGAATATTTCAGCTCGAATTTCTTTATTTTGCAAGTCTATCCTCATTTTCTCTTCACTCTCGAATTAGGTAATCTCTCTAGCTCTGAATGAAGGTGATAATTGATGAATTCTCGCCTTCTTGTCTGATTAATTGAGTGTCTTGCCTCGATCGTTCCCTTTGGTCGAGTTCTTTGAAGTTTTGATTTTGAATGATTTGGTTTGATTTTTCTGATTTAAGTTATTTATGCTACCTTGAAATCGACGATTTTATTTTCCAGTGATGATTGGGTTTTTATATAGATCGATTTCATATGGTTCCATATATTTCATATGTTTTGTGGTTTGACTATTTCAACTCGGGTGTTGACTTTCTGGCACTTGAATTTGTGATCTTTGACTTGTTCCTCTTCTGATATATTTCAAAATTATTATTAATTTGACTCTGGTTTGAAATCTTCAACTTGCGCATTGAATATACATGCTAAAAATGATCTAACTTCTAATTTTTGAAAATGTGTCACACACACACACACATATGTAAAAATGTTTGTATGTACATATGTATGTGTAAATTCAATGCTCTTGAAGCTTGTTGTTCTAATTTTTCTAGTCCTGACATTGACTTCGAATTTTTCATATTTGTACTTGATTGTTCAACTTGCTTTGAAGCCGCGTACATGAAATCTGCTTCGTGAAATTTTGTGTCTTATCCATATCTTTGTGTGTTCTATGTGTGCTTGTCTTCTTTGTGTGTTTTATGCACTGCATTGAGCATATCCATTTGTGTACTTGCTTCAATACCTAACTTGTCTATGTCGTTGCACTTGTGTATGTTGTTCTCTGTTATACCAAGTTGAACTACTTTGTATGTATGTGTCTATGCCATTGTATGTTGATTTACCAAGCTGTTGCTTGCGTATTTATGTGCCATATTGGACTTATTGACACGATTTTCTAGCTATGCACTATTGCATGATTTTTGCATCACTTTGCTTTGTGCATCCTTTTGCTGCTATTTTGTTTTGTGATCCTTTCCCATATTTGCGTCTAGTTGCACTGGGTGCCTGATTTTTTTGTTGTTGCATGTTTGTCCTTGTGCACCTTGTTGTTTGTGTTTCCCCTTGCCGGTGCATCTTTGTGTACTTTATTTTCCAGCCTTTGTTTGGTTGTTGCACTGGTGTACTATGTGCACTTGTGCTTGTGCACCTGATTGCATTTTTGTGAACTCAATCCTGTGCATTGTTTGACCTGTGCACTTGCCTTTGGATAATATGTTTGTGCCTGACCAGGTTGCATCTTTTTTCTGTACTTCTCCAGTGTGCAGCACCTTGTCACACCTTTGGTTTCACTTTTTAGTTGCTGTCACATTTTTGATATGTGTGTTTTGTTCATGTGCATTTGCTCTTACTGCATAAGTTTGCCGGTTTGATTTGCATTTCTTTTTTGAACTGATTAAGGTTGCACTAGGTTATGCTTGTTGTTATATTTTATTTGTGCATTTATGTTGAGCCATCGAGATTGACCTTGCACTACTTATGTTGACCTTTCCAATAATGCACCGTGTTCAGCCTTTGGGCTTGACCTTGTTTTTGTCCCAGAAATTGAGATGAGGCAAATGTGTTTTGTGTATGTGCTTGGTCTTACAACGTGTACAGTGACACACTGCAAACGTTGTAGGTTGCTTATGTACATTACTGATATTTTTGGTGCCTATTTCAAAATATAAAAAGAACAAAACCAATAAAACAAGGCAATGTCGAGTTCAAAAATATTTATATTTTTGCAGTTTGAATTTGTTTCCTTTTGTTTTTTACCATGTTATTATTGGACAAGCAACATAGATGATTGGAGAAAAGACAGTTGAAGCAAGTAGATAACAAATTGAATTCAAGCGAGTGAGGTTAGGAGTGATTTTTTGATGACCCATCTCCTCGATCCTTAGGAATCGACACTAATACATTTATATTATTCACCTGCTATAAACCCAAGTGTCAGGGAGGTAGATTATCAAAGATAAAGTAAAGTAAAAGATAGAAACAAAAATTCTCACATTTCGATTAACTATACAGATAGATAGTACATCAACCACTCTCACTAGGGTACATCAGAGTTATGGTATGAACTAACCCAGCCAGGAACGGTTATAACTACCTGCTTCCACACTTGCTGGTACAAACAACTAAGCATAGCAGAAATAAAAGATAGATAGATATCAACATCAAATGCTCCGACTCCATTCTCCAAAAACTCTTTCAGAATGCTTTACCAAAATATTCCTAAGGGGATCCTGACTACTTAGCTGGCCGAAAAAATAGGACACCTAGAGTTTAAATGGTAAACAAAATAAATTTCGGGTCAGTCGTGAGACTGGTGTGAGAACTCAAAATACGATGTTTGAAAATAAGAAGGTATCTCATAAGACCACACCGCGCATGAACACGGAACGGGCTTTTAACTTATGATAACCAAAAAAAATTTACGTAAAAATAAGGGATATTATTTTTAATGACATTTCTTTGAAAACAATTGCAACTAAACTTATCAATCTTAGCCGAAATTGATACATTGATTAAATTTCAGCATCCTAGCCACGTAGTGGGTTCTACAAACAAAATGGCAGGAGATTATTAGAGAATGGATTTCCATAAAAATGACCAGGTGAAGGGACCACTTTCGGCAGTACATCTCTATAGGATTATATCGAGGCCCAACTGATGGTCCTTTACTAATAAAAGACCGGCCTACCTCTTCTTAGATAGTACCAAATATGTTATTACCCCGGTTGTTGTCGACCTGTTCGAGACGTCTCTTAGCATACACCATAATAATTTAAACCCGAACGTTATAGCGGGTAGAAATATATCTGGAAGGGGATGATCATACCCTAATGGTTGTGAACCACATAGCCTTGTTGCATCCATCCTGCTTCAGCCATTTCCGAGTGTGAGACTTAAGTTAACGATTACCTTTCACATAGCACATCAACTCTTCACTTTGGATGCCACATTGCCATTCCATAATCACACAACTGATTTCTACAAATGTATAACTCCCGAGCTCGTGCATATCAGGAAAGGATGTTAAGCTAAGAGAAGTTGCATTAAGAAGATGATACTTTTATAGAGATCAATTAATGTGATTTTAAAAGAAACATCAGACATTCGTCCATACAAGTTCACTTGGGGACTAAACAAAACCGAAGGCATTCCTCCTACCACATCTTGTTTTCGATATCACCCCTAGGATCAGTAGCGATTAGTCCTTGCAATTCGAAGAATTTCATAACAGAGCACTACTTGCCACCATAAATATATGATATGGTAAATTTTATCTCATAGGACTAGTGGCAAACAACCCTACATCATAAGTATCTTTGTCTTCGATACTCTTATCTTCAACATGTTTTACTTCAAAACATAAATTGGTTCGAAGTGATTTTCAGATAAGAATTTCCCAAATCCAATCTCGATCTCTGCGAAATCTAATCATCGATAAAAATGGTGTTTTATAAGTAGATGATTGTTGTTTGATTTATTCATTTCTTTATTAACATATCTTTGAGACATATACATCTTAAATATATTATTTTTAATATGGAATCATTTCTACCTTCCTTTTGAAATTTATCAAGTCATTTTTTAGAAAGTAACTTATAAGTATTTAAATTTGGAAAATTTTAACTTTTACATTTAATTTGTTTCCGATATTTCGACCTTATCTATCTCTCGTCCAGGGAAGAGGCCAAACCAGGTGAGCCAGGGCACCGGTTCCTCCCAAACATCTCCATAGTTTAAACATCTCACATCCGGATCTCATGAATAGAAAAATCCAGTCTACTCATTGGCTTTTAGAGCCAAAATTAAATCACTTGATTTTGGCAGCTTTACATTAAATCATTTATTTAAACCTTTTTAAATAAATTATTAAACTTTCAAATCATCTTTGGAATACTTAATTATTCAATTGAAAACATTATAAATGATTTAGAAAAGAATCTTAAGTTTAAAACTTTATTTCTAAAGTTGTTGAAACGGTAGCAGAAAAGTGCTGCGAAAAGTGCATAAAAAGCTGATTCGATTTTAAACAACTTTTCAAATATTTAAAAATCCATATTTTTAAATTTAAATCTCTTTTAAACTATTTTATTGAATTTTTAAAACTTATTTCATATTTTTAAGCATTTAAAAATATTCATTACAAAGAATTTTATACTTTGGTCGCTTTACTGCAAAAGCGCGATTTTTTCTGGAAATTTGAATTGGACATATTTTATGAAATTTTGATTTTATTTCTTCATTCCAAAACTATAGATATAATAATATGAAAATTATTATCTCAAAAAATTTCGAGCTAATTCCATTCCGCATACTCATTTGAATTCTTCGGCGCAAAATCGCGAACTACCGTTGTGCGACGCGCCTAGTTTTGACTCATTTATTGGTTTTCATTTGAAACTTGTCAAAACAAGTTTATATATTTATGAAACATTCTAGAACATTTCCAATCATTTCATAAGGTATCAAATGATTACGTACTACTTTTGAAATTCATTCGGAAAGTGTTTTCCATATGAAAAAACAAGGTGTATATCGTGACTTGTTCAAACATTCACATAAGACAAACAATATATATGATGATCAAAATCATAAACAAACATCGATACAATCATATCACATCATCACATCCATACATATATAGTAATCAGGAGTTCTCACTTTTTTTTCCGTTTTCAATCGGAGAATCGACTATAGCTCCGCTACTCAAGATTTTTAGCTCACGAATCCTTGCATGCTCATCTCTAAATGGCTTGGGTTGTACTTGGAGAGGGTGATGGTTGCTCACGTCTTGGCTAGAGAAAGAGGTGGACTCGACCGTGGGCAGGGTGGGTGCAGCCGTGGGTAGGGAAAAGGGGAAAGAGAGTTTCGGGTGTGGTTTTGCAGTGTTTGGATGGATCCCTTCAGTAAATTTTGACATTATTTAATTATGGTGGGAAAACATGAAAATGAAGAGAAAAATCTTGGAAATAAAGAAGAAGATGTGTGAAAAAAGTGGGGGGTATTTATAGAAAAAAGTTTGGAATCAAATATTATTATGTAAAATGGTCAAAATACCCTTTACTTCATCTTTAAGTAAACTACTTTTTTTGGCACTTAACATCACCTTTCACATGTCTACTTTATGTCTAAATCACTTAGGTATTAAGTAAATGAAATACGATATTTGTTTAGGTTTGATTTTGAAACATTTGTCTTTTAGTTCTTACTTTTTGTTAATGATTTCTAGAATTTTCTAAACTTGTTTAGTAAACGTATTCTTGTTTAGTAAATTATTTAATACTTACCTTATTTAAATATGTACATATATATGAAAATAAAGGTGCAACAACGTCGGGACAACTTTTATTTGACAAAACGTTGATTTCGATAAGACTTGACGTTTTTGTTAAACTATTTACATATGTAAACAAAACCTGAAAATAAATTTGTATTGTGTTATTAAAAATAAAACCCTTATTAAAATAATTAAAATAATTTATTTAACTATTTAAGCTTACTTTTTTGAAATTATACTTTTGTCACTTTTAAAGATATAAGCAACGATTCTTATGTTTGTGTAAATTTCTATCACTCACATAATGCTAGCTGAAGCAAAAGCTTCAAAATGCTTCTTTTAATAAATTTTTTAAAGGAAGCATTTGACAATAATTACAATAATTGTTGCACATTCACTAAATAAAAATCATATTCACTCATTATTAACCAAACAATCAAAAATAAAGTTTCTAAAACTTTATTTCACAATTTATTTCCAAATCCATTTTTTATTCCAAATAAACAATTTAAATCTCCATTTTTTATTACACAAGAAAATTATTTTTGAAGCCTTTATAGGACTTCTGCAATAAGTCCCATGCCGCCTTAGACGTTGTCGCACCGAGATTTTTTCAAAGACTACCTCGTCTACAGCTTGGTAAAGAAAGAACAAAGTTTTTTATCCTTCTTTCTGTTTTGTCTCAAATTGTCCTTCTGAACTTGAGAAAGAGTTGTTGCTGCAGCTTCATTCGCTGGTTCGATGTACCCACTTGCGGTAATCTCGGTCAGCTCCTGAAAGCCAAACACCTTCATTTGGATACTCCATTGCTCGAAGTTCTTACCGCTGAATCTTGGAAGGTGTGGTTGAATCATCCCATTCATTGTTGCTATATGCTAACTAGCAATTTAAGAACAAAAATAAGAATAGAGATTTGTGCCTCTGATACCAATTGAAGAAAATTAACTGTTAGTTTAATTTCCAGAAGAAAGAACTGAACCAACACAAACAGCAAATAAAAACAAATCTATTTCAACTTAACTTAAAGCATAGTTATTACACAGCACATATTTTATAGGTTTAAAACACACGTGCTCTATAAAGCCGCTGAACCAACTTAGATGCAGAAAATAAGCTAAACATGCCTACAAACTAGCCACTGCCAACTAGTGCTGATCAAGACCTAATCTTTAGGCAGAATTATTCAAACTGAAAACACTAAAATAAACTGCAACCAAACCCTGTGAGTTTGAGCTTACATCAATCTCCAACAAGAACAACGTGCATGAAAAAGCCACATCATTAGCAGCTACAGGAATTAACTGCAAGAAAATTGTCCATGGAAATTAGATGATCAGATGATCATTAGGTACATCGATATTGAATGTAAGAAGAAAATAGTATAACCTCATCAGGTCCATATTTATCATGATATTGCTTCTGGAATAATAGGACTGAAGAACATTGATGCGTTGTAAATATGACGCAGCGGATAAATCAAAATAAACTTCAATCGGTGAAAGTAGCAATCGGTGGATTGATGAATACCAAAATGCCCAAGTTCGTTGATCCGAAGATACCGAATTCTAGCTATCTCAAACACGTTGATAGCGCACTATACCGTGTTCAAAGATCTACGATTCTTCGTACGTTGATCTAGCGCACTAGATACCGTGAATCGGCTTCTACGATCGTTGAATCGAGCGCACTCGATTAACCGAAAGAGGAGATAGGAGATTACACTCAACTACCAATTTAAGATGAAAGCACATAGCAATCAACAAGAAATTTTTATTCAAAAATCAACCACCCAAAAGGTACAACACACTCCCTATTTATAGCTTTTCACAACTGGTCCTTAAGTCGTACACGGCTTACGACTCAATATAAGTCGGCGGCGACTCAACGCATACGGTTTATCACTTACAACACAATGCCGACTCAATGAACTCACGACTCAACAGACTCACGACTTAGCAGTTTACAAGCAACACATACATGCATCAGAACATAGCACACGACATACGACTCAAGGCAAATATGACTTAAGAACACAACGTCCTTGGACGACTTACGACTTAAGAAAGTCACGACTTAAAACAATACAACGCAGATACAGACGACTTACGACTCAACAACCACTCGTCTTCAGATTGAGCTTCGGTCCTGTGAGCGACTCATCTTTCCGCGACCTATCTTTCCGGGACTTAAGGTTGGGCGACTTATCATGAGTCGTAATTCGTGGCATCTTGACGGAGTGGTATCTTCCCACGACTCAACTAAGTCGTAACTCGCTTCTGGCTTGAAGTCTTCAACCACTGGAGCTTCCCTCCGCTTCTTGATAAGTCGTGGACGACTTATAGCAGTGTCGTTAGGTCGTAGCATTTTCCCCTGAGCTTTGTTAAGTCGCAGAAGACGTAAATCCTCTTCATTAACTCTCAGTTCCCCTTTACATGACTCCTTAGGTCGTAGAAGACCTATAGCTCCCACCTTAAGTCGTGGACGACTTAACTCCGCCCTAAGTCGTGGACGACTTATCTTTTAAAAAAATTTTGGTTGCGTTTCTTCTCTGGCCTGATCCCAACGACTTAAGAGTTTGAACCGACTTAACCCCTTTGTTGAATTTGGAGATCGCGCTGCATCCTCCTTCCCTGGTTGAGAAAAATTCGACCTCGAATTTGTAAATTTTCCTTCATCAGATTGTTCATCTCCATAATATGGTACAAGATGCTTAACATTGAATACGTCAGACGTGTATACATCCTCCGGCAGTTTCAACTTATAAACATTCTCATTGATCCGTTTCACAACTTCTACTGGACCAATTTTTCTGGCTTTCAACTTGTTATAAGCGCCTACTGGAAAACGATCCTTGGTTAACACCGCATATACCATATCTCCTTCATTAAATTCAACATTTCGTCGCTTCAAATCTGCAGATCGTTTATACTTCTCGTTTGCCTTCACCAATCGTTCCTAAACGATTTTATGACATTCAGTTAATTCATCAACAAAATCGATAGCCCGTTTAACCGTCCCCTTGGGTTGTGGTACTACTGCTAAATCCAACGGCCCCCTTGGTAAATTTGAATATACAATCTGAAATGGACTGAATCCCGTACTACGATTCACTGCATGATTATGAGCAAACTCTGCTGGGCATAACTTCATATCCCAACTTTTCAGATTGTCCTTCACAAGACATCGCAACAAATTTCCCAACGATCTATTAACAACCTCGGTCTGTCCATCTGTTTGCGGATGATAAGCGCTGCTAAAGTTTAACTTCATTCCCACCATCTTCCACAAACTAAGCCAAAAATGACTCAAAAATCTGGTATCCCTGTCTGAAACAATAGACTCCGGCAATCCATGTAAACGATAGATTTCTTTAAAGAATAATTGTGCCACTCGAACTGCATCCGCCGTCTTCTTACAAGTAATAAAATGTGCCATTTTCGAAAATCTATCCACCACAACAAATATAGAATCATTTCCCCTTTGAATTCTCGGCAAACCCAAAATGAAATCCATACTGATATCAACCCACGGTTTAGATGGTACAGGTAACGGCATATACAATCCCGCATTGGTCGCAGTTCCCTTCGAAACCTGACATATATGACATCTCTCCACAAACCTTTCAACCTCTTTCCTCATCGACGGCCAAAAGTAAGATTGAGAAATCAAATGCAACGTACCATCACGGCCCACATTTCCTTCTTCGTGCAATTCTTTGATAATCTTCAATCTCAAACTGCTCTCTGGAATACATAACTGATTTCCTTTAAACAAGAATCCATCAACCAACATAAATTCATCAGTATCTCCATCCTTAACTTTCTCAGCGAACTTTGCAATGTAAGGATCTTCGTCAATCAACTCTGGCAATAATTCAAACCCTATCACCTCAACTTTCATTGTAGTCAACAAATGACTCCTTCTACTCAAAGCATCAGCTACACGATTCGTTGCCCCAGATTTATGTTTCACGACAAAAGTAAACTGCAGCAAATAAGCAATCCATGATGCATGTCTCGCTGAAATTTTATCTTGCCCCTGCAAATGCTTCAAAGCTTCGTGGTCTGTGTAAAGAACGAACTCCTTATGGAATAGATAATGTCTCCAATGTTTCACTGCTTGCCCATCAGCATAAAACTCAACATCGTATGTACTGTATCTCATCTTTGCCCCTGATAACTTCTCACTGAAATATGCAATAGGTCTTCCACTCTGACTCAACACTCCTCCAATCCCAACCTTTGATGCATCAGTGTGTAGCTCAAACAACAACTGAAAATCTGGTAATACAAGAATTGGTGCTGTCGTCAAAAGTTCTTTGATCTGTTCAAAAGCAATCCCAGCTTCCTCTGTCCAAGAAAATTGTTTCCCCTTCATGCAATCAGTAACTGGTGCCATCATGCTACTGAAGTGTGGAATAAACCTTCGGTAGAATGATGCCAATCCATGAAAACTTCTAACTTCAGTGATAGTTCTCGGTTGTGGCCAATTTCTAATAGCTTCAACTTTACTCTGGTCCACCTGGATTCCCTTCTCAGATACAACATATCCCAAAAATAATACACTTCGAGTCATGAACACACATTTCTTCATAGCTGCATAAAATTGTTCCTCACGAAGAATAATTAACACCTTTCTCAAATGCTCTACATGCTCCTCTGTGCTCGCACTATAGATTAGAATATCATCAAAGTAAACTACAACAAACTTCCCAATGTACGGTCTGAAAATTTGATTCATCACCCTCATGAATGTACTCGGTGCATTCGATAGGCCAAACGGCATAACCAACCATTCATATAAACCTTCCCTCGTCTTGAATGCGGTCTTCCATTCGTCTCCCGGTCTAATTCGAATCTGATGATAACCACTCTTCAAATCAATCTTCGAAAAAATAGTAGCCCCACTCAACTGATCTAGCAAGTCATCCAACCTCGGCATAGGAAATCGGTAGCCAACAGTAATCTTGTTCAAAGCTCTACTATCGGTACACATTCTCCATGTTCCATCCTTCTTCGGCACCAACAATGTTGGTACTGCACAAGGACTCAAGCTTTCCTGAACACGTCCATGTTCTAACAACTCTTCCAGTTGCCTTCGTAACTCCTCATGTTCCTTCGGACTCATTCGGTAATGTGGTCGATGTGGTAAAACTGCTCCCGGAACAAGATCAATTTGATGTTGAATGTCCCTCAGTGGCGGTAACTCCTTAGGCAACTCTTCTGGAAATACATCTTCAAATTCTTTCAAAACTGGCTTCGCTTCTTCTGGAATTTCAACCTCTTCACTACACTCTCGCCCAATCAATAGAAACACTTCAGGCTCCTCTTCAACCTCCTTGACAAACTCCTTCAAAGATAGCAAAGTTTTCAGTTCTTCGATCTCCTCCAACTTGCTCTCCTTCTGTTGTTGCTTCTTAGGAACTAAAGTGATTTTAGTACCTTCGAACATAAAACTGTAACTATTAGCACGACCATCATGTTGTACTGCTCTATCAAACTGCCATGGTCTGCCCAACAACAGATGACACACATCCATGTCTACAACGTCACACCAAATTTCGTCTTTGTACTTCTTCCCAATAGAAAAATTAACACAAGCCCTTCGACACACCTTCACTTCACCACCCTTCCTTAACCATGCTAGCTTGTACGGTTTAGGATGCTTCTCAGTCTTCAAGTTCAACTTCCTTACTACTTTTGTAGAAATAATATTGTCACAGCTTCCAGCATCAATAACGAATTTGCAAACTTTCCCTAGAATAGTGCATGTCGACTGAAAAATATTGTTTCTCAACTAACTAGAATCCTCTTCTTGCTTTGGTGTAAGACATGACCTCCTCATCATAAGATTACAACCTTCATCCCTAGATAATTCTTCCTCCTCCTCAACATAAGGTGCATTTAAACATTCTGCCTCCTCACCGTCATCCTCAATCTCAGCAACCATTGCTCTCTTTTTCGGCTTCGGACATTCATTGCTTTTGTGACCCAACTCCTGACAATTATAACATTTGAAACCACTACTAACCTTCGCCTTCTCAGCCTCTTTCACCACTGGTTTTGTAACAGGTTTAGGAACATTAGAACTTCCACTAACACCCTTCGCTTGATTATTGGAATTAGTAAACACACCACCTCCACGCCTTCCTTGCTTCTCCCAAGCCAACGCTTTCTGATGTGCCTCTGCAACAGATCTTGGATCAAACATATTAACCATATCCTGGATCTGCATTCTCAATCCCCCAATGAATCTAGCAGTTAGCTGTTCTTCCGTTTCCATAATATCATTCCTGGCAATGAGTTGGTAAAATTCGTCAGCATAATCACTAACAGACTTCGTCCCTTGCCTCAGATTCTGCAACCTCTGGTACATAAGTGATTGATAGTTGTAAGGTAAAAATGTAGCTCTCATCAACTTCTTCATCTTCTCCCAAGATTCAATCTTTGACTTTCCCATTCTCTCCCTTGTAAGTTTAGTTTGCTGCCACCATGCCAAAGCTCTTCCCCTCAACCTAGTAGCAACCAACTTCACTCGTCGATTCTCCGGAACTTCCTTGAAATCAAAGATCTCTTCAACATTAGACAACCAATCAAGAAATTCTTCAGCTACCATTCCACCCTTGAACTCTGGAATTTCCATCTTCATACCCGATTCCCATCGACGATCATCCTCTACATCCCGATAAGAATTTCGAACTTGGTCTCGATCTCGATAATGAATGCTAGCTCTATCACCCTCTTCATCAAAATCAAATGTACGTCTATATCGATCTCGACCATTATCATCCCTTCGTTCATGCATGCTTCTTCGACTTTGTCTCTCTTCATCTCTATATGCCTCATTGTCAAATTCACGTTGACTTCTTCTCTCTTCATGTCCATAGTCATGATGATCTCTCCGTGATGAAATTGATGTTTCTCTTCTATCTCTAAAAGAATACGGTGATACCCTGCTCGCTTCCGTAACCGATGGCGAAACTCGGTTTCCTCCATGGTTCGAGTTTGGTGATCTCCTCCTTTGAGTTTGATTCAAATCATTCATCAACTTCTCTAACTTTCCAATGCCTTCAACAAATTTCTCATTAATACGTTGTTCCATAAGCTCGGCTTCTTCTCTTCTATACAACGCTTCAACATTTTGATGACGATTAGCTCTTCTTGGCGGCATGATTGGAAACTCTTCACAAACACTTCAAAACTTCTCAAATACTTCAACAACTTGAACACAAAACTTCAACACATGACCAACAAGTCATGGCCTCCACTTCAACAAAATGTACTTCAACACAAACTATGCTCGGCCTTCAAACACTTCACGGCTTAACTTGGCTCGGCTCAAGGTCTCCAAGCAACTTCAAATTCAAACACTTCTCCAACTCTAGATCCAAAATGAAATGGATCAAAATCTTCAAACTCGTTGCAACTTCAAGATTAACACGATGAACAACTTCAAACTTCAAATATTTGGCTCCAAGACTCGTCTTAGCTATGATTGGCTAAGTCAAGCTCTGATACCAAAAACTGACGCAGCGGATAAATCAAAATAAACTTCAATCGGTGAAAGTAGCAATCGGTGGATTGATGAATACCAAAATGCCCAAATTCGTTGATCCGAAGATACCGAATTCTAGCTATCTCAAACACGTTGATAGCGCACTATACCGTGTTCAAAGATCTACGATTCTTCGTACGTTGATCTAGCGCACTAGATACCGTGAATCGGCTTCTGCGATCGTTGAATCGAGCGCACTCGATTAACCGAAAGAGGAGATAGGAGATTACACTCAACTACCAATTTAAGATGAAAGCACACAACAATCAACAAGAAATTTTTATTCAAAAATCAACCACCCAAAAGGTACAACACACTCCCTATTTATAGCTTTTCACAACTGGTCCTTAAGTCGTACACGGCTTACGACTCAATATAAGTCGGCGGCGACTCAACGCATACGGTTTATCACTTACAACACAATGCCGACTCAATGAACTCATGACTCAACAGACTCACGACTTAGCAGTTTACAAGCAACACATACATGCATCAGAACATAGCACATGACATACGACTCAAGGCAAATACGACTTAAGAACATAACGTCCCTGGACGACTTACAACTTAAGAAAGTCACGACTTAAAACAATACAACGCAGATACAGACGACTTACGACTCAACAACCACTCGTCTTCAGATTGAGCTTCGGTCCTGTGAGCGACTCATCTTTCCGCGACCTATCTTTCCACGACTTAAGGTTGGGCGACTTATCATGAGTCGTAATTCGTGGCATCTTGAAGGAGTGGTATCTTCCCACGACTTAACTAAGTCGTAACTCGCTTCCGGCTTAAAGTCTTCAACCACTGGAGCTTCCCTCCGCTTCTTGATAAGTCGTGGACGACTTATAGCAGTGTCGTTAGGTCGTAGCATTTTCCCCTGAGCTTTGTTAAGTCGCAGAAGACGTAAATCCTCTTCATTAACTCGCAGTTCCCCTTTACATGACTCCTTAGGTCGTAGAAGACCTATAGCTCCCACCTTAAGTCGTGGAGGACTTAACTCCGCCCTAAGTCGTGGACGACTTATCTTTTGGAAAAATTTTGGTTGCGTTTCTTCTCTGGCCTGATCCCAACGACTTAAGAGTTTGAACCGACTTAACCCCTTTGTTGAATTTGGAGATCGCGCTGCATCAAAATAAGATATAAAGTATGCTTTGCAAAGTTCAGCACCACATAGTCGAAGTTCAACCCCACCAGGCTTCAAGCAATAGAAAATTGTGTTGAACTATATTGATTCAACTATTTTTTCAACGTAGCATTAACATAACAAGTTCATAAATAGTAGCCTTCTAAAGTCAAAATTGGTACGTACACATTTCATTTAATCATATGACAGTACCATGCTATACATTATTGATATCAGAGGCTTTTGGATATTGATACATCAAGTGTTCTTTATGATTTTATGTAGAAAATAACTGTATGATGACAAAGAACAAATCGATGGCCTAAACCCCAATTGAAAACCCAACATAAGGCAAATAATTGGTTTAACATCTAATTCTTTAGCACACTCAGAGACAAAGAAATCATACTTTATCAACAATTCAATAATATATTCAAATGGAAAACAAACCCAGATTGTAAAATGCTAAAAGAATCAAGGAATGTAATGAGGATCAAATCAAGACAAATAAATGGGAGCAGGAGGCATATTAACCTTTGCTCAGATGGGTGTCAAAGCTATAGATCAAGGTCTCTGGCAAAGCTACTATTGTTTTTGTTTTTATTTCTATTTATTTATTTATTTTTGAAATAAAATGAATTATTTTCTATTTCTTGAAATATTCTGATGATAATGCAGGTTCATTAATGAACTTCTGCGGCAACAATGGAAAAGCCTTGATTTCTTTGGTATGTACGGCTATTCATCTTATTATCTCTATTTGTTCATTTTTTTGGTTTCATTTTTGTACACTTTAAGTTCATATATAGCTGCATATTGGATATTGCTCACACATGAGATTTTGGTCTCAGATAAGATCTCGGATGAGATGAATTTATCTTGGGTGTACATTTCGGATTGACTAGATTATTATCTTTGGGTGTACGTCTCGGATGAAATCTTAATTTGTTGTTATTATTAATTATTATAAAACTTCTACTCCCTGAATATTTAATGGATTTATTTTTGATCCACCATGTCACATTGAATATTTTCATGTTTGAACTGACACAATCGAATATAGAAATGAAACTGTCATGAATGTGCAGACATGAGATTCAGGATGGATGGCGAACTGTGAGAAGCTTCTGGGTGAGTGCTGCAAGTGGACTGCAGGCTGAATGGTGTGTTCTGAAATAGTGTTTGAATAAACTAAGTTAAGAAACTATCTTGTCTTGCATAATGATTTGAAGGTATGTGTGAACAAGAGTGTTCTACTGATATGAGCTAATCTGCTGAGTAGACAGAAGCGAGTACATGCATAGCGAACCATCTAGAACGAGATTCAGTGTAGGATAGCAACTCAGGCACGTTTGAAATAGTATAATGAGCCTGCAATTGGACTGCAGGCTGAATAGAGTGATCTGAAACAGAGTGCTCGAATATATTAAATGTTAGACAACTGTTTTGAATGTGCATCTGTCTTGAATATGTACTTAAAGGCGTGTATGAATTAGAGTATACTGACAATAGGCTGGCATATGGAGAACTGAACTACTGATTACATGACTGAAGCATGGACTGGCAGGCTGTGTCGAGATTGGAAACCATGTTAGGGCTCTGCAAGAAGTGGAGTAAAGCTATCTGTGAGAAGGAAATTGTTATTGACGTGCAACAAATGATTTCTCCCATCTGCATGATATTGGGAGTTGAATGATTCAAAGTTTTCTACTGAAGTAAAGGAAGTTAGTGGTTGATTTAGTCTTTTATTTTTATTTTTATTTTTGCTTTCTAGTCGTTGTTGTAGATTTATTTCCTGTTTTGTAGCTAAGTTAGTTGTTCTCTATGATGCTTATAAAACGGCTCTTAGTCTTTCAATAAACATTTTTCCTAAGCACCACCAAATACTTTCTTGCTCTATCAATTTCTAACATTTATAATATCAGAGGCAGGTTGCAACCTAGGCTTCGATTGTTAATACTTCTTTTTGCAGCAAGAAATTTGAAAGAAACCCATGGCCTCAGGAAGCTCTACTGTTAATGCTTCCCAACCTCTAATTCCGGTTTTCAAAGGTAACTCCTATGAATTTTGGAGTATCAAAATGAAAACGTTGTTTAAATCTCAAGATTTGTGGGATTTAGTTGATAAGGGCATTACTGAAGGATCAGAAGAAGTAGCAAACAAGGATATCCTAAAGAAAGATGACAAGGCCTTGTTCTTCATTCAACAAGCTGTTGATGACATAATATTCGCAAGAATTGCAGCAGCCGACTCAGCCAAAGCAGCTTGGAAAACTCTCAAGGCCGAGTATCAAGGTTCAACTAAGGTAATCCTTGTCAAACTTCAGTACTTGAGAAGAGATTTTGAAACAGCAGTTATGAAAAGCAATGAATCTGTTCAAGATTATTTAACAAAAGTTTCATCCATTGTTGGTCAAAGGAGAGCTTATGGTGATAAAAATAACCGATGAAACCGTTGTTGCTAAAATTTTAAGGAGTTTGTCTCCTAATTTTGATCATGTGGTTGCAGCGATAGAGGAGTCTAGGGATCTCTCTACTTTAACTGTTGATGAACTCATGGGGTCCCTACAAGCCCATGAAGCAAGAATCAACAGAAATCCATCCAGAGAAGAGGAACATGCATTTCAAACTCGGGGGAGTCATTTAAGTCCTCAGGAAACTGTGGCAGAGGAAGAGGTGGATTTAGAGGAAGAGAACGTGGAAGAATGAGTTCTGCCCAATGCACGTATTGCAAGAAATTTAGGCATAAGGAAGAAGACTGCTGGAGTAAAGAGAAGCAGGCTCAATATGCAGAAGGAGAAGAAGACTACTTGTTCATGACATATGAAAATCATCAATCTGCCTCAAGAGATGTTTGGTAAATTGATAGTGCTTGTTCTAATCATCTCACAGGGAATAAAGAGAAGTTTAAGGACCTGGATGAAACACAGAAGTCACTGGTTCGATTGGGAGATGACAAGCAAGTTCAAGTTGAAGAAAAATGGACTGTAGCTGTCAATCTTTACGGAAAGGAAAGGCTTATTCGAAACATGCGCTATGCACCAGGTTTTGTTCATAATCTACTAAGTGTAAGCCAACTTATGGATTCTGGTTTGATTGTTATTTTTGAAGAAAATGCATGCACTATTAAAAGAAAAACTGGTAAAGTATTGTTCCAGGCTACTATGACAGAAAACAGAATGTTTCCTATAGATTTCTCTTGTGCAGAATTCTATGGAATGATGAGCAGCAACTGCGTGGACACAGATATATGGCATCAACGTTATGGGCATCTATATGTAAAAGGCTTGCAACTACTTGTAAACAAAGAGATGGTAAAAGGCTTACCAAACATCAAAGATCTTACTCGTGTGTGTGAAGGTTGTGCTTTTGGTAAGCAAACACGAAGAACGTTTCCTGTGGAGCAAGCAAAAAAAGCTCAAGAAAGACTTGAACTGGTACATGCCGACATATGTGGTCCGATGAAGACCGAGTCTCACGGAGGAAGCAGGTACTTTTTACTTTTCATAGATGACTATTCAAGAATGAGTTGGGTCTACTTTATCACCTACAAGTCAGAAGCTTTCGAATGGTTCAAGAAATTCAAGGCTTTGATAAAGAAACAATGTAATAGAAAGATGAAAACTCTGAGGACAGATAGAGGTGGTGAATTTCTTTCTAAAGAATTCATCAACTTATATGATGAAGAAGGAATCAAGAGAAAATTGACAGCACCCTATACCCCTGAACAGAACAGTATAGCCGAGCGGAAGAACCGAACCATAGTTGAAATGGCCAGATCAATGCTTAAGTTCAGGAAAATGAAAGACGAATTTTGGGCAGAAGCACTGGCAACTGCAGTGTACTTGATCAATATATCTCCCACAAAAGCAGTGTGGAATGTCACCCCATATGAAGCCTGGTATGAATCCAAACCTTCTGTCGATCATTTGCGTATATTCGGATGCATATGTTATGTCTTGCTACCCTCCGGTAGACACAAGTTAGATCAAAAAGCAAAGAAATACATATTTATAGTTCCAAGGCATATAGACTTTTTGATCCAGATAAAAAGTCTATTGTTGTTAGTAGAGATGTGAAGTTTAATGAACAGGAAGGATGGGATACAAGTTCAGGTCAAGTTAGTCCAAGTATGGATGTAATGCAAGATGAAGTTCAAGAAGAAAGCATGCAAGAAGAGGTACCAGACAACTCCCAAGGCAATAGTCCAGACAACCCTCAAGACACAACATCAAGTAACAGTTCAAAGTCATCGCCAAATGACACAAGCGAAGAGGAAGTTAAGCTAAGAAGAAGTGAGCGTGGTAGAATACCAAAACGCTCATTTAGTATTGAAGGAAAAAATTGTGACTTTGCATTGTTTGTTGGAGATCCAGTAACACCAAGAGAAGCAATGGAAGCCGAAGTATGGAAGAAAGCCATGAATGAAGAATTTCAAGCAATTGAGAAGAATGGAACTTGGAAGCTTGTGGATCTACCTGTAGGAAAGAAGGCAATCAGTCTTAAATGGATTTTTAAGACCAAGTATCACGCAGATGGAACAATTCAAAAGCACAATGCAAGGTTAGTAGCACGAGGATATGCACAAGAATACGGAGTAGATTTCGAAGAGACCTTTGCTCCAGTGGCGAGGTTCAAGACTGTGAGAATCATTCTTGCACTTGCAGCTCAAATGGAATGGACGATTCATCAGTTCGATGTAAAATCCGCCTTTCTAAATGGAGAGCTCAAGGAAGAAGTGTTTTTGCAACAACCAGAATGTTATGAAGTTCCAGGGGAAGAAAACAAAGTGTACAAACTCGAGAAGGCGTTGTATGGGTTGAAACAAGCCCCTCGAGCTTGGTACAATAAAATAGACGAGTTCTTTCATGAACATGGATTCAAGAGAAGTCTCAACGAACCAACCTTATATGTGAAGAAACAAGGAGATAAAGACATCATCCTAGTAAGTCTTTATATGGATGATATGATTTATGTTGGTTCATCTGCACAGCTTATTTCAGAATTCAAAAATGCTATGGAGAACAAATTCGAGATGACGGATTTGGGAGAATTGAGTTAATTCCTAGGTCTTGTGATTAAGCAAACTAAGAATGGTATATTTCTCTCACAATAGAAATATGCTGTGGATATCTTGAAATAATTTAGGATGGCATGTTGCAAAACTATTGCAACACCAATGAATGTGAATGAGAAACTTGTTACTAAAGATGGAACAGAAATGGCAGATGCAAGAAAGTTCAGAAGCCTAGTCGAACGTCTCACCTATCTCACACATTCAAGACCCGATCTAGCCAATGCTGTCAACTTGATTTCAAGGTTCATGCACTGTCCAAGCGTTCATCACCTTGGAGCAGCAAAAAGGATCCTTCGATATGTTGCTGGAACAATCTCTCATGGAATACGGTATTCAAAACAAAAGAAGTTCGAACTAATGGGCTACTTTGATAGTGATTGGGCAGCCTCTCATGAAGACAGAAGAGTACTACAGGAAACCTCTTCAATTTTGGATCTGGAGCAATAACTTGGGTGTCAAAGAAGCAGACCACGGCTGCGTTATCTTCTAAAGAAGCCAAGTATGTTGCTGCAACAACAGCTGCTTGTCAAGCAGTGTGGTTAAGAAGGCTATTGGAGACTTGGATCAAGAACAAAAGAAGGCAACTATGATTTTGTGTGACAACATATCAGCAGCAGCCATGACCAAGAATCCTATGCTCAATGGATGAACAAAACATATCGAAATCAAACATCATTTCATCAGAGATTTAGTGGCCAATGAAGAAATTAAGCTAGAATTCTGCAAAACTGATCAACAGGTGGCTGATGTGTTCACTAAATCACTTTCAAAAGGAAAATTTGAAGAACTCCGTGATCAGTTAGGAGTTACCAACTTTGAATCAAGGGGGAGTATTGGGAGTTGAATGATTCAAAGTTTGCTGCTGAAGTAAAGGAAGTTAGTGGTTGATTTAGTCTTTTATTTTTATTTTTGCTTTCTAGTCGTTGTTGCAGATTTATTTCCTGTTTTGTAGCTAAGTTAGTTTTTCTCCGTGATGCCTATAAAACGGCTCTTAGTCTTTCAATAAACATTTTATCCTAACCACCACCAAATACTTTCTTGCTCTATCAATTTCTAACACATGAATGGCACTATTGTTTTAAAATTGATTTATGTTTAAGCACTATATATGAGATATATCAGATATAGTAGAAAGTAGAATTTTTCATATACCTTGTCTAAGTCTTTAATCATGATGGATGATACCAAGGAGACTTGATATATTGGTGATTTGTTTACTCATAGTTTTCAACACTCAATTGAGCACAGAAAGTGGCTTAGTTCCGAAATCGATCATATCAAACTGAAAACCACTATTCTTTTTTCAGATGAAACTAGTACAAATAGCACTGACCAATCAAGAAAGCATAAGAGAGCGATGACAGCGTAAAAAATAAAATCCCTTGCTGTTACTGCTAGTACCAGCTCAAAGCCAATTTCCAGTCAGGTATATAACATTTTCCATGAATAGCTTGTAATTCTATGTCAAGAGTAATTTGATGTTCTAAACTTAATTAATAGGAAAATCAGTTGTTGGTGCTTTAGCTTGTAGAGGTTATGTTTTGTTCATGTTTTTAGTTGGTTCATTGGTTGTGGTTTATTTAGGCGGAATATGGTAATGCAAGAAAATACTAAAAGGAAATTTTTGTATATAGTATACAGCTAATGCAGCTACATTAATCTTTATACATTAATTTATAACTAACCTAAAAATATGAACGCATGCACCTGTAGCTTATGTAAACCTGCCAAATAATGTTGATGCTTTGACTAGTCCAACGCAGCTAATTCACTATATCAAGGGCATAACTAGTCCAATACAACTATGCTTTTATAGTTGGAAAGGTATGAAATCTACCAATAATTGGAAAATTTTATTTCCTAATATAACGTTACCGAGTGCTTAATGTTACACGTAAATTACTCTCCATCATCTTTCTTGGCCACATAGTTTCCACTTTGAAGAAGAGAGAAGTTTAGCAAAGGTAAGTGTTTATTATTTTCTTCTTGTTCAGCACCTGTAATAAAATCATATTATATATAACTATAATATAATCATCCATGCAAGCTAAACCCAAAACAACTGTTACAAAATGCTGGACAACAACAACAAATTAACTAAGTTTTAAATGAGGAATAATAATATAATATTAATAGTAAAATAATAATAATAATAATAATAATATATAAAAACAATAACAACAAATTAACTAAGTTTAAAATAAGTAACTAAGTTAATTAAGTTTTATAATAATTAAATAAGCCAACTGCTTTTTTCTAAAATTAAATAAGTTTATAAATTTAATTAAGTTATTAACTAATTTTTATAAAAGTTAACTGCATTATCAAGTTTTATACAAATTTAACAAGATTAACTACAAGTTTATAAAAATTAACTAATTCTTGTAAAATTTAACTAAGTCATATAAAAACCGATTAAAATTATTTGACTAATTTATAAACTAAGCCTTATAAATATTCAACTAAGTTAATTAAGTGAGTTTTATAAAAATTAATTAAAGGATATAAAAATCAATTAAGTTATATAAAAATTAACTGAGTTAATTGAGTTTTAAAAAAATCAAAAAAAATTATTTTTTTAATTAAATTAACTAAAGTTTATAAAAATTAATTTGGTTTTATAAAAATCATGTTCTCTATTTCGAAACTTTGTTAAATTGTTATAAAAATCGACTAAGTTTTATAAAAATTATCTAATTTTTATAAAAATTATCTAATTTTTATAAAAATTAATTAAGTTGACAATGTTTTATAAAAAATAATTAAGTTTATAAAAAATAATCAAGTTTATAAAATTAACTAAATTTAAAAGAAGATTAATAATATAATATAATAGTAGTAGTAGTAGTAAAATAATATGATAATAATACAATATAATAATAATAATAATAATAAATTAACTAAGTTTAAAATAAGTAACTAAGTTAATTAAGTTTTATAATAATTAAATAAGCTAACTGTTTTTCAAAAATAAAATAAGTTTATAAAATTTAATTAAGTTTTATAAAAATCATGTTCTCTATTTTGAAATCTTTGATAAATTATTATAAAAATTGACTAAGTTATATAAAAATTATCCAATTTTTATAAAAATTAACTTAGTTAAATAAATTTTATAAAAGTTAAATAAATTTATACAAATTAAATAAATTTAGAAGAATAATATAATATAATAATAATTATAAAATAATATAATGATAACTACAATAACAACAACAGCAACAACGAACAAAAATAACAAATTAATTAAGTTTAAAATAAGTAACTAAGTCAATTAAGTTTTATAATAATCAAATAAGCCAACTATTTTTTTAAATTAAATAAGTTTATAAAATTTAATTAAGTTTATAAAAGTTAATAATTTTATAACAATATACATGCAATTGTTGAATAAAGTATTTTAAACAAAATTTATATTTATTCATGAAATTCCATATGTTATTGATATCATTTCCATATAATTATATAAATCAACTAAAGTTTATATAAATCAATTTAGTTTTATAAAAATTAACTAAGTTAATCAAGTTTCACATAAATTAATTAAGTTCCATATAAATTAAGTAAATTTATATAATTAAGTTTCACACGCACATATACGTATGTATGTATAGTTATAATTGCTAGTTGTTAAACTTCTTTTTCAGAGGTAATTACCCGTCTATGGTGCATACAAATGGCAACATGCTACAGTATATTAGCGATTTGAAGTTCTTTTGAAGTAATAACTTTTTGGTTTGCATATTTAACTGTTATGTGTAGTATGATCTTTTATCACTTGTATTATTTACATTTTTAATATAATGTTCATTAAATATTACGCATACTATGTATTATTACATGTGAATGTTAAAAGGTTGGTTATTTTTCGTTTAATGTGATATGTATCATTGTGTGAAATAATACATTATGTTTATGTAAATTTGTCAATTATAGTGTGATAATGGATATGTACATACTGCAAAAATAATTTTAAAATGTTGTTAAAGGATTTGATAGCGTTTTTAAAACGATTTAAAGGATTTAATAGCGTTTTAAAAATGATATTAAAGCCTATAATGGAATTTATTAAATGCTATTGCAGATAATAATAGCGTTTTATGACCGTTGTACACCAACATGTCATCATTATAGCATTCCAAGAACGCCATTAATAAGACTTTCTATAGCATTATTAAAACGCTATAGAAGAAGTATTTTTATAGTGTTTCTTATGTTGCAATTATTGAATATGCGAGTATATGATTTTTGTTTGTTGATAATATACATATACATATATATATATATATATATATATATATTCATTTAAATGTATTTGTTAATGTACTATTTTATTTTCACATGATTAAATAAATATTTGCTGAATAAAATAAATAGCACAGAGTTTAAATTCAAACAGATATTTTATTCAAACAAATATTTATTACAATTTTGAATAGTACAAATTCAAGCTCTCACTATACATATACAATTTTGATTACAATACAAATTCAATTACATCACATTCTTTCATTTACAAATGTCCTCACTACATATCGCTCATTCACTCATAATTTATCTTCAACTTCATTTCAGATTGATTCAATCTGAAAAAATAAATTTTGACGCAGTAAAATTGACAATAAAATATTTTTGCAGTATAAAATAAAATGTGATTTTGAAAATTTTATTTGCCTCGGTTATTTGGGTTGTTCGTCATTATTTAATTCGAATTCATCATACACGAATAGCTTATGACATGCACAGTGTATCACTGTTCATGCCACAAGGCCGTGCACACCGATATACACTTGATAGAATTGCAAGGACAGGTGAGCACAAGGTCAAACCCAAATCAAAAGTCGGATTCAACTCAAGTGCAATATAAATAAAGTCACGACATCAGCACAAGGTCAAACCCGAGCTATAGGCTGGATTCAACTTAGGTGCGATTTCAAAAATCAACATGAAGTTCAAAGTGAACCAAACTAAATTGAGGCAAATACCAAATCAGTACAACACAACTACAGACTGCACATTCAAGTGCAAGCTTGGATGAGCAAGTGTCGACCAAGCAAAATTGACAAACAACAGCAAAATGCAAATGAATTCAGTGGTTAGTGCAATTCAAGACCAAATCTTAACCAAACTGCCCAAGCTCAAAGATAAATGAAAATACAATGCATCAGTACACATGAGGACCAACTCAGTGCACATGTTCAACCAAGTTAATATGTCAACATACACAGTGGAAAAGATGAATGCATATAGGACATACATAGGCAGTGCATACATGTACAAGACTCAAGGTTGCACATCAAAACTAGACCAGACTACAAAAAAATCATATACAAGTTTCACTGACTCGAAGGAGCAAACATATAGAACAATGGATAGTGCAATGCAGACATGTTAGCAAGACCACAAATCCAAACCAAGTTCAACAGTCGAAGCATCATCAACAAAGTGAAACTACAAAGTCAATGCAATAGTGGACGGTACAAGCTCAACTACAACCATACATACATATACAGAGTTGTATATGTACTCGAGACAACATGGAAGCAGTGCACATTGCAGGACAAATGATGCAGGCCATCTGAATAAAGACTTAGGTCGAGACCGACCTAAACATACCAATGAGTCGTTTCAACGACTTAAGGATGAGGACGGATTAAGCTTAAGTCGCGAGCGACTTAACGAGGTAACGCGGGGTACATCTTTGGTGCTTTCACGACCTAACGAAGAAGTCCTAAGTCGTTCACGACTTAACAAGGAACCAGAGAGGGAAGTGGCATTAAGTTTACGACCTAACGAGTTTACGGGTTACGACCTAAAGGAAGCCCGACTCATCAACTTACGAGATAACGAGGTAGTGCCATATTACGATAAGTCATTTCCGCGACCTAACAGGAACGAGCTACGACCTATGGTTATACGACATAATGAAGGAACGGAGTTAAGTCACCTGGAGATGAGTCGTTCAGGGATGAGTCGCTCGGAGATGAGTCGTTCGGAGTTAAGTCGTATGGAGTTTTCTGAAGGCCTTCTTTAAGTCGCTGCCGATTTAAGCTGAGTCGTAGGTCGCGAGTCAGTCTTGTTTATACTATGTCGTGAGTCGTGTAACCTGTGTTGTTTTGTTGGGTCGTATCTTGTTGAGTCGTCTGTGTTGTGTGATGTTGTAGTGTGTTTGTATGTCTCTTGAGTCGTCTATACATGTTTGTGTTAGGTCGTTGTTGACATATACTGAGTCGCATGATGATTGAGTCGCTGCCAACTTATGAGTCGTGGGTAGTGTGTACCGTTGAGTCGCTAACGACTTATGATGAGTCGTAAGTCATGAGTCGGAAATGACTTATGGAGCCGGTTGTAAAAAGGCTATAAATAGAGAGTGAGTTGTACATTTCAAGGTGGTTGATTTTTGAATAAAATTTCTTGTTGATTGTTGTGTGCTTTCATCTTAAATTGGTAGTTGAGTGTAATCTCCTATCTCCACTTTCAGTTATTCGAGTGCGCTCGAATCAACGATTGTTGAAGCCGATTCGCGGAATCAAGTGCGCTTGATCAACGCTTGAAGAATTGAAGATCTCCTTTCACGGTATCGTGCGCGATCAACGTGTTAGAGATAGCTAGAATTTGGTATCTTCGGATCAACGAATTTGGGCATTTTGGTATTCATCAATCCACCGATTGCTACTTTCATCGATTCATATCGTTTCGTTATTATCCGCTGCGTCAGTTTTGGTATCAGAGCTAGACTTAGCCAATCATAGCTAAGCCGAGACTTGGAGCCAATTTTTGAAGTTGAAGTTTGAAGTTGTTGTTCATCGTGTTCATCTTGAAGTTGCAACGAGTTTGAAGATTTTGATCCATTTCATTTTGGATCTAGAGTTGGAGAAGTGTTTGAATTTGAAGTTGCTTAGAGACCTTGAGCCGAGCATAGTTTGTGTTGAAGTACATTAAGTTGAAGTGGAGGCCGTGACTTGTTGGTCATGTGTTGATGTTTTGTGTTCATGTTGTTGAAGTATTTGAGAAGTTTTGAAGTGTTTGTGAAGAGTTTCCAATCATGCCGCCAAGGAGAGCTAACCGTCATCAAAATGTTGAAGCGTTGTATAGAAGAGAAGAAGCCGAGCTTATGGAACAACGTATTAATGAGAAATTTGATGAAGGCATTGGAAAATTAGAGAAGTTGATGAATGATTTGAATCAAACTCAAAGGAGGAGATCACCAAACTCGAACCATGGAGGAAACCGAGTTTCGCCATCGGTTACGGAAGCGAGGAGGGTATCACCGCATTCTTTTAGAGATAGAAGAGAAACATCAATTTCATCACGGAGAGATCATCATGACTATGGACATGAAGAGAGAAGAAGTCAACGTGAATTTGACAATGAGACGTATAGAGATGAAGAGAGACATAGTCGAAGAAGCATGCATGAACGAAGGGATGATAATGATCGAGATCGATGTAGGCGTACTTTTGATTTTGATGAAGAGGGTGATAGAACTAGCATTCATTATCGAGATCGAGACCAAGTTCGAAATTCTTATCGGGATGTAGAGGATGATCGTCGATGGGAATCGGGTATGAAGATGGAAATTCCAGAGTTCAAGGGTGGAATGGTAGCTGAAGAATTTCTTGATTGGTTGTCTAATGTTGAAGAGATCTTTGATTTCAAGGAAGTTCCGGAGAATCGACGAGTGAAGTTGGTTGCTACTAGGTTGAGGGGAAGAGCTTTGGCATGGTGGCAGCAAACTAAACTTACAAGGGAGAGAATGGGAAAGTCAAAGATTGAATCTTGGGAGAAGATGAAGAAGTTGATGAGAGCTACTTTCTTACCATACAACTATCAATCACTTATGTACCAGAGGTTGAAGAATCTGAGGCAAGGGACGAAGTCAGTTAATGATTATGCAGATGAATTTTACCAACTCATTGCCAGGAATGATATTATGGAAACGGAAGAACAACTAACTGCTAGATTCATTGGGGGATTGAGAATGCAGATCCAGGATATGGTTAATATGTTTGATCCTAGGTCAGTGGCAGAAGCACATCAGAAGGCGTTGGCTTGGGAGAAGCAAGGAAGGCGTGGAGGTGGTGTGTTTACTAATTCCAATAATCAAGTGAAGGGTGTTAGTGGAAGTTCTAATGTTCCTAAACCTGTTACAAAACCAATGGTGAAGGAGGCTGAGAAGGCAAAGGTTAGCAGTGGTTTCAAATGTTATAACTGTCAGGAGTTGGGTCACAAAAGCAATGAATGTCTGAAGCCGAAGAAGAGAGCAATGGTTGCTGAGATTGAGGATGATGGCGAGGAGGCAGAATGTTTAAATGCACCTTATGTTGAGGAGGAGGAAGAATTATCTGGAGATGAAGGTTGTAATTTGATGATGAGGAGATCTTGTCTTACACCAAAGCAAGAGGAAGATTCTAGTTGGTTGAGGAGCAATATTTTCCAGTCGACATGCACTATTTTGGGAAAGGTTTGCAAGTTCGTTATTGATGCCGGGAGTTGTGATAATATTATCTCTACAGAAGCAGTAAGGAAGTTGAACTTGAAAACTGAGAAGCATCCTAAACCGTACAAGCTAGCATGGTTAAGGAAAGGAGGTGAAATGAAGGTGTGTCGAAGGGCTTGTGTGAATTTTTCTATTGGGAAGAAGTACAAAGACGAAATTTGGTGTGATGTTGTAGACATGGATGTGTGTCATCTGTTGTTGGGCAGACCGTGGCTGTTTGATAGGGCAGTGCAACATGATGGTCGTGCTAATAGCTATAGTTTCATGTTCGAAGGTACTAAAATCACTTTAGTTCCCAAGAAGCAGCAACAGAAGGAAAGCAAGCTAGAGGAGATCGAAGAACTGAAAACTTTGCTATCTTTGAAGGAGTTTGTCAAGGAGATTGAAGAGGAGCTTGAAGTCTTTTTGTTGATTGGGCGAGAGTGTAGTGAAGAGGTTGAAATTCCAGAAGAAGCGAAGTCAGTTTTGAAAGAATTTGAAGATGTATTTCCAGAAGAGTTGCCTAAGGAGTTACCGCTACTGAGAGACATTCAACATCAAATAGATCTTGTTCCGTGAGCAGTTTTACCACATCGACCACATTACCGAATGAGTCCGAAGGAACATGAGGAGTTACGAAGGCAAGTGGAAGAGTTGTTAGAACAGGGACGTGTTCAGGAAAGCTTGAGTCCTTGTGCAGTACTAGCATTGTTGGTGCCAAAGAAGGATGGAACATGGAGAATGTGTACCGATAGTAGAGCTTTGAACAAGATTACTGTTCGTTACAGGTTTCCTATGCCAAGGTTGGATGACTTGCTAGATCAGTTGAGTGGGGCTGCTATCTTTTCGAAGATTGATTTGAGGAGTGGTTATCATCAGATTCGGATTAGACCTGGAGACGAATGGAAGATAGCCTTCAAGACGAGAGAGGGGTTATACGAATGGTTGGTTATGCCGTTTGGTTTATCAAATGCACCTAGTACATTCATGCGGGTGATGAATCAAATCTTTAGACCATTCATTGGGAAGTTCGTGGTGGTTTATTTCGATGATATTCTGATTTATAGTGCAAGCACAGAGAAGCATGTGGAGCATTTGAGAAAGGTGTTAATTATTCTTCGTGAGGAACAATTTTATGCAGCTACGAAGAAATGTGTGTTCATGACTCGAAGTGTATTATTTTTGGGATATGTTGTATCTGAGAAGGGAATCCAAGTGGACCAGAGTAAAGTTGAAGCTATTAGAAATTGGCCACAGCCGAGGACTATCACTGAAGTTAGAAGTTTTCATGGATTGGCATCATTCTACCGAAGGTTTATTCCACACTTCAGTAGCGTGATGGCACCGGTTACTGATTGTATGAAAGGGAAGCAGTTTTCTTGGTCAGAGGAGGCAGGAGTTGCTTTTGAACGAATCAAAGAACTTTTGACGACAGCACCAATTCTTGTATTACTAGATTTTCAGTTGTTGTTTGAGCTACACACTGATGCATCAAAGGTTGGGATTGGAGGAGTGTTGAGTCAGAGTGGAAGACCTATTGCATATTTCAGTGAGAAGCTATCAGGGGCAAAGACGAGATACAGTACATACGATGTTGAGTTTTATGCTGTTGTGCAAGCTGTTAAACATTGGAGGCATTATCTATTTCAGAAAGAGTTTGTTCTTTACACTGATCATGAGGCGTTGAAGCATTTGCAAGGATAGGATAAGATTTCGGCGAGACATGCATCATGGATTGCTTATCTGCAGCAGTTTACTTTTGTCGTAAAACATAAATCGGGGGTAACGAATCGTGTGGCTGATGCTTTGAGTAGGAGGAGTAATTTGTTGACTACAATGAAAGTTGAAGTGATGGGGCTTGAATTATTGCCAGAATTGATTGACGAAGATCCTTACTTTGCAAAGTTCGTTGAGAAAGTTAAGGATGGAGATACTGATGAATTTATGTTGGTTGATAGATTCTTGTTTAAAGGAAATCGATTATGTATACCTGATAGCAGCTTAAGAATGAAGATTATCAAGGAATTGCACGAGGAAGGACATGTGGGCTGCGATCGTACTTTGCAGTTAATTTCTCAATCTTATTTTTGGCCATCGATGAGGAAAGAGGTTGAAAAGTTTGTGGAGAGATGTCATATATGTCAGGTTTCGAAGGGAACAGCGACAAATGCGGGATTGTATACGCCGTTACCTGTACCATCTAAACCGTGGGTTGATATCAGCATGGATTTCGTTTTGGGTTTGCCGATAACTCAAAGGGGAAATGATTCTATATTTGTTGTGGTGGATAGATTTTCGAAAATGGCACATTTTATTGCTTGTAAGAAGACGGCGGATGCTGTTCGTGTTGCTCAGTTGTTCTTTAAAGAAATCTATCATTTACATGGGTTGCCAGAGTCTATTGTTTCGGACAGGGATACCAGATTTTTAAGCCATTTTTGGTTAAGTTTGTGGAAGATGGTGGGAACAAAGCTGAAATTTAGTAGTGCATATCATCCGCAAACAAATGGACAGACAGAAGTTGTTAACAGATCGTTGGGAAATTTGTTACGATGTCTTGTGAAGGATAATCTGAAGAGTTGGGACATGAAGTTATGCCAGGCAGAGTTTGCTCATAATCATGCAGTGAATCGTAGTACGGGATTCAGTCCATTTCAGATTGTATATTCAAATTTACCAAGGGGACCGTTGGACTTAACGGTAGTGCCACAACAGAAGGGGACAGTTAAACGGGTTGTTGATTTTGTTGATGAATTAACTGAATGTCATAGGATCGTTCAGGAACGATTGGTGAAGGCAAACGAGAAGTATAAACGATCTGCAGATTTGAAGCGACGAAATGTTGAATTTAACGAAGGTGATTTGGTGTATGCTGTGTTACGAAGGATCGTTTTCCAGTGGGCGCTTATAACAAGTTAAAAGCCAGAAAAATTGGTCCTGTCGAAGTTGTGAAACGAATTAATGAAAATGCTTATAAGTTGAAGCTGCCGGAGGATGTGTACACTTCTGACGTATTCAATGTTAAACATCTTGTGCCATATTATGGGGATGAACAATCCGATGTGGAAGAACTTACAAATTCGAGGATGAATTTTTCTCAACCCAGGGAGGATGATGCAGGCCATCTGAATAAAGACTTAGGTCGAGACCGACCTAAGCATACCAATGAGTCGTTTCAACGACTTAAGGATAAGGACGGATTAAGCTTAAGTCGCGAGCGACTTAACGAGGTAATGTAGGGTACATCTTTGGTGCTTTCACGACCTAACGAAGAAGTCCTAAGTCGTTCACGACTTAACAAGGAACCAGATAGGGAAGTGGCATTAAGTTTACGACCTAACGAGTTTACGGGTTACGACCTAAAGGAAGCCCGACTCATCAACTTACGAGATAACGAGGTAGTGCCATATTACGATAAGTCGTTTCCGCGACCTAACAGGAACGAGCTACGACCTATGGTTATACGACATAATGAAGGAACGGAGTTAAGTCACCTGGAGATGAGTCGTTCAGGGATGAGTCGCTCGGAGATGAGTCGTTCGGAGTTAAGTCGTATGGAGTTTTCTGAAGGCCTTCTTTAAGTCGCTGCCGATTTAAGCTGAGTCGTAGGTCGCGAGTCAGTCTTGTTTATACTATGTCGTGAGTCATGTAACCTGTGTTGTTTTGTTGAGTCGTATCTTGTTGAGTCGTCTGTGTTGTGTGATGTTGTAGTGTGTTTGTATGTCTCTTGAGTCGTCTGTACATGTTTGTGTTAGGTCGTTGTTGACATATACTGAGTCGCATGATGATTGAGTCGCTGCCAACTTATGAGTCGTGGGTAGTGTGTACCGTTGAGTCGCTAACGACTTATGATGAGTCGTAAATCATGAGTCGGCAATGACTTATGGAGCCGGTTGTAAAAGGGCTATAAATAGGGAGTGAGTTGTACATTTCAAGGTGGTTGATTTTTGAATAAAATTTCTTGTTGATTGCTGTGTGCTTTCATCTTAAATTGGTAGTCGAGTGTAATCTCCTATCTCCACTTTCGGTTATTCGAGTGCGCTCGAATCAACGATTGTTGAAGCCGATTCACGGAATCAAGTGCGCTTGATCAACGCTTAAAGAATTGAAGATCTTCTTTCATGGTATCGTGCGCGATCAACGTGTTAGAGATAGCTAGAATTCGGTATCTTCGGATCAACGAATTTGGGCATTTTGGTATTCATCAATCCACCGATTGCTACTTTCATCGATTCATATCGTTTCGTTATTATCCGCTGCGTCAACAAAGCATAACCGAAGTCACCAACATATTAAACAATGAACCCAAAGATGCAAACTTCAAAAGGTATCAGACTCGAAACAGAGACAAGTACACAAAGACTCCAAGTTTGTAAGCATTTCAAACATTGAAGCTCCAGACAGTATCAATTTCGAACAAATCCATAGCCGAGACAAGTAAGCAATACAAATACAAGAATACATGTATGCATATATATGAATACACATACATATCTATATCAAATGAAACAGTACCAGCGTAAGCAAGTGACATGGCTAGTTCGAACAAAGACAGAGGAGATTTCAAACTGCAGTTCAAAGTGGCCGAAGTCAAAGTACCAAAGAATTCAAAGCCGTTGTAATCAAGAAATCGCAACTCCAAAATCAATGCCCTTTAAATCAATGTAACAGTTTTGAACAAGTCATTAGAAAAAAATTCAAATCACTTGCCGAGATAAATCAACATCGTCAAACCAGAATCGAAACCGTGATGACCAAAAAAAATGAACAGTTCAAAATCAAAGCCATGAAAATCAAGTAAACAAATATACACGAATTGGAACAAGTTAGAGTCAATCTCAAGCATCCAAGCAACATTGACCGGCCAAGCAAGAACAATTGACAAATTCAAATAACTCCAGAGGAACGAAATACAGAGGATCGAACCCTATATAAACACTAACATCATCGGCCGTAAATGATAGAGTTCAAGCATTCAACCAAGAGAGCAAAATGCATAAATTACATACCGGAATCAAATTCGAACCCAGTCATCGAGAAGCAGCCGAGCGCAACTCAAGGAGACGAATGATCGACAAAGGAAGCACGCGAATATCCATTCGATCGATCAACATTCAAGCGGCGGATTCGAAGATTTTCACAAGCCCTAATTTTTCGTCAGAGAGGAACAAAGGAGGACATTATTTTAGATAACAAAAAAATAAAAGGAAAAAGGGGGCCGGCATATTTTAGTATTAATTTATTTTGGGCCGGTTTTATTAAGAGCTTTTGGGCTTATATTTTCAATTATGGTTTTTATTTTTAATTGTGTTTTAAATCATATTTTTCTCTTTTAAACATTGTAATTTCTAGTCGTGTGACTAGGGTACGAACTGCGGTGGTGTAGTTCGAGAATTCACAACTCAGTGGCTGAGTTGTGGCAGGGTTTTGAGTGTAGAGTTAGGTTAGTCAATAGCGGGTGTCGCGAGTTTACATGTGTAAGCGTGTGACTAATTAATTTCTAGTAGAAACCTTGGGGGCAGCACGTAGACAGGTTTTTGCTGAAGCTGGGTAAATTCTGTATTGTTCTATTTCTGCATTTATTCTGCTATTCTCTGTGCTGCAATTATTTTGATATATATGTGTTGAAATAACTTTATAAGCTTCCGCAATAATTTTATAATTGATAGTATCACCCTATTCACCCCTCCTCTAGGGTGAAATCGATCCTACAAGTGGTATCAGATCTAGGAACAAAAGCCATTTTTGTTTTAAAAATTTGATTTTTCAAAAACCAATTTTTTTTAAAAAAAATTTGAATTTTTAAAATGGCTTCTTTTAATAATGCTTTTGCGGAGGGTCGGTCCATAGTTTGACCACCAATGTTCAATGGCGAATATGCTTACTGGAAAAATAGGATGGAAATTTTCTGAAAACCATTGACGCTTGGGATATTGTTGAGACGGGGTATAGAACACCAACTATAATTGTAAATAATCTGGAAATAAATAAACCGAAGGATGAATGGACAGAGCTAGAAAATAAATTACAAAATGCTAACGCTAAAGCTATGAATTCTATTATCTGTTCATTGGATCAATTTGAATTTAATTGTGTCTCACATTGTCTAATTGCGCAGGAAATATGGCAGATACTCGAAGTGACTCACGAAGGAACATCTCAAGTCAAAGAATCTCGCCTTGCCATATTGAGTAGCGAATACGAAAATTTTACAATGGCCAAGGAAGAAAATGTTAAAGAGATGTACGGACGGCTTTCCAATATCGTATACAAATCAAAAGCTCTCGGAAACCTCACCACTTACGAGCTAGAGATGAAATTCAAGAAAGAGCGTGAAGGAGGAGATACTCGAAAGAAATCAATAGCTCTCAAAGGAACAACTGAAAGTGATGATGATGACGATGATGATGGAGCAGCAGAGTTGGAAATGGTAATAAAGAGATTAAAAAGGTGGAACTGCAAATATGGAAATCCAGCTCTAAATCAAAAATTAAAAAGCAAAATAATCAAAAAGTTAAATAACACAGAACAATAAAAAATCATCTGTCATAAGTGCAACCAACCCGGACACATCAAGCCCAATTGTCCTCAAAACCGACAGGACTTTGAAAAGAAATCAAAACGAAGAAATTTTACAGCCACGTGGAATACAAGTGATGAAGATAATAGAAGTATTAGCAGTGAGAGTGAGAAAGCAGATATGTGCCTTCAAGGTAATATAACTGATAGCGACGATGGCGAGCCAAGCGAGGTATCAAAACTCGCTCACTCAGAATTACTTATATATTTTCACGAAGTAAATGGCTGTTTTGAACGACTTAGGGAGAAATATGCTAAAATTGAATTTCAAAGAGATAGTTTGATAGAAGTAAATGAACATCTTAAACAATTAGTTAAAAACTATCAAAACAAGTGCCCTAAGTGTGATAAGTGTCCAACATTCGAAGAAGAGATTAAAAAAATCAGAAATCATAATTAAATCGCTTGAAAATGAAATTCTAATTTTGAAAGAGAGTGAAAATACAAGAAGAGAAAATTCTATTAAAAGGTGCACACAATTGTTAAACGAAAATGAATCTCTCAAAACACTAGTCCAACAACTGTCAACGACTTTAGATAAATTTTCAAAAAGTGTTATGCTATTAGGAAAACAAACTGTTAATACAGTTAGACAAGGACTTGGGTATAATCAATCTGAAAATGTTAAAAATGAGATTAATCAAGTCAATTCAATGTGCACAATTTGTAGAAAATTTGTACACAATCAAAATAATTGTTGGTATAGACCCAAACATATGAAATTTATATCAATTTGGGTTCCAAAAGGCACAAATATAAAATCTCTCAAAGTTAAACAAATTTGGGTACCAAAAGGAACATATATGAATAGTGGGTTTCCACGAAATTATTTTTCAAAATCAATTGCCACTAACAACCTTGAACCTATAAAAACAAATAGGTCACAAAAATCTTTTAACGTGTAGGTATGGTGGCAGGCTAAGGAACAACAACAGTGTTACTTGGATTCTGGCTGTTCCAGGGACACAACGAGCGACAAAGCAAAGTTCCTTAGCCTAGTACAAAGATGACAGAATCACAATGGACAATAATGAAAAGTACCGTACAGGTAAAACAGGTAATGGTATATTTATTTGAACGATATATTAAATATGATAATCTGCACCGTAATCCGAACTAAAGCAGCCAGTAATGTGATGATGAAATAAACGATGATGTTGATTCTGACTTATTCAAAATTGTTGGCCAAGTATACTTTTCATACCGAGAACCCTACATGCATCTCTAGAGTCTTTGAATTATTTCATATGAATTTGTTTGGACTAATGATGATATCTTATTGACTGATTATTAATCTCGGTGCACGTAAATATATATGTTTATGCTACGTTCTAAATTTGACACTATATTCACTGATTTGTTGATTGGCACATCTTCAAATTCAAATTCAAGAGAATTTCATTTAAAAGCTATTAAAATTGATTTTAAGATATTTTGATGCACACTTCATGGTCTAGTCTATCAAATTCAATTATTGATAATTTTGAGTGAAAGAAAAATTCAGATGCAGATTACACTGGTAATCTAGTTGATAGAAAAATTACTAGTGGAACATGATTGATGAGACATTTAGTAACTGCATCATTTTTCAAAGAAAATATCTGCATATTTTTCATTTCAAATAATTTTCAAATAGCAGAAATTTTCTTATAAAATCCCTTTTAGAAAATCATTTTTGACCTTGTTTTCAGATTGGTCAACTTTAGAAAAATTGATTTTATAATTTTTTTTTTGAATTTGATTTTAAATGACCATCATTGACTAATCTGACTCCCTACTAATTGTCGAAAAGATAAATAGAGTTTGAAAAAGTGATGAGTGTTGATATTAATCATATTTATAACTTGCGACGATATAATTAATAAATTTCTTTAGAAATTTAAACAAGAATTATAAACACTTTTTGTTGGTAAAAATTCCACGATCATTTCTATTTCTATCATTTTTCTATCAACCATCACTCATCATAATCCATTATAGTATGCCAATATGTGGTGATTTAAATAGGAATCATTCGTTTTTCATTTTTTTAAAATTAATTATTTAATAATAATAATCCAAAGTATTCGCTCTTATTTAAAAGTTCTCACGGTTATGCATGGGTGAATTACTTGGAACTTTTTTGATTATGTACTTCCATGCTCATTTAAAAGTCCTCATGGTTATGCATGTATGGAACACATATCAAAATTGATTTATTGAATAAACAAGTTGATTCTAATCCCATTTAAAAGTCCTCACGGTTATGCGTGGTTAGAAGATACTTGAATTCATTTTTTTTTTAAAATGGAATACTACTAGTCTTATTTAAAAGTCCTAACGGTTATGCATGGTTAGTAGTTATTCAAATTCCTGATATAAATATACCACAAATAGACACAACTATATGGTTTTATATGATTACATCGTCTCTATCATTCTAAAGTGGAATATGCTTCAAACAGAGTATTTATGATTTTTGTTTGATTTTTTATTGAAATTTAATATTTATATTCGATTGAGTTTTAATGTTGTATTAATATCTATAACTTTATCTCTATTTTCTAACACTATTACTCTTTTGCTGATAGTAAAAGGGGGAGAGAAAAGTTAAGATTTTGTCAAATAAAATCAAGTAAAGGTAAAATATTTTCTATTTGCATCTAGGCTCATTTGCATATTTTTAATTGTATGCATATATGAAGGGGGGCTTTGCGTAGAGAGGAAGCATTCAAATAGGGGAAGAAAATTGAACGATCAAATACATTTAATAAATTCAAAATCTTAAATATATGTTTGTTATCATCAAAAGGGGGAGATTGTTGAATATGCGAGTATATGATTTTTGCTTGATGATAATAAACATATATATATATATATATATATTCATTTAAATGTATTTGTCAATGTACTATTTTATTTTTCACATGATTAAATAAATATTTGCTAAATAAAATAAATAACACAGAGTTTAAATTCAAACAGATATTTTATTCAAACAAATATTTATTACAATTTTAAATAGTGCAAATTCAAGCTCTCACTATACATATAAAATTTTGATTACAATACAAATTCAATTACATCACAATCTTTCAGCTACAAATGTCCTCACTACATATCGCTCATTCACTCATAATTTATCTTCAACTTCATTCCAGATTGATTCCAGCATCTGAGCAATCTGCAAAAATAAATTTTGACGCAGTGAAATTGAAAATAAAATATTTTTGCAATATAAAATAAAATGTGATTTTGAAAATTTTATTTGCCTTGGGAATCTGGGTTGTTCGTCATCATTTAATTCGAATTCATCATACATGAACAACTTGTGACATGCATAGTGTATCACTGTACATGCCATAAGGCCGTGCACACCGATATACACTTGATAGAATTGCAGGGACAGGTGAGCACAAGGTCAAACCCAAATCAAAAGTCGGGTTCTAATTAAGTGCAATATAAATAAAGTCACGACATCAGCACAAGGTCAAACCCGAGCTATAGGCTGGATTCAACTTAGGTGCGATTTCAAAAATCAACATGAAGTTCAAAGTGAACCAAACTAAATTGAAGCAAATTTTGAATCAATACAACACAACTACAGACTGCACATTCAAGTGCAAGCTTGGATGAGCAAGTGTCGGCCAAGCAAAATTGACAAACAACAACAAAATGCAAATGAATTCAGTGGTCAGTGCAATGCAAGACCAAATCTTAACCAAACTGCCCATGCTCAAAGATAAATGAAAATACAATGCATCATTACACATGAGGACCAACTCAGTGCACATGTTCAACCAAGTTATTATGTCAACATACACAGTGGAAAAGATGAATGCATATAAGACATACACAGGCAGTGCATACATGTACAAGACTCAAGATTCCACATCAAAACTAGACTAGACTACAAAACAATCATATACAAGTTTCACTGACTCGAGGGAGCAAACATATATAACAATGGACAGTGCAATGCAGACATGTTAGAAAGACCACAAATCCACACCAAGTTCAACTGTCAAAGCATCATCAACAAAGTGAAACTACAAAGTCAATCAATAGTGGATAGTACAAGCTTAACAACAACCATACATATATATACAGAGTTGTACATGTACTCGAGACAACATGGAAGCAGTGCACATTGCAGGACAAAGCAAACCAAAGTCACCAACATATAAAACAGTGAACCCAACAGATGCAAACATCAAAAGGTATCAGACTTGAAACAGAGATAAGTACGGAATGTGAGAAATGCGGATTACGGATCTTAAGGCTAGAATTAACACTAAAGGGGGGTGAATAGTGTTTATAAAGAATTACTAAATCTTTTTGAGTTTATGTTAATTTAAATACAGATGTGTGCAATATACAGACACAAATATGATCACAGAAACAAACACAGATGCAGAAATAAAATAAAAAGCAGTAAAGGAAAGAACACACTGGATTTTATATTGGTTCGGAGTTACCCTACATCCAGTCCCGCAACACAAGTACATATTTCCTTTCAAAAGCAATCTTTACAATTACACCCTCGATGTCAAGGCTACAAGGTACACCCTCCAGAATCACAATCCTCTGGGTAGAGATACTTGATTTTCCAGGCTACAAGTTCGCCCACTTGATTTTACGGGCAACAAGTTCACCCAATTGATTTTCAAGGCTACAATCACACCTTTTCTCGCTAAGTTGATTATAAAAGCCCTATAACTCTGAATTGCACTGAGGATCTTATTGAGATAGTGATAGAGAATCAAACTATGAATGATCGAGTTCATTTCAATGTAGATTTCGGCAGAGTAATGATAAGAATTTTTATTAAGAAAAGTGGAAGAAGAAGAGGAGTGAAAAACCTGAAAATCTGATGTAAAATTCGTTGAAACTGACCCCTATTTATAGTAGAACAACAGTCATGTCCATTCGTGAAGAGTTATGGCGAATAGAAACTTCGTTTGAAATTGAAATTTTGAACTCAGCTGACACCATGTCGACATGGTCACCATGAGTATGTCGACATCCCAAAGCATTTTTTGATGATTTGATTTTATTTGAAAATAACCTTTATCTTATATTAAAACTATTTTAAACTTTATAAATATACTTGACTATAGTTAAAATTCATAAGTAAATATAGATAATAATATATATAGAATTTAACTATAATTTTATATTTAAATCTAAGTATAAATATTAAAAGTTAAATATATCATATTAAAAGATAGTTTAAAATCAGGAGTAATTTGACTTTGAAATTAAAGATGATTTTGAGGCTAAAATTATTTAAAATCAGGATAGATGTTTTTGATGCTTTTAAAAGGAAGGTTTTGAAATCATTTTGAAAACAAGATATAATTTTGAAAAAATTATTTTGAATAAAAGGTTAGCGGATACAAAACAATGTTCCACTAGATTTTTCATAGGTTCTATCCTACTTAGGGTTCCATCCCTTTAACAGGCTCGAAGTGGATTCCATTCCACGAATAAATTGGATTTTAAGATGTCAGTGCTTTTCTAGGAGTTTTAACAAAATTTTCTAATTAAAGAATAAATTACTTGAATTCTTGAACTCTTGATAATCTTGATACTCATGAGTCTTCAGTCTTGATATCTTGAATCTCTATACTGTACAGTGTTCATTCTTGGTACCTGCATGGTTAATTCCGGCATATACATATATATCTAAACTTATAATGTTACTATTTATATTTTATAATCTATTCTAAGGTTGTTGTCATCAGAACCATCATCTCGTGGACTAACAATCTCCCTCTTTTTGATGATGACAATTGTTTATAAAATATTACTTCTATCCTAAAAACTCCCCTAAAACTAATAATTCCCCCTTAAACTATGCCTAACTACCCCATTTTATACTTTTCCCCCTTTGTCATCAACAAAAACTAACTCCCCCTCATTCTTGGACTAAAGAACCTGCATTGATAAAGTATACAAAGAAATATATAATAGATAGATTAAGAAATAATTATACTTATGAACATGATAATTTAATCAAAGACTATATACATTTCAATGTATGTTTTGTACATCAAACATCGAACTAAATTAAGAAATTAATCCACACCAAGTATCATTCTAAACCAAATCAAATCAATTCAAACAAACAATTCAAACAAAGTAATAAAATTTAAACGTTACGAGGAACTTCCACCCATCCTTCTTCTCCAAAGATAGGGTCTGCTTTAATCGCATCCCAATTTTTATTGTCATTGGTGAGAGAGACAGGAGGATGTGCTTCGTTATCATCCTTGTGTAGGGAGGAAATCATCCATCATATTGCATCGAAATGCCTTTCTTGCTCCTTGATCATCTGCATTTGACTCAATTCTAAGTGACGCTGGTTACGGAGAATGAACGAGAGAATATTCTTGAATGAATTAAGAGTTTCTGCAAGATTTTCAGACAAATTGTGCATTGGATTAGCCATAGTTGAATTTGTGAAAGAAATGAAGGATTAGAAGATAAGAAATAATTTTCAGTGAAGAATTCTGGAAGAAATAGGTATATATAGGTGTAGAAATTCATTTGAAATGAATAGACATATGGTAGTTATTCAAATTTCAAATTCAAAATGAATTGTCATTTCTGACCAGTACATGTCGACATGGTTATAGGGGGTATGTCGACATGGGTTAGTGAAAAAATATGACTAATTAGATTTTGTGAATAATTGTGTGTATATATATATTTATGTAATATACTAACATTTATTCTGGAGATAAGATAAGCTAGATAACAGAAAGGAAATTTCATTTCATTGCATACTAAGATGACATAATGATTAAACATATGAAACTACATGAGCTTTCGAATTAAAAAGCTAAAACACATACGACAAAATACAAAAAGATAACACTAGTTAGAGGATGATGAAGATGAAGAAAGTCCAAGTTTCTTGCTGACTTTGGAAATGAACTTGTTCATCTTGGATGAAATTTTGTCCAACTTCTTACTAACGGATCGTTTAAGAATCCGTTGATTCTCAACAACCGTCTTTTGGTTCTTGAGAAGGGTTTTGGTGGTTGGATTAGGAGGATAGTCGATGCTTTCCAAAGAGGTTTCACCTTCTTCTTCTTCAATTTCCATTTCACCCCCTTCTTCTTCTTCTTCCTCTTCTTCTTCTTCCATTTCCTCATGAGCCAAACGCTCTTCCTTTTCGGCAAGGGTCTCATATGGTTGAAAAACAAATGGAATTTTCATAAGCGAAATGTTGGAATGATTGAAAAAATTTCTAGAAATAAATTCTTCGCCTTTGAAATCCACTCTAAAATAGTTGAAAATCTGAGTGAGATAAATTCCATGATACAAAGTATTCTTACCCATTTCAAGATTTTTAGGATGAAGTTCATCCAAAATAACGTGCGCCCAATTTATGTCATAATTTCCAAAAATATCAAAAAGTGCTTTGCAAACTTTTGATGTAGGATTGTTAAAATTCCCCGATCTTGGGGTCAAAGTATGCTGCAAAAGAAGATTGACAATTCTTGCCTTTGGTCGAAAATTTCGATTTTTGAATTCAAATTTATCATTTCCTTCAAAAATATGATGAAATGTCTCACGATCATTTTCATCGATTTTAAAATTAGAAAGATCCATTCCCATACACTTCCAATTGAGAATGGTACCCAAAAGATCACAATTCAAAACAATTCTAGTGCCTTTGACACTACTCCAAATTTCATTCTCATTTCCATTATAAAATCCACGGTTTTAAATTAGCATAGAAAATTTTGACAAGATTTGGATAGCAAACAAAATCATTTTGAGAAGCATCAATAAGACTAAGAACTCCATTGTTTGCAAAAAGAGAATCAAGCTCATAAGAAGGAAAATCTTGAAAAATAGCAAACTTTCCGGGATGGACTTTGGCATAATTAGCATAATTGATGTATGCTTTTATTGCCTTCGGATCATTGAAGAGTTGCTCTTTTATTTTTCTGGGAATTCTCATGGTGGAGGGGTCGCTTGAAGAAGCCTTTAAAGTAGACAGTAGAGAGCTTGAAGTTTTGAAGAAGGAGAGTTTGAATTTGAAAATGAGAATGAAAAGATATGATAAAAGATAGTGGATAAATAGATTCTCAAAGGACATATTCTCTGGTCAAGAGGTAGCTTTTCGGAGAATTGAATGAAGTGAAAAGATGGAGGGAAATTCAAACATTTGAATTCAAATTTTGAAATTCAAATTCTGGTACCCATGTCGACATCATGGTAGGGACCATGTCAACATGTGCCAGTGAATTTTTGTGAATTATTTTTCTTAAGTTCTCTAATAAATTTATATACTTTATTATATATTTCTGAAATATTATTGGACTAATAGTATATTTCAGAAAGTATTATTATACTATTAAAAATAATAATATAAAATAAATAAAAATAATAAAATAATAAAAAATAGAAAATAAAATTTTTAAAATTCAAACAACACGCCCATTCAAAATCAACTAATCAAGCAATCAAAACATCTAATTCTAAGCAAGCAATTTCAATCAATTATATTGTAAATGTGTACCTTTTTCTGAGTCCGTTTCTCTGAATTCATCGAAGTCGTGAACTGCCGTGAAACACAAATTTGAATTATCTGTTTTCTAATCATCATCACTTGAGGACGAGTCTGAGTCATCTAGAGTAGCAGTAAATGCACGTTTCCGTTTCTTTGCTGGATCATTATTCATTGGAGGATTTTGCCTATCTGGATACGGAAAGTCTCTTTTGATATGGCCTGGTTCATCACAGTTGTATCATTTGGCATTATTTGGCACTACATTCTGATTTTCGGAGTTCTTATAGTTGTTTCTCTTGAGATTATTCATCTTTCTGTATTTCAGGAATTTCCTAAAATTTCTGGTCATTATGGCTATTTCTTCATCATTATCGCTGTTTGAATCTGATCCATCAGTCAATGCATTGAATGCCATTGATTTTTTTTCAGATGCTTTGCCTTCTCTTCTCCTGATCATTTGAACTTCATACGACATTAGATTTCCAATTAATTCTTCTATCTTTAAAGTACTGATGTCATTTGCCTCTTCGATAGCAAGTGTCTTTTGATCCCATTCTGAAGTAAGAGAATTTAAAAAAAATTCGACTTGATCTTCTTTAGAAAATTCCTTTCCCAAAGATATTAGAGAATGCAATATATCCCGAAACCTACTATACATTTCTGAAATAGACTCATTAGAATTCATTTTAAATAATTGAAACTGATTTGTGAGCATGGAAATTTTGGTCTGTTTAACTTTGCTTGTTCCTTCGTGAGTAACTTGCAAAGTTTTCCAGATTTCATATGCAGACTTACAAACTGACACTCTATTGAATTCATTTCTATCTAGTGAACAAAACAAAATATTCATTGCCTTAGAATTATTTTGTGCAACAGTCTTTTTCTCAACCGTCCACTGTGAAAAATCAGTTGTGGGTTTAGAATATTCAGTTTGTGCAAGATTCGAAGTGTCTAATCCTATAGATTGTAAATATATTTTCATCCTACATGCCCAATATGCATAGTTACTGCCATTAAAAAGTGGTGGTCTGACAGTAGACTGACCTTCTACAAATGAATTAGTGACAGGGATACTAGTGTTAGTAACAGTACCAGTGTTGGTAGCCATTTTGAAATATTTTCAAAAATCAGATTATGAAATTTTGAAAACCTTCCTCCGATACCAATTGTGAGAAATGCGGATTACGGATCTTAAGGCTAGAATTAACACTAGAGGGGGAGGGGGTGAATAGTGTTTATAAAGAATTAATAAATCTTTTTGAGTTTATGTTAATTTAAACATAGATATGTGCAATATACAGACACAGATATGATCACAGAAACAAACACAGATGCAGAAATAAAATAAAAAGCAGTAAAAGAAAGAACACACCAGATTTTATACTGGTTCGAAGTTACCCGACATCCAGTCCCGCAACACAAGTACGGATTTTCTTTCAAAAGCAATCTTTACAATTACACCCTCGATTTCAAGGCTACGAGGTACACCCTCCGGAATCACAATCCTCTGGGTAGAGATACTTGATTTTCTGGGCTACAAGTTCACCCACTTGATTTTACGGGCTATAAGTTCACCCAATTGATTTTCAAGGCAACAATCACGCCTTTTCTTGCTAAGTTGATTGCAAAAGCCCTATAACTCTGAATAGCACCGAGGATCTTGTTGAGATAGCGATAGAGAATCAAACTACGAATGATCGATTTCAATTCAATGTAGATTTCGGCAGAGTAATGATAAGAATTTTTATTAAGAAAAGTGGAAGAAGAAGAGGAGTGAAAAACCAGAAAATCTGATGTAAAATTCGTTGAAACTGACCCCTATTTATAGTAGAACAACAGTCATGTCCATTCGTGAAGAGTTATGGCGAATAGACACTTCTTTTGAAATTGAAATTTTGAACTCAACTGAAACCATATTGACATGGTCACCATGAGTATGTCGACATCCCAAAGCATTTTTTGATGATTTGTTTTTCTTTGAAAATAACCTTTATCTTATATTAAAACTATTTTAAACTTTATAAATATACTTGACTATAGTTAAAATTCATAAGTAAATATAGATAATAATATATATAGAATTTAACTATAATTTTATATTTAAATCTAAGTATAAATATTAAAAGTTAAATATATTATATTAAAAGATAGTTTAAAATCAGGGGTAATTTGATTTTGAAATTAAAGATGATTTTGAGGCTAAAATTATTTAAAATCAGAATATTTTTGATGCTTTTAAAAGGAAGGTTTTGAAATCATTTTGAAAACAAGATATAATTTTGAAAAAATTATTTTGAATAAAAGGTTAGCGGATACAAAACAATGTTCCACTAGATTTTCGTAGGTTCTATCCTACTTAGGGTTCCATCCCTTTAACAGGCTCGAAGTGGATTCTATTCCACGAATAAATTGGATTTTAAGATGCCGGTGCTTTTCTAGGAGTTTTAACAAAATTTTCTAATTAAATAATAAATTACTTGAATTCTTGAACTCTTGATAATCTTGATACTCATGAGTCTTCAGTCTTGATATCTTGAATCTCTATACTATACAGTCCTCATTCTTGGTACCTGCATGGTTAATTCCTGCATATACATATACATACATATATATATATATATATATATATATCTAAACTTATAATGTTAGCATTTATATTTTATAATCTATTCTAAGGTTGTTGTCATCAAAACCATCATCTCATGGACTAACACAGAAAGACTCCAAGTTTGTAAGCATTTCAAACATTGAAGCTTCAGATAGTATCAAGTTCGAACAAATCCAAAGCCGATACAAGTAAGCAATACAAATACAAGAATACATGTATGCATATATATGAATACATATACATATCTATATCAAATGAAACAGTACTAGCATAAGCAAGTTACACGGCTATTTCGAACAAAGACAGAGGAGATTTCAAACTGCAGTTCAAAGTGACCGAATTCAAGTACCAAAGAATTCAAAGCCGTGGTAATCAAGAAATCACAACTTCAAAATCAATGTCGTTTAAATCAATGTAATAGTTTTGAACAAGTCATAAGAAAAAAATTCAAATCCTTGGCCGAGATAAATCAACATCGTCAAACCAGAATCGAAAACGTAATGACCAAGAAAAATGAACAGTTCAAAATCGAAGCCATGAAAATCAAGTAATCAAATATACACGAATTGGAACAAGTAAGAGTCAATCTCAAGCATCCAAGCAACTTCGACTGGCCAAGCAAGAGCAATTGACAAATTCAAATAACTCCAAATGAACGAAAATACAGAGGATCAAACCCTATATAAACACTAACATCATCGGCCGTAAATGCATAGAGTTCAAGCATTCAACCAAGAGAGCAAAAGGCATAAATTACACACCAAAATCAAAGTCGAACTCAATAATCGAGAAGCAGCCGAGCGCAATTCAAGGAGACGAACGATCGACAAAGCAAACACGCGAATATCCATTCGATTGATCAACATTCAAGCGGCGGCTTCGAAGATTTTCACAAGCCCTAATTTTTCGTCAGAGAGGAACGAAGGAGGACATTATTTTCAATAGCAAAGAAATAAAACAAGAAAAGGGGCCGGCATATTTTATTGTTAATTTATTTTGGGCCGGTTTTATTAAGAGCTTTTGGGCTTATATTTTCAATAGGGTTTTTTTTATTGTGTTTTAAATTGTATTTTTCTCTTTTAAACATTGTAATTTCTAGTCATGTGACTAAGATACGAACTGTGGTAGTGTAGTTCGAGAATTCGCAACTCAATGGCTGAGTTGTGGCAGGGTTTTGAGCGTAGAGTTAGGTTAGTCAATAGCGGGTGTCGCGAGTTTACGTGTGTAAGCATGTCACTACTTAATTTCTAGTAGAAACCATGGGGGATCACGTAGGCAGGTTTTTGCTGAAGCTGGGTAAATTCTATGTTGTTCTATTTCTGCATTTATTCTGCTATTCTTTGTGCTGCTATTATTTTGATATATCTGTGTTGAAATAATTTTATAAGCTTCCGCAATAATTTTATAATTGATAGTATCACCCTATTCACCCCGCCTCTAGGGTGAAATCGATCCTACTGCAAGAATAGGTTATTGACTTATTACAACTTATTGATTTACAACATTTATTGAAACGTTATAAAAGCCTTTTGTGCCTTTTGTAAACGCTATTAAATGGTCTTTTTGTTGTAGTGAATAGTTCCTGGGTTTGGTTATTCAACTCATCCCTCTCCTTCGGAGCCATCCTCCGGTCAGGTGGTTTAACCGACCTTGCACTAGAAACCAAGTCAATACGAAACTCGATTTCCCGATGTGGGTGTAAACTCTTTACTTCTTCAAAGACGTTCTTTAACAATAGGTATTGTTTTTAATACTTTCTGAGATGAATCTAAGGCATAAAGAAAACTATCCCTCATTAGACTAGGATCTTCATAAGATATTTCTATAAACTTCCTTGAATTTTTTTTTACTAAAACCGTTCTTTTTATACAATTTAGAATAGCTTCGTGCTTAGTCAACCAATCCATACCGAGCAAAATTTCAAATCCAATAAAATTCAAGACAAGTAGGTCAAAAGGTATTTATGATAAGAGTGGGAAATTTGGAATTTTTCACAATTCATACAAAGGTTAGTGGCACCACATATAGGATTCATCACGTAGATAGGGGTATCAACTAACTTAGGTTCAAGTATTAATTCATCTAAGATCTCTTTTGCAACAAAACTATGAGAAGCTCTTGTATCGAATAGTACTCTAACTAAAACATCTATAATAAAAATAGTACCTTACAAAACTCCTTTCCCCTTTACATCTTGAGAGGTTGAAGGTTCATCCTTTATATCTTGTACTCTGGCTTACTCTCCCTTCATAATTGGAAATCCTTTATTAAGTACCCTGATTGATGACAATTATAATAGTTTGATGGTGGCCTATGAACCTTGGGGTTCTTGCAATTAGTTGCTATGTGGCCTTTTTTGGCAATTATAACATGTAGCATCCCTCAAATAATTACCTTGTTATCCTCTTCCAGATTTTCCTTGCCCAGGATTTCTTCCACTTTGATTGAACTCCCTCTTCTTCCAATTGTTGATGTTGTAGTTGGCCTGAGCTACCACTAGATTCTTTTTTTCCAATGTTTCATAATGAAATATCATATCCACTAGGTCTACAAATGATCGATTTACATGTGCAGTCATCCTGCTTTGGTACTTTTCATTCATCATGGAAATAAACTTCTCGTTTTTCTTTAAAGGCGTGTTAATCAGACCTGGCCCAAAACAAGATAATTCAGCGAACTTATTTGCATACTCCTCAATAATCATTTCATCCTGGTTTAAATCTATAAAGCTTCTATAAATATGAGATTTTTCGGATGCTATCATGTACTGCTCCACTAAAACTTCCTTAAACCTTTCCCAAGAGCAATTGTCTTCCGAGTCATTTAAGGTAATGGATTCCCGCCAAGCTAGAGCACCTTCCTGCAGTTGCCACGAGGCCAAAAACCTCTTTTTCTCATTATTAATATCCAATTCTTTAAAGATTCTTTCACATAATTTAATCCAAGTCTGTACTTAAAAATAGTTTATGTGCCTCTGAATGGTTTCCCACTAAGCTAGTAAAATGTTTTGCATAGGGTGGCAAAATTAACCTAGGGTTGTACGGGGGCTACTTCTTCTACAACAGCGGTTGGAGCTCGATCATTGGTTATTGTGGTGCTTCTATTTTCTAGTCTTTGTCCTCTACGAGTACTCATATCTTACTACCTGTATTTCATAAGATAAATTTGGAATACAAAGACGAAATTATCTTGGTGAAGGGATATTAAGCATAGCATAGCTTGATTTTTGTTCAGATAAGGGGTTTAAACACCCACTCTCAAAGATTAACTCATTCTAGGGTATTACTAATCCTATCTCTAATGAGTCATGCCCCATCAAAGTCAAGAATCTCGCTTAACCTTCATCTCCGATTCCAAATGTGATGACCCGTATCATCGATCCTCAGGAATCGATACTGATACATCTACTGTATTCGCGTGTCGTAAACCCAAGTGCCGGGGAGGCAGATTATCAGGGGTAAAGTAAAAGTAAAAAAATAGAAACATAAATTCTCACATTTTGATTAATAATACAGATAGATAGTACATACCACCACTCTCACTCAGGTACATCAGAGTTGTGGTATGCACTAACCCAGCCAGGAACAGTTTTAACTGCCTGCTCCCATACTTGCTGTTACAAACAACTAAACCCGATGGAAATAAAAGATAGATAGATATCCACATAAGATGCTCTGGCTCCATGCTCCAAAAACTCTTCTAGAACGCTTCATTAAAATATGGCTAATGTGATCCTGACTACTTGGCTGCCCGGAAAAATAAAGCATCCAGAGTTTAAATGGAAAACAAAATAAACTCTAGGTCAATCATGGGACTGGTATGAGAAGTCAAAATACGATGTTTGAAAACGAAAAGGTATCTCATAAGTCCACGCCGCACATAAACACGAGTGTGTTTTTACCTTATGGTAACCAAAACATTTTTACGTAAAAATAAGGGAAATTATTTTTAATGACATTTCTTTGAAAAACATTTGCAAGTAAACTTATTAATCTTAGTCAAAATTATTACATTGATTAAATTCCAGCAGACTAGCCACAAAGTGGGTTCTACAAACAAAATGGTAGGAACTTACTAGAGAATGAATTTACACACAAATGACCAGGTGAAGGGACTACCTTCAGGCAGTACATCTCTAGAGGAATGTACCGAGGCCCAAGTGATGGCCCTCCACCAAAACAAAACCGGCCTGCATCTTCCTAGATAGTATCGAATATGTCATTACCCTGGTCGTTACAAGATCTATCTGAGACGTCTCTTAGCATACACCACAATAATATAAACCCGGACATTATAGCGGGTAGAAATATATCTAGAAGGGGATGATCATACCCTAATTGTTGCAAACTAGATAGCCTTGCTGCATCTACCCTGTTTCGGCCATTTCCAGGTGCGAGGCTTGAGGTAATGATTACCTTTCATATAGCACATCAACTCTTCACTTTGAATGCCACATTTCCATTCCATAATCACAAAACTGATTTCTATAAACGTATAACTCTTGAGCTCGTATGTCTCAGGAAATGGCCTTAAGCTAAGAGAAGTTGTCTTCTCCACTACCAAGCAGATGATACTTTTATAGAGATCAATTAATGTGATTTTAAAATGCAACATCAGACATTCGTCCATACAAGTTCATTTTAGGACTGAACGAAACCGAAGGCACTCCTTCTACCACATCCCGTTTTCGTATCACACCTAGGATCTGTAGCGATTTGTCCTTGCAATTCGAAGAATTTCATAACGGAGCACTACTTACCAACATAAATATATGATATGGTAAAAATTTCCTCGAGGGACTAGTGGCAAACAGCCATACACTATGAATATCTTTGTCTTCAATATTCTTATCTTCAACATGTGTTACTTCGAAACGTAAAGTGATTCAAAGTGGTTTTCAAATAGGAATTTCTCAAATTCAACCCCGGTCTCTTAGAAATCTAATCCTCGACAAAAATGGTGTTTTATAAGTAGATGATTGCTGTTTGATTTATTCATTTCTTTATCAAAATATCTTCGAGATATATATATATATATATATATATATATATATTAAATATATTCTTTTAATGTATATGGAATCATTTCTACCTTCCTTTTGAAATTTATCAAGTCATTTTTTAGAAAGTAACTTATGAGTATTTAAATTTGGAAATTTTTAACTTTTACACTTCACTTGTTTCCAACATTTCGACCTTATCTATACCTCACCCACGGAAGAGGCTAGGCCAGGTGAACGAGGGCACCGGTTGCTCCTGAACATCTCATTGGTTTAAGAACCTCACATTCGGATCTCATGAATAGAAAAATCCAGTCCACTCATCGGCTTTTAGAGCCAAGATTAAATCACTTGATTTTGGCAGCTTTTCATTAAATCATTTATTTAAACCTTTTTAAATAAATTATAAAATTTTTGAATCATCTTTAAAACACTTAACTATTCATTTTAAAACATTTAAGGTTTGAAAAAGAATCATTAACTTTATTTCTGAAGTTGTGGGAATGACAACAAAAAAGTGCTGTGGAAAGTGCTTAAAAAGCCGATTCGATTTAAAACAACTTTTCTAATATTTAAAAATCTATAAATTTCAATTTAAATATCTTTCAAACTATTTTATTGAATTTATAAAACTTATTTTATATTTTTAAACATTTAAAATTAGTCATAACAAAGAATTTTATACCTTGATCGTTATACTGTAAAAGCGCTATTTTTTCTGGAAATTTGATTTGGACATATTTTAAAGTCTACAAGATAAAATCTTGATTTTCTTTTTTTATTCTAAAACTATAGATATAATAGTCTGGAAATTTCTTATCTTGAAGAATTCCGAGCTAAATTCCATCCAGTATACTCATTTGAATTCTTCGACGAAAAATCGCGAACTACTGTTACGCGACCCGTCTATTTTGACTCATTTACTGGTTTTCATTTAAAACTTGTCAAAATAAGTTTATATGTTTGTGAAACATTTCTAAAACATTTTCAATCATTTTAAAAGGTACTAAATGATTCCGTACTACTTTCAAATTCACTTGAAAAGTATTTTTCATGTGAAATAACGACGTGTATATCGTGACTTGTTCAAACATTCACATGAGATGAATAATATATATGATGATCAAAATCATAAAAATATATTCATACAATCATACCATATCATCACATCCATATATATATATAGTAATTAGGAGTTCTCACTTTTATTTTTGTTTTCAAGCCGAGAATTGGTTATAGCTCTGCTACTCGAGGATTTTAGCTCACGAATCCTTGCACACTCATCTCTAAATGGCTTGGGTAGGACTTAGAGAGGGGGGTGATTTCTCACCCCTTGTTTAGGGGAAGAGGTGGGCTAAGCCGTGGGTAGGGGAAAGGGGATTTTCGGTTGTGGTTTTTGAAGTGTTCGGATGGATATTTCCTTTAGTAAATTTTTGGAATAAATTTTGGTATTATTTGATTAAGGTGGGAATCCATGAAAACGAAGAGAGAAATCTTGGAAATGAAAAAGAAGTGTGAAAAAAATGAAGAAGTAGGTGTGTATTTATAGATTTTTATATTTCGATATAATTATTTTTATATTTAAAATCTTCTTACATTCCTTAAATTTCAAAAATAATATTCATGGTATTTTCAAATACCAAAAATTGAGGCCAGTGCTATTATAGCATCCAATATATCGAAACATACAACAATTTATTCCATCAAATCATATATCACTATATATGAAAAATAATAAATATATTTGAGGAATCCAGTTGGATCCCTCCAACCTGTTTCCTTGTATCCACAGATGTTAGACAACATAAAAAATACCAATCTCACTTTGAGGGGGATATCACGGTAGTATAGAGTCATCCGCTATTATGCGGGGCACATAGGGTCTCATCCGCTCCAACGGTGGCAAATAAATCCGACTACTAATATATATACTACTGTATATAATATAACATCCAAACCAATAATAATTTATAAATGTAACTAATCATCCAATAATTAATTTTAACAGTTTAAAATAATAGCAGTAATCCAAATGAGTGAGATTTTAATCACCTTGATTTTTATTTTTCCAAACAACCCGATTTTATTTTTTTCTAAAATTCCAATTGCCTCCGAAAGATCCCAAACTAATCCTTATGCATAGATCTTCCAGATATGATCCAAACTTGACTTATTCTATGATTTTTGGACCTCATATAATTTTATATGGATTAATGAACTTCGAAATAAATTAACTGATAATTAACTTAAATTAAAAATATTGTTTTTTAATAAGATTACCTTACTGCATCTACCCATTTCCCCTCCATACGCGACCAACGACAGCCGCCACTGTCATGTGCACAATCCAAAACCTAACTCACCTTACGCCTATTGCCCGTTCCCCCCTCATCCTACGACACTGCAGCCCTACTTCATAGTCCCCAGTGCAACCATTGTTACCGGAACGAACGCGACCCCCAACCACCTGAACAATTCGACTCTGCCTCCATCAACGAAACCTATTCAGTCATCGCCTCAGCTTCTCGTACACACAGCAACCAACTCCTCCACCAGAAATCGTCACGCAACCCAAAATGAATTCGAGCCTCAAATCACAAATCACATCACCACAGTTCGCCGCCTAACCCATTACTACCCCCACCGCATCGCCAGCGGCTAACTCCCCTCGGGAACCCTAGCTCTCACATGCATCTTAGGAAAAATCGTGACTCCGCATACTCAAATTCCCAATCAAACCCACATATCGCAGCCTCCGTTCGCTTGTTGTCGCCCTCCATGCCACTGTTGATCATCGCGATCGTCTCTTTCGCGCTTATGTGAATTCGAGAATAGCGCAATTTTTTCCCACTTGCGATTTTGATTTTCGAACTGATTCTTTTTTTTCTTTTTTTCTGATGTTTTGAGTATATCTTCGATTTGAATTTTGTGAAGACGGATGTGAGGAAGGACATATTAAAAACGAGGAGGGTACATGAAAGAAGGAAGCGTCATTGAACGGGTTTATGGGCTAGTAGAATGGGTCGGCTGATAGATGGAGTTGACCTTTTATTAAAAAATTATTTTCAAAATGTCTTGATTGCATATTCGAAATCCTAAACCCCTATTGAGGCGTGCCGCTTGGCGTTCGTAATGTTATATCGCTATTCCGAACCTAATGAAACAAGTCTCGAGCCCTAACTCGATTGTATAGAGAATATAGCTTTTTAATCGGCTATTTAAATTAATTCAATTAAATTATTTTTAGGCGTTTTCAGATCACACGACCAAATGGTAACTCCAAACTCTACGAAATTTGAAATCCGATAATAATACATTATTATGGATCCAATGGAACTAGTTTCCTCGAATTCCAAAACTGTGACCTGGATCGCTATTTTAACATGTTGATTAATTTGACGATTTAAAAAATTGACAACATTGCTTAAAATTCCAGTTTTAGAAACTTACCAACTCAATTCCAATTCAAATAGAATTTACATTAACATTGGGAATCGTTTCAATTCAAATTCAACTCCAATTTAAATTATTTGACATTTTTGTATTACGATAAATCGCTATATTTGAAATTTAAATTCATTCTATAATTTCAACCAAATCTTCATATTCAAAACCCAATTTATATTCCAAATCAAATATTTAAACCCTTTTAAATATTCTAAATCAAACGTCGAAAATCTGGGTCGTTACATTCCTCTCCCCTTAAAAGAATTTCATCCCGGAAATTGCAAAGGCAGGATAAATGCTCCAAACCCAATACTTTTTCAAAAACCCCCTTTGTCAAAACTCGATACTTCATTTTTCTATAATTCTAAACCTACATTCACTAACTAGTTCCAACATTCATCCAAAACCCTTTATTTTTCAGCTAAATTCAAAAATCAATTTCTAGTTAACAAAAATTTTCAAAAAAATTTAAATTTTTTCTAACACCCTACATTTCCGAAATTTTTTGATAGAGTCTCCCTTGTACGTAGAGCCTTTTGCAATATGACAAGAGAGGTAAAAATATACACATCAACCGCACGGTCGGAAAACACAATATATATCAATATTTTATATTTTTGCTGTATTTAATCCGAAAACGCACCTTTTTAGCATTTTTAAGCGAGTGAGCTTATTTTATATGACATTACGCAACCCAACTCTAACCCAAATGGTCTTCTTGTACCTGTACTTACTCAATTTAAACACGCAAGTACCAAATATGAATTCACTAACATCTCATTCATTTACCAAGTTAAACACATGAATTTCATAAACCAACATGCCAAACATATATTTATAAGCAATTATAGGGTTACTATACTATTTTAATTACTTTCAATCGATCCCTGTACCTTTTCGTTCAATTCGAAATGATTTACAGCCCAATTATTTGTATTTAATTCGTATTTATACCAAACAAACTCATATTCATTCCAAATTGATTTAAAAATCAATTTTTTCACCTTCTATTAATTCATAGAATTTTATTTACTTCTTTTTTTGTCAAACGATAATTTTTTTCAAGCAAATTCGACGATATTCATTTAAAAGAATAATCATTTCAGTTTATAGCTATTTTAAGTTGATTCCGAATTAATTTATATTTAATTCTATTCCATTTCAAATTTGTTCTCGATCAATTTATCAACGTTCCATTCATATCCACATTCATTATATTCAAATCCATGTTATTTGGGTTAGAATCATTCCATGCTACTTCATTAAATAACCATTTCACATTTTTTTATTTAAGCCAAGCTTCCATCCAAAATATTAGCTTAATTTAATCCATTTATTATCAATTTATTTAACTATATAACTTAAGTCCATTACCCCCGCAACCAAATCCATTTCAATTTTAGATTGATTCCTATTCAATCAAATTCCATTCCATTTACTAATTAATTTAATTAGTTTATTCACTTAATCCACTTCAAATTTTAATTCCATACTCAAATTCATTCTCGAATTTATTTAAATGATATCCAAGGCCATATTTAATTTATTTATACTTAAATTGAATTTATTTGTAACTCAAGTCATTACTATTTCAATCAATTTCCATTTTATTTGACACATTCCAAAATATTTTTAATTCGCTTACAATTTGAGTCGAATTTTATTTATAACTCAAGTTCCATTTCCAATATCCACTTTTAATCCACAATCCAATTTTATAACTTATAGTCATCTATCCATTTCACAACTCAACTTTATATTCGATATCTTTTATTTTATTCAACTCATTCAACTATTAATATTTATTTCAATTCACATTATTAGTTCTCTTCATTTATACACATCCAATTTCTTTTCATTCAATTAATTCACACCCCAATTAATTCATTTAACTAGTCCACTTTACCAATTCATTCCATTCCAATCGCCAGCAATTAAATTTCTAAAATTTTATTCCTTCAACTTAACTTAAGTTAAATTCCATTTTAACTTTCTCAATTTAAATTTAAATTCCAAAATACAATTTTCACACTTATTTCTTATAAATATCATCCTCCACCTATAAGTTTTAAAAACTAATTTCTGATATTTTCTAGAACATTTAGCTAGGAATTCATAATTCAAATACCTGGTATTTATTTCAAATCATTTTGAAATCATGGATATATATATATATATATATATATCTGCATACCCAATTTCACTTTTTAAATTTAACCCAAACATGGTTTTTGTCCAAAACAAATTTCCTCCAAATTTTCAAACAATCTTTGTTTTCAAACAAAAATCCTTATATTAAATTACCACGACAGCAATCCGTCACTTAGAAACCCAAAAATGAATATTGATGATGCGGCCGAGAATTATTTTCCACCGATTGAAGTGAGTTTAGTGCTTATTGCTTCCAAAATCCATTTTTAAATTAAATTTAAAGCATTTCCTAATCCAAAAATAATATCACCATTATTTATTTCAAAATGCCTTGGAAAACCTTTACAAAAATCTCCGGGCATTAAATTCCAAATGTCTAGCTTGAATTATTTTTTTTAACTCATTTGTATAATTCATACTTATACAATTTAATTTTGATTTTTTATAAACCATTTCAAATTTTTTTTACCCTGTTTGATTATACTCATCAACCAAACACTTCAAATTCACAATAATAATTTTTGAAAAATTGTTCCTTTCTATAAAAATATAAATTTTAGGTAAAATTATTACATTTACCCATTTCTAAAACAATATTGTGTCGGTTTGTCTAGTTTAAGAGTATAGAAATCCCGATCGATACAGTTGTCCAAACTGTACAGAACAGAGTATATAAACACTCAACCGATAAGTCAACACAATATAAAACGAGTTATATTCACTAAAAATACTCGCTCTTATCTATAAATACACTCAGACTCATTCTAAGGGTACTACTGATCCTATCTCTAATGAGTAATCCCACCAAAGCCATTTTCTCACTTAACCTTCAGCTCCAATACCAACTGTAATGAACCGATAAGCTTTTCAACCATCGCAGTAGCGGCCACTTTCCGCCGTGGCGTACATTGATACCTCGATCTTGCTTTTACTGCCAGCTCTCGAGTGTAACCAACCACTTAGGGACATATAGATGTAAGAGTCTTATACTTGCCACTAAACAAAAAGTGAGAACCCCCTATCACGTGCAAACCTATCACCAAGCAAATCTGATCCCGATCTCTTCAAAATAATCAGCAAATTTGGCCAAAATTGATAGTCGGTTATTTAATTATCAATAAATATCTATAAGTAGACGTCAGGCTTTACTATAATTTTTTTATTCAAATTTCGTTCTCAAAATATTTTTATAAGATATATAGTCAAATTACTTCCATTATTCCAATATTTGAAAAAATTTCGAATCCTTATTTCTCAATGGAATATTTCCAACCATTCTAATACTTAGAATATTTTTTCCAACTGAATTTTATGTTCAACACTTAGAAATATTCCATTTATTTCATATTCCCTATTTTATCAAAATCCATTTATAGTTAACTTGTAAATTCCTTATCTCGTTTATAACAAATTCTATAAATTTTAGGATTCCTTGATTTATTTCCTTTAATATTTTTCAAAGTCAAATACACTCATCTATAATTCCAATTACCCCTTTTCTACTTCTTTTATGAATTCTAATTCATTTTTCGAAGTTCATTCTTATTTAACTGCTTTGGAAATTTCTTTACTTCTCCTCAAGTTCCATTTTGAGAATTCTCTTATCATCTCATTTACTGAATAACTCGCTTCCGAACCTCGAGAAGGTTTATAAATAAATTTAAATCCTTACAAAATCTATGTGTATATATATGTAAATAAAATAAGTATTTAAAAGAATAATAATTTATTTTTAAAACATGTTCAAGTAATTTCTTAAAAATATCGAAACACTTTTTATAAACATCAATGACTCATTTTTATATAAACAAACCAATTTCAAAGCTAATTTTTAAAATTAGAATTTATTAAAATAAATGCTAAGTATTTGAAAAATAAATCACTTTTCGATGAACTTCAATTCTACTAGTTCACAATTACACGGTTTAAAAATTAAAACTACCCTTTTAAGAAAAGCAACTACTTAAAAATATATTTTTAAAAATTCCAGTAACCGATTTCAATTAATAAACCCGTCTCGATTTATAACCCATCGATTTTATTCAAATATCCTACCCACTTCCACTTTCAAAAATAGTATCCACCATTTATTTTTTATTTTTCAACCTTATTCCTATATTCTAATATAAATTCACCCTATGAATTTATACTTCCAAATTATCATCAGATCGATTTCCTTTATTTACAAACATCATATATAAATTTATAATCTCCTTGGTTTTACTTGTTTATAAAAATTAATCTTATTTATAAAATTCTCTTTTATAAATCCATCCCTTTATTAATTCCATTTATTCCGCCAATCTATTTTTAATATGGATTTCATTCCTTTTTCTATTTTCTCGGATATCATTTAAAAATCCTTTATATGGATTAGTTTTTTATTAAAAATTTTGTTTAAACAATTTACGGTAATAAATGTAACAGCCCAAAATTTTGGACTCTGAAAATTCCAGATTGTAAGAGAAAAGAAGAAAGAAGTAGAAGAACAGAACAACAACATCTCACATTCGCAGCGGATCAAAATATAATATTAAATAATAGCAGTTATATAAAGAAGAACCGTATGTAATAATTTACATCAATACATCAGAGTTACAACCATTATTCTAAATTGGACGGTTAAAATTAACTTGTCCCAAAAATATAAATAATAATATACATAGCGGAAACTCCATACGTTCCTACCATCTAGCTCGCCTCCCGAGCTCCAGAACATCCAAACTTGAAAATCTATGATACTCGGTTTGACCTAAGCATTACATCAAAGTAACACCCGATTCAGGCTAGAAACCAGTGTGAGTAAACCCATCTAACATGAAATACTAAGTTATAAAACTTATATGAATTACCAGAGTAACCCGTACCTTTTACGAGTTCTTAACTTGCTATGGTCAGTCACTTATTTCAAACAACTGTTTACACAGTTAAAATAGCAATGATTATGATGACCCATCTTTCAATCCACAGAATGACGCATCATCAATAAGAAAGAAAGGGATGATAAGAGAAAAGATAGAGAAGAAAGAAGAAACAACATTAGAATCTTAACAGTGGAACAAATAAATTATATTAATAACATAATTATTACATAATATACAACAACAATCAGAGTTTATACAACTTACACAACACATACTAGACAGTAATAAACACCTGTCTAGTAATTACAACTCAATACGATACAGAGATACCAAACAGCTGAACACTATATATATCTATAACGCTGAAGCCTCCTGCTCTATTGCTCCTCCACAATTCGTCAAAGCTAACCTGAATCCCTTGGCTACTCGTAAAAATTTGAGTACCCAAGAGTTTAAGAAAAACAGAAATAAACTCTGGGTCAGACATGGGTCTGGTGTGAGTAACAGGTTAAGGTTGCTTAACTTTGAAAAACCTTTGAAAACAATAGGTATCACGTAAGACTCTCCACACATAAATATGGGTAATTTTTACCTTACGCTAACCAAAACATTTGCTAGGGAATCCAGTGATATTATAATAGGGTCTAGGGTTTTCAAGTAAATAGAAAATAGTCGAAATTGTTACATACATTAAATTCTAGCTACTAGCCACAAAAGTGGGTAATACAATCAAAACCGTAAGGGCTCGTAGGAAGAATGAGTTTCCATCAATGGCAGGGCTACAGGGTACCACCCGTCACAGTACGGGGCCTAGATCACCGTACCGAGGATCCACCCTAAATCCCCTGCAACACAAGGCCGGAACATCCCTTACTGGACAGTCCCGAACAAGACAACCCCCCAGTTGTGGCCAACAACTGCCCACACCGCCGAAATAATAAGGGACTTCTAGACATGGGTAAATCTCATCCTACTTGAGTGCTACCCAGTTAACCTTGCTGCATCTCTCCTGTTTTAGCCATTCTCAGTTGATGGGGCTTGAGGCTACGATTACCTTTATAGAACACATCTATCTTAGAATGCTCATCGTCCACTTGACGATGTTCTGAAAGCATTCAATCCATACAAGTTCGTTCCGGGTTCGAAAGAAACCAAAGGCATTATCTCGTTACACTCATTTTGGAATCACCCTCAGAGTTAATGACGATAACCCTTGCACTCTGAATCATCATCTTCACTTGAGATTCATGACCTATCGTTAATTTGGATCGATGTGGTTTTCGGATATCCAAATCTGGAAACACGATCCCGGTCTCGTCGAAATCCAAAACGTATCTTTTAAGGCCAAGTTGTTCTAAAGTTTAAAATAATTCAATTCTATTATCTATATACACATAGATAGATAATTCACATCATCACAATAGATAATCAACATTATCATCACAAACAGATAGTATATATTATCATTACAAACAGATAATCCATATTATCATCATAAATAGATAATCCACATTATCATTATACTTTAATCAAAGCATCCATATCACACAGCATTACTTATCTCATATCTGAGATCTCAAACCGTTCAACGCAATCAACATCATCCATTCATACATAAGCAAGGATCTAATAATCACACTATCTATAATTAATTTAAAATGAATTAAATTAATTACTTGCATCTCTAATTAATTTAAATTAAATTAAATTAATGACTTTCATCATTATAAATCTTGCTTACATAACCATTAATTAATTACAAATCAATTAATTAATTATCCTCTAATTATTCACCTCAATTAATCACCCTTGATTAATTATTCTTTAATTACATTTAAGTAATTATCCTTTAATTAATTGGCAAGTTAATTATTCTCAACCACTTACAGTAATTAACCTTTAATTACTTCATTAATTAATTAACTGTAATTAATTACATTAATCCTTAGTTAATTACAATAATCAATAACCTTTTAATCACTTTATTTTTTTGATTAATTAATCTTAATTAATCAATTCTTAACTACATCATTAACTATATTAATTAATGATCCCTAATTACATTTTAATTACTTACTTTATTTAAATTAATTACATTAAGTAATTAATCTTCAATTAAACCACAATTATTAACCACTCTTGATTAACCTCATTCGGTAATTAACTACCCTTAATTACTTCATTAAATAAATTAGTTACTCCTTAATTAATTATCTTAATTAATCCCTTGATTAATTACAAAAAGTAATTATACTCAAATTACTTCCATTCTTAAATCATCTTCCATTAATTACATCCAGTAATTATCAATTAATTACTTCACTAAGTAATTACACTCCATTAATTACATTAAGTAATTATTTATCAAATCATCCAGTGATTAAATTAATTAAAATTAATTAATTAATTAATTCAAACTAATCACATTAAACTCAATTAATTATATTAAGTAATTAATTCCTTAATTACTTTCATTAAGTAATTATTCTTAAACAATTTCATAAATGATTATCATTAATTAATTAATCTAATTAATTATTAAAATTAATCACATTAATTAATTAATTATTAAATAATCCTAAGTTAATGACCTTCATTAACTATTAACAATTCTTTAATTACTTTCTTAAGTAATTAAACTCACATTAATCATTATTAATTACAAATTAATTTATCTTAATTACCAATTAATTAATCTCTAATTATTTAATTAATTTATGTTTTAACTGTAGCTTAATTAATCATTAATTACTTGATTAATTAATCTTAAATCATTAATTAAAATCTAATTAATAATCCTTAATTACAAATTAATTGTCCTTAATTAATTAATCTCAATCATTAATTAATTAATTTAAACCTTTCATTACTTATTTCATTAATCCAAATCATTAATTAATTAAATAAATAAATTATCCATTTCAATTACAAATCATTAAATCTTTATTTATTTGAAGATAAAACATTTTCTTATTAATGATGAAATTATCATTAATAAAGCATTTAAAAACAATTTACGTTTAAATTTACTTTCGAATTTCATTTTAAATTAAAGATTTAAAATGAATACAAATTAACTTTAACAAAGTTCAAAAACAATTTAAAACCCTTTTTATTTCACAAGTTAAAGAAATATTTATCTTATGAAGAAGTTTAAAAGAATTTTAAAACCAAATTCATTTTTTTAAATTTAAATCAATTTAAAAATGTACTTTAAAAATCAAAATTGTTTAAAACAATTTAAATTTAAATTTAAAAACTTCTTTTAATTTCAAAACTGAAATACAGATTAAATTTTGATTCCAGATTTTAAAAACTTTACTTATATTTTAAAATTTCATTTTAAAATTCAAACTATTTAACCATTTTAAAGTAGTTTAAACAATTTGAATCCAAAAACTTATTTTATTTTAAAAACTGAGATTCAAACTCAAATTCCAGACTTTAAAACTTAGATTTAAAACTAGTTTTAAAATTTTACTTTACAATTTAAACTTTCAGTTTTAAATTCAAGCCAAATATACTTAAATACTTAAAAGTTGTTTAAACCAATTTAAATTTCGAAAACTTAAATCATTTCAAAACTAAGGTTCAAACATACTTGAATTCAGATTCAAACTTAGGTTTAAAACTTAGCTTAAAACTTTGATTTTCATTTTAAACTTTATTTTAAAATTTTAAAAAACAGAACAGGTTTTTCTTTCAAAAACCTGTAATAAATATTTACTCAAGCCAACCCTAAATGACTTCGAGTCCAAACCCACACTGCTTCGAGCAAAACACCTAACAGCTTCGAGTAAAACTCGGGACTACCAAAACCCACAAACCAAACTTCACCACAAAATCAACTGTGCAACGTGCACATGCACGGTGCCTCCGACCAGCTTTGATAATCTTTGTGACCTTCCCACAGTCGACGATCATCACCTCAGACCATCCAAACACCAATCCATTTGATTCATACTCGAAATCAAAATCGAGTACCCTGTAACAAAACCTGGAACAAAACTGGAACCTCCTTAACCAAAACCTAAAAACGTCTCGCTCCCACAACTCCGGCCACCAGAATATCAGCGACTCCGGCCACACATTCGGCATCTACCCTGCTATCATCACCCAAAACCTTGATGTACTCGATCAATCCTATAAGCTGTGGTGACCGATTAACCAAGCCTAGTTAAAAACTAGGGTTCCAGACTTCAAACAACAACCACCACCTCCACACCGAAATGCACCATTATCAGACAATTTTTCCATCAACCACGATCACTTCTCCACCTCCAGGAAGAAACTCGACCCCTCCAATCATTTAGATCAATAGAGACAACCCAAAATGCATAATTAAGACAACCCTGAAATGCTCTCCGATTCTAATACTAGAAATTGTGATTTTACTTTTAAAAATCATGATTTTGTATGATGATTCATATCCTAACTATGAAACATCGAATCATGGTATTTGAATTTTCACTAATTTAATGTTTAATCATCTGTTTATAATTTCCAAAGACATTTACATATTATTTCAACTTAAGTACAATTAAAAACTAAAGTTTTTGATTAAGCAAACAAGTTTCATTTGAAACTTAAATTTAAACAAAGTCAAGATGAAAAGGTTTGAAACTTTAAATCAAACTGGAATATTGGAAGGTAAAAGCAGAGAGTATTCTGAAGAAACAACATGCATACTATACATGAATATATACACAATAGATATCATACAATTCACATTCATTTCAAATTAAATAGCATGCAACCAAATTTACCTACTTAAATTTTTAAAAGTGAAGCTACTCACCTGGATAAAGAATGAAGACAGAGCACCATTTTGAAAAGCTTTTGAAAATAGCTTGAAAACTGAAATCACTTAGCTTTAAAACTTTTGACTTGAATGCTTTTGTTTTTAAAATTGAGTTGCTGAAATGCTGCTTTGATGTATAAACTTGCATGCAAACTTGATCTTGCTTTAATTTGAAAATGCAGGCTTCAGATTTGCTTTGCATGTGAACAGGTTTGATTCAAATTTTAAAATGTTACAGGGAATAGATTTGAGATGTTTAATTACTGATTTTGGTTTTGATTATCAGATTTGTTTTGATTTGAGGATTTTTTTTAGAGTGAATGAGTTTCAACTGAGAATATTTTTCTTTAGTTAAGAAATGAAAATGAGAAAAAGAAAAAGAAAGGAAGATGTATGTGTTTATATAACTAAATTTATGATTTATTAAAAATCAAAGAAAAATAAAAATAAAATATGTCGCTTGTCAACTTCCCTAATTAATATGTTAACACATGTGCTTAGATTGTTTTATTATCTTACATTTGTAATTTTACATGCAAAATGAATTTATAAATGAAAATAAAGCTTTTATTAATTAATTTCCTAATAACTAAATACTTATTCTAATTTATATAAATAAGAATTCTTTTTAAAGAAATAGAACAAAACAAATTATATTTATATAAAATCATTTTTGTCATACCTTTAAATCCAATGTCTATATTAAGATATATATATATCATCTCTTTTGAAATCCAAATACATTTAATTCAATTTTTAAATACAATTTAAAATCAATTTAAAAATCAATTTGATATATATATATATATATATATATATATATATATATATATATATATTTAAACAACCACTATTTCAATTTGAAAATAATATTCTACTCAAAATCAAGATTTACGCGCACACACACACACACACATATATATATATATAACATTATTATTGTTTAAAAATAACATCTATCAAATTAAAATAATTTATAAAAGAAATTATTCTTTTATTAATAAATCACTTATATTATCAAGCTATACTTAAAAACAAACTATTTTGTTAATCCTATTTAAATTTAAACTTATGCCAAAATCAATTTAAACAATTTAAACTTAACAATTTATAACCATATAGTTATTTATTAAATAGATTTTGAAAAGCTTAATATTAAATAAAAAAAAATCAAATTTCCAAATTACCAAAAATATTAGAATTAGAAAAGATGTTTTATTTGTTAAATTTAAAACAAAGCTATCTATTTACAATATATACCATATATTTACATTATAATAGAAACCAATTCATTAGCTTTAAAAGATAAAATATACTAATTAAATATTTATTTAATTGGATTATTAAATCAATTCAATTCTCATTAACAATAATTATCAAATCAATTTAGTTTTTAACACAGATTATTAAATTGTTATTGCCAGAAATTCCAGGATATCACATTCCTCCCTCCTTAAAAGAATTTCGTCCCCAAATTTAAAACAAAGGTGATTTAATAATCTCATTAAAGATTAAACTCAAAACATAAACATATATCAATCATATGCTAACAACCATTAAATTTAAAACATAAGCATATATCAATCATATGCTAACAACCATAGCAACCAATTCATCCAAACAAACAAATCTAATTATCCAGACAAAATTCTGGATAGAATTTCCTTAAGTTTCCCAAGTATAAATACCGGTATACTCGCTCTATAGAATCCAAACAATCAATACTACTAAGCTACAGAGCTCCCACTCATCTAGATCTGAAAAACTAAACAAGATATGAGACCACAAACAAGTTTGACTCAACTACCAAACCTCCTGAACGGCTGGTTCTACAACCAGAGATAGATCAAACACGTACTCCCTCAGAGATACATGAAACACATCGAATCCCAGTTATCCAAACCGGTAATTCAATCCTGTAGACTAAACACTTATCTAAAATCAAATCTCCGACTTCAGAATCCAAATTCCTCCGTCTCTTATACACAAAACTCTTCGGACGATCCTGGGCTGCCTACATCCTTATTGATCAGCTCAACCTTCACTGATGCCGTTAGAAACAAACAGGACCAAAAACAACCCAACAAAATGATCCTCTCAACATCTACTAAAATCAAGAACAAACTCTACTCCTCAAACTTCAGAAGACTGAACTTACTTCTCCTGTCCGAAAAAGATAAAACAGATGCACTCCCAAACTGCTTACATTGCACAACTCTGATCTGGAGTAGATAAGAATGCTAATGATGAACACGAGCACAAACTGGACAACCCACCACAGAAATATGGTTTCACAGATCCATAAAAGAAAACTCAGAAGTTCCACCAAAATCTGAGCTGCTTCACCAAACTCTATCTTTAGGAACCATCCTTCAACTAGCTGAACCACCGAATCATTCCTGGAATCCAGTCGATAAGAAACTCAATCTCCTGATGCGAACAAACCTCCCTAAAGACATCCGGAAAATCTCTAATAACCCAAGAGAACACTTAACTATCGCAAGTCACTTTTGCGATAGACCTAGCCTAATTCAAAGAAAACTGTTCCCTCTTTACCAATCTGAACAGCTAATGCTTAACTAGCCAATTCATCGAAGAAATGGATACACTCTGCTGCTTCCGAACTCCACCTCTAGAAAAACTGCTAAGCCAGAAAACCTTTGTGACGATCCAGAATTTTTGAGCATTTAAAATGAGGATATTTAATTTATTTTAAATATTTTAAAGGTTAATTTTAACTTGAACTCAAATATTACCATTTATTGGGTAATTTAATGATTAAATTAAATAATTTGAAATTGGGTAAAATATGAAATCTGAGATTTTATGCCTATTAAAAATGATTTGAAGGCTTGTAGAATTTATATTGATAGTGCTGAGAATAATAAAAGTTTTGAAATTGAATTTAACACTGATTTGTTCAGTTTTTAAAATATATAGTTTAAATTGAATTTAAAAATAGCCTTCCGAGGCACAGTCTCGGAATTCGACGAAACCAGTTTCAATGGGTCCTTAATATTTTATTGTTATCGGATTTCAATTTTCGTAGTTTTTGGGGTTGTTGTGTGAGCGTACGATATATAAACGCGTTGAAAATTTACATCGAAAATTCAATTTAAATTATATATGTATATTCTCATATAAGCAACCTTCACCAGCCGACGTTCATTCACCTCACGTACTCTGTCTTCCCTCAGAAGCTAATGCTTTCATTTTAAAACCGAGCCTCTCCTCCTCTTTCAATAATCAAATCAGTGAATCGAAAAAAAATAGAAGAGGGCAGGCCAATCCTTCTTCAAATCCTTAGTCGAGTTCCTCTCCGTTCTTCATCAATTTCACGAAGTCACTTCAGCGAAATTATTCACGATCGATAGGAACAACACGTTCGAAGCAGCGAATAATGGAAGTTTTTTGGGGTGTAGCTACGTTGTCGCAAGGAGTGGTGGTTGCAACATGGAGCATCGCGCGCGCACAAGAGTATCACGTGCACAGTGGAGGGATCGAGGCAGTGGAGGTTGCGATTTGGGGTTCGAGATGGTTTCGACTTGATTGAATTCGACGTCAAACTCGAGTTCGATCAATGGCGCTGGCTTTGAGATAGGCATTTTCGACTAGATTGGAGTGTGATCCATGGGAGTCACGATTGGAAGTTGCGCCTGTTCGTGATCGAGCATGGAGGAAAGGCGTGGGTTGGGGGCCGGAGCACTTAGGGCATGGGTGAGAATCGGCGTCATCGAATTTGGGTTCTGCAGTGTTCGAGTTGCCGCGTGAGGTATTTTTTTTCCCATCAATTTAAATTATGAAATTTCTGAGTTAGTTAGTTAATTTTTTTTAAAAAGGTAAAATTTATTTTAGTTTTAAATTTTTATATAAATACAGTTTATGTATTTTAAATATCAATAACAACAAATAAATCTGCCTATTTTAAATTAAAGGTAAACTGAGAAAAATATAAACAGGAAGATTTTGAAATTATATCTATATATATATATATATATATATATATATATATATGGAATCAGAAAGAAAAATAAATATACATATTTTTATTTATCTTCTAGTTTATTGTTGATAATGTATTTTAGTGATTATTTTGTTTATAACCTATTGATTTATTTTAGTCACAAAAAGGTTTCAAAAGGAAATTATGAGTAAGATTAAATTATTAAGTTAAAAACCAAACTTTTAGTTAAATTAAAATTGTTAGTTAACTAAGTGGTAATAAACTGTTTGATCAATTCAAATATTAATAAAATAATCTAATGTTTACACAAGGTTTGAAAACGTGAAGAAATCAAGCTGGGTTGGATGGACTGCAAAATTAAGTAAAAGGTGAGTTAATCTCACTCAGTTGAATTTTAATTTAAAATTTAAATGGTTAAATTTAAATAATTGGTTGGATGATTGAATTGATTTGATGTGCTATATTAGTATATAATACATCTTGGAATGATTGATTTCCCGCATCATATAGCGGGTGAGACCCTATGCGCCGCATAATAGCGGATGATATTATATTAAATCCCATATACCGCGATATTCCACCTCGAAGTGAAATTGGTATTTTATGTTGTGCTAACAAATGTGGATGCAGGGAAAACAGGTTGGAGGGATCCAGCTGGATTCCTCCACATTTATTTAAATTATTTAATATTCTCTTTTGTGATTATTTGATATTCTATGATGAATTATATTGGAATATTGAATGCTATGGTTTAATTGAATATATTTGGGTATAATGAGTTACCAAAAATATATAAATTGGATTTTGGAAAGAAAATAAAATAAGTGAATTTTTAACAAGTTTTATATTTTGTAAAGTAACCTTATTTTCAAATATTCATATAGTATGTATTTTTAACAAGTTATTGAAGTAGTTTAACTTAAATGTTTTAAAGTATATTTCAAAGTAAACCGTTTTAAATTATTTTAAAAATCTAAAGTTTTGTGCTTGGTGATTTCAGTGGAAATAGAAATATTTAGGAAAATTTATCCTGAGAAAGGAAGATAGTTGGAAACTTTTTGCAAAAGGGTTTGAAAGTGAAAATATATCTTGTGAAGATATTTTTGGGATTATTAAATAATTTGGGAAATTATTTATTGTTTGACGATTGTTGTGAATGTTAATTGATAGTTAAACAACCGACAATCAATATTGGCCAAATGCGTTGATCGTTCCGAAGAGACCGGGATCGGGATTTATTTCTCGGAAACCACTTCGATCCGGTTTGTACGTTTTCGTGGAAAACGAGTTTGGATTCGAAGATGGAGCAGTGAAGTGCAAGGGCTAGTCGCTACTAATCCTGAGGATATTTCCAAAATAGATGTAGTAGGAGAGTGCCTTCGGTTCTGTTCAAACCCGGGACGGACTTGTATGGATGAATGCTTTCAGAACATCGTCAGGTGAACGATGAGCATTCTAAGTGAAACGATCTAAAAGGTAACGCTTAGCCTCAAGCCTCATCAACCAAGAATTACTGAAAATCAGGTTATGTAGGAAGGCTTGGTGGCCAGCACCCATTTCCGGGTAAGGTCATCCCTGTCTAGATGTCCCTTTTTATTTCGGCTTAGTGGTGCGGTTGCTGATCCCAACCGTGGGGTGATCTTACTCGAGATTATCCAGTAAGGGATATTCTGGGCCTTGTGTTGCAGGGGAGTTAGGGTGGATCCTCGGTACACAGATCTAGACCAGGTACTGTGACAGGTGGTACCCCAGTGCCTAATCATTAGTTGAAAATCCATTCTCCCTACGCGCCTTGTACGAGTTTTGTTTGTATTACCCACTCTGTGGCTAGTAGCTGGAATTGAATAGATGTAACAATTTTGGCTATTTTAATAAGTATTTTTATATAGACCCTATTATAATATCAGAGGATTTTAATATAAAAATGTTTTAGCTATCGTAAGGTAAAAACCCGACATGTTTATTTGTGGCGTGGTCTTACGAGATGCTTTTGTTTTCAAAGGGATTTTAGAAACATTAATAATCAATTTGAGTGTGATTTCTCACGCTAGTTTTTCCAGAATGACTCGGGTGTTATTTAACTGTAATGCTCGGGTCAGACTGAGTATTATAGGATACAGGGTATGATGCCGTGGAGCTCAGGAGACGAGCTAGATGGCGATACGTATTTTCGTATTTGATTATTATTCTGCTGTGTATCCAGTTGTATGTTATTGATGTTGTTGAACTCTGATGATGTACTTTGATGATGTATGTATAAACAGATATAGTTTTCTTTTGTGTAAAGCGCATTTATTATCTATTATATTTTATTCCACTGCAATGGTAAGATTCTATTGTTGTTTTCTGTTTTCTCTTCTTCTACCTCTTCTTCTTTAACCCTAATGGTTTGTATTTCTGTTCAACTTGAGTTGATTGATGTAGAATAGTGATGACTCAAGGGATACAGATTTGCGGGTCATTACACTTGGTAACGGAGCATAGGTTGGTGATAACCTTGGCTCTGGTGGGAACTACTCATTTAAATTAGAGTCCGTAGTACTCTAGAATGAGTTTGAGCGTATTAATAGATATGAGCGCGTATTTGTTAGTGGATATAAAAATGGTTTTATATTGTGTTGATTGGTTTATTGAGTGGCATATGAACCTTCGTTGGCACAGTCTGGACAACTGTATCGAAGGGGTTTCTAAACACTTGAATAGAACAATTGACGCGGTATTGTTTTAAAGGTGGGTGAATGAAATAATTTTACCCAAAAATATATTTTGATATAAAGAAAAGTTTTTGTAAACTATTTTAGCTAATATATGGTTGCTTGGATGTTAGGAAGAATAATATTAAATTATTATCATTGTTGAGTGGAAATTTAACTAGAAATTGAAAATGTAACCAAAGGTTAAGGAAAATAAATTCATTTATAAAAAGAATTTTATAAATATAAATTATCAACGTGATTTATAAGTTGGAAGTGATCAAATGGGAATTTATTCTAATGAATTATAGTTAAAATTGATTTAAGCAGGATTTGGAAATTTAAAATCCCGAAGATTTTGGAAGTGTTTTGAAGATACATAATAGCATTATTGTTTTAGATGTATTTATGAAAGGAAATTTGTTTTAAATGGATTTTGAAAGTGATATAGCATTGAAATCACTTGGATTATTGGGAAATAATTCTGATGATGACGGCTGCATCGTCAGTATTCATTTTCGAATTTCTAAGTGACGGATTGCTGCCAAATTGATTTGTTCAGAAAAGCTAGTTGTTTTTGAAAATTTCAAAGGAAATTTGTTGGGGATAAAAACGAGGATTGGTTTAAATTTTTGAGAAGTGTGATTTGAGATGTTGGAGATTTCAAAATGATTTGAAACCAAAAGCCAGGTGTTTAAAAATCCTGATGAGATAGGTTATATGTTTATAAATTGAGTTGATTTTTTTTTTAAATCAGGAAGGAAATATGAGCTTTGAATGTTGGAATTTTAATTTAAAGCGAAAGTTAAAATTAAAATTAACTTAGATTGAGGAAGGAAATTGAGTCGAATTGAATTTAATAAATCTGAGTTAAAATAAAACTGAATTGGGATAAAATTCAGTTGAGTTATGGGTGATATTGGATGGAATTAGATTCTTACCTCAATAAATGGAAGTAAGTTTGATAAGAAATAAGTTGGAATAAATAAATTAAAATAACTTATAAAAGAATTAAAAATCCATAGAATAAAATATACTTGGGCTATAAATAAGCGTAAATCTTGAGTTAAAAATAAAAGATGATTATATTAAAGCCTAGAATGAATGGAAATGTGCAAAATAATAAGTTGTGACTTATAAAATTGAAAAGTGGGATAGAAATCCCAAAATAAATATTTTCGATGAATTGGAAAATAAAATGAAAAATCCAAACTTGAATTATGAAATAAATTAAACTTAAGAAAATTAAATGAAGTGATATTTGGAATTAAAAATCAAGTATTGAATTTTAACCGGGGGGGGGGGGACTAATTAGATAATAAATTAGTTAATAAAATGTGTAAATGGAACCTAATGTAGTCAAATAGAAGCTGGATTTATGAGTTAATAATGTACTTTGGAAATAAAACTCAAGTTATAAATTAAATTCGACTTGAATTGTTAGTGAAATAAATATGATTGGAAATAGATTAAAGTAGGGATTGTTTTGGTTGCAAATAAAACCCAGATGAGTGGGAATAAAATTAAAAATGGCCTTGTAATCAATTGAATGAATTGAATCCGAAAATATAAATTTTATAATAACTAATCAAACAAAATTGTAGATTTATAATCAGATTTGATTGAGATAGAATTAAGTTGAATAGAAAAGAAAAATTTACTTGTAAAATGAAAATGAGCTTAAGTATAAAATTAGAATAAATTGAAGTAAATTAACTTAAGCTAAATAGATGGAGGGGAGTTGAATTGAAGTTAACTTAAACTAAGTTTAATGATATTGGGTTGGATGTAAATCAAGTGAAAATAAATTTTAATCGAAATAAAATTCGATGACTTATAGATAGTATTTAAGGGAATGAAATTCTTAAATAAATAATTATAAACCGTTTAAATTGTTAAGGAATTGAAATAACTTAGAGACAATAAGAAAAATAGAATGTTTTTAAGTTTAATAGAATGGTTTTAAATGAATGCGGATAAGAAATGAAACGTAAATGAATGGATCGTGAATAAAATTGAAATGGAATGTGTCGAGCTAAATAAAATGGTTGTAAATGAATTAAAATAGAAGGAATTAAATAATAAACCGAGTTGGAATCAATTTAAAATGATTTTAAGCTTAAGTAATTGTTATTTGCATGAATAACATCGATTTACACAGAAAATTAGTCATTTTATCTTAAACGAAAGTAAATGTATTAACAAAGGTAAATAGAATTGATTTTTAAATCAATTGGAATAATATGGGTTGGTTTAAAATTAAAAATGAATGGAATGTAAGCAAATGGGTTGTAAACCATGAAAGTTGAATGAAAATGGTATATGAATTAATTGAAAACAGTTGAGCTAATATTAAAACTATATAAATTGCTTACGGAAAGTGTTTAACATGCATTGCTGTTAGAATTCATGTATTTAACTTTTGCAAATAAGTGAAATGTTGTTAAACATCATATATATGGCACTTACATGTTTAAATTGAGTAAGTACAGATACCTGGAAGCCGTGTGGCTGGATATTGATTGCGCTAATTGCTAAAATAATAAGCCGCTTGCTTAAAAATGCTAAATAAGGTATGCCTACGCAATAAAAATAGGAAATACGAACTGTTTTGTTTTTCCGACCGGGTGGATCGACGTATATATATTTATATCTTTTGTCAAATTGCAAAAGCTCCTCCGTGCAAAGGAGACTCTGCCAAAATTTTCCAAAAATTTTGGGGGTTAGAAAAAAATTTGAAAATTTTTGGAAAAATTTTTGTTAGCGGCAAAACGATTCCAAATCGAAAATTGAAATAAATTAGGAGATGAAACTAATTTAAAATAATGATATGAATCAGTATAAATGGAAGATAAATTTCAATATTCAGAGTTGAAAATAAATTGAATTCAGATAGAAATGGGAGAACCAATTTGAATAGAAGTAGAGATAAACTAAAGTGGTGAACTAAAAATAAATAAATAAGCATATAAAATGCTTATACTAAACTTAAGAAAGGAATGGTGAATTCTTAATTTGAAATTGATATTACAAACATATTCTAAGTTAATATTTGAATGAATAAATATTGACATTTTGTAAGGAAGTTGATAAAATGTTTTTGAATGTTGTGATTGGATATTATTACTATGTAAGATATACTGGTATTATAAAGAAAAGGGAAGGTTTGTTTTGATTTCAGAAGATAAATTTGAATTGCCCGACTAAAAAGGTATGTGTTTAAATTCTATATAAAATTTGATTGGGTTTTTGGATCTAGCCACTTGGCCTTTTGTTTTCTTTTGGAATATGGAAGCCCGTAGAGGCCTTCTGTAGTTGTACCGAGCTAGCCGCGCAAAGAAGACACTGGCGAAAATTTTCGAAAATTTAGAGAGTTAGAAATTTTTTGAGAAAATTGAGATAATTTGAATTTGAATGGTTGAATAAGTAAAGCTATTTGAAAACTATGGAAGGTTTAGGGAAGTTGGTTGAAGTAATAGTGGGTCTTTAATAAAAGATATGTTATGGCAAGTTAATAAAAATGTTTGGTTTTGGAAAATAGTAATGGGTATTGAATCATTCTTCCTAACTAGTAATTTCGGGGATGAAATTCTTTTAAGGGGGGAGGAATGTGACGACCCGGAATTTTTGAGCATTTGAAATGACGATATTTAATTTATTTTAAATATTTGAAAGGTTAATTTTAACTTGAACTCAAATATCACCATTTATTGGGTAATTTAATGATTAAATTAAATAATTTGAAATTGTGTAAAATATGAAATCTGAGATTTTAAGCCTATTAAAAATGATTTGAAGGCTTGTAGAATTTATATTGATAGTTTTGAGAATAATAAAAGTTTTGAAATTGAATTTAACACTGATTTGTTCAGTTTTAAAAATATATCGCTTAAATTGAATTTAAAAATAGCCTTCCGAGGCACAGTCTTGGAATTCGACGAAACCAGTTTCATTGGGTCCGTAATATTTTATTGTTATCGGATTTCAATTTTCGTAGTTTTTGGGGTTGTTGTGTGAGTGTACGATATATAAACGCGTTGAAAATTCACATCGAAAATTCAATTTAAATTATATATGTATATTCTCATATAAGCAACCTTCACCAGCCGACGTTCATTCACATCACGTACTCTGTCTTCCCTCATAAGCTAATGCTTTCATTTTAAAACCGAGCCTCTCCTACTCTTTCAATAATCAAATCAGTGAATCGAAAGGAAAAAAAATAGAAGAGGGCAGGCCAATCCTTCTTCAAATCCTTAGTCGAGTTCCTCTCCGTTCTTCATTAATTTCATGAAATCACTTCAGCGAAATGATTCACGATTGATAGGAACAACGCGTTCGAAGCAGCGAATGATGGAAGTTTTTTGGGTTGTAGCTGCGTTGTCGCAAGGAGTGGTGGTTGCAACATGGAGCATCGCGCGCGCACAAGAGTATCGCGTGCACAGTGGAGGGATCGAGGCAGAGAAGGTTGCGATTTGGGGTTCGGGATGGTTTCGATTTGATTGAATTCGACGTCGAACTCGAGTTCGATCAATGGCGTTGGTTTTGATATAGGCATTTTTGACTAGATTGGAGTGTGATCGATGGGAGTCACGATTGGAAGTTGCGCCTGTTCGTGATCGAGCATGGAGGAAAGGCGTGGGTTAGGGGGCGGAGCACTTAGGGCATGGGTGAAAATCGACGTCATCGAATTTGGGTTCTGCAGTGTTCGAATTGTCGCGTGAGGCATTTTTTTCCCATCAATTTAAATTATTAAATTTCTAAGTTAGTTAATTTTAAAAAAAATGTAAAATCTATTTTAGTTTTAAATTTTTATATAAATATAGTTTATGTATTTAAATAACAATAACAATAAATAAATCTGCCTATTTTAAATTAAAGGTAAACTGAGAAAAATATAAACAGGAAGATTTTGAAATTATTTATATATATATATAGAGAGAATCAGAAAGAAAAATAAATATACATATTTTTATTTATCTTCTAGTTTATTGTTGATAATGTATTTTAGTGATTATTTTGTTTATAACCTATTGATTTATTTTAGTCACAAAAAGGTTTCAAAAGGAAATTATGAGTAAGATTAAATTATTAAGTTAAAAACCAAACTTTTAGTTAAATTAAAATTGTTAGTTAACTAAGTGGTAACAAACTGTTTGATCAATTCAAATATTAATAAATAATCTAATGTTTACACAAGGTTTGAAAACGTGAAGAAATCAAGCTGGGTTGGATGGACTACAAAATTAAGTAAAAGGTGAGTTAATCTCACTCATTTGAATTTTAATTTAAAATTTAAATGGTTAAAAATAAATAATTGGTTGGATGATTGAATTGATTCGATGTGCTATATTATAGTATATAATACATCTTGGAATGATTGATTTCCCGCATTTTATAGCGGATGAGACCCTATGCCCCGCAAAATAGCGGATGGTATTATATTAAATCCCATATAACACGATATTCCACCTCGAAGTGGAATTGGTATTTTATGTTGTGTTAACGGCTGTGGATGCAGGAAAAACAGGTTGGAGGGAACCAGCTGGATTCCTCAACATTTATTTAAATTATTTAATATTCTCTGTTGTGATTATTTGATATTCTATGATGAATTATATTGGAATATTGAATGCTATGGTTTGATTGAATATATTTTGGTATAATGAGTTACCAAAAATATATAAATTGGATTTTGGAAAGAAAATAAAAGAAGTGAAGTTGTAAGCGAAATAATTATAGAAAATTTGAATAAATTAAGAATGAATTGAAAGGGAAATGGAAGTGATATTAAAATACTAGTAAATAACTTCGAGTATGAAATGAAAAAAGATTTTGAATAAACATAAATTAATGAATTGTAAAATTGAGTGATACTATTTTAAAGGAATAAAGAATTATTTTAAAATTTAAAGTTTAAATTTATTTAAAAGGATTAAGAAGTAATTTGGGAAATCTATAACTGGTATTTTCAGTTAAAAGTATTTTAAATCATAATTAAGGAATAAAATCTGAAATTAATGGATTTTGGAATAAAAGGGAGTAAATTGGAAATCAATTTGGAAATTGATTCAAGTGTTTGAAATTAGAAATTTAAAGAAGAATGTGAAGAGAAATATATTTCTCTGGATAGCCAAGTACGTTCAAAGTAAATTTTTAAATATAAGATAAAAAGTTTTAATGTTGTTTTAAAAAGCATGTTTTAGGAATTTATTATTTCTAAATATCTAAATTTTAAAATAAATATTTTTCAAATCTATTATCGTAGTAATTATTTAAAAGGTGACCTGGTATTTTGTTTTAAAAAGTGAAAACCTAGTTTTATGTTTTGTAAAGTAACCTTATTTTCAAATATTCATATAGTATGTATTTTTAACAAGTTATTGAAGTAGTTTAACTTAAATGTTTTAAAGTATATTTCAAAGTAAAGCGTTTTAAATTATTTTAAAAATCTAAAGTTTTGTGCTTGGTGATTTCAGTGGAAATAGAAATATTTGGGAACATTTATCCTGAGAAAGGAAGATAGTTGGAAACTGTTTTCAAAAGGGTTTGAAAGTGAAAATATATCTTGTGAAGATATTTTTGGGATTAATAAATAATTTGGGAAATTATTTATTGTTTGGTGATTGTTGTGAATGTTAATTGATAGTTAAACAACCGACTATCAATATTGGCCAAATGCGCTGATCTTTTTGAAGAGACCGGGATCGGGATTTATTTCTCGAAAACCACTTCGATCCGGTTTGTACGTTTTCGTGGAAAACGAGTTTGGATTCGAAGATGGAGCAGTGAAGTGCAAGGGCTAATCGCAACTAATCCTGAGGATATTTCCAAAGTGGATGTAGTAGGAATAGTGCCTTCGGTTCCGTTCGAACCCGGGATGGACTTGTATGGGTGAATGCTTTCAGAACATTGTCAGGTGGAGGATGAGCATTCTAAGTGAAACGATCTAAAAGGTAACGCTTAGCCTCAAGCCTCATCAACCGGGAATGACTGAAAATCAGGGGTTATGCAGCAAGGCTTGGTGGGCAGCATCAATTTCCGGGTAAGGTCATCCCTATCTAGATGTCCCTTTTTATTTCGGCTTAGTGGTGCGGTTGCTGATCCCAACCGTGGGGTAATCTTACTCGGGATTATCCAGTAAGGGATATTCCGGGCCTTGTGTTGCAGGGGAGTTAGGGTGGCTCCTCGGTACACTGATCTAGACCAGGTACTGTGACAGGTGGTACCCCAGTGCCTAGTCATTAGTTGGAAATCCATTCTCCCTACGCGCCTTGTACGAGTTTTGTTTGTATTACCCACTCTATGGCTAGTAGATGGAATTTAATAGATGTAACAATTTCGGCTATTTTAATAAGTATTTGTATATAGACCCTATTGTAATATCAGAGGATTTTAATATAAAAATATTTTAGCTATCGTAAGGTAAAAACCCGACATGTTTATTTATGGCGTGGTCTTACGAGATGCTTTTGTTTTCAAAGGGATTTTTGAAACTTTAATAATCAATTTGAGTGTGATTTCTCACGCTGGTTTTTCCAGACTGACTCGGGTGTTATTTAACTGTAATGCTCGGGTCAGACCGAGTATTATAGGATACAGGGTATGATGCCGTGGAGCTCAGGAGACGAGCTGGATGGCGATACGTATTTCCGTATTTGATTATTATTCCGCTGTGTATCCAGTTGTATGTTATTAATGTTGTTGAACTCTGATGATGTACTCTGATGATGTATGTATAAACAGATATAGTTTTCTTTTGTGTAAGAGCATTTATTGTCTATTATATTTTATTCCGCTGTAATGGTAAGATTCCGTTGTTGTTTTCTGTTTTCTCTTCTTCTTTAACCCTAGTGGTTCGTATTTCTGTTCAACTTGAGTTGATTGATGTAGAATAGTGATGACTCAAGGGGTACGGATTTGCGGGTCGTTACACTTGGTAACGGAGCATAGGTTGGTGATAACCTTGGCTCTGGTGGGAACTACTCATTTAAATTAGAGTCCGTAGTACTCTAGAATGAGTTTGAGCGTATTAATAGATATGAGCGCGTATTTGTTAGTGGATATAAAAATTATTTTATATTGTGTTGATTGGTTTATTGAGTGGCATATAAACCTTCGTTGGCACAGTCTGGACAACCGTATCGAAGGGGTTTCTAAACACTTGAATAGAACAATTGACGCGGTATTGTTTTAAAGGTAGGTGAATGAAATAATTTTACCCAAAAATATATTTTGATACAAAGAATTCTTTTTGTAAACTATTTTAGCTAATATATGGTTGCTTGGATGTTAGGAGAATAATATTAAATTATTATCATTGTTGAGTGGAAATTTAACTAGAAATTGAAAATGTAACCAAATATTAAGGAAAATAAATTCAATTATAAAAATAAATTTATAAATATAAATTATCAACGTGATTTATAAGTTGGAATATGATCAATTGGGGATTTATACAAATTAATTATAGTTAAAATTGATTTAAGCAGGATTTGGAAATTTTAAATCCCGAAGATTTTGGAAGTGTTTTGAAGATACATATTAGCATTATTGTTTTAGAGGTATTTCTGAAAGGAAATTTGTTTTAAATGGATTTTGAAAGTGATATAGCATTGAAATCACTTGGATTATTGGGAAATAATTCTGATGATGACGGCCGCATCATCAGTATTCATTTTCGAATTTCTAAGTGACGGATTGCTGCCAAATTGATTTGTTCATAAAAGCTAGTTGTTTTTGAAAATTTCAAAGGAAATTTGTTGGGGATAAAAACCAGGATTGGTTTAAATTTTTGAGAAGTGTGATTTGAGATGTTGGAGATTTCAAAATGATTTGAAACCAAAAGCCGGGTGTTTAAAAATCCTGATGAGATAGGTTGTAAGCTTATAAATTGAGATGATTTTTTTTTAAATCAGGAAGCAAATATGAGCTTTGAATGTTGGAATTTAAATTTAAAGTGAAAGTTAAAAATAAAATTAACTTAGATTGAGGAAGGAAATTGAATCGAATTGAATTTAATAAATCTGAGTTAAAATAAAATTGAATTGGGATAAAATTCAGTTGAGTTATGGGTGATATTGGATGGAATTAGATTCTTACCTGAATAAATGGAAGTAAGTTGGATAAGAAATAAGTTGGAATAAATAAATTAGAATAACTTATAAAAGAATTAAAAATCCATAGAATAAAATATACTTGGGCTATAAATAAGCGTAAATCTTGAGTTAAAATAAAAGATGATTATATTCAAGCCTACAATGAATGGAAAGGTGCAAAATAATAAGTTGTGACTTATAAAATTGAAAAGTGGGATAGAAAACCCAAAATGAATATTTTTGAAGAATTGGAAAAATAAAATGAAAAATCCAAACTTGAATTATAAAATAAATTAAACTTAAGAAAATTAAATGAAGTGATATTTGGAATTAAAAATCAAGTATTGAATTTTAACCAGGGGGAGAACTAATTAGATAATAAATTAGTTAATAAAATGTGTAAATGGAACCTAATGTAGTCAAATAGAAGCTGGATTTGTGAGTTAATAATGTAGTTTGGAAATAAAACTCAAGTTATAAATTAAATTCTACTTGAATTGTTAGTGAAGTAAATATGATTGGAAATAGATTAAAGTAGGGATTGTTTTGGTTGCAAATAAAACCTAGATGAGTGGGAATAAAATTAAAAATGGCCTTGTAATCAATTGAATGAATCAAATCTGAAAATTTAAAATTTATAATAACTAATCAAATAAAATTGTAGATTTAAAATGAGATTTGATTGAGATAGAATTAAGTTGAATAGAAAAGAAAAATTTACATGTAAAATGAAAATGAGCATAAGTTAAAATTAGAATAAATTGAAGTAAATTAACTTAAGTATCAATATTAGCCAAATGCGCTGATCGTTTCGAAAAGACCGGGATCGAGATTTATTTCTCGAAAACCACTTCGATCTGGTTTGTACGTTTTCGTGGAAAACGAGTTTGGATTCGAAGATAAAGCAGTGAAGTGCAAGGGCTAGTCGCTACTAATCCTGCGGATATTTTTAAAATGGATGTAGTAGGAGTAGTGCCTTCGGTTCCGTTCGAACCCGGGACGGACTTGTATGGATGAATGCTTTCAGAACATCGTCAGGTGGACGATGAGAATTCAAAGTGAAACGATCTAAAAGGTAACGCTTAGCCTCAAGCCTCATCAACCGGGAATGACTGAAAATCAAGGGTTATGCAGCAAGGCTTGGTGGGCAGCACCAATTCCCGGGTAAGGCCATCCTGTCTAGATGTCCCTTTTTATTTCGGCTTAGTGGTGCGGTTACTGAACCCAACCGTGGGGTGATCTTACTCGGGATTATCCAGTAAGGGATAGGCCAGGCCTTGTGTTGCAGGGGAGTTAGGGTGGCTCCTCAGTACACTGATCTAAACCAGGTACTATGACAGGTGGTACCCCAGTGCCTAGTCATTAGTTGGAAATCCATTCTCCCTACGCGCCTTATATGAGTTTTGTTTGTATTACCCACTCTATGGCTAGTAGATGGAATTTAATAGATGTAACAATTTCATCTATTTAATAAGTATTTGTATATAGACCCTATTATAATATCATAGGATTTTAATATAAAAATGTTTTAGCTATCGTGAGGTAAAAACCCGACATGTTTATTTATGGCTTGGTCTTACGAGATGCTTTTGTTTTCAAAGGGATTTTTGAATTTTTAATAATCAATTTGAGTGTGATTTCTCATGCTAGTTTTTTCAGACTGACTCGGGTGTTATTTAACTGTAATGCTCGGGTTAGACCGAGTATTATAGGATACAGGGTATGATGCTGTGGAGCTCAGGAGACGAGCTGGATGGCGATACGTATTTCCGTATTTGATTATTATTCCGTAGTGTATCCAGTTGTATGTTATTGATGTTGTTGAACTCTGATGATGTACTCTGATGATGTATGTATAAACATATATAGTTTTCTTTTGTGTAAAGAGCATTTATTATCTATTATATTTTATTCCGCTGCGATGGTAAGATTTTGTTGTTGTTTTCTGTTTTCTCTTCTTCTATATCTTCTTCTTTAACCCTAATGGTTCATATTTCTGTTCAACTTGAGTTGATTGATGTAGATTAGTGATGACTCAAGGGGTACGGATTTGCGGGTCGTTACAACCTCCTTGCTGGCATACAGAACACTCCGAGCTCCACTGTTGACACAAATACCAAAGACTTCCTAATCCAAAGCTCTTCGAGAAACTCGGACCTCAAACCAAACAGAAACACCATGCTGACCTCAGCCTCAACACCGATGCAAACCTACTTCCTCAAACTTTTTCCAAAGAAAACATCTTCGGACACAACCATAGTCACTGCATCTCATCACGCAGCTACTACTTTCTGAGGTAGCCAAGATACTATCACTTGTTTCTGCCCAATCGTCAGATCCCAATTCTACTCATCCAAACTTCAAAGATGGACTCCGAACCTTTAAAAGGTTTCCTTCAGAGATCGATGAAATCCTTCACCACTGCAAAGCTCACTCGAGACGGTATTAGGTCTATAGTCTCGACAGATATACTTCCAAACTCAAACACTTCATACTCCAACCATTGGTAGTAGTCGCGTCACACACAACACTACCCCATCTACCTTTATAACTAATATTGGAAAACCCGAACAGGTAACCCAACAGATAGGTAAAAATAAATATATATAAATATATTCAAAATTACAAATATGCTCTCTCAAGAAAGAAATCACTCCAAAGCCTAGGAATTCACTCAACCTAGTGCTCTGATACCAACTATGACGACTCGTCTTTCAATCCACATAATAATGCATCATCAATAAGAAAGAAAGGGATAGATAAGAGAAAAGATAGAGAAGAAAGAAGAAACAACATCAGAATCTCAACATCGGAATGAATAAATTATATTAATAACATAAGTATTACATAATATACAACATCAATCAGAGTTTATATAACTTACACAACACATACTAGACAGTTATAAACACCTGTCTAGTTATTACAACTCAATACAATACAGAGATACCAAACAGTGGAACACTATATATATCTATAACGCTGAAGCCTCCTGCTCCATTGCTCCTCCACAATTCGTCAAAGCTAACCTGAATCCCTTAGCTACTCGTAAAAATTTGAGTACCCAAGAGTTTAAGAAAAACAGAAATAAACTTCGGGTCAGACATGGGTCTGGTGTGAGTAACAGGTTAAGGTTGCTTAACTTTAAAAAACCTTCGAAAACAAAAGGCATCACGTAAGACTCCCCACACATAACATGGGTAAGTTTTTACCTTACGCTAACCAAAACATTTGTTAGGAAATCCAGTGATATTATAATAGGGTCTAGGGTTTTCAAGTAAATAGAAAATAGCCGAAATTGTTACATTCATTAAATTCCTGCTACTAGCCACAAAAGTGGGTAATACAATCAAAACCGTAAGGGCTTTTAGGAAGAATGAGTTTCCATCAATGACAGGGCTACTGGGGTACCGCCCCTCATAGTACGGGGCCTAGATCACCGTAACGAGGATCCACCCTAAATCCCCTGCAACACAAGGCCGGAACCATCCCTTACTGGACAGTCCCGAACAAGGCAACCCCGCAGTTGTGGCCAACAACTGCCCACACGGTCGAAATAATAAGGGACTTCTAGATAGGGGTAAATCTCGTCCTACTTGGGTGCTACCCACTTAACTTTGCTGCACCTCCCATGTTTTAGTCATTCCCAGTTGATGAGGCTTGTACGATTACATTTATAGAACACATCTACCTTAGAATGCTCATGTCCACCTGACGATGTTCTGAAAGCATTCAATCCATACAAGTTCGTTCCGGGTTCGAACGAAACCGAAGGCATTATCTCGTTACACTCATTTTGGAATCACCCTCAGAGTTAACGACGATAACCCTTGCACTCTGAATCATCATCTTCACTTGAGATTCACGACCTATCGTTAATTTGGATCGATGTGGTTTTTGGATATCCAATTCTGGAAACCCGATCCCGGTCTCATCGAAATCCAAAACGTATCTTTTAAGGCCAAGTAGTTTAAAGTTTAAAACAATTCAATTATATTATCTATATACACACAGATAGATAATTCACATCATCACAATAGATAATCAACATTATCATCACAAACAGATAGTCCATATTATCATTACAAACAGATAATCCATATTATCATCATAAATAGATAATCCACATTATCATTATACTTTAATCAAAGCATCCGTATCACACAGCATTACTTATCTCATATATGAGATCTCAAACCATTCAAGGCAATCAACATCATCCATTCATTCATAAGCAAGGATCTAATTATCACACCATCTATAATTAATTTAAAATGAATTAAATTAATTACTTGCATCTCTAATTAATTTAAAGTAAACTAAATTAATTACTTTCATCATTATAAATCTTGCTTACATAACCACTAATTAATTACAAATCAATTAATTAATTATCCTCTAATTAATCACCTCAATTAATCACCATTGATTAATTATTCTTTAACTACATTCAAGTAATTATCCTTTAATTATTCACAAGTTAAATATTCTTAACCACTTACAGTAATTAACCTTTAATTACTTCACTAATTAATTAACTATAATTAACTATATTAATCCTTAGTTAATTACATTAATTAATTACCATTCAATCACTTCATTTTTTTGATTAATTAATCAATTCTTAATTGCATCATTAATTATATTAATTAATGGCCCCTAATTACATTTTAAGTACTTACTTTATATAAATTAATTACATTAAGTAATTAATCTTCAATTAAACCACAATTATTAATCACTCTTGATTAACCTCATTCAGTAATTAACCACCTTTAATTACTTCATTAAATAAATTAATTACTCCTTAATTAATTATCTTAATTAATCCCTTGATTAATTACAAAAAGTAATTATACTCAAATTACTTCATATTTAAATCATCTTCTATTAATTACATCCAGTAATTATCAATTAATTACTTCACTAAGTAATTACACTCCATTAATTACATTAAGTAATTATTTATCAAATCATCCAGTGATTAAATTAATTAAAATTAATTAATTAATTTAAACTAATCACATTAAACTCAATTATTTTAAGTAATTAATTCCTTAATTACTTTCATTAAGTAATTATTCTTAAACAATTTCACAAATGATTATCATTAATTAATTAATCTAATTAATTATTAAAATTAATCACATTAATTAATTATTAAATAATCCTAAGTTAATGACCTTCATTAACTATCAACAATTGTATAATTACTTTCTTAAGTACTTAAACTCACATTAATCATTATTAATTACAAATTAATTTATCTTAATTACCAATTAATTAATCTCTAATTATTTAATTAATTTAACTTTTAACTTTAACTTAATTAATCATTAATGACTTGATTAATTAATCTTAAATCATTAATTAAAATCTAATTAATAATCCTTAATTACAAATTAATTATCCTTAATTAATTAATCTCAATCATTAATTAATTAATTTAAACCTTTAATTACTTATTTAATTAATCCAAATCATTAATTAATTATATAAATTAATTATCCATTTTAATTACAAATCATTAAATCTTTATTTATTTAAAGATAAAACATTTTCTTATTAATGATCAAATTATCATTAACAAAACATTTAAAAATAGTTTACTTTTAAATTTACTTTCAAATTTCATTTTAAATTTAAGATTTAAAATGAATACAAATTAACTTTAACAAAGTTCAAAAACAATTTAAAACCCTTTTTATTTCACAAGTTAAAGAAATATTTATCTTATAAAGAATTTTAAAAGAATTTAAAAACCAAATTCATTTTTTTAAATTCAAATCAATTTAAAAATATACTTTAAAAATAAAAATCGATTAAACTTTTTTTAATTGCTTCCTTTAATTTCAAAACTGAAATATAGATTAAATTTGATTCCAGATTTTAAAAACTTTACTTATATTTTAAAACTTCATTTTAAAATTCAAACTATTTAACCATTTTAAAGCAGTTTAAACAATTTAAATCCAAAAACTTATTTTATTTTAAAAACTGAGATTCAAACTCAAATTCCAGATTTTAAAACTTAGATTTAAAACTTGTTTTAAAATTCTACTTTACAATTTAAACTTTCAGTTTTAAATCCAAGCCAAATATACTTAAATACTTAAAAGTTGTTAAAACCAATTTAAAATTCAAAAACTTAAATCATTTCAAAACTAAGGTTCAAACTTACTTGAATTCAGATTCAAACTTAGGTTTAAAACTTAGTTTAAAACTTTGATTTTCATTTTAAACTTTATTTTAAAATTTTAAAAAACAGAACAGGTTTTTCTTTCAAAACAACCCCGAACAGCTCTCCGATTCTAATACAAGAAATTGTGATTTTGCTTTTAAAAATCATGATTTTGTATGATGATTCAGATCCTAACTCTGAAACATCGAATCATGGTATTTGAATTTTCACTAATTTAATGTTTGATCATCTGTTTATAATTTCCAGAGACATTTACATATCATTTCAACTTAAGTACAATTTAAAATTAAAGTTTATGATTAAGCAAACAAGTTTCATTTGAAACTTAAATTTAAACAGAGTCAAGATCAAAAGGTTTGAATTTTTAAATCAAACTGGAATACCGGAAGGTAAAAGCAGAGAGTATTCTGAAGAAACAACATGCATACTATACATAAATATATACACAGCAGATATCACACAATTCACATTCATTTCGAATTAAATAACATGCAACCAAATTTACCAACTTAAATTTATAAAAGTGAAGCTACTCACCTGAATAAAGAATGAAGACAGAGCACCATTGTGAAAAGCTTTTGAAAATAGCTTGAAAACTGAAATCCCTTAGCTTTAAAACTTTTGACTTGAATGCTTTTGTTCTTAAAATTGAGTTGCTGAAATGTTGTTTTGATTTTAAACTTGCATGCAAACTTGATCTTGCTTTAATTTGAAAATACAGGCTTCAGATTTGCTTTGCATGTGAACAGGTTTGCTTCAGATTTTAAAATGTTACAGGGAATAGATTTTAGATGTTTAATTACTGATTTTGGTTTTGATTCTCGGATTTGTTATTATTTGAGGATTTGTTTTAGAGTGAATGATTTTCAGTTGAGAATATTTTTCTTTGGTTAAGAAATTAAAATGAGAAAAAGAAAAAGAAAGGAAGATGTATGTGTTTATATAACTAAATTTATGATTTATTAAAAATCAAAGAAAAATAAAAATATAACACTTGTCAACTTCCCTAATTAATATGTTAACACATGTGCTTAGATTGTTTTATTATCTTACATTTGTAATTTTACATGAAAATGAATTTATAAATGAAAATAAAGCTTTTATTAATTAATTTCCTAATAACTAAATACTTATTCTAATCTATATAAATAAGAATTCTTTTTGAAGAAATAAAATAAAACAAATTATATTTATACAAAATCATTTTTGTCATACCTTTAAATCCAATATTTATATTAAGATATATATGTCATCTCTTTTGAAATCCAAATATACCTTTAATTCAGTTTTTAAATACAATTTATAATCAATTCAAAAATCAATTTGATATATATATTTAAACAACCACCATTTCAATTTGAAAATAATATTCTACTCAAAATCTAGATTTACATATACATATAACATTATTATTGTTTAAAAATAACTCATCTATCAAATTAAAATAATTTATAAAAGAAATTATTCCTTTATTAGTAAATCACTATATTATCAAGCTATATTTAAAAACAAACTATTTTGTTAATCCTATTTAAATTTAAACTTATGCTAAAATCAATTTAAACAATTTAAACTTAACAATTTATAACCATATAGTTATTTATTAAATAGCTTTTGAAAAGCTTAATATTAAATAAAAAATAAATTTCCAAATTACTAAAAATATTAGAATTAGAAAAGATGTTTTATTTGTTAAATTTAAAACAAAGCTATCTATTTACTATATATGCCATATATTTACATTATAATAGAAACCAATTCATTAGCTTTAAAAGATAAAATCTACTAATTAAATATTTATTTAATTGGATTATTAAATCAATTCAATTCTTATTAACAATAATTATCAAATCAATTTAATTTTGAACACAGATTATTAAATTGTTATTGCCAGAAATTCTGGGATATCACAATGATACTTTGTTTATTTCATTCTAGCCTGTTTGCCTCTAAAATCCGATTTATAAAGAATTATCGTAGATACAAATCGAAGTGGTTTTGGGTACTTGTGATACCCGACCCCGGTCTCTTTGAATTCAATGTCATCTTAATCCCAGTTTAAGTGGATACAATCAATTTAAATACAATATATCATAATTCACACACCAATTCATTATCGATAGATATCCCACAATATCACAGTTCAACTCATCATAGAATATCACAATACATCATAACTCATTATCAGAGATATCACATAATCCAAGTTACCCAATAATATTCAATCAACCATAAGCAAGATTGATTAATTCATAATCAATTTAATGAATCTCCAATTAGATTAATTACCACCTCAAATCACTTGGTTTACCTTAAGCTTGATTACTTAACATTAATTAATTACAAAACAATTAATTAATCGTTCTTAAATTATCCATCTTAATTAATCTTCCTTAATTAATTATTCTCTAATTACACTTAAGTGATTAACCTTTAATTAATTAAGTAAATTAATTATCCTTTAACCATTCACATTAATTAAGCTCAATCACTCTTATTGATTAATCAATTATAATTACATTGATTAATTACAGGAATTAAATAATCTTAAATTAATCGTATTCATTAATTAACCTTAATTAATCTCATTTAGTAATTAACTATCCTTTAATTACTTACATTAATTAATTTACTTAATCAATTTCATAAGTGATTGCCCTTAATTAATCAAACTTAATTAATTATCTTAAATTAATTACCTTAATTAATCATCTCATAATCACTAGTTAATGATCTTTAAATTAATTACAATCATTAACTATCCACTAATTACTTATACTAAGTAATTACTTTCTGATTATCAACATCAATTAATTAATCTATATTAATCTCATTAAGTGATTAACTTATAATTAATTTCACTAATTTATCTCAATTGCTTTCTTAATTATCATTTAAAATCTTATTTAATAATCTTGGAATTAATTTATCATTAATTGATAATTTTAACTTAAGACCATTAAGTTAAATTAATGATAAAACATTTATTTTCTCAATTCCCACATAATCACATTATTGATAAAGTTCTAAATAAACTTAGTAACTATCTAAATTAATTTAAGTTGAAATAAATTGCATAACTTTTAATTAATTAATCATTTTAAATAACATTTTATTTAAAAGAAATAGTTTAAGAATCAGTTTTAAACTTGATTATCATTATCTTTAAAACTTTATTAGCCTCAACATTTACCCGAGCACAAACTAAAATTCCCCGAGCTATTCATGAACTCGCATGCGTATGACCTTCCTCGAGATAAACACGAGAAAACTCGAGCAAGTACGCGCGCCTTCCTTCTTCCCCGAAGACTCAAATTCTACTAGACATTAACGTGCACACGTGCATGCGCACGTTAGAAACTCGCTGTTCCGATCATCGACAACAACTCCGACATGTCAGCGACCACCTCCTCTAATGGTACAACTACCCAGATCTCTGAATTCGCCAAAGCAACAAAATCGATCCCGCGACCACACTTAGGAACCCACCATCAACGGAAAAATCAATTCGCATCACCCAATCGTTCACCAGAAAATCTGCCCTTCCAACCAGAGATGCAACACAAACCCTTCTTTAATTTCCCCCATATACGATTGAGTTTGTCGCGATGACGAGGCTGCAATTGGCACGAGACCAACCATGAACAAATTCTCAGCTTAAACCCTAGTTCACTGTCGTTTCGCCACCACAATGCTTGAGAATATCATCGATTATTTTTCCCACCATCGTTGTCCCACCAGCCACCACTGACATGAACCCCGACCACCCTAGTCACGTTGATCACCGGAATTTAGTCCAAACATGCTTTTCATTCTACCCAAAAATTCTCCAAATACAACAACTTAAAAATCTTCATATTATTCTTAAAATTCATCATTTTTGATAATGAATCTGATTATATTATCAAAGCATGAAGATTTAAAAATCAAATTTGTGACATTGTTTGTATTTCACTGTAATATTTAATTTCCAAAAATATTTACCAAATATTTTACTCGAATCTATTTTTTTAAATGATGTTATACACATAAAAACACCTTTATCTATAGATAAAAGTCTACAAATCATTTTTGTGAATGATTTAAATTTTAAAATCAGGTTTTAAACCTGAATATTCAGACAGAGGCCCGTTATACTTGTTCAAGACATATACATAGGGGTTAACACACACACACACACACACAGATATATAATTATTTTTAAACAACATGAACATCATAATTCATATCATATTTCATTGATCATCACATGCAATTTCAAGATATACCAAATTTTCAGAGTTCACTCGCAGTTAAAAAGAAGAATAGATAAGACTGAAGCTTGAAATCTGGAACCTTAAACTGCTTCTGATCTTGCTTGTTGATTACAGGTTGAATGTTGTTGTTAGATTATTTGAGGAAGTTGAATAAGTTGTTTTTGTTCTTAATTCTCAGGTTTGTAGATTTAATTACAGGCATGAGTTTACTTGCTTTTAAAATGAGAAGATAGGAAAAGAAATGGAAAAGAGAAGATAAGAGTTTATATAGAGTTAATTAGGATTAATTAAAAATTAAAGAAAATGAGAATAAATTTGTGACACCTATTAGTTTAACTAACATTTGTCAATTACATAATTTAATCTCATTACACATGTTACTGACATAATCTAATCTATTAACACATGTCATTATGTATTTTTAATTATTTTTAAATGTTAATAAAAAGCTTTTGAATTTATTTACTATTAATAAATACTTTTCTAAATATATATAAATAAATTTCTTTAAAGAAAATAAAATAAAACTAATTATATTCTAAATAAAATCATATATAATATATTTTTGAAATCCAAAATATATTTAAGATATGTATCTTTTAAATTTCAAATTCAAACCCAAATTCAAATTCAAATTCAAATTTAGAATCAAATTTAAAATAAACTCAAATACACACACACACACACACACACACACACACATATATATATTATAAACAAACACAAATTCAATTTATAAATTATAAGTAATTATATTAGGAGATTATCAAACAAATATTCATCCAGATATATATATTTATTATCAGATTTATTTGTTAAATCTATAAATAATTATTTTTATTAATTTACCCCGTTAATTATCAATTAACAGATACGCCAAAATCCGGGTTATCATATTCCTCCCCCCTTTAAATCTTTTGATCCCCAAAAAGGAACGAAGCCTGAATTTATTCAATACTTATCATCAGATAATTACACTTTTTATTATGAATTTTTTGTAACACTTTTAAAAATCTATATAATATTACTAGGGAATTTTTTTTATAAAAATACTTTTATAACTCGATGTTTCCACAAGTCCATCTTCGTTCTCACCGAAATTCGGTCATTCGTTGATCAGGCGTAGGACTGAAAATCTATAAGTACTCAGCAGACCTATTTACAGCACCCAGTGAAAATATTTGGAAAACATTTCCAAAAACTTTATGAAAATATAGAAAACATTTTTGAAATAGAGGAAATATCTTTGGTGAGAATGCTCTGGAAATCATCACCCCCTCTATGGTCGCAGTCAACCCGATGGTTACGTTGCCATCCCAGCAAAATCCATAGATAACTGTAGGCACTCCGCGTCCCTCGATTACGCCATGGAACCCGCCACAGATCGCAGTTACATCCTTGTTACGTTGCCATCACAGCAAATGTCCATGTAACTGTACGCATCAGCACCCTCGATTTTTGCTACCAAATGAAACTTCACAATTCCCACATAGGTCGCAGACTACATCAGCCAAGTCCCAATGTAGCCTTAGGCTCTCATGGCCTCTCGACTTTCGCTATGTCATCATAGGTCGCAGTCTACCGATGTTACGTTGCCATCGCGGCAAAATCAAACGTAGACCATTGGCTCTCAGCGGCACACATGAATTTTGCTAAGATCCGCAGTAGATCGCAGTGACATCGAGTAACACTGTCATCACAGCATAACCCAAATGTCTTTGTAGGTATCAGCGCCCTCGACTTTCGCTGCCTACTACACATAATCCTCAGGAACTTCAGTTTGTCCGGACGTCCTCACAGGATCAACTTTAGAGCCTCCCCCTTAGGGCTCAAGGCAGACCCACCCCGTGGATCTCCTAATGAAGTTCATTTTAATGGGAGCGCCTTTTTCTCCAGAGCCAATCTCAAAACACTTTATACTATACACTTATAATATCTTTCAAATCATACCTTTATAATTTACATAAATCTCCTTTACACAAAATCGATTCCCAAAATCGATAATTCTCAAACTAAGCTTCAAAATTGCCAAAATTTGATTTTCCCAAAAATCAAAAGCATTTCCAAAATCAATAGGTTCCAAAACCTTTTTTCAAAATTATTCTCATAAAACCATATATATATAAAAAATCTTGAAAAATCCTCGGAGTACTTCATACTTGTATAAATTCCTTTTTTATGCTTTAAATACTTTTAAAAACCCTTTTCTTCTGGCTATAGATTCAACAAGGGGAGTTTTATCTTATATAACAGATATATATATATATATATATATAACTTTACTATGCACCAAATCAAATATTCAAGTTTGATTACTTTATAAACTTATTCACTACATTACTTTTCTCATAAAGTGAACCTTTAATCATAGAAATGTCCAATTTCTATTTTTATTTCATCATTTATTTATCAAAATATACCTTTCCATCTCAAAAATCATTTTACAGTTATTATCCAAACATTTTCAATATCTATATTATTCATGCCCGTACGATGTACATATATCATCCATACGCAATATCAAATCTGATCGCTCGCTTGATTACACAATTTCTCTTCCGAACTAGTATCATCCACCCGACTTCCTAGTGCGGACTCAGATCTGGTTTCTTGATCAGAAACCATCATTCTCCTTGCATAGCCTTAACTATGATAGAGAATTTCCAGAACCAATCAAAAATCCATATCCAGGTTCGCCGTTGAAAATCGAGTGAAAAATCTCAACTTGGATCGATATAACGATCTCGAAATTCTATGCTCAAATCTGGATCAAATCACTATGCAAATAGAATAATATACGTACATCCTACGTATCTATCCTTATTGATTATGAGCTAAATCAATTCTCTTTTTCTATTCACATTCCCTTTGATTTCTATTCACTTATTCACAATTGCCTCAATTTCCATTTGGATTATCATCTCAATTCTTATCTCAATTGGTAGTTAATCATAAACAGTTTGCACTCTGACCGACTTAAATTTAGAAAATAGCTTGAAAAGTTAAAAATAAATAAACAGTTGTAAAAAAGTTATTAATTGTAAAATAGCTGTAAAATAGTGAAGTACTTATAAAATAGTTGAAAAATAGTCAAATAGTTGCAAAATATTTAGATAATTGCAAAGTAGTTGTAAAATAATAATTAGTTTAAAAAACAGTTGTAAAATTGTTGTAAAATAGTTAAATAGTTCCAAAAGTAGTTGTAAAATAAGCATAAGATGGTTTTGGGTTTTAAAAAGAAAAGTTGTATAGTAAATAGCTAGGAAAATAGGTTTAAAACAGCTTATATTAAAACAGTTTATTTGAAAAAAATAGTTCAGAGTCAAACTGTTCAATTTCCAATCCCCACTTCCAAACAATTTCCAGTCTCATTCAATTTCAATTCAATTTGAATTAACTTCAATTCCCCTCCCAAATTCAAACCAACTTCAATTCCACTTCAAACTAATTCAAATAAAATTCAATTTGAACTAATTCAATCCAACTCACAACTTTAAACCATTTCGAATTATATAAATTCGAGTTAAATTTTTAATTGTTGATTTAATCCCTTAAATCAAATTAACCATTATCTTTGATTTAACAACCTAAATCCTTAACAATTTTTTTCAGTTCTGAATCCAAATTTCAAATATTCATTTTAAATTACCTTTACTTAACTTATTTCAAGGTTCAAATAAGAGTTCAAAACTCTTTTTTCCCTTTGATTTGCTGAAGCTAAATCCCTGCTTTTGAATCAGGTTAAAATTTTCAAGAGTTTGATTACTTTTTCCTATTCCAAATTCAAATCAATTTCCATTTGAATTTTATGCTTATCCATCTTCAGTCATACCTCCAATTAATTCAAATTAACCATCTAACTTCCCAAGTTAAATCTCAATTTCATCTTGAAATTTCCAATTCAGGTTGTTTGTTCTAAACTTATTTAACTTCCCCTAAGTTAAATTCAATTCAGTTTAATCCAGACAACTTTGCCCAATTTGAATTTCCATTTCAAAATTTAAATTTCTCATTAATAATCTACCCACTTATAAGTTCAAAAACTTATCACTTTGGGTTTTCACATCACATTCCAAGGAAAAATTTAGAACTCAACACTTAGAGTTTATTTCAAATCATCTTTGATATTATGTATATCCCTCATATATACATATTTATTTCCTTTGCACACCAAGTCATATATTTTAAACAACCCTTGGTTTTTAATTAAAAACAAATTTCTTTATAATTTTCAAACAACTCTTGTTTGAAACAGGACCCTTTCATTCAAATAATACTATTTATTATTTCTTTTAGCACTTTGGAACAAATTCCAAAATTTCTGGACTTAGATTTAAAACTTCACAATTTAGATCATCTTCAATTCCAATTTATAAGTCATATTCACCTAAAGGTTTTACTTCCCAAAAACATCTCATTATTAAACATTTATCTTTTATCGTTTATCTTTAAAACTTGATTACCATTTATCTTTAAAACTTTGTTAGCCTCAACATTTACCTGAGCCCAAACTAAATTTCCCCGAGCCACTCACGAACTCGCACGCGTATGACCTTCCTCGAGATGAAGACGATAAAACTAGAGCAAGCACCCACGCCTTCCTTCTTCCTCGAAGACTCAAATTCTACTAGACATTAACGTGCACACATGCATGTGCACGTTAAAAACTCGATGTTTCGATCATTGACAACAACTCCAACATGTCAACGACCACCTCCTCTAATGGTACAACTACCCAAATCTCTGAATTCGCTAGAGAAAAAAATTGATCCCACAACCACACTCAGGAACCCACCATCATTGGAAAAATCGATTCGCATCACCCATTCGTTCACCAGAAAGTCTGCACTTCCAACCAGAGATGCATCACAAACCCTTCTTTAATTTCCCCCATGTGCGATTGAGTTCGTCGCAATGACGAGGCTGCAATTGCCACGAGACCAACCACAAACAAATGCTCATCTTAAACCCTAGTTCACCATCGTTTCGCCACCACAACGCTCGAGAATATCATCGATTATTTTTCCCACCATCGTTGACCCACCAGCCACCACTAACATGAACCCCGACCACCCTAATCACGTTGATCGTTGGAATTTAGCCCAAACATGTTTTTCGTTCTACCCAAAAATTCTCCTAATCCAACAACTTAAAAATCTCCATATTATTTTTAAAATTCATCATTTTTGATAATGAATCTGATTATATAACCAAAGCATGAAGATTTAGAAATCAAATTTGTGACATTGTTTGAATTTCACTATAATATTTAATTTCCAAAATATTTACCAAATATTTTACTCGAATCTATTTTTTTTAAATAATGTTATATACATGCAAACACATTTATTTAGAGATCAAAGTCTATAATCATTTGGTGAATGATTTGAATTTTTAAAATCAGATTTTATACCTGAGTATTCAGACAGAGGCCTGTTATACTTGTTCCACACATATACATAGGGGTTAACGCACGCTCACACGCATACACATATATAGAAAATTATTTTTACACAACATGCACAACATAATTCATATCATATTTCATTGATCATCACATGCAATTTCAAAATATACCAGATTTTCAGAGTTTACTCACAGTTAAAAAGAAGAACAGAGAAGACTGAAGCTTGAAATCTGGAACCTTGAACTGCTTCTGATCTTGCTTGTTGGTTACAGGTTGAATGTTGCTGTTAGATTATTTGAGGTAGTTGAATAAGTTGTTTTTGTTCTTAATTCTCAGGTTTGTAGATTTAATTACAGGCTTGAGTTTACTTGCTTTTGAAATGAGAAGATAGGAAAAGAAATGTAAAAGAGGAGATAGGACTTTATATAGAGTTAATTAGGATTTATTAAAAATTAAAGAAAATGAAAATAAACTTGTGACACTTGTTCGTTTAACTAACATTTGTCAGTTACATAATTTAACCTCATTACATGTTACTAACATAATCTAATATATTAACACTTGTCATTATGTATTTTTAATTATTTTTAAATGTTAATAAAAAGCTTTTGAATTTATTTACTAATTAATAAATACTTTTCTAAATATATATAAATAAAATTCTTTAAAGAAAATAAAATAAAAAATAATTATATTCTAAATAAAATCATATATAATATATTTTTAGAATCCAAATTATATTTAAGATATATATCTTTTAAATTTCAAATTTAAACCCAAATTCAAATTCAAATTCAATTTTAAAATCAAATTTAAAATCAACTCAAATATATATATATATATTAAACAAACACAAATTCAATTTATAAATTTTAAGTAATTATATTAGGAGATTATCAAACAAATATTCATCTAGATATAAATATTTATTATCAGATTTATTTGTTAAATCTATAAATCAGTATTTCTATTAATTAACCCCGTTAATTATCAATTAATAGATACTCCAAAATCTGGGTTATCGCAATAAATTTATTATTTATCCAATCAATTTCTTTTTAAATAGTCCAAATTTCGATAAAATTATTTTTATATTTAAAATCTCCTTATATTCCTTAAATTTCGAAATTATATTCGTGGTATTTTAAAATACCAAAAATTAAGGCTAGTGCTATTAAAGCATCCAATATATCGAAATGCACAATAATTTATTCCATCAAATCATTTATCACTATATATGAAAAACAATAAAAAATATTTAGGGAATCCAGTTGGATCCCTCTAATCTATTTCCCCACATCCACAAATGTTAGACGACATAAAAAAATCAATCCCACTTCGAGGGGGATATCGCGGTAGTATAGGGTCATCCGCTATAATGCAGGGCGCATAAGGTCTCATCCGCTCCAATGGCGGGAAATAAATGCAACTACTAATATATATACTAAATTTAACCAATCATCCAATAATTAATTTTAGCACTTTAAAATTAATAGCTGTAATCTAATGAGCGAGATTTTACTCACCTTGATTTTTATTTTTCCGAACATCCCTATTTTATTTTATTTTCTAAAATTCCAACTACCTCCGAAAAATCCCAAACTAATCCCTATGCATAGATTTTCCAAATATGATCCAAACTTGACTTGTTTTATGATTTTTGGACCTCGTATAATTTTATATAGATTAACGAACTTCAAAATAAATAAAATGATTATTAACTTAAATTAAAAAATTGTTTTTTAATAAAATTACCTTACTGCACCTACTCATTTCCCCTCCATTCGTGACCAACGATAGCCGCCACCATCACGCGTAGGCTCTAAAACCTAACTCGCGTCACGCCTATTGTCCGTGCCCCCTTCATCCCAAGACACAGCAGCCCTACTTCACAGTCTCCAGCGCAACCACGATAACCGAAACAAATGCAACCCCTATCCACCTGAACAACTCGACGTTGCCTCCATCACCAAAACTTATTCAGTCATCGCGTTAGCTTCTCGCATGCGACATCAACCAACTCCTCTTCCACAAGAAATCATCGTGCAATCCAAAATGAATTTGAACCCCAAATCATGACTCATGTCGCCCCAGTTCGCCGCCTAACCCATCACTGCCCCCTTCCCCCCCCCCCCCCCCCCCACGTCGCCCGCGGCTAACTCCCCTCACGCGCGTCCCATGAAAAATCGTGACTCCCCATACTCAAATTCCTAATCAAACCCACCCATCGCAACCTATTTTCACTTGTTGTCACCCTCCATGCCACTGCTGATCATCGCGATTGCCTCTATCGCGCACGCGCTAATGTGAATTCGAAAACAATGCAATTTTTTTCCACTTACGATTTCGATTTTCAAACTGATTTGTTTTTTTCTTTTTTTTTGATGTTTTGAGCATTTCTTCGATTTGAATTTTATGAAGAGGGATGCGAGGAAGGACGAATCATAAAAGGGGAGGGTAAGGGAAAGAAGGAGGTGTGATTCAATGGGTTTGTGGGCTAGTAGAATAGGTCGGCTGATAGATGGAGTTGACCTTTTATTAAAATTTTATTTTAAAAATGTCTTGATTGCATATTCGAAATCTTGAACCCCTATTGAAGCATGCTGCCCGACGTTCCTTATGTTATACCGCTATTCCTAACCCAATGAAACAAGTCTCGAACCATAACTCGATTGTATGGAGAAGATAGCTTTTTAATTGGTTGTTTAAATCAAATTCAATTAAATTATTTCTAAGCGTTTTCAGATCACACGACCTAACGATAACTCCAAACGCTACGAAATTTTAAATCCAATAATAATGCATTATTATGGATCCAATGGAACTAGTTTCATCGAATTCTGAGACTGTGTCCTCAGATCGCTATTTTAACGTGTCGATTAAATTGACGATTTCAAAAATTAACGAAATCGCTTAAAATTCCAGTTTTAAAAAATTATTAACTCAATTCTAATTCAAATAGAATTAACATTAACATTGGAAATCGTTTTGATTCAAATTCAACTCCAATTTCAATTATTTGCCATTTTTCGTATTACGATAAATCGCTATATTTGAAATTTAAATTCATTCTATAATTTCAACCAAATCTTCATATTCAAAACCCAATTTGTATTCCAAATCCAATATTTAAAACCTTTTAAATATTCCAAATCAAACGTTGAAAAATCCAGGTTGTTACAAAAATTAAACCAACCCTTGAATATCAGTAAGGATATCACTCTTCCACCAAAATCTTAACATCTCTACTCCTTTTGTTATAATCAAATTAATAATAAGAATTGATATAGTGATGAATTTTGATTGAAACTATAAACCATATAGAGGTAAGTGTATATTGAAAATTCCAATCAATCAAACAAAATCGTAATATTTTACTGATTAGATACAAATTCCACTTTATAGTGATGAATGGATTATGGTTTAGGGATAATTATATATAGTTGCAACAGTGTGGTATTTTTTTAATAAAGGACCAGAATTGTAGATTACTCTTTTAAAAATTATACAACAATGTTAAGCACTTTATAACTATGCATAACCATTAGAACTTTTAAAGGAGGTTAGTAGTTACTAAAAAAGAATGTCAAGTATTTCCTAACCATGCATAACTATGTGGACTTTTAAATGAGGTTAAAAACTACTTGAATATTTATCCCTCTCTTGTGTACGAGTTCCACCCATGCATAACCCAGAAACTTTTAAATGAGAATGGAAGCACGAATCTAAATATTAAAGTTATTTATCCATGCACAACCATGATGACTTTTGAATGAGAGTGGATACTTTGAGATGGAATTATAAATTACACTAAAAATATAATTTCTTGTTTTTCGAAATACAAACTTCTACACACTATATTAAATTTTGGAATATGGATTGGAAGAAGGATGATAGTGATAGAAACAATCATGGAATATGTATTAATTTTGAAAATATTATAAAACTTGCTCAATTTTCATGAAATTATTAAAATATACTTCCTCTAGTTATGAATATAATTTAGTCGCTACCCATCACATTATCAATCACTATTAACAATTTTTGATAAATTTCAAAAGGTTCAAGCGGCCAACAACTATCTTTTCCAATGCAAATTCCTTAATAAATTTAATAAGGGTATTTTTATTAAGGAAAATCAAGGTAAAAATCTAAGTTATTTGGAAAATTTTCTAAATCCAAAAAAAATGTAAAAATCTATCCTTTATAAGAGGTTTTGTAAAATGATGTCTACTAATTTTATAATCAGTTGAAAATGAAAATATGAACTCAAATGAAGTGATATCTAATACCCTTTGTACTCAAGTTGCCTAAAATGATATCTATTAAACAAGCAAACCGTGTACTCCTCAATATTAGTCGAATTGGTTCGCAGAATTTTCAACAAAGCCATTTATATCAAATAAAGGAAAATTCAAGACATTTATAAATTTTCCAGCTACTGATTTGTTAGCTGTGAAGAAAGGAAATGTAATTTAGTTGTCATATCTAAACAACTGGCCATTCTTGTTTTGTAAAATCAGTCCATTTGAAAGCAATATTTGGAAGCTTAAAGTCTATAATTTGATTCAGCACAATACAAGAAAGTTTTAGATATTCAAGGTTGCTACTCACTAAAATTGGTTTCAAATCAAATCAATGAATTGCTCAAAAGTTATGTTTGAAACACATTTGTTTGCATCAATGGAAGATGTTTTTTAAGTGATGTACTAAAAATGATTGTTGCTTCTCAAGATTTTAAAAAACAAACCAGTAAAAACTCAATACAATAAAGTTATAGTGTTACCAATTAGGTTTCTAAAACGTTTGGAATTTCAAAATTAGGAGAAAAGACGTTCAAGTTATGATTGAATTACTACAGCTGTGTTAGGAAGTTGAAACCATTTTCATATAATATACTGAATGTTTTGTAGTTTTTCAGTGGTTTAAGTTCAAAATATGGAAAAAAAACATAATTTTTTAATAGAATTTCTAATTATTTTCAAAAACTTCTTGAATTTTGAAATCGGAGTTAAGAGGCTCAAGATTTGCTATAACAGTGTCAACGAAAAATAGAACTAACAATAAGTAAAGAAAGTAGGGTTTAGAGATCATACCTTTGCTTATTTTTGATTATGTATTCTTGTTCACCATTTCTATTATAGATCTCCACCTCATTTTTATAGGCTAAGGAACATTGAAATTATTGCATTTCAATGATATATAGAACAACTTGAAGTCCATCTCTATCATAATTAATCCTTAGCTCATTTCTCTGTACCTAAATGTTAGAAGAAGCGAGTGGCCTAATAAGGATGTAAGACCACTCTATTTTTGTTTGTAACCTTTGGTATCCAAATTTATCTATATAGCAAAAGTGAACATTTACAATTGTACCGTTGCGAACCTAAACTTGTTTGAATCTAAGTAAATTTACATTTGTACCTTTTGGAACCAAAAATGGGTTAACTGTTTTTTATTTCTATTCCAATATTTATTTTGTTTATCCCCAATTTTTCAAAAGTTAAACACTTTGTAAAATCTTTGTGAAATTTGACATCATCGTACTTCCTTTTCGTAATTGGTTCAACTTTGTCATATCTAAGTCTTTTTATATTTTCTTGATAGTCTGACTTCCCAATAACATATTCAGTGCTTTTTTCCCTTTGAATTTTCTATTATTTTTGACTCAAGTTGTTGAACTCTAGGTCTAAGAACATTATTTTCATTTAAAAATGAGGTGTATTTTTTGATGGAATTTTCCCTTTTTGTGTCATCTTTGTTTTTCAGAGTCAAACTTTCATTTTCGAGGATTTCTATTTTAGTCTTAGACCTATTAATTTGTTTCTCTAGCAATGGCACTTTTCCCATTCTGAGTTAAATTTTATAATGTTTTCAATCATTAGTTCTAACTCATTACTTACACCAAGTAAACTATTTTCACAGATTCCAGTTTATTAGATCGTTATTGAATTCTATCAGTGTTTGGTTTAACTTGTGATATACCAAAAGTAAATCATCATGGGATAAGCATGCTACTTTATTTGGTTCATCGACGCTGTCACTTGATTCTACCGTCAGACACATATTCACCTCTTCTTTCTCACTATCAGTGTTCTCTTCCTCTTCTTTTTCACCCCCATCCCATGTGGCTGCAAAATTCCTTATCTTCTTCTTCTTTGCTTTGTCGACTCTATTCAGTGGACAATTTGGCTTGATGTGACCTGACTTCGAACATCTATGACATATGATTTCATCCTCTTTAGAATCATCCAGAACTTTGATAATTTTGGTTTTTATTCGTTGGTTTATTACAGGATTTCCATGCTTTTGGATCCACTTTTTGAATTTCTTCATCAATGCTAGCTTAGTTGTAGAGTCATCTTCTTCCTCATTACAGATTGAACTTTTTAAGGCAATAGATTTCTTTTTGGAATCACTGCTTTTACATTCTTCCTTGACTTTTAGTTCCGTCTCATAAGTGATGAGATTTCCTATTAGTTTCTCCAATTTAAGCTGTTTCAAGTCGTGGGATTCTTGAATTGTTGTCACTTTTGCTTCAAAACTTCTTAAAAGGATTCTCAAAAAATTTCGGACTATCCCAATTATGTGTACTCCTTTTCCAGCATTTTCAGTTTGAATACAATATTTGAAAATTGTTCATACATCTCCTTTATATTATCATCTTCTGTCATCACGAAATTCTCATGTTCATTGTTGAGCATGACTAGATGAGATTCCTTGACCTACGATGTACTTTTATGATTCACTTCAAGCGTATGCCAAATTTCCTAGACAGCCACATAATGAGAAATATGATTATATTCAATTTTATCTAAGGCAAAAATAATACAATTAATAGCCTTTTCATTAGAGCGATGCAAATTAAGCTCATTTGCATCCCACTTATCTTTTGTCTTAGAAAGTTCATGACCGTCTATATTTACTATAGGCATACTATAACCAATTTCAACTATATTCCATGCATCTTTAGTATATAGAAAAAATTTCATCATAGTTTTCTAATATGAATAATCACTACCGTTAAACATAGGTGGCCTAGTAATAGATTGTCCTTCAGAGAAAGCATTGTTAATACTAGTCATAGTTAAAAAAGTGAATTTTATTACATAGCTCTGATACCACTTGTAAAATCGAATTAATCCTAGAGGAGGTGAATAGGGTTTATTATAAAATCATGGAATAATAAAAATTATACATAGATAATAATACCATAAATAAGGAAATTAAAAGCAACATATAATTTCACCCAGCTTCGATAATATTTGCCTACCACTACCCTCAAAGTTTCTACTAAAATTAAACAATCGACCACTTACTGATTCTATAAACTTATGATTATCGCTTACTTGATTGTCCTAACCCTAAGCAAACCCTGCCTCAACTCTATCCCCGAGTTGAGAATTTTCTGAACAACGCCCGTAGTTCGATCGTAGTTAAAACTAGAGTTTTATAAAATTTTAAAACAAATTGCAATAAAATACAAAGATACCCTAAATAAGCACACAACACTAAATAAATTAATCTCAAATAAAAATGTGCAACCCAAACAAATAAATAGATGATAATATTTCAGCCCGTATTTCTTTATTTTCAAGTCGATCCGCATTTTCTCTTCGTTCTCGAATTAGGGTTTTCTCTCCAGCTCCAAATGATGGCGATCAAAAATTTAATTGATGAATTCATGCATTCTTGTCTCGATTGATTGAGTGCCTTGTTAGATGAATTTGATCGCCCCCATTGACCGAGTTATTTGAAGTTTAGATTTTAAATGATTTGGTCTTAATTTTTATGATTTGGGTTTTTTATGCTGCTTTAAACTCGATGATTTTATTTGCCAATGATGATTTAGTTTTTACAGGGATTAATTTCATATGATTCCATATATTTCTTATATTTTGTGGGTTTGAATATTTCAATTCGGCAGTTGACTTTCTGTCACTTGAGTTTGTGATCACCGACTTTTTCCTCTTCTGATATATTCTGAAAATCTTATTAATTTGACTTTGGCTTTGATATCCTTAACGTGCGAATTGATTGTACATACTCAAAACAATCTGACTTCTGATTTTTTTTTAAATGCTTCATACACACACATGTGTGTGAATTTGATTCTCTTGAAGCTTGTTATTCAGATTTTGTTAGTCCAGACATTGACTTTGAATTTTCCATCTTTGTACTTGACTGTTCGACCTGCTTTAAAGCCATGTACATGAAATCTTCTTCATGAGCTTCTGTGTTTTGTGCATATCTTTGTGTTTTGCATGTGTGCTTGTCTTCTATGTGTGTTTTGTGCGCTCATTGAGTATATCTTTTGTGTACTTGCTTCTATGCATGACTTGGCTATGCTGTTGCACTTATGTATATGGTTATCTGATGCACCAAGTTGAGTTACTTTGTATGTGTATATCTAGGCCATTGTTTGTTATTATACCAAGCTGTTGCTTGTGTATTTGTGTGCCATGTTGGGCTTGCTGACTTGATTTTCTAGCTATGCACAATTGCATACTATATGCATTACTTTGCTTTGTGCATCATTTTGTTGTTGTTTTGTTTTGTGATTCTTGCCCTTGCACCAAGTTTCACAGTGTGCTTGATTTTTTTTTTGCTGCATGTTTGTCCCTATTTACCATGTTATTTGTGTTTTCCCTTGCTGGTGCATCTTTATGTACTTTGTTTCCCTACGTTGGTTTGGTTGCTGCACCAGTGTACTATATGCACTTGTGCATGTGCACCTGGTTGCATTTTTGTGTACTCGACCTTGTTCATTGCTGCACATGTGCACTTGCCTTTGAACTGCATGTCTGTGCTTGATTTCATTGCGACGTTTGATTTTCTTTTTGGTTTGCAGCACCTGGTTGACTTTTGTGTTACTATGCATTTTTTGTGTGTGTATTTTGTCCTTGTGCATTTGCTCTTGCTGCATAAGTTTGCTGGTCTAGTTTGCATTTCTTTGTTGAACTACTTTTAGTTGCACTAGGTCTTGTTTGCTATTATATTTTACTTGTGCATTTGTGTTGAGCTATCGAGCTTGACGTTACACTGATTATGTTGACCTGACCACTAATGCACTGTGTTGAGCCTTTGGGCTTGACCTTGCTTTTATCCTTAAAGCTGATTAGATGCAAATGTGTTTTGCATATGTGCTTGGCCTTACGACATGTACAGTGACACAATGTGCATGTCATAGGCTACTCGTGGACATTATTAATATTTTTGGTGTCTATTTCAAAATATGTAAAGAACAAAACCAATAAAATAAGGCAATGTCGATATCAAAAATATTTATATTTTCGCAGCTTGAATTTGTTTCATTTTGCTTTTTACTGTGTTGTTATTTTACAGGAAAAGTAGATGATTGGGGAAAACACATTTGGAGCAAGTAGATAACGAATTGAATTCGAGTGAGTGAGGTTAGAAGTGATTTTATTTGAAAGTGTGTTGTATATGAGAGTGGAAAATGTTGTTTTATACGAGAGCGTAAATATTATTGTATATAAATATTGTATTTATATTATGGAGGTTATTATTGTAGTTGTGTGTACTATTGAAATTATATTGAAATAAACTATTTGTTGAAATGAAAATTTCATTTGTTTAATTCGATTTGTGATTTTACAACAGTAATGTATCAAACACATTTATATATATATATATATATATATATATATATATATATATTATCGTCAAACAAAAATCATAAATTATTATGTTCTACAAACTTCAATTTTCATTTAACAATTAATTCTTACTCAAATCTTCATTTCTCATTCATTATACGATTTATAAAAATACCATCTCCATATTTCGACTCATTTTAATTTAATGATTCTGTACTTATATTTTAAACCCATTTATTTAATAAATTCCAAACCTCCCTATTGTAATAAAATTAAATTTCTTTTCCTTTTGAAATGTATTTTTAATCTTATTTATCATCAATTCTAAACTTTATAAGCATATTTTAATTTCTTTTTATACAATTAAAATCATTTCAAACTTAAAATATAACATTTCTCAAAATAATAATTAAATTTATCATTTTTTTAATTATTCACAACATGAAAATATTTAACTTCCAAAATAGTTCATTCCATAATCAACATTTAACTTCAAATATATTTCAGTGTCCTCTCATGGTATCCTTTCCCTAATCCCTTCACCCATTCTCCCGTCCCTTCTCCCATTCCTTCCTCGTCAATCCTTTTATCCTCTTCTGTACCATCTGCTCCTCTTCCTTCGGCCCCTGACCCATCTCCTCCCGTTCCTCCAATTGGTCCCTCTTCTTCATATTTTCCCTCATTACCTTCTTCCTCCTCCCCTTTCTCTCCTCAGGTTCCTATCATTCGTCGTCCTCCTCCTCCTTCTTTGAATTCTGTCCCTGCTTGGAACTAGTCTTCTTTGTTTTCTAATAAGCCAAGAAATGCAGGATCATATACTCCAGTGCAGTTTGACATTCAGTACAATGGTTCCTCTTTAGAACCTCCTATAGAGGTTGTAAATGAAGGCATAAAGGCCTGGTCTAACTGTCTTGTAGGCATTTTTTGGTGGGTACTATCAATTTCAAGGCCGTTGAGATTCATTTGGGTAAAGTACGGAAGCTTAAACGTTCTTATGAAATTTTCTTTGATAAACAAAACTACTATCTCAAGTTTTCTAATGAAGAAGATAAACAGAATGTGTTGACGAAAGATCTAACCTTTATTAGAGGTTGGATGTTTATAATGTCAAAATGGAATCCCTCTTTCACTTCAGCTCAATCTGTAATCAAGTCAGTTCCTATATGGGTTCACTTATATAGAATACATATATTAACTTGGTCCCTTTTGGCAATTAATTGGCTAGCCTGTCACCTGGATAGACTTGTATGTTATGATGAGAACACTAAAAAGATGAAGAGATTCGAATATGCCAAATGCTTAATAGAAGTATCCCCTAAAAAGGAACTGACTGATCAAATAGCCGTTGGTAATGATTTATGCACGAATGTTTTAGTTGAATATTCTTAGAAACCACTTATATGTACACATTGTAAAGTGTTTGGACATGCAACTAACAATTGTGAACTTAAAAATATGATTGAAAAGGGTGTGGACAACAAAGGTGAGGTGGAAAATGGAAAAACTGTTGAGAAGGAGGCTGATGGTAAGGAGATTGTCACAAAGAAAAAAATAAGAGTTTTCTTTGTTAAAGGAAGGAGAAGGAACAAACAAGTTAATAAAGAATGAAGGAGAATTAATTTGAATAAAGATAGTAAAGAAAAGGAAGTAATTGCAGTTGACAATGATGAGGTTACCGACGACATAGAAAAGGAAAAAGAAAAGATTGATCAAGTAAATGGTGACCTGGAACCAAAGGAAAATTTGCATGATAATATCACTTCCCATGCAATAGGAAAGAAGCATGATAAATGCATCAACAACCAACTTGGAAGTTATGTGAATTTGTCATAAGATAATGTAATGGATGACTCAGTTCAAACAGACAACCCATTTGCTTTACTTTAAGAAATAGACAATGAAAACCATATTACTGAAGTGATCATTCCTCAACACAATGAACTACATAATGCATTTGACAGTTCTGGCATTGTTGCACCTGATCAATTTAATCAAAATCCCTCTGATACAGACATGCACACTGACATGTACACCTCCCCTCTCATTAAATCTGCCTTCAACTTCGTCAGCTGCCTCCCCTTATAATTCATTAACCCTTCCAATTCAACTATTCCTTGATATTGAATCCTCTTCTCACCAGACATATGATCATACTCCTTCACTCAAAATCAATACATATGGCTCCTTTCCAAAAACCAACAAAAGAGGTACCCCAAAGAAAGTTCTCTCTTTCCTTATGCTTATGCTATTGATCGAGAATCATTTTTCTCTATCACAAACAATTGTTCCCTCTCTTCTTTCTACTATCCCAAATGCCACTTTCTCTAGAGTGTGTACCAGAGCATCTACTAGTAAGAAATGATGGTTGACAATGTAGGATATTGGAATAAGGGGTGCAAACTCTCTTGCAAAACAATTAGAAATTAAAAATCTTATCTCATCTCAAAATCTTCACCTTATGGCCATAGCTAAAACAAAACTGAATCACTCAACCACCTCCACAACTACTACTTGTATTATGCCACAATGAAATTATATTCATAATTTATCTCAAGCTCCATTTGGTAGACTTCTACTCATATGGAATTCTATAGTTTACTCTTTATCTCCTATGACTATCCATAGGCAGTTTACTCACTCTGCAATAACACATATTCCTTCCTCTTTTTCCTTTTTTATGACTACTGTTTATGCTGAAAATAATGCTAGCCATATACAGATTCTCCTTGATATCCTTCCTACTTTACACCCACATAATAATCCTTAGATTTGCTTAGGGAATTGGAATTACATGCAGCAGTCAACTGATAGATGTGGTGGCTCTCCACTGACATTCAATCAAACTAGGCCTCTTAATAATGTTGTCTTTGACTCTAGATTACTTCCTATATCTACCACTGGCTTCAAGTATACTTGGAGTAATTCTAGTCATCTGGTAACTTGACCTTATGCAAACTTGACAAATCCTTCCAAAATATTCCTTCTCTTTTGAAATGGTCATCTCTTTCTTCAATTATCCTTCCTCCTACTTTGTCTGATCACTCTCCTTTGATTCTTGATTGGGGAAAGAAGATTGTGAGATGGCATCCCTCATTTTCATTTTTTAACAATCGGGCTGACCACCCTCAATATTTAAATATTGTTGCCGACTCTTGGAAAATACATGTATGTGGTAACCTAATGTTTATTTTGTAGGCAAAGTTAAGGCATCTAAAAGGTAAACTTAGAGTATAGGCCAAAGCTAATTTTGGTACCGGTAATTGCATTTCATCATCTATTAGAGGGAAACTTGAGCAACCGCAGAGAAAAATTCACCTCAACCCAATCAATAAGTTCTTGACTGATCAAGAGATATCCTTAAAGCATAATTTAGCTAAGGCCCTAGTTGAGGAGTACAAGATGAATAAACAAAAATAAAAGGCAAGATGGCAACTATACGAGGATAGGAACACCAAAAAATTTCATGAATTCCTCAAGATCAAACATGCTTCTGAAAATGTAACCAATATTGCTGACAAAGATAGGCTGAAATGTACTTCTCCTGAATCTATTCATATTTAATCATTAATACTCCCATTCCCAATTACCTACTATATTTGAAGAACACAAGGCAGATTTGATAAGGGGCATAACTGCAACTGAAATCAAAGAGGCAATGTTCAGTATGAAATCTTCCAGTTCCCATGGACCTGATGGATTTAATGCTCACTTCTATAAAACTTCATGGGAAATAATTAGTGGTGATGTCATTAAAGCCATCCTTAATTTCTTCAAGCATAACAAGTTGTTAAGTGGAATCAATGCAACTAGACTTGCTCTCATTCCTAAGATTGATCATCCATCTTCAGTTAGTCAATTCAGGCACATTGCATGTTATAATGTCGTTTACAAATGCATAACAAAGATAATGGCTGCTAGGATGAAGGATGTGTTTTCTACTGTCATTTCTACTAACCAAGGTGCCTTTTTGCCTTCAAGAGACATCACTAACAACGTCATACTGTCCAATGAATTATTGAGAGGCTATAACAGACATCATTTATCCCCTAGATGTGTATTAAAATTGGATATTCGGAAGGCCTATGATACGGTTCAATGGAAAGCAATTATCTATATTCTGCATAGAATGAACTTCCCTATTCCTTTCCTTGCATGGATATTAACTTGTATCTCTACAGTCAATTATTCATTGAGCCTTAATGGTAACACCTTTGGATACATTAAAGCAATCCAGGGTAATCAACAAGGTGATCCCATTTCACCTTATATATCTATATGTATTATGGATATTTTCATAATCTTAACTAAAAATGCAATGGTTCTACACCTTGTGGACTTTCATCCACTTTGTAAAAATATGGAAATCTCTGCCTTTTTTCTGCAGATGACCTCATGTTCTTTACTAGGCCTAATGAAAAATCAATTACTGGAGTGCTAAATATATTAAATGCTTTTAAAGGCAAAATTGGCCTTTCTATTAATTATTCCAAGTCCAAAAAATTTATTGCTGTTTTTTCTGATCATGAGATGGAGGCAGTGCAATTTTTATCTGGTCTTACTCCTTTTGAACATAATGAATTATACCTTAATGCCACTAAATTAGAACCAATCAATGTCTGCAACTGTTTGAGAAAATTACTGCTAAAATTTCTTCTTGGCATGGGCATCATTTCTCTACAGCTGGTAAACAAATTATCAAATCTATAGCCACTTCTATGTGCCTTTATTATGCAAGGACTTACATCCTTCCTTCTAAACTTTTGTACTTGATTAACTCGGCTCTAAATCATTTTCTTTGGCATGGAAATCCTTACTCCAAAAAACCTATTCCAGTTGCCTTTAAGAAAGTCTGCTGCCCATATGAGTATAGTGGGCTAGAAGAAATGGAATCGAGCTTCCTTGTCTTTCAGGATTGACAAATTTCTAAGAAATGGTGATAATTTTTAGGCTAGCTGGGCAAGGAAGAACTTGATCAGGAGGCTTAACTTTTGGACTATGCATATTCCAGCTAATTGTAGTTGGATGTAGAGGAATTTACTTCGATTTAGATCTGTAATTCTTTCTAGATTTCAAAGTTTCGTGAGGGACAATGAGGCATTATCTTTCTGGCATGATCCCTGGTCATCTCAGGGTGTCATTCTTCATGGTATGCTCAATCACAGTCTTAGAGTTTTGATTGGTATTTCTGACAATGCTAAGTTATATAGTTTCGGAATGATGGATTTATCAATCTACCCTACTTTATCTACCTCTATAAGATAGTTATGGAATGTGATTCAAAATAAAGCTTTCAACCATGACATTGCTTACTCATCATGGTCTGGTAAAGCTCATTCCATTGCCACCGTTTATAAATTCTTACTTGAATTTGTTGATATGATTTTTCCCTTGGCATTCTTGAGTGTGGTCATCTACTACAGCTCCAAAGGAAAGTATTTTATGTGGAAGGTGTTATCTAATGGTCTTCTCACCCTTGATAAGCTTAAGACTACAGGACTTGTTCATGTGTCCTCTTATTTGTTGTGTGGCACCAAGGAAGAGAGTATTCCCCATATTTATCCTACCAGTTCACTTACTTTATCTGGAATAGTATTTTATATCTCTTGAAGATGCATAGGCCTACCTTGAACTCTACTGTGGAATGGTATTACATTTTTCAAGCAACAAGATGGAAAACACCTACTGCATCAAGGTTAGTAAGGGTTTTAAAGAAGTTTATGTACACTGTTTGGACAGAGAGGAACAATGGGATGTTTAATGGAATTATTTCTTCAAAACACTCATTGGTCCTTTCCTTATCCAAGCAAATATAGCTATAGAGTTTGAGTATATGTTTTGATGGGGTCTTACATGTATGTCAAGATGGTAAGCCATCTTTGTTTGTAGTTATTTTTACAATAATATATGGTAGGGGCCATTCAACCCTGCTGGCTTTGCCAAAAAAATAATCCTTGTTAATAATTAATTCCACTTAAATAATTAGATTTCATTAATAAATATATTTTATTATCAAATTCCATCATTACTAAATAATTCCAAATTGTATCCATTGAATCTTTGAAATTCCATTTCAATTAATTAGTGACTATTATTGATTTTAATTAATTACTTTCCAATTCATGAAATAGTGGAATTGAAAATTTTAGCACGTAAAAGAAAAAAAGCATCGTAAATTTGAGTGTTCGATCGCGGATTAAACACGACAAAGGGAGTTAATTTGTCCAACTCCTTGTTTAGAATATCAGCCCGTCAGCGTCGGCTTCCCCAAAAGCAGCTTCCATCTCCTCCCTCTCTCATTTGCAAAACCCAACCCTCGTTATTCTCCATCGCCCCCTCTCCCTCTTCTTGTGATCCTTCTGCCCAAACCGCTCCTCACCAAACCCGACTATGCCCTCCAACTCCTCCCTCCAAACCATTGCCTCTAATCATATCACGAACCCTATTTCCTCAACACTTCCAAGTTGATCCCCAAAGCAGCACCACCTCCCTAAGATCTTCATTAGTTGAAGTTAATTGAAATGTCAGCGATTGTAGTATTCGAATTATTATTAAACCGTAGAGTTCGATTGTCTTTTGGGTGAAATATTCAACCGTGTGATTTGAGAGAATGGGATAAGGAGATGATATTTTGTTTTACGGCAGTATTAGTTATGGGCGAAGAGTGTACTGGAGGAGGTGAAATAGTTGGGTGTTACGTTATGGATGTGTGAATGTATATTGATGGTACACATAGCGATGTCGAGAATGGTTGCTTGTAGAGAGCAGTGGTGGAATGGTGTTTGTAGATATTTTCTTGGACGTCCAGTAGGAGTTAAATTGAAGATGTCGACATTAGGAGCATTTGGATTGTGGGTCCTCTGTGTGATAATGTGAGCATTTCTCGCTGTAAGTCAAGCTCATGCCTACATTCTTAAAAACTGCTATAGTTTCTGATTTAATATTATTTATGTCCCACCTTCAAGATAGATTTTCTTCTATCAAGAGCTTGCGATCACTTCATGCTTTACTTCTCCACCGATCAAAAAACACTATTGTTTCTTCTGCACCTATGTTGGTCTTCCCCTATCACTATGACGTGCATCATAAGAGGTGCTGCTAACCACTGTTGCCTAACCACTAGACCTCTAGCTCCTTCACATCTAGCCATTTTCTATCTCCCTTTATTCTTCTATCTCTCCATGACCCCATCATTCAAGTTGTCTCATAGACCACCTTGACCTTGCCAGACCTAATTCTTTACAGCAAGTTGATGTGATTTTGATAATGTTCAGCTTGATTTACCAATCAATCTTCATTCAGTATTTGCTATATTATGTAGAATGATAGAGATGTTATGCTACAGATGTTATGGACGTAGATATGCGACGACCTTATATGAAAAGCTAGCTCTTGATAGGTATGTAAAATAACTTTATATAGACTAGTTTTCGAATGCCATGTAAAATAGGTTTATGGACTATTACTCCGAGTACAACGCTATAAACTGTTATATTGTATGCCAAAGATAATGCTCAATTACATACACTCCAAACGATGCATCGCTTCAAATGCCCCTTGATTTCAACCATAGTTTTGATTTAAATAATAGTGGTGGTGGGAAGAGAGAGAAATACCACTATTATTTAGATTACTTGGTATGTTTTTTCATATAGAAAAGCATTTTTGAGAATCAATTCAAAACCTCAAATTATAAAATAGTCGAAGAAGAACACATATTTGCGAAATAGGACATTGTAGTGTTTCTCAAGAACATGAGCCACTATTGTAATTGTTTGAAATGAAAAAAAGATGAAAGACTCACACAATAGTAGCCAGAAATCCAACTTTGACGTCGATGAATGAGAATAAACTTGCAGCTAAAGATTCGAACCTGAATCAATCGAGAAGTAATGAAAGAGTCTGAGAAGAAATAGAACATCTATATGATAATGATCTGGTATTTTTGACGTTGTACATGGCAGATTAGAAGAAAAAAGTATGAAAGAGGGAAGAAATACTTTAGCAAGCAGCCTGCATACTAACTGGTTTCTAAATGAAAGTAGATAAATTGTAGCCACCATTCAAATGTGTAGGAGGGAGATCATGAAGCATGTATAATAAAATATAAGGTCAATTATTGGTCATACAATGATTATAGAATTCAAGAAGTTCATGCTATAAATAGTTTTTATAAAATCTAAAACACCATGATTTCATGATTTATGTAGAACATGAAATTGTATGGTATACAGAGTTTACTATAAAAATAATAATAAAACATGTATAATTGAATACATGAAACTACATACCGATTCACCATTTTGTCCTTGACCAAGTTTACTTGTAATGTAGCACATTCTCTATGATTTGCAAATAACCGTCACAAATGAGCTTCATGTAAAATTTCAAATCTGTAAGTTCTATATCTATTTAATATGTAATAAAATTTTAAAATAACCCTTTCATAAGCGATAAGGGAGAGAACATCAAGTGTTAGTATAATGAATATTAGAACCCCATATTCTTAACTTTATTGAGTGTATATAACAACAAATGCAAGTAAGTTATAAATAGGACAAACAAAAGTGGCTGTTTTATTTTGGAAACCCATATAGAAAAATTACAGTTAAATAAGACAATATCAGGCGGTTTAAACTTTAAACACAAAATTAAGAGCAAAACATATTTAAATCAATAGTTAAATGTTGGAAAGCCATAGTGTAGAATATGAAAAAATCATAAAATTTCAATGTCTAGAACGATAAAATCAAAACAACGATAGTTATAATTCAATCCAAAAGTAACCAAAATAGAAGTTATCTTTCATGATCGAATATTAATCCAAATATCCCCAACTAATAGAAAAGTAATCAAAACAGTTTAAACAACATATAAAAAAATGATTACTGAATATGGGATCTTGTTTCATGATCGGTATTAACCATAAATGTTACCTAATATTTTCCTATTAAAGATCATTTTATACCTAAAGTTTATTTACAAAACAGCGAAAATTATTACAAAATATATACTTTTAGATTTGAAATTACGCAAGTTGTAATATTTTGTTTTTGTATAGTAACATTCTTTTGGATAGTCTTAATTTACATTAAAAATTGGTATTAATTATTACAACAGAAAGACTACCTCTTTAAATATATGCTATTGTAGCACTATGCAACGTTTAGTACTCTATCATGACATTGAAAGATCAGCAAGTAATACGATGCTACTCCTTTTTACTTTCAGTTTTCTTTTTTCATGCCTCTTGTATACACATATATAAGCATGTTATAATTTACTAACTAATGGTAATTAGAGAATATACGTTGATATATGTGTACTTATCTTTTGTATTGTAATGCTTATATGGGCTGGTTCATTTCAGTAAGCCCAAGGCCCATTTTATACAAACTGTATATAAAAGAATGCTACAGGCACATAAACGTTTGTACAGAAAACTGTAATCAATCTTTCTTCTTCTTCAATAAAGATTCTCAATAATATTTTGCTTCATCAAGATATCAATATCATTGTATCACAAATTTCAACTTGGTATCGGAGCTGGTAAAGCAACACTGCATTGAAATCCATTTCAAGAAGAAGATATTAATCTCCATCAGAGAAACCTCATCATTTGGAGATTGAATTACCCATCAGAAGCATTATCATCATCTGGGTACATAAGACTGATCTCCAAAGACCAGTTCCCCGCCTAGAAAAGTAAATCTGGCTGCACACAGTGTTTTTCACTGATCAAGTCAAAATTGAAGAAAATTGAAAAGCAGTCAAGAAACTCATCAAAAACAGAAAGAAGGAAAGTGTCATACCATTGGTTTATCAGATTGAAGATCATCATATAAAACCAGTTGCAACATACCTGGATTCTGCAGAAACGAGTTCTTGATTACCTATCAATTTTCAATTTGTTCAACCATTTCTTGATTCAAGAAGTCTTATCATGGCTAATGACAACTCTGAAACTTCTGTTAACACTTCTAATCCATCGCAACAAACCACTGCCTCGGCAGAGAATTTGTTGAAAGCAACAATCAGTCCTCAGATTCAACTCATCACCGCACAACTTGAAGAAGATAATTATCTTCTTTGGAAAATTCAAGTTGAGACTGCTGCAAGAGGCTATGGCCTAGAAGGGTTCATTCTTGGCACCACTGCTGCGCCTCCAGAGTTCATCACTGATTCAGAAAACAAAACAGTCAGCAATGGTGATTATGTAAAGTATCAAAGACAAGATAGTCTCATAAGTTCTTGGCTACTTTCATCAATAAGTGTTAAACTATTGCCTCAAGTAATTGGATGCAGAATTACTAATGAAATATGGTCAACAGTGGAAAGAATTTTCAACACTCAATCTGCAGCTAGAGTAATGCATTACAAAAGGCAATTACAAAATGTCAGAAAAGAAAATCAAACAATGAGAGACTATTTGGGAAAAGTTAAAAACATATGTGATATGCTTGAAGCTGCATGGCACAAAGTCTCAAATACAGAGCAAGTATTGACTATTCTAACTGGCTTAGGTGATGAATATGAATCTGTAGTTGCAGTAACATCTTCTCAAGAAAATTTACCATCCCTTGAATATGTCAGTTCCATTCTCCTTGCACATGAAGGAAGATTGGAGTTCAAGAAGCCAATGGACAGTGATATGTCCATCAACTTTGCCTCAAACAACAATAGGAACAGAAATCAAAATCATAAAAATCGGCAATACCAAAGAGGAAACTCTGCTGCAAGAAGCAGAGGTAGGGGAAGATGGAACAACAACAACAGACCAAAGTGTCAGATATGTGAGAAGATAGGTCACACTGCACTAAAATGCTATTTCAGATTCAATACCAATTATGTACCAGGACAAAATTTGAACAGTCAAAGGAATGGTGATCACAGTGCAAACATAGCACAGGCTCAGCAAGAATCTAATAAACAAAATAATGGAAATCAACATCAAGATGAATTGGCAAGATCAGAACATATACAAGATGAGGCATGGTATCCAGATTCAGGTGCAACCAATCACTTGACAAACAATCTTGACAACTTAAATCTCGGCAACAAAGAATATAGATGTAAACAGTCAATATTTATGGGAGATGGTAAGCCTATTGGGATCACTCATATTGGTAATGCCTACATTAAAGGTAAAAGGCAATTATACCTCAACAATATGCTAAGAGTACCAAAAATTAAGAAAAATCTTATGAGTGTTTCTCAATTTGCACATGACAATAATGTGTACTTTGAGTTTTATCCAAAATATTGTTTAGTTAAAGATATATTAACAGGTGAAAAACTTTTGCAGGGTGATGCAGTGAATGGACTGTACAAGTTCACTGTAACTAACTGCAGAAATCCAGTTGAGAAAGTAAAGTGTACCAATAATTGTGAAACATCATCTGTTGAAAATAATAAAAGTATGTTTGATCAGTGGCATTGTAAACTGGGACATCCCAATGCAAATGTTGTAAAACAGGTTCTAAAAGAGATTAAAGTTTCTTTTGATGATCCTGCTTTGCCATATGTTTGTACTTATTGCCAAATGAGCAAAAGTCACAAAATACCCTTTGCAGATTCTACTACTGAATACAAAATGCCACTGGAATTGATCACTACTGATCTTTGGGGTCCTGCACCCATCAACTCAGATTATGGTTACAAGTATTATATATCCTTTGTTGATGCATTTACTAGATATACATGGATATATTTTCTTGAAACTAAGTCAGAGACTCATAATGTTGTTATGCATTTTATTACTCAAGTTGAAAGACAAACTTGTCATAAAGTCAAAGTTATTCAGAGTGATGGTGGTAGCGAATACAAACCACTTGACAAGTTTTTCTTAAACAGGGGTATAATACATAGAATCACATGTCCACACACTTCTGAACAAAATGGTCTAGTAGAAAGAAAACACAGACACATAGTAGAAACAGGAATAACTTTACTTGCTCAGGCATCACTACCCTTGAAATTCTGGCCTGACTCATTTAGTACTTCAGTATATTTGATCAATAGACTTTCAACTAAAGTACTAAATGGAGTAAGTCCAGTTGAAAAACTCACAGGAATTAAACCCACTTATGATAATCTTAAAACATTTGGGTGTCTGTGTTTTCCCTATCTAAGATCATACAATAGATATAAATTAGATTTTAGATCTCAACCTTGCACATTTCTGGGTTATGCAGCCAAGCAGAAAGGTTATAAATGCTTGGACAACTCAGGTAGAATATTTATTAGTAGGCATGTAGTATTCAATGAAAAGGTATTTCCTTTTGCTTCAACAAATATAAAGACCACTCAGAAGATATATAATCCAAAAACATCTATATCATATATACTTGTATACTCTGGAGCATGGGACTTCAAAGAAACAGGTGTTTCTGAACCACAACACACGGTGTTGCCAGAACCAGGTCATGGATCAGAAGAACAACCTGATATACCTGTACACTTATCAACAATACCAAGCAATCAAAGTCAAAGAATTAGTACAGACAGCTTACAAGAGCAATCTTCAGACAACACTGGTGAGGGTGACAATTCAACATCAACTGATACTGAATTGCCAACCAGAACAGGTCATCACATGATCACTAGATCCAAAAGAGGAATATTCAAACCAAAAATCTATACTGCAACAACAAATGCTGAAGAACCAGAGTCCTTCGAACAAGCATATAGAGATGAAAACTGGAGAACAACAATGAATGAAGAATATCAAGCACTGATGAAGAATAAAACATGGAATATTGTGTTTCCACCAGCAAACAAAAACATAATAGGTTGCAAATGGACATACAAACTGAAGAAAAATTCAGATGGAACAGTGTCCAAACATAAGGCAAGATTGGTTGCTAAAGGATATACTCAGCAGTATGGTTTTGATTTTAGTGAGACATTCTCACCTGTGGTAAAACCAACAACTATCAGAGTGGTTCTAACAATTGCCTTAAACAAAAATTGGGATATAAGACAATTGGATGTTAACAATGCATTCCTAAATGGGATTCTACAAGAGGAAATCTACATGGAACAACCGCAGGGATACAGGCAAAATAATAATCAAGTCTGCAAATTAAACAAGGCCATATATGGCCTAAAACAGGCACCAAGAGTATGGTTTGATAGATTGAAGGTCACACTGACTTCCCTAGGCTATCAATCTACCAAGTCTGATAACTCTTTATTTGTCAAAAATCACAACAGTCATATTACTTATATTCTAATATATGTTGATGATATGATCATAACAGGTGATGATAATGCAGAGATTACAAACATCATGCAATACCTCAACAAACAATTCTCTATCAAAGATCTTGGCAATCTCAACTATTTTCTAGGTATCAAAGTTAACAGAAAATCAAAGATAGAGATATTGCTAAGTCAGAAGAACTACATAAAAGAGATACTTGTCAAATCAAAGATGCATGAAGCAAAACCACAACCAATTCCTATGGTCAGCAACCAACAACTTTCTAAAAACAGAGGAGAATCCATATCAAATACCAAACAATACAGAAGTATTGTAGGAGCACTACAATACTCCACTATTACTAGACCAGATATATCGTTCAGTGTTAACAAAGTTTCTCAATTTATGCAGGAACCTCATGATGAACACTTGAAGGCAGTAAAAAGGATTCTCAGATATCTTAAAGGAACAATGGATTATGGATTACTGTTAAAAGCATGCAATAATTTAAACATTATAGCATATGCAGACGCAGATTGTGCTACAGATGTTGATGATCGAAAATCTATAACAGGATATTGCATCTACATTGGAAACAATCCAGTGTCATGGTGTTCAAAAAAACAGACCACAGTATCAAGATCAAGCACAGAAGCCGAATATAGGAGTGTTACAAGTGCTACTGCGGAAATAATCTGGCTACAATCTCTACTTAAAGAATTACAAATCAACACAACAGCCAAACCAATATTATGGTGTGATAATCAAAGCACCGTATACATGGCAGCCAATCCAATTTTACATGCACGAACAAAACACATCGAGATCGATTTATATTTCGTTCGTGAGCAAGTTCAAAAGGGAAATTTACAAATTAGTCACATACCTTCAACTTACCAACGAGCAGACATGCTTACCAAGGCCTTATCAGCAATAAACTTTCTGAAGTTTCGAACTGATCTGAATGTAGAGAACAAGGCAGATCTCACAGAGACTGGCTCCAACAAAGAGAAGAAAGCTCAGATAAAATCACCTCAAAAAGGAGCAACCTCAGCAAGCAAATCGTCACGGTACAAGACTAGAATCAGATCTAAAGAGGAAGGCTCGCAATCTAACACTGAAGAAGTATCAGAGATTACTGAGAAATATTAGTTAAAGGAGAAGGCTTGCAGTGAAGAGGATCGAGGAGTTCATGTTCACTCTCTCGAGCGCCGCCATGGATCTGAAATGTTAATATAACCCTAAACCTAATATTGGTTTGCGGGGGGAATTAGAGAATATACGGTGATATATGTGTACTTATCTTTTGTATTGTAATGCTTATATGGGCTGGTTCATTTCAGTAAGCCCAAGGCCCATTTTATACAAACTGTATATAAAAGAATGCTACAGGCACATAAACGTTTGTACAAGAAACTGTAATCAATCTTTCTTCTTCTTCAATAAAGATTCTCAATAATATTTTGCTTCATCAAGATATCAATATCATTGTATCACAAATTTCAACTATGGTTATGGATATTTCTTTTCTAGATCATGTGAAATGATGAATCATGCCTTGAAGGTTTTGGGGAAAAATTGAATGAGTGCCTTGCTAGATGAATTTGATTGCTTCGTTGGGCTGAATTCTTCAAAGTTAAGGTTTTCAATGATTTGGTCTGATTTTTTTGATTTGGGTTTTTTATGCTACTTTAAACTTGATAATTTTATTTGCCAATGATGATTTAGTTTTTATAAGGATCAATTTCATATGATTCCTTATATTTCTTATATTTTGTGGGTTTGAATATTTCAATTCGACAGTTGATTTTCTGTAACTTGAATTTGTGATCACCGACTTGTTCCTCTTCTGATATATTTTGAAAATCTTATTAATTTGACTTTGGCTTTGAAATCTTCAACATGCAAATTGATTGTACGTGCTTAAAACAATTTGACTTCTGATTTTTGAAAATGCTTCACACACACACATGTGTGTGAATTTGATGCTCTTGAAGCTTGTTGTTCTTATTTTGCTAGTCCTGACATTGACTTTGAATTTTCCATCATTGTACTTAATTGTTCGACCTGCTTTGAAGTCGTGCACATGAAATCTTCTTCATGGGCTTCCATGTTTTGTGCATATCTTTGCGTTTTACATGTGTGCTTGTCTTCTGTGTGTGTTCTGTACACTCCATCAATTATATCTTTTGTGTACTTGCTTCAATGCCTGACTTGGCTATGCTGTTGCACTTATGTATGTGGCCGATGCACCATGTTGAGTTACTTTGTATGTATGTGTCTAGGCCATTGTTTGTTGTTGTACCAAGCTGTTGCTTGCGTATTTATATGCTATGTTGGGCTTGATGACTTGATTTTCTAGCTACGCACCATTGCGTACTTTGTGCATCACTTTGCTTTGTGCATCATTTTGCTGCTATTTTGTTTTTTGATCCTTGCCATTCCACGAATGTTTCACCGTGTGCATGATTTTTGTTGTTGCATGTTTGTCCCTATGCACCATGTTGTTTGTGTTTCCCCTTGCTGGTGCATCTTTGTGAACTTTGTTTTCCTGCATTGGTTTGGTTGTCGCACCAATGTACTCTGTACACTTGTGCATGTGCATGTGGTTGCATTTTTGTGTACTCGACACTGTGCATTGCTGCACCTGTGCACTTGCCTTTGAACTACATGTTCTGCTTGATTTGATTGCATCTTTTTGTTTACTTTTTGGTTTGCAGCTCCTGGTTGACTTTTGTGTTGTTGTGCATTTTTGTTATGTGCATTTTGTCCTTGTGCGTTTGCTCTTGCTGCATAAGTTTGCTGGTATAGTTTGCATTTCTTTTTTGAATTGATTTTAGTTGCACTAGGTCTTGTTTGCTATTATATTTTACTTGTGCATTTGTGTTGAACCATCGAGCTTGACCTTACATTGCTTATATTGACCTGTCTACCAACGCACTATGTTGAGCCTTTGGGCTTGACCTTGCTTTTGTCCTTAAAGCTGATTTGATGCAAATGTGTTTTGTGTATGTGCTCGGCCTTACGACATGTACAGTGATATACTGCGCATGTCATAGGCTCCTCGTGGACATTATTAACATTTTTGGTGTCTATTTCAAAAAATGAAAAGAACAAAACCAATAAAATAGGGCAACGTCGATTTCAAAAATATTTATATTTTTGCAGTTTTATTTTGTTTCATTTGCTTTTTACCATGTTGTTATTTGACAGGAAAAGTAGATGATTGGAGAAAACAGAGTTGGAGCAAGTAGATAATGAATTGAATTCGAGCAAGTGTGGTTAGGAGCAATTGTATTTGAAAGTGTTTTTGTATATGAAAGTGGAAAATGTTGTTTTATATGAGAGTGTAAAATATTATTGTACATAAATATTGTATTTATATTATTGTGGAAGCTATTATTGTAATTATGTGTACTTTTAAATTGTATTGAAATAAACTATTTGTTGAAATAAAAATTTCTCTTGTTTATTTCTATCTGTGATTTTACAATAGTATTGTATTAAACACATTTAAACATATATATTTATTATCATCAAATAAAATCATAAACTATTGTATTCTACAAACTTCAATTTTCATTTAACAATTAATTCTTACTCAAATCTTCATTTCTCATTCATTATATGATTTATACAAATATCATCTCCATATTTCGACTCATTTTAATTTAATGATTCTATAACTATATTTTAAACCAATTTATTTAATAAATTCCAAACCACCCTATTTTAATAAAATTAAATTTCTTTTTTTTTGAAGTATATTTCTAATCTTATTTACCACCAATTTAAAACTTTATAAAAATATTTCAATTTTTTAATACAATTAAAATCATTTCAAACTGAAAATATCAGCATTTCTTAAAATAATAATTGGTTTTATCATTTATTAATAATTCACAATGTGAAAATATTTAACTTCAAAAATAATTCATTACATAATCCTTATTGATAATTAATTCTACTTAAATAATTAGATTTTATTAATACATATATTTTATTATCAAATTCCATCGTTATCCAATAATTCTAAATTGTATCCATTGAATCTTTGAAATTCCATTTCAATTAATTAATGACTATTATTAATTTAAATTAATTACGTTCCAACTCATGCAACTCCCTCTTTCATTAGCAAAACCCAACCCTCGTTATTCTTCATCATCCCCTCTCCCTCATCTTGTGATCCTTCTACCAAACCGCTCTTCACCAAACCCGACTACGCCCCCCAACTCCTCCCTCTAAACTGCTGCATCTAATAACATCAAGAACCCTATTTCCTCAACACTTACGAGTTGGTCCCTAAAGCAGCACCGCCTCCCTAAGATCTTCATCGGTTGAAGTTAATTGAAATGTCAGTGATCATAGGATTCGAATTCGTATTAAACCGTAGAGTTTGATTGTATTTTGGGTGAAATATTCAACCTTGTGATATGAGAGAACGGGATGAGGAGATGATATTTTGTTTTACGGTAGTACTGATTGTGGGCAAAGAGTGTACCGAAGGAGGTGAAATAGTCCGATTTTATGTTATGGATGTGCGAATGTATATTGATGTACACGTAGCGATGTCGTGAATGGTTGCTTGTAGAAAGCAGTGGTGGAATGGTATTTGTAGATATTTTCTTGGACGTCCAGTAAGAGTGAAATTGGAGATGTCGACATAGATTCTAGGAGCATTTGAACTGTGGGTCCTTTGTGTGATAATGTGAGCATTTATCGCTGTAAGTCTAGCTCATGCCTACATTCCTAAAAACTGTTGTAATTTCCGATTTATTATTATTTATGTCCCACCTTTGAGATAGAATTTGTTCTATCAAGAGCTTGCGATCACCTCGTGCTTTACTTCTCGACCAATCAAAAAACACTGTTGTTTCTTCTGTACCTATGTTAGTCTTCCCCTATCACCTATGATGTGCATCACAAGAGGTGCTGCTAACCACTATTGTCTAATTGTTATACCTCTAGCTCCTTCACATCTAGCCATTTTCTATCTCCCTTTATTCTTCTATCTCTCCATGACCCATCATTCAAGTTGTCTCATGAGCCACCTTGACCTTGCCAGACCTAAGTCTTCGTAGCACTTTGATGTGATTTTGGTAATGTTCAAATTGATTTACCAATCAATCTGTTAAATATGCGCTTATATGTTTTTGTTTGATGATAATAAACATATATATTCATTTAAATGTATTTGGTAATGTACTATTTTGTTTTTCATAGATTAAATAAATATTTGTTGAATAAAATAAATTACACAGAATTTGAATTTGAATTCAAACAGAACAAGTTACACAGATTTTGAATTCAAACGAATATTTTATTCAAACTAATATTTATTACAATTTTAAATAGTACAATTTCATGCTCTCACTATACATATACATTTTTGATTACAATCACATCACATTTCACATTTACAGTTAACCTCACTACATATCACTCACACTCGTGTTTTTGTCTTCAACTGCATTCCGGTTTGAATCCAGCATCTGAGTAATCTGCAAAAATATTCTCAAACGCAGTAAAATTGAAAGAGAAATATTTTTGAAATTTGAAAGAAACGATGATTTTGAAAACATTGTTTGCCTCAGTTATTTGGGTTGTTCGTCATCATTTTTGACTGTGCAATATCTGTGCATATCAGTATTTTTATCAGGGACAGGCAATTATAAGTGGCTGCAGTACACACGTGTACATTCGTATACGTGTGCACTGCCTCGCCAACTCGTGTGCAAAAATCAAACGAATGCACAGAAATCAAAAACAAGGTCAAACCCAAGATAGGTTCAACTCAAGGCAAATGACACAGACTCAAGTAAATGCACATGTTAACATCACTGGTAATAATTCATTCAAAGCAACAGAACAAAGACCAAGCGTAGCATGAGTCACACTTTATCAAAAACTTGCAAGACAGTGGTCATGAATGCAGTAACAGCACCAACCAGAGGCAACATCACAAAATTCAACTACAACAAGTCCAAATATACAGAAGTCAGAATCGAGAACTGATACAAATGAATGAAATGAATGCAAACAACTCGACTGCAACAGTACAGTCATGAAGTATGCAAAGAGCTCGAGCATAAGATATGGCAACTACAGTAATGCATCAGTGACCAAACACAGGAACTCAACAAGGCAGAGGAATGTCACAAGCATAAAAGCATGGATACAGCAAAGTCAGAGACTACAACATCAAAGTGCAGTGCAACTACAATGAACACCACTGACCAGTATACAATGCAACAACATGTTAAACAAGGCATAGTGCACCGAAGGAGCAGCAACAATGAAACTGACTCGAAGCAGTAGTGACAGTAATCAATGCAGCAACGATGGTCAAGTAATATGCATCAGGCATCAAAACAATGTTCAAGACATCAAGTGATACAAGGTCAGGGAAGCAACCAGGATGGAGCAGAGACAAGTAATGCATCAAAAGTGCACAGCAACCCTCAAGTAGTGTACATGAATACAACTACAACAAATGAACATAATGCCACAATGCAAGTGAAGATGACACTGAGAAATGCAATGCAAATGCAAATCAAAACAGAGAGTATGGTGATGCAGTCAACAAGGCAACAATGCAGATGAACAACAAAGGGTCAAAGCTCAATACAACATGAACCAACTCCAAAATGTATCACTAGCATATACTACAGGGATGAACACATGAGAATGGACAAGGCACAAATCAAGACAGCTACAACACAGAAGTTTTCAAACCAACTACAAATGCACAGCATACATACGAAACAGAGTACCCAAAGACAATGCCGTGAAAATCAATACTACAGAGATGAACAAATTGTAACAGTGCAGAGATGACCAAGTCGAATAATCAAATATGTGCAAATTTTTGACAAAGTCAAAACAAATAAAAGAAGAAAGATCTCTGTCGTATAAACCAAAGTTGATCAAGTCAATCAAGAGTTCACCGTGATAGCCAAGCAAATTGACCACGAAATCAAATCAATATCGTGTGAATCAAGCTACCAAAAATACGAAATTGACAAAGTCAGATCAATCCCAAGCATCAATACAAGATCGAACGACTATTGACAAATTCAAATATATTTAGACGAACGTAATTCAAGGAATTCGAACGCATATATAACCCAATCATCACTGGCAAATTAATCATCGAGTTCAAGTATCAACTTAGTAAAGCAAAAGGAAACAGTACATACCGAATTCACAAACAACGAACTCGATCAAGCAACTGCAAACGAGCGATAGTCAACCATCAGAGAAGCAGCGAGATAGGGCAACATATCTCAGATCGATCGAAGAAATTGAAGCCCGGATTTACACAAAAGCCGAAGCCCTAATTGGAACAAAGGGAACGAAGCCCTAAACAGGACGAAGCCGCCATTATTCTCACGAACGAGACAAAAGGATCGGGTGAAATAAGGGAGTGGGCTGGCCTTATTATTAAAAAAGGGGTTTTGTTTTTTAATTTTTATAATAAGGCTTTGTTATATTGTTAATTAGTTTTAGGGTTATTTTCTATTGTTTTTTAATTATTATTTTTATTTTACGAATCAAAGAATTTGTAAATCACCACCTAGGGTTTAGGTTGTGTCTGATTGTCTATTTAGAGTTAGTTCAGTAAGCAGGGGTTGCGAGTTTGCAAAACTCTATAGGCGGTAGCAGGGTTTGCAAGTCTGTTAGAGTGTTTGTAAGCGTGATACTGTTTAATTCTAATAGAAATCTGGGAATGCAGCAGTAGGCAGGGGTTGCCGAAGCTGGGTAAATCTTGTGTGTGATTTACTTTTATATTTATTTCTGCAGTTTATTTTTGTGTTTAAATCGAGAAAATTTGCTATAACCCTATTGACCCCCCCTCTAGGGTTAATCTAGATCCTACAAGTGGTATCAGAGCCCGGTATTTTGTTTTTAACTCTAGAGTCATGAATTCACCGAATAATGCTTTTTCTGAGGGGCAATCTATTGCTAGGCCACCCATGTTTAATGGGAACGATTATGCTTATTGGAAGGTTAGAATGGGTATCTATCTTTGTTCTGTTGATTATGATGTTTGGGATATTATTGAAACTGGCTATAAACCTCCCACTATAATTGTTGGTGATACCGAGATTCCTAAACCTAATGATAGGTGGGATGCTAACGATAAGAAATTGAAAACGACAAATGCTAAAGCCATGAATGCTTTGATATGTGCTCTTGATAAAAATGAATTTAATAGAATTTCTCATTGTACAACAGCACAGGAAATTTGGCACACTTTGGAGGTGACACATGAAGGAACTTCTCAAGTCAAGGAGTCTCGTCTAGCCCTATTCAGCAATGAATACGAAAACTTTGTGATGGACAAAGGCGAAAGCATAAAAGATATGTTTGGACGCTTTTCAACCTTGGTATACAACGCTAGAGCGCTTGGGAAGGTATTCACTGAGATAGAGCTTGTGAGGAAGATACTACGAGTCCTACCGATGAACTTTGAGGCAAAAGTCACGGCAATACAAGAATCGAAAGATCTGAGTAAGCTAAGCATGGAGGAGTTGATTGGCAACTTGATGACATATGAGCTTGAGCTAAAAGCAAAGGAAGAACGCAACAACTCCGAACCAAAGAAGAAGACGATTGCCTTAAAGAGCAAAGAAGAAAGCGATGAAGAAGAAGAAGATCCAATTGAAGAGCTTGCAATGGCTGTCAATGATCTTAAAAAATGGTCAAGATTCAAGTCACGAAAGAAGAAAATGAGTGGTAATAAGTCAAAGAATTCTGATGATTCCGATAATGAATTGACATGCTATAACTGCAAGAAGCCTGGCCACTTCAAACAAAAATGTCCACTTCTCAAAAACAACAAAGGAAAGAAAAAGAAAAAGAAGGCCTTTGCAGCAACTTGGGATGATGAAGAAGGAGAGGAAGTTTCGAATAATAGCTCAGAGGAGGCTAACTTGTGTCTTATGTCAAAATCAGATTCAGAAGCAAGCTTAGAGGAATCTAGTGAGGTAAGTGACTATTCTTATAAAGAACTTGTTTCAATGTGTTGTGATCTTACTAAAATGATTGATACTCTTGAGTCTAAAATTGAAAAACTAAAATCTGATAGGAGAGAACTTGTCCATGAAAATTCTAGGTTAGAAACTGAAATTGAAAATATTAAAAACCTAGACTGTAAAAAATGTAAAACTTTAGATTCAGAATTATCAAGACTTATAAATAACTTTGTAAATCTTGAAAAAGAAAATTTAAGTCTTAAGGAAAACCTTGACACTAGGAAAAAGGATTTTATAAATAGGTGCACCTCACTTGCAACTGAAAGCACAACACTAAAAACCAAAGTCCAAAATCTTGAAAAATCTCTAAATAACTTTTCAAGAGGAGAAAAATCATTCAACATGTTATTGAGAAATCAAATTTTTGCTAACAACGGAAAAGGACTAGGTTTTGGGAAAACACAAGTTGATGATAATGCAAAATATAAGAATGTCTTTGATAGATGTGAAATATTTAGACGTCGTGCTGAAAATTATAGTCATAGGAACGAGAACACAAAATTTATACAAGTTTGGGTTCCTAAGAATTCTACAAACAAATTTCATGTCTATTGGAATAAAAATAAAAGGACTAAACAAGTATGGGTTCCAAAGGGATTGTTTATTCACAATGCTTCTATCACTAATAACATTGGACCTAAGAGTTTCTCTAGGTCATCTTCCTCTCTTTTTATGTAGGTCTGTTGGCGAGCTAAGGAACAACAAGAATGGTTTCTAGATTCAGGTTGTTCTAGACATATGACAGGTGACAAATCGAAGTTCCTTAGCTTAGAGAATTTTAAAGGTGGAAATGTGATCATGGGAGACAATAGCAAGTGTAAGATTATTGGCAAAGGTGAAGTTGGTAACGGTATTTTTTCCTTGACTAATGTTTTATACGTTAAAATTTGCATCACAATCTCATTTCCATTAGCCAACTACGTGACAAAGGTATGAACGTGATTTTTGATAGTGATACTTGCAAAATCATTGATAAATCTTCTAATAACGTTGTTTTTATAGGCAAAAGAAAAGGGAATGTTTACTCACTTTCATTTGATAATCTAAATCTTTCTAGATGTTTGGTAGCCACTGACGAAGAGGCATATTTATGGCATAGGAGACTTGGACATGCTAGCATGAGTCTCTTAGAGAAACTTGAATCAAAAGAATTAGTCAGAGGGTTACCACATCAGAAATTTAAAAATAATAAAGTGTGTAAAGCATGTTCCTTGGGCAAGCTTAGTCGATCATCATTTCGTCCTAAAAACATTGTTAGCACACTTGAACTAATTCACATGGACTTATTTGGACCAAATGAAATTTCAAGCTTGAATGGAAAATGTTATCGTTATGTATTGGTTGATGATTATTCTAGATTTACTGGGGTTTACTTTTTAGCCAAAAAGTCTGAATCTTTCGACTATTTTTCAAAATTTGCAAAACTAGTTCAAAATGAAAAAGGAGTTACAATTAAAACCTTGAGAAGTGATCATGGAGGCGAATTTGAAAATTTGGAATTTGAAAATTTTTGTGAAGAAAATGGTTTAAAACATGAATTTTCTGCTCCACGAACACCTCAACAAAATGGGGTGGTTGAAAGGAAAAATCGTACATTACAGGAATTGGCTAGATCCATGTTGAGTGAGTATAAGCTACCTCTAATCTTTTGGGCAGAGGCAGTGAATACTTCGTGCTATGTAATGAATAGAGTAATGATTAGACCAATACTTGGCAAAACGTCTTATGAATTGTGGCATGAAAGGAAACCTAACATTTCTTATTTTCGTATATTTGGATGTCCTTGTTTCATTCTTAACACAGGTGATCAACTTGGAAAATTTGAATCAAAGGCTGATGAGGGAATTTTCATGGGCTATTCAACAAGGAGTAAGGCTTACAGGATATACAACAAACGAACAAAGACAATTGTTGAGTCAATCAATGTGAAATTTGATGAATCTGATCTGGAAAGAACGACTGAAAAGATGGTTGACGATGGAGTAGATCCTGAAGGCACTGTAGAAGGGACATTTAGTGAGAAAACTGAAAGAAGGACTGTTGATGCTGATAAATTAAGGTTCAAACCTAATCATCCTCCTGAATTAATTATTGGTGATCCTACGGAAGGTATACGTACTCGTTCTTCATTTAATGAAAATTTGTGTGCGTTTTGTTGTCATAGTGGTTTTATTTCTGAGATTGAACCTGATTCTGTTGAAATGGCTCTTAATGATGAAAATTGGATTTTAGCAATGCAAGATGAACTTAATCAATTTGAGAGAAACAAAGTTTGGAAATTAGTTCCTAGGCCTAATGACTATCCAATTGTAGGGACTAAATGGGTGTTTAAAAATAAACTTGATGAATCAGGAAATGTAATTAGAAACAAGGCTAGGTTGGTTGCAAAAGGTTATAACCAAATAGAAGGCATAGACTTTGATGAAACATTTGCTCCAGTTGCTAGGTTAGAAGCCATTAGAATCTTGCTAAGTTTTGCATGTTACAAGGGTTTCAAACTTAAACAAATGGATGTAAAAAGTGCCTTTTTGAATGGTGATTTAAAAGAAGAAGTTTTTGTTGAACAACCACCCGGTTTTGAAAATCATGAATTTCCAAATCATGTGTATAAGCTAGAAAAAGCATTATATGGTCTTAAGCAAGCTCCAAGAGCTTGGTATGACTGCCTCTGTACATATCTTTTGGAAAATGGTTTTAAAAAGGGTAGTGCTGACACGACACTGTTTCTATTACATAAAGAAAGTGATTTTTTGATTGTTCAGATTTATGTGGATGATATTATTTATGGTGCTACTAATGAGCTCTTGTGTGAGAATTTTGAACAAGTCATGCAGGCTAAATTTGAGATGAGTTTGGTTGGTGAATTGAAATACTTTCTTGGATTTCAAATTAAGCAAAGCAGTGATGGTATTTTCATTTCACAATCCAAATATGTGTTGGAGCTATTGAAGAAATTTGGAATCGAAAATTCCAAATCATTGAGAACTCCTATGAGCCCATCAACAAAGTTGGACAAAGATGAGAAAGGAATTGCAATTGATCAAAAGAAATATCGAGGGATAATCGGTTCACTTCTCTATCTTACTGCTTCTAGACCTGATATTAAGTTTTCTGTGTCCTTATGTGCACGTTTTCAAGCTAATCCCAAAGAATCTCATTTAAAAGCTACTAAACGAATTTTGAGATATCTTTCACACACACACAAATTTGGACTATGGTACCCTTCTTGTGAAAATTTTGATTTAGTAGGTTATTCCGATGCTGATTATGCTGGTTCATTAATTGACAGAAAAAGCACTAGTGGGACATGTTTCATGCTAGGACATTCATTAGTCTCATGGTCAAGTCGGAAACAGAATTGTGTTGCATTATCCACCACTGAAGCAGAATATATTGCTTTGGGAAGTTGTTGTGCTCAAATTCTATGGATGATGCAAACTCTTTCTGATTTTGGCTTAGTCTATAAACAAGTTCCATTAAAATGTGATAGTAGGAGTGCTATAGATTTGTCAAATAATCATGTTCATCATTCACGCACAAAACACATTGATGTGAGACACCACTTTCTTAGAGATCACATTGCTAAAGAAGACATTTGCATTGAATATATTTCAACTGAAACTCAACTTGCTGATATTTTCACAAAACCTCTCCCCGAAGATAGATTTTCCAAATTACATTTGGATTTGGGAATTATAGAGATTGACTAATAATTTTATTTTTTAATTTGATTTTAAATGACAAATTTTGACTAATCTGACTCCCTTTGATTATCGAAAAGATGAATAGTGATTGAAAAAGAGATGAGTGTTGATATTTATCATATATTATAACTCAAGAAAGTATAATTAGAAAATTTCTTTAGAATTTCATAACAAGAGTTATAAAAACTTTTTTTTGGGTAATAATTCCATGATCATTTCTATTTCTATCATCTTTCTATCGACCATCACTCATCAAGATCATATTTAGTATGTAAATTTGTGGTAGTTTACAAAGGAAATCATTTGTTTTTCAATATCTTTAAATCTGTGAAGGAAATTATTTGTGCTTCAACTTATTATATTCAGCAATAAAAATAAATATCCAAAGTATTCACTCTCATTTAAAAGTCCTCACGGTTATGCATGGGTGAATTACTTGGATTTTTGATTATGTGCTTCCATGCTCATTTAAAAGTCCTCACGGTTATGCATGTATGGAACGCATATCAAATTTAATTGATTTAATAGACAAGTTGATTCTAATCCCATTTAAAAGTCCTCACGGTCATCCGTGGTTAGAAGATACTTGATTTCATTTTTTTTAAATAAAAATTGTGAATACTACTAATCTCATTTAAAAGTCCTAACGGTTATGCATGGTTAGTAGATATTCAAATTTCCTGAAATAAATATACCACAAATAGACAGAATTGTATGATTTTTGATGATTTTATCCCCATCACTTCTGAAAGTGGAATATGCGCTTGACAAGAGTAATTATGATTTTTGTTTGAGTTTTTATTGAAATTTGATATTTATATTTAATTGAGTTAAATGTTTGATTCATGTCTATCACTTCATCCCTATTTTTATAACACTATTATTCTTTTGCTGATAACAAAAGGGGGAGAGAAAAGTTAAGATTTTGTCAAGTAGAATCAAGCAAAGGTCAAATAATTTTCAATTTGCATATAGGCTCATTTACATATTTTTATTTGTATGCATATATGTAGGGGGAGTATTGTGTAGAGAGGAGCATTCAAATAGGGGGAGCAAATTGAACGATCAAATACATTTAATACATTCAAAATCTTAAATATATGTTTGTTATCATCAAAAGGGGGAGATTGTTAAATATGCGCTTGTATGTTTTTGTTTGATGATAATAAACATATATATTCATTTAAATGTATTTGGTAATGTACAATTTTGTTTTTCATAGATTAAATAAATATTTGTTGAATAAAATAAATTACACAGAATTTGAATTTGAATTCAAACAGAACAAGTTACACAGATTTTGAATTCAAACGAATATTTTATTCAAACTAATATTTATTACAATTTTAAATAGTACAATTTCATGCTCTCACTATACATATACATTTTTGATTACAATCACATCACATTTCACATTTACAGTTAACCTCACTACATATCACTCACTCTCGTGTTTTTGTCTTCAACTGCATTCCGGTTTGAATCCAGCATCTGAGTAATCTGCAAAAATATTCTCAAACGCAGTAAAATTGAAAGAGAAATATTTTTGAAATTTGAAAGAAACGATGATTTTGAAAACATTGTTTGCCTCAGTTATTTGGGTTGTTCGTCATCATTTTTGACTGTGCAATATCTGTGCATATCAGCATTTTTATCAGGGACAGACAATTATAAGTGGCTGCAGTACACACGTGTACATTCGTATACGTGTGCACTGCCTCGCCAACTCGTGTGCAAAAATCAAACAAATGCACAGAAATCAAAAACAAGGTCAAACCCAAGATAGGTTCAACTCAAGGCAAATGACACAGACTCAAGTAAATGCACATGTTAACATCACTGGTAATAATTCATTCAAAGCAACAGAACAAAGACCAAGCGTATCATCAGTCACACTTTAACAAAAACATGCAAGACAGTGGTCATGAATGCAGTAACAACACCAACCAGAGGCAACATCACAAAATTCAACTACAACAAGTCCAAATATACAGAAGTCAGAATCGAGAACTGATACAAATGAATGAAATGAATGCAAACAACTCGACTGCAACAGTACAGTCATGAAGTATGCAAAGAGCTCGAGCATAAGATATGGCAACTACAGTAATGCATCAGTGACCAAACACAGGAACTCAACAAGGCAGAGGAATGTCACAAGCATAAAAGCATGGATACAGCAAAGTCAGAGACTACAACATCAAAGTGCAGTGCAACTACAATGAACACCACTGACCAGAATACAATGCAACAACATGTTAAACAAGGCATAGTGCACCGAAGGAGCAACAACAATGAAACTGACTCGAAGCAGTAGTGACAGTAATCAATGCAGCAACGATGGTCAAGGAATATGCATCAGGCATCAAAACAATGTTCAAGACATCAAGTGATACAAGGTCAGGGAAGCAACCAGGATGGAGCAGAGACAAGTAATGCATCAAAAGTGCACAGCAACCCTCAAGTAGTGTACATGAATACAACTACAACAAATGAACATAATGCCACAATGCAAGTGAAGATGACACTGAGAAATGCAATGCAAATGCAAATCAAAACAGAGAGTATGGTGATGCAGTCAACAAGGCAACAATGCAGATGAACAACAAAGGGTCAAAGCTCAATACAACATGAACCAACTCCAAAATGTATCACTAGCATATACTACAGGGATGAACACATGAGAATGGACAAGGCACAAATCAAGACAGCTACAACACAGAAGTTTTCAAACCAACTACAAATGCACAGCATACATACGAAACAGAGTACCCAAAGACAATGCCGTGAAAATCAATACTACAGAGATGAACAAATTGTAACAGTGCAGAGATGACCAAGTCGAATAATCAAATATGTGCAAATTTTTGACAAAGTCAAAACAAATAAAAGAAGAAAGATCTCTGTCGTATAAACCAAAGTTGATCAAGTCAATCAAGAGTTCACCGTGATAGCCAAGCAAATTGACCACGAAATCAAATCAATATCGTGTGAATCAAGCTACCAAAAATACGAAATTGACAAAGTCAGATCAATCCCAAGCATCAATACAAGATCGAACGACTATTGACAAATTCAAATATATTTAGACGAACGTAATTCAAGGAATTCGAACGCATATATAACCCAATCATCACTGGCAAATTAATCATCGAGTTCAAGTATCAACTTAGTAAAGCAAAAGGAAACAGTACATACCGAATTCACAAACAACGAACTCGATCAAGCAAATGCAAACGAGCGATAGTCAACCATCAGAGAAGCAGCGAGATAGGGCAACATATCTCAGATCGATCGAAGAAATTGAAGCCCGGATTTACACAAAAGCCGAAGCCCTAATTGGAACAAAGGGAACGAAGCCCTAAACAGGACGAAGCCGCCATTATTCTCACGAACGAGACAAAAGGATCGGGTGAAATAAGGGAGTGGGCTGGCCTTATTATTAAAAAAGGGGTTTTGTTTTTTAATTTTTATAATAAGGCTTTGTTATATTGTTAATTAGTTTTAGGGTTATTTTCTATTGTTTTTTAATTATTATTTTTATTTTACGAATCAAAGAATTTGTAAATCACCACCTAGGGTTTAGGTTGTGTCTGATTGTCTATTTAGAGTTAGTTCAGTAAGCAGGGGTTGCGAGTTTGCAAAACTCTATAGGCGGTAGCAGGGTTTGCAAGTCTGTTAGAGTGTTTGTAAGCGTGATACTGTTTAATTCTAATAGAAATCTGGGAATGCAGCAGTAGGCAGGGGTTGCCGAAGCTGGGTAAATCTTGTGTGTGATTTACTTTTATATTTATTTCTGCAGTTTATTTTTGTGTTTAAATCGAGAAAATTTGCTATAACCCTATTGACCCCCCCCTCTAGGGTTAATCTAGATCCTACACAATCTTCATTCAGTATTTGCTATATTATGTAGAATGATAGAGATGTTATGCTACAGATGTTATGGACGTAGATATGTGACGACCTTATATAAATAGCTAATTCTTGATAGGTATGTAAAATAGCTTTATATAGACTAGTTTTTGAATGCCGTGTAAAATTGGTTTATGGACTATAGCTCCGAGTATAACGCTATAAATTGTTATATTGTTTTCCAAAGATAATGCTCAACCACATATAATCCAAAACAAATAAACAGTTTAAACCTATTATGTTCACCTTTGGGGTTGAATTCAGAAGGTAATCTAATGATTGGAATTCATTGTGTCACGAATTGTATCTGTATTTTGTGTCCCAATGGATTTTCCACATATATACAAGAACGTTCAACGGCACCCCAAACAGTGCAACGCTTCAAATGTCCCTTGATTTCAACCATAGTTCCGATTTAAATAATATTGGTGGTGGGAAGAGAGAGAAATACCACTATTATTTAGATTACTTTGTTTGTTTTTTCATATAGAAAAGCATTTTTTGAGCATCAAATCAAAACCTTAAAGTATAATCGAAGAAGAACATATATTTTTAGAATAGGACATTGTAGTGTTTCTCAAGAATATGAGCCACTATTATACTTGTTTGAAATGAAAAAAAATGAAAGACTCACATAATAGTAGTTAAAAGTTAAACTTTGACGTCGATGAATGAGAATAAACTCGCAGCTAAAGATTCAAACCTGAATCAATCGAGAAGCAAGAAAGAGTCTGAGGAGAAATAGAACATCTTTATACCAATGATCTGGTATTTTTGACATTGAACATGTTAGATCAGAAGAAAAATGAGTATGGAAGAGGGAAGAAATACTTTAGCAAGCAGTCCGCATACTAACTGGTTTCTAAATGGAAGTAGATAAATTGTAGCAACTACTCAAATGTGTAGGAGGGAGATCATGGAGCATGAGTTAGGCGAGTGGTACAAATTTTTTAATGATGTTAATACTGATGTTGACTTTTTTCTTGTCCATTCTTTCTCTCCACTTTCAAAACTGAGAAAACTTATTATATGAGACATTTTGATATAGTCACATAATAATTTCTCATGCACACTTCAATACCTCTATAGTAGAATTAAAATCTTCTTAAAGCATGTATTATACAATATAAGGTCAATTATTGGACATACAATGATTTTAGAATTCAAGAAATTCATATTATAAATAGTTTTTGTAAAATATAAAACACCTTGATTCCATGATTTATGTAGAAAACAAAATTATATGGTATACCGAGTTTATTAAAAAATAATAAAACATTATAATTGAAAACATGAAACTACATACCAATTCACCCATTTTGTCCTTGACCAAGTTTCCTTGTAATGTAGCATATTCTCTATGATCTATAAATAACCATCACAAATGAGCTGCATGTAAAATTTCAAATCTGTATGTTCTTTATCTGTTCAATCTGTAATCAAATTTTAAAATAATCCTTTCATAAGCGATAAGGAGAGAACATCAAGTGTTAGTATACTGAAGATCTGTAATCTATTAGTTCTACATCTAGGAAACTTAAGCACGACCAGTCAAGGATTCAAAGAATAAATTATAGGTAGTAAAAGAAATGAAAGTGAACGATTGGTGGAATATGTACTGAACTACACACCATATTTTATATATTACTTTCACAATTCATATGATAAACATTTGAAGGATAGAACTACATATATGCACCACATCATCATTAAGACATATCCATTAAGGTATAATTGTTGGAAGGATAGGGTGTATAAATATTATCAGCTTAGATTTTTATACATGCAAAACTAATAAAGTAAATGCAATATAATGATAACACCCTAAATTCGACTACAGCAAGAACAATTGTGGGTTAAGCCTATTTGATCGCTTACAACTCTTCAAATAAACTAATTTTCCAATTTTGTATTGATAGGGTTTTTATTTTTTATCTGCTAGAACTGCATTTGGTTTCTTGATTTAACAATCCAAATTTTATTGTTACAGTAATGCATTCTTTTTCTGCTTAATATTTGATCAAAAGTGAATTATTATGTAACTTCTTGATTAGCAAACTTTACTGCATCAGACCATGAGGAATATAAATTAGATATGCACACTTCTTAATGAGATAGAAATATCTTAGAAATGTTTCGTGAAAATATTTCAATTTCTTTATTGAAAGTTCCAAGGATTAACGGTGAATAGAAGATTGATAAATTATTGGCAAATAGCCAAATACTATTACAATGAAACACTATTAAGGTATGAGTGCAATTGCATGGTATTTGGTAAGATCATGAATATGAAAACATAATGAAATAATACATACAATATTTAAAGAGATATATTATTTGCTTTAAACATTTTGAGATGAAATTAGTCCAGTTGTTAACGAAAAGAAAAATTTGAAAAAAAATTACCAAATGACAAATAATATTTTTAGCCATGAAACTCCTCTTTAATAGTCTACAATAAAGAGTGACCAAATGAGCCTTTAAATTTTCATAATTTTTAAAATTCTTGCTCCTTTCATGATAAAAAATAAAATTACCATCTACATTAACAGCAACCATCGTATTATTAATAATGATTTTTATGCTGTAGTGATCATTAAGAAATCAAATACGGTTATGTTTCTAAGTAGTTGAATGAATTCAAGCTTATCCAAATTAAATTGAGAGCATGTAAGATAAACAAAAAAAATCATAACATCCAATGAAATGTAATAGTTTGAATGGAAATCTTTTAGGAGAGATTTCATAATCTTTTCACTGACTTGTGTGAATCTGCTATGTGATTCATATACTAATCCGATTCTTAGAAATATGAAACTAACGAATGGATGTGAAGGAGGAAAAACATTTTTACATTAGAAATAAATACATACTATAATGAAACCATCTACAGTTAGATACCCTACAATCTAACGAAGATATTATCTTTGGAATAACTACTAAAAGTAAATTACATAACATGATCTAAATTAGAAAGGGATCGAGCAATGAGATCTATAAAGAAATAGCCTAAATTTGGGGAAAACTTCATTTTTAGAAGAACTTTTTTGTGGAATACGGACATAGAGACGGACGGATAAAATAATTGATCCAATCTACACTCCATTAAAAAGAGAAACTTAAAACTAAATTACCTGGCTTGATCCAGATTTGAAAGAGGAAGATTCTAATTCCATGAGTCATGAGATCAAAAATGAAATAAGGATGTACACTATCAGTTTTTATGAATTAGGGTTAAGGATCAATTTTGGAAAAAGATGGGGTATGAGACATTGATGTGGATTTGATCTAGCAAGAAGGAAAAAAAAGGCAAAGAACGATGTCTAAATCGTAGAGGGACAGTGGAATAAATGTTGTGCGGTTGCTAATTAGGAAGTTGTAGACTCAACATGGTTAGTTTAATTTACAGACGACATATTCGCAACCATCGAGTGTCTTTCTTCCTTTTAAATCACAACCACTCTTTGTCTATTTTGTTTTGTCCTGGTCAACATAGATGCTTTTGTTAGAGCGATGCTAAATGCACTGCAATATAGACTTCATTTTACTCAGTCTCTCTTTTACCCAACAAAATATTTTTACAGGCTTAGAATTACCCACGTGTTACCCATACCATCGATTGAACTTCCCTCCTCTCAAACTCCAAAAACCAAATTTCGCTCCTCTCAAACCCACAACACCAAACTTCAATCCTCTCAAAACCACAACATCAAACTTCGATCCCTCTCAAATTTAGATTTTACCATCACCGACGTTCTCCAAATCCCACTATCAAATCCTAACCGAGTACTTTAACAATCGAACTTAATAGCATCTAAAAAGCAGGTTGTGTCGAAGAAGAAGAAGCCATCTCAATCGTCTGAAGGGCCATTGTCTCCTCCACCGACCACGTCAACCCAAGGTTATCATAATCAACTTTTGGCTTCGTGCGGTAGTGTGAAAATCCTAAACCCTAAACCTTTTTTTTTTTGAATTTTGCTTTCAATCGGAAGTGTGTGATTAGAACGAATCAATTGTTAGAAAAACCCTTACCGCCTAGTGCTAATTTTGTTAGTGTTGTGTCCAAAGATTCATACGCATTATGAAAATTTTCATATGTCTGTTTTTTCGGCTTTGTACCGCCGTATGATGATTTGTTATGCATAGTAAATTAGAATGAATTAAAAAGGTTCAGCATGATTAAATTTGGTTATCGACATATATAGAATTATAGTATACAAATTCTGCCACATGCTTCGTACACATGTGGTATCAGAGCTTAGATTTTGTATATTCCTAAGCTTTGATGTGCACTCAGTGTAGATAATGACAGTAGTACCCAAGATTGTGTTTATGTATTATATATATGAGGGCGTATTTGTTAGTGATATAACAATGTTTTATATTGTGTTTGCTAATCCTTTAAGCTGTTTGTGAATTCTGGTCGGTATGTGGGACGCCATGTTATCGATAGGGATTTCCAAACACTTAAACGAGGCAAGTCGACACGGTATTATTTTAAATTGGGTAAATGAAATAATTTTTCAAAAATTATTAAAGTGTAAATAAATTGATTGTTTGGTTGTTGAAAATGTAAATACATATAAGTTAATAAAGATGTTTGAATAATCTAAATAAAAGTAACAATTATAAGAAAATAAATTATATAAGAAAATGAATTATAAAGTATGGAATTATAGTTAATATGATTTACAATTGTGAAATAATCTTATATATAAGAAATGGAACAACCTGAGTATATTTATATATATATGAGTTATAAAAAAAATGGATTTAACTAAGAATTTGGGAAATTTGAATCCCATTGATTTTGAAAGTTGTTTTCAAAAAATTTAAAGAGATTATATTCTTATAAATCTAAGTAAGATAAATAAATTTGGAACGGATCTTATATAAGTCAAGTAAAATAGTGAAATTATATAAGTAAAATATTTGTAAATATGATCTATAAATAGAAAGAATTTTTAAAAAGAATACAAAGCACTGAATTCACTACTGTTACTGGAAAATAATATGGGTGACGACTGCAGCATCATCAGTTTCATTTTCGAGTTTCTGTGTGATGGATTTGCTACAAATAGTAAATTGAAATTGAAGTTATGTTTTGATAAACAAATTTGATATAAAATCCAAGTTGTAATTGATGAATATAAGTGAAACGAGTTTTGGACTTATGATATGGAATAATAAGATTTAACTTGGTAAAGTTGAAATAAAATTTGAGTTAGCATATTAGATATATGATTTGAAATTAAACTTAAGTGGTAGTGATTATATAATATGAATTTGGAAGTTTATATAAATAAGTTGTATAACTTATAAAATGAGAAAATGTAAGTAAAACCAATTGTTAAAATGGTTAAACAATTTTGTTAAGCAAAACAAAATCTGAATTTGAATAGCAGAATGAAATTTGACTTAAGTAAAAAAGTTAAATAAGATAGAATTTCAATTGAATTAAAGTGAACTTAAGTTGTATAAGTGAAGGTAAATGAAATTGAAGTGAAACATAACTTAAGTGATGTTGAATGAAGTTGATTTTGGTATCGAAGTTAATTAATAAAATGAAATAAATGAATGTGAATTTGAGTTATATAAAGAAATTCAACTTTAATCGTAAAATGAATTAGCATTAAAAATGTTGTTTTAAGAAGTTGTGAATTAATAATAATATTGGAAGTATCGTATAAAAATGTGAATATAGTGAATACTAGAATTCAATCTAAATTGGATGTTAAACCAATTGGAATTAAATTGTGTTAAACCAAATTGAAGGTAAACGATGTAAAGTAAATAAATTGGGTAATGTTGGATGTGCATTGGTTGTTAGATGGATGTTAATTGATTGTATAGAAATTTATATGAAATTGAATTAATGAAATTGAAAGATATGTAATTTCATTTGATTTGAATTGAAAGTGAACCAACTTGAATGTAAATTAGTGAATGTATATTGATTTGGTTAAGGATTGATTTAGATAGTTGTTGGATGTTAGTTGGATGATAGTTGTTTGATGATTGGATATGTTGCTTTTGTTGCATTTACTATATTGGCGTATATAGTTATTGTATTGGTATATGTTGTATATTGATATTACTTTCTATATACATGTTTCTCATTTGTTTTTGAGTGTTTAGTAGGTGCGGATGGCACTTGCTTCGCATTTGAAGCTCGCTTTCGCGCTATATTATCTGTATATGCTCGGTAATAATATATAAGGTACATATCTCGGATTACATATCGTACTTTTACACTTTTTCCCCTTCGGGATGCCTCATCCTCGATGATGAGATGTATATCTGTGATATATATATTTCTAGTTTTTTGCAGATCGATCCGCGCAAAGAAGACTGGCAAAGAAAATTTAAAATTTAAGGCGTTAGAATTTTTTTGGGAAAATTGGAAAAATTTGTGAAAATTAAATTTTTGATTTGAAGTGAAAAGTTAAACGATATTAGTTGGTTTTGAAAAAATAACTAAATATGTATTTGAAAACTTAGTAAAGTTTTTATAAGAGTTTAACTAATGGATTTTTGGAAAGTTAATGGATTTTGTGACCTTTTCTAGCTTGGTAATTTCGAGGACGAAATTCTTTTAAGTAGGGGAGAATGTAACGACCCAGAATTTTTGTCATTTGAAATTCATATATTTATTTATTTTTAAATGTTTAAAAGTTAATTTTATAAGCTGGATAACTTATAATTTAAATATAAGGATTTAACTGGATAATTAAATTGTTGATTTAATATTTGAAATTGCGTAAATAATTGGAAATTGGATTTAATGTGAATGAAAATGGTTTATAAAGTTGAATTAAATCCTAGTTGAATTAGAATGATGTTACAGAACTTTTAAAATCGAATTAGAAGTTAAATTTGTAAAATATTGAATATTTTAATATTTAATTGACGAGTGAAAATAGCCATTTTTCAGACAGTCTCAGATTTTGACGAAACTAGTTTCATTGGATCCGTAATGTTAAATTATTGTAAGATTTTAAATTTTATATCAATCAGATTAACGGTTTGTCCGGGGCAAGCTAAAACGCGTAGAAGTCGGTTTAAGTGAATTTTAAATTTAAATATTCGATTCGAAAACCTATCTTACAAATACGATTGAATTGGCTCCTGATATATATTCCATTGCGTTCGGAATAGGGGTAAAACGTTATAAACGCCAGGCGGAACGCTTCGTTTCGAGTTCGAAAATTTTTCGAGTGAATAGTGTCGCGAAATTTTCTATAAAAGGCCAACATTTTTTCTAATTTACGCATACCCTAGGGTTAGAAACCCTAGCCGCCATTAAGCTTTTCAATGGCCAAAAATGTCCCACTTTCTCCTTCAATTATCTCTCGATCCGTAAGCCATTAGCAAAAACTTACAACTGCAACTTTGTTGAGCTCGTCGAGAGCTTCGATTTCAACGATCATGATCGCGATTAAAGCAACGAATCAACGGCAAATCGCATGTAAAGATGAAACGTTCACGTACATTTTTCATGCCCAAGATGCAGCCAAGATGGACCGGTCTTCGGTCGGAAGTGTGCCTCGTGATGGCCGTTTGTACGGTGGTTCCCGATCGAAGTGTAGATGAACGTGGAGGGGGCGAAAATTGGTAGTATAGTGGCGGCGTTTGGGTTTTCTCAACCTGGAACGTGAATGAGGGAGAAGAAAGGCCGAATGGCCCTGATGTAGAGCAGAAGATCTAACGGTAGATGATAGAAAGGTTTTAAAAAATATATAAAAATAAAATAAATATGAAATTGATTTGAATACAAATTCGTATAATGTTTAAAATAGCGTAACTTTTTGATACAAGGTCTCTTTTTGACGAAACGACTTGCGTTGGAATCGTATCGACTAGCACTACGCGATGGAGCTGGATTGGGATTTATTTGAACTAGTGTAAATTTTGGATAAAATTAAACGCTCGTTTAATTTTATTCGGAATAAAACGCTGAAATTACGACTACAAGCAATGTGCGTACAACTCACTCTTTCTAACTTGCTGATATTTTTATATAAGTGAGAATAAATATTATTTATGATGATTGATGATTATTTGGATGATATATGATATATTGATTGGTATTTGGATATATACCTGCCTAGTGGAGAAGAAGACCCTATACGTTTCCGTGTATGAGCGGATGACCCTTTGTATGCGCGTCTGCCTTGAAGTGGACATTGTACACATATTCTAATATGTATATATGTTGCAGGTAATAGGTTGGAGTGATGCAACTGGATTCCTCGGCAGTATTGATTTATTTACAGATATTGTAATATATTCTGTTATGATATGACATATGATGTTTGGATGTCGTGATTGATGTATTTGGTGTTGTTGCAGCATTAGGCCTATTTTTGGAATTTTAAAAATATTTAAGTGATGATTTCGAATTTAAAAAGGATTTTAAAGTGATTTTGAAAATATATGTTTATTGAATTTTGAACACTTAAGGAAAGGGATTGATTTTTAATAAATGAAAGTTATAATTTTTATTGTTAATAAAGTTATGATTTTTGGAAAATCATGGAAAATAATACTTAAGTATGATTTTTGGAGTTATATAAGTTTTAATAATGATTTGAAATTATTAAAAGAATACGTTTAGTTCAAATCGAGATTTTTGAATTATATTAAATGGTTTATATTGAAGAATTATAAAATTGATATTTTATAAATCAAAGTAATTGAATTATAAACAAGTTTTGTAAATGTTAAAATGAAGTTATAAATGGATTTTATAAGTGAATACGATTTATATAATTTGTGAAGTTATAAAAGAACAACTTTGTAAATAAATGAATTGTAAGTAATTAGCTTATAATTTGGGTTTTGGGTATATAATTGAGTTCTAAATGGAATTGGTTAATAAAGGGATTTTATATACAGTAGTTTTTATAAAATGAAAATGGAATTTATAAACATTGTTTTATAAATCTGTAATCAAATAAATTTGATAAGTAAGTATAGAAATTATTAAAGGAGATATATCCATGATTTTGGACAGTGGATAATCCTTTAATTACATATGTAGAAGTGTTGAATTTGGTTAAAGAATTGTATCCACGATTTTGGACAGTGGATAATGTTTAAATAAATGTGTAGAAACATTGAATTTGGTAAACGAATTATATTCACGATTTTGGACAGTGAATAATATATTAAAGTAATGTTTTGGAAAGTGATATTCTAAAATGGAGTTAAATGGTTTAAAGATGGTTTTAAAATGTGTTAAATATCGAATACATAGATTTCAACATTCATTGTTGAAATAGACATTTTCAAGAAATAAGGAAATGATGGACTATAGCATTGTTGTTATAGTAAATGATTTTTGAAAGAAAATGTTTTGTATAGTATTTGGGATTTATATATCTATCTGATTTACGAATCCCTATACTAGTGATTTTGGGTTGTCGTAACGATGTTTTACGCAACATTCGTTTTGACCCAAATAAATGTGTTTAAAGAGAACGTTTTCCTTATAGAATAAAATATATACTTAATCGTGATTTAAGTATATGAAATATTTTCCAAGTGTTGAAAATAAATAGAATTGTGAATTACTTATTACTAAATAAGTATATGGAAATGTTTTCCAATATTGACATGGTTTGAGATTATCTTTTTAAAAATAATTTGAAGTGGAAATTTTGGCAAATGAATTAATTAATAAAAGATTAATAAAAAGGGCCCAGTGATTGTTATGGTGCTAAATATTTGTTTGTTTGCTTTGATAGTTAAATAACCGACTATTAGACTTGGCCAAAATTTTAGTTCCTCGACTTGATGTGGGAACTATTTAGTCGTACACTTAGTACGTAGCCTTCTGTGTAGGCTTGATTATCGTTTGTATTGAGGATATTGATTCGTATAGTGCGGAGTATTACTCCAATCTATCGAGCTTTCTTCTTGGCCCAAAGGATAGAAAGTTGAAAGTTGGAGACGTGATAAGTCTATGAGACTTAATTTCTGTGTGAGGTTGAGAAACACTTTTGCGTTGTTGGTGCGAAGATACCAGGATCGGTTTATCCGAAAACCACTTCGGGCCAACGTATATGCGACGATTGTGCAGTTTGCTTATGATGATATTGATATTCTGGATTTTCATAGTGGGGGACTGCTTGCTGATCGTTTGGGGTTAAAATCCCAATATACATCCAGTAGCAATGGTCTCTTCATTTATGAAATATCCAATGCGAGGACTATTCGCTACTAATCCTAGGGATTTCCCAACGGGATGTGGTAGGAAAGTACCTTCGGTTTGTCCTGTTTCTGGACAACTTGTATGGATGTTTGTCTGACATTGCATTTCTGTAGATTACGTACATTGGTTTTTACAAACGTACATCAGTGGTGGCGGAGAAGGCAACTTCTCTTAGCTTAACACCCTCCTTGAGACGTATGAGCTTAAGGGTTGTATTTTTGTAGAAGGCAGTTAGTAGTCAAAGGAAATGGCCGTGTAGCATTCAAAGTGATGTGATATGTGATTGTGAAAGGTAATCGTTACCTCTAGCCTCATCAACCAGAAATGACCAAAACAGGGTTAGATGCAGCAAGTCTAAGTGGGTCATTCCCATTAGGATATGATCATCCTCTTCTAGATATATCTTTACATGCTATGTCATTGTGTATCTGATTGTTGTGGTTTGTATGCTATGAGGGCCCTCGGTAAAGGTCAGTAACGACCGTAGGACGATATAATCGATACCATTTAGTTATAGAGGTGGGTCGGTCTTGTGTTGGTAGAGGATCCTTTGTGATGGTTCTCGATGCATTCTTCTAGAGATGTACTACCGGAAGGTAGTCCCTTCACCTGGTCATTTGTATGGAAATCCAAACTCCACTACGTACCTGCCATTTTGATTGTATTAACCAATTGGGCTATATGCTAGAATTTAATCAATGTAACAATTTCGGCTATGATTAATATTATTTTTATATAGTAGACACTGCTATAATATAAGAGGATTTGATATGATATGTTTTAGAAATCGTAAGGTAAAAACATGTCCGTGTTTATATGTGGACTTGTCTTACGAGATACTTTTGTTTTGATAGAGGAAAATTTTGGTAATTTAATAAATTCAGGTGGGTGGGTTTCTCATGCTGGTTTAGCAGACCGATCTGGACGTTCTTCCCTCCCAATGCTCGGGTCAGACCGAGTATATTTATAGGTTCAGATTTGGTGCTTTTGGAGCTTCAACAGGAGAGCTGGAGATCTTCATTTTTGTACACATATGTGACGATCCACAAATCCATACCCTTTGAATCGACAATAATCAACACATGTCCGACCCAAAAAGCACAGACTGATGGAAAGTCAAGAGAAAGAAAAGAAGAGAGAAGAAGAGAAGAGAAGAAAGAGAGAAGATAGAACAAAAAAGAACAATACAGAATCTCACATCGCAGCGGAAAATATATAATATCATATCAATGATCTTTACAAAATAGAAACTGTATATATATATATACACACATCAATCAGAGTTCAACGATCAATTAATAGTTATCAGCTTGAACAGTTATAATAACATGTCCTCACAAATGCTGATAAGAACAACAACTAAGCACAGCGGATAATCAATAATCAAAATAGAACGTGTGTACGAAAATGAAGATCTCCATCTCTCCTGCTGAAGCTCCAAAAGCATCAAATCTGAACCTGTAAATATACTGATCTGACCTGAGCATTGAAAGGGAGGAACCCCCGGATCAGTCTGGTAAACCAGCGTGAGAAACACACTCATCTGAATTTATTAAATTACCAAACTTTTCCTTTATAAAAACAATAGTATCTCGTAAGATAAGCCCACACATAAACACAGACTTGTTTTTACCTTATGATAACTAAAACATATCCTATCAAATCCTCTTATATTATAGTAGTGTCTACTATATACAAATAATATTAATCATAGCCGAAATTGTTACATTGATTAAATTCCAGCATATAGTCCAATTGGGTAATACAATCAAAATGGCAAACACGTAGTGGGGTTTGGATTTCCATACAAATGACCAGGTGAAGGGACTACCTTCCAGCAGAACATCTCTAGAAGAATGTACCGAGGACCATCACAAAGGATCCTCTACCAACACAAGACCGGCCCACCTCTATAACTAGATGGTACCGAATATATCATCCTCCGGTCGTTACCGACCTTTACCGAGGACCCTCATAGCATAAAAACCACAATAATCAGATACACGACGTCATAGCGTATAAAGATATATCTGGAAGAGGATCATCATATCCTACTTAGGAATGACCCACTTAGCCTTGCTGCATCTAACCCTGTTTTGGTCATTTTCGGTTGATGAGGCTAGACGAGGTAACGATTACCTTTCACAATCACATATCACATCACTTTGAATGCTACACGGCCATTTCCTTTGACTACTAATCGCCTTCTTCAAAAATACAACCCTTAAGCTCATACGTCTCAAGGAGGGTGTTAAGCTAAGAGAAGTTTCCTTCTCCGTCACCACTGATGTACGTTTGTAAAAACCAATGTACATAATCTATAGAAATGCAATGTTAGACAAACATCCATACAAGTTGTCCAGGGATAGGACAAACCGAAGGTACTTTCCTACCACATCCTATCGGGAAATCCCTAAGATTAGTAGCGAATAGTCCTTGCATTGGATATTTCATAAATGAAGAGACCACTGCTACTAAATGTATATTGGGATTTTAACCCCAAACGATCAACAAGCAGTTCCCACTATGAAAATCCAAAATATCAATATCATCACAAGCAACCTGCACAATTATCGCATATACGTTGGTCCAAAGTGGTTTTCGGATAAACCAATCCTGGTCTCTTCGCACCAACAACGCAAAAGCATTTCTCAACCTCACATAGAAATTAAGTCTCATAGACTTATCACGTCTCCAACTTTCAACTTGCTACCCTTCGGGCCAACAAGGAAGCTTGATAGATTGGAGTAATATTCCACACTACACGAATCAACATCCTCTACACAAACGATAATTAAGCCTATACAGAAGGCTACGTACTAAGTGTATGACTAAATAGTTCCCACATCAAGTTGAGGAACTAATTGGCCAATTTGATAGTCGATTATTTAACTATCAAAGCAAACAAACAAATATTTAGCACCATAACAATCACTAGGCCCTTTTAATTAATTTTCTATTCATTAAATCATTTGCCAAATATTCACTTCAAATTATCTTTAAAAAGATTATTCTCAAAACATTTCACTTCATATTGGAAAGCATTTCCAAATACTTATTTAATAATAAGTATTTCACAATTCTATTTATTTTCAACACTTGAAAAATATTACATATACTTAAATCACGATTTAGTATATATTTTATTCTTTAAGGAAAACATTCTTTTAAACATCTTTTTTGGGGCAAAACGAAAGTAGCGTAAAACATCGTTACGACAACCCAAAATCACTAGTATAGGGATTCGAAAATAAGATAGATAATATAAACCCCATATACTATACAAAATATTTTCTTTCGAAAATCATTTACTATAACAACAGTGTTATAGTCCATCATTTCCTTACTTCTCGAAAACGTCTATTTCAACAATGAATGTTGAAATCTATGGTTTCGATATTCAACGCATTTAAAAACATCTTTAAAATCCTTTAACTCCACTTAGTAATATTCACTTTCCAAAAATATCCATTTTATTTAATATATAATTCACTGTCCAAAATTATGAATATACTTCGTTTACCAAATTCAATACTTCTACATATTTTATTAAAAGAGTTATCCACTGTCCAAAATCATGGATATTGTTCTTTTACCAAATCTTTGCTTCTATATATTCATTAAAGGATTATCCACTGTCCAAAATCGTGGATATATCTCCTTTAATAACCTTCTATATTTAACTTACCAAATTCAATTGATTTCGAATTTATAAACATTGTTTTATAAATTCCTTTCATATTTTATAAAACTTCAATATATAAAATCCCTTTATTAACAAATTCCATTTATCTCAATTATATACCAAAAATCAAATTTATAAGCAAATTACTTATAAATCATTTATTTACAAAATCGTTTATTTTATAACTTCATAAATTTAATAAATTTCATTCACTTATAAAATCCATTTATAACATCATTTTAACAATTACAAAAGCTCCTTTATAATTCAATTATTCTGATTTATAAAAACTCAATTTCATAAATCTTCTTTGTAAACCATTTATATTAGTCAAAAAACTCAATTTAAACCATTTCACAAAATCATTAACTCCATATTTCACAAAAATCACATTTCAATTATATTTCCCAAAACATCATAATTTTTATAACATAAAAATTATAACATTTATTTATTCAAAATAAATCAATCCTTAACGATTCAAAAATTCAATAAAACATATATTTTCAAAATCACTTTTAAAATTCTTTTAAATTCGAGATCGTTACTTTAACATTTTTAAAATAGCAAAATAGGCCCAATGCTGCAACAGCACCAAATACAACAATCACAGCATCCAAAACATCATATATCATATGATAACAGAATATATAACAATATCTGTAAATAAATCAATATTGTTGAAGAATCCAGTTGGATCTCTCCAACCTGTCACATGCAACAAATATACATATTAGAATATGTGTACAATGTCGCTTCAAGGCAGATGCGCGTGCAAAGGATCATTCGCTCATACACGGAAACGTATAGGGCCATCTGCTCCACTAGAAAGGAATATATCCAAATACCAATCAATATATCATATATCATCGAAACAATCATCAATCATCGTATAATAAATTATTTCTCACTTATATAAAAATACCAGTGAGTCAGAAAGAGTGAGTTGTACTCACATTGCGTCCAATAGCAGTTTCAGTGTTTTATTCCGAATAAATTTAAACGACCATTCAGTTTTACCCAAAAACCACACTAGCTCCAATCAAATCCAGACTAGCTCCATCGCGTAGTGTTCGTCCATACGAACCCAACGCAATTCGTTTCGTGCAAAATGGACCTCGTATGAAGAAGTTATACATTTTTAAAGTTCATACGAATTTATATTTAATTAAATTACACGATTTCTATTTATTTTTGAAACCTTGTAATCATGGTCGTTTGTTTCAGATCTACAGATCACTACCCTTGCTTTTATCTTCTTCTTCCATACGTGACAACCCAGGCATCACGTAACCCATCCTCGCGTTGATTCCTTGACCGTCGATCATCCAACGATCATCTATTCGTCGATCGAGTAATGCCATTTTGAAGCCATACTCACCTAGCACCACCGCCCCAATTAACGCCCAGCTCGGTCACGCAAGAGCTTCGAAAAATGTGGTTGAACGTACAACATTCAAACATGAATTGTCGTTGATCCTTTGCATAATTTTCGATCATATTGGTTGGATTCGAAGATCTCGATGTGCTCTTTCATGTTGTAGTTGGAAGTTTTTGTTAAAAGTTGAGGGATTCAGAGAAAAAAAAGGAGGAAAGAGGTGAGTTTATGGCCTTGCAAACCATTAGTGGTGGCTAGCCCTAGCAAAATTAGGGTTTGTGCAAAATGAAGAAAAAGGTGGCCTTTTATAGACAATTTGACGACACTATTCATCCGAAAATTTTCCAAACTCCAAACGAAGCATGCCACCTGGCGTTTATAATATTTTACCCCCATTCCAAACATAATGGAATATATATCGGGAGCCAGTTCGATATTATTTGGAAGATAGGTTTTCGAATCGACTTATTTAAATTTAAAATTCGCTTAAACCGATTTCCTACGCATTTTCGCTTGCCCCGGACAAACCGTACATTCGATTGACACGAAATTTGAAATCTTACAATAATTTAACATTACGGATCCAATGAAACTGGTTTTGTCAAAATCCGAGATTGTTTGAGAAATGGTTATTTTTACTCGTCAATTAAATATTAAAATATTCAATTTCCACAATTTAACTTTTAATTCAATTTTAAAAGTTCTGTAACATTATTATAATTCAAATAGAATTTAATCAACTTTATAAATCATTTTTATTCACATTAAATCAAAATTTTCAATTATTTCATCAATTTCAAATATTCAATTAACAATTTAATTATCCAATTAAATCTAGATATTCGAAATATGATCTATTCAGCTTATAAATTTAACTTGTGCATATTTAAAATCAATTAAATATATGAATTTCAAATGACTGAAATTCTGGGTCGTTACATTCTCCCCTACTTAAAAAAATTTCGTCCCTGAAATTACCAAGTAAGGAAAAGTCACAAAATCAATCAACTTTTCAAAAACAATTCGTTCAAATTAGATTTACCAAATCTATTTAACCTTTTATTTTTTTCCAAAATCCATTAGTTAAACTTCTTATAAAAACTTTTCTAAGTTTTCAAATTCATTCATAGTTATCTTTTCAAAACCAACTAATATCGTTTAACTTTATAACTCAATGTCAAAAAATTTCCAAAATCCCAAAAATTTTCTTACGCCTTAAATTTTCAAAAAAATTCTCCATAGTATCCTTTGCGCGGTTCGATCCTGAAAAAATAGCAATATATATATATATATATATATATATATATATATATATATATATATCACAGATATACATCTCATCATCGAGGATGAGGCATCCCGAAAGGAAAAAAGTGTAAAAGTACGATATGTAATCCGAGATATGTACCTTATATATCATTAGCGAGCATATACAGCTAATATAGCGCAAAAGCGAGCTCAAGAAAGCGCCATCCGCACCTAGTAAACACTCAAAAACAAATAAGAAACATGTATATAGAAAGTAATATCAATATACAACATATACCAATACAACAACTATATACACCAATATAGTAAATGCAACAAAAGCAACAAATCCAATCATCAAACAACTATCATCCAACTAACATCCAACAAACCAAATCAATATACATTCACTAATTTACATTCAAGTTGGTTCACTTTCAATTCAAATCAAATAAAATTACATAGCTTTCAATTTCATTAATTCAATTTCATATGAATTTCTATACAATCAATTAACATCCATCTAACAGCCAATGCACATCCAACATTACCAAATTTATTTACTTTATATCGTAACCTTCAATTTGGTTTACCACAATTTAATTCCAATTGGTTTAACATTCAATTTAGATTGAATTCTAGTATTCGCTATATTCACATTTTTATATGACACTTCCAATATTGTTATTAATTCACAACTTCTTAACAACAACATTTTTAATGCTAATTCATTTTACGATTAAAGTTGAATTTCTTTATATAACTCAAATTCACATTCATTTATTTCACTTTATTTATTAACTTTGATACCAAAATCAACTTCTTTCAACATCACTTAAGTTATGTTTCATTTCAATTTTATTTACCTTCACTTATACAACTTAAGTTCACTTTAATTCAATTGAAATTCTATCTTATTTAACTTTTTTTACTTAATTCAAATTTCATTCTGCTATTCAAATTCAGATTTTGTTTTTCTTAACAAAATCGTTTAACCATTTTAACAATTGGTTTTACTTACATTTTCTCACTTTATAAGTTATACAACTTATTTATATAAACTTCCAAATTCATATCACATCACTTTGAATGCCACACGACCATTTCTTTTGACTACTAATTGCCTTCCACAAAAATACAACCCTTAAGCTGATACGTCTCAAGGAGGGTGTTAAGCTAAGAGAGGTTGCCTTCTCCGCCACCACTGATGTACGTTTGTAAAAACCAATGTACGTAATCTGTAGAAATGTAATGTCAGACAAACATCCATACAAGTTGTCCAGGAACAGGACAAACCGAAGGTAATTTCCTACCACTTCCTGTCGGGAAATCCCTAGGATTGGTAGCGAATAGTCCTTGCATTAGATAATTCATAAATGAAGAGACCTCTGCTACTGGATGTATATTGGGATTTTAACCCCAAACGATCAACAAGCAGTCCTCCACTATGAAAATCCGGAATATCAATATCATCACAAGCAACCTGCACAATCGTCGCATGTATGTTGGTCCGAAGTGGTTTTCGGATAAACCGATTCCGGTCTCTTTGCACCAACAATGCAAAAGCGTTTCTCAACCTCACACAGAAACTAAGTCTCATAGACTTATCACGTCTCCAACTTTCAACTTGCTATCCTTCGGGCCGAGTAGGAAGCTCGATAGATTGGAGTAATACACCACACTACACGAATCAACATCCTCAACACAAACGATAATCAAGCCTACACAGAAGGCTACGTCCTAAGTGTACGACTAAATAGTTCCCACATCAAGTTGAGGAACTAAAATTTGGCCAATTTGATAGTCGGTTATTTAATTATCAAAGCAAACAAACAAATATTTAGCACCATAACAATCACTAGGGCCTTTTAAGTATCTTCTATTCATTAAATCATTTGTCAAATATTCACTTCAAATTATCTTCAAAAAGATATATTCTCAAAACATTTCGCTTCATGTTGGAAACATTTCCAAATACTTATTTAGTAACTCACAATTCTATTTATTTCGACACTTGGAAAATATTACATATACTTAAATCACGATTAAGTATATATTTTATTCTTTAAGGAAAACATTCTTTTAAACATCTTTATTTGGGTCAAAACGAATATTGTGTAAAACATCGTTACGACATCCCAAAATCACTAGTATAGGGATTAGAAAATAAGTTGATAATATAAACCCCATATACTATACAAAATATTTTCTTTCGAAAATCATTTACTATAACAATAGTGTTATAGTCCATCATTTTCTTACTTCTCGAAAACATCTATTTCAACAATGAATGTTGAAATCTATGGATTTGATATTCACCACATTTAAAAACATCTTTAAAATCCTTTTACTCCACTTAGTAATATTCACTTTCCAAAAATATCCATTTTATTTAATATGTTATTTACTGTCCAAAATCGTGAATATATTTCGTTTATCAAATTCAGTACTTCTACACATTTTATTAAAAGAGTTATCCACTGTCCAAAATCGTGGATATAGTTATTTTACCAAATCTTTGCTTCTATATATTCATTAAAGGATTATCCACTGTCCAAAATCGTGGATATATCTTCTTTAACAAACTTCAATTTAACTAACCAAATTCAATTGATTTCGAATTTACAAACATTGTTTTATAAATTCCTTTTATATTTTATAAAACTTCAATATATAAAATCCCTTTATTAACAAATTCCATTTATCTCAATTATGTACCAAAAATCAAATTTATAAGCAAATTACTTATAAATCATTTATTTACAAAATCGTTTATTTTATAACTTCACAAATTTAATAAATTTCATTCACTTATAAAATCCATTTATCACATCATTTTAACAATTATAAAAACTCCTTTATAATTCAATTATTCTGATTTATAAAAATTCAATTTTTTAAATCTTCTTTATAGCCATTTATATTAGTCAAAAATCTCAATTTAAAACATTTCACAAAATCATTAACTCCATATTTCACAAATCTCACATTCCAATTATATTTCCCAAAACATCATAATTTTTATAACATAAAAATTATCACATTTACTTATTCAAAATAAATCAATTCTTAACGATTCAAAATTCAATAAAACATTTATTTTCAAAATCACTTTAAAAATTCTTTTAAATTCGAAATCGTTACTTTAACCTTTTTAAAACACCAAAATAGGTCCAATGCCGTAACAACGCCAAATACCACAATCACGGCATCCAAAACATCATATGTCATATGAAACAGAATATATAACAATATCTGCAAATAAATCAATACTGTTGAGGAATCCAGTTGGATCCCTCCAACCTGTCAGCTGCAACAAATATACATATTAGAATATGTGTACAATGTCCGCTTCAAGGAAGATGCACGTACAAAGGGTCATCCGCTCATACACGGGAACATATAGGGTCATCTGCTCAACTAGGCAGGAATATATGTAAATACTAATAAATATATCATATATCATCCAAACAATCATCAGTCATCATATAATAAATTATTTCTCACTTATACCAAAAATATCAGCGAGTCAGAAAGAGTGAGTAGCACTCACATTGGTCCAATAGAAGTTTTAGTGTTTTATTCCGAATAAAATTAAATGACCATTTAATTTTACCCAAAATCCACACTATCTCCAATCAACTCCAAATCAGCTCCATCGCATAGTGTTCGTCCATACGAACCCAATGCAGTTCGTTTCGTGCAAAACGGATCTCGTATGAAGAAGTTATATTCATACAAATTTATATATAATTAAATTACACGATTTCTATTTATTTTTAAAACCTTGTAACCGTGGCTATTTGTTTCAGATCTACAGATCACTGCCCTTTCTTTTATCTTCTTCTTCCATACGTGACAACCCAGGCATCACGTAACCCATCCTCGCGTTGATTCCTTGACCGCCGATCATCCTACGATCATCTATTCGTCGATCGAGCAATGCCATTTTGAAGCCCTACTCGCCTAGCACCACCGTCCCAATTAACGCCCAGCTCGGTCGTGCAAGAGCTTCAAAAAACATGGTTGAACATACGACATTCAAACATGAATTGCCGTTGATCCTTTGCGTAATTTTCGATCATACTCGTTGGATTCGAAGATTTCGTTGTGCTCTTCGATGTTGTAGTTGGAAGTTTTTGTTAAAAGTTGAGGGATTGGGAGAAAAATGAGGAGGAAGGAGGTGAGTTTCTGGCCGTGCAAACCATTAGTGGCGGTTAGCCCTAGCAAAATTAGGGTTTGTGCAAAAAGAAGAAAAAGGTGGCCTTTCATAGAAAATTTGACGACACTATTCATCCGAAAATTTTCCGAACTCCAAACGAAGCGTGCCGCCTGGCGTTTATAATATTTTACCCCCATTCTGAACACAATGGAATATATATTGGGAGCCAATTCGATAGTATTTGAAAGATAGATTTTCGAATCGACTTATTTAAATTTAAAATTCGCTTAAACAATTTCCTACGCCTTTTAGCTTGCCCCGGACAAACCATACATCCGATTGACACGAAATTTGAAACCTTACAATAATTTAACATTACGGATCCAATGAATCTAGTTTCGTCGAAGTCTAAGACTGTTTGAAAAAGGGCTATTTTTACTCGTCAATTAAATATTAAAATATTCAATTTCTACAATTTAACTTTTAATTCAATTTTAAACGTTTTGTAACATTATTATAATTCAAATAGAATTTAATTCAACTTTATAAATCATTTTTATTCACATTAAATCCAAATTTCCAATTATTTCAGTAACTTCAAATATTCAATTAACAATTTAGTTATCCAATTAAATCAAGATATTCGAAATATAATCTATTCAGCTTATAAATTTAACCTGTGCATATTTAAAATCAATTAAATATATGAATTTCAAATGACTGAAATTATGGGTCATTACATTCTCTTCTACTTAAAGAATTTCGTCCTCGAAATTGCCAAGTAAGGAAAAGTCAGAAAATCAATCAACTTTTTAAAAACAATTCGTTCAAATTAGATTTACCAAATCTATTTAACCTTTTAACTTTTTCCAAAATCCATTAGTTAAACTTCTTATAAAAACTTTTCTAAGTTTTCAAATTCATTCATAGTTATCTTTTCAAAACCAACTAATATCGTTTAACTTTATAACTCAATATCAAAAAAAATTTCAAAATCCCAAAAATTATCTAACGCCTTAAATTTTAAAAAAAATTAGCCATAGACTCCTTTGCGCGGTTCGTTTTGAAAAAAATAGCAATATATATCACAAACATACATCTCATCATCAAGGATGAGGCATCCCGAAGGGAAAAATTTGTAAAAGTACGATATGTAATTCGAGATATGTACCTTATATATTATTAGCGAGCATATACGGCTAATATAGCGCGAAAGCGAGTTCCAAATGCGAAGCAAGCACCATCTGCACTTACTAAACACTGAAAAACAAATGAGAAACATGTATATAGAAAGTAATATCAATATACAACATATACCAATACAACAACTACATACACCAATATAGTAAATGCAACAAAAGCAACAAATCCAATCATCAAACAACTATCATCCAACTAACATCCAACAACTATCTAATCAATCCATAACCAAATCAATATACATTCACTAATTTACATTCAAGTTGGTTCACTTTCAATTTAAATCAAATAAAATTACATAGCTTTCAATTTCATTAATTCAATTTCATATGAATTTCTATACAATCAATTAACATCCATCTAACAACCAATGCACATCCAACATTACCAAATTTATTTACTTTACATCGTTTACCTTCAATTTGGTTTAACACAATTTAATTCCAATTGGTTTAACATTCAATTTAGATTGAATTCCAGTATTCACTATATTCACATTTTTATACGACACTTCCAATAATATTATTAATACACAACTTCTTAACAACAACATTTTTAATGCTAATTCATTTTACGATTAAAGTTGAATTTCTTTATATAACTCAAATTCACATTCATTTATTTCACTTTATTAATTAACTTCAATACCAAAATCAACTTCATTCAACATCACTTAAGTTATGTTTCATTTCAATTTTATTTACCTTCACTTATACAACTTAAGTTCACTTTAATTCAATTGAAATTCTATCTTATTTAACTTTTTTACTTAAGTCAAATTTCAATCTCCTATTCAAATTCAGATTTTGTTTTGCTTAACAAAATTGTTTAACCATTTTAACAATTGGTTTTACTTACATTTTCTCATTTTATAAGTTATACAACTTATTTATATAAACTTCCAAATTCATATTATATAATCACTACCACTTAAGTTTAATTTCAAATCGTATATCTAATATGCTAATTCAAATTTTATTTCAACTTTACCAAGTAAAATCTTATTATTTCATATCATAAGTCCAAAACCTCGTTTCACTTATATTCATCAATTACAACTTGGAGTTTAAATCAAATTGGTTTATCAAAACAAAACTTCAATTTCAATTTACTAATGGTAGCAAATCCATCACACAGAAACTCGAAAATGATACTGATGATGATGCAATCATCACCCATATTATTTTCCAGTAACAGTAGTGAATTTAGTGCTTTATATTCTTTTTAAAAATTCTTTCTATTTATAAATCATATTTACAAATCTTTTACTTATATAATTTCACTATTTTACTTGACTTATATAAGACCCATTCCAAATTTATTTATCTTACTTAGATTAAGAAGAATAAAATCTCGTTAAATTTTTTGAAAACAACTTTCAAAATCAACAGAATTCAAATTTCCCAAATTCTTAGTTAAATCCATTTTTTTATCTCATATATATAAATATACTCAGGTTGTTCCATTTCTTATATATGTTGGGCGAATTTTCACCCAGAAGACATCAAGACCGAGAAGCGTCAGTTTCACCCGGGTTCGCAACCTCCGTTCCATCCGGTTCCTAAGACCGTTCGGCAATTCAAGGGTTTAAAGCTCCATTCGGCAATGAAGGGCAAAATCACATCCGGATCAATCCCATTCGGCATTCCAGGCAAAAGGTTCATTCGGTATGACACACATCCGGTCCAAGCTCCTGCCGAATCAACCCCCAACTCCACCGGTCCAACACGGTTTCCATCCACCACCGGTCCAACCAAACATCTCCTACCACCGGACCATTCATAGCCGGACCAACACCACCGAATCAACCTCATAACTCACCACCGAATGAACCTCCAAACCACTCCATCACCGGACCAAACTCCATGCCGAACCAGAACGCTGCCAGGCCAGATTATTCCAGCCCAGACCCACCAACAGCTATATACATCCAAGACCCCTGCCCCCTACCTCACTCTATAAATAGAGGGGCAGGGGTACAACAATGGCAGATAAGTTTGAGAGCTCAAGCACGGAAGGAACTTTCAAACTACTCTCATATACTTGTACACAAAGCATTGTACTTGTAATCTGAAACAAAGAAGATAATAACATATAAAGTGGACGTAGGCACGTTCTGGCCGAACCACTATAAATCTGTGTGTCTTTTACATTTCAGCCCCTGCTTTTTTCATATTTACATAACTCATCTAAATCATTAAGAATCACATAAAATCAACTAAATCACACGACTTGGAGGTGTTTGCCCATTTTTTGCGCAAACATTTTTGGTGCTTTCATTGAGAGCTTCGAACTCGAAGCTTCAGCTTCCCTCATTCAACCTTCTTTCCCAATAGCACCCTTCATTACCTAGGAAACATGACTTCCAGGCCAAGAAAAGACGCCAACAAGGGAAAGAACGTCGCAACTAGCAGCGCTCCAAATCCAGTGGATCCAGATCAAGAGAACCATCCCACTACAGCCGCAGTGCCGCATGTAGATCAGGCAATTCCAACAGCCCCTTCCGCGGAACAGCCGGCAGTAATCACTAGAGCAGACCTAGACAGAGTTGTGGTGGAAGTGACTAACCGCTTCGCATCCCAACAAGAAGCTTTGGTGAACCAACTCATGTCACGCTTGAGGGATGTCGAAGAATCCAACCGCAACACTGAATCATGGGATGAATCTCAATCTGGAGGATCTCGGAGACAGCAAAGGTCTTCCCTCTTCGAGGAAGCCATCAACAGGAACAACAATGATAGGGGCCGCGTCCGGACTCAGCCCGAACTCCGACTCGAGGAAACGCTTGGAACCGAACCCAGTGGGCGAGGCGCCAGGCGAGGGTCGGATGTAGCTGAGCCAGTCATGCCACCTAATCATAGAAACCCCGCTGAACGGAGCCGAGCTAGAACCCAGCCCGAAGTTGACCCCATGGAAATGCTCGAAATAGAACCCCACAGGGGAAGATCAAGGCAGGGGGCAACTGTAGCTGGTCCTAGCATGCATCCGAGCGGCCAGAGGCAACCACTGGATAACGTCAGAAGTGATAGACTATACCATCCCTACAGGTCATTTGGACGAGATCGATCCCGCAGGGAAGAACCAAGTTCATTTCTATCCGCTCCAAATTCTGATGAAAGAATGGCATGATTATTCAGAGAATGCGTCCAACGGGAGCAAAGGGAACGAGGAATAGGCGCTAGGGTCACCAGCCCCTTCACCCGCAATATCGAAACTGCCATCACCCCCCGGGAATGGAAAATGCCAACCGTGGAACCTTACAAGGGAACTTCCGACCCTATCGTACACTTACAAAGATACACCCAGCATATGATCATGAGCGGAGCAACAGAAGGGGTGCTGTGTAAATGCTTTCCGCTATTCCTAGCAGATCTAGCTACCTCCTGGTTCTGCCATCTACCCCAAGGATCTATCAGCTCATGGGAGATGTTGAAAGAAAGGTTCATTAGCCAGTTCCGCATTCATGTAGAACAACCCAAGGATGCTTATTCTCTATCCAATGTCAAACAGAAATCCGGAGAGACACTGCAACAATATCTAACCCGGTTCAACGCCGCAGTGGCCGCAGTCCAAGATGCCGATGAGAAGCTCACCCTAATGGCCCTCTGTAGTGGTGTACACCCAGATACCAAGTTCGCTAGAAGACTAACTAAGGAAAAACCAGCTACTTTACCTGATTTCTTCCATGAAGCTGGAAAGTATATGAGACTTGAAGACGCCGCCACTGAGAGGCAGTCAAGGCAAGAAGGTAAGACAACTTCGGACAAGGTTCCCGCTGCAGCTAAGGACACTCGAAGAAATGAACCTAGAGACAATGCTGGGGGCAGGAAGTTTGAAAAACGCCAATATCGACCAGGACCAAGATTTGACTCCTACACTCCTTTGAATGAAACAATCCAAAACATCTTTCTAGCCACTCAGGGCGAACTCGGATACAAGCGCCCCCCGCACAAGAAAGAATCTGATAACGCACTCAAGTCTGGAAAGTTCTGCCGCTTCCACGAATCCCACGGACATGACACCAATGAATGCCACCATCTCCGGGACTTGATCGAAGAACACATCAGAAGAAGAAGGCTGGAACGCTATGTGAAAGGTCAGAACAGGACTCCAACTCCTGCCAATGAGAACTCAAAGCGACCCCTCCCAGAAGTAGGCGGAGGGAATCGCAACACCAGTGGCTCTAGTCAAGAGAAGATAGTGGTCCATACCATCTCGGGAGGACCACACATCGCCGACAGAAGCTGGGCAGAGATGGAAAGATACGGCAAGTCACTTAGAAATGTTGAAGGCTATGTTAACTCCATTATGGAAGAACGCCACCCGAAACGGAAAGAGAGTGACGACATCGTATTCAGTAGGCGTGATTTAGAAGGAAGATAGTATCCGCATATGGATCCCATGGTCATCTCTGCCTGGTTCGGTCCAGCTAAAGTTTTCCGAATTCTAATAGACACAGGAAGCTCCGTAAATATCCTGTTCAAGCATGCTTTCGACAAAATGAAGCTGTCAATGAAGGATGTGTCTCTCTGCAACAAACCCTTGCACGGTTTCACTGGAGATGCGAAAATGCCCCTCAGGCAACTTGACCTCTTCGTCGAAATAGGAAGTCATCCCCGCTCCGTTGTGCGAAAACAAACGTTCGTACTAATAGAAAACCACTCGGCCTACAACGCCTTCTTGGGAAGACCAGCCTTATCTGACTTCCAAATTGTCCTAGCCCCGTGGTGCCTAAAGATGAAATTCCCAACAGATAATGGAATAGGAGAAGTTGAAGGAGATCAAGACGCCGCTCGAGATTGCTATGTAACTGAACTTCGCAATAACCGTAGAAAGAATAAAGGGAAAGATGCAGAGACTACTCTCTGCATGAAAAGCTTGGAAGCATAGCAACTAAAGAAAGCCCCTCCTCTTCGATACACCAGCGATCCTTTCAATGAACTAGACCCCAGGGATAAGGAGGAGGAGGCTACCACTGAGCCTGCAAAGGCCATGGAATTCGTATATGTAGACAAACATGATTCAAGTAGACTATTAAAAATAGGATCTCAGCTAAAAACAGAATTGAAGGATCAACTCATTGACTTTCTCCGCCACAACTTAGATGTATTTGAATGGACACATGCCGATATGACAGGAATCTCCCCAGACATAGCATGCCACATGCTGAACATCGATCCCACCAAGGTACCGATAAAGCAGAAAAAGAGAAGCATGGGAGCAGAACGATCAGCTGCCCTCGATGAGGAAGTAAAGAACCTACTTGCTAATGACTTCATACGAGAAGCCATCTACCCAGAATGGATCGCTAACCCGGTACTAGTAAAGAAAGCTAATGGGAAGTGGCGAACATGCATTGATTTCTCCAACTTAAATGACGCTTGCCCGAAAGATTGCTTCCCGCTCCCCCGAATCGATCAACTTGTGGACAGCACTACCGGGCACGAACTCTTATCTTTTATGGATGCATACTCCGGATACAACCAGATTCCCATGCACGCTCCCGATCAAGACCACACTAGCTTCATCACTGACCGGGGATTATATTGTTACAAAGTCATGCCTTTTGGACTCAAAAATGCCGGAGCTACCTATCAGCGCCTCGTCAACAAGATGTTCGCGGAATTAATAGGACGAACTATGGAAGTATATGTGGATGACATGTTGGTAAAGTCCAGGAGAGCCGACGATCATGTAAGCCACCTGGGCGAGATGTTTCAGGTACTTCGCCAATATGGAATGAAGCTGAATCCTCTAAAGTGCTCCTTCGGAGTGTCATCGGGAAAATTCTTAGGATTCATCGTCCATGCCAGAGGAATTGAAGCAAACCTTGAACACGGGGCTCTAAAGGAAATAAGGATACCTTCCACTCGAAAAGAAGTGCAGAGCCTAAACGGAAAGGTGGCCGCCCTAAGCAGATTCATTTCCAAAGCAGCTGACAAGTGCGTCCCTTTCTTCGAAGCTCTCAAGAAAGACAAAGGAAAGTTCAAGTGGACCGATGAATGCTTAAAAGCCTTCCTTAACCTGATCGAACACCTTCAGAGACCACCAGTACTCTCAACTCCAAACGAAGGCGAAGAGCTATACCTATACCTCGCTGTGTCATCTCATGCTCTAAGCGCTGCCCTGGTAAGAGAAGAAGACCGCACACATGGCCTGGTATACTTTATAAGCAAGAGATTTACAGGGGCAGAAGCCAGATATCCTAAACTTGAGAAATTGGCATATTGTTTATTGATCGCGTCACGAAAACTGCGACACTACTTCCAATCTCACTCCATTAGAGTTCTAACCGATCAACCACTAAGACAGGTGCTCCATCGTCCCGACACTTCTGGATGACTCCTCAAATGGTGCATTGAACTAAGTCAGTATGACGTCACCTACCATCCTCGCACCGCTATCAAGGGGCAAGCCATGGCCGATTTCATTGCCGAATTCACTACCAACGAAGGCAAAGATCAGTTTGAAATAGCAAAAAACATCAAGTGGAACCTCTTTGTAGATGGAGCATCGAACGAACAAGGCTCGGGGGCAGGTATTGTGATAATCACCCCCAGGGGAAGAAAGCTGTACTATGCATTAAGGTTGGAATTCGCGGCCACTAACAACGATGCGGAGTATGAGGCAGTAATAGCGGGATTGGAGCTTGCCTTAGAAATTGGAGTCAATTCTTTATGTCTTCATAGTGATTCTCAACTTATCGTAAACCAAGTACTAGGAGAATTCCAGACACGAGGAGAACGACTCGCAGCATATCTAAAGAAAACCAAACTGCTGCTCGATCAATTGGACCATTATCTAATAGAACACATTCCTCGAGAAGATAACCAAGAGGCCGATGAACTAGCAAAGCAAGCTAGTATGAAGAATAGCACCATTTCCGGAGCACTAGCCATCTCAAGGCAACTAGCCTCAAGTTTCGAACAAGTGAATCTGATAACTGCAATCGAAGAAGGAACTTGGATGTCTCCTATCCGGAGATATTTGCAGGACGGCACACTACCAGACAAACGTGATGAAGTCAGGAGAATTTTGAGGAAAGCTCCCCACTACACAATACAAGAAGGCATCCTCTATCGGCGTGGCTTCTCTAGCCCCTTATTCAGATGTGTCGCTGGAAGGGAAGCCAAGGAAATCTTATTCAACATCCATCAAGGAAGTTGCGGAGATCACACTGGAGGGCAGACTCTGGCGAAAAAGATACTCCGATATGGATATTACTGGCCCACACTAAACAAAGACGCCTTAGACTTCGTCAAGAGATGCGACAGATGTCAGAAATTTGCCAAGATTCCTCGAATACCCACAAATGAGATTACTCAAATGACCAGCCCTTGACCCTTTGCTGTATGGGGAATTGATTTAATTGGCGAACTGCCAACGGGCAGAGGCGGAGCCAAATATGCTATAGTGGCAGTCGATTATTTCACCAAATGGGTGGAAGCGGAACCCCTAAATAAAATATCTTCAGCAAAAGTTATCAACTTCTTGATCAAAAATATTCTGTGCAGGTACGGAGTACCACTCAAGATCATATCGGACAACGGACTCCAATTTGACAGCGAAGAATTCTCCGACTGGTGCCAAGAGCATGGAATTCATATAAGCTTCTCATCAGTAGCTTATCCTCAGGCAAACGGACAAGTCGAAGCTGTCAACAAAATTCTCAAAACCCTAATCAAGAAGAAACTTGAAAAGTCAAAAGGCGCTTGGGTGGACGAACTTCCTACGGCACTTTGGGCCTACCGCACATCTTTCAAAACATCAACGGGACATACTCCTTTCTCTTTGGCATACGGATCAGAGGCAATGCTCCCTGTTGAGACTATTGTTCCTTCCCACCGTAGGATCCACTACAATCCAGAAGAAAACGAAGAACTCCTCCTCATGTCTTTGGATCTGATTGAGGAAAGGAGAAACGATGCAGCACTCAAAGCAGCAGCTCACAAACAAAAAGTGGCAGCACTATACAACTCCAAAGTCAAGCATCGCATCTTACAAGAAGGAGATCTTGTCCTCAGGCGAATCTTTCCGCGCCCCGGGGCACTGGACCCCATCTGGGACGGACCATATGTAATTCATAAAGACCTCCACAACGGAGCTTATATTTTGTCAACAGTGGACGGAGAGGTGTTCCAGAGGGCATGGAACATCCGACACCTCCGTCGATACTTTTCTTAACTTGTACTGCCCATATGAAGTGAATTAACAAAGAGAACCAGTGGACGTAGGCATTCTCATGCCGAACCACTTTAAAAAATCTTGTCTCTTTTTAACTTGTTCCTTTATATCTTGGCTGCTTGTTAAGCTTTATCCTTTTCTGTTGAACAAAATCCTATGGCATCTCCACTCAAGACGCACCACAGCCTCATCTGGACAAGGCCTAACAGGTACGCTATGATTCTATGCAGTCGCCAATGAGACTCTTTTGCTCCAGCATCCCTCTGCTGCGGGTTAACTCATTGCTCGCGACTGCCCTTAAAGCCAACTGTAATGAGCCGATTATAAGTCATCATAAAGGCCGACTATAGCCGATGGCAGCTCATTACGGCGTTCGGCTCGCCGGCAACTATGAACCTACTTTAAGCCCCAACATAAGGTGTGGCCAGCCAGGGGTAGTTCACGGCCAACGGCACCCACGCTAGCCGGCCATGGTAAATCGAATAATACCCACGATTACGGACCATAATGGTTCGGGTAGTTACCGTGCGCGATCTCGGCTCCGATGTGTCTTACGTACGGCTGTGGTAAAAAAGAAAACTCCCCGCGGAGGCGTAAGATGGGTGACAAATGTCACCAAGACCCACAGCTAGGGAAAGTGACTACAAAACCCGTTTGCCACGAACTTAAGCACATCGACGGCCTTCCGTGACTGGAAGTTTTACTTTTCCCATATTTCCATTTCATTTAAATACTTTTCTCCTATCCTGTATAACAAACTCTAAAGTACAGAAAACCAAATAGGGAGCATTCACTCATGATAATCTAAGCCTGCGTACTGGGTGGCAAGGTACTCAGCTATATCCATGATCAGTTACACAAGACGCTCAAAGCTACCACCTGCAACTAAAACATGAAGGGCGGTATTCTCTTCTCTTGTACATAAATATGTGACCATAGTTTATTCACGTCACACTAACATTGCAAAACATGAAATTATATTTCAAGCAACAGCTTAACATCAAAAACAACTAAAATCACAGGCATATGCATACTTCTCATGCACCACATCAAAATGACAACAACATTTAAACATAACAAAATCAGCTTATGTCATAAAATCACATAAAGTTATTCTTTACAAATAACATTATTACAATCACATCAATGTTTTGGACTAACATAAACAGCGATAAAGGGAAATAAAAAGGTGGCCAAATCCGAACAAGTAACCAGCCGCGTCCACACTTCGCTCTCATCCTACCAACTCCCCCAAGCCTACTTGGCCGCAGGGTCGGAGCTCCCAGCGTGTTGATCGGAAGTTCCACCTGTCCAATCCAGAAGAGGAACTCATTAAATAAACGATAAAACAATCAAGTTATGGAAACCCAGAAAGAAAAGGAAAAGAAAAGAATAACTCACCAGCGTCCGCCGCTTGATCCTCATCCTCTAGTTGCACACCCGCTTCCTCCGCAGCAAGCAACCGCATCCCCTCCTTCACTGCCGCTTGCTCCTTTTTCGAGAACTGAGCAGTGACCACATCCAGACTAAAAGCCACTCCACCTTCCTTACCCGCATTGACCCTGGCCTCCTCTAAAGCCCGAAAATATATCCTGGCCATGACCCGGGGATAGTCATCCATCCAAGACAAGCTGCCCTCCTTCCAAGTGCGGAAGTACATGTCCTGCAGCATCTCGTCCATCATCCCCTCATTCTCCTCAAACTCCCTCACCCGGGCCTCGGAAGCCTGCAACTTGGCGACAGCGACATCCCTCTCTGATCGGTATCTCAAGCAGTCAGCCTGGAGAGACCTCCTCATCTCCTCCATATCCTCCTTTAACTTGACTTGAGCCATCTCCGCGGCCTCAAGCCTCCCAAACAACTCCTCTACCTGCTCGAGATCCGCATTCCGAACCTCATCCACTATCGCAATGGCCATGTCGATCCGCTCCTTACAGGCGGCCTCCATCTTCCGTAATTCTGCCCTACTAGCCTTTTCCATGGTCTCTTTCAACCGCCTGGAGGCTTCCTCGTGTTGAGAAATCTGAACGGCTTGACCGGCAAGCTGTTCGGCCTGATCGGCAACCTTCAGCCGCAGCCGAATATTAGCACTCCCAATCTCCTCCCCGACCTTGACCAATTGAGCATGATACTTCATTAACTTCTTGGTCTCTTCAGCCACCCGATCGATATTAGCTTTGGCTTCGTCTCCCATGGTAACTACCCGAGTGGTAAGCAGATCAAGATCTAGGGACTTAGCCTCGTCTAACACTCGTACCATGGGGTTGCGGGGAAGAAGGTGCTCAGCCGTGGCCTCATCAAATGAAATATCCCGAGAGCTTGGATCTAAATCAGGATGACCGGCAAAGGGGTCGCGAGGCACGTCAGGACGCCTTATACGGATAACAGTGGGATTCTTAGAAGGAGGTGGAGGGGGGATAAACTCCGTGCTCTCCTCCGTGGTATCACGAGGAGGCTGAACAGGAAGCTGCGGACCAGGGGAAGGCTCAAATAAGGAACGACTCCTCTTCCTTTTCTGAATGCTCTCTTCAATGACCCCAAGAAGAGGACGGTATCTGACCACGTCCCCAGGACGACCAGTAAGAGGCTTCGGCTTATCAGAAGCTCTCATCAACTTGAATTGTTCAAGGCGGTGTCGAACGTCTGACGTTTTAGCCGCCTGGCCTGTCTCTGGAGTAAAAAACAAGTGTTATGAACATACGACGATCCATAATTCAAGAAACATGTTAAGTTAAAAAGAAAGAAAAAGTGAGGATGCACATCTATTATACAAACCCTGCGGAGGAGTGGGATACTGCAATAAGTCCTGAATCTCATTCCAGGATGGAAGTGAACCATAAAATATTTCTAAGTCCCTATCGTAAATGGAATCGACAGAGGACAAAAGTTCACCTTGCACCACCGGAGTCACCCTGGCTGAGGAGCCCTTTGGGGATAGATCGGCACCAGCCCCGACCTTGCCAGTCTCCTTCGCCTTCTCCACTTCCGATTCTCCTTCCGATTCCCCGAAGGCCTGGCGGAGAGCCTCATCCAGTTCAGAGTCTTGCCCAGAAGCTAAGGCACCAGCACCACTACCACCCTGACCATCTCCATCTCCTCCGCCCTCCGACTCTCCTTCCATATCGCCTCCTTCGCCCTCTTCCACACCTTCCTCCTCCGGGATGATCGGGCAAGTACTAGGAGAGGGGCCCTCAGACTCCTTAAGCTTCTTGCCTCCCGCGACGGGATATTGCGCAAAGGGCTTCCTCTTGCCACTCTTCACCGTGGCCCCCTCCTTAGCTTTAGCGGCCTTCTCCTCAGCCGTGTCCCTCTGCTTAACCACGGACTGGTGCGGCTGGATCAAGTTGTACTCTAGGAGGGTAGCGTTCCTGATCAGGAACGAAGCCGACCTGTCCCGTGCGGGAATGACCTTTATTTCAGCAGCCATCCGCGCCAAAGAATCATCTTCCACGACTGCAATACCACATGTCACTAGCAAGAAATGGAAGCGTGTCAGAAGAAGCACTACAGTCAGAACATGGAAAATATAAATGAAATTCATCTTACAGCTGGAAGTGAATAGGCGGAAAGAAACAGAATCGTCCTTGATAAAAAACCTTTCTTTCTTGAACATGGTAAACTTTGAATATAAGTCCAAGACCGGTTTGAAGGGAACGGCCGCTTCTAGACTGATATACGGAGACCCCTTCTTGTAGCCTCTCAGGTTATACAAGTATCGAATTTCCCGGTTAGAAGGAGGGCGCCCGTACCTCCTCTGGAAGATAACGAAAAGGCTCACCAGAATAGCATAAGAGTTCGGCTGGAACTGGAATGGAGCCACCTTTAAATATGTGGTAAAGCTAACTATCCAGGCATTGATAGGAGGGATAGCACCACACATGCAATGATATCTGCTGTAAGCAAAGTAGCCTTCGGGGGGATTATACGGCATCACTCCATCTCCCGGCAACAGCATGCGAGCCCTGTCTATCCCCAAAGAACGGGATATAACATCAAGTTGCTCCTCCTTTGGGGAGCTAAGAAAGCAATCGGGAGGGGAGACCAGAAGTTCCTGGGGACCGTACCCATCCACTAACGACCTCGGAGCAGGCCCATGTTGCACCGGCCTTGGTTGGGCTGGGGGCACGGAGGAGGATGACTCTCCTCTACCTTTAGATTTCTTTTTATCCGATCGGGTTTCCGCTTTGCGAGACATTTATCTGCAGCACAAGAAAAACACGGTGTTAGAACAAGAAGTATAGAAACATAAACAAGCAAGTATCTAAAGCAAGCGTATAAAAGCCTAAGATCTCGCTCAAGATTCAAATATCCGAGTCTCATTCGGTATATGTCTCATTCGGTAGTTCCATTCGGCATTGGAAGTTCATCCGGTATGCGAGTCCATTCGGCTATGCAAGCACACATTTTCATTCGGCAGTAAAAAAGCCTTCGTGTTTATTCGGCATCAGATTCATTCGGCAGTAAAAAAGCCTTCGTGTTTATTCGGCATCAGATTCATTCGGCAGTAAAAAAGCCTTCGTGTTTATTCGGCATCAGATTCATTCGGCAGTAACGTTCATTCGGCAAAGATATATACCTGATTCGGTAAAAGCTTGATTTGGCAAAAGGTTGATTCGGCTGGGGATTGGTTCGGCGTCGTTGGTTTGGTAAGGAATAACTAAGGGGGGATGGCCCCTATATATAGACGAGCGAGAAAGCACCGGACCAACCGGTTCGGCATACCGGACCAAACGAAAACCGAATGAAGCTATCTGAATTAGTGAAGACCAGTAGCAGGGGGCATGCAGAGTGCCTCACTCAGATAAGTACCGGACTCTAGGATCTACTGATAAAATAGAGATTATGATAACGATGAATAAGTAGTAAATCTCCCACTAACATGGGTTAATCATTTACACATGAACGCGACCACGAACGGTCCACAGACATGCTCTGAATGGCTATTGACCCTACCATCGTGAGAATTTACACTTTGACATCCTTTTAAAACTCATCGGTTGAATGGATATTTGGTTCTGATAATTCTGAAATGGCTAAGCTACTTACACATGTACGGGGTCGCAAACGATCCTTAGGCATGCTCTGAGCTGGCGATAAACCATCTTCGCAAACGATCCAGGGACCCACTCGAACGTAAACCTGGCATCAATAATGCTAAGCCCCCTCGGGGCACACCTACTCGCCTCGAACGGCACCCGACCTCGAGCGGTCGTCATTTGAAATCACATTAAAACCGTAGATTACTTTGCAGGACATCAACAAGATACGAACATCCAGCTCAGGGTATTACAAAACAAGCTTTCTTACCACGGGGAAACAAAGCGCGACACATGCAAGCACGTGCCCCACTTTGGGGGTAAAATGTTGGGCGAATTTTCACCCAGAAGACATCAAGACCGAGAAGCGTCAGTTTCACCCGGGTTCGCAACCTCCGTTCCATCCGGTTCCTAAGACCGTTCGGCAATTCAAGGGTTTAAAGCTCCATTCGGCAATGAAGGGCAAAATCACATCCGGATCAATCCCATTCGGCATTCCAGGCAAAAGGTTCATTCGGTATGACACACATCCGGTCCAAGCTCCTGCCGAATCAACCCCCAACTCCACCGGTCCAACACGTTTCCATCCACCACCGGTCCAACCAAACATCTCCTACCACCGGACCATTCATAGCCGGACCAACACCACCGAATCAACCTCATAACTCACCACCGAATGAACCTCCAAACCACTCCATCACCGGACCAAACTCCATGCCAAACCAGAACGCTGCCAGGCCAGATTACTCCAGCCCAGACCCACCAGCAGCTATATACATCCAAGACCCCTGCCCCCTACCTCACTCTATAAATAGAGGGGCAGGGTTACAACAATGGCAGACAAGTTTGAGAGCTCAAGCACGGAAGGAACTTTCAAACTACTCTCATATACTTGTACACAAAGCATTGTACTTGTAATCTGAAACAAAGAAGATAATAACATATAAAGTGGACGTAGGCACGTTCTGGCCGAACCACTATAAATCTGTGTGTCTTTTACATTTCAGCCCCTGCTTTTTTCATATTTACATAACTCATCTAAATCATTAAGAATCACATAAAATCAACTAAATCACACGACTTGGAGGTGTTTACCCATTTTTTGCGCAAACAATATATAAGATTATTTCACAATTGTAAATCATATTAACTATAATTCCATACTATATAATTCATTTGCTCATATAATTTATTTTCTTATAATTGTTATTTTTATTTAGGTTATTCAAACATCTTTATTAACTTATATGTATTTACATTTTCAACAACCAAATAATCAATTTATTTGCACTTTAATAATTCTTGACAAATTATTTCTTTTTTATATAAAATATGATAGAGGTTAAATTATTTCATTTACCCAATTTAAAATAATACTACGTCGACTTGCATCATTTAAGTGTTTGGAAATCCCTATCGATAACATGGCGTCCCACATACCGACCAGAATTCACAAACAACTCAACGGATAAGCAAACATAATATATATTATTTTTATATCACTAACAAATACACGCTTATATATATAATACACAAACTCAATCTAGGGTGCTATTGTCCCTATCTATACTAAGTACACATCAAAGCTTAGGAACATGCAAAATTTAAGCTCTGATACCAGCTGCGACGACCTGCAAATCTGTACCCTTTGAATCGATAATAATCCACACATGTCTGACCCAAAAAGCATAGACTAACGGAAAGTCGAGAGAAAGAAAAGAAGAGAGAAGAAGAGAAGAGAAGAAAGAAGATAGAACCAAAAAGAACAATAAAAAATCTCACGTCGCAGCGGAAAATATATAATATTATATCAATGATCTTTACAAAATAGAAACTGTATATATATATACACACACATCAATCAGAGTTCAACAATCAATCAATAGCTATCAGCTTGAACAGTTATAATAACCTATCCTCACAAATACTGATTAACAACAACTAAGCACAATGGATAATCAATAATCAAAAAAGATACGTGTGTACGAAAATGAAGATCTCCAGCTCTCCTACTGAAGCTCCAAAAGCACCAAATCTGAACCTATAAATATACTCGGTCTGACCCGAGCATTGAAAGGGAAGAATGCCCGGATCAATCTGGTAAACCAGCGTGAGAAACACACTCATCTGAATTTATTAAATTACCAAACCTTTCCTTTGTCAAAACAAAAGTATCTCGTAAGACAAGTCCACACATAAACACGGACATGTTTTGCTTTACGATAACTAAAACATATCCTATCAAATCCTCTTATATTATAGTAGTGTCTACTATATAGAAATAATATTAATCATAGCCGAAATTGTTACATTTATTAAATTCCAGCATATAGCCTAATTGGGTAATACAATCAAAATGGAAAACACGTAGTGGGGTTTGGATTTCCACATAAATGACCAGGTGAAGGGACTACCTTCCGGCAGTGCATCTCTAGAAGAATGTACCGATGACCATCATAAAGGATCCTCTACCAACACAAGACCGGTCCACCTCTATAACTAGATGGTACCGAATTTATCATCCTCCGGTCGTTACTGACCTTTACCGAGGGCCCTCATAGCATACAAACCACAATAATCAGATACACGATGTCATAGCGCGTAAAGATATATCTAGAAGAGGAAGATCATATCCTACTTGGGAATGACCCACTTAGCCTTGCTACATCTAACCCTGTTTTCGTCATTTTCGATTGATGAGGCTAGATGAGGTAATGATTACCTTTTACAATCTCATATGACATCACTTTGAATGCCACACGGCCATTTCCTATGACTACTAATTGCCTTCCACAAAAATACAACCCTTAAGCTGATACATCTCAAGGAGGGTGTTAAGCTAAGAGAAGTTGCCTTCTCTGCCACCACTGATGTACGTTTGTAAAAACCAATGTATGTAATCTGTAGAAATGCAATGTCAGACAAACATCCATACAAGTTGTCCAAGAACAGGACAAACCGAAGGTACTTTCCTACCACTTCCTGTCGGGAAATCCCTAGGATTAGTAGCGAATAGTCCTTGCATTGGATAATTCATAAATGAAGAGACCTCTGCTACTGGATGGATACTGGGATTTTAACCCCAAACAATCAACAAGCAGTCCCCGACTATGGAAATCCGGAATATCAATATCATCACAAGCAACCTGCACAATCGTCGCATATACGTTGATCCGAAGTGGTTTTCGGATAAACCGATCCCGGTCTCTTCGCACCAACAATGCAAAAGCGTTTCTCAACCTCACACAGAAACTAAGTCTCATAGACTTATCACGTCTCCAACTTTCAACTTGCTATCCTTCGGGCCAAGAAGGAAGCTCGATAGATTGGAGTAATACTCCACACTACACGAATCAACATCCTCAACACAAACAATAATCAAGCCTACACAGAAGCCTACGTAGTAAGTGTACGACTAAATAGTTCCCACATCAAGTTGAGGAACTAAAATTTGGCCAATTTGATAGTCGATTATTTAACTATCAAAGCAAACAAACAAATATTTAGCACCATAACAATCTCTAGGCCCTTTTAATTAATCTTCTACTCATTAAATCATTTTCCAAATATTCACTTCAAATTATCTTTAAAAGGATATATTCTCAAAACGTTTCACTTCATATTGAAAAATATTTCCAAATACTTATTTAATAATAAGTAAATCACAATTCTATTTATTTCAACACTTGGAAAATATTACATATACTTAAATCATGATTAAGTATATATTTTATTCTTTAAGGAAAACATTCTTTTAAAAATCTTTATTTGGGTCAAAATGAATGTTGCGTAAAACATCGTTACGAAAACCCAAAATCACTAGTATAGGGATACGAAAATAAGATAGATAATATAAACCCCATATACTATACAAAATATTTTCTTTCGAAAATCATTTACTATAACAACAGTGTTATAGTCCATCATTTCCTTACTTCTCGAAAACGTCTATTTCAACAATGAATGTTGAAATCTATGGTTTCGATATTCAACACATTTAAAAACATCATTAAAATCCTTTAACTCTACTTAGTAATATTCACTTTCGAAAAATATCCATTTTATTTAATATATTATTCCCTGTCCAAAATCGTGAATATACTTCGTTTACCAAATTCAATACTTCTACACATTTATTAAAAGAGTTATCCACTGTCAAAAATCGTGGATATAGTTCTTTTACCAAATCCTTGCTTCTATATATTCATTAAAGGATTATCCACTATCTAAAATCATGGATATATCTCCTTTAATAAACTTCTATATTTAACTTACCAAATTCAATTTATTTCGAATTTACAAACATTGTTTTATAAATTCCTTTTATATTTTATAAAACTTCAGTATATAAAATCCCTTTATTAACAAATTCCATTTATCTCAATTATATACCAAAAATCAAATTTATAAGCAAATTACTTATAAATCATTTTTTTACAAAATCGTTTATTTTATAACTTCACAAATTTAATAAATTTCATTCACTTATAAATCCATTTATAACATCATTTTAACAATTATAAAAGCTCCTTTATAATTCAATTATTCTGATTTATAAAAATTCAATTTAATAAATCTTCTGTATAAACCATTTATATTCGTCAAATATTTCAACTGAAACCATTTCACAAAATCATTAACTCCATATTTCACAAAAATCACATTTCAATTATATTTCCCAAAACATCATAATGTTTATAACATAAAAATTATCACATTTATTTATTCAAAATAAATCAATTCTTAACGATTCAAAAATTCAATAAAACATTTATTTTCAAAATCACTTTTAAAATTCTTTTTAGTTCGAAATCTTTACTTTAACATTTTTAAAACTCCAAAATAGGCCTAATGCCGCAACAGCACCAAATACAACAATCACGGCGTCCAAAACATCATATATCATATGATAACAGAATATATAACAATATCTGTAAATAAATCAACACTATTGAGGAATCCAGTTGGATCCCTCCAACCTGTCACCTGCAACAAATATACATATTAGAATATGTGTACAATGTCTGCTTCAAGGCAGACGCGCGTACAAAGGGTCATCCGCTCATGCACGGGAACATATAGGGTCATCTGCTCCACTAGGCAGGAATATATCCAAATACCAATCAATATATATTGTATATCATACAAACAATCATCAATCATCATGTAATAAATTATTTCTCACTTATATAAACATATCAGTAAGTGAGAAAGAGTGAGTTGTACTCACATTGCGTCCAATAGTAGTTTCTTAGTTTTATTCCGAATAAAACTAAACGACCGTTTAATTTTACCCAAAATTCACACTAGCTCCAATCAACTCCAAACTAGCTCCATTGGGTAGTTTTCGTCTATACGAACCCAACGCAATTCATTTCGTGCAAAACGGACCTCGTATGAAGAAGTTATACATTTTTAAAGTTCATACGAATTTATATATAATTAAATTACACGATTTCTATTTATTTTTAAAACCTTGTAATCTTGGCCGTTTGTTTTAGATCTACAGATCACTGCCCTTGCTTTTATCTTCTTCTTCCACGCATGACAACCCAGGCATCACGTAACCCATCCTCGCGTTGATTCCTTGACCGCCGATCATCCTACGATCATCTATTCGTCGATCGAGCAATGCCATTTTGAAGCCCTACTCGCCTAGCACCACCGCCCCAATTAATGCCCGGATCGTTCACGCAAGAGATTCGAAAAGCATGGTTGAACGTACGACATTCAAACATGAATTGCCGTTGATCCTTTGCGTAATTTTCGATCATACCCGTTGGATTCGAAGATCTTGTTGTGCTCTTCGATGTTGTAGTTGGAAGTTTTTGTTAAAAGTTGAGGGATTGGGAGAAAAAAGAGGAGGAAGGAAGTGAGTTTCTGGCCATGCAAACCATTAGTGGCGGCTAGCCCAAGCAAAATTAGGGTTTGTGCAAAATGAAGAAAAAGGTGGCCTTTTATAGAAAATTTGACGACACTATTCATCCAAAAAAATTCCGAACTCCAAACGAAGCGTGTCGCCTGGCGTTTATAATATTTTACCCCCATTCCGAACATAATGGAATATATATCGGGAGCTAATTCGAAAGTATTTGGAAGATAGGTTTTCGAATCGACTTATTTAAATTTAAAATTCGCTTAAATCGATTTCCTATGTGTTTTAGCTTGCTCCGGAAAAACTGTATATCCGATTGACACGAAATTTGAAATCTTACAATAATTTAACATTATGGATCCAATGAAACTCGTTTCGTTGAAATCAAAGACTGTTTGAAAATTGTCTATTTTTGCTCGTCAATTAAATGTTAAAATATTCAATTTCGAAATTTAACTTTTAATTCAATTTTAAAAGTTCTGTAACATTATTATAATTCAAATAGAATTTAATTCAACATTATTAATCATTTTTATTCACATTTAATCTAAATTTTCAATTATTTCAACAATTTCAAATATTCAGTTAACAATTTAATTATCCACCAGATATTCGAAATATAATCTATTCAGCTTATAAATTTAACTTATACATATTTAAAATCAATTAAATATATGAATTCTAAATGACTGAAATTCTAGGTCGTTACATGCCTGTGTACGAAGGAAATTGAAACTCATCTTTATTTGTTTGAAAATTTATATTTTTGTAATAATTATCACTCCACCATATATGCATTTGAAAGTAAGCGAGCACTAGATATACACTCCATAGAAGTATGTAAGTGAACTTCTGACTTGTCACAAGTTCAAATCTCAATCTATATTTGCCTGTATGCACTATATTTTTAATAAATTTTATGAATTCATGTAATAGAAGTATAGAGTTCAGTTTGAACATTTGTTATACATTATTTCTATATTTTACCATAAGATAGAATTTTTCTATTCATGGTTCTTTCAAAAATGTTATTTAGATGAGCTTGGAAAAAGAAAGTTGAAGGCCTCTACTAGACGTGAGATAGAGAAGACTAAACAAGGTAAAACGGTTGCTTCTGAACCGGTGAATGTAGAGAAGTCAGCTGAAGATGATGATGAAGACGAGATGAAGACTTTGAACGTAGAGTAGTCACGTAAAGATCATGTTGAAGAAGAAATTGAGCCTTTGAATGTAGGTAGTGGAGATATGGGATCTAAAGAGGTGTTGAAAAGCTTTGATAACCACATTGCAAAAAAAATTGGGAAATGAAGTCTCGTGAAGATGAGCGTGGGCCATTGAAATGTGTTTCTTATTGGCGCAAAATGTTTGAATGGAATTTGGAAGATGAGCCTGAGAAAGTTGTGCAAAGAGTAAAAAAATTAGGTCTTTACATTATTATAAAACATTCGTATAAGTGGATGGACACAACTACGATTTCTGGATTTGTGGAGCGATGACAACCAGAAACAAACACATTTCATATGACTTTCGGGGAAATGACCATGACATTAGAAGATGTGAAAGAATCCTTGGAGTACCAATAGTGGGTATGTGTATATATAAGGAAGATGGTGGTCTAGAAATTTCGTATGATGATGCTACTCAACTTGCAATGAACCAATTAGAAATTGAAGGGGATAAAGTTAAAGCGGAAATTGATGGTACATATGGAATATGTATGTATTGGATAATGAAGAGTTGTAAAGGGAAAGCATTTATGGAGGGAGCTACTGATGTAGATTATGTGAGAAATATGGAATACGGATCTTAAGACTAGGATTAACACTAGAGGGAGGGTGAATAGTGTTTAAAGAAATTACTAAATCTTTTTGAGTTTTTGTTAATTTGAACACAAATGTATGCAATATTCAGACACAGATATGATCACAAAATCAAATACAGATGCAGAAATAAAGTAAAAGTAGTAAAAGAAAGAACACACTGGATTTTATATTGGTTCGGAGTTACCCTACATCCAGTCCCGGCATACAAGTACGGATTTCCTTTCAAAAGCAATTGTGCAATTACACCCTTGATTTCAAGGCTACGAGGTACACCCTCTAGATTCACAATCCTTTGGTTAGAGATACTTGATTTCACGGGCAACAAGTTCACCCAATTGATTTCCTAGGCTACAATCACACCCTTGCTAACTTGATTGATTTCCGAGGCCACAATCACACCTTTTCTCGCTTGATTGATTTCTAAGGCTACAATAACACCTTTTCTAGCTAAATTGATTACAAAGAAGTATATAACTCTGAATAGCACTGAGATCTTGTTGAGATAGTGATAGAGAATCAAACTAGAAATGATTTAGTTCGATTCAATGTTGATTTTAGCAGAGTAATGGTAAGAATATGTATAAAGAAATGTGGAAGAAGAAGAGGAGTGAAAACCACAAATATATATATATATATATATATATATTTGATTCTTTTAAAAGTAAGGTTTTGAAATCATTTTGAAAACAAGATATAATTTTGTATAAACATTTTGAATAAAAGTTAGTGGATACAAAATAATGTTCCACTAGATTTTTCGTAGGTTCCATCCTACTTAGGGTTCCATCCCTTTAACAGGCTCGAAGTGGATTCCATTCCACGAATAAATTGGATTTTAAGATGACGGTGCTTTTCTAGAAGTTTTAACAAAATTCTTAATTAAATTACTTATTCTTGAAATCTTGAACTCTTGATAATCTTGATATTCTTGGTACTCATGAGTCTTCAATTTTGATATCTTGAATCTTATACTGTACAGTCTTCATTCTTAGCACCTACATGGTTAAATCCTGCATATACATATACTTCTAAACTATAATGTTAGTATTTACGTTTTATAATCCTATTCTAAGGTTGTTGTCATCAAAACTATCATCTCAAGGACTAACAATCTCTCCGTTTTTGATGATGACAACCTTTGTTTATAAAATATTACTTCTATCCTAATAACTCCCCCTAAAACTAATAACTCCTCCTTAATCTATGCCTAACTATCCTATTTTATATTCCTCCCACTTTGTCATCAACAAAAACTCTAAACTATATAACTCCCCCTCATTCTTGGACTAAAGTACCTGCATTAATAAACTATACAATGGAGTATATAATAGATAGATTAAGAGATAATTATACTGATAGATATGATAATTAATTAAAGATCATATAAATATCAATGCATATTTATACATGTTTTTCACACCAAATATCAATCCAAATCAAATCAAATCAATCAAAGTAAACAATTCAAATCAAACAAAGCAATCAAATCAAACAATACGAGGAACTTCCACCCATCATTCTTCTCCAAATATAGGGTGTGCTTTAATGGCATCCCAATTTTCATTATCATTAGTGAGAGAGACTGGAGGATGTGCTTCGTTATCATCCTTATACAGAGAGGAAATCATCTATCGTATTGCCTTGAAATGCCTTTCTTGCTCCTTGATCATCTGCATTTGACTCAACTCTAAGTGTCGCTGGTTTCGAAGAATGAACGAAAGAATATTCTTGAAAGAATTAAGAGTTTCTTCAAGATTCTCGGATAAATTATGAATTGGATTGGCTATATTTTAGTTTGTGAGAAGAATGAGAGACAAAGTAGATAAGAAATAATATTAAGTAACGAATTCTGAAAGAAATAGGTATTTATAGGTGTAGAAATTCACTTGAAATGAATAGACATAAGGTAGTTATTCAAATTTCAAATTCAAAATGAAATGTCATTTCTGACCAGTAGATGTCGACATGGTCATAGGGGGATGTTGGCATGGTGTAGTGAATTTTGATGACTTATTTTGATTTGTGGATAATTGTATGTGTATGTGTGTGTATAATATGCTAACATTTATTCTGGAGATAAGATAAGCTAGATAACAGAAAAGAAATTCAATTTCATTTCATGATAACATGATACAACGATTAAACAAAAAGAACTACATGAACTTTTAAAATAAAATAAATTAAACTAATACAACATGAAATGAAAAGATAGAACTAGTTAGAGGATGATGAAGATGAAGATAGTCCAAGCTTCTTGCTGACTTTGGAAATAAACTTGTTCATCTTGGATGAAATTTTGTCCAACTTCTTACTAATGGATCGTTTAAGGATCCGTTGATTCTCAACAATGGTCTTTTGGTTTTTGAGAAGGATTTGTTGGTTGGATTAGGAGGATAATCAATGCTTTCCAAAGTTGTTTCACCTTCTTCTTCTTCTTCTTCTTCTTCAATTTTCATTTCATCCCCTTCTTCTTCCTCTTCCTCCTCTTCCATCTCCTCATGAGCCAAACGCTCTTCCTTTTCGGCAAGAGTCTGATAAGGTTGAAAAACAAATGGAATTTTCATAAGAGAAATACTGGAATGATTGAAAAAATTTCTTGAAATAAATTCTTCTTCTTTGAAATCTACTCTAAAATAGTTAAAAATCCGAGTGAGATAGATTCCATGATACAAAGTATTCTCACCCATTTCAAGATTTTTGGGACGAAGTTCATCCAAAATAACTTGCGCCCAATTAATATCATAATTTTCAAAAATTGCAAAAAGTGCATTGCAAACTTTTGAAGTAGGATTGTTAAAATACCCAGATCTTAGGGTCAAAGTATGTTGCAAAAGAAGATTAACAATTCTACCTTTTGGTCGAAAGTTTCGATTTTTGAATTCAAAATCATCATTTCCTTCGAAAATGTGATGAAACGTCTCACAATCATTTTCATCAATATTAAAACTAGAAAGATCCATTCCCGTGCTTTTGCAATTGAGAATGGTACCCAAAAGATCATAATTTAAAACTATTCTAGTGTCTTTGATACTACTCCAAATCTCATCATCATTTCCAATATAAAATCCACGGTTTAAATTTGCATAGAAAATTTTAACAAGATTTGGATGACAAACGAAATCATTTTGAGAAGCATCAATAAGACTATGAATTTGATTGTTTGCAAAAAGGGAATCAATTTCATAAGAAAAGAAATATTAAAATATAGCAAACTTTTCGGGATGGACTTTTCCATAGTTAGCATAATTGATGTATGATTTTATGGCCTCCGGATCATTGAAGAGTTGCTCTTTTATCTTACTAGAAATTCTCATGGTGGAGGGGTTGCTTGAAGAAGCCATTAGAGTAGAGAGTAGAGAGCTTGAAGTTTTAAATAGAGAGTTTGAATTTGAAAATGAGAGTGAAAAGATGTGATAAAAGATAGTGATTAAATAGATTCTCAAAGGAGATATTCTCTGGTCAAAAGATGCCTTTTTAGAGAATTGAATGAAGTGAAAAGGTGGATGGAAATTCAATCATTTGAATTCAAAATTTGAATTTCAAATTCTGTACCCATGTCGACATTATGGTGGGGACCATGTCGATATGTGTCTTTGAATTTCTATGATTTATTTTTCCTAAGTATTCTAATATATATATATATATATATATATATATACTTATTATTTTTAATGTATATATATATATCTGGAATAATTCTGAAATTATAGTATATTCTATAAAATATTATAATACTATTAAAAATAAAAAATAAAAAGATAATAGTAAAAAATAAAAAATTTAAAATTCAAACAACACACCAATTCAAAATCAATCAATCAAGCAATTAAGCATCCAAATCTAAGCATGCAATTTCAACCAATTGTATTGTAAATGTGTACCTTTTTCTGAATCCGTTTCTCTGAATTCGTCGGTGTCGTGAACTGCTGTGAAACACATATTTGAATTATCTGTCTTCTGATCATCATCGCTTGAGGACGAGTCTGAGTCATCTAGAGTAGCAGTAAATGCACGTTTTCGTTTCTTTATGGAATCACTGCTTATAGGAGGATTTTGCCTATCTGGATACAGACAGTCTCTTTTGACATGGCCTTGTTCATCACAGTTGAAACATTTGATATTGTTTGGCACTACATTCTGATTTCTAGAGTTCTTATAATTGTTTCTCTTGAGATTGTTCATCTTTCTGAACTTCAGGAATTTTCGAAAATTCTTGGTCATAAAGGCTATCTCTTCATCATTATCGCTATTTGAGTCTGATCCATCGGTCAATGCATTGAATGCCATTGATTTCTTTTCAGATGCTTTGCTTTCTCTTCTCCCAAACATTTGGACTTCAAACGACATTAGATTTCCAATTAATTCTTCTATCATTAAGGTACCGAAGTCATTTGCCTCTTCGATCGCAAGTGTCTTTTAATCCCATTCCGGAGTAAGAGAATTTAAGATTTTTCTGACTTGATCTTCTTCCGAAAATTCCTTTCCCAAGGATATTAGAGAGTGCACAATATCCAGAAATCTACTATATATATCTAAAATAGACTCATTAGAATTCATTTTAAATAATTGAAACTGATTTGTGAGCATGGAAATTTTGGTCTGTTTAACTTTGCTTTTTCCTTCATGAGTAACTTGCAAAGTTTTCCAGATTTCATATGCAGACTTGCAAACTGACACTCTATTAAATTCATTCCTACCAACTGAACAAAACAGAATATTCATTGCTTTAGAATTATTTTGTGCAACAGTCTTTTGCTCAGCGGTCCACTGTGAAAAATCAGTTGTGGGTTCAGAATATTCAGTCTGTGCGATATTCCAAGTGTCTAATCCTACAAATTGTAAATATATTTTCATCCTACATGCCCAATATGCATAATTACTACCATTAAAAAGTGGTGGTCTGACAGTAGACTGACCTTTTACAAATGAACTAGTGACAAGGATGATAGAACTAGAGTTGGTAGTGTTACCAGTACCAGTGTTGGTAGCCATTTTGAAAAAAATTCAAAATTCAGATTATGAAAACTTTGAAAACCTTGCTGATACCAAATGTGAGAAATGCGGAATGCGGATCTTAAGGTTAGGATTAAAACTAGAGGGGGGTGAATAGTGTTTAAAGAAATTACTAAATCATTTTGAGTTTTTGTTAATTTGAACACAAATGTATGCAACATTCAGACACAGATATGATCACAGAATCAAACACAGATGCATAAATAAAGTAAAAGCAGTAAAGGAAAGAATACACCAGATTTTATACTAGTTTGGAGTTACCCTACATCCAGTCCCATACACAAGTACGAATTTTCTTTCAAAAGCAATTATACAATTTCACCCTCGATTTCAAGGCTATGAGGCACACTCTCTATATTCACAATCCTCTGGGTAGAGATACTTGATTTCACGGGCAACAAGTTCACCCAATTGATTTCCTAGGCTACAATCACACCTTTTCTAACTTGATTGATTTCCAAGGCCACAATCACACCTTTTCTCGCTTGATTGATTTCCAAAGCTACAATCACACCTTTTCTCGCTAAATTGATTACAAAGAAGTCTATAACTCTGAATATCACTGAGATCTTGTTGAGATAGTTATAGAGAATCAAACTAGAAATGATCTAGTTAGATTAAATGTTGATTTTGGCAGAGTAATGGTTAGAATATGTATAAAGAAATGTGGAAGAAGAAGAGGAGTGAAAACCAGAAATATATATTTTTGATTCTTTTAAAAGGAAGCTTCTGAACAAGATATAATTTTGTAAAAACATTTGGAATAAAAGTTAGTAGATACAAAACAATGTTCCACTAGATTTTTCGTAGGTTCCATCCTACTTAGGGTTCCATCCCTTTAACAGGCTCGAAGAGGATTCCATTCCCCGAATAAATTGGATTTTAAGATGTCAGTGCTTTTCTAGGAGTTTTAACAAAATTCCTAATAAAATTTATTATTCTTGAATTCTTGAACTCTTGATGATCTTGATATTCTTGATACTCATGAGTCTTCAATCTTGATATCTTGAATCTTTATGCTGTACAGTTTTTATTCTTGGTACCTGCATGGTTATATCCTACATATACGTATATTTCTAAACTATAATGTTAGTATTTATATTTTATAATCCTATTCTAAGGTTGTTGTCATCAAAACCATCATCTCAAGGACTAATGCATTACGATACAAGCATATTTATTGCATGCTTTGGGTTGTACCATGTTTTTTTATTAGCCGGGACTGAAAACATCACTTTACTATTTGAATTTCTTATTAGATTTGAATACCATGAATAAAAAAGCTTGGGGAATGGCCATAGTTGCTTATTTATATCGTCAGTCGGGGTATGCTTCGCACTCTGGTGCAAAATAAATAAGTGGTTGTTTATCTCTTTTGATGGTAGTCCATTTGTCCTGAATTATTTTCTTTCATTGTTTCTTTGACATTTATTTTTTTGTAAATTATGCTGTAAATTTCAGGCTTGGATATATGATCATTTACAACGCTACAAACATCGACGCTTAATGAATCTTTTCAACCAAATGATCATTATTGGCAAAATAGAAGGTTCTGAAATTTGATGGTGATCCTGCCCAATCTATGATTCACATTAGAGAGCAGTTGGACGAATTAGAAGCAGATGATGTAAGTTTCCTCATTAACTTGATTTCATATGTTAGATGTATGGTATACTAATATTGTTGAGTTGAAATATTTGTCTATTTCTTTCTTTATCAACATAGGTATGTTGGGATCCTTATAAAGATATTTGGGAGTACAACCAAATTGACGAAGTTGTTTTCTATAATGGTATTACGCTTTGTTTTGACATTGCCTAATCATACTACCCTGATAGGGTTCTACATCAATTTGGTCGGGTGCAATACATACCAAAAGCTTCAATGATGCCAGTATCTTGGATGAGAGGATCACAATCGAACCAATACAAAATTCGGTATGATACCGGTCATTGGTACGCATAGAATTAGCCTGATCACATGCTTCATGTAGATTCTCGTTCAACCACTGTAACACATCCTCACGACTGCAATAATGACTACTTGAGTTGGTTTCGTCGAATTTCACACCCATATATCTAGAGTCCAAGAATGAAGTGAAGAAAAAAAAACAAATAGCTAAGTTGAAGTTTTGGTATGTATCATTGACTTTTAAATCATTTCATTTACCATTGACATTCATATGAATTCTAATTTCATATACGTTTTGTAGAAGAAGGCAATAAGAAAGGCTATTAGACTACATGACAAAAATATCAACGGTAATGAAAAAGATTATGTGGTGTTGCATGGAGTCCATGTAAAAGCCAAACGTATTTTATCTTTTTCTTTGAAAGACCCTAGTTGTTCAGACACCTCAGAGCGAAGGTCAAAGCAAAAACATGACCCCAAATCCAAGAAAAAAGTGCTCCGGGACAGTGATATGGTTAGTGTTTTATTTTGTGATGAATGAAGCGTCGTATTTTGGTTTGTGAAGGGTTGTATAACACTGTGTAATGGTGGATGGTTATGTCCTTTTGTGTACTAGATGTTGTTAATGTTTTATTTTTTGTACTGGATGGCATAACAATTTGTAATGGTGTAATATGTAATGGTGGATGGATGATTTTTTTTTTTTTTTTGAATTACCTAGAGAACCAAGCTTCGCTTGTAAACTCTAGGGAAGTATGTGCCTGCCAAACATATACTTCGGGTATTTGTTACAGGGTTGTCAGTTTCGGGGCTCGAACTCGTGACCTTCGATCACGCAGTCCGGACCATCAACCAACTGCGCCAACCCTGTTGGCGGTGGATGGATGATTATTAGTGTTAAACGTGCTTATGTTATATGGTTATGTGTTTGATTATTATTTTTTATTTGCATGCTTGTTATTTGTTTATTTCCTTTCTTGTTAGATGGTTATTTTTGTTTGCTTTCTATATGGGGCTGTGTCTGCAAGGTCAGTGTAATTTGTTATGCTTTGTTTCCTTATAAAAAAAAGTTTTTACAGTTCATATGGTAGTCGGTGCCGTGCAAGATGAATTTTCCAAGGAAAATAATTAGTTTTGCAGTACATACAACAGTATGAAATAATTAATGCCTTTGAGTCATACGGCTTTAAACAGCCGTACGGTTGTATGAAACCGGATAGTAGTTTTAAACTTTTCTTATTGACTGGTTAGTTAATTCGGCAGTATGAAATTGGTAAAGTCTTCTATACATACGAATTTATACTACCGTAGGTTAGTATGGAACCGAAGAGTTGGAACACAATTTTTTTTTAAAATGGGACTATCCAGATTCATACAGTTGTACAACGGTTCTAGGCCGTATGGGATAGATTTGACAATTACGTACTTCCAATTGAACCAAGGATCATCCCAAAATCCAGTAACTCCCACTGTCTGGTTTTATACTACTGTATGAACCAATTAACCAAATAATTTTTTTTTAATCCCACTGTCCGGTCCCATACTGTTTTCCGGCAATAAAACGTCGTATGATTTGAACACTTTGACAATTTCATAATGCCATGTGAATCAATTACCCAAACAATTTTTTTTGAATCCCACTGTCCGATTCCATACTGCCGTCCGGCTATACAAAGTCGTATGATTTGAAAACTTTGACAGTTTCATAATGCCTATAAACTAATTACCCAAACAAATTTTTTTGAATCCCACTGTCCGGTTCCGTACTACCGTTTGGCTATACAACGTCGTATGATTTGAAGACTTTGACAGTTTCATAATGCCGTATAAACCAATTACTCAAACAATTTTTTTTGAATCCCACTGTCTGTTTCTATACTGTCGTACAGTAGTATGAAGTCAAATTTATGAAAGACTTTGAGAATTTTATACCATTGTTAAAAGCAATCACCCAACAATAATTTTGTACATCCTATTGTTCGGTTCCATACGGCCGTACGGATGTACGAAGTCGTACGTAGTGAAGATTTTGACAGTTTCGTATTGCCTATGAGCTAGTAACCAATTTTTTCTTAAGCAAATGCACTTGGAACGGCACCAGACTACCGTACGAAGTGCACAAACTGGTTTTCACAAGTAAACAAATCAAATCTAATTAACTAAGAAAAGCACTTGATAAACATTAGAACTAATAGAAAGAGAATGTCAATTTAACTCATGGTCAGTACACAAAAGAAAGGAAGTCCATAAATGACTATTGCATAAAATACTTGATCATCACAAAAAAGTAAATCAAAAATCAATTGGATAATCGATTGTACAAACATTGTTAGTTTTGATACTCAAGAAAAGTTCTCGTTCATAGACCAACAACTTAGACCATTCAAGAGCGGATGTGGTTGCAAAGCGAGGCCAAAGAGATGCAATAGGTAGTATAGGAGAGTTCTTTTGTAGACGCAAAATCTCAAAATGAAAGTCATTCACGTAAGCTATGGAAATTATCTATAGAGAATGATTAGGAGGACCTTGCTCACGAGGCATGAATGTGAGACACTGGCGTTTTGAAATATGGACCAAAACTGAATTAAATGCATTTGCGATCATATACCCCATAGTTGGCATTTTCATCCAGTGATTACTGTCGCAATTGGCTTCAAAATAGTTTAATCAACCTTCATTTCATTCAACATTTCTTCATCTAAGCACGTATGATATATATTCCAATTTTTATCAAGATCTAATAATACTTGCTTTCTAATGTCGGCAAAAGTAGCTTCAAATTCATCAAAATGTCTGGTAATGCATCTAAACCCACAATTTCCCTCCATTAAAACATATTCAACCTCCAAAATAGTTATGATCGGGGATTTGGAAATATTAATTTGATAATATTCTAATATAATTATTTAAATTTGCAAAACTTATCATTTCAAAGCAAACAAAATATGCTAGCTATTTAACTATTATTCAAATATATTTATGCTTTGTGAATAAAACTATGATTTGAAACTCAAAGTAAATATCTTAATATACTATAATTTAGATTTAAAAGTCTACATTTTAAACACTAGTATATATATTTAGTTATTGATTAAAATAGTAATAACTTAAGTTTAAAATGAAATAAGAATAAATAAAAGGGTTTTATAATATTTCTTTAAGTAAACATGGTAGATAAAAATATAGAAACTAAAAATATAAAATATATGTTGTGGACATTTATAGAATTAAGAGGAACATACTAATACAAGTGTCAAGTTACTCTTTGAAATTTGTTTCCTTCATTTTTAATAAAAAGAAAATAGGATTTAGAAACTAGGTGTTGTGATCAGTTTATACACTTTTGCATATGTATCAAACTTCTTCTTTTCTTTCAAACCAAAACTAATATCAGAGAAAATCAAACATCTAAATCAAATTACTTCAAGTTTTCAACTAAATCAAGCAAGATTCAAGTTCAAGTTCAACGTAATCAAAGTAGAGAAAATAAAAAATCAAGTTAGCAGCTTCCAGTTTTCAAATTTCAAACATCCGGTTCCTCTGGTATCCTCTATTCAACATTTTATGTGAGTAAACTTCACTTTTTAAAAGCCAAACCTACTTTATTTCTTTATGCATGTAAGATTTGACAGTGGTAATGACTTGAATACTAATTGCATGGATGAAATTGTATGATTTTCTGAGTATACAAGTTGAAAGTACTTTGTATGTATATTCATGTCTCTGTTTCGTTCAATAGACCCAAAAACAAATCAAAATTTAATTTCTCTTCATATAAACCATTATAGGTTATGATGTTTAAAGAAAATATGTTGTATTAACTAAATGCTACTTTTTTAAAACCTTTTTATGCGAAATCAGTAAATATTTTTAGTGGAAACAAGAAACAACAGTGGGAAATAAATCAAAGCTGAAAATAAATTGTTTTAATTTCAAGTTACACCTATATAAATGGATTTTTTTTGGAAATTATTGATTATTGGTGAGAATTTCATGATTTTTAAGTGCATGGATGATGGGGTATCGAAAGTTGATCAGATTTTGGTCATGGGTCGATTTCTGGTGGCTGCGAGGTTTAGTAGCCTCGGGGTTATGGCCGGAGGAAGGTCGTGGGTAGGCGGTCTCGAGAAAAATGGTGTCACATTTTTCTGGGCGTCAGTGACGGCGGTGCGATTGGCTTTAAGGTTTAGGTAGCGTTTTAGGTCGTGTCTGTCTTCTCGATGATCGCGAGTCATGGAGGCGTCGGTTTGGACCGGAGTAGGGGGGAAAAGGAGCGTGGTCAAGTAGCGAAGGTCTGGGCGAAGTAGCTAGTTCTTGGGTGATCGGAGGAGGTGGTGCGAGATGGTTTTGGTGATTGAGTTTTTGTTCCTGTGGTGCTCGTCTCATTCGATTTTGATTTGCGGGGTGGTTCATGGTTCTGGATGGTCAGGATGGTCGGTGTGTTAAGTCGACTTGGTGGCATCGTCGGCGATTGTTTAGGGCAACATCGATCGGCGTGCACGTGTATCGGCGTATCTGGGTTTAGAGTTGTTGCTATGTTTAGAGGGGAGAAGATAGGACGGAAGGTCGGGGAAGTTTGGGTTTGGCTCGAGATTGTGATCGGGATTTTGGACTGGACCCGAGCGATTTAGGAAAGAAAAAAATGAATTAACCAAGTTTTTAAAAAGTAAATTTTTTAACAAGTTGTCAAGGCAAGTTTCAAGCCCAAGAATTACGAAGTTAAATGTTTAAACTTAAATTGATTTGGTTTAGAATAATTATATATTAGATTAATTATTTAATTTAATTCCTAAGTGTTTTCAAATAAAATTAAATAATGTAGTTAAGTAAATGGTTAAGATAAATGTTTTAAACTTAATTAATCAAAAATCTTTAAGTGATTTTAAATGTAATTAATTAACTAATCCCAAATATTTAATTATAATAATATAGTTGGCTTATAAATAAGTTAATGACATTTAAGCAGGATTTATAAGTAATTAATTTATTTGGTGTTAATTAAATTAATTAGAAATGGTGTGACCAATTAATCTAGCTTAAATGTTTAAATTTGAATTGAATGCTTCGGACTTCTTAATATCTCCAGTATGTTAAATTATGATATAAATTGCTTTGGATTGAACTGTGATAAATGCGAGCTATTTATCTATTATGAACTTCTGTGTGAATATGACATTTCGAAATTTAAATTGAATTGTTGTTTTACTTAAACAATTTGACTTAAAGATGGCGTTAGGATTCGAGGAAACCGGGATCAGATATCAGCGATATCCGAAACCACTTCGCTTAGTAACTACTATAATTCTTTATAGATTTGATTATAGAATCAAATAGGCTGGAATGAAATAAATTAAATAACTTGGCCATTTAAACTAAGTAATGGAACTTAGATATTATTTTGTGAAATAAATATTTGGCTATAGCAAGAATAAAACTCGTAATGATGAACGAGTTACCTGGGTTTACTCACGCTGGTTTCCAGCCTGACTCGGGTGTTACTTTATTCTAATGCTCAAGTAAGACCGAGTATAACATATTTTCAGGTTAGGACGTTCTGAAGCTCAAGAGATGAGATGGATGGCAGAGACATATTGATTATTCCATTGTGTATTAGAGACTGTGTAGTCCGTATATAAGGACAAGTTAATTATAACCGTCTAGTTTATTTGTGAATGATTGTACTCTGATATATTGTATAAATTAATATTTACATCTTTATTTGTGTAAATGCTACTATTTGCATATTATATTTTGTTCCGCTGCGATTGTAAGATTCTGTGTTGTTGCTTTCTGTTTCTTATTTTACCTCCTTTTCTTCTTTACTCTAACAATCTAGAATTTCCGGCATTCGATTGCTCGATGCTTCTATAGTGAACGTATTAGTGTCGAATTTTTGGGGTCGAAATTTCGGGTTGTTGCATTTGGTATTGGAGCTGAAGGTTAAGCAAGAACCTTGGCTCTGGTGGGGATTACTCATTAGAGATAGGGTTAGTAGTACCTAAGAATGAGTTGAGTGTATTATATGAGAGCGTACTTGTTATTTTCCTATAGAATGATTTTAAAAACGGTTTTAAAATAGTTTTTATAGTATTTTGATATACAAAGCAATAATTTTCTAATTATTATATATTAAGGTAATTAGTTGTTGATTTTCGAAATTTAAATAAGATCATAAAATTTAAATGTAACCAAATAGAATTGGGGAAAGAATAAATTTGTAAATAAGTTGAGTCAAAAATGGATTCAAAACTGAATTTAAATCCTAGAAAATTCAAAAGAATTTTCAAAGTATTGAAATAAGCTATATTGATTTTGATTTTCCAGCAAATGGTTATGGAATATAGGGTATGTATGATTTCTTGATATGATAATTATCATAAGTTGGTTGTTGTATCTTAATAAAGGGATGTTATTTTCCTAAAAGTAAATAATGATAAAGCAGAATGAAATGTTTTAAGGAAGTTCAATTTAGATAATTATGACTTGTAAATTGGAATGGATTTAAATTGTGAAGTTTTAAAATCTAAATCCAAAAAATTTGAAATTGTTTCAAAGTGTTAAAAGATATAGTAAATAATATTATTCAGAATATTTTTTAATGTAGGAATCTTTGTTTAAAACAAAAGTTGTTTTGAAAATTTTAAAGGAATTTGTTTTGAATTAAAAATGGTTTAAAATTGAAAGTATGACTTAGTGAGTAAATAAAATAAATATGTATGTATATGTGGATATACATAATATCCAAGTTGATTTGGAATAAATACTAAGTGTTGAATTCTATATTCCCTTGAAAATGAGATGTAAACCCCAAAGAGAAATAAGTTTTTGAACTTATAAGCGGGAAGGGATATTGATAAGAAGTTTAAAATTTGAAATGGAGAATTCAAATTGAGTAAGGTTAACTGGATTAAATAAATTGAATTTAACTTAGGGAAAGTTAAATAAGTTTAGAACGAACAACCTGAATTAGAAATTTCAAGATGAAATTGAGATTTAACTTAGGGAAGTTAAATGAGTTGAATTAAAAAAGGAGTTATGTGTGATCTCAAAACGGGCCTGAGTTCTGAAAATTGATAATGGATACTATTGATGGATGTTTTAGATAATTTGAATGTTTATTTACCTTGAGTTATCCTGATATCATCATGTCGTTATTAATAATCTATGAAACTGTAAATTGGATTGTTTTGAATGAATTAAGAAGTGGATTGAGATGATATATATATATATATATATATATATCCATTACTGAAATTAAACGGAATTAAATTTTATTTTGAAACCATTTAAATGATTTTGATTTTAAGAGACAAAGATTGAACATATGAAATGGAATCACTTTGAACTTAAGATTTAAATGAACTTGCAAACTGAAATTGTTAAGAATTAGGTTCAATGCTAAAAGTTAAAATTGGGTGATAAATTGGATTACGAAGATTAAATTGTTTAAAAAAATTTAAACTCTTACTTGAACCTTGAAATAAGTTAAGTAAAGAAAATTTGAATTTGGACTCAGAATTAAATTGTTTAAAGACTTAGGTTGTTAAATTAAAAGTAAAGGTTAATTTTATTTAAGGGATTAAATCAACATTTGAAAATTTAACTCAAATTTGTATAAATTGAGTTGATTTGAAAATTGAAAATGGAATTGGAATTAATTGAAAGGTGGAATTGAAATGAATTAATTGGAATTGAAATAAAATAAATATTGGGAAATTGAACCAGTTTGACTCTGAAACTATTTTCTAATAAATTATTTTAAATAAACTATCCTAAATCTATTTTTCCTAGCTATCTACTATACAACCTTTCTTTTTAAAACCCAAACTATCTTATACTTATTTTACAACTATTTTGAAAACTAATTACTATTTTACAACAATTTTACATCTGTTTTACAAACTAATTATTATTTTACAACTATGTTGCACCTATCTAACTATTCTACAGCTATTTTACAACTAATAACTATTTTTTTGCTACTTAACTATTTAAAACTTTTCAAAGCTATTTTCTAAATTCTAGCTGGTCAGAGTGCAAACTGTTTATGATTAAATACCAATTAAGCTAAGAATTGAAGGGATAACCCAAATGGAAATTAAAGAAATTGTGAATAAGTGAATACGAATCAAAATGAATGTGAATAAAAAGAAAATTGATTTAGCTAATAATCAATGAAGATAATACGTAGGATGTACATATATTATTATATTCATATAACGATTTGTTCCAGATTCGAGCACAAAATTTCGAGATAGTACATCGATCCAAGGTGGGATTTTTCATTCGATTTTCGACGACGAACCCTGGATATGGATTTTGTTTGATTCTGGAAATTCTCTATCATAGCTATGGCTATGCAAGGAGAATAACGGTTTCTGATCAGGAAACCAGATATGAGTCCGCACTAGGAAGTCGGATGGACGATACTAGTTCGGAAGTGAAATTGTGTGTTCGAGTGAGCGATCAAATTTGATATTGCGCACGAATGATATATGTACATCGTACGTGCTTGAATGAATAGGTATTGAAAATTTTGTAAAGAAATGTAAAAATGATTTTTGAAATGGAAAAGTATATTTTGAGAAATATATGATGAATAAGAGTGGATGTTGGATATCACTATAACTGAAATTCATTTTATAAAAAGTAAGTGATATGGCAAATATCTTTATATGGGAAATCGAATTTGAATGTTGATTTGGCATAAATAAAGTTATATATATATATATATATATATATATATTTGTTATATATGATAAACTCCCCTGGTTGAATCTATAACTAGAAGAAAAGATCTTTGAAAAACATTTGAAGTAAAAAAACAGAATTTATACAAGTAGGAAGTGATCCAAAATATTTTGTTCTAGTTAAAAGAATAAACTTATATATATTTATATATATAAATGATTTTATGAATTTGAAAAAATAAAATTGGGAACCTAGTGATTTTGAAAGGCTTTTGATTTTGGGAAAAAGCAAATTTTGGGAATTTGGAAAGCCAAGTTTGGGAATTATCGATTTTGGGATATCGATTTTGGAAAAAATGGGATTTATATGTGATACTATATGTGTGTAGTGTAAAATGTTTGAGAATGCTGTGGAGAAAAAGGCGCTCCCATTTAGAGTTGAAACTTATAGTAGGAGATCCACGGGGTGGTTCTGCCTTGAGCCCTAAAGGGGTTCTAAATTTGATCCCAAAGGATATTCGGACTAAACGATAGTTCCTGAGGATTGTGATTAAGGTAGCGAAAGTCGAGGGAGCTGATGCCTACAGTGACATTGGGGTTATGCTGTAGCGGTAGTGTAACTTGGTATAACTGCGATCTACTGCTCCATAGCGTAAGTCGAGAGGCAGTGATTGCCTAAAGTCTATGTTTGATTTCGCTAGGAGAGCAATGTAACATCGGTAGACTGCGATCTATAAAGACATAGCGAAAGTCGTGTGGTAGTGAGTGCCTACAGGCTACATTGGGACTCGACTAATGTAGCCTGCGATCTATGTGGTCTCTGTGGTGAAGTTTCATTTGGCAGTGAAATTAGAGGGCGTTGATGCCTACAGTTACATGGTTTTTTCCATGATGGCAACGTAACCCTGGGTGTAGCTGCGATCTGTGGCGGTTCCATGGTGTAATCGAGGGGAGCAGTCGCCTATAGTTTTCTATGGATTTTGCCGGGATGGCGACGTAGTCATCGATTTAACTACGACCATGGAGGGGGTAATGATTTCCAGAGCATTCTCACCCAAAAATGTTTTCTACATTTTCACAAAATGTTTTCTAAGTATTTTCACTGAGTGTTGAAAACGGGTCTGCTAAGTACTTAAAGATTTTCAGTCCTACGTTTGATCAACTTATGATCGAATTTCTGTGAGAATAAGGATGAACTTGTTGAAACATCGAGTTATAAAAAGTATTTTTATAAAACTATTTTTTTATATTATGTAGATTTTAAAGTGTTTTAAAACTTTAGAATAATTTAGCTGCTAATAAACATTATAATTTAAATTCTTGATTCGTTCCTTTTCGAGGACGAAAAGTTTTAAAGGGGGGAGGAATGTGATAACCCGGGATTTGGCAATATTAATTTGATAATCTTCTAATATAATTATTTAAATTTGCAAAACTTATCATTTCAAAGCAAATAAAATATGTTGGCTATTTTACTATTATTCATATATATTTATGGTTTGTGAATAAAACTATGATTTGAAATTCAAGGTAATTATCTTAATATATTGTAATTCATATTTAAAACTCTACATTTTAAACACTAGTGTGTGTGTGTATGTGTGTGTGTATATATAGTTATTGATTAAAGTAGTAATAACTTAAGTTTAAGATGAAACAAGAATAAATAAAAGGGTTTTATAATATATCTTTAAGTAAACATGGCAGATAAAAATATAGAAACTAAAAATATAAAATATAAGCTAATGGACATTTGTAGACTTAAGAGGAACATACTAATAAAAGTGTCAAGTTACTCTTTATATTTGTTTTCTTCATTTTTAATAAAAAGAAAATAGGATTTAGAAACTAGGTGATGTGACCAGTTTATACACTTTTGTATATGTATCAAACTTCTTCTTTTCCTTCATTTTCTTTCAAACCAAAACTAATATCAGAGAAAACCAAACATCTAAATCAAATTACTTCAAGTTTTCAACTAAAGCAAGCAAGATTCAAGTTCAAGTTCAACTTAATCAAAGTAGATCAAATCAAAAATCAAGTTAGCAGCTTCCAATTTTCAAATTTCAAACATCTGGTTTCTCTGGTTTCCTCTGTTCAACATTTTATATGAGTAAACTTCACTTTTTAAAAGCTAAACCTACTTTATTTCTTTATTCATAGTGGTAATGACTTAAATACTAATTGCATGGATTAAATTGTATGATTTTCTGAGTATACAAGTTGAAAGTACTGTGTGTGTATATGCATGTCTCTGTTCTGTTCAACGGACCAAAAAACAAATCAAAATTTAATTTCCCTTCATATAAACCATTATGCTATTTTTTTAAAAATGTTTTTATGTGAAATCAGTAAGTATTTTTTATTGGAAAGTGGGAAATAAATCAAAGCTGAAAATAAATTGTTTTAATTTCAAGTTACACCTATATAAATGGATTTGTCTTGGAAATTAATGATTTTTGAGTACACGGATGATGGGGTATCGAAAGTTGATCAGATTTTGGTTATGGGTTTATTTCTGGTGGTCGTGAGGTTCAGTAGCCTCGGGGTTATGGTTGAAGGAAGGTCGTGGGTAGGCGGTCTTGGGAAAAATGGTGTCGCATTTTTCTGGGCGTCGATGACGGCGGTGCGATAGGCTCTAGGGTTTAGGTGGCATTTTAGGTCGTGGCTGTCTTCCTGATGATCGCGAGGTCGGGGAGGCATCGGGTTGGGCTGGAGTAGGGGGAAAAGGAGCATGGTCGAGTAGCGAAGGTCTGGGCGAAGTAACGAGTTCTCGGGCGATTGGAGGTGGCAGTGCGAGATGGTTTTGATGATTGAGTTTTTGTTCCTATGGTGCTCCTCTCGTTCGATTTTGATTTTGCGGGGTGGTTCGTGGTTCTGGGTGGTCAGGGATGGTCAGAATGTCAATGTCGACTTGGTGGCATTATCGGCGATTGATCGGAGCAGCGTCGATCGTCTTGCACGTGCACGTGTATCAACGTATCTGGGTTTGGAGTTGTTGTTGTGTTTAGCGGGGAGAAGATAGGAAGGAAGGTCAGGGAAGTTTGGGTTTGGCTCGAGTTTGTGATGGGAATTTTTAGGCTTGGGCCCGATTGATTTAGGAAAGAAAAAAATGAATTAACCAAGTTTTTAAAAAGAGTAAATTTTTGAACAATTTTTCAAGGCAAGTTTCAATCCCAAGAATTATGAAGTTAAATGTCTAAACTTAAATTGATTTGTTTTAGAATAATTATATATTAGATTAATTATTTTATTTAATTCCTAAGTGTTTTCGAATAAAATTAAATAATGTAGTTAAGTAAATGGTTAGGATAAATGTTTTAAACTTAATTAATCAAAAATCTTCAAGTGATTTTAAATGTAATTAATTAACTAATCCCAAATATTTAATTATAATAATCTAATTGTCTTATAAATAAGTTAATGACAATTAAGCAGGATTTATAAGTATTGGTGTTAATTAAATTAATTAGAAATAGTGTGGCTAATTAATCTAGCTTAAATGTTTAAATTTGAATTGAATGCTTTGGACTTCTTAATATCTCTAGTATGTTAAATTGTGATATTCTGTGATATGAATTGCTTTGGATTGAACTGTGACAAATGTGAGTTATTTATCTATAATGAACTTGTGTGTGAATATGACATTTCGAAATTTAAATTGAATTGTTGTTTTACTTAAACAATTTGGCTTAAAGATGGCATTAGGACTCGAGGAAACCGGGATCGAATATCAGCGATATCTGAAACCACTCTGCTTAGTAACTACTATAATTCTTTATAGATTTGATTATAGAATCAAATAGGATGGAATGGAATAAATTATATAACTTGGCCATTTAAACTAAGTAACGGTACTTAGATATTATTTTGTGAAATAAATGTTTGTCTATAGCAAGAATAAAACTCGTAATGATGAACGAGTTACCTGGGTTTACTCATGCTGGTTTCTAGCCTGACTTGGGTGTTACTCTATTGTAATGCTCGGGTCAGATCGAATATTACAGATTTTCAAATTAGGACGTTCTGGAGCTCAGAAGACGAGCTAGATGGAAGAGATGTATTGATTATCCTGCTATGTATTAGAGACTGTGTAGTCTGCATTTAAGGACAAGTTAATTATAACTTCCAGTTTATTTGTGAATGATTTTACTTTGATATATTGTATAAATTGACATTTACAACCTTCTTTGTGTAAATGATATTATTTGCATACTATAATTTTACCCCTGCGGTCGTGAGATTCTGTGCTGTTGTTTTCTGTTTCTTCTTCTACCTCCTTTTCTTCTTTACCCTAACAATCTAGAATTTTTGGCATTCGATTGATCGGCACTTCTACAGTGAACGTATTCGTTCCGAATTTTCGGTGTCGAAAGTTTCGGGTTGTTACAAAAACAAATGGATGAAGGAATTCCGAAATTTCTATCTGGTAAAGAAAACCATTATCTTTCCTCTTTGGAGTTAACTTCTTTATCCCAACACTAGACTGTGATTGTTTTTCATCAATTTACTTTTGCATACTCAAAAGCAGATGGATTACTTTTTGTGCTAGTCAAACTTCTTGATGAAGATGAAAGAAATTGGTCAATCGATAACCTTTTGTTCAATTGACCAATTTCTTTCATCTTCATCAAGATAACCTTTTGTTCATCCTTCGTTGCATTGTCAAACAACTGTTTAAGGGCTGCATGTTCTGGAGTACAACAAAATTCATTTGATTTTTCTACATATATAATCATATCGATTTTCCGCCAATGTTCATCGATCATGCTTAGTGGTATAGGCTGTTGTTCAGTATGTAGTATATGTAATTCTGTGAACATGGCATACCATAAATGGTTTTATTCAAATGACTGCATTGAAAATTAAACATATTCTCGACCTCTTTTACATATGATCCATAGCAAATCACGAAATCTGATAACAAAGGTATGTGAATAAAGGAATTTGATAGGCATGTTTTGTAGTCCCTGGACTTTTTTCAAATGTTGCTTATATCGCCGAATGTTGCAGTAATAACAAATTATCCTTTTTTTCCAGATTTCTGCAAATGCCGCCATTGATGTTGTGACGCTCCACCTCTATACTCACACTAGCCAAGGACACTGTGGAGTAATGCCATCAGCTAGTACAAAGAATAAGGCTATTAAGGAGCGACCATCCGTGTAATTGCTTTATGTGAGAACCGATATGTCAGATAGTATTATATGCATTTCTTTTCAAGAGGAAATCTGACACATCAATTACAAACTCAAAACTACTATATAGCAGTTATGTGATCTTCGGAAACAAATATAAAATAAGCATAGCATAAATCAGTCACAGATATTCATATCACTAAGGCGGAAACAGATATAAATATAACACATAAAAGTGTACATTAAAGTAGTGGTCATACAAGATCCACTACACCACAAAAGAATAGATATAAGTGCTAGACAAAAGGATATTTATATACCAAGGAATCTCTATCTCGAATGTATAAAAACAAAAACTACTATGCTAAGTAGTTAGCCAAAAGTCAGAAGCTAGTCTCTACTAAGAAGTCAAGTGGAAGCACCTAAAATACCTCGGTCTGACCCGAGTATTATTTAAGAAGAAAAATAATAAATGAATCAGTCTAGCTATAAATATCATATAAGATGAGATAGGATAAGAGATACAACAAAAATATATGATAATAATAATGCCATACTGTGTCAAGCATACAATTGATAACAATGAAAATCATAAAATATTTCAAATATTCTCAAATATCCAAAAAGAATATCACATTCTTTAGCTTATTCACCAAATCACAAATATTGGCAAAACATATCAATGCAAGCCACAAAAATTGATGAAACACAAATTCTAGAAATCAATAATTAGAAATCCAGAAATCACAAAGGGGAGGCCTATCACAAACGGGAGCATGAAAACTCACCAACACGTGTATCACAAACGGAGCGCTATTCCAGGGTCGCTAACCATTAAATTTTGAGCCGAAGCTCCACAAACGCCCCAAAGACCATGGGTCGCTACCACACCAATTTTGAGTCGAAACTCCACAAACGGTGTTTTGTCCCCCACGCAAACAAAGAGACATCGCACATTCCTAGTCTAAAACTCAAAATGATCACCATTGATCAATAGGAGGTGTAAATTACATAAGCTAGTAAATAAATGAGTTTAGCTTCATGTCCCATAATCAATGGCTTAACTTAAATATTTACGAACAAATTATATATTTCCACTCGAAAATTATCACAAGGTTTCAATCAAACAAGTCCAAGAGTTAACCGACGAAGTAAACGCAATCGTTTCATACCACTTATTCTGCTAACCCGTTTAATTAGATTTCTCATACGAATGAGGTAAAGGTTTGTATAAACTAATAGATTGGAAAAGGATTTTAAAAACGAGCTTTGTATTGAAAGTAATTGTTGGAATCATGTTTGCAAAAGATTTTGAGTATTTACTGCTAGTATAGAAATCTTTGTATTTTAAAGTGAAAAAACATAGAATTGATTGTAAAAACACTCTATCACCAAAAATTCACATTCGATGACGTGAGTAAGAACCATAGAAATCAATATCAAATCCATCAAATGGATATTCCTAAAAATCCAGAAAAGAAGTAAACAAAGTTGATGATAAGTGATAACAACTAATCGGATCAACTAAAAATCGATATAAAATGGAAATCCACTCAAAAATATGAAATATGGCTAAAATTAGCAGCTCCATACGTTTGATGGCTCTCCCAGATGTTTGAGCTGAAAGACTGGAAATTTTATTCCAGATCGCCCAGACGTCTGGGATGTAAGCTCAGACATCTGAGCTATACATCTAGAATTTTTATTCCGATAGCCCAGACGTTTGACTGTTATTCCAGACGTCTGAGCTGAAGCTCAGGGAAAAAATCTGCCTAGGCCAATGATAGCCAAATTATCTCAAAAGCGATCGAATGAGCAACGATGGCTAGGGATGTATACCAAGCGACAACCCAACCCTATAGGTGTTGAATATGCGATTATATGATTTTTGTTTGATGATAATAAACATATATATATATATTCATTTAAATGTATTTGTTAATGTACTATTATATTTTTCACATAATTAAATAAATATTTCTGAATAAAATAAATAACACGGAATATAAATTCAAACGAATATTTTATTCGAACAAATATTTATTACAATTTTGAATAGTACAAATTTAAGCTCTCACTATATATACACAATTTCAATTACATCACATTTCAATTTACATAATGGTCCTCACTACATATCGCTCATTCACTTGTATTTAATCTTCAACTTGAATCCAGCATCTGAGCAATCTGCAAAAATATACACTAGTGCAGTAAAATTGAAAATAAAATATTTTTGCAGTATAAAATAAAATGTGATTTTGGAAATTTTATTTGCCTCGGTTATTTGGGTTGTTCGTCATCATTTAATTCGAATTCATCATACATGAACAACTTGTGACATGCACAGTGTATCACTGTACATGCCACAAAGCCGTGCACACCGATATATACACTTGGAAAATTTACAGGGACATGTGAGCACAAGGTCAAACCCAAATCAAAAGCCGGGTTCAACTCAAGTGAATGTCACAATATCAGCACAAGGTCAAACCTGAGCTTTAAGCTGGATTCAACACATGTGCAATCCAAATGTACAGACTCAATGATACAACATGCATATGACACAAGACTGTAAACAAGTCTTGAAATCAGACCCAATGGAACAACACCGCTATGCTGCAGATGCAAGCAGACTCGAGTCACAGTGCAGCTTGAAACAAAAGGTATACAACAAGTAGATGAACTATGCAACAGAGAGATGTACACATGACTCAAACCAGCACCTAAAGAAGGCCACACAAGCAACCAAACTACACAATGAATGCAATAACAGGTACAACATGTATGCATACAGTGCACAGTGAAGACTAACAGGCACAAATAGACAACATTTCAATATGCATCAGTTTCAAGTCAAGTACAGTTTCAATTTTACAAGACCAACAATGCAACTGTATGCAAACTGCTCGAATGGTACAAGTTAAAGACTGCAATAATACGACAACTACAAGTGACAATGTCAGGCCGAGTCAAAGCCAAAACATCAAAGACAGAGAAACCATAATGTAAGCAGTATCATTGCAACTTGAACTAGTAATGATACAATACAAGATGAAATCACATACATACATAAATGTATGTACACAAGTGGATGAATACATATGCAAATGCCACTGTGATTTCGACAAACCAAAACAAGTTGATATGCACATATATACACAATCAGTCCAGGGATGAAACTCTTCATAATTCAAACTGCAACAGATGACAGCAGTGGTGCAACAAAACCCAATACAGTGAACTACATGATGAACAAGTATGCAAGTGAAGACAACAATGTTTGGACTAAATGCGTGTGAATTCTAACCAAGATAGTGATCGAACATACAAACCAGAAATGCGCAGATCAAATGGAACAGACAAACAGTAAAATTCACATGCCACTGAAACTAACCAGACTAGTATCATACAACAACTATACACATATCCATAACCAGATTACATGATGACTGGAAACACAATACATCATAGCAGTATAAAAGCAAGACTATATGAATCAGACTCGAGTACACATATGCAGACACACAAGAATAGTCAGGCAATGGCAAAGGCAAAGCAACGCAAAACTTCCAGATGAATACAATCATCATGTAGCAGTTTCAAAATAATGATACACAGCAAGTTCGAACAAATCATGGATCAACAGTTTCAAATCAAATCAAGTGGCCGAAGTCATAGCAAAAAGTTCGTACCAAAAATAAGGTTGCAGAGGATTTCAAACAAGAATCAAATAATGTCGACAGTGTTTCCAAAGCCGATATTGAACAAGTCAGTGCCAATGTCGAACAGGTCAGAAATCGAAGCTGTGGTGGCCACGAAAGAAATCAGCACCGTGTCAATCAAGAAACAAAATTACACAATTTTTGAACAAGTCTGAAATCATCACAAACATTCAACTTAAATCAAATGGCCGAGAAGAATTCAAGCAAAATTATCAGACAAACGAAAATCAAGGATTTCAAACCCTATATAAATATTAACATCATCGGCAGTTTTCATCATCGAGTTTAAGTATTAAAGCCAGAGAGCAAAAGGCATAAATTACATACCGGAATCAAAGTCGAACTCAATCAAATAGAAGCAGCCGAAAGCATCTCGAGAGAGGATCAATTGACAGAGCAAGGAAATCGAAATCAATTACTCGATCGATCTAATTAAAGTCGGCGTCTTCGAATTTATTCAAAGCCCTAATTACAGAACGAAGAGGAAAGGACGAAGCCGCCATTTCACCGAGAAAAAGGAACCGGCCGAATAAAGGGATACATTTTTAATAATATTGGGCCGGCCTTGTTTTAATTATATAAGGCTTTAATATTTTAAATTAGGGTTTTTTTTATTTAAATTATTTTAAATTTGTATTTTCTCTTTTAAAATTGTGTAATTTCTAGTCGTGTGACTAAAGACAAACTATGTGGCGTAGTTTGAGAATTCGCAACTTAGTGGCTGAGTTGTGGCAGGATTTCGAGCGTAGAGTTAGGTTAGTCAATAGCGGGTGTCGCGAGTTTACGTGTGTAAGAGTGTGACTACTTAATTTCTAGTAGAAACCTTAGGGGCAACACGTAGGCAGGTTATTTGTCAAAGCTGGGTAAATTCTGTGTCGTTCTATTTCTGCATTTATTCTGCTATTCTCCGTGGTGCTATTATTTTGATATAACTATGTTGAAATAAGCTTCCACAATAATTTTTATAATTGATAGTATCACCCTATTCACCACCCTCTAGGGTGAAATCGATGCTACAATAAGCTCTTCAATACACTCCAAACAACATGTCAAAACATCCAATGTAGGATTTTCATAGATTTTGACTTTAAAATACCAAAAATTAGAAAATTCATCAAACCAACTCACCTCAAAAGCAATTGGACATGAAATAGATGTTAGGAATTCACACCTAACAACAATGGAGCTATAGACGCAGATGTGAGTTCAAAAACTCACCTTTAAACCCAAAAGCAATAAATGAGAAGCTCTAACCAAGGCAAGATCAATCACTCCTCCACTTAACTTCAAAAACCCTCAATCTATGATCAAATGCAAATATTACCTAAGTTAGGTTTTAGGAATTTATGTAAATTAGATAGAGAATGAGGTAGAAAAGATGAAGAGGATGCTTACCTAAGCTTCTCTTCGATTTTGGAGCTTGAATTTTGAATTTCCTAGTAATCTAGGGTTTAGGAATTTTAATTTTCTCTTCTTTCCCGCATTCTTTCCTTTAGCTTGAGAGTGTTAGGAAAATAGAATGAATGAATGAAGAGGGGGGAGGGGGTGGAGTTAGGGTATTTTAGTGGGTTAGTTGGATGAAACCCAAACCCAAAGCCCAATAGAAAAATAGCAAAATTCTACTCAACTCCAAACATATCGATGTTTATACTCAAAAAGGTCACAAATGTCGTTTTGGACTTAATGGAAGTAGTCTCAAGTCCTAATTCGACTGTTTACAAAAAGTAGCATTTCTAACTTTAATCCGATTAACAATGCTATATTTAAATAAAACATTTAAATATACAATCGTAAAATATGCGGGTTGTTACAAACGTCCCCAAATATTTTTTAAGTAGTGCATGAGAAACTTCGCCTCGATTAGACGTTGTATTATTACGATGCTTTACTTTATTCATCCAAGAAAAAAAAAATTCCTTTAGAGGCAACCAATTTTTGATAATATAATTTACTTGATCCGATAATTCTTTCCGATCCTTTAAAAATGTCTTCAAGAACTCATCGAATTCTTCTACTGAAGAAGAGCGAACAACATGCATCCAATCTGAAGCAAAAGATTCATACATTTCATTTGTTTGAAATTTTGGTTTGCAATATGGTTTAACACTATTTTTCATATGAAAAACACAAAGAAGTTGAGTTGTATTAGGAAAGAAAATACTAAGTGCAATAATCAATGAACTCTCCTTATCCGTAATCACAACATTGGGAAATTTATTTGTATGGCACATTAACTTCAAGTTTTCTAATGCCCATCAATAGCTATCTTCCCACTCTTGAGACAATAAACAGTACGTATAGTAAAAGTCCTATTCGTAGAAGTCATGCCAACCATCTCTGAAAAAGGCATTCTATATCGATTTGTTTTGTGCGTACATTTAAGTAGTAAAATCGAAGGAAAACATTTGCACAATGTAGTCAATTCGGGATGAGCCTGCATCAAATTAACAATCTTTTCATTCGTTTTATCTTTTCTCACCCAATATGCATAATGGTTTTCTATTAGAAATTTCACTAATTGTTGAATGGCCGATAGACCTTCCATCTCCGCAATAATCATTTTCGCTTTGGCATTATATATGGTCTCCAACGTCGAAACATTTTCAGGAAAAGTCTTCTTAATATTAACAAGAACATCTCTAGCTCTAACGCCCGCAAAACTCATATCCACCATTACTTTTTTCTCCTCTTCTGTCAACCTTCCAGCATAAGCATGGCCAACTAACGAGATAGCCAATTGATGGTTATGAGTACCATTAGCTACTTCCACGTAACATGTATCAAAGCCGTGATATGAACCCTTGATGAAAAATGGACATTCACATTTTTATGTGGCGCTACGTTAACGTTTCTTTTGGTTTGTTGGATTTTCATCTTCCTTTGGTTTATTCTTTCTATATTTTCCAACTCTCTCAGAAGATAAATGAATTCTTGGTTTTCTAGATCCTCCAACTTTATCGGACTTGGTAATGACAAGAACACTGTTCTCGAGAAGTGAATAACTACAACACAATCAACTTATAATTAATAATGTTCTACAGTGAAATGATGAACACATAAAATATCTAACAAACTGACGCAGTGTGGGAAGCGAATTCAACGATGTAAATCGAATCCGTTCAGGATCTCACACGATTAGCGGAAATAATCGGTGAATCGACGAAGAATCGATGGATTTATGAATACCGTAAGGCCCAAATCCGTTGATCACGAAGATACCGGACTTTAGCTATCTTCGACACGTTGATCGCGCACGATGCCGTGAGAGAAGGTCTACGATTCTTCGACGTTGATCTAGCGCACTAGATTCCGTGAATCGGCTTCACAATCGTTGATTCGAGCGCACTCGAATATCCGAAGGTGGAGATAGGAGATCACACTCAACTACCAATTTAAAATGAAAGCACAAAGCTAACAAAGGAAATTTCATTCAAATTCAACAACCTTTACAAATGACACGACTTACCTATTTATAGGCTTACAACTCAACAAACGACTTAAAAAAATTACAACACAATATGTACACGACTTAAGACTACACAGTACAACGACTCAAACTTGCGACTCAAAATTTGAACACGGTACAAGTTCTCGCGACTCAAAAATATAAGTCGTTCGCGACTTAGGATTAACTCGCGATTTAAAAAAAATGCAGTTACTTCATGCTAACTCGGCTCCGATTCATGCTAGCTCGGCAACGACTTAACGAAACTCGGCAATGACTTATGGTGGAAAACTTGTTCACGCGATTTGGTTCAGGGAAAACTCGGTAGCGCCTCATTAAACCATCAACGACTTAAAATAAGGTCGTTCGCGACCTTCTCCTTTGCGTCTGCCTTAGATATGTCGCTGCAAAGTGGGAGGGGGAACGATTCAGTGATGGATTCGCGACTTAGGGTTGCCGATGCGGTAGGTTGCTCACGACTTAGGGACGTGGTAAGTCGCTCGCGACTTAAGGACGTTCGCGATTCATCAATAGGTCGGGTAAGGGTTAAATCGTGGCTATGGGAAAAAGGGGTGTATTGGGGTTCGCGGGATGAATCTGCGTCGTGAGTCGGCGATGGGTGGATCGTAGGTCCCGGGATGGAGCTGAGTCGTGGGTCGAAGATGGAGTGGGGTCGTGGGTCGCTGGATGGAATTGGGTCGTAGGTCGGGAATATGGTGATGTGGTGGGTTGCGGTCAAATGGTGGTCGAGGTCGGTGGTGGTGCGAAGTGAGGTAAGCGTTTCCCCTGTATCATCCTCCCTGGGTACGACAGAATTCGTCCTCGAATTAGCATTTTCTTGATCATCAGTATAATACGGAATCAAGTGTTTCACATTAAACACATCAGAAGTATGAACCTCTTCCGGCAATCTTAACCGATATGCATTATCATTGATCTTCTTCAAGATTTTTAATGGACCAATTTTCCGGGATTTCAACTTGTTGTAAGTTCCAACTGAAAAACGATCTTTCGTTAAAACGGCATATACAAAATCTCCCTCTTTGAAGACAACTCTTCTTCGTTTCTTATCCGACATTTGTTTATACTTCTCATTTGATTTAAGTAATCGTTCCTGTACAACCTTGTGGCATTCTTGTAACTCATTCACCAAGTCACTAGCCCGCTTAACAACTCCTTTCTGATATGGTACTGTCGTTAAATCCAATGGTCCCTTTGGAATGATTGAATATACAACTTGAAATGGACTGAATCTGGTACTTCGATTTACTGCGTGATTGTGTGCGAACTCAGCTTGACATAATTTCAAATCCCAGCTTTTCAACTTGTCTTTCACAAGACATCTCAGTAAATTTCCCAACGATCGGTTGACTACCTCTGTTTTCCCATTTGTCTGCGGATGATAAGCGCTACTAAAATTCAGCTTCGTTCCAACCATCTTCCACAAACTTAACCGAAAATGGCTTAGAAACCTAGTATCTCGATCAGAAACAATAGATTCTGGTAAACCATGTAATCGATACACCTCTTTAAAGAATAATTGAGCGACTCGGACTACATCCGCTGTCTTCTTACAGGCTATAAAATGTGCCATCTTTGAAAACCTGTCCACTACAACAAATATAGAATCATTTCCCCTTTGAGTTCTAGGCAAACCCAAAACGAAATCCAAGCTGATATCAACCCATGGTCTGTTAGGCACAGGTAACGGCATATATAATCCCGCATTCGTAGCTGTTCCCTTCGAAACCTGACAGATATGACATCTCTCCACAAATCTCTCTACCTCTTTCCTCATTGATGGCCAAAAATAAGACTGAGAAATCAACTGCAATGTACGATCTCTGCCTATATGGCCTTCTTCATGTAATTCTTTAACAATCTTCATTCTCAAGCTACAGTCTGGGATGCATAATCGATTCCCCTTGAACAAGAATCCATCAACCAACACAAATTCATCAGTATTCCCATCCTTCACTTTCTCAACAAACTTTGCAAAGTAAGGATCCTCCTCAAACAACTCGGGAAATAATTCGAATCCTGTTACTTCAACCTTCAACGTTGTTAACAAGTGATTCCTTCTGCTCAAAGCATCCGCTACACGATTTGTCACCCCTGATTTGTGTTTCACAACGAAAGTAAACTGCTGCAAATAGGCAATCCATGATGCATGTCTCGCTGAAATCTTGTCTTGTCCTTGTAAATGTTTCAATGCTTCATGATCAGTATATAGAACAAATTCTTTCTGAAATAGATAGTGTCTCCAATGCTTAACGGCTTGTACAACAGCATAGAATTCCACATCATATGTACTATATCTCATCTTTGCCCCTGATAACTTTTCACTGAAATACGCAATAGGACGTCCCTCTGACTCAACACTCCCCCAATTCCAACCTTTGATGCATCAGTATGTAGCTCAAACACTAACTGAAAATCTGGTAAAACTAGAATTGGTGCAGACGTCAACAATTCCTTGATCCTTCCAAAAGCATTCCCGGCTTCCTCTGACCACGAAAATTGTTTACCCTTCATGCAATCGGTAACAGGTGCCATCACGCTACTGATGTGTGGAATAAATCTTCGGTAGAATGAAGCCAACCCATGAAAACTCCGAACTTCTGTTATCGTCTTGGTTTGTGGCCAATTTCTGACTGCATCAACTTTACTCTGATCAACTTGAATACCTTCTCCTGAAACAACATAACCCAGAAATAAAACACTATGCGTCATAAACACGCATTTCTTCGTAGCAGCATAAAATTGTTCCTCATGAAGAATAATCAACACTTCCCTCAAATGTTGAACATGCTCCTCCGTACTCCTGCTGTATATCAGAATATCATCGAAATACACCACTACGAATTTCCCAATAAAAGGTCTAAAGATTTGATTCATCACTCGCATGAACGTACTCGGTGCATTCGAAAGTCCAAACGGCATCACAAGCCATTCATACAACCCCTCTCTCGTCTTGAAGGTTGTCTTCCATTCGTCACCTGGTCTAATTTGAATTTGATGATAACCACTCTTCAAATCAATCTTCGAAAAGATAGTTGCCCCACTCAACTGATCTAGCAAGTCATCCAACCTTGGCATTGGAAATCTATATCTCACCGTAATCTTATTCAATGCTCTACTATCAGTGCACATCCTCCACGTCCCGTCCTTCTTCGGTACTAACAAAGCTGGTACAGCACACGGACTGAGACTTTCCTGAACACGTCCTAGCTCAAGCAACTCTTCCACCTGCCTCCTCAACTCTTCATGTTCCTTCGGACTCATTCGATAATGTGGTCTATGCGGCAATACTGCTCCCGGAACAAGATCGATTTGATGTTGAATGTCTCTCAGTGGCGGTAACTCCTTGTGCAACTCTTCTGGAAATACGTCCTCAAATTCTTTCAAAACTGTCTTCGCTTCTTCTGGGATTTCAACCTCTTCACTACAATCTCGTCCAATTAACAGGAATACTTTAGGTTCCTCTTCAACTTTCTTAACAAACTCTTTCAATGATAGCAAAGTTTTTAGCTCTTCAATCTCCTCAGATTTATTCTCTCCCTGTTGTCTCTCCTTTGGAACTAAAATAATCTTAACGCCTTCAAACATAAAACTATAGCTATTGGTTCGACCGTCATGCTGCACTGCTCGGTCATACTGCCACGGCCTTCCCAAAAGCAAATGACGAACATCCATCTCAACTACATCACACCAAATCTCGTCTTTATATTTCTTCCCAATAGAAAATGGAACTCGAACTCGCTTATCCACCTTCACCTCTCCTCCTTTTCTCAGCCACGCTAACTTATAAGGATTTGGATGTTTTTCCGTTTTCAACTTCAATTTTCTCACCGCTTCTGTAGAAATAATATTGTCACAACTCCGTGCATCAATTACAAACTTACAAACTTTTCCCAGAATAGTGCATGTAGATTGAAAAATGTTGCTCCTCAACCAACTAGATTCATCCTCTTGCTTCGGTGTTAAACAAGACCTTCTCATCATTAGATTACACCCTTCATCTCCCGATGCGATATCCTGTTCATCTTCCTCCACTGGGCTAGAATCACCTTCAACAGCATCCTCACTTTCAACTTCAGCTATCATAGTTCTCTTTTTCGGCTTCGGACACTCATTGCTTTTATGACCTATCTCCTGGCAATTGTAGCATTTGAAACCATTGTTAACCTTCGCCTTCTCACCCTCCTTTATCACCGGTTTACTGACAGGTTTAGAAACATTAGAACTTCCACTAATACCCTTCACTTGATTGTTGGAATTAGTAAACACACCACCTCCACGCCTTCCCTGCTTCTCCCAAGCCAACGCCTTCTGGTATGCCTCCGCAACAGATCACGGATCAAACATATTAACCATATCCTGGATCTGCATTCGTAACCCTCCAACAAACCTAGCAGTCAGTTGCTCTTCCGTCTCCATTATATCATTCCTGGCAATGAGTTGGTAAAATTCATCGGCGTAATCATTGACTGATTTCGTCCCCTGCCTTAGATTCTGCAATCTCTGGTACATAAGCGATTGATAGTTGTATGGTAAAAATGTAGCTCTCATCAATTTCTTCATTTTCTCCCAATCTACAATCTTCGACTTTCCCATCCGTTCTCGTGTAAGTTTAGTTTGTTGCCACCACGCCAAAGCTCTCCCCCTCAGCCTTGTAGCGACTAACTTCACTCGGTGATTCTCCGGAATCTCCTTGAAACCAAAAATTTCTTCAACATTAGACAACCAATCTAAAAATTCTTCAGCAACCATTCCACCCTTGAACTCTGGAATTTCCAACTTCATTCCCGATTCCCATCGACGATCATCCACTACATCTCGATACCGACGTCGTGTTGGTTCTCTATCTCGGTAATGAACACTTTCCCTATCACCATCAAACTCCTCATCAAAATCTGAAGTATATCGATGTCGATCACGACCTCCAACATCCCTACTACCACTCCTTCGATCAACATTTCTATCACGATTGTCAACACTTCTATGATCTTGATCTTCTCTTCTCTCTCGATCTGAATGTATCGAAGCTCTATTTCCCTCATGGTTCGATTCAGGTGAAACTCTTCTTCTACTTTGATTCATTTCAAGCATCATTCTCTCTAATCGACCAATTCCTTCATTCAACTTCTCAGTGAAACTCTCATTGATTCGTTGTTCCATTTCATCAGCTTCTTCTCTTCCATACAAAGCATTGATATTTCGATGGCGTTGAGCTCGTCTCGGAGGCATGATTGAACTTCAAACAAACTCCAAAATAAATTTCAAACACCTTCCGAACTTTGATCCAAAGTGAAATGGATCGAACTCCCAACTTGTTGCAACTTCACGATGAACATGATGAACACCCAACTTCTCGACAATTTGCAAATCCGATCTCCAAAATTCAAATTCTCAAAACCCAAGTCTCCAACTGATGCAAACTCCTTGCGATCTAGCTCTGATACTAAACTGACGCAGCATGGGAAGCGAATTCGACGATGTACAGGATCTCACACGATTAGTGGAAATAATCGGTGAATCGACGAAGAATCGATGGATTTATGAATACCGTAAGGCCCAAATCCGTTGATCACGAAGATACCGGACTTTAGCTATTTTCGACACGTTGATCGCGCACGATGCCGTGAGAGAAGGTCTACGATTCTTCGACGTTGATCTAACGCACTAGATTCCGTGAATCGGCTTCACAATCGTTGATTCGAGCGCACTCGAATATCCGAAGGTGGAGATAGGAGATCACACTCAACTACCAATTTAAAATGAAAGCACAAAGCTAACAAAGGAAATTTTATTCAAATTCAACAACCTTTACAAATGACACGACTTACCTATTTATAGGCTTACAACTCAACAAACGACTTAAAAAAATTACAACACAATATGTACACGACTTAAGACTACACAGTACAACGACTCAAACTTGCGACTCAAAATTTGAACACGGTACAAGTTCTCGCGAGTCAAAAATATAAGTCGTTCGCGACTTAGGATTAACTCGTGATTTAAAAAAATGCAGTTACTTCATGCTAACTCGGCTCCGACTCATGCTAGCTCGGCAACGACTTAACGAAACTCGGCAACGACTTATGGTGGAAAACTTGTTCACGCGATTTGGTTCAGGGAAAACTCGGTAGCGCCTCATTAAACCATCAACGACTTAAAATAAGGTCGTTCGCGACCTTCTCCTTTGCGTCTGCCTTAGATATGTCGCTGCAAAGTGGGGGGGGGGGAACGATTCAGTGATGGATTCGTGACTTAGGGTTGCCGATGCGGTAGGTTGCTCAAGACTTAGGGACGTGGTAAGTCGCTCGCGACTTAAGGACGTTCGCGATTCATCAATAGGTCGGGGAAGGGTTAAATCGTGGCTATGGGAAAAAGGGGTGTATTGGGTTTCGCGGGATGAATCTGCGTCGTGAGTCGGCGATGGGTGGATCGTAGGTCGCGGGATGGAGCTGAGTCGTGGGTCGGAGATGGAGTGGGGTCGTGGGTCGCTGGATGGAATTGGGTCGTAGGTCGGGAATATGGTGATGTGGTGGGTTGCGGTCAAATGGTGGTCGAGGTCGGTGGTGGTGCGAAGTGAGGTAAGCGTTTCCCCTGTATCACAAACCTCATCCGTTACAAATTTATCGGTCACGTCAACAAATATTTTTTCACCATTATCTTCTTCGTGTACTTCATTACATCTTCTTCTCCTCCAACATTTCGGTAGCATAGCAGTTTAATATCGGCAACAACATCCTATATTATACATAACCAAATTAACATATAGCATACAAGTCAAGAATTTTAACATAAATTGTTTTAGCTCATTATCTTCTTCGTTTATTTCATTTTGTACGTATTTTTCACCTCCAATACTTCGGTAACATAGCCGTTTAATATCGTCAACAAATATCATATACAAAGTTTTAGAATAAAAAAAGGGCATTTGTGACCAAATAATGCAATAATCAAGAATGTAAGAAAAGCAATGTAAGAAACAAAATATACGGTATAAAATAAATAAAAAATCATACCATATGAAATATTTTGTTCAGCCATGGAAAAACAAAACCGTAATGAAGAAGTAAAATAAATTTGTCCATAAATTGTTCCTGGTTCGAATCGGTAGTAGAAGCGCAGGAACGAACGGTCTTCTACTGCTGATCGTTCGTACTATTTAAAAAAAAAAAATTGGTCGAACGGCTTGTACTGCCGATCATTCATGTTATTTAAAAAAAACTTTCTCAAACAGCGTCGAACTGGGTAATTTGGAAAAAAAAAACCTTCTCTTCATTTTACCACTATGAACGGCGTCCTACTGCCGATCGAAAGCACTTTTTTTAAAAAAAAACCATGCTACTCCGAACGGCTTAATACTGCCGTCTGGTAGTAAGCTGCCGTCCGCATTGGGTAAAATGCAGCAACGTTTCTATTTTTTAATTTTTTTTTTTATAAAATGAAGTCTATATTGCGGTGCATTTTGCACTGCTCTTTTGCTATACGCACACCTGTATAGCATGAAATGTTACGTAAACCATCTTTGTAAACAACTAGCTATGAATATAATATTATAAAATGCTATCTTATCTTGAATGCTAAAGATCAAGGTTTCAAATCTCAGGTTTGATCACGTTTGTGATTTTCACACACAATACCTTAAATCGGCTGAATCCAAGAGTATCTCAAGTGTACATCACATATTGGCATCTCAGATTTCAAAGTTGATTTGGAGACTATCTTGTAGTATCTTATGGTTCTAAAACTGAAGATTTAAAAATAAAAATTATATAGAAAATAAAGCAAAATTTATAGCATACTCGATTTACAAAGAAGGATTGCCGATGAACAAAATGAGAGAAGTAAATTTTCCTTTTTGAAGGACATGTTAACTTGATTACTTTGGTAGCAACGGAAGACTTCTCATTTAAACCTTGATAAAATAAAAATTATGAAGTCATTTGTTGTGACTTATCCGAATAAAAGTTAACAAAACAAATAAGATTAGTGGCGTTATTATTATATATAACAATAATAATGATATTAATTAATATAACTAGAGATAATAGCCTTTGTCGTCCATCTCTCCATCATCACCTCTGCCATCTACATTCATGTCGTCTGCCTTCATCATCGTTGTTGCTGTCCTAGTGATAGAAGTTCTGGTATTGGAGTTGAATAAATAGAATAATTTGTCTTTGGAATCTAATCAAACCGACCGTTAGGCAGGTTTGTTTACTGTCACTGTCCAAAATCAATTTTTCTGAAGCCAAAAAAACGTGGATCTTGTCTCATCGTGGTTTCCCTAAAAACGTGGATCTTGTTTCATCGCGGTTTCGCTAAAGTTCCTCTTTTTACTTCGCGCATCAAAGATTCCAAATTCTAATCTATTATGATTTTCAAATTCTAAAATTTCAGACAATTTGAATGCTTTGATTAATATTTAAATTTGAAATTCATATTTTCAGATTCAAATCTCAATTTATTCTTTTCCAGCATATTATCATTTAATGTTTAGGTAATATTAACAAAAATTTTAAATGTATATTTCTTATTAAAGTTATACAATCGAACGGTCGGTTTCTCCACCGTTGTGCGGTTATACTAGTGTAAACTAAAATCAGTTGTCCTTAAATTTAAGCTTGAATTTGTCTTTGTTACAAATTTTCCACAATTTCTTTTGGCGGGGTGGGACTATTTTGTATACTTTAGATGTTACAGAGTTCTCTTAAATATTGTCTTTTCGAAACTATTTAGCTTCAAGAACCTGTAGCTTATGATATAAAGAGCATATGATTATACAAGGAATTTTATTTCTTATTTTTTTTATAAAATAAAAGAGTTCTCTTAAATGATAGGAGTAAAGAGACATGAAAACTACTCATAGGAGTGACACATCAGTTGTTTTGAAATAGACAGCCTTTCACCATTTGTATATCTTATGTGTTTGTCGCAGGATCTAGTATCTGTATAATCGTTATATTTCATGCAGATGACAAATGTATCTCTAACATCTTTCCAAATGTTACAAAGTAACATTTATAATGGATAATGGGTTACATTTTTATATCTAAAATTATTTGTCAAATATCAAACTGATATACATAAACGGGTTTTATTTGTAAAATTCTATTGTGTGAGTTTACAAAATAAAATAAAATCTTTAAAGAAAAATTCTTTTGGCTCATTTGCATCTCGGGTAGCAAATAGACAGAAATTTTCACATTTCTCTCTGCACAAAAATAAAAAAGAGCTATTTCATGTGCTTTTTATAAAAATGAAATACATTCATATTTCTGACATGGCCTAAACTTCAATAGTGGCAATGGAAACCAAAATTCAATTCCAACCAACCATTTTATGTTTCTAAAACAGCACATTTCTCTTAAAATACAAACCAGGAAATATATTTCCAACCACAAAACAAGTGCCCGCTATCACCGTCTCCCCACAAACAACTGCAACTAAACCGGGTCATGGCCCATGGTCATATTCTTTTCTGCTAACTATATATCCTAATTCAAACAAGCTTTCTTCCTCATGTCCCTCTCCATAATCATTTACCAATTGTAAGAAAAGAAAAGGAAAATCCAAGGGCATTGAGGAGAACATAGAAGGAAGGAGAAGAGAGATTTAATCTTTCTTCTCATCAAATTCTTTCTTCATTCGGATCTTCGATGCTCTTGTAAAAAAAGAGAAAAAAATAACAAAAAAAAATAACAATGGCAGGTGAAAACAAAAGCATAACTCTAGAGGACGTTAAAAACGAGACCGTCGATCTCGAAAGGATCCCTGTCGAGGAAGTCTTTGTGCAGTTGAAATGTTCAAAAGAAGGCCTCTCCTCCGAAGAGGGCCAGAAACGTCTCCAAATATTCGGCTACAACAAGCTTGAAGAAATCAAGGTCCTTTTCTTTTTTCACCTCTCAGTACATTATACATCATGACTTATCTGAAACACTATTATGAAAAAAAAATAACAACAGGAGAGCAAGCTTCTCAAATTCCTGGGCTTCATGTGGAACCCTCTATCATGGGTGATGGAGATTGCTGCAGTCATGGCCATCGCTTTAGCCAATGGAGGAGTAAGTAAATCTCAGACTATTCTAACATGCATATTTAATCTACATTATATTTACATACAACCCATAGGAACAAATGTGAGTAACAATGAGATGTGGGTGCATAAAGTAGGTGACCATCAGTCAAGAGTAGGGATACAACTTGGTGTATATATGGACCATCACATTTTAATTTAAAATGTATGTGTTTTGCTAAAATATACCAAATGTACTGGTTCATGTACGCTATGTCGGTCATTATCATTCACATTTGTATAACTGGGATGAAATTGCATTTGCTACAATGTAAAATTTCTATATAAAAAACAATTGTAAAAATAGGCACGTTGCATGACCTTATATCAAAAATAGGAATCATTTCAAACTTACTACAAAGCTAATTTTATACACGCACATTTTCAAAGTGCTCATATGCACACTTTGAAAATGCGCATGCATTACACTGAAAACCGAGCCTATATTTGTAATAAGTATGGAAGGAAGTTTACTCTTGAAATAAGTTTTTTTACGGAGATCTATATCTTAAGTTTGTTCTTCTATAAAATATATTCAGGGCCAAGCACCAGACTGGCAAGACTTCGTAGGCATAGTGGTCCTCCTAATTATCAACTCCACAATCAGCTTCATCGAAGAGAACAACGCCGGGAATGCCGCAGCTGCCCTAATGGCAGGACTCGCCCCTAAAACCAAAGTCCTACGCGACGGCAAATGGTCAGAGCAGGAAGCCTCGATCCTCGTTCCAGGAGACATCATCAGCATCAAACTCGGCGACATCGTCCCTGCAGACGCCAGGCTTCTAGAAGGCGACCCTTTAAAGATCGACCAATCCGCCCTTACCGGAGAGTCGCTCCCAGTAACAAAAATGCCCGGTCAGGAAGTCTTCTCCGGCTCGACATGCAAACAAGGAGAGATCGAAGCAGTAGTCATTGCAACTGGAGTCCACACCTTCTTCGGAAAGGCAGCGCATTTAGTAGACAGCACCAACAACGTAGGGCACTTCCAGAAGGTTCTGACCGCCATTGGAAACTTCTGCATCTGCTCCATCGCTGTCGGTATGTTGATCGAAATCATAGTCATGTACCCGGTTCAGCATAGGAAGTACAGACAGGGGATCGATAACCTGCTCGTGCTTCTTATTGGTGGTATCCCTATAGCTATGCCCACTGTTTTGTCTGTTACCATGGCCATTGGGTCGCATAGGCTATCTCAACAGGGAGCTATTACTAAGAGGATGACTGCCATTGAGGAGTTAGCGGGTATGGATGTGCTGTGCAGTGACAAGACTGGGACTCTGACCTTGAACAAGCTTACGGTTGATAAGAACTTGATCGAGGTTTGTACCAAGGGGGTCGATGCTGATGGGGTTGTTTTGTATGCTGCTAGAGCTTCTAGGGTAGAGAACCAGGATGCTATCGATAACTGTATTGTTAGCATGCTTGCTGATCCTAAGGAGGCTAGAGCTGGGATTCAGGAGAAGCACTTCTTGCCTTTTAACCCGGTCGAGAAGCGTACGGCTATTACCTATGTTGATTCTGATGGGAAGTGGCGTAGGGCTAGCAAAGGTGCACCTGAACAGGTATGTATGTTGAGCTAATAAAGTTGAAAAATGAGAAGACATGGTATTTTACATTATTTTCCCTAGCACTGGTTTTGAAATGATTGCAAAACAGTACATGGACAAAAGTTTGAAATAATTTTTTCGTAACACAAGCAATTCTCCATGTTATGTCGCCATATTAGTTCATATATACGTACATTACCTTTTGTGCAAATGATCTTGATGATAATAAGATTATATCTATAGGATCTTAACCCGTTTAAAAACTTTTAGACGTGTGAAGTGAAAAAGAATTTGAGGAGGATTTACAAGAAATGGATATACAGCCCCATATATGTGCATGTGCACTCGTGTGCGTGTGTAATGTATAAATTAAAATGATCCAGACAGAGATGCATGTCTATTTTAACACACATACTGTTTTTTTAAGGTTGTATTATGCTAGCATTGTGGTTTGAACTATGGCCAACAATTAGGTCACCCTTTGATGGCTGGATGATGGAATATGTTAGTGCCAATTTTGATCATGACATATCATAATTCAAAACATTATGCTTACACAGATCATTGAGTTGTGCAACCTCAAAGAAGCAGAGGCAAAGAGAATCCACGATATAATCACAAAATTCGCTGACCGCGGTCTGCGTGCACTAGGAGTCGCAAGACAGGAAGTTCCGGAAGCAACCAAAGAATCCGCAGGAGACCCATGGGAATTCCTCGGGCTGCTCCCCCTCTTCGATCCACCAAGGCATGACAGTGCTGAGACAATCCGACGTGCATTGAACCTCGGAGTCAACGTCAAGATGATCACCGGTGATCAGCTCGCCATTGGCAAGGAAACCGGACGTAGACTCGGAATGGGAACCAACATGTACCCATCCTCCACTCTACTCGGCGACAAGCACAGTGACCTCGACATCGATGAACTCATCGAAAAAGCCGATGGGTTCGCCGGAGTCTTCCCAGAGCACAAGTACGAGATCGTCAAGAGGCTCCAGGACAGGTACTATTTAAAGTTCTGATACTCTGTATCTGTACAGTCTTATTTAGCATGCATATGAGTAGACAAACACTATTTAAAAAAGGACAAATTTTAAATATACACTCCTCGAAAAAAACTTATTACTAAAATATAAGTTGTAAACTTATAAAAATAGGATTGGTGTTCACTTGGTTGGAATTTGTACATGTTCAGTTTCAAATAATTATGATGTAAACTCTAATGAAATATGCACTGAAAGACTGTAACCCATAATCTGAGTTAATGAAGGGTGAGTAGATGCAGTTGTCAAATGTAAGGTCTGATTTCTGATCGGTTGGCTATGCTATAAACCAACTGGACACCCATGAGGTTTGTAGCTAAGGACTACTATAACAAAAGAAATCTTTCATGTCATTGTTTAACGACTCATACTCATACATCATATATTTCATTATTTCGTTATGTTACGGCTCATAATTATACCTCGTATCTCTCTCATTATTTCATTATCTAACAGGAAGCACATCTGTGGTATGACTGGGGATGGAGTGAACGATGCGCCTGCTCTGAAGAAGGCAGACATTGGTATCGCAGTGGACGACGCGACGGACGCCGCACGCAGTGCGTCCGACATTGTGCTCACCGAACCTGGTCTAAGCGTCATCGTCAGTGCCGTGCTTACGAGCCGTGCCATCTTCCAAAGGATGAAGAACTACACCATATACGCTGTCTCCATCACCATCCGTATCGTCCTCGGGTTCATGCTCATCGCCTTGATCTGGAAATTTGACTTCTCTCCCTTCATGGTTCTTATTATTGCCATCCTCAACGATGGTACCATCATGACCATATCAAAGGACCGTGTGAAGCCTTCCCCACTTCCTGATTCATGGAAGCTTAAGGAGATTTTCGCTACCGGCATTGTCCTTGGGACTTATCAGGCTATCATGACTGTTGTTTTCTTCTACCTTGTTCATGACACTGATTTCTTCCCTGTAAGTATCAATCAAGAATCATGTTTTTTTTTTTTTTTTTTTTTTTTTTTTTTTAAAATTTAGTATATAGGGAGGAACTATTCAGACACAAAAGAAGCATAAAATCTGACACACTTATTTTAACTGGTAGATGTTATTGTGTTTACCTAAGGGATTGGATTCAAGATGAGATCTAATGGTTCCATTTTGCCGTGTCATCAATTTGTGTTCCAATCGAATTGTGTGTCATCAATTTATGTATATAGAATACCCAGAGAATTAAGCTTCGTTTCTAAACTTTTAGGAAGTATGCAATGAACTTCAACACATACTTTGGGTAAATGACATGCAAAATATGACTGATCGATTATTTGTGTGGGAAATGCAGGAGAAATTCGGAGTGAAGGAAATCAGAGGCAACGCCGATGAGCTTACAGCAGCTCTTTACCTTCAAGTTAGTATTATCAGTCAGGCATTGATCTTTGTTACCAGATCGAGGAGCTGGTCCTTTGTCGAGAGACCCGGTTTCTTGCTTGTCTTTGCCTTCTTTGCTGCTCAGTTGGTGAGTCTTTCGTATAAGCAAAAATAATCCCTTATTTGTTTAAAATGGCTATTATATATGTCTTTAAGCGTACCGAATCCAAAACTTTTGACTAAACAATCCGACATTTTACCACTATAAACAGTAGAAAACTTCAACTGTGATCGTGCATGTCTGAACGATGCTCTGTGCATGTGTGCATGATATGAAATGTTAATTTTTTCTAATAAATGTAAATAGGTGGCGACATGCATAGCAGTGTACGCAAGCTGGAGCTTTGCAAGAATTCAAGGAATAGGATGGGGATGGGCAGCAATCATCTGGGTGTACACAATCATCACCTATATCCCACAAGATATTCTCAAGTTCATCATCCGATACGCATTGAGTGGAAAGGCATGGAACAACCTCATTCAAAACAAGGTTTGGAAACATATCTATAACTAGAACTACCAATATTATTAACCATGTTCACGAATAAGAAGCGTTTTGATAAATAAATAAATAAATAATTGGTAATGAAATTTGTAGACGGCGTTCACGAACAAGAAGGATTATGGAAAAGGTGAAAGGGAGGCGCAATGGGCCCTGGCTCAAAGAACCCTACATGGCCTACCAACCGCTGAGCCCACTGAAAAAAGTGAGTACACCGAGCTCACTGAAATCGCCGAGCAAGCCAAGAAGCGTGCGGAGATAGCCAGGTAAATTTTATATCAAAAGCATACATACATAATATGACAAACCTTTAGAAACGGCGAAGAACTTATTTCGAGAATAATTCTCTTTCAAAACTTATTACAAAAATAGTTTCGTATTTTCAAAAATGTATGTGCACATTTCAGAGTGTGATATTTTTGGAAATATGACTCAGAATATTGGTTTTAAAATTTATCCGATGAAATATTTATGATGTAAAATTTCGGAACTTTTCAGGCTTAGGGAGCTACATACACTGAAAGGACATGTGGAGTCGGTGGTGAAGCTAAAGGGATTAGATATCGAGACGATTAACCAGAACTACACAGTTTAAATTGGAAGATTATGCTATGGAAAGCTTAGTGTTTCTGTTATATTTATTTATTTTATTTAACAATAAGGGGAGAGTGGACAATGTATATATAGTGAATGGTTCAGATTTGAAAAAGTTTGGGCTTAGGGATCAGAGTGAAAAGATTGAGAGAATGGCCTGTGAAATATTATGCTAATTTTCTTTATCAGCATTATATTTTTATGTATGATGAGCCTTCCTCTGTCTTTCAAATTGTGTTTCTCTTAGCTTTATCCTTTATGTTAAAAACTTTTTGACTGTCTTTTTCGCATTGTTCTACGTAGTTATTAAATCAGTGGCTTGGTTGTTGAATATGTATGACCGTACTCATTGTACATCATAACAAAATATGCCACTAACTAATCCTCCTGAAAAAGAAATAAACATGCTGTATATTTTGCAGTTGTTCCAGTGTTCTCATTGGTAATGATATCAAAATATATCCCTTAATATAAGTAACACAACTATCATTCAATTATTTATCCTTAACATGGTTTTGAAGACCTATTTTTACTACATTACGTAACTGAAAAGTTTTTTTCAACTGAATCGGTCGAGCTATTGGATTTGAGGATGGTGTTATGAGCTTATTGAGATTGAGATTATAGAGGTGTTAAATCAGAATTTCAGCCTAACTTTGCAAAGTAGTAACTGATTAAAGAAAGCTATGTAACAAGTGTATACAAGGTAGTCCTCACAGATTAAATCTGCAAATAATACCTTTTTTAGTCCTCACATATAATTTTACAATTTGGATTTTGACCTAGATGGCCAATAAATGCAAAATTGAGTTTTTACAAGTTTTAGAGATTACAAATGAACTTCAAGAAGAAGAGGATTTGAAAGAGAGAAAAAATCGTTACTACGTGGGTGTTGACTCCTGTTTATAGTAGCGTTTAACTCTTTGATGTTTGACGTATCTTATATAGTGGATCCCTCTCAACGTTTCTTCAATTTTCACATAATTTTAGAACTAAAATACTTTATGTTCATCTATTTCCACAATTCCTAAGCATCATTTATTTGATGTGCATTCCATCCAATTTTGAATCTCACCAACCACATTTTCTTTAATATATGTCAAAATCATTTAACTCCTACCGATTTACTCTACCTAAGACAATATGCAATTTGGAATTCCGCTATCCTCGTTTATCTAATACATTTCAAAACCATAAAGTTCAATGATATTATTTCATTTTTATCCCCTTAGGTTTCCTCTTGCATTATAATTTCTTTCAAAACCCAGGTTCAAATCCTACAATCGTTTTATAATTATTTTATATAAGTAAGCGTGATCCATTTTAATATTTTAGTGGTATTATTTTTCTAACCTTATACCATACATGCAACGATCCAGAATTTTAGTCATTTGATTTTGAAATATTTAATTGATTTTAAATATTGAATAATTATTTTTGTACTAATTCAAATAGATAAAATTTCAAATACAGGTATTTATTTGAATAGTGAATTTAAATAATTTGAATATTTAAATAACCGAATTTTAGGTTCAATGTAAATAAAAATGACTGGAAATCTTATTTATATTTATTAAAAATAAGAATTATAATACTAAACTTTTAATTTAGAAATCAAAAGTGACTTAAAATGGTTTTAATAATAAATTGTTTTAACTAACCTATGAAAATATCATTTCGGAGCTTTGTTTCGAATTCGATGAAACAAGTCATTGTAGGTTATTGAATAAAACAATATACGCAGATCAATTCAACTCATACGCTCAACTTACCTTTCTCACTTCAGCAAGTAGCATCCCATACGCCTCTCTTTATGTAAGCCTTACCGGTAAACATAAAATGGGAATTTTTCAAACTTTAAAAATCAAAAGCTTGGAACCTAGGCAACTAAAAATCCCGATTTAGATCCGTTGTGCTTCTATCGATGTGAGCCACAATCCCAAACCCTTTTGATGTTGTCCGACCATGTTCTGGAGTGGTGAACTTTTGGAGGAAGCGGCTAGGGCTCAAGATTTGTGGGGATAGAGAAGGCGAAGGGTAAAATGAAGACTATGGTTGCACTACGTTTGTTGAGAAGCACCTGGGCGTCGAGTTTGGAGTTGTGGCGAGCCTTGGGGTGGAATACTATTCTTAGGTTCAGCAAATGGACCCATCATGTTGGATTTGCCTAAGGAGGTGTGGACCTATATTGGTTGTGTCGGGGAGGAAGAGCTCGTGAAGAGCAACGCGTTGGCGCAAACGGCGTTGAATTCCGTCGAGAAATGAAGGAGGAATCGATGTTTGAAGTTCATGGTTTTGGGTTCGTGTACTGTGTTAGTGCGTGCATGAGACTTAGAGAGGGGAGGGAGATGATTTAGGTTGGCTAAGGTGATTATTTTGTTTAACTATGTAATTAGTGTTATTTAATTAAATCAAACTTATAAATTGAATAACTTTTGCATACGAGGTCGGATTCGAACACCGTTTTTTGCATTGGACTCATGTCGTCCAGATCTTCGCAATGGAGTTAGATTGGATGGATTTGGAGCTAGTGGGAATTTGGATTAAAATTGAACGTCCGTTCAATTTTAATTCAAACCGGAATGCTTTGGCGATTTGGAATTTAGGTGAGATAAACTCATCATTTTGGTTAACCATTAATGTTTTATAGTTGATAAAAATTGTTGGTTGAATGTTTGGATGATTTACTGTTTATCGGTTGGTTTGGTTTATTTCCTGCCCTTGGAGCGGGTGAACTTTTATATATAACCGCCTAGTAGCACATAACTCATATTATATAATTATATACTGTTTGTGATGTAGGGGGCCATGTTGGAGGGATCCAATGGGATTCCTCGCCATTGTTGAAATGTTTTCTATAATATTCCTATTATTTGAATTTTTGTAAATCAAGCCTGATTGTTGACACTATGAGTTATGACATTATTATATGCTCAATTAAACCCTGTAGTAATAGGAAATCAATATCGATATTGGTTAAGCGTTTGGTAGCTATTGGCCTTAAATCAGTATTTTTAAATACTATAAATTGCCATTTGGGTTGAAATTGGTTTTTGAGACGAAGAAAGATTCAAAATCTGAATTTGGGTTTTCGAAAATATTTCTATTTTTAAATGAACTAAATTTCTATTTTACTCCAACTTTTTTATCTATCCTTTTTGAATTATTTAGAAACGATTTAAAATGTCCAACTATTGTTTAATAATGTTTTAAAATATTATTTATTATATTTAATATTGTTTTAAAGTTATTTATTTATTTATAATTAATATTGTTTTAAATTTATTTATCAATATTTTAATATCTTAAAAATTAATTATTTTAAATAATTAGTATGGTTTGAAATTAATAATAATGATTTATTAATGCTGTTTTGAAAATTAATTGTTATTATTTATAAAAATGTTGAAAATTAATTTTTAATGTTTTATTAATAACATCTTTGAAATGATTAATTATTATTTTAAGATGTTTTTGAAGTTAATAATAATTATTTATTTATAATATTTATTGTTAATAAATAGTATTATATAATAGTGTTTTGAAGTAAATGATTTTTAATTATTTACAATTTTTTTTTTCAAGACTTATAAATAAGGTTTTATGAACAGACTTTGGTTGTATAAGTGGAGTTTATAAAATAGTTTGAAGACTTAAAGGAAGATTACTTACAAGGTAAAGGAGTTTTATAAATGGTTAGATATTTATAAACGAATTTTAGAAATTGATTTGTAGATTATAAAAGGAGTTTAATAATTAGTTTGTGGATCTATGAAGAGTTATAAATGATTTGAGAAATGGTTTAAAGACGTTTATAAATGGTTTTAGAGATTTATAAAATTGTTTATAAATAGGTTTTAGAAATTATAAAGGAGTTAAATAGTTTTTGAGTTGTGTAAAAAGGAAATCTTCCTCCATTTGTGAACATACTTATACGATTGAAATAAGTATATCTATATTTTTCAGGTATTGAAGGATATAAAGGATTTAGGGACATATCTTTGTAAAAAGTATTTTTGGTATAAAGTTATTACAAACAATTTTAATTAATGAAAAGATTAATTAAAGAGGTTAGTGGTTACTTTTTTGTTTAACCAATGTTGGTTTCCCTTTTGAAATAAATCCCTCATTTGAATGTTTGTTTACTCGACGGTTAAATAACTGACTATCGAATTTGGATCCAAAAACATAACTCTGGAAATATCTAGAACGTGTAAGATATATGGCACAGTCATCTCCGATGATGTCATACTATGCGTACAAATCTTATTTCGTTTTTCTAAGACAAATGATAAGGAAATCCGTCCACTAACGGTTAGGAGGTGATCTATGCTCTTATCTTTGTTTATTTCTAAAGAACTGGGGCTGAGTTTACCGAAAACTATCGAATGTTGTTTCGAAGAGACGGGATCAGATATATTATCCAAAAACCATTTCGATCCAACTCAAGCGTTTCGAAATGAAGACATCTTAAAGATGATGGAATTGAAGACAGAGCTCCTTGAAGTGCAAGGCCTGTTTGCTGTTAATCCTGGGATGATTCCAAAATTGATGCAGTAGAAGTAGTGCCATCGGTTTGTCCATCTCCTGGACAACCTGTAAGGATGTATGCTGGCATTACATTGTTTCCTAGAAGGCAGTGTTAGCATTCCAAGTGGGAAATGCTATATAAAAGGTAAAACGTAGCCTCAAGCTTCATCAACCGGCAATGACTAAAACAGAGAAGATGCAGCAGGGCTAGGTGGGTCGCTCCTAATTAGAGTATGATCATCCCTATCTAGAGTTGACATTATCTCTCGTGTATGCTTCGAGGCCTATTTACCAAGGGCTGATCATATTCGCTACTGCTAATCAAGTGGTAGGCAGGTTTTGTGCTGTTAGGGGATCCCAACGAGGTCCTCAATGTTATTTTATCTAGAGATGCACCGTGATGGGCGGTACCTTGGTAGCCCAGTCATTGTATGGAATCCATTCTCCAATAAGAGCCATACGGACTTAGTTGTACCCAACTATGTTGAAATATGAAATGCAAGCATTTCAGCTATATTCATATTTTACTTTGACCCCTGGACATTATTAGAATATCAATGAATTTTCTATAGAAAATGTTTTGATTATCATAAGGCAAATACCTGTTTGCATTTGTGTTTATGTACGGCGTGGTCTTATGAGATACCTTTGTTTTGAAATATTTTACATCTTAAAAAAATTCCAACCGGGTGTATTTTTCTCATGCCGGTACATCCGACTGACTCGGGTGTTTTATTTTATTATAATGGTCAGGTCAGATCGAGCATATTTATAGATTGCTTTAGATGCATTTGAGTTCAGGAGACGAGCTAAAGGTCCAAGATGTATTTACGTATTTCTTTATGTTTTGCTTTGTTGTCTGTTGGTTGTACTTATGAGCAAATTGTAAGGACAACTATTATAACTGTCCAGGCTGAAATAAGTTAGTGTATTTTGATTGATGTATGTATATATAGTTTTTTGTGTGTAAAGGTTTGTTATATATTATAGATTATTCGTTCCGCTGTGAGATTCTTTATTATTTAGTTTCTTCTCATCTTCTTCCTTCTCTTTTCCCCTATCAATCAGTTTTTCCAACATTCGATTGTTCGACACGCAATACAGTGGACATATTAGTGTCGATTTTTGAGAGTCGATAATCCCGATCATTATAATATATACTATTAGCGGATCACCCTCAACATTTTTCTAATTTTTCTCATAATTTTATAATCAAAATACTCTACTCCATTTGATACACTCGATGTTAAGCATTATTCATTTAGTAAGCACAACACCCAACTTTGAAACCCAATAACTATATTTTCTCTATTAGATTTTAAAATTATTCAACTCTTATTAATTTTCTCTATTAAAAGATGATGCAATTTGAAATTCCACTATCCTCATTTTATCAAATACATTTTAGAATCACAACGTACAGTAATGCCGCTTTTCGTTTTTTCCTTTAAGTCTCTTCTTACGTTATAATTTCTATCACAACCCGATTTCATATCCTACAAACTTTCTATAGTTAGTTTAAATATGTAAGCATGAACCAGTATGTACTCTATTGGTTCTATTTCTTCAAAACAAAAATTTATCGGTGAAATTAAATATCGTTAAACACGTATAATAAAATTACTAAGTGTGCAAAATATAAACTCTTAGATCATTTATAACATGAGCAATAGACATAATGGTCAATAACTTTGTATATTTGTTCAGTTTAAGAGTTGTAGATTTCATTTTGATGGAAAAATTGGTTTAAAGTATAATTGTACATTATAGGATATTTTTATTATCATTCATCCGTGTTTGCCTATAATTTATTTTGCTGCTATATTCTCTCAATTATCATGAAAATTTTGGATGCAACAAAACATGTTTAAAATTAACTTGAGTTACATATATTAGTTGTTTGGTCCTAGAAGTTATCTTTTATACTGATATCGTTGTATATGAGTTTTTATCTTAATTATAAACTTAATAGAAAACGCCCAATTTGAATTGGGCCTTAGGCTAATTTCAAAATTATTTTGAAATTAAAATAAATGTTTTAAATTTAAATTACGAAAATTATTATAAATGATATAATATAGATTTTCAAATTACCTTGAAAATTAAAATAAAATTTAAAATTTAAAACAGAATGCCTATTTTAAAAGTTATAATATAATTTTTCAAAATGTTTGAAAATGTTATAAATTAGTTTCGAAAATATTATTTATTAATAAGATTAATAAAATAAATTGGTTAAATAAGTTAATTAATTAATTATATATACACATATAATATATACAGTGATATATGTTATATTGTCTTGAATTATTTAAGACAATATGAGTATACATATGTGTATAAAAAATATTTTTGAAATTGATAAAATTTAATTAGAATTGCTTGATTAAATAAATTAATTAAAAGTTAATTGAGAAATTAAAATACATACATATGTACATATATACATACACATACTTACATACATACATACATGAATGCATATACATACATACAAACATACATACATACATACATACATACATACATATATATATATATATATATATATATATAATATCCACTTACAACCATCTCCCACCACCCCTTTTGTCTAATCACTCGTCTTAAATTATCCACTTGGACAGTACAGACTTGAGAGCAAAAATAAGTTTTAAATTTTTTAATTCTTGGGTCAAAGACCCTGATTTCACGACTGTTGTGAATGAAGTCTGGTCTAGACCAAAATACGGTAATCCAATGTTTATCTCGTAGGAGAAGCTGAAAGCAACAAAACAAGTCCTCAGAGTATGGTCAAAGAATAAATTTGGCAAAGGAGAAAAGAAAACTGAGTATTCGAGAACCAAGCTTGAAGAAATACAAAGAAAAACGCTTAATGAAGTAGATAGTGAAGAGAATTCTAACATGGAAGCTTACACTCTTTAGCAATACAATGAAGCATTCAACAATGACAGTAACTTGGCAAAGCAAAAGGCAAGATTACATTGGAAGGAAGAGGGAGATCGAAACAGTGATTTTTTTCATGCTGCCTTGAAAGCAAAACAAATAAGAGAAAATATTAACACTGTAAAAGACAGCCAAGGCCAAAGACAAAGCACACCTGAAGCAGTGAGGGAAGCTTTCATTTAGCACTTCTCTAACCTCTTCAACAACAAGGATGCGTTCATACCTAATATTGACCTGATAAACCAAGAGATCCTTCCAAAACTAAACCCTAGCGGATGCCTATCTTTGTGTCGGGAGATTCTTGATGATGAAATACACCTGGCTATGTTTACCCTGAACAGAAACTCGTGTGGTGGTCTAGATGGGTAAAATGCATATTTCTACACAGCATGCTGGTCAAATATTGGTAATGATGTATGCAAAGCAATCAGAAACTTTTTAAAAAAAGTAAAGCTTATTCAAACTTTTAATACTACCAACATAGCCCTGATACCCGAGGTTAAAAATGCAGATGAAGTAAGTGCGTTTCGACCTATTTCATGTTTCAACAGCATATATAAGTGTATAACAAAGGTTATTGCAATCAGGCTGAAAAGTGTGCTTCGTTCTCTGATCTTACGTAATCAAGCTGCCTTCCTACTTGGAAGGAACATCTTAGATAATGTACTTCTAGCTCACGAGCTGTTGCATGGTTACAAAAACAGTCAGCCAAAATGTTGAAGTTAGACATTATGAAAGCATTTGACATGCTTCAATGGAGTTCCATAGTTCGTATTATGGGTTACATGAGCTTTCCACTACACTTTTTGGCTTGGATATATGAATGCATCTCTACTATTAGATATTCTATAATTATCAACAGTTCGAGCAATGGATACTTTGGTAATAGACAAGGCATTCATCAAGGGGATCCAATCTCAGCGTATATATTCATTCTAGTCATGGAAATGCTCACTCAGTTGCTTAATATGTTAGTTATGACTGATCATTTTAAGCTCCATCCACGTTGTAAAGACCCCCAAATCACATCCCTCATGTTCGCTGATGATCTTGTAATATTTTGTTCTCCTGACAATGAAACTACTACTGCAATTCTTAACACTCTCAACCAGTTTCACAAAATGGCAGGATTGAAAATCAATCTGCAGAAATCTGAGATCATGACAGCCGGATTAAGTGAAAGTAAAACAATGCAAATTCAAGAACTTTCTAGCCTTAGTAGTAGCTCATCCACCTCATCATATTTGGGACTCCCTTTGTCCACTTCTAAGATTACTATCAACCAATGCATGCCACTTTATGATAAGATAATTGCAAGGCTTGATTGTTGGTCTAACAGTAGGCTCAGTCAAGCAGGTAGAACTACTTTAATTAAATCAGACATATTTTTGATGCACGTATACTGGGCTAGCACTTATATCATGCCTCTAAAATTGATCAGGATGATAAGGTCCTCTTTCATGAAGTTTCTTTGGACTGGTTCAATACATGGCAAGTACCTTGCACCTATCTCCTTCAAAAGAATTGAGAAACCGACTAAAAAAGGTGGACTAGGCATACTCAATACAATACCTTGGAACAAAGCAACCTTTATAAAGCATATTGATAGCTTCCTAAACCAAAAGAAAGCGTTTGGGTACAATGGTCAACAAAAAATGTCATTAGAGGAAGAAAATTCTGGTCCATGCAGATACCACAAAACATTAGTTGGACATGGAGGAGCATATTCAATATGAGAGGAACTATTCTGCCATTAATCCAATGCTCCATTATGATTAACGGTGGTGTTCATTTTTAGGATGACCCTTGGATCTAGCATGGAAGCATTCTACGTAAAACTTTTTCTCACCATGAAATAGAATGGTTTAGTGTTCATACTGATGCTAAAGTCAGCTACTTTATCCATAGGTTGAACATACTTCTGCCTTCCACTTCGAATCAGAGAATACGCGACTGTTGGGAATTGGTTACAAGAGTTAAGATTGATAATGGCTCTGGAAACAAGATCAGTTGGAAAGTTAAAGGTGGGAAATATAAATCTGCCTACATTTACAACCACCTGATTAAAGGAGATGACACTGAGACATGCAAATGGCACAAACATATTTGGAAAATGGATAATTGTGCTAAAGACAATCTCCTACCGAGGAAAGTGATTAATAGGGCACTCCTAGCCAAGGCAAAATTATTGAGAAAAGGAATATTAGTTGATATTACTTGTTGTTTCTGCAGTTTGATTCCTGAAACAGTGGAGCACCTATTTTTTGAATGTGCGGTTGTGAAACAATTATGGGAGTGTTTAATGAGAAAGTGTGGGAGAGTTGTATTCAGTGAGAATAATGTGGATGAGTGGGATCTAATAGATAGAGGTACCGGGACTAACGAGAGAAAATATAGAATTTTTAATTCAATACTTAAGACATTGATCATGGTTATATGGAGCGAATGGAATGTAAGAGTGTTTCAGGTGGAAAAAAGTAGAAAATGTGCCATTCTACAAAACTATCTTTATCATGAAATTAGAGAGGGAATCAAGGCTTTGAAGTTTATTTACGACCCTGGTGTTCTACATGTTCTGTATTGATTTGTCCTTATTTTAGTTTTTATTTTCTGTGTTTTTTTTCCTTCTATGATTGTAGCACCTAGTTTCTTTGTTTTCTTGAAGCGTGTTCAAGCTTATTTGTCATGCTTCTTCTCTATGTTTTCTTAGGTGCTTCAGTAAAATGGCAAGCGTCCATTCAACCCCGTCAGCTATGCCAAACAAAAGATATATGTGTATTACTATAAAGGTTATAGTGTGTATATATATTCAATATAACATGTTATAATTGAATAATATAATAAACAATTAAAGTGTTAATTAATTAATTAAATTAAGTATGATTTAATTAATATAATGTTATATAAAATATTATTATATAAGCTAATTAAAGTATAAAAGTTATATAATAATAAAACCTATATTATATAAATGTATAAACTAAATGTGGAACAGTAAGAAACCCAAAATATACTTAAGGAATAAATACATACGTGTACTATGTATACTGTGATTTTTGATGTGTCCGACACTTAAATCACGAGGGTATTTCATAAAAAAATATTATTCCATAAGTTGATATGACTCAATATTTTGAGTCTTCAATATATATTGTCCTCTACCATATATATATTAATAAATTACTTGCATACTTCTTAGTTGTTGAGCAAACTCAATCTGGGGATGTTATGTGTTGTATTATTAATATATTGAATATACGATGTAAGGTAACTATACATATTTGTTGAGAAAACTCATGGTACATATATTATTTTTAGTCCATTGCGAAAAGGTAGGTACGAGCGAATAATTTTTTCGATCCATTGAGCAAAATTTAAGGTCGAAGTGAAATTTGGACAAGGAATCATGGGTTAGGAGTTATATGTGATATAATCGATAAGGAGTTATCCATCATTTTTGGGGCTATTGCTTGTTGAGCAACCTCAAGGTCATAATCCCAAAACAAATGAGTCCTGACACCCACTAGTGAAGTCAAAAGACTTCAATATTCCGTCTCAGGATTTGGAGAACATAAAAGACTATTGTAAGCCTTATTAGAAAAATGAAATAGTGTCATTTAACCTTTCTAATATTGTAAAAGCATATGTTATATAAAATTATAATAATCTACCGTGATAAATTTGTACAATCGATTTAATTAATAATATGTTTATCAATTAAAATATACAAATGAACCGAGTTAATATTGGAAAATATGGATATAAAATATATTTAGCAATAAATTTTTACATATTGACCTATGCAAGTGCCTAATTATACAACCACTAAATATGTTCATAACTTGGCCACTTACGAGTTTAGTAGCATGAGGTCGTGTATTGTCTTCAATGAGTTTCGAACACTAAAAGCAATACAAAAATATGGATATTTGATCCATATACGATCACATATAAATGTTATATAGTGAACCATCACAATTCATAATGTACGAAACCTTTGTGAAATTAGTTCTATGTAATACCAATTAACATGTAGTGTGAGGTCGTATATTCAATATGATTAATTATAATAATGATTTTGTAGTGTTAAATGTAACACTAGACCAATGTCTATAAGATAGATCTAAGAACTCGATCTCTATAATGTCAATTTGATCAGTTTATGTAAAGTGCAACATCTTTGATGTCCTTAAATGTTCAGATGATCGAGTTTACTTTTGTAAAGTGCTCGTTATGATATTGTATTAAGGATTTCCCTTGAACGATTCGACCGTTTAGAAACAAAATCGATGTATAAGTGTGGATGTAACCTAAAGCATATTTGAGATTAAGAGAAGTGAATGGTCACTTATGCTTCATAAAGAAATTTGGAAATAATAATTGTAAAATAGTAATAGATACTTAACATTGGAATGAGAAATATGATTTCTGTTCTGAAATGTATTTTTCACATTGAATTTTTTTTCTATGAGATTTACTTCTTTGAATTTAAGATTTTTGATCTAAAAATTATCAACTGTAATTGGTTACAATAAATGAAATAAACAACCTATATTAAGTGGTTGAATGGAGTTACGTATTTCATATGCTATTCTTGTAATGGAGAAAATAGTGGGAGCATGCCCTATAACACTTATTGGTCGTATCAGCTTATGAAAATTGTTTTCGTAAAACGTACAAAAAGTTATTTATGAAATATTAATTATTTTTCAAAATTGACTAGAAAATAGACATAGTTTTATTTCAGTATGAATATTCATTATAAAATAAAACTATAGTGCTGTTATTTATGATTCAGTAGAAAATACAGAAGTGTCTAAATCTATTTACAATTATTTTGGAACTATGGACTAAGCTACGATTTAGAGTAATTCTTTGAGTATATGATTATGATATACGATACTAGTGAATTATATCTCAAATAATAAATGGTAAAGCACCGATTCAGTGGGAGCGTGATAAAAGTTGATGAACATTTCAGATTGATACATAGAGATGTATGCAATCGCAAGTCTATAATACCAAAACGGTTCCATATATTTGTTATATTCACTGATGAGTTACATTGACATGGACATGTGTATTTGATACACATGTAGTATGTCTATAATAAGCTCATAGAGTATAAAATAGAAATAAAATAACGTGCAATAGAAAACAAAATTGATTCAATTTGATCGAATACGTGAGTGTGATGGAAAGAGTTTTGAATGTACCTAAAAGTGAATAAAGGTTCAATCTAAAAAGTCACTCCTCCCTATGATACATAATGATGTATCGATAGGGAGTAATCAAACTTTGTTTAACAAAGTATGATTAATGGTAAGCGAAGTTGAGTTAACTTCTTACTATAATGTCAGGTACTTAAGAATAGTACACAAGGTTAAAATGAATATCATCTAAAGAATAGTTTACAAAATCATACAAGATGAAGTTTATAAGAAACCTCAACATACCTAAGGCCCAGGAGTTGGCTGTATGAGTCGAAAGACTATACATAATAATTATATCTGAGGGATCTTGTATGAATAGCCCTAAAAGAATTTTGGGAATGATCGTCATTGGATGACAAACTTATGTTTTGAACACACCTAATAGAAAATTCCCAAATTTGAAACGAGCCATGGGCTAATTTTCAAAATTATTTAGTAAACTAAAAATATAAGATTTTAAATTTAAAAGTTAAATTTAAAATAAGATATAAATATATTATAAAAATTATAATATGATACAAAATTTCAAAATGTTTAAAAACATATATATGTATACATTAATTTTAAAAATTTATTAATAATATTAATAAAATAAATTAATTAAATAAGTTAATTAATTAATAAATGTATACATGTATAATATATTATTATATATGTTATGATGTTTTAAAATGTTTAAAATAACATAAGTATATATGTATGTATATGAAATCAATTTTGAAATTAATATAATATGATAATTTTTTTAATTAATTAAATTAATTAAAAGGTTTATTAAGTAAATAATATACACATTTATATGATATATGTGTTATACTATAAAGGTTATAGAATATATAATAAATTTTAAATATAAATGTTATATTAAGATAATATAAAAAATAATTAAAATGTTAATTAATTAAATAAGATATAATTAATGTAATATTGTACATAAGGCTATTATATAAGTAAAATAAAATATAAAAGTTATATAATAATATAACTTATATAATATAAATGTATAAATTAAAATGGAAATTAAGAAACCCTAACCATACTTAAGGAATAAATACATACGTAAATGTATGTATACCGTGATTTTCAATGTGTTCGACACTGGAATCACGAAAGTAATTCATAAGAATTATATTATTCTATAAGTTGATATCACTCAATGTTATATATTGAAGATTATGAATTTTTAATATAATGTTTTCTTCTACCATATATATATGTATGTATGTATGTATGTATGTATATGTATATGTATATGTTAGTCCTTGAGAAGGATGGTTTTGATGACAACAACCTTAGGACTAATTATAAAATATAAATACTAACATTATAGTTTAGATATATATATATATATATATATATATATGTATATCTAGGATATAAACATGCAGGTACCAAGAATGAAGACTGTACAGTATAGAGATACAAGACTGATGAATTTAAAGATCGAAGATATCAAGATTGAAGACTCATGAGTATCAAGATATCAAGAGTTCAAGATTTCAAAGTACAAGATAAGTATTGAGTCTAGAAATATGTTAAAACTTCTTGAAAGCACTTACATCTTTATTCGAAATTTATTCGTGGAGTGGAATCCACTTCGAGCCTGTTAAAGGGACGAAACCCTAGTGGGATGGAACCCACGACAATATCTAGTGGAAATATAGTGGTCCTATTTTGATATCCACTAATTTTATGAAAATGCTTTTCAAAAATATATCTCTTATTTTAAAATGTTTTCAAAACCTTCTTTTGAGAAAGACATCTCTCATGTTTGAAATACTTTAGCCTCAAAATTATCTTTATCATTTTTTAACATTTTGATTTCAAAATTGTCCTTGATTTTAAAATATCTCTTGTTTTAATATTTTGCTTTTAAATATTTATATACTCAGATTTAAATCACTTTGTAGATTAAGATTATATATTAAAAATTACTTTCTAAACTCTTTTATATGTTTAAACTATATTCAAGTATATTTATAAAAGTTTAGGAATTGTTTTGAAAAATTATAGAAACCAATTTTAATAAGAAAATCAAAATCACCATTTTTTCCTAGAGCATGTCGAAATGCTCCTACCCACCATATCGACATGGTGCCCGTTAATATTCAGAATTCAAATTTTCAAAAAAAGTGTCTATTCGTCGTATCCTTTCACGAATAGATATGGTTGTTGATCTTCTATAAATACCAGTAGTTCTAAACGAATTTTTAACCAGATCTCACTTATTTTCTCTCCTCTTCATCTTCCACATTCATTCTAAAGAATCCCAAAACCATACTCTGCCGAAATACCAAGTGAATCAATCTTGAATATCTCTTGTTTGATTCTCTGCCACTCTCTCCATAAGATCTCAGTGCTATTCAGAGTTATAGGATTATTTGTAAATCACTGTTGAGTAAAAGGTGTGGTTGAGCCTTGAAATCAATTGGGTGTGATTGTTCCCCCGGAAATCGATTAGGTGATCTTGTGGCCTGGTAAATCAAGAGAGTTTCCCCGGACTCGAATACAGGAGGGTGTACCTCGTGGCCTTGAAATCGAGGGTGTAATCTGGGAGATTATTTTGAAAAGAAATCCGTACAATTGTGCGTGACTGGATGTAGGGTAACTCCGAACCAGTATAAAATCCCGGTGTGTTCTTTCCTTTACTGTTTTTACTTATTATTTGCATCTGTGTCTGATTCTATGATTATATCTGTGCTTGTGTATTGCATTTGTTGGTGATTAAATTACATAAGTTTGAAAAAGATTTATTAAATCCACAAAACACTAGCCACCCCATATTCTAGCCTTAAGATCTGTAATCCGCATTTCTAACATTTGGTATCGTAGCGAGGTTTTCAAAATTTCATAATTTGATTTTTGAAAATTTTTAAGATGGCATTTTTTTGATAAAATTATTAGCACTATTTTCATATGAATATGTCACAGAATCATCATGATATTGTTGTTTAAAATTATATTTAGTTATTTTGAAAAGTCACTTAATTCTTTAAAAAGTTATGCTGTTTTGCAAGAGAAGAGTTATGTCTATTGACTGTTGGTTAAAAGATACAAGATAATCATTCATCAATCAAGAAGAACTAATGGATATATAATGGCAATTGTCAATGAAATGGCTACCAGATCAATACAAAGCTTTCGATCTCATCTACGACTTGATATGATGCTGTACTGCTCTCCATCTACTTCGCAATGTCACTGATTTTGTGCGAATCCATCAAAAAATGACCAAGTTATGGTCAAATTAAGTTTTGGTGAACAAAGAGAAAAAGAAAGCAAAATTGTCAATGGTATTCTTCAAATTGCATCCAGAGATTTGAGTATTTTGTCCCAACTCCATTTCTTGTAGTTCTTGTTCCCACGGTCGTTTTGATGGGTGGATCGTCAAATTTCGATCAAAATTGAGTGAGATATGACAGTTTGAAGTTGGCTGTCCAAAATTGAAAACTGTGTACGATATTTCCTGCATTTCTCTTACTTTTTGGCCTGTTGCACCACAATACCAACCAAATCATCACCAAACTATTACTAGATCGTAGCCCTTGCCTTCCTCTTCGATCTTTCGTTGGTCTCATCCAATTTCGTTAACAAACGAAGGAAATATGCCTTCTAGAAGTTTGATAGTAAATAGAAAAAGGGAAGTAGAAGAAGAGGAGGAGAAACTTTTATGAAAAGAGGTGACTGTTGGTGTAACGACACGATTTTTCGACGCTCGAAAATCGACATCAATACGTCCACTGTATCGAATGCCGAACAGTCGAATGCCGGAAAACCGAACCATTAGGGTTTAAAGAAGAAGAGGTAGAAGATAGAAGAACAGAAACAATAACAGAATCTCACATATCGCGGCGGAACAACATATAATAGATAAATGAATATCTTTACAACAAAGAACTATATCAATTATTACATTATATCACATTACATTATCAGAGTGTACAACATCAAACAGCGGAAGAAAATATATCATATACTAGTAATATGCTTCGCCATCCAGCTTGCTCCTGATCTCTACAGCAACTCCTGAATTCCAGAATGACCTGATAACCTGACTCTAGGCTGCTCGTGTGGAAAATTATGGGCACCTAGAATTTAGAAAGGGAACAATAAACTCCAGGTCAGTCATGGGACTGGTGTGAGATCTCAAAAACAATTATATCTTAAAAACAAACAACAGGGGGATTTAAATTGAAGTCCGCAATGTTTTTTTTTAGAAAATGAAACCACCGTAAGGCCTCCCACCACACACATAATGCAGGCGCAAACTTGGAGGAGATTTCTCCTTATGATAGTCAAACATGCTTAATACGCAAATTCTTTTCAATATTTTTATTAGTGTATGGTGCATAAAACATTTCGAAAATATAATATTAGTCTTAGCCAGCATAGGCACCATTATATTATATACATTATAGCTACCTCCTGAGGAGGCAGGTAATACAACTGCAATCGTAAAGGGTTCGTATTGTTTTGTTTGGATTTCCAACAAATGGTCGGGCAAAGGAACTTCCCAAATAAAATGGAACGCCTCTGGAGGGACGTCCCCGAGAACCTAATAGGATCTCTGCTACACAAGGCCGGGTTACCCCTGCCCGGAAGTAACTACTTACACGAGTATGCCATTCCCCGGTTGTTACCAACCTTTATCCGAGGGCCCTCAATCCAACAACCACACAGTAAAGTATCTGGGCTCCATACCATGATACTACTTTTATAAAAAATCAACATAAGTGAATATCTGGGCTCCATACCATAATATCGCTTTTTTATCCAGAAGGAAATGGTCATACCCTTAGGGAGAGCTACCCCCAAATAACCTTGCTGCCACGATTTTTGTTTCGACCATTACCGGTTTGTGAGGCTCGACGAAGTCTCGTCCGCAAAGCTACGCTTTTCACAAAGCCATGCTTTGATCACAAATGATCAACAAATGATCATCAACACACAGCAGCACTCAGCATGCCACACTACCAAATTGGGAGTATATCATTGATAACCTTCAACTACATAACATCTGAGCTCGTACGTCTCATAGAAGGGTGTAAATCTAAGAGAATAAATTCTCCGCCACCAATAGATATGTATTTGAAAGAAATCTTCTTTATATCTCAAAGTGTAGTGTCGGACATACAACCATACAAGTCTGTTCCGGGTTCGAACAGAACCGAAGGCACTTCCGAAGAAGCCCTTGCAAATCCGGGTATTCACAATCCCGATCGGACTCTCCATCACATAAGGAGATCTCTATACCGGAGCAACCCAGTGCAGAGACATTCGATAGGTCATCTTATCGTTCTCGCAAATATCCGGTCTTCACCACCGGTCTTCAAATGCTATCCATAACGTCGTATCATTATTTGAAATGGGTTATATGACACTAAGCCCTCTCCCGACTAATCCGAATAACTAACGTAAATTTAAAAACATATGGATATGAGATTTAAATTAAGTCACAACTTTAAAATTCAAAACTTTCTTTCAAATGGTTTAAACCAATTACCATTTCAAATCTTTAAACAAAAAGATTTGTTTCACAAAGTTCACCCAGTTTCACAAAAATTCATTCATGGATTTCAAAACGATTTCCATTTCAATTGGATTAACTCGTTAAATCTTTTAAATCAAGATTTAACTTATAGCTTTCAAAAATGGTTTCCAAAGATTCATCCATAACTTGGAAAACCATTTTCAATTTAAACTTGAAATTCCTTTAATACAAATTGGAGATTCATTTCTTATATGAAAGCTTTTATCATTTGAAAAAAAAACAGTTTTCATTTTCGGAAAAATCTGATTTCATTTATACAAGTTAAAAATCTGGGGTTAATTCAAATTCCCAAAACAACACTTTAAAAATGGTTTAAAACCCATATAAACTTGTGTACCGTTTTTAAATCATAAATGCCGAATATAGGATTCAATTTCAGATATTGAATTCCAATTTAAATCAAATTATTCAAATTTCAAAACTCAACTAAGTAATTGAGAATAATTTTTATTTTTGGAATTCTTTTTTCAAAAGATTTTTATATTTAACTCAATTCCATTTCTAAAACTATTTGAGTTCCAAAATTCGATTTAAGAATTATTTTCTAAAATCTGCGACTTAACCAATTTCCACGTGCCATCCATATTGGTGTGTGTATAAGTGTGGTCCAGGGGTTTTACACAATAAAAGTGCAACATCATTAATCAGTACATATTCAAATACAGCAATATATTTGATAAGCGGTATAAACTATAACGCTTATCTTCCATTCACAGATCACAGATATATATCACAGAATATAAATAAAATTCCTATTTGTGAGGAATCCAGTTGGATCCCTCCAACCTGTTTCCCTGCATCCATAGATATTAGCACAACAATTAAATACCAATTCCACTTCGAGGTGGAATATCGCGGTATATGAGATTTATAAAATATCATTCGTTATTATGCGGCGCAATAGGGTCTTATCCGCTATATAATGCGGGAAATCAACTCCAAATATATATATATATATATATATATATATATATATATAATACCAATTCCACTTCAAGGTGGAATATCGCGGTATATGGGTTTAATATAATAACCTCCGCTATTATGTGGCATATAGGGTCTATTTCAACACAATTGATAATAATATATTATCCAAACACACAATCAACACAATCAAAATTTTTAAATCTAACTATTTAAAATTTAAAAAAACCCTTTGTTTGAGTGAGAAGATCTCACCTTAGATTGTTTTGCAGTCCATTTCCATTCCGGACTAGTTTCTTTACAGTTTTAGACCTTGTATAAATATTTATACAGGTTATTAATATTCGAAACAAATCGAACTATCAATTGCTATTTAATTTGATTAACTATAAATTTAATTCTAACTAAAAAATCTTTTTTTTATTCTTGAAAATACATATCCTTTTGAAAATACATATTCTTTTTATTCTTAACAATACATATACTTTTTTTTCCAATGTTTATATATGGATAAACTAAAATAGAGATGTTTATACTTAACTGCTACATATTTATCTTTCATTTTCCTTTTGAAACTACCTTCATATATATATATATATACACACACTTATAAAATAATCTATATCACCATGAATTTTTTTTTCTAAATCTTATCTGTATAAATACTATTTCATAATTTGCTGTATACATACATATATATAATTAAATCGACCAGTAAATTAAAGTATGTGTATATATATATATTTCTTAATCTATGAATATTTATATCTGATTAAATTTAAAAAAAACAAGTTACCTAATACTTACTGTATATTTCAAAAAATGGGTTACGTATATACTCTGTATATATTAAAGATTACCTTCTCCGTTTTCAGGCAATCACCCCCACACGACGAACAGATGCCGCCAGCAGCCTCCTCTTCACCACAGCTTTCCAAAAGACCCCACCTTCTTCCACTCGAACGACCTAATCCCTGATCGATCAGCTGCCGTGAGATCCTCTCCACAGCTGCATTCACCTCCAACAATTGTACAAACTCCGATAATCAACAAAACAACTCCGCTCGTCCCAAAGAACACCACCACGACTTAATTAATTTTTTTTCCTTACGGCATCCTCCTTTAAATCGTGATCTGGCAATTTCTGCCTTGTCAATGTCAATGTCGCGACCTCTTGCCAAGTGCTACAACCTTCAGAAATCAAGTTTTTCGGCTCCTCTTGACTCGAGCAACCCAGAACGAACTTCGACATCACCAATCGATGTCCGAGATCAACGAAAAAAAATCAACCCTAATTTTTAAAACTACCATTCGACCACTGCCGCACGCTTCTAGACAAGCTCAAACACCACTAAACGATTATAGCTTGAAGCTCTTGCTAAGACACGAATTTATAAATTTGTTTGATGAATTTTAAGTGGGTATAATTTGAAAAACAAGGAAGTCCCCCTATTTTTCACTGACTTATTCTAGGTCGAAATATATTTGGAAACTTTTAAGGGGAAGAGGATTGAAATATCGGGTTCGAATAGCAAGAGGAGGAAGGAAGAAATTCAATGCGCGATCTTGAAATTAGAACGAAGAATCGACCGACCATTAATTTTATTTGAATGATGGATTTTAAAGACTTGAAAGAAAGCTCGGCTGTTAAATGAAGAGAAGAGACAAGATCTGATGTTAGCATGCCAGCTTCAACTTGCAACAGTCTTTGGAAAAGATATGGAAAAGTTTTGATGGTGAAAGAAAGTAGGCTGAAGTTGACTAGGGTATATAAATATATTTAAATTAAATCGATAAATTATTGTCTAGGCGTTTATATCTCGTACGATCACATGATAGCTCCGAAAGCTACGGGATTTGAAATCCGATAGCAACACTATATTACAGAACCAATGGAATTGGTTTCGTCGAATTTCGAGACTGTGCCTCGGAAGGCTATTTTTAAATATCGATTTAAACGATAACATTTCAAAACTGAACAAATCACTTTCAAATCAAATTCTAAAGCTTCTATTATCTTCAGTATCATCAATATGAATTTTACAAGCCTTTGAATTATTTTTAATCAGCTTAAAACTGAAGATTCAAATTTTTATCCAACTTTTCAATAGATTAAATTTTATAATTTAATCTCCAAATTCATATTAACACTTGAAATTCAAGTTAAACTATCCTTCAAATATTTAAAATCAATTAAATATTTTTAATTTCAAATGTTCAAAATTCAGGGTCGTCACAGATGGGCCTATTTATAGTGGTTGAAGTGTCCATTCATTCAAAATTCGAATTCAAAGTTTTGGCGCCAAGTTGGTCAACCTACTAAATCATCTGTATCTTTCTCATATGTTCTTCAAATTCAACAAATGAATATATTACGATGATCAGAAAAACAAGCCCGTCGCATTAGAGCAGATCTCGTCATCAAATTCTGAAAGATATAAATGTGTGGTTCACGACAATGGAAGAAAAACAAAGTTAGAAAGATGGAGGAGTACAAAAAGTGGCACGCTTTACTATTTTTTCATCTTTATTGTTGCATTAAGTTAGGTATAGAAATTTATCTCTTTTATAAGTTTTGATATTTTGGTCCATATATCGGCACACCATAGTATACATATTTATATACCAGTCTAATTTTTTTTTAAAAAAGAAATCTTTTAAAATGCGTTTTCTTTCAAACAAAATCTCACTACTAATTAATTACAACTATACTAAGTAGAAAAGCATAAGTAGAAAAGCATACCATCATTCATGATTTCAACTTTTCTAATGTTATTTTTACTTCTCGTACTCTATTTCTTTTAAGATACTAATTTTATATTTTTAAGAAATTAATAGAAGGAATTTAGAATGTTAGAATAAGGGTCTATTTATAGATTTCTTCAATTAATAAGATTGTGCCACATCACAGGGCACTTGTCAGATAGTGACATACATGCAAAATGACACATGTCATTACACTTTTTCTTTAATAAAAGCATTTTTACATGCATAATGCCAAGTGTCTTTACACATATTTTCTCACTATTTTTTTTAATGTTTTTTAAGTACGTTAATTATATTAAATACTATAAAAAATTGGGTAAAAAATCAATTATTTACATGTCAATATCTAGTCGTAAAATTAGTGCAAAATCATGTTAAAATCAGGCCCATAACAATAGATAGTATATCTGAAATGCTGCCTTTTCTTCTGGAACGTTTCTTAAGTGCTGCAAATTCGTTTTTATAGCATCTCTGTGCTTTGAAACACTGTGTTTTAGAAACTTTTCACAGCATTTGGTATATGCTTCAGTTTTTGTTTATAATGTTTTGAATATATTTTACTGCAAAAACTTTTTACAGCCTTCTGTAAATGCTGTCTTTTCTATTTGAAACTTTAAACTATGTAAAAATAATATTTAAATTAAGTATTTTCCACTATTCTTTTTAGAAGTTATTTTCTAACTTATATTAGAATATTTTAAAATGAATATTTAGATATTTTTAGTAATTAATTAAAAAATTTAAAATGAAAAAGATCTTAATATAACACATGTTATTATATTGAATATCTCATTATGATATTATTTTTATTTTGAAAGGTGTTTAAACATGTTTCTAAATATTTTAATTAATAATAATTTAATATATAGGTTTTTATTAGTAAGTTAAGTATTTTATAAACATGGAAGTTTGGATTCTTAAAAAAAACAATTAAGTTAAAAAATTTATTTTAAAAAGAATTAAATAAGGAGGGTATTAATTTTTATAAAAACCATATTTGATCATATATAGTTGAAGTCTATATTTCTTAGCATTTAATTTTGATATTAAGTTTGATTACTACCTTTCATGAATATGTTATAGTTTAATACCATTTATTACCTTTAAACTCTTGTCTTTACTACTATTTCGATCTCATTCTTTAGTTTCCTTAACCTATGTCTAGTAATTGGTGTGTATTACCTTTGTTTGGTTGAAGTGATTTATAATAAATAGTTTGATATATGTATACATACATACATACATACATACATACATACATACATACATACATATGCTTGTCGATTAGACATTACTTATCACTCATGTTTATCTTATAATCTGAATATCTCTTACCGTGGTCTATATATTATCATATCATTCTGCATATTTTTTTCTTCTTACTTCATTATCATTTTATTTCATATTACATATCATTGTGCATCCCATTTCATATCACATATCATTACATATTACATCATAAATTACAATGCATGAAATATCATAATAATTTGCATCACAAGTTGCACTTCATTCTGCATATCATCTCATGCTATATTGCATATGTCATATATTTCATACCACATTACAAACTACATATTTCATACATATACACATAACAAGTGCATCTTATTTAGGAGGAGTTTGTCTTATTGTCTTATAATATAGGATTATTAGTTTTTGAATTGTTTGGTATGTTTTGATTGACTTGTTTGATTGGATTGACTTGTTTTACTTGATTAACTTGTTTGACTTGTTTGACTTGTTTGACTTGTTTGACTTGATTGACTTGTTTGACTTGATTGATTTGTTTGACTTGTTTGACATGATTGAATTTGAAGTGCGTGTTGATAGGATGTTTGGAATATACTTATACATATGTATGTATTGAATAATTATAATATAATTATGTTAGTGTCTTTCACATTCCATTTACTATACTTTGTTCTAGTATTAGTTTAAGGGGGATTTTTATAGATTTACGGTTTTAGGATGGTTTTAGTTGATGACAAAGTGAGGGAAATATAAAATAGAGTAGTTAGGTTTAGATTAAGGGGGAGTTATTAGATTAAGAGGGAGTTATTAGTATTAGGGGGAGTTATTGTGAATGTGAAGTACATTTTATAAACATATGCTGTCATCATCAAAAAGGGGGAGATTGTTAGTCCTTGAGAAGGATGGTTTTGATGACAATAACCTTAGGACTTATTATAAAATATAAATACTAACATTATAGTTTAGATATATATGTATATGCAGGATATAAACATGCAGGTACCAAGAATGAAGATTGTACAGTATAGAGATACAAGACTGATGAATTTAAAGATCGAAGATATCAAGATTGAAGACTCATGAGTATCAAGATATCAAGAGTTCAAGATTTCAAAGTACAAGATAAATATTGAGTCTAGAAATATGTTAAAAATTCTTGAAAGCACTTACATCTTTATTCAAAATTTATTCGTGGAATGTAATCCACTTCGAGCCTGTTAAAGGGATGGAGCCCTAGTGGGATGGAACCCACGACAATATCTAGTGGAACATATAGTGGTCCTATTTCGATATCCACTAATTTTATGAAAATGTTTTTCAAAAATATATCTCTTATTTTAAAATGTTTTTAAAACCTTCTTTTCAAAAAGACATCTCTCCTGTTTGAAATACTTTAGCCTCAAAATTATCTTTATCATTTTTTAACATTTTGATTTCAAAATTGTCCTTGATTTTAAACTATCTCTTGTTTTAATATTTTGCTTTTAAATATTTATATATTCAGATTTTAAATCACTTTATAGATTAAGATTATATATTAAAAATTACTTTCTAAACTCTTTTATATGTTTAAACTATATTCAAGTATATTTATAAAAGTTTAGAAATTGTTTCGAAAAATTATAGAAACCGATTTAAATAAGAAAATCAAAATCATCATTTTTGCCTAGAGCATATCGACATACTCCTACCCTCCATGTCGATATGGTGCCCGTTAATATTCAAAATTCAAATTTTCAAAAGAAGTGTCTATTCGTCGTATCCTTTCACGAATAGATATGGCTGTTGATCTTCTATAAATACCAGTAGTTCTAAACGAATTTTTAACCAAATCTCACTTATTTTCTCTCCTCTTAATATTCCACATTTATTCTAAAGAATCCCAAAACTATATTCTTCCGAAATACCAAGTGAATCAAACTTGAATATCTCTTGTTTGATTCTCTGCCACTCTCTCCATAAGATCTCAGTGCTATTCAGAGTTATAGGATTATTTGTAAATCATACTATTGAGTAAATGGTGCCGTTGAGCCTTGAAATCAATTGGGTGTGATTGTTGCCCCGGAAATCGATTAGGTGATCTTGTGGCCTGGTAAATGAAGAGAGCTTGCCCCGGACTCGAATACAGCAGGGCGTACCTCATGGCCTTGAAATCGAGGGTGTAATCTGGGAGATTATTTTGAAAAGAAATCCCTATAATTGTGCGGGACTGGATGTAGGGTAACTCCGAACCAGTATAAAATCCTGGTGTGTTCTTTCCTTTACTGTTTTTACTTATTATTTGCATCTGTGTCTGATTCTGTGATTATATCTGTGTCTATGTATTGCATTTGTTGGTGGTTAAATTACATAAGTTTGAAAAAGATTTATTAAATCCACAAAACACTATTCATCCCCTCTAGTGTTATTCTAGCCTTAAGATCCGTAATCTGCATTTCTAACAGTATATACATTAATAAATTACTTGCATACTCTTTGGTTGTCGAGCAAACTCAAGCGAAGGATATTATGAATAGTATTATTAATATATTGAATGGATAAGGTAAGATCTCCATATGTATTTGTTGAGCAAACTCAAGGTACATATACTATACTTAGGCTATCACTATATGGTAGGTCTGAGTAAATAATTTCATTTCGATTTGTTGAGCAGACTCAAGGTCGAGGTGAAATTACAAAAATGTACCATGGGTTAGGAGTTGTATATGATACAACTGATAAGGAGTTATCCATCATTCGTGGAGCTATGATTTATTGAGCAAAATCAAGGTCATAATTCCAAGACGGACGAGTCCTAACACTTATTGCTAAGTCTAAAGACTTCTATATTTCGACTTAGGCTTTGGAAAAACATACAAAACCAGTTGGAGCTTATTAGTAAAATGAAATAAAATTTTAACCTTACTAATATTATAAGAACATATACTGAATTTGTCCTAATAATCTACCACTTAAACTTATTGAAAATGACAACTTCGAAACTGTTTTCTGAAAATGACAAGCTTACAGGATCTAACTACACCGACTAGCTAAGAGCATTGACTTACAAGCGCCTTTTGACTGCTATTACATGCGAACCTAAAGAACAACCCATTGATGATGTGGACCTTGAACTATGACTTGCTTATAAAAATGGGTGTCAGCCCTAGAAATCGTCCAAGTTTTCGTGTTTTCTATGTTATTGCACGAAAATATGTCTGTCCATGTGATATTTGATAGTCTCAAGGCTCTTTTTTGTGAACAGTCACATTCTACAAGGCACGAGCTTACAAAGAAGCTGTTCAATACTAAGATGACCAAAGGATAGAATGTGGACGATTACATGCTAATGATGAAGGGCCATATTGATAGGCTTTCAAAATTGAATGTACAAATAAGCAACGAATTATGAGTAGATTTGATCCTTGGTTCACTAACTCCTCGGTATGAACCATTCATACTGAATTATAACATGAACCAATTAATTTTAATACTATGGAGCTCCTCAATATATTGGGGTTGGCCATATCATAATTTAAGGATCAAGGGTTGAACTTACTGTTAAGGGTAGTACATCATTTTCGAAGAGTTCAACGAAGCAGAAAAAAGAAAGTAAGAAAAAGAAGAGTAAGAAGGCCGATGACAAGGATAATATTACCAATGCCACAAAAAAGTCACTGGAAAATGAATTGTCTTGATTACTTAAAGGTTGTTAGAAAAAAAAAGAAGAATGGTTCTTGCGGCTCCATAAGTACATTTATAATTTTAAAAAAATTGTAATCATTAAAATGTCTTGGGTCTTAGATACTGGATTTGTACTCATATATGTAATTCGTTACAGGGGCTTAGGAACTGGCTCGCATTGCAAAAGGAAAGACGAGTATCCAAATTGTTGATGGATCAATTGTAGATTTGCCTAGTGGAGTAGTAATAGTTTTTCATGTCTAAATCTGAAAGGTCGAGGTGAAATTACTAACATGCCTTGCTTGTCTAAATCTGAAATAGTTTTGCCTAGTGGAGTAGTAATAGTATTAAATAATTGCTATTTGTAAAAGAATTTATTTGTGAGATTATTTCTGTTTCTTGATTATCTTAGACTGAATATATGTTTCATTGTGCAAATAATGTTATAAACATTAGCTTGGATGGAAACAAAGTTTGCGATGGTATTCTTGAAAATGGCATTTATGTGATTACTAATTATGTGTTCTGTGAATAATGCTTTTAACAATGTAAATGATAGTTATCTTTGGCATTGTAAGCTAGGTCATATTAGTGAGAAACGACTATATGTAACACCCTGGATTTTTGATAACATTATTTAGGATATTTAGTTAGATAAACTAAATAAAATAATGTGTTGATAATGGGATTGAGATTTAGTTTCATTAAGGTAGTCATGCCTTTTTAACTAATAAATTAAATGAAGGGTTTAAAATGAATTAGAGGAAGGGTATTATGGGAAAGAGGCCATTCCTATATCACCTTCCTTAGGCCATGTATCACTACACACGTTCATTCTCATTTTAGAAATTTAAAAGCAAGGCCGTCAACCATTAACAAGTAAAGAAGAAGAGGAAACAAAAGAAAAGCTTAAGGAAAGCAAATTCAAATCAAACTCATTCAAATCTCAAGGTCCTTAATCTCTAAAGCAAAGGTGAATAATGTTTACATCTCTAAATTTTTATGGTTTCGATTTTAAGACTAAATTCGAATGATTTTGTAAATGTTTGCCATGTTTTTGAATAATAAAATGATTATATATACATATTGATGATTTATGTATGTTCATATAGATTTTATGACATGTTTTGAGATGAAAACCCTATTAAATGACATCATTTCGCCTTGCAAATTTTTATGATGATCTAAAAAGTTATTTTAGAGATGGGTTTCAATTTTCAGATTTTGCTGAATTTTTGTGGAATTATTATGAATTTTCTGAGGAAGAAAATGGTATTTTGGATTATAAATTATTTATGGGAAAAATAATTATTGTTTGGAGCCAAAAAAATTATATGTTGAAATGAACATATTAATTGCTTTTCTGGAATTTTTCCAGAATTTTTCAAAATGTTTTAGTAGTTATATAAAATTATTTAGGGTATGGCACTTAAATGTTTATATAAATATAAAGGAGAAAGGAGCTTTTTCAAAAAATTAAATTAAAAAATAAGGAATGCCGGCAGCATTTTGAAAATAAATTCTGGCAACCAATCAGATTTAGACAAGCAAGGCATGTTAGGTACAAAAGAACCAGTTTAAAGTACAAATAAATACTTTTTCTACTATTTTAACTATTTCAGCAAGAGTTGCCGCCTTCATTCCAAACCTTCCGACAAATTCGAAAGGTAACAAACCTTTCGACTAGGTCAAGAATCAATGCACATGGTATCAGGCAACTAGTATGTAGTGAATTGGAAGAAGTTGAAAGGTTTAGAGTTGAAAGGTTGGAGCTTTAGAAGGAGATGAAACTTTGTTTTGGTTTTAAAGAAAATATGCCTGCTTGCTTTCAACAAAGTGATTTCGACATTACCAAATGCTTTAAAAGAAAAAGGTTTTGATTGGTTTGGTTTCTTGTTTTAATGAAACCTTTCAACAAAGTCGAAAGGTAAAGCTTTCGACTAGGTCAACAAGACTTTAGTTGCTGCTTCCAAACCTTTCGACACAGATGGAGTCAAAGGTTATCTCTTTTTATCTAAAACTTGCTGCCTCTCTCCACTGACTTCGAAGGGTTGGGTCAAACATCAACACTTCATTGTTTTCCAATGATTTTGAAAGGTTTTATGTTTTGAAGCAGTTGCTTTTGACTCCAATGTTTTTCCGATCCTTTTGCTCTACTTGAAGGCATAATCCAAATGTTTTAAGTCGAAACGTTTTGAAGGTTTCAAAGTAGTCAACTTTGAATGGTTTAGAAAGGTTTCCACTTGTTTTAAATTGAACCCATTGTCTTCGAAAGGTTTAGAGTTTCATTACTTTCAAAAGGTTTATAAATGATTTTGTAGAGGAGGTACCTCAAGCTTTCAACAAACATTCTCTGCCTGACCAAAGTGCTTTTCGAAAAACGTAATTGAAAAACTATACCTCTCGACCAAAGTGACTACAATGGTCGAGAGGTATAGTTTTTCAAGGTTTTCAAAAGGCTAAGGTTTAAAGGATTTAGAAGGCGGATGTCATATATATTAAAACTTGTGAAAGGAAGGCTTTTTAAAAGGTTTTGAAGGAGTTACCTTCATTATTTTTGAAGGGTTGTTTAAAGGTTTTAAACAAAGGATTCAAATAATATGATTATGCAGATAGCGCAAGTGTTTTAAGTTATAAAGGAATTTAACTTATTTTAAAACGATGGATAATCCTTATTGAACATCATGAACATTATTTTTAGTAAAGTATATTTGACATGGAAAAAATAGCTTAGAGTAAAGCTAAAGATATATTTTACTTGTATACATATGATTTGATGGACTAAATCATTTTGAAAAGGTTTTCAAGGAAAATTTGAAGGGAAGTTAGCCCAGATATTTTGAAATGTAGCTAACCCAAAAGAAAATCCGGGCAGTCAGCTCATTTAAATTCGGACGGTTAGTCCATTTTGAGGGCAGTTAGCCCAGAGGACAGTTAGTCTTGAAAAGAGCAGTTAGCTCTGATATGAACAGATAGTTCATTTATTAGCATAACAGACCTTGCTACTTTTTAAGGACCCCATTATCTAGCATAAAAGATATTGCTATATTGGCCTAATCAGTTTTAGGACAGATAGTCCAAAAGAGAGCAGTTAGCTCAGAATTTAGGACAGATAGTCCAGTATAGAGTAGATTGCTCAGATTTTAGACAGACGGTCTATTTTATTTTCTATTTTAGCATAATGGATATTGCTATATTATTATTATAATCAATTGATTGGTTGCAGGAAAGGATTTGCAAAATATATGTTTTGAAAAGAGATATTAGTGAAGGGAAACTCGTTCCGTTAAGCGGCGTCATCTCACTATTTATCAGTAAACTGAGATGTAAAAAAAATTATTTATACCAGGCTTTATGTCTGATTTAAAGTTTTTTGTTTCCTCTTAAACTCTCAGGTGCTCAAAATTCGATTTGAGTAGGCCGAGGGTTTAGTTTTTCAGGTTTTAGCAGATTTTGGCGAATAAAACATCCTAAGATGAGCAGGTGGCTGTCGGATAACTAATTTAGGAATTCCGTTTTAAAATTGTTTCCGCTGTGTAATAAGATAGTTATGTCTATTGCTTTGATCATCCAAGGGGGCATCTTCATATGTCGCTCTTGGCGTATTGTTGTAAATTATATTTGATCAATACCTAGGATACGTTTGGGGATTTTTGTAACTTGAGTATGATATTATTTGAAATGTAATCATTGAAAATTTTTGTTTTGAAAATCTATGGTTTTGTTCATATTTAAGTGCTTCTGATATTATGGATACCATTAACATTACCGTATACCAGAAGTAAATACTATCGGACGACTGCAACATCCATAGCGCTTAGCTTTTGGCCTCTAGATACGAGATGTTACAACTTGGTATCAGAGCATAGGTTTATAAAAATTTAACTAAAAGTTGGTTTTGAAAACAGAAATCCAAAGAAATTAGAGTAATATTTGGGGTTGGGTTAACGCTATAGTAACATACTTGTATTTGCAATATATAAGTATGCGCTTTATCTCCATTTATCTATCTTTGATTAGGTTATCCTTTTGTATCTCATGAGATTTGAATACAAATATGGATGGTCGAAGAAGAGTTAACCAAGTAGGGGGAAGCACCGAAAGGAATGTCGGACCAAACGTAGGGAGAGGCCAAGGCCAAGTAGAGAATGTTGGTGCAGAGGTCCTGTAGGTCGAAATGGAAGCCATGTATCAATTTTTTAGGAATATGATGCAGGCAGAAGCTGCAGCCAGAGTGTTAGGAGGAAATGCTGCTGGAGCAGGGTTCTAGAAGTTCCGGTAGTTAATCATTTCACCAAGATGAGTGGTGATTTTGTGAATCTAAGAGGGAAGCCGTTTATGGGAACGGAGGATGCCATTGAAGTTAAGAAGTAGTTGTTACACCGCGAAAGGATTTTTGCAGATCTAGGACTCAATGATGAGCAGAAGAGGAGGTTGGCGTCCAGGCAGCTTTAGGAAGCCGCATTGTTTTTGTAACGACCCTGAAATTCAGACCCAGTTTCAAAATTTTAAAATCGCTTATTTAGTGTAGAAATTCGAATTTTCACAAACAATTTCCGTTGCTATCCAAACTTCACATTTGGAATGCGTCTAGATAGACATAGGCGTGCGTCAAATTTCGTTGAAAAATATTGAAGTAAATTACGCTCGTCGCATTTACATATTAGTTTAAATCTTATGTGTAAATTTCCTATCGTCCGAACTCAAATATTTTTCTCAATGTTGCATAAGAAAAATATTCTGAACTTGACGGCGCATTTCGTTTCGTCAAATTTCGCTTTTAATTGCTAGCTAAAATGTTCGCTCGTGCAAATGGTTCAATAAGATTTACCACTTTGCAAACGGTGTCGAACCATCAATATCCTTATACCGTTGTGTCCGTCTCGACGCGCTGATCACAATGGTATATTTATTTGTGTCAATCGGAGTTCGACGTTGCAAATTATAATTGTTAACGGAGCGCAAACCGGTCCGGTACGCAGCAAACCGGTACCCAAACTTCCCAGCATTCAAATGTTAGAGCCATTCAGCTGCCTTGGGAACCCAAATAGCCACCACTTTGCAAAATCATCATTACACTGACCTCTGCACACTTTAAACCCTGTGTATATATCTCCCTTCATTTACTCCACTGCACACCAGCTCACCTCATTTATTGCTCTGCATCAGTTTTCACTTCGAAGAAACTTGGTACATAACCTTTCTTCTCTCCTCTACATATTTCTTTCTATCCCTCCTCCCTTCTTCTTCTGTTCACATTTTTTCTTTCTTCTTTTGTTTAAAAAAAAAGAGGGAAACAAACTTCAACACTTCCCCAGTTCGCACGTCCCCCTAACTCCTCCACCTCGTGCTACCGCCCCCTCCACTCAAACTCCGCCCTACCGTCTTCCCCCCTACGACGCACGGCCATCAACACGCCCCCGTTCCACTCGGCCACCCATGCGACCACCCCACTACCACTAACGGCCCGGCCTTCGCCCCTACCAGTTCCGTCCTTCCCCATGCCGCACACCGACCCCTCGGCCACCCCATGCAGCCATGACCCACCTGGCCTCCGTCCCTACCCCCTGCTTCTCCCAGTTCCCACTCCATTGCCACTGCAGCGACCATCCCCGCATCACCCCCGCCCACTGCACGCCTAGCCTACCCACTGCCACCACCGGCCACTCCACTGCAAACGTCCCCCCTTGAAACACCGCCTCCCCCACTGCAAAACCTCGCAACCGTCGCCTCTCCCTCAAAACCCCCTGGTCCCACAGCCCACTCGGCCAACCCACCACCAGCTTCGCCACTACTGGCCTTTGCCCGCTATACAGCCGCCCCTTTACCACCTCTCCCTCCAACCCGGTCTCCACGACGGTCCCCGCCCTGCCACGACCACCCACTAACCCGACTGCATTGTTCTCATGCATATACGTTTTATAAAAAAAAAGTAGACAGTTTGTTTTATATATATATATATATAATATACATTAGTATAAAGCTGGTTTTGCAAAGTTTTGTACAGTTTCATACAAGTTTATATATTTAGTAAAGTACAAGTTTTATAAGTTTATATGTGTCAGTATAAACTTTTGCTAGTTCTATATAGGGTGATTTAGTATGAAGCAGTTTCAATCATCTATTCAGTTTGTTTTATGAAAAACAAACTGTTCACATATAGTTCAGGTTATATACAGTTGATATATATTCATTTATATATCCATCAGTGCTCACTATTGTTCGCTGTGTTTTATTCTAGCAACTGCGGATCCGGGATCTCAGTCCTAGGCTCCATTCAGCTTATCAGAATCTATCCAGCTTCTTTGCTTCTGTATGGTTTGTATATATATTAAATCAATATATATTGCAATAAACAAATTATTGATTAATTAATTGTTTGATTGCAGTTTGTGTTCGTTTTGTGTCGTGTTTGTTGTGTCTCTTATCTATTCATCTTCGTGCTTCGCCATCATCTTCTTCAACACGCAAGGTGAGTATTTCATTCACGACTCAATCTATTATGCTATGATAATCAAGTGATAATTGTTGTTTATATTAATTTGGATGTTAAATTGTTGATTGTTAGAATTGTTGAAATAAAAATTGTAAATCGCTATGCAAGTTAAATTTGAATATTGTTAGTTTACGACAAATAGTTGTGAGACTAAAATTGTTATGTGATGTTGAATTTGGTTGGTAACCTAAGTGAAATTTAATATGAAATTAATATTGATATAGAATAGTCAACAATCTAAAATTGATTATATATGTTGAACTTGACCCCTTTAAATGTTAAATAAATCGTCGCGTAGAAATAACGTTAACTACACCTTGAACCATTGAATGTATGATTGATGTAGTAATTTGATAATAGAAACCAAGTGGAAACCATAATGTAATAATCTTTAATCTGCATGAAACGATAGTGTGGATTCTAGGAATAATTATATTAATTTGCATAAATAACAAATGTAAGTTAATACGATTATTTCGGGATTATTTAAAAAAATTGTTAAATTGTTATGTATGGTTGCTATTGTTTGTTTATTTACTTTGACACCATCCCAGTTATCACACTGCAAGTTCCCTTTGCTATGCTTTGTTTTATATTGAATAATATTGGGTTGAAATGATAAATACCTAATTAAACAACTTGGCCTAGGATAGAAAATAAAAATAAGAAACCCGATTGGTCAACAAAACCATTTTCGAAATTGAAATATATTTTAAATTAAGAAAGGAACTTAACAATTTGTTTGGAAATTTGGTAACGGTTTTAATGGATGTAATTGAAATAAATTTCACGGATTTAATTGAGATAAATTTTATGGATTAGATTGAAGTAAAATTAATGGATTAAATTGGAACGGATTAATAAACCTATGTAATTAAATAAAAATGAATTGGCAAATTTATTGAAATGAGATTTAGAAACAAGTAAGTTTTAGAATTTGATAACTTAAAAATTTATTAAATTTGTTAGGTTTAGATTAAAACTCGGTTTTAATTAAATAGATTTGGAACATGTTATAAATTTTATTTGGAAATTTAGAAATTCGACTTAAGAGGAATACAAAAACTAACCAAAGTTTATGGATATAATTTAGTGATTACTTAAACTTAAAATGATTTTAAATTTAACGAATTTATCAAACCAGGACATTGTAAATGGAAATGGACTTCTTTGTTTAGAAATTTAATTGAATTGGTAAATAAATCGAATGAAGTTGGATAAAAGTAATTTAGTTAATGAAATTGATTTAATCGAATTTATGATAACAGTGGATGTAAACATGAAGCGAAATGAATAGAATTTGATTTAATAATTTAATCTAAGTTTAGCATTAAATTGAACTCGTTGATTATGAACTAAATTTAATAAGCGACATTTAGACCTTATTAAATCGAACTTGAATACTTAATTTTAAATTTTCAACTCAAATGTTTGAACTAAAATAATTACATTCGGAAATATGTTTTAAAATATCTAAAATAAATTGAATCGTGAAATGTCAAATTTTGGAAGTCAAATTTGCACCTTGACTTTTGGACTTTGATTTGTTTAAACGTTTATTTAACCGACCATCGGGTAATAAATACGTAGTTATTAAAGAGTCCGGGATCGGGAATGGACATACTCTCTGTCGATACCGAAAACCACTTTAATAACTATTATGCGCGAAGTGTTGATCCAGAATGAAGTGGATGGTTTGGTGAACGCGTTGACTGAAGAAAGAGAACGATATTGGATGACCCCTGACATGACTAAAACAGGAGCCGCGCCGGGCCATTGAGGATCTCCACCTCTAGCGGACACGCTTCTTCGATACCATATCTATTACTTTTGAGATTCGATTTGGGTGCACCCCTTGATTTGGGAGTGTTGTTTCGCAGTGTTGAGATAGTAGCTACTATGCTCAACATCAGTCCGGATCATGCAACTACTAGTATCCTAGTTGGTATCGCCTCATGTACCTTGTCATACTGATTTTTCTATTCGTGACCACTACGTTTTGTTTTGTGTTATACCTATGGGGTACCCTCTGATAACCACTAGTTTACGGTGGGGTTTACGGTGCTGTATAGACTATGGCATTATAAAATGTGTTAAGGGGAATTATGGTAACGCCTTAACGCTATTTTAATATCGTACTTTACTGATTAGACATTATCTACATACCGTATTCTATTGTATATATAGAAAGTTTATCGGATCCTTAGAGATGTTTTATTCATCTTTGAGTTATGAACTTTATTCCCTGCACTTGATTATCCTGTATAAGATTTTGAGTCCTGACTCGAGTTTTTCTTTTTGTATATGCTCGGGTCAGTCTGAAGCTATCCAGTTTGCTGATCAAGGTTGGTTGAAGATGCTGAAGACTTAGCATTTATCTTTATCAGTCTATTTTGATGTCCGTGTCTGTTGGACATTTATGTATTTCCTCTCAGTCACCTTTTGTTTAGACATTGTTGTACCTTATGTAGTAGCTTCATGAACTGCTATTATGACGATGTATTTTCCGCTGCATTATTCTGTGACTGTGATGTTGTATTGATTCTCATTTACATTTATGTATTTATAATCCCATAATGATTCGTGTTTTGTATTATTTAAGTTGACATGTGGGGATTATTGTCAATTCAAATGGTCCAAATATACGGGTTGTTACAGTTGGTATCAGAGCTTTGGTTTCCCTAAAAAAAACCTTAGTTTGGGATTATATAAACTCATTAGAGATAGGGTAGCAATACCCTAGAATGAGGAGAATCGATTCAATATCCAGATCCTAAAATTCAAACTTCTTTTGATTCGTTAATTAGAGTTTCTTTAAACTTTGTGATTTTCTATCCTTGGTTCTAAATCTCTTTCGATATTTCAGGATGAGTACCGGAAGAAGCAATAGGGGAGGAAGAGGCCATGGTCCTACCCAGGCTGCACCTACCGCCCCAGCTCCAGTCAAATTCGCCACTCTTGGCATGGAGTATACACAGCTAGGTGGTACTAAGTTTTCTGGATCCGAGGGTATTATCGAGGCTCAGCAATGGCTCAAAGGCTTAGAGAAGATATTTTCTGGATTGGAGATCACTGATGCTCAGAAACGTCAGCTTGCTGCGTGGCAACTTCAGGATGCTGCGCAAGATTGGTGGGAATCGGTTACTTCTCGTATCGAGGAGAACACCATCACTTGGGCCCAGTTTAGGTATAAATTTATTTGGATTTCGTAGTCTAAATTCTTCTCTCAATCTTTAAAATGTTATTTATCTAGTCTATCTTTTGATTAGGGATACTTTCTCGGCATAATGGATGCCCGCTGCTGGGAAAACCCAACTTTATAGAGCTTTTATGGATCTTAAGCAAGGCAGTATGACTTTTTCTGAGTACGAGAGGAAATTCAACGAACTCTCCAAGTTCGGCCCGGGATTGATCGATACACCACTTCTAAGAACGAGAAGTTCATTATGGGAGCTAGACCAAAGTATTATGACTTGCTTACTGGCCATACTCACTGCACCTTCACAGAGCTTGTCGACTATGATCTTCGATATGAGGCAAAGCCTAGAGGTCCCACTGCTAAGGCCACGCCTACTCAGCCCTCTTCCAGCCAGCTCGGAAAGAGGAAGATGAACTTTGATCAACAAAAGAAAGCTTGGCAAAAGACTTCAGGATTAGGATATGCCCAGAAGAGCCAAATCGACCTTGCTAAGATCACTTGCTTCAAATGCGATAAGAAGGGCCATTATGCTAATAGTTGTCCATCCACCGGAGCTGCTATTCCACCACCTCCTCAGATGAGGAATGATTTATGCCATGTCTGCCTCCAGCCAGGTCACTTCAAGAGAGACTGCCCATTGAGGAAGAAAGGCACACCATCAGGAGTATATGCTATCACCACTCCTGGACCACTTCCACCACCCGCTCAGGATGGCTGTGGTACCTTATGTAGTACTTTTTCATTTCGTGATTTACCTGTTAGGGTATTATTTGATACTGGTGCATCTCATAGCTTCATATCTATTGATCTTTGTAATAAGCTCAAATTAGAACCTACTCTTGCTACTACTTCCTTATGTGTCTCCAACCTTATTGGAGGACTTGCCAACCTCAGTCGAATTTGTAAAGAGGTTGTGCTTTTGTATGGAAGATATCGATTCACTTGGGATTTTTATGTGCTTGGCTTTGTAGCATTTGACATTTTGTTGGGTGCTGATTGGTTAAGAAAATTTGATGCTATTATTTCTTGCAAAGCTCGATCAGTTTCTCTAGTCAATGACAAAGGTCTACCGCTTGTCATCGAATGCAAATCACCTCAGAAATATGCCGGAAGCTTCATGTTCTCTCTTGATGCTCACCCGGATGACCTTAGTACTACTCCTATTGTTCAGAAATTTCCCGATGTATTTGAAGAGGTCGACTCTCTACCGCCAAAGCGAGAGATCGATTTCCGCATTGACCTTATCCCTGGAGCTACTCCCGTAGTTCTCCCTGACAGAAGGATGGCTCCTAAAGAAAAAGCTGAACTTAAAACCCAAATTGATGATCTATTTGCTAAGGGTTTTATCAGGAGAAGTTGTTCTGAATGGGGCGCCGCAGTCGTATTTGTCACCAAATCTGATGGATCTCTTCGCATGTGTGTTGATTACCGGGAATTAAACAAGCGCACTCTCAAGAACCGCTATCCGATGCCCCGCATCAATGATTTATTCGATCAGCTCCATGGAGTCAAAGTTTTCTCACAACTTGATCTAGCCACTGGGTTCCACCAACTCAGAGTAGCAGAAGAAAGTATTCATAAGATAGCTTTCCGTACCGAGAATGGATTCTATGAATGGTTGGTTATGCCATTCGGTTTGACCAACGCACTTGCTTATTTCGTCGACTTAATGAATCGAGTCTTCCGTGATGTCCTTAACAAGTTTGTTCTCGTCTTCATTGATGATATTCTCGTCTTCTCCAAAGATGAGAAAGAGCATGAGTCACATCTTGCTTATGTTCTGGAAACTCTCCGAAATCATCAGCTTAAAGCCAAGTTCTCTAAATGCCACTTCTGGCGAGACGAAGTACGATTCCTTGGCCATATTGTTTCTGAAAACGGGATTTCAGTCGATCTAGCTAAGATCGCCGTAATCAATGTAAGTTCTATCCTATTCGTTATTTCTATTCGATCCATCTTATTCCTTTCTAATATGAAAATTTTATCTATAGGATTGGGAGACTCCCAAAACTCCTACTGATATCCGTAGCTTCTTGGGCCTAGCCGGTTATTATCGCAGATTCATTGAGTGCTTTGCCCGGATTTCTGCCCCACTTACTACTTTAACTCGAAAGGATGTCAAGTTTATTTCGAGTGAGAAGTGCGAATCAGCTTTTAATGAGCTGAAACGTAAGTTAACTTCAGCCCCATTTCTTATGGTAATTGACGGGAGTGAAGGATTAACTGTCTATACCGATGCTTGTCGAGAAGGTTTAGGCGCTGTCTTGATGCAAAATGGTAAAGTTGTTGCCTATGCTGGTCGTCAGTTGAAGACCCATGAAGTAAACAATGCAACACATGATTTAGAGCTTCTTGCAGTTGTATTTGCTTTGAAAGTATGGATGCACCATCTTTTGGGGACAAAATTTGAATTATTAACAGATCATAAGTCCTTGCGGTATATTTTCTCTCAAAAGGACTTGAACCAGAGACTAGTCCGATGGCTCGAATTCTTAGCCGCATATGATCTCGACATCAATTATACTCCTGGAAAAGAAATGTTGTAGCTGATGCTTTGAGCCGTAGCAAAGCATTGTCATGTTGTAATCTTGTAGAAGGCATGCTATTTCAGCTTGTTATCTCCCCATCTCTTTTGGATCGCATCAAAGCTAAGCAATATGAGGACACCTTGCTCTATCGCATGAAGGAGTTAGTTCTTGGTAGAGTTGGAAATGCTGACAGTAAAGTGGGAGCACAGATAGACAGTAATGGAGTTCTGAAGATTGACAACCGTATTTGTGTTCCTAATGTTGATGGATTGAGACAAGAAGTGCTTAGAGAGAACCATCAATCATCACTTTCATTTCATCCTGGTGTCACCAAGATGTATCGAAATATGAAGCGTTTATATTGGTGGAGTGGGATGAAGAGAGATATTTCCATATATGTCAGTAAATGCACCACTTGCCAGCAAGTCAAGGTCGATCACTGGAAGACGGCAGGATTACTTCAACCCCTAGAGATTCCATGTTGGAAATGGGATCAGATTTCTATGGACTTCGTTGACGGATTACCGAGGACTAGAAGAGGTAACGAGAGTATATGGGTGATTGTTGATAGGTTGACAAAATCTGCTCACTTTATTCCCGTTAAGACCACACGTACTGCTTCGAGTTTGGCCGAGATTTATATGAGAGAGATTTTAAGACTTCATGGAGTTCCATCTAGTATTGTATGCGATAGAGATCCTTTATTCACTAGTAAATTCTGGAAAGCATTTCAGGACGTCTTGGGCACTAAACTGAATCTGAGTACGGCTTATCATCCTCAAACAGATGGCCAAACTGAGAGGGTAAATCAGATTTTGGAAGATCTGCTCCGAGCTTGCATTATTGATTTCGGTGGATCTTGGGAAGACCATCTCCATTTGGTTGAATTCACTTATAATAACAGCTATCAGGTAATCCAAAAAATTTCAATTTGAATAAGTAAAAAAATTTGAATTGAAATATAACTATCTTTATAATCAGGCGAGTATCGATATGGCACCGTTCGAAGCTTTATATGGACGGCCATGCAAATCGCCAGCTTGTTGGATTGAGCCTGGTGACCGATTAGTTCTTGGCCCGGATATGATTATGGAAGCATCTGAGAAGGTTAATGAGATTAGAAGGAAGATGAAGACCGCACAGGATAGGCAGAAGAGCTATGTAGATAGGCGTAGAAGAGAGTTAAAATTCCAAGTTGGAGATGAGGTCTTTCTTAAAGTATCACCTTTGAAGAATGTTATTCGATTTGGTCGTAAAGGGAAGCTCGCTCCTAGATTTGTTGGACCATTCACTATCACTGAGAGGATTGGTACACTAGCCTACAGAGTTGCACTGCCGGAGAAATTTAAGGGCATGCACAACGTATTCCATGTTTCACATCTTCGGAAGGTTGTACATGATCCATCCATGACCATTCCTATTGCTCAGTTAGAAGAGGTTGATATTGAGCCAGATTTGCCTATAGAGAGGAGACCACTTCGTATTGTTGATAGGGATATGAAGCAGCTTAGAAGGAAGACTGTTAGCCTAGTCAAAGTCCAACGGAGTCCCGATGATTGTGATTGTACTTGGAAAACCGAGGAGAGTATCCGAGATTCTAATCCAGAATTGTTTGTTGAAGATAAATTCCATTCTATATTCTTTACTTTATTCGATAATCTATTCTATATCCATCGTATCTCTTTCATTGTTCTTCCACTCTTTCCCTTGTTCCTTTTCGGGGACGAAAAGTTTTGAGTGGGGGAGAATGTAACGACCCTGAAATTCAGACCCAGTTTCAAAATTTTAAAATCGCTTATTTAGTGTAGAAATTCGAATTTTCACAAACAATTTCCGTTGCTATCCAAACTTCACATTTGGAATGCGTCTAGATAGACATAGGCGTGCGCCAAATTTCGTTGAAAAATATTGAAGTAAATTACGATCGTCGCATTTACATATTAGTTTAAATCTTATGTGTAAATTTCCTATCGTCCGAACTCAAATATTTTTCTCAATGTTGCATAAGAAAAATATTCTGAACTTGACGGCGCATTTCGTTTCGTCAAATTTCGCTTTTAATTGCTAGCTAAAATGTTCGCTCGTGCAAATGGTTCAATAAGATTTACCACTTTGCAAACGGTGTCGAACCATCAATATCTTTATACCGTTGTGTCCGTCTCGACGTGCTGATCACAAATGTATATTTATTTGTGTCAATCGGAGTTCGGCGTTGCAAATTATAATTGTTAACGGAGCGCAAACCGGTCCGTTACGCAGCAAACCGGTACCCAAACTTCCCAGCATTCAAATTTTAGAGCCATTCAGCTGCCTTGGGAACCCAAATAGCCACCACTTTGCAAAATCATCATTACACTGACCTCTGCACACTTTAAACCCTGTGTATATATCTCCCTTCGTTTACTCCACTGCACACCAGCTCACCTCATTTATTGCTTTGTATCAGTTTTCACTTCGAAGAAAGTTGGTACGTAACCTTTCTTCTCTCCTCTGCATATTTCTTTCTCTCCCTCCTCCCTTCTTCTTCTGTTCACGTTTTTTCTTTCTTCTTTTGTTTAAAAAAAAAGAGGGAAACAAACTTCAACACTTCCCCAGTTCGCACGTCCCCCTAGCTCCTCCACCTCGTGCTACCGCCCCCTCCACTCAAACTCCGCCCTACCGTCTTCCCCCTACCACGCACGGCCATCAACACGCCCCCGTTCCACTCGGCCACCCATGCGCCCACCCCACTACCACTAACGGCCCGGCCTTCGCCCCTACCAGTTCCGTCCTTCCCCATGCCGCACACCGACCCCTCGGCCACCCCATGCAGCCACGACCCACCTGGCCTCCGTCCCTACCCCCTGCTTCTCCCAGTTCCCACTCCATTGCCACTCGCAGCGACCATCCCCGCATCACCCCCGCCCACTGCACGCCTAGCCTACCCACTGCCACCACCGGCAACTCCACTGCAAACGTCGCCCCTTGAAACACCGCCTCCCCCACTGCAGAACCCCGCAACCGTCGCCTCTCCCTCAAAACCCCCTGCTCCCACGGCCCACTCGGCCAACCCACCATCAACTTCGCCACGACTGGCCTCTGCCCGCTACACAGCCGTCCCCTTACCGCCTCTCCCTCCAACCCGGTCTCCACGATGGTCCCCGCCCTGCCACGACCACCCACTGACCCGACTGCATTATTCTCATGCATATACGTTTTTTTTTAAAAGTAGACAGTTCGTTTTATATATATAATATACATTAGTATAAAGCTGGTTTTGCAAAGTTTTGTACAGTTGCATACAAGTTTGTATATTTAGGAAAGTACAAGTTTTATAAGTTTATATGTGTCAGTATAAACTATTGCGAGTTCTATATAGGGTGATTTAGTATGAAGCAGTTTTAGTCATCTATTCAGTTTGTTTTATGAAAAACAAACTGTTCACATATAGTTCAGGTTATATACAGTTGATATATATTCATTTATATATCCATCAGTGCTCACTATTGTTCGCTGTGTTTTATTCTAGCAACTGCGGATACGGGATCTCAGTCCTAGGCTCCATTCAGCTTATCAGAATCTATCTAGCTTCTTTGCTTTGGTATGGTTTGTATATATACTAAATCAATATATATTGCAATAAACAAATTATTGATTAATTAATTGTTTGATTGCAGTTTGTGTTCGTTTTGTGTCGTGTTTGTTGTGTCTCTTATCTATTCATCTTCATGCTTCACCATCATCTTCTTCAACACGCAAGGTGAATATTTCATTCACGACTCAATCTATTATGCTATGATAATCAAGTGATAATTGTTGTTTATATTAATTTGTATGTTAAATTGTTGATTGTTAGAATTGTTGAAATAAAAATTGTAAATCGCTATGCAAGTTAAATTTGAATATTGTTAGTTTACGACAAATAGTTGTGAGACTAAAATTTTTATGTGATGTTGAATTTGGTTGGTAACCTAAGTGAAATTTAATATGAAATTAATATTGATATAGGATAGTCAACAATCTAAAATTGATTATATATGTTGAACTTGACCCCTTTAAATGTTAAATAAATCGTCACGTAGAAATAGCATTAACTACACCTTGAACCATTGAATGTATGATTGATGTAGTAATTTGATAATAGAAACCAAGTGGATGTAAACATGAAGCGAAATGAATAGAATTTGATTTAATAATTTAATCTAAGTTTAGCATTAAATTGAATTCGTTGATTATGAACTAAATTTAATAAGCGACATTTAGACCTTATTAAATCGAACTTGAATACTTAATTTTAAATTGTCAACTCAAATGTTTGAACTAAAAAAATTACATTCGGAAATATGTTTTGAAATATCTAAAATAAGTTGAATCGTGAAATGTCAAATTTTGGAAGTCAAATTTGCACCTTGACTTTTGGACTTTGATTTGTTTAAACGTTGATTTAACCGACCATCGGGTAATAAATACGTAGTTATTAAAGAGACCGGATCGGGAATGGACATACTCTCTATCGATACCGAAAAACCCCTTTAATAACTATTATGCGCGAAGTGTTGATCCAGAATGAAGTGGATGGTTTGGTGAACGCGTTGACTGAAGAAAGAGAACGATATTGGATGACCCCTGACATGACTAAAACAGGAGCCGCGCCGGGCCATTGAGGATCGCCACCTCTAGCGGACACGCTTCTTCGATACCATATCTATTACTTTTGTGATTCGATTTGGGTGCACCCCTTGATTTGGGAGTGTTGTTTCGCGGTGTTGAGATAGTAGCTACTATGCTCAACATCAGTCCGGATCACGCAACTACTAGTATCCTAGTTGGTATCGCCTCATGTACCTTGTCATACTGATTTTCCTATTCGCGACCAGTACGTTTTGTTTTATGTTATACCTATGGGGTACCCTCTGATAACCACTAGTTTACAGTGGGGTTTACGGTGCTGTACAGACTATGGCATTATAAAATGTGTTAAGGGGAATTATGGTAACGCCTTAACGCTATTTTAATATCGTACTTTACTGATTAGACATTACCTACATACCGTATTCTATTGTATATATAGATAGTTTATCGGATCCTTAGAGATGTTTTATTCATCTTTGAGTTATGAACTTTATTCCCTGCACTTGATTATCCTGTATAAGATTTTGAGTCCTGACTCGAGTGTTTCTTTTTGTATATGCTCGAGTCAGTCTGAAGCTATCCGGTTTGCTGATCAAGGTTGATTGAAGATGCTGAAGACTTAGCATTTATCTTTATCAATCTATTTTGATGTCCGGGTCTATTGGACATTTATGTATTTCCTTTCAGTCACCTTTTGTTTAGACATTGTTGTACCTTATGTAGTAGCTTCATGAACTGCTATTATGACGATGTATTTTCCGCTGCATTATTCTGTGACTGTTCTGTGACTGTGATGTTGTATTGATTCTCATTTACATTTATGTATTTATAATCCCATAATGATTCGTATTTTGTATTATTTAAGTTGACATGTGGGGATTATTGTCAATTTAAATGGTCCAAATATACGGGTTGTTACAGTTTTGGTGGAATAGTGTAGCATCGGCAGCTGATGAGGAGATAGTAACCTGGGAGGATTTCAAGAGGAGATTCCAGGAGAGGTTTATGTCTGTGATGGCACAGTCTGCTTTGATTAGGCAGTTTTCTGAGCTGGTGTAGGGTGAGATGTCTATTGCTGAGAATGCTAGGAATTTTGAAGAGTTTGCCCGATATGGTTATGCTTCTGTGGATACCGTGTTGAAGCGGAATGAGAAGTTTATCAGATGATTGAAGCCGGAGTTAGCTAGTGGTACTTTGTCTCATCTTAGAGATCCTTCTGATATTGTGGTAGAGATGGATTTGAGGCAGGAAGAAGTCCTTGAGTCTCTGGAGAAGAGAAAGGCAAAAGGGGTCCAGGTTAGGCAGGGCCAGAAGAGGAAGTTCTTTCCCAAGAGAGGTGCTCAAAAGGGTGGAGCAGCCAAGAAAGCGAAGTCTGATGTTGTCTGCTATAAATGCAACAAGTAACGACACTTTGCTAATGAGTGTTGCTCGGGGAAAGTGAAAGATGTGGCTAAGGGGAAGAATGTTAGGTGTTTCAATTGTGACCAGATAGTCTATTATAAGAACCAGTGCAAGGAGACCATTAAAGATGGTAAGGGCAAGGTGTATGCATTGGAGCCTGCTGCTTCCAAGCCAATAGCCTAGGAGAAGGGAAGGTAGTTCTTGGGGGAACGCTTCAGATTCATGTTATGTCTGTTAGCGTTTTATTTAGTAATGGAGCATCACATTATTTTATATCTAGACATTTGATAGATAAGCTTAACCTTGAACCCGCATATTTAGTTACTTCCTTACGGGTTACGAATCCAATAGGAGAGTGTGCAACTCCAGGGTTGAGGTGTGACCAATTTAGGTTTGACCTGTTAGGTCATACTTTTGAGTGCATCTTGCATGTGTTTGATTTTGTGGGATTTGGGATTATCCTAGGTATGAATTGGTTATGTGAGTACAATGCTATAATATTTTTCCAGGTTAGGAGGATATCTCTTAGACACCTAGATTGCAGCGATCGGTTTGTTCACCGTAGGAGGTTCTAGCGGTCCAATGTTTGCTTTGTTGGGTGTTTTGGATTCAGATGATGAGTTGAGCCGAGTTTTCGTGGTTAGAGAATTCACAGATGTATTTGAGCCTGTAATTGGATTGCCGTCGAAGCAAGCCATTGAGTTTCATATAGATTTGGTTCCTGGAGCAGAACCAGTAAGTAGGCCGCCAAGCAGGATCACCCCTTCAGAAATGAGGGATTTGAATGTGCAGTTGGTTGATTTAGAGGGCAAGAGTTTTGTCAGGCAAAACAGTTCACCGTGGGGTGCAGCGACAATGTTTGCTAAGAAGCCGGACAGATCATTGAGGCTATGTATCGATTATCGTAAGTTGAATGAGAGGACGATAAAGAATCGATATCCATTGCCTATAATTGACGATTTGTTCGACCAACTAAGTGGAGAAAAGGTATTTTCTCAGTTGGATTTGAAATAGGTTTTCATCAGCTCAGGATAGCAGAGTATAGTATACCTTTGACAGCATTCAGGACTAGATATGGATCGTACGAATGGTTAGCTATGCCATTCAGACTGACGGATGCTCCAGCTTTCTTTGTGGACTTGATGAATTGGATTTTCCGAGAGCACTTAGATAGGTTGATGATGGTTTTCATAGATAATATATTGATTTACTCTAAGGATGAAAGAGAGCATGAAGTTATCTTAAAGTATGCTTGAGACACTTGGACAGCTTCAGCTGAAAGCGTAGTTTTCGAAGTCACTTCTGGAAGAAGGAGGTGAAGTTTCTTGGTAATGTAGTCTCATAGGAAGGGCTGTCAGTGGATCCGACTAAGATCGAGGCAGTGAATAGTTGTAAGAGACCCGAGATAGTAACCGAGATTAAGAGTTTCCTTGGGTTGGCTGGTTTTTATCGGAGATTCATTAAGAATTTTTCACGGATAGCGACACTGGTGACCAGGCTGATGAGGAAGGATGTGAAATTTGTATGGACTGATAAGTGTGAGGAAGAATTCCTGAGTTTGAAACACTTATTGACCCATGCACTTGTGTTGGTTGTTCGAGAAGGAAATCAGGACTTGGTAGTTTATACCGATGCGCGTGGAACAAGATTAGGAGTTGTGCTAATGCATAGTGGTAAAGTGATTGCCTATGCTTCTAGACAGCTTAGACCGCATGAGGTCAGATATCCAACGCATGATTTAGAGTTGGCTGCGGTGATTTTTACTTTGAAGGTGTGGAAACATTACCTTTTGGAAGAAAGGTTTGAGTTGTATACAAATACTAAGTCGCTGAAGTATTTATTCTCTCAGAAGGAGCCGAACATGAGACAACAGAGATGGTTAGAGTTCATAGCCACTTAGGATTTCGGGATTGAGTACACACCAGGGAAAGGCAACAGGGTTGCGGATGCACTTAGCAAGAAGCATCAAAATGCAGTGTTGGTTATGATGGCTGAGTGGAAAGATTTAGAAGCATTAGCAGATTGCAGAGTGTAGTGGAGATTCAAAGTAAGGTCTAGTGGAAATACAGTTGTATTATCTTGTTTGGAAGTTTGACCAATGCTGATCGAACGGATTGCTTCTAAGCAGATAGAGGATGATGTGTTAGCTGAACGGATCAGAAAGTTAATAGAAGGAACCAAGAGCGACGACTTAAAAGATTTCTGTCTTGACCAAAATGGGTGGTTGACAAAGAAAGGAAGATTATGTGTTACAAGTGTACGAAACATAAGAAATGAAGTGTCGGATGAATGCCACCATTCGAAGTTCACTATACATCCCGGAGGTACCAAGATGTATCAAGATATGAAGAGGATTTTCTTCTGGGAAGGAATGAAGCGGGATATTGGTTTGTGTGTAAGGCGGTGCTTGATTTGCCAGCAGGCAAAGGCCGAACACCAGAAACCAAGTGGTTTTCTTCAGCCATTGGATATTCCAGTATGGAAGTGAGATTCTATTTCTATAGACTTCATAGACGGGTTGCCATGGTCGAGTAGAGGAAATGAAAGTGTATGGGTTATAGTGGACAGATTGACCAAGAGTGCCCATTTCATTCTAGTTAGGTCAACCAGGATGACACATGTTTAAGCAAGATTGTTCATGAGGAATGTGATCAGACTGCATGGGGTTCCTAGCAGTATTGTTAGTGATAGAGGTTCCTGGTTCACTAGCGAGTTTTTAAAGAGTCTACAGGAAGTTTTGGGAACCAAGCTTATGATGAGTACTGCTTACCATCCACGGCAGAGGGGAAAACGAAAAGAGTTAACAAGATCTTGGAAGATTTGTTAAAAGCTTGTGTCCTGAATTTCGGGGGACCATGGGAGGACCATTGCATCTAGTCAAGTTTTCGTGTAACAACAGTTATCAAACTAGTATTGGGATGGAATTGTTTGAAGTTTTGTATGGAAGGCCATGCAAATCTCCCGTTTGTTGGTTGGTGACCGGGGATAGGTTGATTCTTAGTCCAGATTTGGTCAAAGTAGCTCCAGAAAAGATTGAGTTCACTCGGGCTAGAATGAAGGAGGCTCAGTCTAGGTAGAAGAATTATGCAGATAAGCGACATAAAGTTTTGGAGTTCTCAGTGCGGACCAGGTTTTCGTCAATGTATCACCAATGAAGGTTGTGCTTATATTTGGGAAGTCGGGGAAGTTATCTCCTTGGTCTTGGACCTTTTCCTATTCTTGAGAGGATCGAGAAGCTCGCGTATAAGTTGAGTTCTCGAGCAGTTTAGCAGGCGTCCACGACGTTTTTCATGTTTCACATCTCAGAAAGTGTGTTAGAGACCTGGAGACTGCTATTGCACCGACAGTGCTAGATGATTTAGTGGTAGAACCGGACTTGACCTTAGTGAGGAAGCCGGTTCGCATTGTTACGATAGATGAGAATAGGCTTAGAACCAAGATAGCCAGATTAGTCAAAGTCAGTGGAGTGACGATGACAGAGACTATACTTGGGAGGTTGAGAGCAGGATAAGAAATTATTATCCTGGCTTGTTTGATGGTATGTTTTACCTTTTTGTTTGTTTTGAGCCTTATTGTAATTTCAAGGACGAAATTCTTTAAGGAGGGGAGTCTGTAACATCCTAGATTTTTGATAACATTATTTAGGAGATTTAGTTGGATAAACTAAATAAAATAATGTGTTGATAAGGAAATTGAGATTTGATTTAATTAAGGTAGTCGTGCCTTTTTAACAAATAAATTAAATGAAGGATTTAAAATGAATTACTGGAGGGGTATTATGGGAAAGAGGCCATTCCTATATCACCTTCCTTAGGACGTGCATCACTACACACGTTCATTCTCATTTTAAAAATTTAAAAGCAAGGCCGACAACAATTAACAAGGAAAGAAGAAGAGGAAACAAAAGAAAAGCTTAGGGAAAGAAAATTCAAATCAAACTCATTCAAATCTCAAGCTCCTTAATCTCTAAAGTAAAGGTGAATAATATTTATATCTCTAAATTTTTATGGTTTTGGTTTTAAGACTAAATCTGAATGATTTTGCAAATGTTTGCTATGTTTTTGAATGATAAAATGATTATATATACATGTTGATGATTTATGTATGCTCATATAGAATTTATGACATGCTTTGAGATCAAAACCCTATTAAATGACATCCATTAGTCTTGCGAATTTTATGATGATCTAAAAAGGTATTTTAGAGATGGTTTTTAATTTTTAGATTTTCCTGAATTTTGGTGGAATTATTATGAATTTTTTAAGGAAGAAAATGGTATTTTGGATTATAAATTATTTACGGGAAAAAATTATTGTTTGGAACCGAAAATTTTATACGTTGAAAAGAACATATTAATTGATTTTAGATGTTTTAATAGTAATATAAAATTATTTAGGATAAGGGACTTAAAAGTTTTTTATCATTAAAAAGGAGAAATGGGCTTTTTCAAAATTTGTTTAATTTAAAAATATGGAAAGTTGGCAACATTTTGAATATAAAATTCTGGAAACCAATTAGATTTAGACAAACAAGGCCGGTTGGGTACAAAAGAACTATTTTAAAGTACAAATAAATAGTTTTTCTACTATTTCAACTCTTTCGGCAAGAGTTTCCGCCTTCATTCCAAACCTTCCAAAAAAATCAAAAGGAATCAAACCTTTCAAATAGGTCAAAAATCAATGCACATGGTATCAGGCAACTGGTACATCGTGAATTGGAAGAATTCGAAAGACATAGAATCGAGAGTTAGAATTTCCAAAGAAGATGAAACTTTGTTTTGGTTTAAAAGAAAATACGCCTGCTAGCTTTCGACAAAGAGATTTTGACATTGTCAAATGCTTTAAAAGAAAAAGGTTTTGATTGGTTTTCTTTCTTGTTTTAATTGAAACCTTTCGATAAAGTCAAAAGGTAAAGCTTTCGACAAGGTCGAAAGGTATGAAACCTTTCGACTAGGTCGACAAGACTTTAGTTGCCGCTTCCAAACCTTTTGACACAGATGGAGTCAAAGGTTATCTTTTGTTTTCTAAAACTTGAAACTTGTCGCCTCTCTCCACTGATTTCGAAGGGTTGGTTCCAACACCAACACTTCATTGTTTTCGAATGATTTCGAAAGGTTTTAGGTTTCGAAGCAGTTGCTTTCGACACCAATGTTTTTCTGATCCTTTTGCTCTACTTGAAGGCATAATCCAAATGTTTTAAGTTGAAATATTTTAAAGGTTTCAAAGTAGTCAACTTTGAATGGTTTCGAAAGGTTTCCAATTGTTTTAAATTGAACCCAGTGTCTTCGAAAGGTTTTGAGTTTCATTGCTTTTGAAAGATTTATAAATGATTTTACAAGGGAGGTACCCCAAGCTTTCGACCTAGTCGAAAGGTTTTCGACAAAGTCGAAAGGTGAAACCTTTCGACTAGGTCGAAAAGAAACCTTTCAACAAGGTCGAAAGGTAGGACCTTTCGACAAGGTCGAGAGGTATAGTTTTTCAATGTTTTTCGAAAGGCTAAGGTTTATAGGATTTAGAAGGCGGATGTCATATGTTTTAAAGCTTGTGAAAGGAAGGGTTTTCAAAAGGTTTTAAAGGAGTTACCTACATTGTTTTCGAAGGGTTGTTTAAAGGCTTTAAACAAAGGATTCGAATAATATGATTAGGCGGATAGCCGAAGTTATAAAGGACTTAAACTTAATTTAAAAGGGTAGATTATCCTTATTGAGCATCATCAATATCATTTTGAGTAAAGTATATATGACACGGCAAAAATAGCTTAGAGTAAAGCTAAAGATATATTTTTCTTGTATATATATGACTTGATGGACTAAATCATTTTGAAAAGATTTTCAAGGAAAATTTGAAGGGAAGTTATCCTAGATATTTTGAAGGGTGGTTAACCCAAAATAAAATTGGGCAGTCGGCTCACTTAAATCCGGATAGTTAGTCCATTTTAAGCGCAGTCAGCCCAGAGGACAGTTAGTCCAGAAAAGAGCAGTTAGCTCTGAAATGAACATATAGTTCATTTATTAGCATAACGGACCTTGCTACTTTTTAAGGACAGTTAGTCCACCCTTTTTTACCTATTTTGGGTGGATAACCCATCATCTAGCATAAAATATATTGCTATTTTGGTATAATCATTTTAGGACAGATAGTCCAAAAGAGAGAAGTTAGCTCAGAATTTAGGACAAATAGTCTAGTATAGAGCAGATGGCTCAAATTTTAGGCAAACAGTCTATTTTATTTCCTATTTTAGCATAATGGATATTACTATATTATTATAATCAGTTGATTAAGCAGTTTGGTTGCAGGAAAGGATTTGCAAAATATATGTTTTGAAAAGAGATATTAGTGAAGGAAAACCCGTTCCGCTAAGCGGCATCGTCTCACTGTTTATCAGTAAGATGAGATGTAACAGAAATTATTCATACCAGGCTTTATGTCTGACTTAAAGTTTTTGTTTTTCCTTAAACTCTCGGGTGCTCAAAATTTGATTTGAGTAGGCTGAGGGTTTAGGTTTTTAGGTTTTATCAGATTTCGGTGAATAAAGCATCCGAAGACGAGCAGGTGGCTGATAGATAGCTAATTTAGGAATTTTGTTTTAAAATTGTTTCCGACGTATTAAGACAGTTATGTCTATATTTCTTTAATCATCCAAGGGAGCATCTTCATATGTCTCTTTTTGGCATATTGTTGTAAATTATATTTGATCAATGCCTGGGATACGTTTGGGGATTTTGTAACTTGGATATGATATTATTTGAAATGTAATCACTGAAAATTATTGTTTTTGAAATCTATGATTTTGTTCATATTCAAGTGCTTCTGATATTATAGATACCATTACTATTACCGTATTTCGTCACCATAAGTTAATACCGTGGATGACTGCAACATCCATAGCGCTTATTTGGCCTCCAGATACAGGATGTTACACTACACAAATTGAAAACCAAAGTGTTTCTACCATCAATTGATTTTGAATCATTTGACACATGTGATCATGTCGCAAAGCACCCATTTGGTGGAAGCAATGAAAGAGTTGATTAACACTTAGGGTTAGTACATAGTGATGTATGTGGTTTGATGTAACAACCCAGAATTTTGGTTATTCAAAATTGAAATATTTAAAAGTTATTTTTTATAAATTTAATAACTTGAATTTCAAATGTACGATTTATTTGAAAATTTAATTGTTGAATTTTAATAATTGAAAATCATTTAAATACTTGAAATCTTGGATTTTATTTGGATAAAAATGATTTAAAGGCTTATTTAATTTATATTTATAAGAATGAAGATAATAAACTTTTAAATTGGGATTAAAAGTGATTTAACTAATTTTGAAGATAGCTCGTTCTAATTAATGATTTGAAATAGCCTCTTAGGGCACCGTCTTGGATTTCGACGAAAACAGTGTCATTGGGTTCGTAATAATAAATTAAATTACGCCGTCAATTTTCGTAGCAACCAGACATACCGTTTGGTTGTACGAGATAGAAACGCATTGAAATAATTGGATTCCAAAAGCTATCTTCTTCATACGATCGAATTAGGGTCCAAAACTTGTTCCATTGCATTCGGAATAGGGGTATAACGTTAGGAAAGTCAGGCAGAACGCCTCGATAGGAGTTCGGGATTTTAAGTTACTTTAAACGAGATATTTTGAAATTAAATAATATAATAGATTTTTAAAGTCAATCCCTACTCGGCCACCCTACCCTGTGCAAGCCACCATACACGCAGACCTTCATTTTCTTCCCTTTTATATAGTCGCAGTTTGCAGTGAAGAATGCGGAACATTAAAAATTTATTTTTCAAATTATACTCATTTAAAAATCATCAAACCAATTTTATATTTCCTATTTCGATTAGAGCTTCACATGATATGTTGGTGCAAGGCACGACGATTGTTCACAGTGGAGCAACGTGAGGCTGGGCATCTAGGGCTTGAGTAATCGATCTCTATGGCGATCAATTGGAGTTTTCGAGTTCATATTTGGGCTCGTGGGAGGAAGGCGCATCAGCGGCCTCAAATTGGTGGACTCCGTTCACCTTTTGGTCATCGCGACCTGGATGGGGACGAGGGCGAGGGGCTCGGTCACGATCTGTAGGGTAAGGCCGAGCTCGATTGTTTGGGGATGGGTAGGTTGAGTTCAAGTTCGAGGAAGAGTTTGGTGATGTCGGATTTTAGGTTAAGATGCTAGAGATTGGTGTTAGTGGGGGGAGGAGGGACGTGTATGCAGATATGGGTCGGTGCACGATTTGGGCAGAGGGGGAAGAAGATGATCTCAGGGGTAGGATGGTAATTTTATAAAGTTATGTAATTTCTAATTTAAATTTTCTCGATAACTTATTAAATCCATATCATGCTCATACAAGGTCAAAATCGAACGCGACGAGTCGCATTGCGATTGTATCAACGAGTGCTACAATACAAAATTGGTTTAGGATTTTTGGAAGTCAGCTGGAATTTTAGATTTAATCGAACGTTGTTCGATTTAATTCAAAATCTGGATGCTTGGCAAATTAAAAATCAAGGTGAGCAAATATCACTCATTTTGGATAATTGGTTTTATTTTAAGTGTTAAAATTATTTATTGGTTGATTGGATGGATTAATAAATTATTATTAGTTGGATGTTACATTATATATATTAGTATGTGTGTGTGTATATATATATATATATATTAGTATTCTGATATATTTCCCGCCTATTGAAGCGGATGAGACACTATGCGACCTGCATAATAGTGGATGACCCTTTTTATTGCAATATCCCGCCTCGAAGCGAAGAACATCTGTGGTTGCAGGGGAACAGGTTGTAGGGATCCAACTAGATTCATCAAAAATGTCGTTTTTTTAATTTCATGTATGGTGATATATGATGTGTTAGAATAATCTATTATAGATTATGTTATGATTTGTTGTATTGGATGCTATAGTAGCACTATCCTTTATATTGGTATTATAAATATTGGTATTATAAATACCATAAATAATATTTTTGAATTTAAAAATGGAATTAAAGGGCGAGTTTGGAAGCGAAATATTTATATTGAATTTTGGATTAATTAAAAGGTATTTGATTTGGATAAAATAATTGATTTGATTTTAAATCTGTACTTAACTATTTCATCAAATATTTTAAATAGAGATTTTGAAATAATGTATATAAAGGAATTTTAAATAATAAATCTTAAGTGATATTTTTTTAAATATAGAAAGGTTTTAAAAATTGATATTTCAATAGATTTGGAGAATAAGGGAAACTTATAAAGGACTATATTTTTAAATGGAGTTGTTTAATATGAACCTGTTATTAAAGAGAAAAACTAGAATGGAGTTTATGGATTTATAAACAATGTTTATAAATAAAGTGGAATGATTATCTTTTGATAAATTGGAAATAAAAATCCACGGTGTGAATTTAAAATGAGATATGGAAATCGGTTTGGGAAGAAATAGTAAATTCTATTTTGGAGTTTGGGAATAGTTATGAAACTTGAAATGTGAATCAATTTGTGATAAATCGAGAGGGATTTATAAGTATAAAAAATGGGTATATTGAATTTTAAAAATGGTGTTTCACAAGAAGTTAAGGTTTTTTTTTAGAAAAGGATTTTTATTTATTAAATTATGTAGTTTTAAAAACTGTTAATTGGATTAAAATATTTCAGAAAGTTAATTATCTAAATATTTAAATTCACTGAAATGAATTCTAATTTATAAACAAGTTTTGAAAATCGATTAGAAATTTTGTAAATGATTGGAATTAGTTATTGACGTTTATGTTAAAAGTGCCTTGATATTTTAAATAATTATTTGACTATATTTTTGAAATTTATATATATATATATATATATATATATATATATATATATATATAGTTTAAAAGTAAGTGATTGAAATTTATTCATAAATGCTCTTGATATTTGTGAACGGGTTTTATTTAATGGATGTAATTTTATAAGAGAAAATCTTATAACGGAATTTGGGAAACTTAAGAAATTTGAGAAAAGAAAATTTCCAAACTGTTTAGATACGAGAACTTCGAAAATGAATCTGAATTCATTAAAGGAGTTATAAATTGTTAGTCGGATTAGAAATTAGAATAATTGATAATTTTTGGAAATTGTAAAGGGAATTAATAAAAATATCGAAGATTTATGAAATAAGTACCAAATATTTCCTAATTATGGATATTAGAAAGAATTTGGGGAAATAAATTTATAATATTTTTCTAAGTATTGGAATTAAAGGTTTGGAGATGTTATAGCAATGAAATAATTTATATAGAAATATTTTTTTCTAAGTAATGAATTAAAAGTTTGTTTTGGAGATATTTCTAAGTGTTGATACGAGTTGAAATATCCTGTTATGGATTTAAGTATTTGAAATTGTTTCCAAATACTGGAAGAGATTTGAATATATATCTTTGTCAATATATTTTGAAATAAATGTTTAAAATATTAAAATATGGGCCTAGTGACTGCTTATGTGTGTAATTTGATAGTTAAATAACTGACTATCAAATCTGGCCAAATTCGATGATCATTTCGAAGAGACTGAAATCAGATTTAATTATCCGAAAACCACTTCGATCCGATTTGAACATTGTGAATTGTGATATCGTGAAGATAATGAAGATGGTGATTTTGGAGTTTTAGTTTGTTCAAACCCAGAACAATTCGTATGGATGAATGCTATCATTACATTGTTGCTTGGAAGGCGGTGTTAGCATTCTAAGTATACGAATGTTAAATCTAAGGTAATACGTAGCCTGAAGCCTCATCAACCGAGAATGACTAAAAATCAGGGGAGATGCAGCAAGGCTAAGTGGTTCGCAACAATTAGGATATGTTGTCACCTTTCTAGATTACCCTACATCTACATATTTATGATTGGTTGTGCATGAGATCTCAAAAGGGTTGCAAAGCAACCGAGATGATGGCATATTCGGTACTATCCAATAAGGGGTACGCCGGTCTTGTTTTCGCAGGGATCAATAGGTTCAATCTCGGTACATTTTTTAGACTTGTACCATGATAGGTGGTACCCCAGTGCCTAGTCATTATATGGAATCCATTCTCCAATAAGGCCCGTATGGTTTTGATTGTACCCAACTATGTTGAAATGTGAGATGAAAGGATTTTTGCTATTTTAATAAGTATTTGTAATTAGACACTATTATAATATCACATGATTTGTATATAAAAGATTTTGGTTATCATAAGGTAAAAACTTGTCGTGTTTATGTGTGACGTGGTCTTACAGGATACCATTGATTTTCAAAGATTTTCTTATAACTTTAAATCCAGTTGGATGTATTTTTCTCACGCTAGTTTTCTAGACTGACTCGGGTGTTATTTTATTTTAATGCTTGGTTTAGACCAAGTATATTACTGATTAGTTTGAATGCTTAGAGTTACGAAGATGAGTTAGAGGCCCAAAGACGTACTCACATAGAAGGTTATATTTTCCGCTATATTCATTGGTGTGTTATCAGCAATTGTGAGGATAGAGTGTTATAACTATCCAGGCTGAAATAGGTTAGTATACTCTGATTGATGTTTATATATATATACATATTATAGTTTTGTTTTTGTGTAAAGACTTGATATATTATAGATTATTCGTTCCGCTATGAGATTCTGTATTGTTTAGTTTTTCTTCTTATCTTCTTTTTCTTCTTTCCCCTAATAATCGGGTTTTCCAGCATTCGATTTCTCGACATGTAATACAGTGGACGTATTAGTGTCGATTTTCGAGGGTCGAAAATCCCTGTTTGCTACATCTGATGCCTGTAATTACCAAAGATACTAGTTCTTACTTTATTACCTTCACTGATGATATATTGAGACTAGGTATGTGTAGCTTATGAAGAACAAATTCGATGTTAATGTGAAATTTGTTGAATATAAAAATGCAGTAGAAAATCAAACGGGTCATAATTTAAAATTCGTCGGTTAGATCGAGGTGATGAGTATGTTGGATAGGGTTCCCAACAATACTTAAAAGATAACGGGATTGTCTCTCAAGTTACTCCACCATACATTCCACAACACAATAGTGTGTCGAAGTGAAGGAACCTAATCCTACTATATATGGTTTATTCTATGATGAGTAAGGCTGGGTTACCTTTGTCCTGCTAGGGATATTTGCTAGAAATCGCGACGTGTATGTTGAACTTGTTACCTAATAAATCTATGCCTAATGCACCATACTAGATGTGGTATGGAAAGAAACACCAACTCAAATATTTGAAGGTATGAGGTTGTCCGACGCATGTTGAGAAAGAAGGTCCGAATAAACTAGAGGCAAGATTGGCATTGTTTAAATTTATAGGGTATCCAAAAAACTCAATGGGATATATATTCTACAATACCGAGGAACAAAAGGTAAGACACTGTCATTTTAGAAAAGGAAGTTATGTCAAAGGAAATTAATAGCGAGGTTATAGACTTGGATTAGATGCAAGAAATCAACACTAAGGCCGAATCAGTAGGAGAACCAAGTTCACCCATATACGAAAACATGCAACCTGTTAGAAGGTCTAGTATGGAATCTCGTGCATCAGAGAGATACCATGGTTTTATTATGGACGGCGAGAAGGAGGACTGTGTCATAGATGATGACACTCTTCTGTCTTCCTACAAGCACCGTAGAGTAAAGACTCTATACTTTGATTGGAGCTATGAAATCCGAGATGGATTCCATGTACGAAAACAAAGTTTGGACTTCGTTGGATGTACCCGAAGGGATAAAACCCATTACTGCAAATGGGCTTTTTGGAAAAGATTAATATATAGATGAGGAAGTAGTGACATATAAGGCAAAGCCAGTTGCAAAATGATTTCATCAAATTCAAGGTGTTGATTATGTTGAAAAAATTTCACTCGTAGCCATGCTTATGTCTGTTTAGATTATGCTAGACATCACTGCATTCTATAACTATGAAATACGGCAAATGAATGTAAATATGGCTTTTCTAAATGGTGATTTAGAAGAAATAATTTATATGTTGCAATCCGATGGTTTTGTGGTCAATGGGAGTTTACAAGTTGTTAAAGTCCATTTATAGACGTAAACAAGCTTCAAGGAGTTGGAATAAATGTTTTGATAAGGAGGAAGCGTACGTAAACTGAAAGGAACATACGCTATCCTATTCCTAGTGCTCTATGTTGACGATCTATTATTGATTGGCAATGGCACTTCGTTCTTGCAATCAGTCAAATCTTAGCTTTCCAAGAATTTTTCCATGAAATATTTGTAATAAGTAGATTATATATTTGGTATAAAGATCTATAGAGAGAGATTTAGAGGCTATTGAGATCGTTCCAACCCATGTACATAGATACCGTATCGAAAAGGTTCCATATGGAGAATTCCAAATGTAGAAACGTTCCAACGTAGGCTGGAATCATCCTTCCTAAGAAGGACACTCCTCATACTGATGAGGAGAATAAGAGGATCCTCTATGCTTCAGCTGTAGGGTCCATAATGTACGTTATGCTATATACTAGACCGAAATATGATACATGCAATATGATGTGTAACGGCCCGTATTTTTGGGTCTTCGAATTGGAATATTAAATTTGTTTAAATATTCATATTTGAATTAAATTGTAATAAAATCTATGTTTTAAATTTAGACTTGATTTTTGATGACGTATTTTTAATTTAATTTTTGAAATTTTCCCATAATTTTTTTTTGGCAAAGCCATCTGGGTTAGAAATGGGCCCCTACCATTTATTGATATACCAAGAAAGAATTACAGAGACCGGGGATACAAGACAACCTAAAAACAATTAGGCATGTCAGACACAAAGGAAAAAGAACACTAAGTAAACAGGCATATCAAAACAGAAACAAATAAGAAGCAGACGAAAAAGAAAGAAACAGAAGCACCAGAGCCAACCAATCAAGGTCAGCGCACCCAAGACAGCATTATCAAAAGCATGACCAGACGCCATAGTTCCAAACCTTATTCCCTCCAAAATATTCACTTTCAATTGTGCAAACGATTTCCTTTTACCCGTAAATATAATGGCATTTCTCTCTTCCCAAATCATAGAGATGAAGATCTTCAGAATGAAAAGAAGAAAAAAGGAGGGCTCAGTCTTCCAGCGAGTTTCTTTGGATATGAGATCCCATTCAAGCTCACTGATCACGGCAACTGACCTGCCAGTGGTGGTCAAATTGATATCAGACCATAACTTGTTAACAAAAGGGCAGTTGAAGTAAAGGTGCAAAGTGTCTTCAGCAGCAGCAGAACAAAAACTACACGTAGCATCAATATTGATACCCTTTGTCTTAGTTTAGTCTTGGTTTTCAAGCAATCACTGAATATCTTCCAAAGAAAGAGATTATGACTTTCAATACTATGATTAAGCCAAATACGTTTGTACCAGCAAAGAGTCACACAAAAATTTGAAGAAACCAACTTCTTGTACATACCACCAATAATATACCTATCATTACAAAAGGACCAAGAAATGCCATCATAAGGAGATAAGTGGACATGAGTGCCATGAAGAACATTCCAAAGCTGACGAACACTCTGATTGCTAGAGTATGGAAGGACCACCCTGTCATTCGAAATGAAATCAATAGCCAGAGCATTATTTCTTATACTAGTTTGAGCTTGCTGAGAGTAGGTGAGAAGTTTACTCAAAATAGTACCATGCTTCACCCAGGGGTCATGCCAGAATGACACACGACTATTAATACATATCAAACTTCTAGCATAAGGAAGAATAACAGCTCGAAGATTGAGAATACTCCTCCACGTCCAGCTACAGGATTGTGGAACCGGCATAGTCCAGAAGTTCTTAGCCCCTAACAAATGTTTATGCGACCGTTTCACCCAAATATTGTCCCTGTGCTTCAGAAAGTTGTGAATATGACAGACAATGGCAGCACGATTCCACAGTAGCATGTTTTTGATTCCTAAACCACCTCTGGATTTCGAGAGTTCAAGCTTGGAGAAAGCACATGACTTAAGCTTGTTAGAGTTCATTGAACCATGTCAAAAGAAGTTGGACATGGCACATTTAATCATATTAATGAGCTTGTTGGGTAGGATAAACGCTCTGGCCCAGTAAACCGACATGGAGAAAATAATCGCATTGATTAGAGTAAGCCTCCCAGCCTGACTTAACAACCTATTATACCACAAGGATAATCTAGCAGTGATTCTTTCGTACAGAGGAATACATTGAGCTTAAGTGATACGAGAAGAAGCCATTGGAATACCAAGGTACATAGAGGTTTCATTTCTTTGCATTATAGAGGTTAGGTTTGAGATTTGAGAAATTTCTTCATTGCTAACACCAGCAATCATAAGATCGGATTTGGATAAATTAATTGATAGGCCAGTAATTTTGTAAAATTTGTCAAGACCATCCATAATAGATGTCACAGTCATCAAGTTTGGCGTGAAAAAGACAACCAAATCATCGGCAAACATCAATGAAGTAATTTGAGGATTCTTACATTTCGGGTGCACAGAGTATCTACCACCATGAACCAGCTGATCCAGAATGAGAGTTAAAACCTCCATCGCCAGAATGAATAAATAAGGAGACATTGGGTCTCCTTGCCTAATTCCTGCTTACTTCGAAAAAAACCCTCATTACTTTTATTGACCATAACTGAGAACCTCGCAGTAGAAATGCAGGCTTCAATCCATGCCACAAAATGCTTGGGGAAGTTCATTAAGCCCATGATTCTATAGAGAGAGTCCCACTGCAATGAGTCAAAGGCTTTGGAGATGTCCATCTTGAACATGGCTCTGGGAGAAACATGAGAAGTATTATATCCCCTCAGGAGTTCGTGCGACATCAGAACATTATCAATAATACTCCTGCCACTAAGAAAGGCCGCATGGTTGGGAGAAATGATCTTAGGCAAAATTAACTTGAGTCTATTTGCAATAATTTTTAAAATGCATTTATAAATTGTATTGCAGCAAGAGATTGGCCTGTAGTCAGAGACTTGATTGGGATTTTTAACTTTAGGAATGAGAGCAATATTCGTAGCATTGACAGATCCAATCATTTTACATTTGTTAAAGAAATTATGGACAGCCTTCAGAAAGTTAGCACCAACAATATCCCAGCAAGAAGTTAAGAAGGTGGCATTAAATCCATCAGGACCCCCAGTTGAGTTAGCATTGAGAGAGAACAACGCGTCTTTTATTTCAGTGTCAGTTATTGCATATGATAGGAATGTATTGTCTTCATTTGAGATTCTGGGAAGGCTAACCACATCAAGAAGCTCAAGCGAAGGAGTGAAATTATTGTTATTACCAAGTAAGTTGCTGAAATAATCAATAAACATGTTTACAATACGAGGGGGATCAGTAACATACTCACCATTATCATCAAACAGAGCGTTAATTGTCTCTTTGGAGTGTTTAGTCTTAAGAGCAGAATGATAGAAAGTAGTATTACGATCTCCATCCTTGAACCACTCCATCCTGGTCTTCTGTTTAACCATTTTCCCTTCATGTTTTAAGGCTTCGAGAAGTTGAGAAGATAATAAAGCTTCTTGAGCCACTATGTCAGTGTTAGTTGTATTAGCCATCATAGCCTTCTGAACTTGTTGAAGTTTGTGAGAGATAGTAGTAGAAACGAGATTGCCCTTGACAAAAATATTCACAGACCAAGTTTTCGAAATTGCTTTGACCGCTCTCAGCTTACACTGCAAGATAAACATAGGATTACCATAAGCATGGGTAGACCAAGCCTTGTTAACAATATCAAAAAATTCAGGGTGCTGCACCCATGCATTAAAAAATTTAAAATTTGTTTTTCTTGTCCTCATTGCAGCACCAAATTTAAAAATCTGGGGAGAGTGATCGGAAAGGCCTGGCATTGGAAGGAAATTATACATAAAAGGCCATTTGGATATAGCACATTGATTAGAAAAGGCAAAATCGATTTTGGAGAAGGTACGAGGGGTAAATCTTCTAGAATTATTCCATGAGAACAGGGCTCCAGATGAATTGATTTCAATCAGGTTAGATTGAGAAATAGAACTGTTAAGAGGAGTTATTTCACGTATGAACAGGGGCTTGCCACCAACCCTGTGGGATAATAGGTGGGAGCAGTTGAAATCACCGATAACTAACCATGGATGAGAATCTTGTCTAAACGAAGGGAGGAGGTCAAGGAAAGATTGTCTAGCTGAGACGGTATTAAGGCCATAAATAAAAGTAAAATAAAAGGAAGTGGAGGAAGGAAGATGTAAGCAGTGCATGTGAATTAGTTGAGAAGTAGAGATAATAGGAGAAGAAGAATAAACAGAGGGATTATATGTTACAAGAATTCTGCCATAAGGAGCTTCAGAGAGATTATTGATCGATTTCCAATTCAAATTAATGAATTTAGCAGCTTTGGTAGAAAGAGAATCGTTGAGCTTGGTCTCTAAAATGGCAAGAATACCCAGAGCATGAGTTGCAATTAATTTCTTACATCGATCAAGTTTGATCTCAGAGTGAGCACCTCTAATATTCCACACACCAATATTGTTCATCATTGATCAATAAATCGGTTAAGGAGAAGTTTCTTTTTGGTTCCCCTGGTTAAAGGGGTGTTCTGGACATTAGTTCCAGGGAAGGTAGGCGAATTTGTGGTGCCAACAAAAGGGTTGAGATCGATATCAGGGAGGATAGAAGAAGAAATGATAGTTTTACCAATACTGTAATTGCACCGGTCCATATTTTGGATCATGAGATGTGTAGTGCTGGCAGTATTTACAGTGGTAGGGGATTGAGAGGGGGGAGGAGATTTCCAGGCCATGGGAGGAACAATGCGTTGGTATGGATGATCAGTTTCCATGCATGGAGAGTTATTAATAATTGGAGAAGGATTTGCAAAAGAAGAACTTAATTTATTTGACTGCGTGTGCACAACGTGCACGTGCACATTGAAAACTTGGTCAATATTAGATGAGGAAGGGGATGGATTGGAAGCAGCGGAAGATGAATTGCTAATACGAGTTGTAGACGAAGAAAAAGGAATAGCACAAGTAGGATATTGGGGGTGAAATCACATCAGTAATATTACTGATGCATGCGGCATTCAGGTGAAAGTTGGTTTCCTTATTTATGACTGCAACAGAGGTGTTAATATTACATTCATTCCCATGTTTTGATTTGCCACACTTCTTCATGAAAGAAGTATGGTCATTTACTTCACTTGTACCAGAAATAACAGTCACAACATTATCATCACCTTTCTCATTACATGTACCCTCCTCAGCATTTAACTCCCCCAAAACAGCAACGGTGTGAGAATCATTAACTTCCAAAACTACAGAGTTACCAATCACAACAATCTCTTGACTGCCACTAACTGCCTGAACATCCAACTCAGCTCCAATCTCCCCATCCTCTAATTCTTCCCTTTGTTTGTTCTTATTTCTTTCACTGTTATTATCACCATGAGAATCATCTTTATTACTTTTCATTAAATTAGGCAGGTTCCTTTTTCTTCTAGCTTTACTCACCATTTGCCACTTTTGTTTCCTCTGCCTGAATGAATTAACAGTTTCTTTATTCTTAATATCAGTTCCTTTAACAACTTTACCCACTACATCATTATTTTTCTCTTTGCTCTCAGCCACCACAGCAATGCTCATCTTTTCACATTCAAACGTAGTGTGTCCAAAAACACAGCATCTCGAGCATATATCAGGCTTCCAATGGTACTCAATACGAATTATTTGGGTTCCACCATGAAGCAACTGAACAGGAAATGAGTCAATTAGCTCTTGATTTGGTTTAATCTCAACCAAACACTTAGCAAATGATAGCCTCTCCAACTTCTCTGTTGATTCATCCATGCACACAAGCCTACCCAATCTGCTAGAGAGCCAGTTTATTCCAATGTGAGACCAAGAAAACATTGGAATATTAGAAAATTTCACCCATATTGGCACCGAGGTGATGGATTCACAAGCATTTCCAATATAAGGGTCCCACTGCTTTACAATGAAAAGTTTGTTCCGCATAACTATTGGATCACCCTGAAGGATCCTATTGCGATCTTCGTCACAGGATAGCAGAAATAAGAACAAGAAACCATTAAATCGCACTTGAATCGAACCTTTCAATTTCCAGTTGTTTTTCAGATAGTTAATCACTATTAAATACGACAGTGGTTTATCAAGGAAAAAACCAACAAGGTAATTGTTCCAAACTTGAGTTCCAGCATCAATAACATTAGAGGGAGGAAGCATAACGTCATTCTTGAAGACGGGGGACGTCTCAACAGGAATGTACTTCCCCGCATTACTCGGCTTGCGTTTAAATAGGGAAGTCCATGCCTGTTGAGATGGAGAAGGCAACAGGGGAGGAAGCAAAGATGAGGAAGGCAAAGTAGATGAGACGGATGGGTTACGTGAGGAAGGCAAAGATGGCTGCGGAGGTGGGGGAGGGTCAGGAGCAGGACGGAGAGGATAAGATGGGGATGGCAGAAGAGGAGCAGCGATAGCAGCAGGAAATGAGGAAGAGGACGTTAAAAGGACGAGAGGGGTGTCTGCCATGAGGACGATGAAATATGATTTAAAATGTTGTAATGATTTCAATGATTTTCCCATAATTTTTAATTTGGCAAATAATTAAATTTTCGTTTAATGTATTTTACGGCAAACGCTAGCATTTTGAAACTTCACGGAATTTAATAACTTGTCTATTTTATTTTTGTTTTATGATCATGTAACATTGCTATATGCGATCATATTTTCTTTCTTTGTCAATCGCGACTCGAAATCGTATGCGATACATTATGGCCGGGTATTGGAATATAATTTAGATTCAAATTTAACTACACAGTATATGCAGTACACTGCCTTTTTCCCTCTTAGCCACCATCATGTCTCTTTGCTTTACATTCCAGTGTCCTTTTTGTCTCCCCAGCCACTTTCTTGTTGGCTAAGCCGCCATTGTCCCCATCGGATTTGAGTCGTTGAGTTGAGAGGTGTACTGGAAGGAATGGTGCTTGACATGTATATATACATGCGTATTTATGTGATCATCTCCTCCTTTGTTCTTCTTTGTGCATTAAAAACTTTGAATATATCTCCACCCTCTTCCAAAAATAAAAACTTCCAAACCACTCGCTTTTAGCTCCAACGTCCAACTGCAAAGTTGTTTGTTTATGTCCATATTATTTTTAAAAATTAGCGGTGCTTGATTTCATTGAACGTCGATCGAGAAATTTCCAAAAATCTGAAAGGAAACAATATTGTTTATAAAATTCAAAAAAGGATTTCTCTCAATCCACTTCGAATCATACGGCGCCACTAGTGTCTTTGAGATCGTATGGAGGCAGAGAATTTTTGGTAGCATTTTGGCATGATTCCGTGACGACGATTGAAGCTGGTCGATTACTAGGAATGTGAATAATCGAGGATTTGGTAGTCGATTCGCGAAATGGAGATTGTCGTAATGTCAGGCTCGGAGAGGGCTTTGACATGGAAATTTTTTGTTTGATTCGAGTAGGAAAGACGTCGCATTTTTTTACGATTGTAGCAGCCTGTCGTGGGGTTTCGACCAGTTGTTTTTGTTGGGGAGGTGCGAATGTGTCGTGCCAGGGTGAAATGGAGCGGGTTGTTAAAAGAAGCTTGCTAGTGACCTTGATGTTGTCGATGGGAGGATGTAATAGCAGTGCATATGCACGCGTAAACGTGCACAAGAATGGCATTTACTGGACAAAAGAAAATGAAAGGAGGAAGAAGAAAAAGGTAGCACAGTTGATGGTTGCGGGTTGGAAAGGCTTAGACTTGGCCCGTTTGCAATTATTTGGTGAGAAATAATTATTTTTATTTGTTTTAAATAGATATAAAGTTAGATAACTTTTAAATGGAATATCCCGACCACTAAACCTCATAAACATGGTTCTTCTTGCATTGTACTCATATGAACGAGTACAACTTTATAGTGTAACCTGTTGGTAGCTCTAGACATATGAAAATTTATGACATATTTAAACAGATAGGTTTTAAATTACGTTAGTAAATTAAAAAAATGTCATTAAATTTATATATGTTAATTATCGATGTTTATTTGTCCAAATAAAATACCATTGAGTTAAATTGGATCAAATATGGTAATTGAACATTGGTTTAGCAGAATAAAACACTGTTTCACTGATTAAATTAATTTGCAACAAATTAGCAGAAATAATCCCCGTTTCGCTATTTTATAGATTAAGACATCTAATTATGTATCATTAATTGACATCCGGCTTTGAATAAGTTATATTTTAACCAATGATGGTTAAGTATTGAATTTATTTACGTAATTGTTGATTATGTAAATATCCGTTGTTAACTTGAAAAGTTAACTGAATATTATGGTAGCTTGTTAAGTACCATGGTGATCGTTAAGCCTCCCTCAAATTCAAAAAATAATTATTGTTTTGAAAGTTAATTTAAGAATAATTATTATTATAATATTTAAAGATAATTATTATTTAGTAATAAGATTTGAAAAAGGTAATAACTTATTAATAATAATATTTTAAAGATAATTTATAAATTTTATAATAATGATTTAAAGTTAATTATTTTATTAGTATGATTCTTAAAAGTTATTTTATTATCGTTTTAAAATGTTTTAGTTTAAGTATTATTTCAAAATTATTTAGTTATGGTTCAGAAATATGTTAATTGGATTTTAATTAATTATTTAAAGATTATCTATACTTTAATTTTTAATTAACGTTAATTAAGTATATTGATTAAAGTTGTTTAGTTATATTTAAATTATAATTAATTTCTATACTAATATTAGTTTAAGGTTAATTAATGACTGTTTTAATAATGTTTTAAAATTTATCAATTATTATATTAATATTGTTTTGAAGTTAATTTATTAATACAATAATAGTGTTTGAAATTAATTTAATATATCATTAAATAGATTCTAACGTTATTATGTTAAATAAGATTTGACTAAAATGAAATAGAGAGATGTTTAAATAGTAATTTGTTATTTAAAGCTATTTTAAATAACTTAAGGTTTATCAAGAGGACCTTATTAACTTAAAAATCTATTAACGAGTTGGGTTAAATATGGGGAGGGTTTTATAAATGGCTTTGAAAAATTATGAAAGAATTTATAAATGAGTTTTAAAGATCTGAGAAGGGGAAATTTTATAAATGGGGTTTGGGGTTTATTAGGAATGTTTTATAAAGGGATTGGTGTTTTGGTTTTCTTCATTTAGATGACATTTGGATTTGATCATTTAAGTATGATTTAAAAATGGAAAATCTTTCCAAATGCATGGTGAATATACTTATACCATTGAGAAAAGTATATGGTTATATTTTCTAAGTACCGAAAATATAGTGGTTTGTGAATATACATACCCTGTTGAGGTAAGTACATGGAAGTGATTTCCAAGTATTCACTAAATGTGATTTTAAATAATGGAAATTTAATTAAAATGAGGCTTAGTGATTTATATGGGAAATGTAATCTTTGTTTTGAATGTTTGTTTATTTGATTGTTAAATAACCGACTATCAAATCTTGACCAAAACGTAACTCTAGAAAATCTAAAAGAAACACAGGAATTATATGATACAATTACCATCGGTGGTGCTATACTGTATGTATAAACTCGTTTGATTCTTCCAGGACAAATGCTAAGGAAATCTTTCCACAAATGGTTAGGAGGTGAACTCTGCTCTTATCTTCGTTTGTTTATTTCCTTAAGAACCATAGTTGAGTTTACCAGAATTATCGAAGGTTGTTTCGAAGGGATCGGGATAAGATATGTTATTCGAAAACCACTTCGATCCAACTTAAGCGTTTCGAACTAAAGTCATCTTCAATAATATGGAATCGAAGTCAGAGCATTGAAGAGCAAGGGCTGCTTGCTACTAGTCCCGAGGGCGATTCCAAAATGGATGTAGTAGAAGTAGTGCCTTCGGCTTGTCCTGATCCTATAAAATTATATGGATGAATGTTGACAATGCATTACTGCTTGGATAGCAGTGTTAGCAATCCAAGGGGAATTGCTATTCAAAAGGTAAGCGTAGCCTCAAACCTCATCAACCGAGAATGACTAAAATCAAGGGAGATGCAGTAAGGCTAAGTGGGTCGCTCCCATTAGGGTGTGTCATCACCTTTCTATATATATCTACGTATTTATGGATTTGTTGTGCATGAGATCTCTAACAAAAAGGGTTGCAAAGCAACCTAGATGATGACATATTCGGTACTATCCAGTTAGGGGTAGGCCAGTCTTGTGTTGGCAGGGTATCCAGGCGAGGTCCTCGGTATATTTTCTAAACGTGTACCATGATAGGTGGTACCCCGGTGCCTTGTCATAGTATGTAACCCATTCTCCAATAAGCGTCGTACGGTTTTGATTGTGTCCAACTATATTGAAATATGAGATGCAAGCATTTCAGCTATTTTCATATTTTACTTTGACCTATAGACAATGTTATCCCGCCTTTTGGGAAGGCCGTGACACCAAAAAATTGACTAGAAACTAAAGACAATTCGTCTCAAAGATTGGTTATACATTGTTTCACCATGGATATCGATGAAGTTTGTCCGAGCCCGGATCAGGCTACAATTGATTGGACACGGCAAGCAAAGTAATGAAAGCCAACTTTTCAAATTTCAGGTTAATCGGAGTTCGTATGAATGAGATATGATCGATACAAGTTAGAAAAAATACGATGTTTCGTATCCATCAATGTTCGTATCGATATGGTTCGTATCCATCATCATAGCTCAGCTCAAACCCCTTGACTTCGCATCGATCAGAATGGCCGCATCTTCGTATCCATAAACTTCGCAACGATCAATCTCATATCCATCAGGCGATCTCATTTCGTGTCGATCGTCTATCACCTACTTCGTATCCATCGGCTGGAGAGTCATATTCGAATCCATCAATTATCTCTAGTTCGTATCCATCAGGTGGCCATACTTCATATCCATTAAATAATAATTATTCGTATCCATCGAGCCAAGCTGATAATACTATTTGTTCGTATCCATCAAGTTGTAGTAACTTTGATCGATACGAACAAGGACTGGATCAATGGATGCAAACAAGGCTACCTCTATCGATACGAATTAGAGTATCTCCATCGACTCGATATATACAACGATCGTCGATACAAATGAGGCAAAGTTCATGAAAACGACTCGGTCGACTCGGAGCAAAAGGTGGATCGATGCGAGGAGTGCGCGCCACGTCACTGCATGATCACATACACTATCGATTCGAAGAGAATCGAGTCGCAGCCATGGATTCGAACCGGACAGCCTTCCGAAGAACATCAACTCGTATCGATCATAACTCAAGATCCACAAGTCCAAATGCTATGAAATTTTCACAGAAGCTTACGTACAAGCTAAAGAATGTTCCCACCAAGTTTCGACTCCATTGGACACAATTTTGATCGATACGAATTGAGTTCATATCGATCACAGATCAAGTCGAAACTTCCCAGGATCGATCGCGTGGGCCCACTCATGTGTCAGAAGGAGTCTCCCAAAGTTTGAGCGCGATATCAGCCTCCAACGCCTATAAATAGAGCCTCAAAGCCAACAGAAGAGGGGGCTTTCTCTTTCAGACGTCCAGACTCTGCTGAATTCAACCTTGCACTTCACCATTACTGTTGTACTCGAATTTCAGAGCAATAATCCACTGTAACCTGCTGTAATCGATTGTAATCATCAAGTGAATATCAATAAAGTTATCAAACTTCAGAGTGGGCTTAGGCCAGATCGCCGAACCACTATAAATTCTGTGTTATTTATTGTTTTCATCTAATTTTTCTGAGTGTTCTTCATCTTTATATCTCCACATATTTGTTATCTGTGATTTGTGATAGCGAACTGGTGCTTTCAACGACTATTGGGTGTTTGTGACCATTTTTGGCGCAAACATTTTGGTGCTTTCACTGAGAAGGCGAATTCAGGAGTTCTATCATTTGGAAGTTGAAGTTGAAGACTTAGGGATTCAGATCTGAGGAGCCATGATAAGACAAACAAGTAGAAGACTAAGAGCAGAAAGGAGTCAGCATGAAGGAAGTCAAGAGGCTTCCTCAGGAGCGAACCAAGCTTCGATCTTCATCACCAGAGATGAGATGGAGACAATGATGAAAAGACAAGAGGAAATGATCCAGAATATGTTTCAACAGATTAGGCAACTTGGAGCGCAGAATCAAGGAGCAACCGGAGTCTAGAACGGAGTAGGACCATCTGGTGCAGCGCCAGAACTGGGGGGCACTCACCTAGAGCATGTTGATCCAATTCCGAGAAGAGAATCTGGGGGATCCGAGCAACCTGGCGGTGATAGAGGGATGGATACTCAACCAGGAGGGCAAATTCCTAAAGACGCTCATCAACTCGGGGGGCAGATCGGAGGCAATGCGCAAAGAGTTCAGCTTGAAAATAGTGACAGATTGGCGGAAATGGTCAGACGAGCCATGGGAGGCGGATTAGTAAACAGAGATCTAGAAGATGTAAATAGGAGTCCTTTTTCTCCTGCGATTAGGCTGGCTAGGAACCCACCAGAATTCGAACTACCAACAGTGGAAATGTATGATGGGAGGACGGACCCCGCAGTCCATCTAACGAAGTATATGAGGCACACGGAAGTGCTGGGGGCATCACAGGAAGTCTTGGCCCGGTGCTTTCCATTGTATTTGACAGACATAGCAGCTTTATGGTTTAGACAGCTAGAGAGCGGCTCCATTGGAACATGGACCGATTGGACTGAGAAGATTATGAGGCAATTCAGGGTTCACATTTAAGACCTAAGAATGTGATGAGTTTGGCAACTCTAAAGCAGAAGGCAGGAGAATCTTTAAGAAGTATTCTAACACGATTCAATGCAGCGGCAGCATCGGTGGATCGACTTGATCCATCCATGGTTATGATAGCAGTTGTATCCGGGATCGCTGATGGTACAGAGTTCAAGAATTCGTTAACTAAGGATCCGCCTATGGATCTGGGAGAATTCTATCATGAAGCCGAAAAGTTTTTGCGATTGGAGGATGCTAGTGCTGAGAGAGAAGAAGGGATCGATGTTTACGCAGTGAAAGGCGGAGACCCACCCAGGAAGGATCCTGGCAAGATCAAGGAGAAGCGGAAAGCAGAAGATGATGATGGTAGATCAAAGCGATCACAGAGGGAGCCGCGATTGACCACTTATTCAGAGCTGAATGAGAGTTTGGAGCGAATCTACCAAGACATTAGAGAGCAAGTCCCCTATCGTAAACCAATGAGAAGGGACCCGACCGTCGACGAGAGAAAATCAGACAAATATTTCTTATTCCACGAATTGGACGGTCATAGCACAAACGACTGCAGACATCTGAAGGATGAGATAGAAGGGCACATCAGAAACGCTAGGCTACTTCAGTATGTGAGAAGACAAGCTCCAACGGTGGAACCCGAACGACCATCGTCTGCATCAAATAGGGGTGACCCTGAACCAGGACACCGGATGATTATCAATTGATTAGAATAACGATGAACAAGTCGTAAACTCCTCCCAAATACGGTTAAATCATTTACACATGTACATGATCGCGAACGATCCATAGATATGTTCCGAATAACTATTGACCATATCATAGTGAGAGTTTGCGCTTTGACATCTTTGCCTTATTTCTGTTTTGCTTTGGTTTGAACATTTGGATTTGGTTTGTTTGGACATTTCTGTTATAGATTTCATATGAACATAAATCTGGTATTTGCAATTTCGTAAAAGAATTAACTTAAATATGCATGGGATCGTGAACAGTCCACAAGCATGCCCTGTATGGCGACGAATTGCCAAAGTCACCGGTTGAGAACAATCACTCGAATATGATATATGACCTTAATAATGCTAAGTCCCCCTCATAACCCGATCGCGAACGATCACATTCTGCCTCGAACGGCACCTGATCGCGAACGATCACATTCTGCCTCGAACGGCACCCGATCGCGAACGATCACAGTCTGCCTCGAATGGCACTCGATCGCGAACGATCACAGTCCGCCTCGAATGGAACCCGATCGCGAACGATCACATTCTGCCTCGAATGGCACCCGATCGCGAACGATCACAGTCTGCCTCGTGCGGCACCCGATCGCGAACGATCACAGTCTGCCTTGTGCGACACCCGATCACGAACGATCACATTCTGCCTCGTGCGGCATCCGATCACGAACGATCAAATTCTGTCTCATACGACATCCGACTTCGAACAGTCTCAATTCGTCTAGAACGACATCCAATCACGAACGATCAAAATCCGTCTAGAACGACGTCCGACTTCGAACAGTCGCAATCCGTCTAGAAAAACAATCCGATCGCGAATGATCGCAACTCATCTAGAACGACGTCCAACTTCAAACGGGCATAATTCGTTTGAAACGGCACCCGACCGCGAACGGTCATCATTCACCGCGAACGACATCCGACCGCGAACGGTCACATATCACCTCCAATGAGATACGATCCCGAATGATCGTCATTCGTTGTTAGATAAGATTATCCATTTCTTTGCAGGTCATCAACAGGATATGAACATCCAGCTTATGGCATTACAAAATACACCTTCCTATCGCAAGGCATGTTTTGGGGGACAAGTGTTATCCCGCCTTTTGGCAAGGTCGTGACACCCAAAAATTGACTAGAAACTAAAGAAAGTTCGTCCCAAAGATTGGTTATACATTGTTTCACCATGGATATCGATGAATTTTGTCCGAGCCCGGATCAGACTACAATTGATAGGACACGGTAAGCAAAGTCATAAAAGCTAACTTTCCAAATTTCAGGTTAACCGGAGTTCGTATGAATGAGATATGATCGATACAAGTCAGAAAAAATATGATGTTCGGTATCCATCAGTGTTCGTATCGATAAGGTTCGTATCCATCATCACAGCTCAGTTCGAATCCATCGACTTCACATCGATCAGAATGGCCGCATATTTGTATCCATCAACTTCGCATCGATCAATCTTGTATCCATCAGAAGATCTCATTTCATGTCGATCGTCTATCACCTACTTCGTATCCATCGGTTGGAGAGTCATATTCGAATCCATCAGTTATCTCTAGTTCGTATCCATCAGGTGGCCATACTTCGTATCCATTATATAATAATTAGTCGTATCCATCGAGCCAAGCTGATAATACTATTTTTTCGTATCCATCAAGTTGCAGTAACTTTGATCGATACGAACAAGGATTAGACCGATGGATGCAAACAAGGCTACCTCTATCGATACGAATTAGAGTATCTCCATCGGCTCGATATATACAACGGTCATCGACACAAACGAGGCGAAGTTCATGGAAACGACTCGGTCGACTCGGAGCGAAAGGTGGAGCGATGCGAGGAGTGCGCGCCACGTCATTGTATTATCACGTGCACTATCGATTCGAAGAGAATCGAGTCGAAGCCGTGGATTCGAACCGGACAGCCTTCCAAAGAACATCAACTCGTATCAATCATAACTTAAGATCCGCAGGTCCAAATGCTATGAAATTTTCACAGAAGCTTACGTAGCTAAAGAATGTTCCCACCAAGTTTCAACTCCATTGGACACAATTTTGATTTATACGAATTGAGTTCGTATCGATCACAGATCGAGTCGAAACTTTCCGGGATCGATCGCGTGAGCCCACTCACATGTCGGAAGGAGTCTCCCGAAGTTTGAGCGCGATATCAGCCTCCTACGCCTATAAATAGAGCCCCAAAGCTAATAGAAGAGGGGGCTTTCTCTTTCGGACGTCCAAACTCTGCTAAATTCAACTTTGCACTTCACCATTGCTGTTGTACTCGAATTTTAGAGCAATAATCCACTGCAACCTGCTGTAATCGATTGTAATCATCAAGTGAATATCAATAAAGTTATCAAACTTCAGAGTGGACGTAGGCTAGATCACCGAACCACTATAAATTCTATTTTGTTTTTTGTTTTCATCTAATTTTTCTAAGTGTTCTTTATCTTTATTTCTCCACATATTTGTTATCTATGATCTGTGATAGCGAACTGGTGCTTTCAACGACTATTGGATGTTTGTGACCATTTTTGGCGCAAACGGACAATATTATAATATTACCGGATTTTCTGATATAAAAGTTTTGGTTATCGTAAGGTAAAAACCCATCCATATTTATGTGCAGCGCGATTTTATGAGATGCCTTTGATTTTAAAGGATTTTAAAAGTTATAATAAATAAAATTACTTGTGATTTAAGTTCTCATGCTGATTTTACCAGACTGATTCGGGCGTTGTTTTCCTATAATGCTCGGGTCAGACCAAGCATATTTTCAAGTTTACATGGATATTTGGAGCTTCAAAAGATGAGCTGGAGGCCCAGAGATGTATTTACGTAGATTATTATATTTTTCCGTTGCATACATTGTTGTATATTATTCAGCAATTGTTTGGGCGGGTTGTTATAACTATCCGAGCTGAAATAGGTTAGTAAACTCGGATTAATGTGTGAATATACATATATTCCAGCTTTGATTTTGTGTAAAGATTTGTGTTATATTATAAATATTCGTTCCGCTGTGAGATTCTTTGTTGTTTGGTTCTTCTTGTCTTCTTCTTCTTTCTCTTTCCCAAACTATACGCCTTTAATTTCTGTTCAATTTGGGTTGGATATGTGTGGTTTATTGTCAACTTAAACTATATGGAAAAGTGTGTGGTTACAGTTGGTATCAGAGCTTAGATTGAGTGAACACCTAGGCTTGGTTAGGGTTGACTCATTTGTGATAGGGTAAGCGAGACCCTAGGATGAGTTCGAGAGTATATATATAAGAGCGTGCATTTTTTAGTGATATAATAATTTTTTGTATTGTGTTGTTTGTTTTGTTGAGTGGATTAAGAATTCTGGTCAGTGAGTTTGGCCAATGTTATTGATAGAGATTTCCTAAACACTCGAACAAGGCCAACTGACACAATATTATTTAAAATTGGATAAATGGAATAATTTTACCTAGAAATATATATTTTGTATATATGAAAAGAAAATTTTTCAAAAGTTTATTATATTTATTCTTGGTTGTTAGGAATGATAGTATTCCATCATCATCTAGGATTTGGTCGGTCATGCTCGCCCATTTTTGAGCATTGACTATTATCCATTGATCTATCTAGAATCTTCCTTTTGAAACCTAGATTGGGTAGATAGTATTCTTGGGAACATCAAAATGAACACCTTGTGAATTAAGTTTCACAATTTGAATATAAGGCATTTTTTATAATGTTGGGCTAAAATTTGATTTCTAAAGGTTTTAGAAGAAAATTTTGAATATTCTGAAACGAATATTTTAGAAATATAAGGATTGATTTGATAAAATTATGTTTTAATAAATGTTGTTTATTTAAAAAGAATTTGGATTATTCTAAATAAATATTTTGGAAATAATTGAATATTAAAGTTGGTTGTATTTAATTGGGGTTTTATAAAGAAGCGATTAAAAGAAAACTTAAATATTTCTGAAATAAATGCTTGAAAAATGATCTATATAGGGAAGCTAGAATATGCTCACAATAAATATTTGAGAAATGATTTTTTTTAAATGGGAATATTTTATAAATTCGATTTATCAAAATATGCCTTATAAATAAAAGGAATCCAAGAGTTTAAATTCCGATAATTTTGGCAAAATGGTTTTCATGGTTTATAGGGTAATAATAGTAATTGAAAATGTTCTTGGGATAAAAACATTATAAGTAGGGGTTTGTTAACGTAAGTATCTCGTTATAAAATTGTTTTGACAAAATAAATTTTGATTTGATTTCAGAAGTACGATTTGATTTACCACAAAGTAAATATGTATATAATCATTTTAAATGATTTGTGGAAAAAGAAATAATAGTTTTATTTGAGATAGTTTTAAAGTATATATGATTTTGGAAATGGTTATAATAGTTATTTAAAAATATATATTAAGTGTAATTCTTTTGAAAAGAGAATTTAAAAAGAAAGAGGTATATTTTCTTTGGGTTGGTTCGGGAAATGAGTCCCGATTTGTTTGGTGGTGATCGGAATAATCTTCTAAGTGACGAGCGGATGTTCTCTTAGGCGAAAGGTATTGTGCACTTAGTTAATTATTCTCTTTGTCATTGTACGGTTGGGGCGAGTTCGAATCCGGACGAATCCAAAGTAAATTGGAAATTGATAGTTAATAAAACTATTGATTTGGAAATACATTTGCATTGGTTTCAAACAGGGGGTTTTGAAAATTGAAAAATTGTTTTTAAGCTAACTAGTTCGAGTGGTTCGAAAATAATCAAAAAACGGGTAAGTGACGTTCGGATGGTAAACGTTTCTCTTGAGTATTATCCTTCTAGTAAGGAAATATATGATACTGTTTGACAATACCTAGTTCCTTGGTATAATTTTGGGCTTATGCGGACTATATATATATATATATATATATATATATATATATTATGGACTAAAATATATAATATCATTTCAAAAGTTTTTGAAATAAATATCCAAGTATTTGACCCTTAAGTCTCTAAAATATACAGTATCGTTTCAAAAAGTATTCTCAATAGAAATCGGGTGTTTTAAATTCTTAAGTGAATTCAAAATAAGGATTTAAATCTAATAGTTGGGTATAAATTGTAATGTGTTAGAGTGTTTTATAAGTTTTACAAATCCAGTGGAGTTATATAAAACGCTTTAATGGAAATAGAATCAGTATTGGAATAACTAATTAAATAAGTACATAGAATGTACATAGATCATTTCTCTTTCCATATAATTTGATATAATATTCGAGTACAAGGCTTTGAGGTGTTTTACACCGTTCCAAATAAGGATTTATTACTCGATTTCGACGCCGAACACTTGATGGGGGTTCTTGATACGGAACCAAGATTTTCCATCATAGCTCAGCTATGTAAGGAGAGTGAGGTTCATAGCAAAGGTGCCTGATCAGAGTCCGCACTAGTAAATCGGGTGAACAATACTAGTTCGGAAGTGGAGTCTTGTATTCGAGTAGTGATCAAATCTGATTTTGTATATGAATGATTTATGAACATCATGCGGGCTTATGAAAAATATTGAATGTTCTTGTGCTGAAATTTCGAGGACGAAATTCTTTTTAAGGAGGGAGTGTGTAACGACCCATATTTTTGGGTCTTCGATTTGAAATATTTAACTTATTTTAATATTTAGATTTGAATTAAATTGTAATAAAATCTATGTTTCAAATTTAGACTTGACTTTTGATGACATAATTCTAACTTAGTCTTTTGAATTTTTCCAAATTTTTTAATTTCGAAAATAAGTAAATTTTCGTTTGACGTATTTTACGACAAACACTAACATTTTGAAACTTTTAATAACTTTCCTATTTTATTTTTGTTTTGTGATCGTGTAACATTGTTATACGTGACTATATTTTTTTCTCTGTCAATCGCGACTTGGAATCGAACGCGATACGTTATGGCTGGGTACCGGAATATAATTTAGATTCAAATGTAACAACATAGTATATACAGTACACTTCCTTTTTCCATCTTGGCCACCATCCTGTCTCTTTACTTTACATTCTGGTGTCCTTTTTGTCTCCCCAGCCACTTTCTTGTTGGCCGAGCCGCCATTGTCCCCATCGAATTTGAGTCCTCGAGTTGATTGGTGTACTTGAAGGAATGGTGCTCGACAAGTATATATACATGCGCGTGTTTATGTGATCATCTTCTCCTCTATTCTTCTCTGTGCATTAAAACCTTAAGAATATATCTCCACCTTCTTCCATTCAAAAATCAAGAGCTTCCAAACCACTAGCTTTTAGCTCCAACGTCCAACTACAAAGTTGTTCGTCTTTGTCCATAGTATTTTTAAAAATCAGCGGCGTCTGATTTCATTGAACGTCAAACGAAAAATTGCCAAAAATCTAAATGGACACAATATTATTCATAAACTTCAAAAAAGGATTTCCCTCAATCCACTTCGAATTGATCGACACCGCTAGTGTCTTTGAGATCGTATGGAGGCAGAGAATTTTTGGTAGCATTTCGACATGATTTTGTGACGACGATTGGAGTTGTTCGATTACTAGGGTTATGAGTAATTGAGGATTTGGTCGCCAATTCGCGAAAAGGAGATTGCCATGATGTCAAGCTTGGAGAGAGCTTCGACTTGGCAAATTTTGGTTTGACTCAAGTAGGAAAGACGCCCCTTTTTTTGCGACTGTAGCAGCTTGCCATGGGGTTTCGACCCGTCGTTTTTATTGGAGAGGTGCGCGTGTGTCGTGGCAGGTGAAACGGAGCGGTCTTACGAAAAGAAGCTTGTTGGTGGCCTTAATATTGTCAATAGGAGGATGTAATACTGGTGCACATGCATGCGTAAACGTGCACAAGAATAACATTAACTAGACAAAAGAAAATGAAAGGAAGAAGAAGATGGTAGCATAGTTGATGGTTGCGGGTTGGAATGGCTTGGGCTTGGCCCATTTGCAATTGTTTGGTGAGAAATAACTATTTTCATTTGTTTTAAACATATATAAACTAGACAACTTATACATGGAATATCTCGACCATTTTAAACCTGATAGACTTGATTCTTCTTACATTGTACTCATATGTACAAGTAAAACGTTATAGTGTAACTTGTTGATAGCTTTGGACATGTGAAAATTTATGACATATTTAAACAGATATGTTTTAAATTACGTTATTAAATTTAAAAACATCATTAAACTTATATATGTTAATTATCGATGTTTATTTGGCCAAATAAAATACCGTTACGTTAAATTGGATCAAATATGGTAATTGGACTTGGTTTAGCGGAATAAAACACCATTTCGCTAATTAGATTAATTTGCAATTAATTAGTAGGATTAATCCCCGTTCCGCTATTTTGTAGATTTGGACATTCGATTATATATCATTAATTGATATCCTGCTTTGAATAAGTGATATTTTAACTAATGATTGTTAAGTGTTGAATTTATTTATGTAATTATTAATTACGTAAATATCCATTGTTTACTCAAAAAGTTAATTGAATAATGTGTTAGCCTGTTATGTACCATGGTGATCGTTAAGCCTCCTTCAAATTCAAAAAACTAATTATTGTTTTGAAAGTTAATTTAAGAATAATTCTTATTCTAAGATTTAAAGATAATTATTATTTAGTAATAAGATTCTAAAAAGGTATAGCTTTTTAGTAATATTATTTTAAAGATAATTTATAATTGTTTTAATAATGATTTAAAGTTAATTATTTTATTAATATGATTCTTAAAAGTTATTTTTAAAGTTATTTAGTAATTGCTTTAAAATGTTTTAGTTTAAGTGTTATTTTAAAGTTATTTAGTTATGGTTTAGAAATATTTTAATTACATTTTAATTTTTTATTAAAGATTACCCATACTTTAATTTGTAATTAAAGTTAATTAATTATATTAATTGAAGTTATTTAGTTATATTTAAACGATAATTGTTATTTTTATTAATATTAGTTTAAGGTTAATTAACCACTATTTTAATAACGTTTTAAAATTTATCAATTATTATATTAAAAATTTTTTGAAGTTAAATTATCAATACAATAGTAATGTTTGAAATTAATTTAATATATTGTTAAATAGATTCTAAAGTTATTATTTAAATAAGATTTGACTAAAACGAAATAGAGGGATGTATAAATAGTAATTTGTTATTTAAAGCTATTTTAAATAACTTATGGTTCATCAAGAGGACGTTATTAACTTAAAAAGTCTATTAACGAGTTGGGTTAAATATAGGGAGAGTTTTATAAATGGTTTTGAAAAATTATGGAAGAATTTATAAATGAGTTTTAAAGATCTGAAAAGGGGAAATTTTATAAACGGGGTTTGGGGTTTATTAAGAATATTTTATAAAGGGACTGATGTTTTGGTTTTCTCCGTTTAGATGACATTTGGGTTTGATCATTTAAGTATGATTTAAAAATGGAAATTCTTTCCAAATGTTTATTGGATATACTTATACCATTGAGAAAAATATGTGGTTATATTTTCTAAGTATCGAAAATATAGTGGTTCGTGAATATACTTATCCTATTGAGGTAAGTATATGGAAGTGAATTCCAAGTATTTGAAACGCGATTTTAAAATAATGAAAATTTAATTAAAATGAGGCTTTGTGATTTATGTGGGAAACGTAATCTTTGTTTTGAATGATTGTTCATTTGATAGTTAAATAATCGACTACCAAATCTGGACCAAAACGTAACTCTAGAAATATATAGGAGAAACACGGGAATTATATGATACAATTACCGTCAGTGGTGTTATACTGTATATATAAACACATTTCGTTCTTCTCGGATATATGATAAGAAAAACTGTCCACAAACGGTTAGAAGGTGAACTCTACTCTCATCTTCATTTGTTTATTACCTTAAGAACCAAGGTTGAGTTTACCGGATCATAGAAGGTTGTTTCGAAGAGATCGGTAAAAGATATGTTATCCAAAAACCACTTCGATCCAACTCAAGCATTTCGAACTGAAGTCATCCTGGTGAATATGGAATCAAAGTCGAAGCATTGAAGTGCAAGGGCCATTTGCTACTAGTCCTGAGGGTGATTCCAAAATGGATGTAGTAGAAGTAGTGCCTTCGGCTTGTCCTTATCCTAGACAAATTATATGGATGACTGCTGACACTGCGTTTCTGCCTGGATAGCAGTGTTAGCATTCCAAGGGGAATTTCTATTCAGAAGGTAAGCGTAGCCTCAAGCCTCATCAACAGGGAATGACTAAAATCAGGGGTGATGTAGCAAGGCTAAGTGGTCCGCCCCCATTAGGGTATGTAATCACCATTCTAGATACATCAACATATTTATGGATTTGTTGTGCATGAGATCTCAAATAAAAAGGATTGCAAAGCAACCGGGTTGATGACATATTCGATACTATCCACTCAGGGATAGGCCGGTCTTGTTTTGGCAGGATATCGAAGCAAGGTCCTCGATATATTTTCTAGATGTGTCGATGATAGGCAGTACTCCCGTGCCTTATCGTAGTATGAAAACCATTCTCTAATAAGCGACGTACGGTTTTTATTGTGCCCAACTATGTTGAAATGGGAGACGCAAGCATTTTAGCTATTTTCATATTTTACTTTGACTCTAGAAATTATTATAATATCACCGGATTTTCTGGTATAAAGGTTTTGGTTATCGTAAGTTAAAAACCCATTCGTGTTTATGTGCAGCGCAGTCTTACGAGATACCTTTGATTTTGAAGGATTTTAAAAGTTGTAATAAATAAAATTCCTTGTGATTTAAGTTCTCATGCTAGTTTCATATGACTGACTTAGATGTTGCTTTCCTATAATGCTCGGGTCAGACCGAGCATTTTTTCAAGTTTACTTACATATTTAGAGGTTCAGGAGATGAGCTAGAGGCCCAGAGATGTATTCAAGTAGATTGTTATATTTTAGTTGCATACATTCTTGTATACTATTCAACAATTATTAGGGCAGGTTGTTATCACTTTTTGAGTTAAAATAGGTTTGTAAACTCCGATTGATGTCTGTGTATACATATATTCCTGTTTTCTTTTTGTGTAAAGATTTGTTATATATTATAGATATTCATTCCGTTGTGAGATTCTATGTTGTTTGGTTCTTCTTGTCTTATCTTCTTTCTCTTTCCCTAGGACTTCCTGTTCTATTTAGGTTGGACATGTGTGGTTTATTGTCAACTTAAACTCTATGGAAAAGTGGGTTGTTACAGTTGGTATCAGAGCTTAGGTTGAGCAACACCTAGGCTTGGTTGGAGTAGACTCATTTGAGATAGGGTAAGCGAGACCCTAGGATGAGTTCAAGAGTATATATAAGAGCGTGTATTTGTTAGTGATATAAAAATGTTTTATATTGTGTTATTTGATCTGTTGAGTGGCTTAAGAATTATGGTCAGTGTGTTTGGCCAACGTTATCGATGGAGATTTCTTAAACACTTGAACAAGACCAACTGATACAATATTGTTTAAAATTGGGTAAATGGAATAATTTTACCTAGAAATATATATATTTTGTATATATAAAAGGAAAAATTTTCAAAAATTTATTATAATTATTTTTGGTTGTTAGGAATGATAGTATTCCATCATCATCAAGGATTTGATCGGTCACGCTCACCCATTTTTGAGCATTGACCATTATCCATTGATCTATCTAGAATCTTCCTTTTGAAACCTGGATTGGGTAGATAGTAATATTAGGAACATTGAAACGAATACCTCGTAAACTAAGTTTCACAATTTGAATATAACACGTTCGTTAATAATGTTGGGCCAAAATTTGATTTATAAAGGTTATTTATTTAAAAGAAAATTTTGAATATTCCAGAACGAATATTTTAGAAATATACGGATTGATTTGATAAAATTATGTTTTAATAAATGTTGTTTATTCAAAAAGAATTTGGATTATTTTGAATAAATATTTTGGGAATGATTTAATATTAAAGTTGGTTGTATTTGATTGGGGTTTTATAATGAAGTTATTAAAAAAAAACTTAAATATTTCTGAAATAAATGCTTAAAAAATGATTTATATAGAGAAGCTAGAATATGCTCACAATAAATATTTGAGAAATGATTTCCTTTAAATGGAAATATTTTATAAATTCGATTTATTAAAAACGTGCCTTATAAATAAAAGGAATTCGAGAGTTTAAATTTCGGTAATTTTGGCAAAATGGTTTTCATGGTTTATAGGTTAATGATAGTAACTGAAAATGTTATTAGGATAAAAACATTCTAAGTAGGGGATTGCTAACGTAAGTATCTCGTTATAAAATTGTTTTGACAAAATAAATTTTGATTTGATTTCAGAAGTATGATTTGATTTACCACAGAGTAAATATGTATATAATCATTTTAAATGATTTGTGAAAAAAGAAATAATAGTTTTATTTGAGATAGTTTTAGAGTATAAATGATTTTGGAAATGGTAATAATAGTTATTTAAAAATATGTTTTAAATATAAATTTTTTGAGAAAAGAATTTAAAAAGAAAGACATATATTTTCTTTGGGTTGGTTCAGGAAATGAGTCCTGATTTGTTTTGTGGTGATCGGAATAATCTTTTAAGTGACGAGCGGATGTTTGCTTAGGCGAACGGTATTGTGCACTTAGCAAATTATTCTCTTTGACATTGTACGGTTGGGGCGAGTTAAAATCCGAACGAATCCAAAGTAAATTGGAAATTGATAGTTAATAAAACTACTGATTTGGAAATACATTTGCTATGGTTTCAAAAAGGGGATTTTGAAAATTGAAAAATTGTTTTTAAGCTAACTAGTTCGAGTTCTTCTGCTTCAATCCAAATTATTTATAATTTTTTCCATCATGGAAAGTCATATATTATATTATTTTGGATATTTTGACTAAACATGTTTGACTGCAATCGTATTTTATTATAGATATGTAATACACAAAATGTATAAATATAAATTATTTTGCGGCTTTAGAATAATTTTAATAACATTTAAAATTATCACTATATTTGTTTGAAACAAAATGCTTTAAGAATAGTTTTCTAGAAAACCAAATGCTTCCTGTTTTTCTACACCTTGTAAAGCACATGTCAGTGGACTGGTAACGATTATATCTACTACTTCCTACTTTATATGGTTATATAAGGTGGATGGTTTGAGGAAGCTGTCTCGAAATTGGAGTCTATACTCCATTATGTTGCAGGAATATCAATTTTTTCTTACTCGACATTTTCAACTTATTTTTTTTGTAAGAGGAGACATGTTTCATATTTTTTTCTTTCCTTTTTCATTTTATTCGTTTTATATCCTTTTCCTTTATAAATATTCTCACAATGGAAACACCAAATACAAAATGTACGTGCTTAAATGTTTTTATTACTAGATTAGATAAACTGCCTATGGCTTTTTATTCTAAAATATATTTTACCGTCTCCTTTATAGATTCATTTTATATAGGTAGTCTCTAAATCCGTAATCTTTCATTGCCCCAAAAATTCTCCATCGGCTTTCTCATATATAGAACATAATATTGTGTTCATATTTTGTACTTATGTCATTTTTACTAATATTATGAAGATCATATATGTAGAAAATTTAATCTTTTCGGAACATCAAGACCTTTCAAAATAAATTTCCATATTAATGAGTACTTTCGGAAATTCACATTCACTTTTTTTAAGAAGCTACAAGTTTTCAAATGCTATAAAAATTTGTGAAGATAACCTGTATTATAAAAAGATCATATCCACAAAGAATAACCGCAATCTAAAACATGTGATATGTAAGAACCATTTAGGGATTTTCAGTTGATTAAAGTGATGAGGGACTCACCCTATAAATATTCCTAGGCCTATCAAATGATACTTTCGGATGTGGATAGTCCATATCTGTATCCCTATCCGAATTCATTTTCGGATATCGGATCTCCGCATTCGCTGATATGGACGGATATCAGATAATTATTATGTCTACTAACGATCAATAATTCAAGAAATATAAATGGAAAATTTTAGTTTCACGTAAACTTATTTCAATCCCATTGATTATTAAATTGTTAAACATAAAAAAATGATGATAATAAATAATTTTGAGTAGCTAATATGCATTTGCTGCATATAATATGAAATTCTATCTTAATAAAGCATTAAATAAATATCTTTCATTGTACTTGTTATCCCACCTTTTGGCAAGGCTGAGATATCAAAGAACTGACCAAAAACCAAGGATTGCTCATCCCGGATATCGAGTGCACACAGGTTCACCATGGATATCGATGAATTTTTTCCGAGTTCGGATCAAGCTACAAGTTACAAGACACAACAAGCGGGGTCATGAAAGCCAATGTTCCAATTTTCAAGTCGATTCGAGTTCATATACTCAAGTTATGATTAACGTAAATTGGAGGAAACAAGCTCATTTTCGTATCCATCAGTGAGCCACGGTTCGAATCGATCAAATTCGTATCCATCATCAAGCCTTAGTTCGTATCGATCAGTTATCGCCCACTTCGTATCGATCCGTCTCTCTTGTTCATATGGGTCAAGTTATCAATATTCATATCCATCTAACTGCTTCGTATCCAGCAGCTGAAAGGCCATGTTTGAATCCATCAGTTAACCTCAGTTCGTATCCACCAAACAATCACCGCTTCGCATCCATTGAGTAAGCATTGTTCATATCCATCACAATATTGCTCGTTCGTATCAATCAAGTTGAAGCGACTTTGATCGATATGAATGAGGGCTACTTTCATCGATGCGAATAGAGCCGCCTCCATCGATATGAATTATGCCACCTTCATCGATACGAGCTAAGCCATCTCCATCGATTCAAACATGGCATACTGCAGATCGATACGAAAAACACGCTTTTGATCAACTTGAACTGGGCAACGGCCTTCGATACGAAAGAGGCGAAGTTCAAGGACGACCCGGTCAACTCAGAGTGAAAGATGGATCGATCCGAAAAGTGCATGCCACATCATCACGAGGGCACGTGCTACCATCGATTTGAACAGATTGATGTGAATTTATTGATTCGAACGAAACTGCCTGCCGAAAAACTCCGTCTCGTATCGATCATAACTCGAGATCCACAAGTCCAAATGCTATGAAATTTTCACAGGAGCTTACATACAAGCTAAAGAATGTTCACACCAAATTTCAACTCATTGGATAACATCTCGATCGATACGAATTGCTTCGTATCGATCATGGATCGAGTTGTAACTTTATGGGATCGATCGCATGGGTACCCCACGTGCCAGAAGAAGTCTCCCGAGATCTAAGCGAAATATCAGCCTCCTACGCCTATAAATAGAGCCTCAGGGCCTACCGAAGAGGGATCTTTTGATTCTCTAGCGTCCAGACTCTGCCGGATTCAACTTTGCACTCTACTACTGCTGTTGTACTCGAATTTTAAAGTTGTAATTCGTTGTTGCTTGCTGTAATCAAATGTAATCTTCAAGAGAATTTCAATCAAATCATAAAACTTCATAGTGGACGTAGGCAACATGCTGAACCACTCTAAATTGCTTGTGTCTGTGTGTTTATTTATCAGTTTTTGGAGTTTTTGTTAGATAATCTACATTTTAAATTTATATTCTTCATCTTTATCAATTCAAAAAATTCCAAAGAGTGTTGTTCCCATTTTGGTATAAACACTTTGGTGCTTTTCACTGAGAAAACATAGTTTTTCTCCTACTCCTTGGATCCACCGTCGATATCGGATTGCATAATTTCAAGAGGAATATCCAGATCTCTAGTCCAGAATCATTCCAACCTATTCAGATTTGCATAAAATCTAGGAAATGACTTCACCATTCACAATGGTTAGCATAAGGACCGCCTCCACTACCGCCGATCAAGAAGGCTAGGATAGACAGAATCCCACGTAATTACCTCCATCCAACCAAGATGCTGTCGGACCTTCAGATCCATCAGGCCTGGTTACTAGACAAGAATTCCAAATGTTGCTTCAAGAGTTCACCCAAAGTCGGCAATAGCCAACTAAGCAGCTACGCGCCAATGCCGAGTTGACCAACCAGCTAAATCACCAAGAGCGCAGAAGGTCTAGAAGGGATCATGCTTCTCACTCCTACACAGAAAGTTCTGCTTCATCCGACTATCATCACCAAAGATCTACACGTCCTCGATTAGACGAGACTTAGACACAAGCCACTGGACATCAACTTGCAATGACCATTGGGCAGCTGAGAGTTGTCCCATCGGCCAGTTTCCATACGGGACCCTCCTCCTGAGGAGGTACTATTCCAGACAACCATGCTACCACCACCGTGGTTGAACCAGAGGTTGATGCCCGGAATCAATCGGATCTGAACCGTCATCAGCATGGACATACCCCTGAACCATACGTCCCAGAAGACTATGAGCCACGGAGGTGAGACGTGGATCGTCAACAGCGCCCGGTCTAGCCTCTCACTGTAGAGCCCAGCCACACTTTGGCTCAGCATGCACAGAAGTTCCTGATGCCGGATATTCCGACTATGATTCGGCAAATGATCCGTGAAAGCCAGGGTCTTACTAACGACGATTGTGGAATCTCCTGGAGCCATACCCCTTTCATAGATGAGATACTTTATGTCGAACCTCCTTGGCAATTCAGAATGCCGACTCTACCAGTTTATGAAGGGAGTTAAGATTCAAATCAGCATATCCTGAAGTATGAATGGCTGATGAATGTTGCAAGTGCAGATGATGCAGTGAAATGTCGTAGGCTTTCCATCTCTTTAGGGGGAATTGCTACCATGTGGTTCACACGATTGCCACCCCGATCCATTTCTTGCTTTGACCAAATAGCCACCAAGTTCGTGGAACAATTCCGAATGCATGTAGCGAGGCCTAAAGATGTTAATACTCTATCTAGCGTCACTCAAGCTCCTAGAGAGACACTCAGGCGCTAATTAAAGAGATTTCATGCTGCATCTGCAGAGATAAGTAATTCCAATGACAACTCTATTCTGATAGCATTAACAAAGGGGATTGATCCTGACTCCAAGTTTGGAAATTATCTAGCTGGGAAACTCCCCGCATCATTGGACCGTTTCTACTCCAAAGCTGCCCAATTCTTGAGGCGGGAAGACACAAAACAGTCTAGGAAGCAGGATGACACGGGACCCAGTATAGAAGGGATACAGAGTAATGTTATGGTTCAGCTGTCCGGGGAGAGTTTCGGAAAAGTTCAGTTGAATATGCAGAACAAGCAAACTCAGTAGAGAAATAATGACAATCGAAGTAAGAAGCAAGATCAGAACCGTGGCCCGCGATGTAGGGCTCCAATGTTTGATAACTAAACACCATTGTATACATCGTTGGAGAACGTGTATATACACACCTGCAATACTATGCAATACAAGAAGCCTGCTTCGAAGCCATCATTGGAGAGGCAGATTTAGGCAGGAAAATTTTGTAGGTTTCATGGGGGTTGGAGAACGTCGAAGAGTCCGGATTTTGCAGTTTGTTGTTTTAGACATTTATTCACCCTATAATGCCTTTTTGGGCCGACCGGTCCTTGCTGAATTCAGGGCTGCAATTTTCCTGTGGTGCTTGATTTTGAAATTCCCCACCGATCGTGGGATCGGAGTCGTTCAAGGAGATCAGGCTGCTGGGAGAGCCTGTTATGTTGCTGAGCTACGCAAGGTGCAGCGGAGAGAGAAAGGGAAGGGCATAGAGGGATCTCTCTGCGTCCATTTTGTCGACAATTGACAATTGGTGCCCGGGCCTAGGCCGGGACCCCCAACCAATTCCGAAGGGATCTTAACCCAAGAGAAACCAAAAATAAAGATGAATCTAAAGAAAGTCAAGCTTCACCGGCTGAACTCATGATCGATGTTCTGATCGATGATGATGAAGATTCGAGGAAGATAAAGATTGGGTCCTAGTTAAGCTAGCAAACGCAAAAGGAATAGGTTGAATTTCTCCGGGCGAATCTCGATGTATTTTCCTGGATGCACTTTGACATGTGTGGGATCTAGCCGGCTATCGCGAGCCACACTCTGAATATTGACCCACGGTGTATCCCTGTCAAGCAAAAAAGGCATGGTATGGATCCATAGAGATCTACCGCCCTTAAAGAAGAGGTTGTTAAGCTGAATCAAATGGGTTTATCAGAGATGCTTTATACCCGGAGTGGGTATACAATCCCGTACTTGTCTGAAAGCCGAATAGGAAATGGAGGATGTGTGTTGATTATTCTAACTTGAATAAAGCTTGCCCAAAGGACAGTTTTCCACTTTCCCGAATTGATCAGCTCGTAGATTCCACGGCTGGGCACGAATTACTATCTTTTATGGATGCTTATTCCGGCTACAATCAGATACCCATGCACTTATCTGGCCAAGAACATGCGAGCTTCATAACCGATCTGGGACTCTACTGTTATAGAGTCATGCCCTTTGGACTCAAGAATGCCGGAGCAACGTATCAATGCCTAGTCAACCGGATGTTCGCCAACCAGACCGGGATGACCATGGAAGTATGTGTGGACGACATGCTGGTAAAATCGCGATTCTCCACTGATCATATTAGAGATTTGGAGTCAATGTACAACATCCTTCGAGATTACAAGATGAAGCTCAATCCCCTGAAATGTCATTTTGGAGTCACATATGGAAAGTTCCCCAGGTTCATCGTCAATGCTCGAGGAATAGAAGCCAATCATGAAAAGATCTAGGCGATCAGAAATCTTCAGATTCCGACAACTATAAAGCAATTCCTGAGTCTCAGCGGGAAGGTAGCAATATTGAGCCATTTCATTTCAAAGTCCACCGACAAGTGCATTCCCTTCTTCGATCTGATTCGAAAAGGAAAGCGAAACTTTGAATGGACCGTGGAATGTGAAGAAACATTTAGAGCGCTAGTTTAACACCTCTCTACACTGCCGATTATCAAATCCCGTCGATCACGAGCAATTATACCTTTATCTGGCGGTATCAGAAAACACGATCAGTGCTGCCTTAGTTCGGGAGGAAGATCGAATGCAGAAACCAGTCTACTACGTTAGTAAACGACTAATGGGAGCTGAGAGAAATTATCCAAAGCTAGAGAAATTGGCTTACTGCCTAGTCATTGCCTCAAGGAAGCTCCGTCCATATTTCCAAGCTCATCCTATCACTTTATACACCTATCAGCCGTTACGACAGGTCCTTACGCGGCCTGAGATGTCTGCTAGGTTACTCAAGTGGAACATTGAACTGAGTCAGTTTGATATCACTTATACTCCAAGGAGAGCCATTCAAGGACAAGTCCTAGCAGATTTCATAGACGAATTTACCGTTCTAGAGGACTTTCCCGAGACCAGTAAATCTCTCGAATACATCTGGAAGCTGCATACCGATGGTGCATCCAACGTTCGATGCTCGGGTGCTAGAGTAGTACTTGAAACCCCCGAAGGCCGATCCATATGCTATGCCTTGAAATTTGAATTTCGTACAACCAATAATAAAGCTGAATATGAAGCCTTGCTTACTGGATTGAAACTTGCCCATGATCTAAGAATTACCGTTGTGGAAATTTACTGTGATTCCCAATTAGTTGTATGCCAAGTTTGGGGTGAATGTCAGGCCAAGGATCAAAGGCTAGCTGCTTATCTAGCTCGAATCTAGGAATTACTTGACCAATTTGATTATTATGCCATCTTCTACATACCCCATGAGCGCAATTAGAAGGCTGATTCATTGACGAAGTTAGCAAGTACGATCGAAGCATAGCAAATGGGACTTGTTCCTATGGGGACATTATATTCTCCGAGCATTGATCAGATGGAGGCAGACTTCGCATTGGAAACCGCTCCTGGTAGGGAGTCGTGGATGACTCCGTACCGAAATTACATTGAGCATGGAACATTGCCTAAGCGCAGGAGTGAGAAATGGCAGATTCTTCGAAAAGCCTCGCGGTTCACCTTTCAAAATGGATTCATGTATAGAAGAGGATATTCTGTTCCTCTCCTCCGATGTATCGCACACGATGAAATTAAACGAGTGTTACATGATGTACACGAAGGAGAATGTGGCAATACACCGGGAGGCAAGCTCTCGCTAAGAAAGTACTGTGATATGGGTATTATTAGTGCATTGTAAACCGTGATGTAGCAAAATATGCCAGGAAATGTGATAACTGCCACAAACATGCTCGAATTCCTAGAGCCCCACCTACTGAGATAACCCAAATGGTCAGTCCATGGCCGTTTGCAGTATGGGGCATTGATATTATTGGCGCTCCACCCCAGGCCAAAGGTGGAGCGAAGCACGCCATCATTGCAGTTGATTACTTTAGCAAATATGCCGAAGCTGAACCCCTTGCAACAATAACGATGAAGAAAGTGATCAACTTTGTAGTTAGCAACATTATCTGTTGATTTGGTCTCTCGCATACCATTGTCACTGATAACGGAGCCCAGTTCGACAGTGTTGAATTTAAGAATTTCTATCAGCTATTTTATATCCACGAGAAATTCTCTGCAGTTGCACACCCTCAAGCAAATGGCCAAGTTGAAGCCGTTAATAAGGTTATCAAGTCTATTCTGAAGAAACAATTGGAAAAGGCCGGGGGCAAGTGGGTTGATGAACTTCCTATGGCTTTATGGGCTTACCGAATGACTCACAAGTCCGCGACCAAACACACTCCATTTTCTCTATCTTATGGCTCCGAAGCCATTATTCCAGTCGAGATGGAAGTACCTTCTCACCGTGTGACTTATTATGACCCAAAGATGAATGCCATATTACTTGCTGAATCTTTGGATCTACTGGATGGGAAGCGTGAAGAGACTGATTTGAGGGCTGCCGCATATCGAAGTTGAGTCGCTCGATTGTACAATGCCAGGGTTCGACCACAAACCTTTGAATTTGGCGATCTCATTCTTAAAATAATCTATCTGGTTCCTTCACACATGAAGCCAAATTGGGAAGGACCATATGTGGTTACACAAAAGCTCGGAGATGGCACGTTCAAGTTATCGCCCATTGACGGTCTTACTTTGCCAAGTGCCTATAACAACTAGAGTCTCTGTTGCTACTACACATGATAGGCTTTATTTACTTCAATCTATTTTTCCATTTATAATTTGTTTCCGCATTTCAAAATTTGAATTTGCAATAAGGCAACTGACTTTGCCGTATTTTCTCATTTCAGCAATAAAATGCCATATCTTTGAGCCAGAGCTATGATTTATTGAATATGACGTACAAAATCATGATGCATGGAGAGCTAAGTTCCATCATGCGGTGGAATTTATTTAAATAGGGAGTGACTGCGATACGACCAGTCACTTGCTAAGTGAAACCCGAGCTTGGGGGAAAGTAACTACACTAAAGTAAAAAAGGATTGATACACGACAATCCTTTAACTAACTCCAAACATCCAGAATGCGAGTTGGAGCGTAAAACTCATAAATGTGGTTCTAGAGAGGGTGGACCCGTCCACCTAACGACTTCGACCGTATCCTAACCAAGTTCGAGGAGGATGGACCCATCCATCTAATGACCTCACTTCTTAACTCGGGGTGGATGTGAACCGACCATCCATGATCCCGATAAATCCATCATTCCCAGAGTGCAAACGAACTCCTAAAAAGCCTAAACAGATGTGACTGACCATCTTTCGGCCAATTCCAGATTCCCAGAGGGTGAATTGGAGTATAAACACCAACTCTAGGTTTCCAGAGTGCAAAGCGGAGTACAAACACTAACTCCAAATTCCCAGAGTGTGAATTGGAGTATAAACGCTAAGTCTAAGTTCCCGGAGTGCAGACTGGATTACAAACATCGATAGTCTTTGGATTCTCAGAGTGCGAACCAGATTACCGATCGCAAATAACTCTGAGTCCTTAGAGTGTGGTCAGAGAATAAATGTAACTCAAGTGCGAATGACCACTCATATACTAACCTAAGTCCCCAGAGTGCGGACATGTGCTTGAAAACTTCAATAGGTGTGACTGATTGCTGAAATACAAATGTAGATCCCCGGAGTGTGGATGTGACTACCATGAGTAAGCGAGTGTGGTTCGACCCTCGACTCTTACATGTTTTAGCATCGATCCAACGATGTTAAACTCGAAAAAATAAACATAAACGGCGATCGCCATCCGATCTTTGCAACCTTTCTCGAAATCAGGGGCAAAGCTTAAGTGTTAATCACTGACCGAGGCAGTGCAACATCAAAAGTCCAACTCAATCTCCCGTTACAACTTGAGTTCATACTTTTCAGACTTGACAAGTAAAATAAACTTAGCTCAAGGTTTGAAATTCCACAAGTGCATTGAACTGAAATTCAGACGCTGCAACACTTAAGCATAAAAAATCGAGAATAAAAGTTGAAACAAGAAAACAAAATTTCATTTCAACTAATTGTAAGTGAAGAGTCATATACAAGTTCTTTCAAAATTACTACTAGCAGGGGACGAACCCACATCTATACATGGCGTACGAAGGAAAAGCAAAAAATAAACTTCCTATCTACTAAAAAATACGCCAAAGAGGCCTATTTACTCTTTCTTCTTCCTCGGCTTCTTCTTTGGCGTAAGCCCGCTGGAGCCGCTGAGGATCTTTCATTTCGAGCTCTTGCCTTTTAGCAGGCTGTCTCCAGACGAGGGCAAGATCTCAACATCCTCCTCCAAACCTAAATCTAGAGGAATGCTCCCTGCAGGAGGAGTCGGATCTACAACGGGGGGCGGAATGGGCACACTGGTATCAACAAGTGTACCTTCAGGTGATATCATTCTAAGAGGAGCTGGGCTGGGCACTGCCATTCCACCCTCGAAATTACCAGCATGTGCCGCTGCCTCCAACTCAGCGTTGATTTCAGCCAATATTTCCTCTTCACGAATAGATTAGGCTTCGCTGGGGGTAGCAGTGGTCTGTGTTGAAGCACCAGCAGTGGATGCGAATCCACTAATAACAAACGGTAAGTCCGCGAAGGGGTCACTGTGTCAACCTAGAAACTCGTTCATCATCTGCTCGTCGAAAGATAGTGAGATCCCTTGCATGCGTTCGATTGGTGCGGTTGTTGACGTAGTGGTAGCTTCGGTAATAATGGCCTCTTATGCTTGATGTGATTCTTGGATTGCAGGAGGCGCTGTTGATATAACTCTTGTCACTGGACAAGGAAGAAGAGAAGTTGTTAGCACACACTTCAAAAAAAAATCCTTATTTCGAACACCCTTGAGATATGTTCAGAGTACCTTCCTCAGTTTGGCTCATGGTTGGCTGAGCACCTTTGGAGGTGTGCTCCTTTATAGGGGATAGATGTTGCTATTATGGATCATAAGCAGGGACAGGCTGGGGCTCAACCATTGAAATAGGCTCAGAACGAGATGGAGCGGTAATCTCAGAACATGTAGCATGATGTTCGACGCCCGAGCCTTCCCCAATCTCCTAGTGCTGGGTTCCAAGTTTCTCTCTTGCATGTGAGATCATTGAGTCGTGGAGAACCTTCTTTTCGTCCTCATTCAATATACGGTTCTTCAGTTCGAACTCGTCAAATGCTCCACCCAGATGCACCGCCTTCTCCTCTTCGACCAACAGGTTCCAAGCATTATAGAGATGTGTTGAGTAATTATCGAGCCAAGCTATGTTTCCATGTCTCAATACGTTGGCGTTGTAGGTGACGAGACGTTCCTCTATATCAGCCTCCAACTTCGTCTCCGCCAGCCGAACCTTCTCTTCAACCTCAGCCTCCACCAAGAGGACTTTAGCCACAGCCGCATCTCTTTCACCCTGAAGCACCACCGCCTTATCACATGCTTCTTGTATGGAGACATTGGCAGCATCCTTCTCTTTAATGATCTCGGATAATTTGGACTTAAGCTCGTTGAGCTCTTTGAGGGCCGCGTCTCGCTCGGCTATGATGGTGGTGTTCCTGTGGCCCATGTCCTCCATCATGGAATAATGCTCTTGTCTCATCCTATCCATGGCCAATTTAGCATCATCGGCCTTTTTGAGAGCTTCCATTTCGGATTTTCAAGAAGACTCGGCTTCAGTGTTGAGTAGCTGAATAATCCGGTCTTTTTGTGTGAGCTCCCTCTCCAACTTTTCAATCACGGTAGCCCGATCGAAAGCCACTTTCGATGCTTTTCATGAGCTTTCGCCCACTCCTTATATTGGAAGTAGATATCTGCAACATAATCATGCACTGCATTGTTGGCCTCTACCGGAATTCTCTTCAAGTGCGAGGGAAAGATATATCCATCAAAGCAAATATCGGGGAAATCTTTCTTCAGTTGAGCAATCTTGATCGCTCATTCCCCCGAAGGCTCAGTAAGGACCTACTCTGCAGTTGTGGGGGCCACTATTTCGGTTCTATGTTGAGTTTCAGACCTTGGGACATGAGAAGACGGCTTATGCCACGAAGTTTCTAGAGGTCGTGAAATGTGGACTGGAGGTTGTACAGGATTTCTGGGAGGGGGTGAGCAAGATCGAGATCGGCATATGTATCCTCTGTCTCTTTCATACCGCTCCTAACTGGAGTACCCCCAATCATACTCCCTGTCCGTATCTCTTTGGCATGCCTCGTAATATTATGTAGATCGGCGAGCTTTCCGAAGACTGCCTAACATCGAGTCTCGACCGGACATTGTATCTGCAAAGTAAAACAAGAATAGAGTTAGTGATCTTTCAAAGAAGGTAGCTTACGGTTAGGAATCGTGTAGTGTCATGACGTGTGTATGTATGTGCAACACCCCGACCAACCGGAAGTGTTGACCATGCTAGTGGGAAGAGACTAGCTTAAATCTAAAGCGTGTTAAAGTTCTTCCAATCTGGCATCATGTTGGAAGGACACATAGTCCAGAGGATATGGGCGAGCCGTTCAAAGAGATTTTCCACTCGTGGAGGAGAAACCTCCGAAATTCTAACTTTGGGAATGGGCGAAGACGTGACCACAGTTTTCCATCTCCTGGATTTGGAATGTTTAAAAGCAGCTGCCTTGCCTTTTCTCTTTCCTTCAGAATCCAGGGCTGCATCCGAAGGCCCAGCTAAAGGTTCATCGTTGGTGTGTGTTCTTTTTGAATCAACTTCCTCGGTTATAATAAGTCAGGGCGTCTTGCGCTTAGTATGTCTCTTCGAGCTAGTCCTTAGCATTCCCTCATGTCTTATACTTTGTTTTTGCTCAATCAACTCGAGAATTCTCAGGTTCCTATCCGTTAGAACCGAATTGATGTTTCTCTCTTCGCTCGGGATTTCTTGAAGAATCCGAACTACTTCTTTGAAATGAACACCTTCGGGCCGCCGAATTACCACTGTAAAGAGAAAGAGATATAAGTTGGACTTCAATTATAACTGTCTTATCAGCTATTTAAGAAGACTGCAATACTAACGTCGGAATAGCCACCGACTGGCGAATCTCGGGGGACATCGGACATAAAACCTCTCCGTCTTGAAGTAACTCAGCCTAGTCTAGGATCCCGTGACTACTTGACAATTTCTCACTGCCTCCAGGAATGTCAAAGATGGGCTATCTCCCCGGCTCTTAAAGTTAAATAGATATCTGATCTCGATCGGAATAGGTAGTCGATGGAGTGCTCCATGAACATGATGAACAAACTGTTCAACAGAGCGTTTCCATTTGGGTGTAGCTGAGATAGAGCAATCCCTAGAAAAGATAACACCACCCTAATGTATTGGTTAAACGGAGGAAGTGTCCCGGCTGCGCACGCATGATGATTGAATGTGATATATCCTTCCAGTGGGCAGTGCGGTTTATCATCAGGCCCCGGCAATAGCACATCATCATATGACAGGCCATGCCTCAGGCATATTCGTCCCAGCATGTCTTCGGAGACATTAGATGGAAGAGATTCTGTTGGGCTAGCAATGAAAGATGCGCCAAGTACCTCGTCCGAGGCTGGATCAATAACTTTGGCCTCGATGGCCGGTATCTCGATTGTCAAAGGAATTGAACTTTGAGCTTTCTATTGCTGTGAGATTGAGGGTTCCATAACTAACTAACTTACGAAAAATCACCATTAGACGATAATGAGCCCGTGCACCCCCCAGGGTGAAGTGTGTGAATGTGTTGTGCAGTGTAGTGCTGTATAGTACTTGAAGATTCTATAGAGTTAAAGAAAGCATGTAAACGACAAGACTTCGAAATCCAACTGGAGTAACCATCATCTCTGGCCGTCACAACCATGCCATCCAGATATTTATGATCGAATCGAGTTAAAGTTCGTTATGAATTTTGTTAAGTTATGGTTCCATCGACGAGCTTCAAAAGGCAGTCAAATATGTTGTTATACAGTTAAGTCCAGATATGCAGGAATGAAGGTCGTCGGAGTCAAGTGTTCAAATGTGCAAGAATTTTCCAAATTCATCAATTTTTGTCGTGGAATCGATCACCGCAACAATTCAAATCGATCGAAGAAGTCTCATTTTCGTATCGGTCGTATTCGAATCGATACGTTTCATATCGATCATTTTTGAATCGATTTGTTTCAATTCGATCGTAAGAGTGTGTTTTCGAATCGATCTGCGTTGTATCCCTCAGGGTATGCATTCGCATCGATCAGTTGGGTCGCTGTTGTATCATCCCCCTGGCACGTAGTTCGTATCGATCGGAAACTCTAGATTTCAAATCGATCAAAATGCAACCCCTTCGTATCGATCAACAAGTTCGAAGCGTTTGTGTCGATCACTTCGAATCAGTGTAAAATTCTATCATTGATCGGTATGAAGGCTTCCATTTCATCATCTCGAAGCCTCATGGTCTAGGTCGATTCAAACGTTTCGTCCTCCCTCCATCGATATGAACGTATCGCCTAAGTCGATACGAAGACGCTTTCTCTCCTTCCTTTCATCTATATGAAACAGAGACTTCGCCACCATCCATTCCTCGTCTTCTCCAAACAACAGAGACACCATTGCTATCTCATCAACCTCGCTTCGGCCCAACTCCAACACTAATGACGTTGGAATCGGCTACAAATCCGAATAATTTGGTGTTAGAAATCGAATCTCGTCATGTTAGATCGATTCAGTTTGCTCGATTACTTAGCTTGAAGATCTGGGTTAAGAAATTGATGAGTCCCTCGAATTAAAGATGAAGGCAAGTTTCCTTTTTTTCCCTTGTTCTAATCAATTCGAAGATACGTAAGTGTTTCTTTTCAAACATCTAAAGCGATACGAAGTACACAATGAAGACAGTTCTGAAGGCATTGAACTCCATTGATTCGAAGCCGCTGATTCATATCCATTGGCACTCGACCCATAACAGCACAAGTTCATCGATACGAACATTAATTTCGTACCCATTGAAGCTCATATCCATCGATATGAAATGTTTATTTCGTATCCATCAATGCAAAGTATATCGATGCGAGAGAAATCTTTCAACTTTTATATCGATTCAGGAGAGGATCGATACGAAGGAACATCTAGAAACAACCATCAAGCGTTGTCACAACTTGAGTTTCACATCGGTTCAGGAGAGGATCGATACGGGATTCGATGCAAGAAAACTGACAATGACTCATGAACGTGCAACGTTAACGAGAGTCAGGTTAACATATGTATATGTCGGATTAATATTCAATTTTCAATATCCACAGGAATTGAATACTCGTTTGATAATGATTACGGCGACAAACAGCTAATCACTATCATACAGCAATTAGTTACAACAATACAGGGTACAACAGTCGACCATCAACAGTTCACATTACTGTAGAAAATCAACCAAAGATTACGACCTTCAGCGAAATGACGATAACTGTTCAAAGAGAGGACTACATCTTTTCAAAGCACGTCATGCTTCCACAAGACGTACTTCGGGGGGCAATGTTATCCCGTCTTTTGGCAAGGCCAAGATATCAACGAACTGACCAAAAAACAAGGATTGCTCATCCCGGATATCGAATACACACAAGTTCACCATGGATATCGACGAATTTTGTTTGAGTGTGGATCAAGCTAAAATTTACAAGACACGACAAGCGGGGTCATGAAAGCCAATGTTCCAACTTTCAAGTCGATCCGAGTTCATATGTTCAAGTTATGATCAATGCAAATGGGAGGAAACAGCCTCATTTTCGTACCCATCAGTGAGCCACAGTTCGAATCAATCAGATTTGTATCCATCATCAAGCCTTAGTTCGTATCGATCGATTATCGCCCACTTCATATCGATCCGTCTCTCTTGTTCGTATCGAACAAGTTATCAATATTCGTATCCATCTAACCGCTTTGTATCTACCAGCGGAAAGGCCATGTTCGAATCCATCAGTTAACCTCAGTTCGTATCCACCAAACAATCACCGCTACGCATCCATTGAGTAAGCATTGTTCGTATCCATCACAATATTACTCGTTCGTATCCATCAACTTGAAGCAACTTTGATCGACACGAACGAGGGCTTACTTTCATCGATGCGAATAGAGCCGCCTCCATCGATACGAATTACGCCACCTTCATTGACAAAAGCTAAGCCATCTCCATCGATTCAAACAGGGCATACTATAGATCGATACGAAAAACATGCTTTTGGTCGACTCGAAATGGGCAACGGCCTTCGGTACGAACGAGGCGAAGTTCAAGGACAACCCGGTCAACTCGGAGTGAAAGTAGGATCAATTCGAAGAGTGCACGCCACGTCATCACGAGGGCATGTGCAACCATCGATTCGAACAGATCGATGCGAATTTATCGATTCGAATGAAACATCCTGTCGAAAAACTCCATCTCGTATCAATCCTAACTCGAGATCCACTAGTCCGAATGCTATGAAATTTTCACAGGAGCTTACGTACAAGCTAAAGAATGTTCACACCAAATTTCGACTCCATTGGATAACATCTCGATCGATACGAATTGCGTTCGTATCGATCATGGATCTAGTTGAAACTTTATGGGATCGATCACGTGGGTCCCCACATGCCAAAATAAGTCTCTTGAGATCTGATTGAAATATCAGCCTCTTACGCCTATGATTAGAGTCCTAGGGCCTACAGAAGAGGGATATTTTGATTCTCTAGCGTCCAGACTCTGCCGGATTCAACTTTGCACTCTACTACTGCTGTTGTACACGAATTTCAAAGTTGTAATTCACTGTTGGTTGCTATAATCAAGTGTAATCATTAAGATGATATCAGTAAAATCATAAAACTTCATAGTGGACGTAGGCAACATGTTGAACCACTCTAAATTGCTTGTGTTTATGCGTTTATTTATTAGTTTTTGGAGTTTTTGTTAGATAATCTACATCTTAAATTTATATTCTTCATTTTTATCTCTTCAAAAACTTTCGAAGAGTGTTGTGCCCATTTCTGGTACAAACAGTACTAAAATACACATAATCTATACTATAATCTTGAAAAAAGATCGGATGGATAATTTTCGGATATGGATGTTTTCGTATCCACATCCATTTTTTCGCTATCAGATGTTTATCCGCTTTTCGGATACGGATGAGGATGGATTATGGATTTTTCGAGTATCCATCGACAGCCCTAAATGTTCCTATTATTATTAGAATATTTGATACATCCTTTTGGATGCCTATTTCATGATGAACTACACACACACAGAGACACATATATATACACATACAAGTATGTATGTACATACGTACGTATGTATGTATGTATGTATGTATGTATGTATGTATGTATACATACATGTGTATGTGAATGATTGTTTGATTTTAAATATAATTCTTCTTTAGGATTAAAAAGAGAGTCTTTGCACTTGGTCACTTATATATTGACCTTAACTATAAAGTTTGATGCGCTATATTGAGGATCATGCTAATTTTCTTCTCATTGTCTTTAGAAATATTAGCATTATGGATATTTTCTTATATAAATTTGGTAATAAACTAACGTTGATAATGTCATGATTAGTATATCCATTTGCATATGGCATTATATGTAGTATTATAGGAAAACAATGCTCAAACACCTCAAGTATGATTTTCTTTCGTACTAAATTCTTTGCAGCTATTGAACTCATAACATATTGTTAAGAAAAAAGCATCTTGAAGCTTGAATATTCAAAGGTAAAACACACACATAGTGCTCCTTCTTTAGTAGATATAAGCTCAGATTCTTGCATGGGCCTACAATTATTCATTTTGTTATTTTTACTTCTCTTCATTCAAGAAAAATAAAGACCGGTTTTGTTTTTTTTACTATATATAGAACTTGAACTTATTGTCCATGGTAGAGGGACTTTGAGCATTGTGTTGCACCAGACAAGTCAAACAAAACTATTTCTCCCTAGTTGTGTGGAAAGAAATGAATCATCAAGCAAGTTATTTTGATATTGTTTAACTTGGTACCTATGTGCTGTAGACATATTTCTAATGTTTTCCCACCTATTTTGAGTATGACATTGGCTTCTTATATCTTTCATGATATTATCTACATTCTACGGTTTACTGATTCTGTCCTCAGATTTCAGTGATATGTAGTGTCACAACATAAAGCCTCCCTGATATTTTGCAAGTTCACCAATATGGTTTTGTAAAAATATAATTAACTAAATGTAATGTCTACTGTGTTAATCAAGTGAATGTATTCCTTTTACATCTTATATTGAATATGTGAGGTAGAATAATGAATAATTATTTGATATTGTGTTTCCATTACATATCGTGCTTACATTTATTTCTTCTTCCATATAAGATTGAGAAGAGAATGATCATGCACCAGCAAGCTTGATCCCTTTTGAATTGTCGGAAGCCGTGGCTCTCTTTTCACATTTGATATTAAAGTTGTTTTAAATTATATTAGTATCATAGGATATTATAGAAACACACATATACATATATAAATTATTATATAGTATCTATGGATATATATGGTTTTATACTAAAAAATATTTCTCTTACTAGCATATCAACATGCGCAATGTTTCATTGTTATATATTCCTTCGTACATAAAACATTCATAAATTGCTCACTTTGTAGTTTCTAAATTTTTTGTTATTACAACTATGTAGGCTACTGCTAACATTATTATATTTTCTTTCAATTGGTTATGGTAGAAAGTTTTGTTTTAAAGTTTAATCAGCTAGAATTAATCAATTCAAATTATTCTAAAACTTGCTATCGTTTCCTTCTAAATAGAAATGTCTATGAATGTTTACATCGTGTGCGTGACATCAGTTCATGCTACATAAAATAATAATTTATTATACAGGCCAACCTATATAATTTAATATTCTAACCAGTCATCAAAGATTATAAACATAGTAATCATCTTTGGATCATTATTTGATTAAAGCATCCTCTGCATCTGCTATGAATATAATTTCAATGATTGCTATCATGTTTATATAAGATGTCTAATTTTTGATTTTGATTTATTTATTTTTTGAATATTGAATTCCATATAATACACTTCATAGCGACTCATTAAATGCAAATGGAAAATGTTATTTTATCATTTTTCAATTTATATATTTGTCCTTTCCATTTATTCCTTTCTTTTTGACCATCTCCATTTTCATATTTGTTTTTTAGCATTTGAATTTTTATTTTCTCTATTGTACTGCATCAAGTTTGTTTATAGTCCATTTTGATTGTATAATGGGGCATATTTTAAGCCTATGAAATAAATGAATTTTTTTCTTCATGTTTTTAATATAATTTTATAAGGGATTTTCCAAACATCACTTCAAACCCTCTTATGGTTTGTTCAATATAATTTCCTCAATTTGTTTTATAGTCATATAAGATGTCTAATAGGTATGATTTATGATTTTTACCATTACTAGCTTGATTACCATTGCCTGATTGTACGATCAAAAGACATGACATATTATTTACTATCATTTCTTGAAACCCACATGTTTCCTTATGTGAACCATAATATATAGTATATATGTCATGTAGCAAGTGGAAGCAGTAGCAAGAAGAATGTAAAGCTTCTTTAATAAGTCATTCAAAAAAGTGATGTAATAATGAAATTTCTTAATATAATAATTCAGATTATAATGACACTGGACATCAGCCCTAAGTGAGTGGTTTTCTTTTAAATAAAAGTATTAGATGGAGAAAGTTTGTATTTTTTCAGTTTTCTACACATGAATATGGAAACGTGGAAAATGGAGAGCTAATGATTGTATTACTGTTCCAAACATGACCTGACTTTTTTATTTCTTCTCTAGGATTTTCCTATAGAACATTTCTAGGTCGTTCGATTTCATGTGAAATCAAATGCTTTAAGACAATTGCTTAATACATATGCTTGGTATTATCCATCACATACTATTGCTCGGTATATTTATATATACCCATTTTGAATCATTTATAATGGCGTTATTAAACCTCGGTAATTGTATAACTCTGAATTTTTAAAATTATACATTTTTTTGGAAAAGTGTTATTTTTTAGTTTAAATCTTCATTTTCCAAATAAATATTCAAGGGGAATACATAGGTCGAGGGTATTAATCTTATTTATATTTATTCATCAAGATTTTGTTTATATTACTGTATATAAGCGGTTAATTATTTCTTATACTTCATCAATAACTTGGTCGTATGTATGCATATTTATGAAAAGCCAAAGTAATACATTCAAATATTTGACCAAGTGGCTACTCTAGTGGTCGTATGTTAGAGATAATACCTAGAATTCATGAAGAAGCGTCGCAATTGGAAAAGTATCGAAGAGGAGCTCCAAACCCTAAGTCACGTTGCTGAAGCAAAGAGGAGGAGGAAGAGGTTCTTTCAGTGCTAGGGCTTGGATTTGACGTTGAAGAAGAAGAGGCCGAACCAAATTTTGGTTTGGTGGAGGAGATGTCGGACCAAAGATTTGGTCCGGTGGAGTTCGTTTCGTGGGAAGAAATCTTGTCTGGTGAATCTTAAATGGTGTAAGAAGGAGCGAAGGAGGAGAAGCATAAGGATTTGGTGCCGTGAAATTTAGAGTTTCTACCAAACTAAAAATCTCGTTCGGTAGATGCCGCTCAAGATGTTTACTAGTCCAAACTAAATGCTGCATGCTGCTCAATATTTTTGGTACGGTGAATGCTGGTCTATATGTGTACTGTGTTGAAGTACTGAACCGAATAAGCATGCCGGTCCAAATCTTTTGTATTAATACCGAACCAGAATTGTTGTTGCCGAACTAAGTTGATGCTGGTCCATAATTTTGGTTCGAGGGACTAATGCCAAACGAGATGTGTTCTGAGCTTAGCCGACCCAGATCTGGAGTACTGATTGTTGGACCAAATCATACTGGTCAAGATAGATGCCGAACCATTTTTGACGAACCAAACCCCAGGGCTGCTATATAGCAGCTACCCCTCCTCATATCTTTACTCTATAAATAGTGGAGCTTCTGGACAACAACGGAAGCCATCCTAGAGAGCTAAAACTCTGTAGAATTTTGTCTGTATTGTTAATTCTTCTTATGTATAGCCTCCAAATATGAATCAATCTTGTAACTCTAATCTTTCAATGATTAATAAAATCTCCTCTCCCCAAGTGGACGTACACTGTCTCGTGGTAGTGGATCCACTATAAATATTGGTGTTATTTATATTTCTGCATTGCATAGATCTTCAAGCCAACAGTCTTCATCTAATCCAGTTGTTTTCCATTGCATTGGGTTTTTTATTTTCTTGGATTGATCATCTAAAGGGAGTTTCCTCAACGGTCTGATATTAGAGCTGAAAGCTTGATTATGGAGTGTTAGATGCTATGGCAGGAGATGAAGGGACTCCAGTTATTTTAAGACATTATGTTAGAGGGACTTATATAGCATCAGGATCACAGTGGCAATAGAAAAATGGAATGGGGATAAAGACTTCAAGAAGTGGCAATGGAGGATGAAGGTTGTTTTAATGAGGAATGAAGTCCATCCAGTAGTGTTTGCCCTTGAGGAATTGACGGTTGAGATCTCGACCGCGGAAAGGAAGGAGATGGAGAAATGGGCATTTACTACTTTACAACTGGCTATGGGAGAGAATATCAACTCAGAGATTAGCAGTGAGACAACTGCTAGGGGCATTTGGACCAAGCTAGAAAATCTCTACTTGAATAAATCTCTGACTAGCCGTCTGATATTACTTAAGACAATTTTCACTATGTGGATGAGGATGATTACTTTAATGAAGGAACATCTTAATTCTTTGGTCATCTCGTGATGAAGACTGTTGACTTGATGATGGATGAAGAGAAAATGACAATGATTCTTTTGTGCTCTCTTCCAGAGCATTATACAGGTTTTACGAATAGCCTTATCTTAACTAGAGACACATTGATAATGGAAGATGTGAAGTTAGGCCTTCTACTTGAGGGCTTGAGAGATTAGATGAAGGAGATAAGTAAAGGAAGTAGAGGTAGTAGTCACAACCTGTTTGTTGAAAGGGGTAGAGAAATAAAAAGAATTGGCACTCTAGAGGGTGTTTCAAGTCCAGAAAGCCCGATAATGGCAGGAGAGGAAAATCTAAGGATGGAAAGTACTTATCTACAAGAAATCTGGTCATTGGAGAAAGGATTGTCCAGATTTCAAGAAGAAGGAAGAAGATGGATCTTTATCATTTGTGGTGGAAAAGTCTGTATCTGACGATGTGTTGTTTTCAGCAGTATCAGATGTCTCAAACCATTGGGCACTGGACTCGAGGGCTTCTTTCCATATGATGCCTAATAAGGATTACTTCAGTTCTTTCATTAGACGAGAGGGAAGCTCTATTCTTATGGGTAATGATGCTAGCTGTAGAGCAATGGGTAAAAGTACAGTAAGGATTAGGATGTTTGACGGAGTGATACGCACTTTGACAAGTGTCCGGTATGTTCCAACTTTGCGGAAGTCCTTATTTTCTTTAGGATAATTAGAATTTTGGTATGCAATGTAACCATTGTTTGCACCAAAATTGGTCACAACACTCTTCGGGAGTCGTTGAAGAGATAACAATCAAGGGTACGAACTGAATATGAATACTATCTAACAAAAACTCTAAGCAATAGTAGAACAAAGACAAAGGCAAGCGATTTATAGTCGTTCGGCACGTTGCCTATGTCCACTGTGAAGTTTTTTGATATTTTATTGATTCTCTTTCAATAGTTACAAGTTGTTACAGCAATCAACAGCAGGTTACAACTGGAAATTCGAAATCAACAGCAAAATTACGATGTAGGATGATGGAGATCTCAATCCGGTAGAGTCTGGGCGCTTCAGAGTCAAAAGATCCATTTTCTGTTGGCTCTAGGGCTCTATTTATAGGCGTAGGTTGCTGATATTTCGCTAAAAACTCGGGAGACCACATCTGGCACGTGAGGGGGCCCACACGTCCAACCTCAGGAAATTTGGGCCCACTTCGGCATTGGTTCGAACTCCATTCGAACTGACCAAGAATTCATCCAATCGGGGTGAAATTTGGTGTGGACATTCTTCGACATGAATGCACGCTTCTGTGAAAATTTCGTGGAATTTGGATCAGTGGATTGAGAGATATGATGGATTCGAGATGGGGTTCATTGTGTGGCTGTTTGGTTTGAAACCATCCATTCGAACCGATGGTTTCGAACCGATGGTGGCACGTGCCCTCGTGGTGACGTGGAGCGCAAACTTCGAACCGATCCGGTCTTCACTCCGAGTTGACCGCTTCGACTCCATGTATCTCGGTGCATTCGAACCGATGGATGACACGTCATCGTGGCTAGTTGACCCAGTGGATTCGAATGAAGCTTCACAGATGGGTTCGAACAAGGCTCCAATAACGCGATCGAACAGCTGATGCTTAGTGGGTTCAAACAAGGATTCTTTGGATGGATACGAGCTTTGCAACCCCTCCATGGACATATGGCCTACCGGCACGAACTAGATGGATTCGAAGCTGATGGAGTCGAACCGAGGCATTTCGATGGGTTCGAAGTCCATCGGTTCGAAGGTGATCGGTTAGAATGGTGCTGGATGATGGATTCGAAGACACCTACCATGATGGGTTCGAAACCAGTGTCTTTGCCTTCAGGTTGAATCAATCATAACTTGAGCGTATGAACTCGGATTGACTCGAAATTTAAGATGCCGACTTCTATGATCTTTCTTGTCGTGTCCCATCAATTGTGGCACAATCCGGGCTCGGACAAAATTCAGCGATATCCATAGCGAAACGGAGTATGACCAACTTCTGATACGAACTATTCTTCGCTTTCGATCGATCTTTTGGTATCGCGGCTTTGCCAAAAAGCGGGATAACATTTTGCCCCCCAAAGTACGTCTTGTGGGAACATAACGTGCTTTGAATAGCTGCAATTTCTCTCCAAACAACCATTGTTCTCTTTTTTGTTGAGACTCGTACCCAGTATTGCTGTAACCTTGCGTTGATATGGTTGACTATTGTATGATGGTGCTTAGCCGTTGGCTGTTGCATTTGTAACAAGATGAATATTCGATCCTTGTAAATGTTTAAAGTCGAATGTTAGTTCGACATATACGCACATATGTTAGTATGACCCTTGTTAACGTCGTGCGTCCACGAGTCGTTGTCAGTTTGGTTTGCTATTGAATTTCTTATCGATTCTCTTCTGAATCGATTTGGAAATTTAAGTTGAGACAACGCATGATGGTTGTTTTGAAAAGTCCCTTCGTATCGATCCTCTCCTGAACCGATATAGAAGGTCGAAGGAAATGACTTTGGGTTGTGGGAATGTAATACTTCGAACCGATGTGTTGGAGCATTGATCGGTTCGAAATCTACATTCGTATGGGTGGAGTACACTCGTATTATAATGGGTACGAAACTGACATTCGAACCGATGTGAAAGGATGGTTACGAAATAGTAGTTCGTATTGATAGGAAATGATGGATACGAAATCGTCGTTCGCATTGGTAGGTTGTGGATGGAGTTGTGAACAGGGGCTTCGAATTAATGTGCCCATTGTTTGTTTCGGATCGGTGCGACTTGATGTTTTGTCGTGTGCTTCATATCGATGACATATGAGGTTAACTTCGAACCCACAAGGAATTAGGCAAATGGTTTCGAATGGAGATTTCGAAACGATCCACGCCTTGAATGGTTGCGACCGGTCACATTTACTGGAAGGGGAATCGTCTCGGTCGCCCTTAAAGTTCCATATAAATAGCAGTGGGCTTGCCACTTTTTCACTTTTCACTTTTTACTCTCGCTTTGCTTTTACTGTATTTCGCCTTGTCTCGAAGCCTCAGAAAAGAAAGCACTGTGTCACGTATTCGAACCATTCAAGATCCAAGCCTTTAATTCCTCGAATCCATCACTTAAACTAGGTAATTAGCCTCGAATCCAAACGGCAAAGCTATTTCGAACCCGCCTCTTCTTCATCGAATGGCCACTCTGGTGATTGGAAAAACCAGATCTGGTTTGGGGAAGCTTCGAATCGATTCATGGACTTGTGTTCGAATCGATGATGGCGGCATCATTTTTTTCTTGGAGTTCGTATCGATCCTTGGGATAACCTTATGGGGGTGACGCAGTTCGCACCGATTGACCATCTTTGATGGGTCCATTCGAATCGATGGATTCGAATCCATCAGCTATCGGTTCGAAGTTCTCAACTTTGCATCGATACAGAGGGTATCGATTCGAACGTGGTTGATGTTAAGTTGAGGGTTTCTTTATGGGTTCGAACCAGTTAACCAAGGATCGATTCGAAGTCATCCTTCATTGGTCGATTCGAACTTGACACCCGATCATCGATTCGAAGCGCGCCTTTCTGCATCGATTCGAAGCACTTCTTTCTGCATCGATTCGAAGTGCGCCTTTCTGCATCGATTCGAAGTGACGTTAGGATGGGTTCGAATGAGTTCCTTGTGATCGGTTCGAACCCTCTATGATGGATACCAAAGTTTGACATTTTCTGAGCATAATTTCGACAAGCTTCATCCTTGCATATTTGGACTTGATAATCACACTGCATACTTGACCACCTTTCGAAGCTCGTCGATGGAACCATAACAACTTCTATCCAAATCAAATTCCATCATACAAACGGTTTAGTGATGACGGTCAGCGATGACAGTCATTATGACTGGGGAAGTTAGCTTTGTCGTTTGCATATTTCCTTTAACTCTGTGACACTTATTCAAGTAATGCATGGCACTATACAACATACATTCATACACTTTACACTGGGGAACGCACGGGTCCTTTGTCGTCTAACGATGGTTTCTCATGAGTTAGCTAGTCATGGAACCTTCAAGTTCGCAACAGCAGGAGGTTCAAAGCACAGCTGCTCCGAGACTAGAGGTTCCAGATATTGAACCTGAGATCATTGGTCCGGCCCCGGACGAACTTCCCAATGCGTCTTTCATTGCCAATCCATCAGATTCTGTTCAATCCAATATTTCTGAAGATATGTTGGGGAGAATATGCTTGAGGCACGGCCTATCACTGGATGATGTGTTATTGTCGGGGCCGAATGATAGACCACACAACCCGTCGGAGGGATATACAGCATTTGATCGCCACGTGTGCGCGGCTGGGACGCTTCCTCCATTCAACGAGTACATAAGGGAAGTGTTGTCTTTTTTGAGGATCGCTCCATCTCAACTACACCCGAACGGATATGCCTCCGTGAATAGTTTATTCATCGTCTTCATGGAGTACCTTCATAGACCACCGATCCCAACCGAGATCAGATATCTATTTAATTTCAAAACTCAAGGTGATTACCCTTCCTTCACATTTCTGGAAGCGGTGAGGAACTGCCAAGTGGTCACTGGGTCCTGGACCAGGTTGAGCTATTACAGGACGGAATGGCTCTATGTCAGGTGTCCTCCGGGGTTTGCCCGGCGATGGTTATTCAGACGTGAGTGTAGCTGAGTTATCAAGTAATTACTAAGACAATTGCGGTCAAAGTGAAATTTATATTTTTTCTTTTTACAGCAACGATTCAGCGACCTGAAGGTGAACGAATTAGGGAGGTAGTAAGAATACTCCGGGGAGTCCCGAGTGAAGATAGGGATATCGAGTCGCTTTTGACCGATAGGAATCTCCGGACTTACGGGTTGATTGAACGAGGGCAGAGCATACAGTTTGACGGGGCCCTAAGGACTGTCTCGAAAAAACGAGTCCAGCACAAGAAGACCAAAGTCATTATAGCTGAGGAGGCTGATTCTGAAAGAACCCATACCGATGATGAGCCGCTGACCGAGCCTACGGATGTAGTTCAGGATGTCGCGGAGCAGATAAAAGGCAAGGCAGCCGCCCCTACGTCAACTAAGAAGGGGAGATGGAAATCGGTTGTCATGGCCCGATTCTCTCCCGGAGTTAGAATTTCGGAAATGTCTCCTCCGAGAACCGAAAATCTTTATGAAGGGCTCGCCAATATTCCAATTCTGGATGATGTGTCCCTGCAGCACGATGCCGGATTGGAAGAGCTTTCAGAAACTCTAGTTTTCAGCGAGTCTTTTCCCACTGGGTGGCAGACACATCCGGTTTCGGGGGGTTGCACATTCATTCATATTTCACAACACTGCATAACCTTTGACTATAAACCACCTTTACCGAAGAGTGATTAATTCTATTTTGTTTTGCACTGCAGATACTATGTCTAGGCGAGGTTCGATGTTAGGGAGTCTTTGACATGTCCGCAAGTCTTCATGTCATGATTCACGCAGGCGAGAAGGGGACAGAGATTATGACCAGGGACGCTCTGGGTATTCTAGTCAGGAGAGATATGATACAGACAGAGGTTATAAGCATCGATCTCGATCGCGTACTCCTCCTCCTCCCAGAGATCCCATTCAACCTCCTGCTCATGTCTCTCGTCCCTCTGAATCTTCACACCACACGTCTGCCTCTCAATCTTCTAGGCATGAATCCCGCCATTCTAGGAGCGAAACGATGACTGCTACCGTTACAGAACAGCCCCCCGTGGAAATTTCAGGGGAAGGAGCAATCAGGCTTGCTCAGCTGAAAAGAGATTTCCCAAACATTTGCTTCGACAACTATATCTTTCCTCCACATTTAAAGAAAATCCCGGAGGAAGCTGAGAAATTGGTACATGATTACGTACACGATTTTTATGCTCAGTACAAAGCGTGGTCGAAAGCAGCTGACAAAGCGTCGGCATTGGCCTTTGAGCGTGGGGCCACCATCGAGAGACTGCAGGCCGAGCTAGCTCAACAGAGCCGTATTATTAGGGTGCTAAACACTGAGGCTAAATATTCTCGGAAATCTGAAATGGAGGCTATCAAAAAAGCCGACGAAGCCCAAGCAACGATGGATAGGATGAAACGTGAGCATTATGCCACGGTAGAGGATATGGGTCATCGTAACACCCTGGTCACTACCGAAAGGGATGCAACCCTGAAGGAGTTAAACGAGCTTAAGTCCAAATTTGCCGAAATCGCTAAGGTTAGGGATGATGCGAATACCGCAGCCCAGGAGGCGTGTGAACAAGCCGTGATTCTCCGGACTGAACGGGATCGGCAGTAGCCAAGGCCCAGGCGGTCGAGACGGAGGTTGAGGAGAAAGTACAATAAGCGGAGGCCAGGCTGGAGGCCGATATTGAAGATTTGCTCATCACTTACAATGCCAATGTGTTGAGACACAGAAATTTGGCCTGGCTCCAAGATTATCCGGTACACCTCCGCAGCGCTTGGGGTCGATTGGTTGAGGAAGAAGAAGAAGCGCATCCGGGTGAATTGGTCGACCGATTCAAACTTGAAAACCGGTTGCTAATAGATGATGAGAAGAAGATCCTCCATGACGCTATTATTGCTCATGAAAAGGAAATGATTGGTGGCCGATCTCTAGAGGTTGGAGAGGGATCAGGTGTTGAGCATCATTCTACTGTTTTTGAATTCACCGCTCCACCTCCGTTAGAGCCTGTATCTAAGGTTGTTTCACAATCTGTTCCTGCTTATGACCCAAAACAGCCGTGGTTATCTCCCGTTCGGGAGCATGCTTCTGAGGCCGCTCAGTCGTCCGCAAGCCAAACTGGGGAAGGTATTTTGAACTTATCTCAAGTGTTTTCCGAATAGAGAGTTTGTTCGGAAGCAGTTGCTAATAACTTCTTCTTATCTTTGCTTAGCAACCGAGACTACTCCGGCATCTTCGGCTCAAGAGTCTATTCAAGGGAAAAAGGCCATCACCACCGAAACGACTGTCATGACGACGGCAGTGTCTACTGAGATGGCGTAGGGGAGATCCTTATCTCTCGACGAACAAATGGTGAGTGATCTGCTTGGCCAACAGGGTGACCCTTTTACAGACTTGCCATTTATTATTAGTGACCTCCCGCCAACCTCTAGCTCTTCAATGCAGATTGCGGATGCCCCCAGCCAAGCCCAAACGATTCGTGATGAAGAGATCTTAGCCGAGATTCATGCAGAACTAGAAGCTGCGGGGCAAGGTAGAAGTGTTGGCGGCAGTACGGCGGCGCATAGCCCAACACCTTTAAGGACAACAACATTAGGTGGCACTATTCCATCTTCCATCGTGGGTCCGGTCCCTCCTACTCCTCCCGCAGGGAGCCTTCATTTAAGTTCAAGTTCTGAGGAGGACGTGGACATTATGCCCCCGGCCGAAGAGCAGCCTCCGGAGTGGAGGCCATCCAAACGAAGGATTTCTGTTCCTAGTGATTCTGATGACAAACCGCTGATAAGGAAGCCAAAAAAGAAGAAATAGATCGGCCTCCCAAACAGATTTTTTGGTAGATAGGAACTTGTTTTCGTTTTTTGTTAATAGGCCGTGTATAGATGCAGGTTTGGCCCCTGCTAGTAGGGATTCTTTTTTTTTGGAAGAACTTTTTTTGCATGTAAGTTCTTGTCTCCAGTTAGTTGAAATAAAATTTAGTTTCTTTGTTTCAATTTCATTTCATTTGCGCTTAAGTATTTGCAGTGTTTAGCTTTTAGTTCGGTGTACTCGTGACGTTTTTTACTGTCAAGTAGGGTTCGTTTCATTTGCCAAGCCTGAAAATCTTGGTCACAAGTGGTGATCGATGAATAAGTTGAACTTCGGACGTTGTATCACTTCGGTTAGTGATTAACACTTAGCTTTCTTGCCCTCCAGTTTTGGGGAACAGCGCTTGTATTTTTGGTAGTTGATCGCACTTGTTGCAAATCTTAAGCACACGTCCACATTCTATGGACTTAGGATAATTTGAGATCGATAATCCGGTTCGAACTCCGGGAATTCGAGAGCTATCGATGTTTGTAACACGGTTCGTGCTCCGGGAACTTGGAATTAATGTTTGTACTCCGCTTCACGCTCTGGGAACTTGGAGCTAGCATTTGCATTTTGGTTCACGCTATGGGAACCTGTAATTTATGTTTATACTCTAATTCATGCTTTGGGAACTTGGAGTTAGCACGGATGATTCGGTTCGCGCTCCGGGAACCTGTAACTTATGTTTATACTCCAATTCATGCTTTGGGAACTTGGAGTTAGCCGATAGATGGTCAGTCACACCTATTTGGGCTTTTTAGGAATTCGTTCACACTCTGGGAACGATGGATTTGATGTTTATACTCCAATTCACACTCTGGGAAGTTGGAGTCCGTTCGCACTCTGGGAACGATTTATTGGATGTTTATACTCCAATTCACACTCTGGGAATTTGGAGTCCGTTCACACTCTGGGAACGATTTATTGGATGTTTATACTCCAATTCACACTCTGGGAAGTTGGAGTCCGTTCGCACTCTGGGAACGATTTATTTGATGTTTATACTCCAATTCGCACTCTGGGAATTTGGAGTCCGTTCGCGCTCTGGGAACGAGTTATTGGATGTTTATACTCCAATTCACACTCTGGGAAGTTGGAGTCCGTTCGCGCTGTGGGAACGAATTGTTGAATGTTTATACTCCAATTCACGCTCTAGGAAGTTGGAGTCCGTTCACGCTCCGGGAACGAATTATTGAATGTTTATACTCCAATTCACGCTCTGGGAAGTTGGAGTCCGTTCGCGCTCCGGGAACGAATTGTTGAATGGACTGTCGTGTGCTGGTCCAATTCAGCCTTCGACGTGATGGCTTGCCCCCGAGCTGGGGTTTCACTTAGTGAGTGGCCGGTCGTATCACAGTCACTCGCTATTTGAATAAATTCCATTGTTTGATGGAACTTAGCTCTTCGTGTGTTGTGATTGTTGAACGTTGTATTCGGTGAACCACAGCTCTAGCTTGAAGAGATAGTATTTTATTGCTGAAATAAGAAAATATGGCAAAGTCAGTGCCTTATTACAAATTCAAATTTCAGAATGTAAAGGAAACTGCAGAGTATTCATAGACTGAAGGAGCCTGTCATGTGTGACAGTGACGAGGGTCTTCGTCGTTCCAGGCTCCTAAGTAAGTAGGTCCTCCACTGATGGCGTTTATCACCAATCTTCCACGGGGACAAGTCGAGTCCTCCTGTCTCGGTCGATTGGGTCCATTGTTTGGATTTGATAGTCCCGCTTCTCTAGGCTGCGGTGTCCGCACAAACTGTTCCAGCTTCCTTTCTCTGATCAGTTTTTCAACAAGATCCTGTAAGTGACGACACTCGTTCGTATTGTGCCCGTAGCTTTCATGGAACCTACAAAGCTTTCCCGTCTGGATTTGTCTCTCTGACGACGGTCTTGGTGTAGGTTTTTGATATTGAATTGTGCCACAGGTTTTTAAGTACAGATCCTCTAGTGATGTATTCAGAGGAGTGTAACTGTCAAACATTGGATTCTTGCGCTGCGGACCATGATTTTGATCTTGTTTTTTAGTTTGATTCACGCTCTCTCTTCGCCGAGCTTGTTTATTTTTAATGTTCAACTGAACTTTTCCGGAGCTTTCACCGGACTGTTTGATCACTACATTGCTTTGGATCCCTTCCGCATTTGGTCCTGTGTCAGTTTGCTTCCTAGACTGTTTCGCGTCTTCCCGTCTCAGGAATTGAGCTGCTTTGGCATGGAAACGGTCCAAAGATGCAGGTGGTTTTCCAGCTAGCCAATTGCCAAATTCAGAATCGGGGTCGATCCCCTTAGTCAACGCTATAAGGATGGAGTTATTGTTTAGATTACTAATCTCCGCACATGTAGTATGAAATCTCTCTAAGTAACGCCTGAGCGTTTCCCCAGGAGCTTGAGTGACGCTAGATAGAGTGTTGACATCTTTGGGCCTTACGACATGCATGTGGAACTGTTCAACGAAATTTGTGGCCAACTGGTCGAATGAAGAGATGGATCGAGGTGGTAGTCGAGTGAACCACATGGTAGCGATGCCCCCCAAGGATATGGGGAAACTATGACATTTCACTGCATTGTCAGCCCTGGCAGCGGTCATCGACCACTCATATTTTAGAATATGTTGGTTGGGGTTGGAGTTCCCCTCGTACATGGGTAGAGTGGGCATTCGGAATCGCCGTGGGGGTTCAGCAGTAAGAATATCGTCCGTAAAGGGAGTGTGACTCCGAGAAACTCCCCAATCATTGTTTGTGAATCCCTGACTCTCACAGATCATCTGACTTATCATAGTTGATAGATCCGGCATTTGCGTGTTTTGTGCGGCCTGCACCGGAGTATGATTACGTTCCATCCTTTGGGGTTGGACCGGATATTGTTGACGGTCCAAGTCTCGCCTTCTTGGCTCATAGTCTTCTGAGACGTACGGTTCAGGAGTACGCCCGCAATGACGACGGTCCAGGTCCGACTGATCTTGGGCGTCGACCCCCGGTTCAGCCGCAACGTTAGTGGTGCAGTATTCTGCGGTGTGGTGAAGAACGGCACCTCCTCGGGAGGAGGGTCCGGTTTGGAAACTGGCTGACGGACCAACTCTAAGTTGTCCAACGGTCAGTGTCAGTTGATTTCCAACGGGTGGCATATGACTCCCATCTAGCCGGGGTCGTGGAGGCCGGTTACGATAATCAGAGGATGAAGAACTTTCGCTGGAGGAGCGAGAAGCATGGTCTCTCGTGGATCTCTTTCGTTTCTGGCGATCCAGCTTATTGATTAGCTCAGCGTTAGCGCGTAGCTGTTCTTCTAGTTGCTACCGACTCTGGGTCAGCTCTTGGAGTAGCAATTGCAACTCTTACCGTGTAACCGGACCGGACGGTTCAGAGTGCCCAGTAGCATCCTGATTAGATGGAGGTAGAGGCATAGGATTCTGTCTATCCTGTTCTTCTTGATTGACAGCGTTTGAGGTGGTTCTTGTGCTGACCATCTTGAGAGTTGAATTCCTTTCCTAGACTTTATGCAAATCTGAGTAGAAGGGAAGGAAGCTGGATTTAATGATTTGGATCTCTCTCTTAGATTTATTCAATCCGGTATCGATGACAGATCCAACGAGCAGGAGAAAATCTGGGTCTTCTCAGTGAAAGCACCAAAGTGTTTGCACCAAAATTGGTCACAACACTCTTCGGGAGTCGTTGAAGAGATAACAATCAAGGGTATGAACTGAATATGAATACTATCTAACAAAAACTCCAAGCAATAGTAGAATAAAGACAAAGGCAAGCGATTTATAGTGGTTCGGCACGTTGCCTACGTCCACTGTGAAGTGTTTTGATATTTTATTGATTCTCTTTCAATAGTTGCAAGTTGTTACAGCGATCAACAGCAGGTTACAACTGGAAATTCGAAATCAACAACAAAATTACGATGTAGGATGATGGAGATCTCAAACCAGCAGAGTCTGGGCGCTTCGAAGTCGAAAGATCCATTTTCTGTTGGCTCTAGGGATCTATTTATAGGCGTAGGTTGCTGATATTTCGTTGAAAACTCGGGAGACCACTTCTGGCACGTGAGGGGGCTCACATGTCCAGCCTCAGGAAATTTGGGCCCACTTCGGCATCGGTTCGAACTCCATTCGAACCGACCAAGAATTCATCCAATCGGGGTGAAATTTGGTGTGGACATTCTTCGACATGAATGCAAGCTTCTGTGAAAATTTCGTAGAATTTGGATCAGTGGATTGAGAGATATGATGGATTCGAGATGGGGTTCATTGTGTGGCTGTTTGGTTCGAAACCATCCATTCGAACCGATGGTTTCAAACCGATGGTGGCACGCGCCCTCGTGGTGACGTGGAGCGCAAACTTCGAACCGATCCGGTCTTCACTCCGAGTTGATCGCTTCGACTCCATGTATCTCGGCGCGTTCGAACCGATGGATGACACGTCATCGTGGCGAGTTGACACAGTGGATTCGAATGAAGCTTCATAGATGGGTTCAAACAAGGCTCCAATAATGGGTTCGAACAGCTGATGCTTAGTGGGTTCAAACAAGGATTCTTTGGATGGATACGAGCTTTGCAACCCCTCCATGGACATATGGCCTACCAACACGAACTAGATGGATTCGAAGCTGATGGAGTCGAACCGAGGCATTTCGATGGGTTCGAAGTCCATCGGTTCGAAGGTGATCGGTTAGAATGGTGCTGGATGATGGATTCGAAGACACCTACCATGATGGGTTCGAAACCAGTGTCTTTGCCTTCGGGTTGAATCGATCATAACTTGAGCGTATGAACTCGGATTGACTCGAAATTTGAGATGCCGACTTCTATGATCTTTCTTGTCTTGTCCCATCAATTGTGGCACAATCCGGGCTCGGACAAAATTCTGCGATATCCATAGCGAAACGGAGTATGACCAACTTCTGATACGAACTATTCTTCGCTTTCGATCGATCTTTTGGTATCGCGGCTTTGCCAAAAAGCGGGATAACAACCATCGAGAAGGATAGTCTGAAGGTTTCAAGAGGTGAACCAGTTCTGATGAAAGGACATGTGTTTCGAAATCTGTGTTTGTTAAAAGGAACCACAGTCCTTGGAGAGTCGTCTATTGGAGTAGACAGTTCTCGTGCATTGGATGCCACAAGGCTTTGGCATTTCAAATTGGGTCATATTTCAGAGAAGGGCTTAGAGTTTCTTCGAAGACGGAAGATGATCAAAGGAGAAAGCTTTGACAAGATGGACTTTTTCCAGGATTGTGTGTTAGGAAAGAAAACTAAAGTATCTTTTGGAGTTGGACTCCATAGATCGAGGCAAGTACTTGAATACATGCATACATATGTCAAGGGACCAATTGCTACTCCTTCTTTTGGAGGAGAAAAGTTTTATATCTCTTTCATTGATGATTTTTCTTGAAAAGTATGGGCGTATGTGATCAAGGCCAAATCAAAAATTTTTGAGAAGTTCAAAGACTGGAAAGCGCTTGTTGAAAACCAATCTGGTTCTAGGTTGAAGGTGCTAAGATCATATAATGTTGGTGAATTTGTCTCTAGGGAGTTCCTCGATTTCTATAGACAACATGACATTCAAAGCTATTTCACTACATTGGGACATCCACAATCCAATAAGGTTATAGAAAGGATGAACATGGCTCTACTGGAGAAGGCACGTTGCTTGAGATTGACGACATGCTTGTCTAGAAGCTTTTGGGTTGAGGCATTATCAAATGCGGTGCATATTATAAATTGACTTCCTTTCTTAGCCATAGAAGGGAAGATACTAGAGGAGAAGTGGAGAGGTAAAGTAGTTTATCTTGGTTACTTCTGAAATTTTGGTTGTCCTACTTATGTTCACCATATAGGCGATGACAAATTGGAGGCTAGAGCATACAAGGGCATACTAACAGAATACACCGATGGTATTAAAGGGTATTGAATTTGGAACCCTGTTGATCAGAAGATTTTTCATACCATACATGTTACTTTTGATGAGTCGACTATGTTCAATATGAAGGAGGAGCTACCTACCATATCAAAATATTCCGATAGGCCTAAGGCGATGGAAGAAGTTTCCGTGTTCCAGCCAAATAATAGAGTTGTTGTTGATGCTGTAAAGGAAGACGCAGTTGATAAAGCATCATAGGATAGTCCACATGTACCTTCTAGTAGTGCTGGCGATGTGTATGAATCTAGAGGAAGTTTAGTTCAAGGTGGAGCTGAAAGGAGTTTAGGCGAAGCAGTACTTATCCAGGTCAGTCGTAGGACTATTAGACCGCCCAAAACATATAGTGATCGGCAGTTTGCAAACCATAGCCTTGGTGATCAGTTTGTCTATGCCCTACATGTTGTTCTTGAGGAGCTGCTTGACCTTGATAAAGATTTGAAGTCATGTGACAGTTCAAATTAGATATGCGCTATGGAAGAGGAGTTAGAGTCGATGATGAAGAAGAAGACTTGGGATTTGGTACCACCTCCCAAATGAAGCCGAGCCATAGGTTGCAAGTGGGTGTTCAAGTAGAAGGACGATGGGAGGTACAAGGCTAGACTAGTTGCTAAAGGGTTTTCACAAAGAAAGGGATTGGAGTATGATGAGAAATTCTCTCCAGTAGTGAGGCATATGTCCATCCGCATTTTGCTCGCTATCATCGTAGCTCGTGACTTAGAGCTGGAGCAACTGGACGTGAAAGCCGCTTTCCTACATAGAGACTTGGATGAAACCGTCTACATGAAGCAGCCATAAGGATTTTTTGTAGATGGAAAAGAAAATTGGGTTTGCAAATTAAAGAAGTCTTTGTATGGACTAAGCAATCACCTAGAAAATGGTATAAGAGGTTTGAGTCTTTTATGCTTTCAGTTGGCTTTGGTCATAGCATCAAAGACGGTTGTGTGTACTTCAAGCATTTAAAGAATGGTAGATGGGTATACATACTCTTGTATGTGGATGATATGTTGATTACTTCTAAGGATAAACCTGAAATCGATAGTTGAAGCTAAATCTTAAAGCAGAATTCGAAATGAAGCACCTTAGAGAAGCAAAGAAAATTTTGTGAAATACCCCACCCCTCCACCCCAAGTATTCCCAAAACGGGCACACCAAAGGATTTGGTGCGTCATAGGTATAGCTAAAGCTTCATGGAGACTAAGATTCATAAGACAAATAAAAGCAGTGGAAAACGTTTAAATAATAACTTATTATTCAGAATTTTCATCTCAAAATAAGTCATAAAAACAAACATGTCTCAAAAACTCAAAATATCTCATGTCTCCTGAAAATACATCCTAGTCTCATAATATCAGAGTATAAAGATAACAACAATAATCAATAGCAATCCCTCTCACAAGTTCCAATTCATCATAAACCATACAAAAAAGATGAAACGTAGAAGAATGTGTCTGAAATGAGAAATTTTGGGGAACGGATCTCCAAGCAACCTGAATCAACTCAACTTTACTGGCCTATGGGGGAAAAGGGGGGAAAAGAGGAGTGGGTCAGACAATAAGTCTGGTGAGTGAAAGTAATCACTAGCATTTCTAAGCAAGATAAAGATAATTGACTAAGCAATAGTTCTAGCTTGAAAGGAAAATACGGAAAAGATAAAACTCGGATAGAATATTGTTTCTGATTCTGTTTAACTATTTGCTTTAATTGTTGGATTATTTGTTTTGATTGTTTGCACTTGTCTTAAACTGCTGTGATTAGGCTGAAATCCTAATCCTATCTCAACTGCTAATATTGATTAGGCTGAAATCCTAATCCTACTCATTGATTGACCTTTCCTATCTCTGTTGTGCCACTATGAACCAATCCTGTTGGTCACAGCAAAAGATATCTCTTTAGCTCTTAGGAAGAAGTAGCAAATTATTTACCCTAATCGATATCACATGCTTGGTCATTGCCGGTACACACTAATTGTCACCTCCTATTTAACCCTTTATTTACCCTAATCAACATAAGCATGTCCAGGCTCACCTAACTGTTATGAGATTATTAGTCCTAGACCTGAAAGGGAATGCTGTCCTACCTCATCTAACTATTGTGAGACCATCAGTCCTAAACCTGAAAGGGAATGCTGTCGGTACTAGTCCTAACAAACAATCTTCTAGCTTTGCGCCCCTTGCCCAAATCCCTAGATTTGAGCCTCTATCTATTGGCCACTTATTTACCCTAATCAATATAAGCATGTCCCGGCCTTACCTACTATTATGATACCATCCGTCCTAGATTTGAAAGGAAATTCTACCGGTATGAGCCTTACTTCTATATTTGCTTATTAACTTAATCTAAGTTCTAAAATAAGCCTCTTCTTTTATTTCTGCTACATTTGCTTATTAACTTAATCCAAGATCTAAGTTTTTAAATAAGCTTCTTTATTATTTCTTTCTTTTTAGTTATAACCTATTTATAATTGTTACTCTTCTATATTCTCTTTTTAGTTATATTACTTGTTATAATCATGCTTGCAAATACCTTAAATTTGTCTATTTCAGTCCATCTTTATTTTATTTCAATTTTTCTTATTTTACATCTAATTTTTGTAAATTTATTTTTTTCTCTTTTATTCCTATTTGTGAATTCTTCTCTTTTTAATTTATTCGCGTAAGAAGGGATTAAATCTTTATAAAAAGAAACTAACATTTACAGGCTAAATTCCAATTTAAAACATACGTAAATATTTGTAAATAATTGTAAATAACTAAAAATAACTGAATAAAAAAAGATAGAAAAGAAAATTTTACTTCAAACTAACTATAAATAAATTTCTTAAAAACTGTCTCAAAATTGTATAAAAACTATAACTATTGAGAACCCTATTATTTTAAATTGCTTACAAATCTAAAACAATTACAGAACACTCACCCGTGGTCGATAGCTCTAATCATTGGCCTTCCTGGATCCACTTCTTGAGCATAAAATATTTACATTAAAAGGATTTACTCTCCAGAATTTTTTATTTATTTATGGTTCAACCTCAGGTAATGAACCCAACTGGGAGAAAATATAAATGAGAAAGATAGCGAGGTCAAGGGTCTTATTTATAGTTTGGCTTAAGGAACTTAGGCCGTCGGATTTGGAGATTAAATCTGGTGCAACTACGTCATAGGCTCACTGGGAACCATCGGATGCAGTTAAGAACGCACGAGATTGCTAAAAATAATAATCAAGTTTTAACATCGTCGCTCGTACCTGGACATTCTTCGTCTAGTGACAAAGGCGGGTCGACCTGACCCCTTTGGGGGTCGGCCTAACCTAAACATGGGTCGACCTAATCCTTTAAATTATTATTTATTTTGTTTTTGTTTATTAAATTTTGATTTCTTGTTTCTCTTGTAACTTCTTCATACTGACTCGGATTTCGACAAGTTATATATGGAAATTGATCAAAAAATCTCCACAGACCCAATGGTGCAACCCCATTGCTCGATTCTGACAATTTTAAAAACTTATTTTATTGTTTAATAAATCTTTAATTATTTATTATAGCTCAAATTTTGGATTGTTACATTCGCCCTTCCTTAAAGGATTTCGTCCTCGAAATCTCTAATGACGGAAGAATAAAATAAATATTTACATCCAAGTTCTGCAACCACATATTTAACCATCATCCATTACATCCATTGTTCTTAAGCTTTCTAATGCAATTCATGATATATGCAATAGCGTAGTGTGAATGTCCCTAACTAATGCAAATGATTAGACGATCTACTGATTCAGTCGACCTCTTTTTATGCAATCATGTCCATGCCATGTATCCAAATGAATGCAAATTTCCTAATGATAACCGATAGTTCTACATGCGTGCTACAATCATCATCCAAATGCAACAATCATAATAGTCACTCATTATAGCAACCATGAAATACAAATGCAAGTGCACACACATCCATATGCATATGCTTTAGTAACCTGGTTAGGCTGATCCCTAAGAGATAATAGTGCCTAGTGTGTGTATATGTGTCTATTAACATCCACTAGCAAATATTTGCAACCACTAGCGTCCTTCATACATAACATGTTCCAGTAACATGTTTACATTCAGTCCTACCATCCATAGGTTAAACCCTAAAATCTACCCTCCCAAAGGATACTAAAGGAAAGAACCTATCGAAAACTAATGATGGGAATAGGAAATTCAAGACGTACTATTAAAGAGATGTGGATAAGAGGTACGTATTTTTTTCCTCAGCCTCCCATGTAGCATACTCAATACTATCTCCCCACTGCACCTTAACCACCTTATTCCTTAGCTTCTTGATATCATGTCTAACAATCTTGGTAGGAAAGCAAAGAATCGAAGCTTCTCTCTCCACTTTAACTTCCTCAAGTTGACTAGGTTCCACAACCTCTATTGAATCATGTAAGCACTTTCTCAAGTGCGAAGCAGAAAAAACACCATGAACTCCCGCGAGCCTCTCTAGTAGCTTTATCTGATACACCATATTCCCTACTCTTTCCACAATGGGGAACGGTCCTACGAATCTAGGAGCAAGTTTCTCATTTGATCCAAACCTCACTACCTTTCTTAGCGGAGACACCTTAATGAAAACCAAATCTCCTACCTCGAATTCAATATCCCATCTCCGCTCATCTGCATAGGATTTCTGTCTATCTTGGATGGTTTTCATTCTTCTTCTAATCAAATCAATCTTTTCCAAACTCTCTGAATCCATGTTGGGACCAAGTAGCAATATTTCTGTAGACTCCAAACAACATGAAGGCGACTTGCAAGGTCTTCCATAAAGGGCTTCAAAGGGAGTCATCCCAATGCTAGCATGAAAACTATTGTTATAAGTGAATTCCATTAAAGGAAGGTGCTCCTCCTAAGTCCCTAGAAAGTCAAAAATGAACATCCTTAACAAATCCTCAAGAACTCTATTAAATCTCTTTGTTTGGACATCTATTTGAAGGTGATAGGCCATACTCAACCTAAGTTGTGTCCCTAAAGCCTCTTGCAAGCTCCTCCAAAACTTGCTAGCAAAGATAGTGTATCAATTGCTTACTATGCTAGAGGGAAATCCATGAAGTTGGACTATCTCACGAACATATAAGGATGCCAAATAAGGTGATGTCCTCTTACACTTGACCAGAATGAAGTGGGCGCTCTTAGTCAAACGATCTACAATAAACCGAATACTGGTATTCCCCTTCCTAGATCAAGGTAAACCATTTATGAAGTCCATCGAAACACTATCCCACGTCCATTCGGATACATCCAATGGTTGAAGCAATCCACCAGGCCTCTGCTGCTCTGCCTTAACCCTTTGATACACAAGACACTTAGCCATGAACTCTGCTACATACTTCTTCATGCCACTCCAATAAAACACTCTCTTCATGTACCTATACATCGTATCACCACCCGGACGAATAGTCATCCGAGAATGGTGTGCTTCTTCTAGAACTACTCTCATCAAATTACTAGTGTAGGGGACATAAAGTCTTACATCTCTTCTTATCCGCCCTTTACCATCGATGAAATAACATTGGAGATGTCTAGAGACCTCTCCTCTGGTAATCCTGTCCAGAATATTCACAAGATCTGAATCCTCTCGCTGCGCTGAGCCTATCTAATCTACGAGGGTAGGCTTAACCTCAAATGATGAACTCCTAGCAAAATCTTTGATAAACTTTCTACAATTACCAGCCAAATCTAGGAAGCTTTTGACTTCGGTAGCATTCTTGGGAGCCTTCCAATCCTGTATCGCTACTATCTTAGCAGGATCCACAACTAAATCCTCTCTTAAGACTACATGCTCCAAGAAATGTACCTTCTCACACTAAAAGTGACACTTCAAGAATTTTGCTTTCAACTGATGAACACAAAGTGTACGAAGAACCTCCTCAAGATAAATAGCATGTTCTTTCATATTCTTAGGAAAACACTAGAATGTCGTCCATTAACACTACAAAGAAATTATTTAGGACATCTCGAAAAACATGGCCCATTAGATCTACATAATAAGCTGGGACATTGGTTAGCCTAAATGGCATAACCAATGGCATAACCAACCACTCAAAGAATCCATAGGGTGTCCTAAATGTTATTTTATTGATGATGTTGTTGGCGACCCTAAGCTGATGAAATCCAGTGGCTAAGTCAAGCTGAGAAAATACTAAAGAGCCAACTAACTGATCAAAAAGATCATTTATCCTAGGAAGTGGGTAAAGGTTCTTCTTCGTGAGCTTATTCAACTCTCTATAATCTTCGCAAAGTCGAAGGGAACCATCCTCTTTTGCAGCAAAGACGACTGGTGCTCCCCACTCAGATATGCTCTGTCTGGTAAAGCCTTTCTCCAAAAGCTCACCAATCTGCTCAGTTAACTCCTTCCTCTTCCTAGGAGCTATATGTCTCACAGGCAATGCAACTGGCTTAGCATTGTCATGCAGATAGATCCTAAAGTCGATCTCTCTCTTAGGGGTAGTCCCCTAACCTCCTCGAAAACATCTGGGAAATATCTTTATGTCCCCAAGAATCTCTATGGGTCGCAATATCTAGGAGACATAAAGCTCAAAATAATTGATCCCTATGGGTCGCAAGAAACCTCAAGAATCTGTCTGCTACATGTCTCTGGTCTAACGACTCTCCTTTCGCAGTTCAATATCGCACCATAAGTGGATAACTAGTCCATCCCCAAAATCGTCCCAGTACATAGGCATCACAATCAAACTCTATGCCTAATATAAAAAATTTCAAACCCCTACAAATCATGGATAAATGTGCCGATCCTCTTATGGGGTTTGAAACAACTATAGGGTCTACAACTAGAGAAATATCTAAGTGTAAACAATCAATTAAGGAACTAGAAATGAAAGAATGCGATGCTCTAAATTCAAAAGGAGTCCGAATAGGAAAATCCAAAATAGAGATCAAACCTTCTACAGAGACTTTCCTACCTCGATCCAGCCTACTACTAGAAGGTGCTACATCCAAAGCCTGTACTTTCACCATAGGTGCGCCTGCTCTCTGCCCCGTCTTCTAAGGAAAAGCTCTACTAAGGTGTCCAGGCTGCTCACGGTTATAACACATCCCCTTTATTGTATCCATCTTACATTCCATTGTGAAATGCCCTATCAATCTACAATTATGAGATTTCTCGCCCTTCTTGATCTATCCCTTTTGAGGTCCTTCTCCTTTCGTCTTGTCCTTATCCTTCTTATTCTTCCACCACTGCTTCTTAGAATTTTTCTAATTTAGGAACCTCCTTAACCTCTTCTTTCAACTGCCAAGATGTAAGATAAATCCTCTATCGGTCCTCCAATCCTAATAGCCTAAATATCCGCTCCATATTCCTTAACCAAGTTCGTGCCTCTATGAAATCCTCCATGCCAGAAAATGTCTTGCCACCTAAACTGGCGAAGTCCTTGCATAGCTTTAAAATGTTGGCCACTACAGGTGGATTAATGGGATCTCCACCCATCGATGCTGCACTGGGCGCTTGTCCTTACACCTTTGGTTCCATAACTTAGAGGCATCTACAGAACCAGGCAGTGGCTTAGGCACCCTCTATAAGATTTGGAGCGTCCGCCATACTATGCAAAGAAAAGAAAATTTAGGCTCAAAAGAATTGAAAGAAGGTTGAACTGGACTTTGAAAGGATTTTTATTAAAACTCTTTTATACTTGAAAACTATTTCTATAATAAGAGTTTCTTTCTGGAAAAAAAAATTTGGTTTGAAGATATGTGACCTTTTAAAAAAACTTTACTTTTAAAACAAGTTTTTAGGAAACCTGTAACATTAGACTCTAATACCAAGTGAAAAACTCCAAACTCCTTAGTATTCCCAAAAAGGGAACACCAAAGGATGTGGTGCGTTATAGGTATGGCTAAGCTTCACAGAGACTAAGATTCACAAGATAAAAAAGTAAAAGCAGCGAAAAACATTTAAACAATAACTTATTATTCAGAATTTTCGTCTCAAAATAAGTCATAAAAAGTTTCAAAAACTCAAAATATCTCATGTCTCATGAAAATACATCTCAATCTCATAAATCAGAGTATAAAGATAATAATAATAGTCAATAGTAATCCTTCTCACAAGTGCCAATCCATCATAAACCAAATGAAAAAGATGAAAAGTAGAATAATGCATCTAAATTGAGAAATCTTCGGGATTGGATCTCCAAGCAACCTATGTGAGAAAATGCGGATTAAGGATCTTAAGGCTAAGATTAACACTAGAGGGGGGTGAATAGTGTTAATAAAGAATTACTATATCTTTTTGAATTTATGTTAATTTAGACATAAAAGTATGCAATATACAGAAACAGGAATAATCACAGAAACAAACACAGATGCAGAAATAAAATAATAAGCAGTAAAGGAAAGAACACATCGGATTTTATACTGGTTCGGAGTTACCCTACATCCAGTCCCGCAACACAAGTACGGATTTCCTTTCAACAGCAATCGTACAATTACACCCTCGGTTCCAAGGCTACGAGGTACACCCTCCAGAATTTCCATCCTCTGGGTAGAGATATTTGATTTCCAGGCCGCAAGTTTGCCCAATTGATTTACCAAGGCTACAATCACACCTTTTCCCTTTTGATTGATTTCCAAGGCTACAATCACACCTTTCCTCGCTTAATAGATTACAAAGAAGTCTATAACTCTGAATAGCACTGAGAATCTTATAGAGATAGTGATAGAGAATCAAACTAGAAGTAATCGAGTATGATTCAATGTTGATTTCGGCAGAGTAATGATAAGAATATGTATTAAGAAAAGAGGAAGAAGAAGTGGAGTGAAAATCAGAAAAAAGTGATTAAAAAATTCGTTGAAACTGACCCCTATTTATAAAATAACAACAGCCATGACCATTCATGAAGGGTTATGGCGAATAGACACTTCTTTTGAAATTTGAATTTTTGAACCAAACTGTCACCATGTCGACATGGTCACCCAAGGCATGTCGACATCCCAAAGCTATTTTTGATGTTTTGATTTTCTTTTGAAAATTACCTTTATCTTATATTAAAACTATTTAAAACTTTATAAATATACTTGACTATAGTTGAAATTCATTAGTAAATATAAAGAATAATATATATAGAATTTAACTATAATTTTATATTTAAATCTAAGTATAAATATTTAAAATATATTATTTAAAAAGATAGTTAAAATCAGGAGTAATTTGACTTGGATAATAAAGATGTTTTTGAGGCTAAAATTATTTAAAATCAGGATCGAGGGTTTTGAATCTTTTTAAAAGGAAAGTTTTGAAATCATTTTGAAAATAAGATAATTTTGTAAAATCATTTTGAATTAAAATTAGTGGATACAAAACAATGTCCCACTAGATTTTCGTAGGTTCCATCCTACTTATGGTTCCATCCCTTTAACGGGCTCGATGTGAATTCCATTCCATGAATAAATTGGATTTTAAGATGCCAGTACTTTTCTACGAGTTTTAACAAAAATTCCTAAAAAACACTTATGGTTGAAATCTTGAACTCTTGATAATCTTGATATTCATGAGTCTTCTATCTTGATATCTTGAATCTATATACTGTACAGTCTTCATTCTTAGTACCCGCATGGTTAAATCCAGCATATACATATATATTTAAACTTAAAATGTTAGTATTTATATTTTATAACCTATTCTAAGGTTTTTGTCATCAAAACCATCATCTCACGGACTAACAATCTCCCCCTTTTTGATGATGACAACATTTGTTTATAAAATATTACTTCTATCCTAATGACTCCCCCTAAAACTAAGAACTCCCCCTTAATCTATGCCTAACTATCTTATTTTATATTTCTCCCCCTTTCATCAACAAAAACTTTATCTAAACTAGATAACTCCAAACTATATAACTCATCGAAAAAGCCGACGGGTTCGCCGGAGTCTTCCCAGAGCACAAGTATGAGATCGTCAAGAGGCTCCAGGACAGGTACTATTTTAAGTTCCGATACTCTGTATCTGTACAGTCTTATTTAGCATGCATATGAGTAGACAAACACTATTTAAAAAAGGACAAATTTTAAATATACACTCCTCGAAAAAAACTTATTACTAAAATATAAGTTGTAAACTTATAAAAATAGGATTGGTGTTCACTTGGTTGGAATTTGTACATGTTCAGTTTCAAATAATTATGATGTAAACTCTAATGAAATATGCACTGAAAGACTGTAACCCATAATCTGAGTTAATGAAGGGTGAGTAGATGCAGTTGTCAAATGTAAGGTCTGATTTCTGATCGGTTGGCTATGCTATAAACCAACTGGACACCCATGAGGTTTGTAGCTAAGGACTACTATAACAAAAGAAATCTTTCATGTCATTGTTTAACGACTCATACTCATACATCATATATTTCATTATTTCGTTATGTTACGGCTCATAATTATACCTCGTATCTCTCTCATTATTTCATTATCTAACAGGAAGCACATCTGTGGTATGACTGGGGATGGAGTGAACGATGCGCCTGCTCTGAAGAAGGCAGACATTGGTATCGCAGTGGACGACGCGACGGACGCCGCACGCAGTGCGTCCGACATTGTGCTCACCGAACCTGGTCTAAGCGTCATCGTCAGTGCCGTGCTTACGAGCCGTGCCATCTTCCAAAGGATGAAGAACTACACCATATACGCTGTCTCCATCACCATCCGTATCGTCCTCGGGTTCATGCTCATCGCCTTGATCTGGAAATTTGACTTCTCTCCCTTCATGGTTCTTATTATTGCCATCCTCAACGATGGTACCATCATGACCATATCAAAGGACCGTGTGAAGCCTTCCCCACTTCCTGATTCATGGAAGCTTAAGGAGATTTTCGCTACCGGCATTGTCCTTGGGACTTATCAGGCTATCATGACTGTTGTTTTCTTCTACCTTGTTCATGACACTGATTTCTTCCCTGTAAGTATCAATCAAGAATCATGTTTTTTTTTTTTTTTTTTTTTTTTTTTTTTTTTTTTTAAAATTTAGTATATAGGGAGGAACTATTCAGACACAAAAGAAGCATAAAATCTGACACACTTATTTTAACTGGTAGATGTTATTGTGTTTACCTAAGGGATTGGATTCAAGATGAGATCTAATGGTTCCATTTTGCCGTGTCATCAATTTGTGTTCCAATCGAATTGTGTGTCATCAATTTATGTATATAGAATACCCAGAGAATTAAGCTTCGTTTCTAAACTTTTAGGAAGTATGCAATGAACTTCAACACATACTTTGGGTAAATGACATGCAAAATATGACTGATCGATTATTTGTGTGGGAAATGCAGGAGAAATTCGGAGTGAAGGAAATCAGAGGCAACGCCGATGAGCTTACAGCAGCTCTTTACCTTCAAGTTAGTATTATCAGTCAGGCATTGATCTTTGTTACCAGATCGAGGAGCTGGTCCTTTGTCGAGAGACCCGGTTTCTTGCTTGTCTTTGCCTTCTTTGCTGCTCAGTTGGTGAGTCTTTCGTATAAGCAAAAATAATCCCTTATTTGTTTAAAATGGCTATTATATATGTCTTTAAGCGTACCGAATCCAAAACTTTTGACTAAACAATCCGACATTTTACCACTATAAACAGTAGAAAACTTCAACTGTGATCGTGCATGTCTGAACGATGCTCTGTGCATGTGTGCATGATATGAAATGTTAATTTTTTCTAATAAATGTAAATAGGTGGCGACATGCATAGCAGTGTACGCAAGCTGGAGCTTTGCAAGAATTCAAGGAATAGGATGGGGATGGGCAGCAATCATCTGGGTGTACACAATCATCACCTATATCCCACAAGATATTCTCAAGTTCATCATCCGATACGCATTGAGTGGAAAGGCATGGAACAACCTCATTCAAAACAAGGTTTGGAAACATATCTATAACTAGAACTACCAATATTATTAACCATGTTCACGAATAAGAAGCGTTTTGATAAATAAATAAATAAATAATTGGTAATGAAATTTGTAGACGGCGTTCACGAACAAGAAGGATTATGGAAAAGGTGAAAGGGAGGCGCAATGGGCCCTGGCTCAAAGAACCCTACATGGCCTACCAACCGCTGAGCCCACTGAAAAAAGTGAGTACACCGAGCTCACTGAAATCGCCGAGCAAGCCAAGAAGCGTGCGGAGATAGCCAGGTAAATTTTATATCAAAAGCATACATACATAATATGACAAACCTTTAGAAACGGCGAAGAACTTATTTCGAGAATAATTCTCTTTCAAAACTTATTACAAAAATAGTTTCGTATTTTCAAAAATGTATGTGCACATTTCAGAGTGTGATATTTTTGGAAATATGACTCAGAATATTGGTTTTAAAATTTATCCGATGAAATATTTATGATGTAAAATTTCGGAACTTTTCAGGCTTAGGGAGCTACATACACTGAAAGGACATGTGGAGTCGGTGGTGAAGCTAAAGGGATTAGATATCGAGACGATTAACCAGAACTACACAGTTTAAATTGGAAGATTATGCTATGGAAAGCTTAGTGTTTCTGTTATATTTATTTATTTTATTTAACAATAAGGGGAGAGTGGACAATGTATATATAGTGAATGGTTCAGATTTGAAAAAGTTTGGGCTTAGGGATCAGAGTGAAAAGATTGAGAGAATGGCCTGTGAAATATTATGCTAATTTTCTTTATCAGCATTATATTTTTATGTATGATGAGCCTTCCTCTGTCTTTCAAATTGTGTTTCTCTTAGCTTTATCCTTTATGTTAAAAACTTTTTGACTGTCTTTTTCGCATTGTTCTACGTAGTTATTAAATCAGTGGCTTGGTTGTTGAATATGTATGACCGTACTCATTGTACATCATAACAAAATATGCCACTAACTAATCCTCCTGAAAAAGAAATAAACATGCTGTATATTTTGCAGTTGTTCCAGTGTTCTCATTGGTAATGATATCAAAATATATCCCTTAATATAAGTAACACAACTATCATTCAATTATTTATCCTTAACATGGTTTTGAAGACCTATTTTTACTACATTACGTAACTGAAAAGTTTTTTTCAACTGAATCGGTCGAGCTATTGGATTTGAGGATGGTGTTATGAGCTTATTGAGATTGAGATTATAGAGGTGTTAAATCAGAATTTCAGCCTAACTTTGCAAAGTAGTAACTGATTAAAGAAAGCTATGTAACAAGTGTATACAAGGTAGTCCTCACAGATTAAATCTGCAAATAATACCTTTTTTAGTCCTCACATATAATTTTACAATTTGGATTTTGACCTAGATGGCCAATAAATGCAAAATTGAGTTTTTACAAGTTTTAGAGATTACAAATGAACTTCAAGAAGAAGAGGATTTGAAAGAGAGAAAAAATCGTTACTACGTGGGTGTTGACTCCTGTTTATAGTAGCGTTTAACTCTTTGATGTTTGACGTATCTTATATAGTGGATCCCTCTCAACGTTTCTTCAATTTTCACATAATTTTAGAACTAAAATACTTTATGTTCATCTATTTCCACAATTCCTAAGCATCATTTATTTGATGTGCATTCCATCCAATTTTGAATCTCACCAACCACATTTTCTTTAATATATGTCAAAATCATTTAACTCCTACCGATTTACTCTACCTAAGACAATATGCAATTTGGAATTCCGCTATCCTCGTTTATCTAATACATTTCAAAACCATAAAGTTCAATGATATTATTTCATTTTTATCCCCTTAGGTTTCCTCTTGCATTATAATTTCTTTCAAAACCCAGGTTCAAATCCTACAATCGTTTTATAATTATTTTATATAAGTAAGCGTGATCCATTTTAATATTTTAGTGGTATTATTTTTCTAACCTTATACCATACATGCAACGATCCAGAATTTTAGTCATTTGATTTTGAAATATTTAATTGATTTTAAATATTGAATAATTATTTTTGTACTAATTCAAATAGATAAAATTTCAAATACAGGTATTTATTTGAATAGTGAATTTAAATAATTTGAATATTTAAATAACCGAATTTTAGGTTCAATGTAAATAAAAATGACTGGAAATCTTATTTATATTTATTAAAAATAAGAATTATAATACTAAACTTTTAATTTAGAAATCAAAAGTGACTTAAAATGGTTTTAATAATAAATTGTTTTAACTAACCTATGAAAATATCATTTCGGAGCTTTGTTTCGAATTCGACGAAACAAGTCATTGTAGGTTATTGAATAAAACAATATACGCAGATCAATTCAACTCATACGCTCAACTTACCTTTCTCACTTCAGCAAGTAGCATCCCATACGCCTCTCTTTATGTAAGCCTTACCGGTAAACATAAAATGGGAATTTTTCAAACTTTAAAAATCAAAAGCTTGGAACCTAGGCAACTAAAAATCCCGATTTAGATCCGTTGTGCTTCTATCGATGTGAGCCACAATCCCAAACCCTTTTGATGTTGTCCGACCATGTTCTGGAGTGGTGAACTTTTGGAGGAAGCGGCTAGGGCTCAAGATTTGTGGGGATAGAGAAGGCGAAGGGTAAAATGAAGACTATGGTTGCACTACGTTTGTTGAGAAGCACCTGGGCGTCGAGTTTGGAGTTGTGGCGAGCCTTGGGGTGGAATACTATTCTTAGGTTCAGCAAATGGACCCATCATGTTGGATTTGCCTAAGGAGGTGTGGACCTATATTGGTTGTGTCGGGGAGGAAGAGCTCGTGAAGAGCAACGCGTTGGCGCAAACGGCGTTGAATTCCGTCGAGAAATGAAGGAGGAATCGATGTTTGAAGTTCATGGTTTTGGGTTCGTGTACTGTGTTAGTGCGTGCATGAGACTTAGAGAGGGGAGGGAGATGATTTAGGTTGGCTAAGGTGATTATTTTGTTTAACTATGTAATTGGTGTTATTTAATTAAATCAAACTTATAAATTGAATAACTTTTGCATACGAGGTCGGATTCGAACACCGATTTTTGCATTGGACTCATGTCGTCCAGATCTTCGCAATGGAGTTAGATTGGATGGATTTGGAGCTAGTGGGAATTTGGACAAACCGGAATGCTTTGGCGATTTGGAATTTAGGTGAGATAAACTCATCATTTTGGTTAACCATTAATGTTTTATAGTTGATAAAAATTGTTGGTTGAATGTTTGGATGATTTACTGTTTATCGGTTGGTTTGGTTTATTTCCTGCCCTTGGAGCGGGTGAACTTTTATATATAACCGCCTAGTAGCACATAACTCATATTATATAATTATATACTGTTTGTGATGTAGGGGGCCATGTTGGAGGGATCCAATGGGATTCCTCGCCATTGTTGAAATGTTTTCTATAATATTCCTATTATTTGAATTTTTGTAAATCAAGCCTGATTGTTGACACTATGGGTTATGACATTATTATATGCTCAATTAAACCCTGCAGTAATAGGAAATCAATATCGATATTGGTTAAGCGTTTGGTAGCTATTGGCCTTAAATCAGTATTTTTAAATACTATAAATTGCCATTTGGGTTGAAATTGGTTTTTGAGACGAAGAAAGATTCAAAATCTGAATTTGGGTTTTCGAAAATATTTCTATTTTTAAATGAACTAAATTTCTATTTTACTCCAACTTTTTTATCTATCCTTTTTGACTTATTTAGAAACGATTTAAAATGTCCAACTATTGTTTAATAATGTTTTAAAATATTATTTATTATATTTAATATTGTTTTAAAGTTATTTATTTATTTATAATTAATATTGTTTTAAATTTATTTATCAATATTTTAATATCTTAAAAATTAATTATTTTAAATAATTAGTATGGTTTGAAATTAATAATAATGATTTATTAATGCTGTTTTGAAAATTAATTGTTATTATTTATAAAAATGTTGAAAATTAATTTTTAATGTTTTATTAATAACATCTTTGAAATGATTAATTATTATTTTAAGATGTTTTTGAAGTTAATAATAATTATTTATTTATAATATTTATTGTTAATAAATAGTATTATATAATAGTGTTTTGAAGTAAATGATTTTTAATTATTTACAAATTTTTTTTTCAAGACTTATAAATAAGGTTTTATGAACAGACTTTGGTTGTATAAGTGGAGTTTATAAAATAGTTTGAAGACTTAAAGGAAGATTACTTACAAGGTAAAGGAGTTTTATAAATGGTTAGATATTTATAAACGAATTTTAGAAATTGATTTGTAGATTATAAGAGGAGTTTAATAATTAGTTTGTGGATCTATGAAGAGTTATAAATGATTTGAGAAATGGTTTAAAGACGTTTATAAATGGTTTTAGAGATTTATAAAATTGTTTATAAATAGGTTTTAGAAATTATAAAGGAGTTAAATAGTTTTTGAGTTGTGTAAAAAGGAAATCTTCCTCCATTTGTGAACATACTTATACGATTGAAATAAGTATATCTATATTTTTCAGGTATTGAAGGATATAAAGGATTTAGGGACATATCTTTGTAAAAAGTATTTTTGGTATAAAGTTATTACAAACAATTTTAATTAATGAAAAGATTAATTAAAGAGGTTAGTGGTTACTTTTTTGTTTAACCAATGTTGGTTTCCCTTTTGAAATAAATCCCTCATTTGAATGTTTGTTTACTCGACGGTTAAATAACTGACTATCGAATTTGGATCCAAAAACATAACTCTGGAAATATCTAGAACGTGTAAGATATATGGCACAGTCATCTCCGATGATGTCATACTATGCGTACAAATCTTATTTCGTTTTTCTAAGACAAATGATAAGGAAATCCGTCCACTAACGGTTAGGAGGTGATCTATGCTCTTATCTTTGTTTATTTCTAAAGAACTGGGGCTGAGTTTACCGAAAACTATCGAATGTTGTTTCGAAGAGACGGGATCAGATATATTATCCAAAAACCATTTCGATCCAACTCAAGCGTTTCGAAATGAAGACATCTTAAAGATGATGGAATTGAAGACAGAGCTCCTTGAAGTGCAAGGCCTGTTTGCTGTTAATCCTGGGATGATTCCAAAATTGATGCAGTAGAAGTAGTGCCATCGGTTTGTCCATCTCCTGGACAACTTGTAAGGATGTATGCTGGCATTACATTGTTTCCTAGAAGGCAGTGTTAGCATTCCAAGTGGGAAATGCTATATAAAAGGTAAAACGTAGCCTCAAGCTTCATCAACCGGCAATGACTAAAACAGAGAAGATGCAGCAGGGCTAGGTGGGTCGCTCCTAATTAGAGTATGATCATCCCTATCTAGAGTTGACATTATCTCTCGTGTATGCTTCGAGGCCTATTTACCAAGGGCTGATCATATTCGCTACTGCTAATCAAGTGGTAGGCAGGTTTTGTGCTGTTAGGGGATCCCAACGAGGTCCTCAATGTTATTTTATCTAGAGATGCACCGTGATGGGCGGTACCTTGGTAGCCCAGTCATTGTATGGAATCCATTCTCCAATAAGAGCCATACGGACTTAGTTGTACCCAACTATGTTGAAATATGAAATGCAAGCATTTCAGCTATATTCATATTTTACTTTGACCCCTGGACATTATTAGAATATCAATGAATTTTCTATAGAAAATGTTTTGATTATCATAAGGCAAATACCTGTTTGCGTTTGTGTTTATGTACGGCGTGGTCTTATGAGATACCTTTGTTTTGAAATATTTTACATCTTAAAAAAATTCCAACCGGGTGTATTTTTCTCATGCCGGTACATCCGACTGACTAGGGTGTTTTATTTTATTATAATGGTCAGGTCAGATCGAGCATATTTATAGATTGCTTTAGATGCATTTGAGTTCAGGAGACGAGCTAAAGGTCCAAGATGTATTTACGTATTTCTTTATGTTTTGCTTTGTTGTCTGTTGGTTGTACTTATGAGCAAATTGTAAGGACAACTATTATAACTGTCCAGGCTGAAATAAGTTAGTGTACTTTGATTGATGTATGTATATATAGTTTTTTGTGTGTAAAGGTTTGTTATATATTATAGATTATTCGTTCCGCTGTGAGATTCTTCATTATTTAGTTTCTTCTCATCTTCTTCCTTCACTTTTCCCCTATCAATCAGTTTTTCCAACATTCGATTGTTCGGCACGCAATACAGTGGACATATTAGTGTCGATTTTTGAGAGCCGATAATCCCGATCATTATAATATATACTATTAGCGAATCACCCTCAACATTTTTCTAATTTTTCTCATAATTTTATAATCAAAATACTCTACTCCATTTGATACACTCGATGTTAAGCATTATTCATTTAGTAAGCACAACACCCAACTTTGAAACCCAATAACTATATTTTCTCTATTAGATTTTAAAATTATTCAACTCTTATTAATTTTCTCTATTAAAAGATGATGCAATTTGAAATTCCACTATCCTCATTTTATCAAATACATTTTAGAATCACAACGTACAGTAATGCCGCTTTTCGTTTTTTCCTTTAAGTCTCTTCTTACGTTATAATTTCTATCACAACCCGATTTCATATCCTACAAACTTTCTATAGTTAGTTTAAATATGTAAGCATGAACCAGTATGTACTCTATTGGTTCTATTTCTTCAAAACAAAAATTTATCGGTGAAATTAAATATCGTTAAACACGTATAATAAAATTACTAAGTGTGCAAAATATAAACTCTTAGATCATTTATAACATGAGCAATAGACATAATGGTCAATAACTTTGTATATTTGTTCAGTTTAAGAGTTGTAGATTTCATTTTGATGGAAAAATTGGTTTAAAGTATAATTGTACATTATAGGATATTTTTATTATCATTCATCCGTGTTTGCCTATAATTTATTTTGCTGCTATATTCTCTCAATTATCATGACAATTTTGGATGCAACAAAACATGTTTAAAATTAACTTGAGTTACATATATTAGTTGTTTGGTCCTAGAAGTTATCTTTTATACTGATATCGTTGTATATGAGTTTTTATCTTAATTATAAACTTAATAGAAAACGCCCAATTTGAATTGGGCCTTAGGCTAATTTCAAAATTATTTTGAAATTAAAATAAATGTTTTAAATTTAAATTACGAAAATTATTATAAATGATATAATATAGATTTTCAAATTACCTTGAAAATTAAAATAAAATTTAAAATTTAAAACAGAATGCCTATTTTAAAAGTTATAATATAATTTTTCAAAATGTTTGAAAATGTTATAAATTAGTTTCGAAAATATTATTTATTAATAAGATTAATAAAATAAATTGGTTAAATAAGTTAATTAATTAATTATATATACACATATAATATATACAGTGATATATGTTATATTGTCTTGAATTATTTAAGACAATATGAGTATACATATGTGTATAAAAAATATTTTTGAAATTGATAAAATTTAATTAGAATTGCTTGATTAAATAAATTAATTAAAAGTTAATTGAGAAATTAAAATACATACATATGTACATATATACATACACATACTTACATACATACATACATGAATGCATATACATACATACAAACATACATACATACATACATACATACATACATACATACATACATATATATATATATATATATATATATATATATGTATATAATATCCACTTACAACCATCTCCCACCACCCCTTTTGTCTAATCACTCGTCTTAAATTATCCACTTGGACAGTACAGACTTGAGAGCAAAAATAAGTTTTAAATTTTTTAATTCTTGGGTCAAAGACCCTGATTTCACGACTGTTGTGAATGAAGTCTGGTCTAGACCAAAATACAGTAATCCAATGTTTATCTCGTAGGAGAAGCTGAAAGCAACAAAACAAGTCCTCAGAGTATGGTCAAAGAATAAATTTGGCAAAGGAGAAAAGAAAACTGAGTATTCGAGAACCAAGCTTGAAGAAATACAAAGAAAAACGCTTAATGAAGTAGATAGTGAAGAGAATTCTAACATGGAAGCTTACACTCTTTAGCAATACAATGAAGCATTCAACAATGACAGTAACTTGGCAAAGCAAAAGGCAAGATTACATTGGAAGGAAGAGGGAGATCGAAATAGTGATTTTTTTCATGCTGCCTTGAAAGCAAAACAAATAAGAGAAAATATTAACACTGTAAAAGACAGCCAAGGCCAAAGACAAAGCACACCTGAAGCAGTGAGGGAAGCTTTCATTCAGCACTTCTCTAACCTCTTCAACAACAAGGATGCGTTCATACCTAATATTGACCTGATAAACCAAGAGATCCTTCCAAAACTAAACCCTAGCGGATGCCTATCTTTGTGTCGGGAGATTCTTGATGATGAAATACACCTGGCTATGTTTACCCTGAACAGAAACTCGTGTGGTGGTCTAGATGGGTAAAATGCATATTTCTACACAGCATGCTGGTCAAATATTGGTAATGATGTATGCAAAGCAATCAGAAACTTTTTAAAAAAAGTAAAGCTTATTCAAACTTTTAATACTACCAACATAGCCCTGATACCCGAGGTTAAAAATGCAGATGAAGTAAGTGCGTTTCGACCTATTTCATGTTTCAACAGCATATATAAGTGTATAACAAAGGTTATTGCAATCAGGCTGAAAAGTGTGCTTCGTTCTCTGATCTTACGTAATCAAGCTGCCTTCCTACTTGGAAGGAACATCTTAGATAATGTACTTCTAGCTCACGAGCTGTTGCATGGTTACAAAAACAGTCAGCCAAAATGTTGAAGTTAGACATTATGAAAGCATTTGACATGCTTCAATGGAGTTCCATAGTTCGTATTATGGGTTACATGAGCTTTCCACTACACTTTTTGGCTTGGATATATGAATGCATCTCTACTATTAGATATTCTATAATTATCAACAGTTCGAGCAATGGATACTTTGGTAATAGACAAGGCATTCATCAAGGGGATCCAATCTCAGCGTATATATTCATTCTAGTCATGGAAATGCTCACTCAGTTGCTTAATATGTTAGTTATGACTGATCATTTTAAGCTCCATCCACGTTGTAAAGACCCCCAAATCACATCCCTCATGTTCGCTGATGATCTTGTAATATTTTGTTCTCCTGACAATGAAACTACTACTGCAATTCTTAACACTCTCAACCAGTTTCACAAAATGGCAGGATTGAAAATCAATCTGCAGAAATCTGAGATCATGACAGCCGGATTAAGTGAAAGTAAAACAATGCAAATTCAAGAACTTTCTAGCCTTAGTAGTAGCTCATCCACCTCATCATATTTGGGACTCCCTTTGTCCACTTCTAAGATTACTATCAACCAATGCATGCCACTTTATGATAAGATAATTGCAAGGCTTGATTGTTGGTCTAACAGTAGGCTCAGTCAAGCAGGTAGAACTACTTTAATTAAATCAGACATATTTTTGATGCACGTATACTGGGCTAGCACTTATATCATGCCTCTAAAATTGATCAGGATGATAAGGTCCTCTTTCATGAAGTTTCTTTGGACTGGTTCAATACATGGCAAGTACCTTGCACCTATCTCCTTCAAAAGAATTGAGAAACCGACTAAAAAAGGTGGACTAGGCATACTCAATACAATACCTTGGAACAAAGCAACCTTTATAAAGCATATTGATAGCTTCCTAAACCAAAAGAAAGCGTTTGGGTACAATGGTCAACAAAAAATGTCATTAGAGGAAGAAAATTCTGGTCCATGCAGATACCACAAAACATTAGTTGGACATGGAGGAGCATATTCAATATGAGAGGAACTATTCTGCCATTAATCCAATGCTCCATTATGATTAACGGTGGTGTTCATTTTTAGGATGACCCTTGGATCTAGCATGGAAGCATTCTACGTAAAACTTTTTCTCACCATGAAATAGAATGGTTTAGTGTTCATACTGATGCTAAAGTCAGCTACTTTATCCATAGGTTGAACATACTTCTGCCTTCCACTTCGAATCAGAGAATACGCGACTGTTGGGAATTGGTTACAAGAGTTAAGATTGATAATGGCTCTGGAAACAAGATCAGTTGGAAAGTTAAAGGTGGGAAATATAAAACTGCCTACATTTACAACCACCTGATTAAAGGAGATGACACTGAGACATGCAAATGGCACAAACATATTTGGAAAATGGATAATTGTGCTAAAGACAATCTCCTACCGAGGAAAGTGATTAATAGGGCACTCCTAGCCAAGGCAAAATTATTGAGAAAAGGAATATTAGTTGATATTACTTGTTGTTTCTGCAGTTTGATTCCTGAAACAGTGGAGCACCTTTTTTTGAATGTGCGGTTGTGAAACAATTATGGGAGTGTTTAATGAGAAAGTGTGGGAGAGTTGTATTCAGTGAGAATAATGTGGATGAGTGGGATCTAATAGATAGAGGTACCGGGACTAACGAGAGAAAATATAGAATTTTTAATTCAATACTTAAGACATTGATCATGGTTATATGGAGCGAATGGAATGTAAGAGTGTTTCAGGTGGAAAAAAGTAGAAAATGTGCCATTCTACAAAACTATCTTTATCATGAAATTAGAGAGGGAATCAAGGCTTTGAAGTTTATTTACGACCCTGGTGTTCTACATGTTCTGTATTGATTTGTCCTTATTTTAGTTTTTATTTTCTGTGTTTTTTTCCTTCTATGATTGTAGCACCTAGTTTCTTTGTTTTCTTGAAGCGTGTTCAAGCTTATTTGTCATGCTTCTTCTCTATGTTTTCTTAGGTGCTTCAGTAAAATGGCAAGCGTCCATTCAACCCCGTCAGCTATGCCAAACAAAAGATATATGTGTATTACTATAAAGGTTATAGTGTGTATATATATTCAATATAACATGTTATAATTGAATAATATAATAAACAATTAAAGTGTTAATTAATTAATTAAATTAAGTATGATTTAATTAATATAATGTTATATAAAATATTATTATATAAGCTAATTAAAGTATAAAAGTTATATAATAATAAAACCTATATTATATAAATGTATAAACTAAATGTGGAACAGTAAGAAACCCAAAATATACTTAAGGAATAAATACATACGTGTACTATGTATACTGTGATTTTTGATGTGTCCGACACTTAAATCACGAGGGTATTTCATAAAAAAATATTATTCCATAAGTTGATATGACTCAATATTTTGAGTCTTCAATATATATTGTCCTCTACCATATATATATTAATAAATTACTTGCATACTTCTTAGTTGTTGAGCAAACTCAATCTGGGGATGTTATGTGTTGTATTATTAATATATTGAATATACGATGTAAGGTAACTATACATATTTGTTGAGAAAACTCATGGTACATATATTATTTTTAGTCCATTGCGAAAAGGTAGGTACGAGCGAATAATTTTTTCGATCCATTGAGCAAAATTTAAGGTCGAAGTGAAATTTGGACAAGGAATCATGGGTTAGGAGTTATATGTGATATAATCGATAAGGAGTTATCCATCATTTTTGGGGCTATTGCTTGTTGAGCAACCTCAAGGTCATAATCCCAAAACAAATGAGTCCTGACACCCACTAGTGAAGTCAAAAGACTTCAATATTCCGTCTCAGGATTTGGAGAACATAAAAGACTATTGTAAGCCTTATTAGAAAAATGAAATAGTGTCATTTAACCTTTCTAATATTGTAAAAGCATATGTTATATAAAATTATAATAATCTACCGTGATAAATTTGTACAATCGATTTAATTAATAATATGTTTATCAATTAAAATATACAAATGAACCGAGTTAATATTGGAAAATATGGATATAAAATATATTTAGCAATAAATTTTTACATATTGACCTATGCAAGTGCCTAATTATACAACCACTAAATATGTTCATAACTTGGCCACTTACGAGTTTAGTAGCATGAGGTCGTGTATTGTCTTCAATGAGTTTCGAACACTAAAAGCAATACAAAAATATGGATATTTGATCCATATACGATCACATATAAATGTTATATAGTGAACCATCACAATTCATAATGTACGAAACCTTTGTGAAATTAGTTCTATGTAATACCAATTAACATGTAGTGTGAGGTCGTATATTCAATATGATTAATTATAATAATGATTTTGTAGTGTTAAATGTAACACTAGACCAATGTCTATAAGATAGATCTAAGAACTCGATCTCTATAATGTCAATTTGATCAGTTTATGTAAAGTGCAACATCTTTGATGTCCTTAAATGTTCAGATGATCGAGTTTACTTTTGTAAAGTGCTCGTTATGATATTGTATTAAGGATTTCCCTTGAACGATTCGACCGTTTAGAAACAAAATCGATGTATAAGTGTGGATGTAACCTAAAGCATATTTGAGATTAAGAGAAGTGAATGGTCACTTATGCTTCATAAAGAAATTTGGAAATAATAATTGTAAAATAGTAATAGATACTTAACATTGGAATGAGAAATATGATTTCTGTTCTGAAATGTATTTTTCACATTGAATTTTTTTTCTATGAGATTTACTTCTTTGAATTTAAGATTTTTGATCTAAAAATTATCAACTGTAATTGGTTACAATAAATGAAATAAACAACCTATATTAAGTGGTTGAATGGAGTTACGTATTTCATATGCTATTCTTGTAATGGAGAAAATAGTGGGAGCATGCCCTATAACACTTATTGGTCGTATCAGCTTATGAAAATCGTTTTCGTAAAACGTACAAAAAGTTATTTATGAAATATTAATTATTTTTCAAAATTGACTAGAAAATAGACATAGTTTTATTTCAGTATGAATATTCATTATAAAATAAAACTATAGTGCTGTTATTTATGATTCAGTAGAAAATACAGAAGTGTCTAAATCTATTTACAATTATTTTGGAACTATGGACTAAGCTACGATTTAGAGTAATTCTTTGAGTATATGATTATGATATATACGATACTAGTGAATTATATCTCAAATAATAAATGGTAAAGCACCGATTCAGTGGGAGCGTGATAAAAGTTGATGAACATTTCAGATTGATACATAGAGATGTATGCAATCGCAAGTCTATAATACCAAAACGGTTCCATATATTTGTTATATTCACTGATGAGTTACATTGACATGGACATGTGTATTTGATACACATGTAGTATGTCTATAATAAGCTCATAGAGTATAAAATAGAAATAAAATAACGTGCAATAGAAAACAAAATTGATTCAATTTAATCGAATACGTGAGTGTGATGGAAAGAGTTTTGAATGTACCTAAAAGTGAATAAAGGTTCAATCTAAAAAGTCACTCCTCCCTATGATACATAATGATGTATCGATAGGGAGTAATCAAACTTTGTTTAACAAAGTATGATTAATGGTAAGCGAAGTTGAGTTAACTTCTTACTATAATGTCAGGTACTTAAGAATAGTACACAAGGTTAAAATGAATATCATCTAAAGAATAGTTTACAAAATCATACAAGATGAAGTTTATAAGAAACCTCAACATACCTAAGGCCCAGGAGTTGGCTGTATGAGTCGAAAGACTATACATAATAATTATATCTGAGGGATCTTGTATGAATAGCCCTAAAAGAATTTTGGGAATGATCGTCATTGGATGACAAACTTATGTTTTGAACACACCTAATAGAAAATTCCCAAATTTGAAACGAGCCATGGGCTAATTTTCAAAATTATTTAGTAAACTAAAAATATAAGATTTTAAATTTAAAAGTTAAATTTAAAATAAGATATAAATATATTATAAAAATTATAATATGATACAAAATTTCAAAATGTTTAAAAACATATATATGTATACATTAATTTTAAAAATTTATTAATAATATTAATAAAATAAATTAATTAAATAAGTTAATTAATTAATAAATGTATACATGTATAATATATTATTATATATGTTATGATGTTTTAAAATGTTTAAAATAACATAAGTATATATGTATGTATATGAAATCAATTTTGAAATTAATATAATATGATAATTTTTTTAATTAATTAAATTAATTAAAAGGTTTATTAAGTAAATAATATACACATTTATATGATATATGTGTTATACTATAAAGGTTATAGAATATATAATAAATTTTAAATATAAATGTTATATTAAGATAATATAAAAAATAATTAAAATGTTAATTAATTAAATAAGATATAATTAATGTAATATTGTACATAAGGCTATTATATAAGTAAAATAAAATATAAAAGTTATATAATAATATAACTTATATAATATAAATGTATAAATTAAAATGGAAATTAAGAAACCCTAACCATACTTAAGGAATAAATACATACGTAAATGTATGTATACCGTGATTTTCAATGTGTTCGACACTGGAATCACGAAAGTAATTCATAAGAATTATATTATTCTATAAGTTGATATCACTCAATGTTATATATTGAAGATTATGAATTTTTAATATAATGTTTTCTTCTACCATATATATATGTATGTATGTATGTATGTATATGTATATGTATATGTTAGTCCTTGAGAAGGATGGTTTTGATGACAACAACCTTAGGACTAATTATAAAATATAAATACTAACATTATAGTTTATATATATATATATATATATATATATATATCCAGGATATAAACATGCAGGTACCAAGAATGAAGACTGTACAGTATAGAGATACAAGACTGATGAATTTAAAGATCGAAGATATCAAGATTGAAGACTCATGAGTATCAAGATATCAAGAGTTCAAGATTTCAAAGTACAAGATAAGTATTGAGTCTAGAAATATGTTAAAACTTCTTGAAAGCACTTACATCTTTATTCGAAATTTATTCGTGGAGTGGAATCCACTTCGAGCCTGTTAAAGGGACGAAACCCTAGTGGGATGGAACCCACGACAATATCTAGTGGAAATATAGTGGTCCTATTTTGATATCCACTAATTTTATGAAAATGATTTTCAAAAATATATCTCTTATTTTAAAATGTTTTCAAAACCTTCTTTTGAGAAAGACATCTCTCATGTTTGAAATACTTTAGCCTCAAAATTATCTTTATCATTTTTTAACATTTTGATTTCAAAATTGTCCTTGATTTTAAAATATCTCTTGTTTTAATATTTTGCTTTTAAATATTTATATACTCAGATTTAAATCACTTTGTAGATTAAGATTATATATTAAAAATTACTTTCTAAACTCTTTTATATGTTTAAACTATATTCAAGTATATTTATAAAAATTTAGGAATTGTTTTGAAAAATTATAGAAACCAATTTTAATAAGAAAATCAAAATCACCATTTTTTCCTAGAGCATGTCGAAATGCTCCTACCCACCATATCGACATGGTGCCCGTTAATATTCAAAATTCAAATTTTCAAAAAAAGTGTCTATTCGTCGTATCCTTTCACGAATAGATATGGTTGTTGATCTTCTATAAATACCAGTAGTTCTAAACGAATTTTTAACCAGATCTCACTTATTTTCTCTCCTCTTCATCTTCCACATTCATTCTAAAGAATCCCAAAACCATACTCTGCCGAAATACCAAGTGAATCAATCTTGAATATCTCTTGTTTGATTTTCTGCCACTCTCTCCATAAGATCTCAGTGCTATTCAGAGTTATAGGATTATTTGTAAATCACTGTTGAGTAAAAGGTGTGGTTGAGCCTTGAAATCAATTGGGTGTGATTGTTCCCCCGGAAATCGATTAGGTGATCTTGTGGCCTGGTAAATCAAGAGAGTTTCCCCGGACTCGAATACAGGAGGGTGTACCTCGTGGCCTTGAAATCGAGGGTGTAATCTGGGAGATTATTTTGAAAAGAAATCCGTACAATTGTGCGTGACTGGATGTAGGGTAACTCCGAACCAGTATAAAATCCCGGTGTGTTCTTTCCTTTACTGTTTTTACTTATTATTTGCATCTGTGTCTGATTCTATGATTATATCTGTGCTTGTGTATTGCATTTGTTGGTGATTAAATTACATAAGTTTGAAAAAGATTTATTAAATCCACAAAACACTAGCCACCCCATATTCTAGCCTTAAGATCTGTAATCCGCATTTCTAACATTTGGTATCGTAGCGAGGTTTTCAAAATTTCATAATTTGATTTTTGAAAATTTTTAAGATGGCATTTTTTTGATAAAATTATTAGCACTATTTTCATATGAATATGTCACAGAATCATCATGATATTGTTGTTTAAAATTATATTTAGTTATTTTGAAAAGTCACTTAATTCTTTAAAAAGTTATGCTGTTTTGCAAGAGAAGAGTTATGTCTATTGACTGTTGGTTAAAAGATACAAGATAATCATTCATCAATCAAGAAGAACTAATGGATATATAATGGCAATTGTCAATGAAATGGCTACCAGATCAATACAAAGCTTTCGATCTCATCTACGACTTGATATGATGCTGTACTGCCCTCCATCTACTTCGCAATGTCACTGGTCTTGTGCGAATCCATCAAAAAATGACCAAGTTATGGTCAAATTAAGTTTTGGTGAACAAAGAGAAAAAGAAAGCAAAATTGTCAATGGTATTCTTCAAATTGCATCCAGAGATTTGAGTATTTTGTCCCAACTCCATTTCTTGTAGTTCTTGTTCCCACGGTCGTTTTGATGGGTGGATCGTCAAATTTCGATCAAAATTGAGTGAGATATGACAGTTTGAAGTTGGCTGTCCAAAATTGAAAACTGTGTACGATATTTCCTGCATTTCTCTTACTTTTTGGCCTGTTGCACCACAATACCAACCAAATCATCACCAAACTATTACTAGATCGTAGCCCTTGCCTTCCTCTTCGATCTTTCGTTGGTCTCATCCAATTTCGTTAACAAACGAAGGAAATATGCCTTCTAGAAGTTTGATAGTAAATAGAAAAAGGGAAGAAGAAGAAGAGGAGGAGAAACTTTTATGAAAAGAGGTGACTGTTGGTGTAACGACACGATTTTTCGACGCTCGAAAATCGACATCAATACGTCCACTGTATCGAATGCCGAACAGTCGAATGCCGGAAAACCGAACCATTAGGGTTTAAAGAAGAAGAGGTAGAAGATAGAAGAACAGAAACAATAACAGAATCTCACATATCGCGGCGGAACAACATATAATAGATAAATGAATATCTTTACAACAAAGAACTATATCAATTATTACATTATATCACATTACATTATCAGAGTGTACAACATCAAACAGCGGAAGAAAATATATCATATACTAGTAATATGCTTCGCCATCCAGCTTGCTCCTGATCTCTACAGCAACTCCTGAATTCCAGAATGACCTGATAACCTGACTCTAGGCTTCCCGTGTGGAAAATTATGGGCACCTAGAATTTAGAAAGGGAACAATAAACTCCAGGTCAGTCATGGGACTGGTGTGAGATCTCAAAAACAATTATATCTTAAAAACAAACAACAGGGGGATTTAAATTGAAGTCCGCAATGTTTTTTTTTTAGAAAATGAAACCACCGTAAGGCCTCCCACCACACACATAATGCAGGCGCAAACTTGGAGGAGATTTCTCCTTATGATAGTCAAACATGCTTAATACGCAAATTCTTTTCAATATTTTTATTAGTGTATGGTGCATAAAACATTTCGAAAATATAATATTAGTCTTAGCCAGCATAGGCACCATTATATTATATACATTATAGCTACCTCCTGAGGAGGCAGGTAATACAACTGCAATCGTAAAGGGTTCGTATTGTTTTGTTTGGATTTCCAACAAATGGTCGGGCAAAGGAACTTCCCAAATAAAATGGAACGCCTCTGGAGGGACGTCCCCGAGAACCTAATAGGATCTCTGCTACACAAGGCCGGGTTACCCCTGCCCGGAAGTAACTACTTACACGAGTATGCCATTCCCCGGTTGTTACCAACCTTTATCCGAGGGCCCTCAATCCAACAACCACACAGTAAAGTATCTGGGCTCCATACCATGATACTACTTTTATAAAAAATCAACATAAGTGAATATCTGGGCTCCATACCATAATATCACTTTTTTATCCAGAAGGAAATGGTCATACCCTTAGGGAGAGCTACCCCCAAATAACCTTGCTGCCACGATTTTTGTTTCGACCATTACCGGTTTGTGAGGCTCGACGAAGTCTCGTCCGCAAAGCTACGCTTTTCACAAAGCCATGCTTTGATCACAAATGATCAACAAATGATCATCAACACACAGCAGCACTCAGCATGCCACACTACCAAATTGGGAGTATATCATTGATAACCTTCAACTACATAACATCTGAGCTCGTACGTCTCATAGAAGGGTGTAAATCTAAGAGAATAAATTCTCCGCCACCAATAGATATGTATTTGAAAGAAATCTTCTTTATATCTCAAAGTGTAGTGTCGGACATACAACCATACAAGTCTATTCCGGGTTCGAACAGAACCGAAGGCACTTCCGAAGAAGCCCTTGCAAATCCGGGTATTCACAATCCCGATCGGACTCTCCATCACATAAGGAGATCTCTATACCGGAGCAACCCAGTGCAGAGACATTCGATAGGTCATCTTATCGTTCTCGCAAATATCCGGTCTTCACCACCGGTCTTCAAATGCTATCCATAACGTCGTATCATTATTCGAAATGGGTTATATGACACTAAGCCCTCTCCCGACTAATCCGAATAACTAACGTAAATTTAAAAACATATGGATATGAGATTTAAATTAAGTCACAACTTTAAAATTCAAAACTTTCTTTCAAATGGTTTAAACCAATTACCATTTCAAATCTTTAAACAAAAAGATTTGTTTCACAAAGTTCACCCAGTTTCACAAAAATTCATTCATGGATTTCAAAACGATTTCCATTTCAATTGGATTAACTCGTTAAATCTTTTAAATCAAGATTTAACTTATAGCTTTCAAAAATGGTTTCCAAAGATTCATCCATAACTTGGAAAACCATTTTCAATTTAAACTTGAAATTCCTTTAATACAAATTGGAGATTCATTTCTTATATGAAAGCTTTTATCATTTGAAAAAAAAAACAGTTTTCATTTTCGGAAAAATCTGATTTCATTTATACAAGTTAAAAATCTGGGGTTAATTCAAATTCCCAAAACAACACTTTAAAAATGGTTTAAAACCCATATAAACTTGTGTACCGTTTTTAAATCATAAATGCCGAATATAGGATTCAATTTCAGATATTGAATTCCAATTTAAATCAAATTATTCAAATTTCAAAACTCAACTAAGTAATTGAGAATAATTTTTATTTTTGGAATTCTTTTTTCAAAAGATTTTTATATTTAACTCAATTCCATTTCTAAAACTATTTGAGTTCCAAAATTCGATTTAAGAATTATTTTCTAAAATCTGCGACTTAACCAATTTCCACGTGCCATCCATATTGGTGTGTGTATAAGTGTGGTCCAGGGGTTTTACACAATAAAAGTGCAACATCATTAATCAGTACATATTCAAATACAGCAATATATTTGATAAGCGGTATAAACTATAACGCTTATCTTCCATTCACAGATCACAGATATATATCACAGAATATAAATAAAATTCCTATTTGTGAGGAATCCAGTTGGATCCCTCCAACCTGTTTCCCTGCATCCATAGATATTAGCACAACAATTAAGTACCAATTCCACTTCGAGGTGGAATATCGCGGTATATGAGATTTATAAAATATCATTCGTTATTATGCGGCGCAACAGGGTCTTATCCGCTATATAATGCGGGAAATTAACTCCAAATATATATATATATATATATATATATATATATATATATATATATATATATATATATATAATACCAATTCCACTTCAAGGTGGAATATCGCGATATATGGGTTTAATATAATATCCTCCGCTATTATGCGGCATATAGGGTCTATTTCAACACAATTGATAATAATATATTATCCAAACACACAATCAACACAATCAAAATTTTTAAATCTAACTATTTAAAATTTAAAAAAACCCTTTGTTTGAGTGAGAAGATCTCACCTTAGATTGTTTTGCAGTCCATTTCCATTCCGGACTAGTTTCTTTACAGTTTTAGACCTTGTATAAATATTTATACAGGTTATTAATATTCGAAACAAATCGAACTATCAATTGCTATTTAATTTGATTAACTATAAATTTAATTCTAACTAAAAAATCTTTTTTTTATTCTTGAAAATACATATCCTTTTGAAAATACATATTCTTTTTATTCTTAACAATACATATACTTTTTTTTCCAATGTTTATATATGGATAAACTAAAATAGAGATGTTTATACTTAACTGCTACATATTTATCTTTCATTTTCCTTTTGAAACTACCTTCATATATATATATATATATATACACACACTTATAAAATAATCTATATCACCATGAATTTTTTTTTCTAAATCTTATCTGTATATATACTATTTCATAATTTGCTGTATACATACATATATATAATTAAATCGACCAGTAAATTAAAGTATGTATATATATATATTTCTTAATCTATGAATATTTATATCTGATTAAATTTAAAAAAAACAAGTTACCTAATACTTACTGTATATTTCAAAAAATGGGTTACTTATATACTCTGTATATATAAAAGATTACCTTCTCCGTTTTCAGGCAATCACCCCCACACGACGAACAGATGCCGCCAGCAGCCTCCTCTTCACCACAGCTTTCCAAAAGACCCCACCTTCTTCCACTCGAACGACCTAATCCCTGATCGATCAGCTGTCGTGAGATCCTCTCCACAGCTGCATTCACCTCCAACAATTGTACAACCTCCGATAATCAACAAAACAACTCCGCTCGTCACAAAGAACACCACCACGACCTAATTAATTTTTTTTCCTTACGGCATCCTCCTTTAAATCGTGATCTGGCAATTTCTGCCTTGTCAATGTCAATGTCGCGACCTCTTGCCAAGTGCTACAACCTTCAGAAATCAAGTTTTTCGGCTCCTCTTGACTCGAGCAACCCAGAACGAACTTCGACATCACTAATCGATGTCCGAGATCAACGAAAAAAAATCAACCCTAATTTTTAAAACTACCATTCGACCACTGCCGCACGCTTCTAGACAAGCTCAAACACCACTAAACGATTATAGCTTGAAGCTCTTGCTAAGACACGAATTTATAAATTTGTTTGATGAATTTTAAGTGGGTATAATTTGAAAAACAAGGAAGTCCCCCTATTTTTCACTGACTTATTCTAGGTCGAAATATATTTGGAAACTTTTAAGGGGAAGAGGATTGAAATATCGGGTTCGAATAGCAAGAGGAGGAAGGAAGAAATTCAATGCGCGATCTTGAAATTAGAACGAAGAATCGACCGACCATTAATTTTATTTGAATGATGGATTTTAAAGACTTGAAAGAAAGCTCGGCTGTTAAATGAAGAGAAGAGACAAGATCTGATGTTAGCATGCCAGCTTCAACTTGCAACAGTCTTTGGAAAAGATATGGAAAAGTTTTGATGGTGAAAGAAAGTAGGCTGAAGTTGACTAGGGTATATAAATATATTTAAATTAAATCGATAAATTATTGTCTAGGCGTTTATATCTCGTACGATCACATGATAGCTCCGAAAGCTACGGGATTTGAAATCCGATAGCAACACTATATTACAGAACCAATGGAATTGGTTTTGTCGAATTTCGAGACTGTGCCTCGGAAGGCTATTTTTAAATATCGATTTAAACGATAACATTTCAAAACTGAACAAATCACTTTCAAATCAAATTCTAAAGCTTCTATTATCTTCAGTATCATCAATATGAATTTTACAAGCCTTTGAATTATTTTTAATCAGCTTAAAACTGAAGATTCAAATTTTTATCCAACTTTTCAATAGATTAAATTTTATAATTTAATCTCCAAATTCATATTAACACTTGAAATTCAAGTTAAACTATCCTTCAAATATTTAAAATCAATTAAATATTTTTAATTTCAAATGTTCAAAATTCAGGGTCGTCACAGATGGGCCTATTTATAGTGGTTGAAGTGTCCATTCATTCAAAATTCGAATTCAAAGTTTTGGCGCCAAGTTGGTCAACCTACTAAATCATCTGTATCTTTCTCATATGTTCTTCAAATTCAACAAATGAATATATTACGATGATCAGAAAAACAAGCCCGTCGCATTAGAGCAGATCTCGTCATCAAATTCTGAAAGATATAAATGTGTGGTTCACGACAATGGAAGAAAAACAAAGTTAGAAAGATGTAGGAGTACAAAAAGTGGCACGCTTTACTATTTTTTCATCTTTATTGTTGCATTAAGTTAGGTATAGAAATTTATCTCTTTTATAAGTTTTGATATTTTGGTCCATATATCGGCACACCATAGTATACATATTTATATACCGGTCTAATTTTTTTTTAAAAAAGAAATCTTTTAAAATGCGTTTTCTTTCAAACAAAATCTCACTACTAATTAATTACAACTATACTAAGTAGAAAAGCATAAGTAGAAAAGCATACCATCATTCATGATTTCAACTTTTCTAATGTTATTTTTACTTCTCGTACTCTATTTCTTTTAAGATACTAATTTTATATTTTTAAGAAATTAATAGAAGGAATTTAGAATGTTAGAATAAGGGTCTATTTATAGATTTCTTCAATTAATAAGATTGTGCCACATCACAGGGCACTTGTCAGATAGTGACATACATGCAAAATGACACATGTCATTACACTTTTTCTTTAATAAAAGCATTTTTACATGCATAATGCCAAGTGTCTTTACACATATTTTCTCACTATTTTTTTTAATGTTTTTTAAGTACGTTAATTATATTAAATACTATAAAAAATTGGGTAAAAAATCAATTATTTACATGTCAATATCTAGTCGTAAAATTAGTGCAAAATCATGTTAAAATCAGGCCCATAACAATAGATAGTATATCTGAAATGCTGCCTTTTCTTCTGGAACGTTTCTTAAGTGCTGCAAATTCGTTTTTATAGCATCTCTGTGCTTTGAAACACTGTGTTTTAGAAACTTTTCACAGCATTTGGTATATGCTTCAGTTTTTGTTTATAATGTTTTGAATATATTTTACTGCAAAAACTTTTTACAGCCTTCTGTAAATGCTGTCTTTTCTATTTGAAACTTTAAACTATGTAAAAATAATATTTAAATTAAGTATTTTCCACTATTCTTTTTAGAAGTTATTTTCTAACTTATATTAGAATATTTTAAAATGAATATTTAGATATTTTTAGTAATTAATTAAAAAATTTAAAATGAAAAAGATCTTAATATAACACATGTTATTATATTGAATATCTCATTATGATATTTTTTTTATTTTGAAAGGTGTTTAAACATGTTTCTAAATATTTTAATTAATAATAATTTAATATATAGGTTTTTATTAGTAAGTTAAGTATTTTATAAACATGGAAGTTTGGATTCTTAAAAAAAACAATTAAGTTAAAAAAATTATTTTAAAAAGAATTAAATAAGGAGGGTATTAATTTTTATAAAAACCATATTTGATCATATATAGTTGAAGTCTATATTTCTTAGCATTTAATTTTGATATTAAGTTTGATTACTACCTTTCATGAATATGTTATAGTTTAATACCATTTATTACCTTTAAACTCTTGTCTTTACTACTATTTCGGTCTCATTCTTTAGTTTCCTTAACCTATGTCTAGTAATTGGTGTGTATTACCTTTGTTTGGTTGAAGTGATTTATAATAAATAGTTTGATATATGTATACATACATACATACATACATACATACATATGCTTGTCGATTAGACATTACTTATCACTCATGTTTATCTTATAATCTGAATATCTCTTACCGTGGTCTATATATTATCATATCATTCTGCATATTTTTTTTCTTCTTACTTCATTATCATTTTATTTCATATTACATATCATTGTGCATCCCATTTCATATCACATATCATTACATATTACATCATAAATTACAATGCATGAAATATCATAATAATTTGCATCACAAGTTGCACTTCATTCTGCATATCATCTCATGCTATATTGCATATGTCATATATTTCATACCACATTACAAACTACATATTTCATACATATACACATAACAAGTGCATCTTATTTAGGAGGAGTTTGTCTTATTGTCTTATAATATAGGATTATTAGTTTTTGAATTGTTTGGTATGTTTTGATTGACTTGTTTGATTGGATTGACTTGTTTTACTTGATTAACTTGTTTGACTTGTTTGACTTGTTTGACTTGTTTGACTTGATTGACTTGTTTGACTTGATTGATTTGTTTGACTTGTTTGACATGATTGAATTTGAAGTGCGTGTTGATAGGATGTTTGGAATATACTTATACATATGTATGTATTGAATAATTATAATATAATTATGTTAGTGTCTTTCACATTCCATTTACTATACTTTGTTCTAGTATTAGTTTCAGGGGGATTTTTATAGATTTACGGTTTTAGGATGGTTTTAGTTGATGACAAAGTGAGGGAAATATAAAATAGAGTAGTTAGGTTTAGATTAAGGGGGAGTTATTAGATTAAGAGGGAGTTATTAGTATTAGGGGGAGTTATTGTGAATGTGAAGTACATTTTATAAACATATGCTGTCATCATCAAAAAGGGGGAGATTGTTAGTCCTTGAGAAGGATGGTTTTGATGACAATAACCTTAGGACTTATTATAAAATATAAATACTAACATTATAGTTTAGATATATATGTATATGCAGGATATAAACATGCAGGTACCAAGAATGAAGATTGTACAGTATAGAGATACAAGACTGATGAATTTAAAGATCGAAGATATCAAGATTGAAGACTCATGAGTATCAAGATATCAAGAGTTCAAGATTTCAAAGTACAAGATAAATATTGAGTCTAGAAATATGTTAAAAATTCTTGAAAGCACTTACATCTTTATTCAAAATTTATTCGTGGAATGTAATCCACTTCGAGCCTGTTAAAGGGATGGAGCCCTAGTGGGATGGAACCCACGACAATATCTAGTGGAACATATAGTGGTCCTATTTCGATATTCACTAATTTTATGAAAATGTTTTTCAAAAATATATCTCTTATTTTAAAATGTTTTTAAAGCCTTCTTTTCAAAAAGACATCTCTCCTGTTTGAAATACTTTAGCCTCAAAATTATCTTTATCATTTTTTAACATTTTGATTTCAAAATTGTCCTTGATTTTAAACTATCTCTTGTTTTAATATTTTGCTTTTAAATATTTATATATTCAGATTTTAAATCACTTTATAGATTAAGATTATATATTAAAAATTACTTTCTAAACTCTTTTATATGTTTAAACTATATTCAAGTATATTTATAAAAGTTTAGAAATTGTTTCGAAAAATTATAGAAACCGATTTAAATAAGAAAATCAAAATCATCATTTTTGCCTAGAGCATATCGACATACTCCTACCCTCCATGTCGATATGGTGCCCGTTAATATTCAAAATTCAAATTTTCAAAAGAAGTGTCTATTCGTCATATCCTTTCACGAATAGATATGGCTGTTGATCTTCTATAAATACCAGTAGTTCTAAACGAATTTTTAACCAAATCTCACTTATTTTCTCTCCTCTTAATATTCCACATTTATTCTAAAGAATCCCAAAACTATATTCTTCCGAAATACCAAGTGAATCAAACTTGAATATCTCTTGTTTGATTCTCTGCCACTCTCTCCATAAGATCTCAGTGCTATTCAGAGTTATAGGATTATTTGTAAATCATACTATTGAGTAAATGGTGCGGTTGAGCCTTGAAATCAATTGGGTGTGATTGTTGCCCCGGAAATCGATTAGGTGATCTAGTGGCCTGGTAAATGAAGAGAGCTTGCCCCGTACTCGAATACAGCAGGGCGTACCTCATGGCCTTGAAATCGAGGGTGTAATCTGGGAGATTATTTTGAAAAGAAATCCCTATAATTGTGCGGGACTGGATGTAGGGTAACTCCGAACCAGTATAAAATCCTGGTATGTTCTTTCCTTTACTGTTTTTACTTATTATTTGCATCTGTGTCTGATTCTGTGATTATATCTGTGTCTATGTATTGCATTTGTTGGTGGTTAAATTACATAAGTTTGAAAAAGATTTATTAAATCCACAAAACACTATTCACCCCCCTCTAGTGTTATTCTAGCCTTAAGATCCGTAATCTGCATTTCTAACAGTATATACATTAATAAATTACTTGCATACTCTTTGGTTGTCGAGCAAACTCAAGCGAAGGATATTATGAATAGTATTATTAATATATTGAATGGATAAGGTAAGATCTCCATATGTATTTGTTGAGCAAACTCAAGGTACATATACTATACTTAGGCTATCACTATATGGTAGGTCTGAGTAAATAATTTCATTTCGATTTGTTGAGCAGACTCAAGGTCGAGGTGAAATTACAAAAATGTACCATGGGTTAGGAGTTGTATATGATACAACTGATAAGGAGTTATCCATCATTCGTGGAGCTATGATTTATTGAGCAAAATCAAGGTCATAATTCCAAGACGGACGAGTCCTAACACTTATTGCTAAGTCTAAAGACTTCTATATTTCGACTTAGGCTTTGGAAAAACATACAAAACCAGTTGGAGCTTATTAGTAAAATGAAATAAAATTTTAACCTTACTAATATTATAAGAACATATACTGAATTTGTCCTAATAATCTACCACTTAAACTTATTGAAAATGACAACTTCGAAACTGTTTTCTGAAAATGACAAGCTTAGAGGATCTAACTACACCGACTAGCTAAGAGCATTGACTTACAAGCGCCTTTTGACTGCTATTACATGCGAACCTAAAGAACAACCCATTGATGATGTGGACCTTGAACTATGACTTGCTTATAAAAATGGGTGTCAGCCCTAGAAATCGTCCAAGTTTTCGTGTTTTCTATGTTATTGCACGAAAATATGTCTGTCCATGTGATATTTGATAGTCTCAAGGCTCTTTTTTGTGAACAGTCACATTCTACAAGGCACGAGCTTACAAAGAAGCTGTTCAATACTAAGATGACCAAAGGATAGAATGTGGACGATTACATGCTAATGATGAAGGGCCATATTGATAGGCTTTCAAAATTGAATGTACAAATAAGCAACGAATTATGAGTAGATTTGATCCTTGGTTCACTAACTCCTCGGTATGAACCATTCATACTGAATTATAACATGAACCAATTAATTTTAATACTATGGAGCTCCTCAATATATTGGGGTTGGCCATATCATAATTTAAGGATCAAGGGTTGAACTTACTGTTAAGGGTAGTACATCATTTTCGAAGAGTTCAACGAAGCAGAAAAAAGAAAGTAAGAAAAAGAAGAGTAAGAAGGCCGATGACAAGGATAATATTACTAATGCCACAAAAAAGTCACTGGAAAATGAATTGTCTTGATTACTTAAAGGTTGTTAGAAAAAAAAGAAGAATGGTTCTTGCGGCTCCATAAGTACATTTATAATTTTAAAAAAATTGTAATCATTAAAATGTCTTGGGTCTTAGATACTGGATTTGTACTCATATATGTAATTCGTTACAGGGGCTTAGGAACTGGCTCGCATTGCAAAAGGAAAGACGAGTATCCAAATTGTTGATGGATCAATTGTAGATTTGCCTAGTGGAGTAGTAATAGTTTTGCATGTCTAAATCTGAAAGGTCGAGGTGAAATTACTAACATGCCTTGCTTGTCTAAATCTGAAATAGTTTTGCCTAGTGGAGTAGTAATAGTATTAAATAATTGCTATTTGTAAAAGAATTTATTTGTGAGATTATTTCTGTTTCTTGATTATCTTAGACTGAATATATGTTTCATTGTGCAAATAATGTTATAAACATTAGCTTGGATGGAAACAAAGTTTGCGATGGTATTCTTGAAAATGGCATTTATGTGATTACTAATTATGTGTTCTGTGAATAATGCTTTTAACAATGTAAATGATAGTTATCTTTGGCATTGTAAGCTAGGTCATATTAGTGAGAAACGACTATATGTAACACCCTGGATTTTTGATAACATTATTTAGGATATTTAGTTAGATAAACTAAATAAAATAATGTGTTGATAATGGGATTGAGATTTAGTTTCATTAAGGTAGTCATGCCTTTTTAACTAATAAATTAAATGAAGGGTTTAAAATGAATTAGAGGAAGGGTATTATGGGAAAGAGGCCATTCCTATATCACCTTCCTTAGGCCGTGTATCACTACACACGTTCATTCTCATTTTAGAAATTTAAAAGCAAGGCCGTCAACCATTAACAAGTAAAGAAGAAGAGGAAACAAAAGAAAAGCTTAAGGAAAGCAAATTCAAATCAAACTCATTCAAATCTCAAGGTCCTTAATCTCTAAAGCAAAGGTGAATAATGTTTACATCTCTAAATTTTTATGGTTTCGATTTTAAGACTAAATTCGAATGATTTTGTAAATGTTTGCCATGTTTTTGAATAATAAAATGATTATATATACATATTGATGATTTATGTATGTTCATATAGATTTTATGACATGTTTTGAGATGAAAACCCTATTAAATGACATCATTTCGCCTTGCAAATTTTTATGATGATCTAAAAAGTTATTTTAGAGATGGGTTTCAATTTTCAGATTTTGCTGAATTTTTGTGGAATTATTATGAATTTTCTGAGGAAGAAAATGGTATTTTGGATTATAAATTATTTATGGGAAAAATAATTATTGTTTGGAGCCAAAAAAATTATATGTTGAAATGAACATATTAATTGCTTTTCTGGAATTTTTCCAGAATTTTTCAAAATGTTTTAGTAGTTATATAAAATTATTTAGGGTATGGCACTTAAATGTTTATATAAATATAAAGGAGAAAGGAGCTTTTTCAAAAAATTAAATTAAAAAATAAGGAATGCCGACAGCATTTTGAAAATAAATTCTGGCAACCAATCAGATTTAGACAAGCAAGGCATGTTAGGTACAAAAGAACCAGTTTAAAGTACAAATAAATACTTTTTCTACTATTTTAACTATTTCAGCAAGAGTTGCCGCCTTCATTCCAAACCTTCCGACAAATTCGAAAGGTAACAAACCTTTCGACTAGGTCAAGAATCAATGCACACGGTATCAGGCAACTAGTATGTAGTGAATTGGAAGAAGTTGAAAGGTTTAGAGTTGAAAGGTTGGAGCTTTAGAAGGAGATGAAACTTTGTTTTGGTTTTAAAGAAAATATGCCTGCTTGCTTTCAACAAAGTGATTTCGACATTACCAAATGCTTTAAAAGAAAAAGGTTTTGATTGGTTTGGTTTCTTGTTTTAATGAAACCTTTCAACAAAGTCGAAAGGTAAAGCTTTCGACTAGGTCAACAAGACTTTAGTTGCTGCTTCCAAACCTTTCGACACAGATGGAGTCAAAGGTTATCTCTTTTTATCTAAAACTTGCTGCCTCTCTCCACTGACTTCGAAGGGTTGGGTCAAACATCAACACTTCATTGTTTTCCAATGATTTCGAAAGGTTTTATGTTTCGAAGCAGTTGCTTTTGACTCCAATGTTTTTCCGATCCTTTTGCTCTACTTGAAGGCATAATCCAAATGTTTTAAGTCGAAACATTTTGAAGGTTTCAAAGTAGTCAACTTTGAATGGTTTAGAAAGGTTTCCACTTGTTTTAAATTGAACCCATTGTCTTCGAAAGGTTTAGAGTTTCATTACTTTCAAAAGGTTTATAAATGATTTTGTAGAGGAGGTACCTCAAGCTTTCAACAAACATTCTCTGTCTGACCAAAGTGCTTTTCGAAAAACGTAATTGAAAAACTATACCTCTCGACCAAAGTGACTACAATGGTCGAGAGGTATAGTTTTTCAAGGTTTTCAAAAGGCTAAGGTTTAAAGGATTTAGAAGGCGGATGTCATATATTTTAAAACTTGTGAAAGGAAGGCTTTTTAAAAGGTTTTGAAGGAGTTACCTTCATTATTTTTGAAGGGTTGTTTAAAGGTTTTAAACAAAGGATTCAAATAATATGATTATGCAGATAGCGCAAGTGTTTTAAGTTATAAAGGAATTTAACTTATTTTAAAACGATGGATAATCCTTATTGAACATCATGAACATTATTTTTAGTAAAGTATATTTGACATGGAAAAAATAGCTTAGAGTAAAGCTAAAGATATATTTTACTTGTATACATATGATTTGATGGACTAAATCATTTTGAAAAGGTTTTCAAGGAAAATTTGAAGGGAAGTTAGCCCAGATATTTTGAAATGTAGCTAACCCAAAAGAAAATCCGGGCAGTCAGCTCATTTAAATTCGGACGGTTAGTCTATTTTGAGGGCAGTTAGCCCAGAGGACAGTTAGTCTTGAAAAGAGCAGTTAGCTCTGATATGAACAGATAGTTCATTTATTAGCATAACAGACCTTGCTACTTTTTAAGGACCCCATTATCTAGCATAAAAGATATTGCTATATTGGCCTAATCAGTTTTAGGACAGATAGTCCAAAAGAGAGCAGTTAGCTCAGAATTTAGGACAGATAGTCCAGTATAGAGTAGATTGCTCAGATTTTAGACAGACAGTCTATTTTATTTTCTATTTTAGCATAATGGATATTGCTATATTATTATTATAATCAATTGATTGGTTGCAGGAAAGGATTTGCAAAATATATGTTTTGAAAAGAGATATTAGTGAAGGGAAACTCGTTCCGTTAAGCGGCGTCATCTCACTATTTATCAGTAAACTGAGATGTAAAAAAAATTATTTATACCAGGCTTTATGTCTGATTTAAAGTTTTTTGTTTCCTCTTAAACTCTCAGGTGCTCAAAATTCGATTTGAGTAGGCCGAGGGTTTAGTTTTTCAGGTTTTAGCAGATTTTGGCGAATAAAACATCCTAAGATGAGCAGGTGGCTGTCAGATAACTAATTTAGGAATTCCGTTTTAAAATTGTTTCCGCTGTGTAATAAGATAGTTATGTCTATTGCTTTGATCATCCAAAGGGGCATCTTCATATGTCGCTCTTGGCGTATTGTTGTAAATTATATTTGATCAATACCTAGGATACGTTTGGGGATTTTTGTAACTTGAGTATGATATTATTTGAAATGTAATCATTGAAAATTTTTGTTTTTAAAATCTATGGTTTTGTTCATATTTAAGTGCTTCTGATATTATGGATACCATTAACATTACTGTATTTCGTTACCAGAAGTAAATACTGTCGGACGACTGCAACATCCATAGCGCTTAGCTTTTGGCCTCTAGATACGAGATGTTACAACTTGGTATCAGAGCATAGGTTTATAAAAATTTAACTAAAAGTTGGTTTTGAAAACAGAAATCCAAAGAAATTAGAGTAATATTTGGGGTTGGGTTAAGGCTATAGTAACATACTTGTATTTGCAATATATAAGTATGCGCTTTATCTCCATTTATCTATCTTTGATTAGGTTATCCTTTTGTATCTCATGAGATTTGAATACAAATATGGATGGTCGAAGAAGAGTTAACCAAGTAGGGGGAAGCACCGAAAGGAATGTCGGACCAAACGTAGGGAGAGGCCAAGGCCAAGTAGAGAATGTTGGTGCAGAGGTCCTGCAGGTCGAAATGGAAGCCATGTATCAATTTTTTAGGAATATGATGCAGGCAGAAGCTGCAGCCAGAGTGTTAGGAGGAAATGCTGCTGGAGCAGGGTTCTAGAAGTTCCGGTAGTTAATCATTTCACCAAGATGAGTGGTGATTTTGTGAATCTAAGAGGGAAGCCGTTTATGGGAACGGAGGATGCCATTGAAGTTAAGAAGTAGTTGTTACACCGCGAAAGGATTTTTGCAGATCTAGGACTCAATGATGAGCAGAAGAGGAGGTTGGCGTCCAGGCAGCTTTAGGAAGCCGCATTGTTTTTGTAACGACCCTGAAATTCAGACCCAGTTTCAAAATTTTAAAATCGCTTATTTAGTGTAGAAATTCGAATTTTCACAAACAATTTCCGTTGCTATCCAAACTTCACATTTGGAATGCGTCTAGATAGACATAGGCGTGCGTCAAATTTCGTTGAAAAATATTGAAGTAAATTACGCTCGTCGCATTTACATATTAGTTTAAATCTTATGTGTAAATTTCCTATCGTCCGAACTCAAATATTTTTCTCAATGTTGCATAAGAAAAATATTCTGAACTTGACGGCGCATTTCGTTTCGTCAAATTTCGCTTTTAATTGCTAGCTAAAATGTTCGCTCGTGCAAATGGTTCAATAAGATTTACCACTTTGCAAACGGTGTCGAACCATCAATATCCTTATACCGTTGTGTCCGTCTTGACGCGCTGATCACAATGGTATATTTATTTGTGTCAATCGGAGTTCGACGTTGCAAATTATAATTGTTAACGGAGCGCAAACCGGTCCGGTACGCAGCAAACCGGTACCCAAACTTCCCAGCATTCAAATGTTAGAGCCATTCAGCTGCCTTGGGAACCCAAATAGCCACCACTTTGCAAAATCATCATTACACTGACCTCTGCACACTTTAAACCCTGTGTATATATCTCCCTTCATTTACTCCACTGCACACCAGCTCACCTCATTTATTGCTCTGCATCAGTTTTCACTTCGAAGAAACTTGGTACATAACCTTTCTTCTCTCCTCTGCATATTTCTTTCTATCCCTCCTCCCTTCTTCTTCTGTTCACGTTTTTTCTTTCTTCTTTTGTTTAAAAAAAAGAGGGAAACAAACTTCAACACTTCCCCAGTTCGCACGTCCCCCTAACTCCTCCACCTCGTGCTACCGCCCCCTCCACTCAAACTCCGCCCTACCGTCTTCCCCCCTACCACGCACGGCCATCAACACGCCCCCGTTCCACTCGGCCACCCATGCGACCACCCCACTACCACTAACGGCCCGGCCTTCGCCCCTACCAGTTCCGTCCTTCCCCATGCCGCACACCGACCCCTCGGCCACCCCATGCAGCCATGACCCACCTGGCCTCCGTCCCTACCCCCTGCTTCTCCCAGTTCCCACTCCATTGCCACTGCAGCGACCATCCCCGCATCACCCCCGCCCACTGCACGCCTAGCCTACCCACTGCCACCACCGGCCACTCCACTGCAAACGTCCCCCCTTGAAACACCGCCTCCCCCACTGCAAAACCTCGCAACCGTCGCCTCTCCCTCAAAAACCCTGGTCCCACAGCCCACTCGGCCAACCCACCACCAGCTTCGCCACTACTGGCCTTTGCCCGCTACACAGCCGCCCCTTTACCACCTCTCCCTCCAACCCGGTCTCCACGACGGTCCCCGCCCTGCCACGACCACCCACTAACCCGACTGCATTGTTCTCATGCATATACGTTTTATAAAAAAAAAGTAGACAGTATGTTTTATATATATATATATATATATATATATATATATATATAATATACATTAATATAAAGCTGGTTTTGCAAAGTTTTGTACAGTTTCATACAAGTTTATATATTTAGTAAAGTACAAGTTTTATAAGTTTATATGTGTCAGTATAAACTTTTGCTAGTTCTATATAGGGTGATTTAGTATGAAGCAGTTTCAATCATCTATTCAGTTTGTTTTATGAAAAACAAACTGTTCACATATAGTTCAGGTTATATACAGTTGATATATATTCATTTATATATCCATCAGTGCTCACTATTGTTCGCTGTGTTTTATTCTAGCAACTGCGGATCCGGGATCTCAGTCCTAGGCTCCATTCAGCTTATCAGAATCTATCTAGCTTCTTTGCTTCGGTATGGTTTGTATATATATTAAATCAATATATATTGCAATAAACAAATTATTGATTAATTAATTGTTTGATTGCAGTTTGTGTTCGTTTTGTGTCGTGTTTGTTGTGTCTCTTATCTATTCATCTTCGTGCTTCGCCATCATCTTCTTCAACACGCAAGGTGAGTATTTCATTCACGACTCAATCTATTATGCTATGATAATCAAGTGATAATTGTTGTTTATATTAATTTGGATGTTAAATTGTTGATTGTTAGAATTGTTGAAATAAAAATTGTAAATCGCTATACAAGTTAAATTTGAATATTGTTAGTTTACGACAAATAGTTGTGAGACTAAAATTGTTATGTGATGTTGAATTTGGTTGGTAACCTAAGTGAAATTTAATATGAAATTAATATTGATATAGGATAGTCAACAATCTAAAATTGATTATATATGTTGAACTTGACCCCTTTAAATGTTAAATAAATCGTCGCGTAGAAATAACGTTAACTACACCTTGAACCATTGAATGTATGATTGATGTAGTAATTTGATAATAGAAACCAAGTGGAAACCATAATGTAATAATCTTTAATCTGCATGAAACGATAGTGTGGATTCTAGGAATAATTATATTAATTTGCATAAATAACAAATGTAAGTTAATACGATTATTTCGGGATTATTTAAAAAAATTGTTAAATTGTTATGTATGGTTGCTATTGTTTGTTTATTTACTTTGACACCATCCCAGTTATCACACTGCAAGTTCCCTTTGCTATGCTTTGTTTTATATTGAATAATATTGGGTTGAAATGATAAATACCTAATTAAACAACTTGGCCTAGGATAGAAAATAAAAATAAGAAATCCGATTGGTCAACAAAACCATTTTCGAAATTGAAATATATTTTAAATTAAGAAAGGAACTTAACAATTTGTTTGGAAATTTGGTAACGGTTTTAATGGATGTAATTGAAATAAATTTCACGGATTTAATTGAGATAAATTTTATGGATTAGATTGAAGTAAAATTAATGGATTAAATTGGAACGGATTAATAAACCTATGTAATTAAATAAAAATGAATTGGCAAATTTATTGAAATGAGATTTAGAAACAAGTAAGTTTTAGAATTTGATAACTTAAAAATTTATTAAATTTGTTAGGTTTAGATTAAAACTCGGTTTTAATTAAATAGATTTGGAACATGTTATAAATTTTATTTGGAAATTTAGAAATTCGACTTAAGAGGAATACAAAAACTAACCAAAGTTTATGGATATAATTTAGTGATTACTTAAACTTAAAATGATTTTAAATTTAACGAATTTATCAAACCATGACATTGTAAATGGAAATGGACTTCTTTGTTTAGAAATTTAATTGAATTGGTAAATAAATCGAATGAAGTTGGATAAAAGTAATTTAGTTAATGAAATTGATTTAATCGAATTTATGATAACAGTGGATGTAAACATGAAGCGAAATGAATAGAATTTGATTTAATAATTTAATCTAAGTTTAGCATTAAATTGAACTCGTTGATTATGAACTAAATTTAATAAGCGACATTTAGACCTTATTAAATCGAACTTGAATACTTAATTTTAAATTTTCAACTCAAATGTTTGAACTAAAATAATTACATTCGGAAATATGTTTTAAAATATCTAAAATAAATTGAATCGTGAAATGTCAAATTTTGGAAGTCAAATTTGCACCTTGACTTTTGGACTTTGATTTGTTTAAACGTTTATTTAACCGACCATCGGGTAATAAATACGTAGTTATTAAAGAGTCCGGGATCGGGAATGGACATACTCTCTGTCGATACCGAAAACCACTTTAATAACTATTATGCGCGAAGTGTTGATCCAGAATGAAGTGGATGGTTTGGTGAACGCGTTGACTGAAGAAAGAGAACGATATTGGATGACCCCTGACATGACTAAAACAGGAGCCGCGCCGGGCCATTGAGGATCTCCACCTCTAGCGGACACGCTTCTTCGATACCATATCTATTACTTTTGAGATTCGATTTGGGTGCACCCCTTGATTTGGGAGTGTTGTTTCGCAGTGTTGAGATAGTAGCTACTATGCTCAACATCAGTCCAGATCATGCAACTACTAGTATCCTAGTTGGTATCGCCTCATGTACCTTGTCATACTGATTTTTCTATTCGTGACCACTACGTTTTGTTTTGTGTTATACATATGGGGTACCCTCTGATAACCACTAGTTTACGGTGGGGTTTACGGTGCTGTATAGACTATGGCATTATAAAATGTGTTAAGGAGAATTATGGTAACGCCTTAACGCTATTTTAATATCGTACTTTACTGATTAGACATTATCTACATACCGTATTCTATTTTATATATAGAAAGTTTATCGGATCCTTAGAGATGTTTTATTCATCTTTGAGTTATGAACTTTATTCCCTGCACTTGATTATCCTGTATAAGATTTTGAGTCCTGACTCGAGTTTTTCTTTTTGTATATGCTCGGGTCAGTCTGAAGCTATCCAGTTTGCTGATCAAGGTTGGTTGAAGATGCTGAAGACTTAGCATTTATCTTTATCAGTCTATTTTGATGTCCGTGTCTGTTGGACATTTATGTATTTCCTTTCAGTCACCTTTTGTTTAGACATTGTTGTACCTTATGTAGTAGCTTCATGAACTGCTATTATGACGATGTATTTTCCGCTGCATTATTCTGTGACTGTGATGTTGTATTGATTCTCATTTACATTTATGTATTTATAATCCCATAATGATTCGTGTTTTGTATTATTTAAGTTGACATGTGGGGATTATTGTCAATTCAAATGGTCCAAATATACGGGTTGTTACAGTTGGTATCAGAGCTTTGGTTTCCCTAAAAAAAAACCTTAGTTTGGGATTATATAAACTCATTAGAGATAGGGTAGCAATACCCTAGAATGAGGAGAATCGATTCAATATCCAGATCCTAAAATTCAAACTTCTTTTGATTCGTTAATTAGAGTTTCTTTAAACTTTGTGATTTTCTATCCTTGGTTCTAAATCTCTTTCGATATTTCAGGATGAGTACCGGAAGAAGCAATAGGGGAGGAAGAGGCCATGGTCCTGCCCAGGCTGCACCTACCGCCCCAGCTCCAGTCAAATTCGCCACTCTTGGCATGGAGTATACACAGCTAGGTGGTACTAAGTTTTCTGGATCCGAGGGTATTATCGAGGCTCAACAATGGCTCAAAGGCTTAGAGAAGATATTTTCTGGATTGGAGATCGCTGATGCTCAGAAACGTCAGCTTGCTGCGTGGCAACTTCAGGATGCCGCGCAAGATTGGTGGGAATCGGTTACTTCTCGTATCGAGGAGAACACCATCACTTGGGCCCAGTTTAGGTATAAATTTATTTGGATTTCGTAGTCTAAATTCTTCTCTCAATCTTTAAAATGTTATTTATCTAGTCTATCTTTTGATTAGGGATACTTTCTCGGCATAATGGATGCCCGCTGCTGGGAAAACCCAACTTTATAGAGCTTTTATGGATCTTAAGCAAGGCAGTATGACTTTTTCTGAGTACGAGAGGAAATTCAACGAATTCTCCAAGTTCGGCCCGGGATTGATCGATACACCACTTCTAAAGAACGAGAAGTTCATTATGGGAGCTAGACCAAAGTATTATGACTTGCTTACTGGCCATACTCACTTCACAGAGCTTGTCGACTATGATCTTCGATATGAGGCAAAGCCTAGAGGTCCCACTGCTAAGGCCACGCCTACTCAGCCCTCTTCCAGCCAGCTCGGAAAGAGGAAGATGAACTTTGATCAACAAAAGAAAGCTTGGCAAAAGACTTCAGGATTAGGATATGCCCAGAAGAGCCAAATCGACCTTGCTAAGATCACTTGCTTCAAATGCGATAAGAAGGGCCATTATGCTAATAGTTGTCCATCCACCGGAGCTGCTATTCCACCACCTCCTCAGATGAGGAATGATTTATGCCATGTCTGCCTCCAGCCAGGTCACTTCAAGAGAGACTGCCCATTGAGGAAGAAAGGCACACCATCAGGAGTATATGCTATCACCACTCCTGGACCACTTCCACCACCCGCTCAGGATGGCTGAGGTACCTTATGTAGTACTTTTTCATTTCGTGATTTACCTGTTAGGGTATTATTTGATACTGGTGCATCTCATAGCTTCATATCTATTGATCTTTGTAATAAGCTCAAATTAGAACCTACTCTTGCTACTACTTCCTTATGTGTCTCCAACCTTATTGGAGGACTTGCCAACCTCAGTCGAATTTGTAAAGAGGTTGTGCTTTTGTATGGAAGATATCGATTCACTTGGGATTTTTATGTGCTTGGCTTTGTAGCATTTGACATTTTGTTGGGTGCTGATTGGTTAAGAAAATTTGATGCTATTATTTCTTGCAAAGCTCGATCAGTTTCTCTAGTCAATGACAAAGGTCTACCGCTTGTCATCGAATGCAAATCACCTCAGAAATATGCCGGAAGCTTCATATTCTCTCTTGATGCTCACCCGGATGACCTTAGTACTACTCCTATTGTTCAGAAATTTCCCGATGTATTTGGAGAGGTCGACTCTCTACCGCCAAAGCGAGAGATCGATTTCCGCATTGACCTTATCCCTGGAGCTACTCCCGTAGTTCTCCCTGACAGAAGGATGGCTCCTAAAGAAAAAGCTGAACTTAAAACCCAAATTGATGATCTATTTGCTAAGGGTTTTATCAGGAGAAGTTGTTCTGAATGGGGCGCCGCAGTCGTATTTGTCACCAAATCTGATGGATCTCTTCGCATGTGTTTTGATTACCGGGAATTAAACAAGCGCACTCTCAAGAACCGCTATCCGATGCCCCGCATCAATGATTTATTCGATCAGCTCCATGGAGTCAAAGTTTTCTCACAACTTGATCTAGCCACTGGGTTCCACCAACTCAGAGTAGCAGAAGAAAGTATTCATAAGATAGCTTTCCGTACCGAGAATGGATTCTATGAATGGTTGGTTATGCCATTCGGTTTGACCAACGCACTTGCTTATTTCGTCGACTTAATGAATCGAGTCTTCCGTGATGTCCTTAACAAGTTTGTTCTCGTCTTCATTGATGATATTCTCGTCTTCTCCAAAGATGAGAAAGAGCATGAGTCACATCTTGCTTATGTTCTGGAAACTCTCCGAAATCATCAGCTTAAAGCCAAGTTCTCTAAATGCCACTTCTGGCGAGACGAAGTACGATTCCTTGGCCATATTGTTTCTGAAAACGGGATTTCAGTCGATCTAGCTAAGATCGCCGTAATCAATGTAAGTTCTATCTTATTCGTTATTTCTATTCGATCCATCTTATTCCTTTCTAATTTGAAAATTTTATCTATAGGATTGGGAGACTCCCAAAACTCCTACTGATATCCGTAGCTTCTTGGGCCTAGCCGGTTATTATCGCAGATTCATTGAGTGCTTTGCCCGGATTTCTGCCCCACTTACTACTTTAACTCGAAAGGATGTCAAGTTTATTTCGAGTGAGAAGTGCGAATCAGCTTTTAATGAGCTGAAACGTAAGTTAACTTCAGCCCCATTTCTTATGGTAATTGACGGGAGTGAAGGATTAACTGTCTATACCGATGCTTGTCGAGAAGGTTTAGGCGCTGTCTTGATGCAAAATGGTAAAGTTGTTGCCTATGCTGGTCGTCAGTTGAAGACCCATGAAGTAAACAATGCAACACATGATTTAGAGCTTCTTGCAGTTGTATTTGCTTTGAAAGTATGGATGCACCATCTTTTGGGGACAAAATTTGAATTATTAACAGATCATAAGTCCTTGCGGTATATTTTCTCTCAAAAGGACTTGAACCAGAGACAAGTCCGATGGCTCGAATTCTTAGCCGCATATGATCTCGACATCAATTATACTCCTGGAAAAGCAAATGTTGTAGCTGATGCTTTGAGCCATAGCAAAGCATTGTCATGTTGTAATCTTGTAGAAGGCATGCTATTTCAGCTTGTTATCTCCCCATCTCTTTTGGATCGCATCAAAGCTAAGCAATATGAGGACACCTTGCTCTATCGCATGAAGGAGTTAGTTCTTGGTAGAGTTGGAAATGCTGACAGTAAAGTGGGAGCACAGATAGACAGTAATGGAGTTCTGAAGATTGACAACCGTATTTGTGTTCCTAATGTTGATGGATTGAGACAAGAAGTGCTTAGAGAGAACCATCAATCATCACTTTCATTTCATCCTGGTGTCACCAAGATGTATCGAAATATGAAGCGTTTATATTGGTGGAGTGGGATGAAGAGAGATATTTCCATATATGTCAGTAAATGCACCACTTGCCAGCAAGTCAAGGTCGATCACTGGAAGACGGCAGGATTACTTCAACCCCTAGAGATTCCATGTTGGAAATGGGATCAGATTTCTATGGACTTCGTTGACGGATTACCGAGGACCAGAAGAGGTAACGAGAGTATATGGGTGATTGTTGATAGGTTGACAAAATCTGCTCACTTTATTCCCGTTAAGACCACACGTACTGCTTCGAGTTTGGCCGAGATTTATATGAGAGAGATTTTAAGACTTCATGGAGTTCCATCTAGTATTGTATGCGATAGAGATCCTTTATTCACTAGTAAATTCTGGAAAGCATTTCAGGACGTCTTGGGCACTAAACTGAATCTGAGTACGGCTTATCATCCTCAAATAGATGGCCAAACTGAGAGGGTAAATCAGATTTTGGAAGATCTGCTCCGAGCTTGCATTATTGATTTCGGTGGATCTTGGGAAGACCATCTCCATTTGGTTGAATTCACTTATAATAACAGCTATCAGGTAATCCAAAAAATTTCAATTTGAATAAGTAAAAAAATTTGAATTGAAATATAACTATCTTTATAATCAGGCGAGTATCGATATGGCACCGTTCGAAGCTTTATATGGACGGCCATGCAAATCGCCAGCTTGTTGGATTGAGCCTGGTGACCGATTAGTTCTTGGCCCGGATATGATTATGGAAGCATCTGAGAAGGTTAATGAGATTAGAAGGAAGATGAAGACCGCACAGGATAGGCAGAAGAGCTATGTAGATAGGCGTAGAAGAGAGTTAAAATTCCAAGTTGGAGATGAGGTCTTTCTTAAAGTATCACCTTTGAAGAATGTTATTCGATTTGGTCGTAAAGGTAAGCTCGCTCCTAGATTTGTTGGACCATTCACTATCACTGAGAGGATTGGTACACTAGCCTACAGAGTTGCACTGCCGGAGAAATTTAAGGGCATGCACAACGTATTCCATGTTTCACATCTTCGGAAGGTTGTACATGATCCATCCATGACCATTCCTATTGCTCAGTTAGAAGAGGTTGATATTGAGCCAGATTTGCCTATAGAGAGGAGACCACTTCGTATTGTTGATAGGGATATGAAGCAGCTTAGAAGGAAGACTGTTAGCCTAGTCAAAGTCCAACGGAGTCCCGATGATTGTGATTGTACTTGGAAAACCGAGGAGAGTATCCGAGATTCTAATCCAGAATTGTTTGTTGAAGATAAATTCCATTCTATATTCTTTACTTTATTCGATAATCTATTCTATATCCATCGTATCTCTTTCATTGTTCTTCCACTCTTTCCCTTGTTCCTTTTCGGGGACGAAAAGTTTTGAGTGGGGGAGAATGTAACGACCCTGAAATTCAGACCCAGTTTCAAAATTTTAAAATCGCTTATTTAGTGTAGAAATTCGAATTTTCACAAACAATTTCCGTTGCTATCCAAACTTCACATTTGGAATGCGTCTAGATAGACATAGGCATGCGCCAAATTTCGTTGAAAAATATTGAAGTAAATTACGATCGTCGCATTTACATATTAGTTTAAATCTTATGTGTAAATTTCCTATCGTCCGAACTCAAATATTTTTCTCAATGTTGCATAAGAAAAATATTCTGAACTTGACGGCGCATTTCGTTTCGTCAAATTTCGCTTTTAATTGCTAGCTAAAATGTTCGCTCGTGCAAATGGTTCAATAAGATTTACCACTTTGCAAACGGTGTCGAACCATCAATATCTTTATACCGTTGTGTCCGTCTCGACGCGCTGATCACAAATGTATATTTATTTGTGTCAATCGGAGTTCGGCGTTGCAAATTATAATTGTTAACGGAGCGCAAACCGGTCCGTTACGCAGCAAACCGGTACCCAAACTTCCCAGCATTCAAATTTTAGAGCCATTCAGCTGCCTTGGGAACCCAAATAGCCACCACTTTGCAAAATCATCATTACACTGACCTCTGCACACTTTAAACCCTGTGTATATATCTCCCTTCATTTACTCCACTGCACACCAGCTCACCTCATTTATTGCTTTGTATCAGTTTTCACTTCGAAGAAAGTTGGTACGTAACCTTTCTTCTCTCCTCTGCATATTTCTTTCTCTCCCTCCTCCCTTCTTCTTCTGTTCACGTTTTTTCTTTCTTCTTTTGTTTAAAAAAAAAGAGGGAAACAAACTTCAACACTTCCCCAGTTCGCACGTCCCCCTAGCTCCTCCACCTCGTGCTACCGCCCCCTCCACTCAAACTCCGCCCTACCGTCTTCCCCCTACCACGCACGGCCATCAACACGCCCCCGTTCCACTCGGCCACCCATGCGCCCACCCCACTACCACTAACGGCCCGGCCTTCGCCCCTACCAGTTCCGTCCTTCCCCATGCCGCACACCGACCCCTCGGCCACCCCATGCAGCCACGACCCACCTGGCCTCCGTCCCTACCCCCTGCTTCTCCCAGTTCCCACTCCATTGCCACTCGCAGCGACCATCCCCGCATCACCCCCGCCCACTGCACGCCTAGCCTACCCACTGCCACCACCGGCAACTCCACTGCAAACGTCGCCCCCTGAAACACCGCCTCCCCCACTGCAGAACCCCGCAACCGTCGCCTCTCCCTCAAAACCCCCTGCTCCCACGGCCCACTCGGCCAACCCACCATCAACTTCGCCACGACTGGCCTCTACCCGCTACACAGCCGTCCCCTTACCGCCTCTCCCTCCAACCCGGTCTCCACGATGGTCCCCGCCCTGCCACGACCACCCACTGACCCGACTGCATTGTTCTCATGCATATACGTTTTTTTTTAAAAGTAGACAGTTCGTTTTATATATATAATATACATTAGTATAAAGCTGGTTTTGCAAAGTTTTGTACAGTTGCATACAAGTTTGTATATTTAGGAAAGTACAAGTTTTATAAGTTTATATGTGTCAGTATAAACTGTTGCGAGTTCTATATAGGGTGATTTAGTATGAAGCAGTTTTAGTCATCTATTCAGTTTGTTTTATGAAAAACAAACTGTTCACATATAGTTCAGGTTATATACAGTTGATATATATTCATTTATATATCCATCAGTGCTCACTATTGTTCGCTGTGTTTTATTCTAGCAACTGCGGATTCGGGATCTCAGTCCTAGGCTCCATTCAGCTTATCAGAATCTATCTAGCTTCTTTGCTTTGGTATGGTTTGTATATATACTAAATCAATATATATTGCAATAAACAAATTATTGATTAATTAATTGTTTGATTGCAGTTTGTGTTCGTTTTGTGTCGTGTTTGTTGTGTCTCTTATCTATTCATCTTCATGCTTCACCATCATCTTCTTCAACACGCAAGGTGAATATTTCATTCACGACTCAATCTATTATGCTATGATAATCAAGTGATAATTGTTGTTTATATTAATTTGGATGTTAAATTGTTGATTGTTAGAATTGTTGAAATAAAAATTGTAAATCGCTATGCAAGTTAAATTTGAATATTGTTAGTTTACGACAAATAGTTGTGAGACTAAAATTGTTATGTGATGTTGAATTTGGTTGGTAACCTAAGTGAAATTTAATATGAAATTAATATTGATATAGGATAGTCAACAATCTAAAATTGATTATATATGTTGAACTTGACCCCTTTAAATGTTAAATAAATCGTCACGTAGAAATAGCATTAACTACACCTTGAACCATTGAATGTATGATTGATGTAGTAATTTGATAATAGAAACCAAGTGGATGTAAACATGAAGCGAAATGAATAGAATTTGATTTAATAATTTAATCTAAGTTTAGCATTAAATTGAATTCGTTGATTATGAACTAAATTTAATAAGCGACATTTAGACCTTATTAAATCGAACTTGAATACTTAATTTTAAATTGTCAACTCAAATGTTTGAACTAAAAAAATTACATTCGGAAATATGTTTTGAAATATCTAAAATAAGTTGAATCGTGAAATGTCAAATTTTGGAAGTCAAATTTGCACCTTGACTTTTGGACTTTGATTTGTTTAAACGTTGATTTAACCGACCATCGGGTAATAAATACGTAGTTATTAAAGAGACCGGATCGGGAATGGACATACTCTCTATCGATACCGAAAAACCCCTTTAATAACTATTATGCGCGAAGTGTTGATCCAGAATGAAGTGGATGGTTTGGGGAACGCGTTGACTGAAGAAAGAGAACGATATTGGATGACCCCTGACATGACTAAAACAGGAGCCGCTCCGGGCCATTGAGGATCGCCACCTCTAGCGGACACGCTTCTTCGATACCATATCTATTACTTTTGTGATTCGATTTGGGTGCACCCCTTGATTTGGGAGTGTTGTTTCGCGGTGTTGAGATAGTAGCTACTATGCTCAACATCAGTCCGGATCACGCAACTACTAGTATCCTAGTTGGTATCGCCTCATGTACCTTGTCATACTGATTTTCCTATTCGCGACCAGTACGTTTTGTTTTATGTTATACCTATGGGGTACCCTCTGATAACCACTAGTTTACAGTGGGGTTTACGGTGCTGTACAGACTATGGCATTATAAAATGTGTTAAGGGGAATTATGGTAACGCCTTAACGCTATTTTAATATCGTACTTTACTGATTAGACATTACCTACATACCGTATTCTATTGTATATATAGATAGTTTATCGGATCCTTAGAGATGTTTTATTCATCTTTGAGTTATGAACTTTATTCCCTGCACTTGATTATCCTGTATAAGATTTTGAGTCCTGACTCGAGTGTTTCTTTTTGTATATGCTCGAGTCAGTCTGAAGCTATCCGGTTTGCTGATCAAGGTTGATTGAAGATGCTGAAGACTTAGCATTTATCTTTATCAATCTATTTTGATGTCCGGGTCTATTGGACATTTATGTATTTCCTTTCAGTCACCTTTTGTTTAGACATTGTTGTACCTTATGTAGTAGCTTCATGAACTGCTATTATGACGATGTATTTTCCGCTGCATTATTCTGTGACTGTTCTGTGACTGTGATGTTGTATTGATTCTCATTTACATTTATGTATTTATAATCCCATAATGATTCGTATTTTGTATTATTTAAGTTGACATGTGGGGATTATTGTCAATTTAAATGGTCCAAATATACGGGTTGTTACAGTTTTGGTGGAATAGTGTAGCATCTGCAGCTGATGAGGAGATAGTAACCTGGGAGGATTTCAAGAGGAGATTCCAGGAGAGGTTTATGTCTGTGATGGCACAGTCTGCTTTGATTAGGCAGTTTTCTGAGCTGGTGTAGGGTGAGATGTCTATTGCTGAGAATGCTAGGAATTTTGAAGAGTTTGCCCGATATGGTTATGCTTCTGTGGATACCGTGTTGAAGCGGAATGAGAAGTTTATCAGATGATTGAAGACGGAGTTAGCTAGTGGTACTTTGTCTCATCTTAGAGATCCTTCTGATATTGTGGTAGAGATGGATTTGAGGCAGGAAGAAGTCCTTGAGTCTCTGGAGAAGAGAAAGGCAAAAGGGGTCCAGGTTAGGCAGGGCCAGAAGAGGAAGTTCTTTCCCAAGAGAGGTGCTCAAAAGGGTGGAGCAGCCAAGAAAGCGAAGTCTGATGTTGTCTGCTATAAATGCAACAAGTAACGACACTTTGCTAATGAGTGTTGCTCGGGGAAAGTGAAAGATGTGGCTAAGGGGAAGAATGTTAGGTGTTTCAATTGTGACCAGATAGTCTATTATAAGAACCAGTGCAAGGAGACCATTAAAGATGGTAAGGGCAAGGTGTATGCATTGGAGCCTGCTGCTTCCAAGCCAATAGCCTAGGAGAAGGGAAGGTAGTTCTTGGAGGAACGCTTCAGATTCATGGTATGTCTGTTAGCGTTTTATTTAGTAATGGAGCATCACATTATTTTATATCTAGACATTTGATAGATAAGCTTAACCTTGAACCCGCATATTTAGTTACTTCCTTACGGGTTACGAATCCAATAGGAGAGTGTGCAACTCCAGGGTTGAGGTGTGACCAATTTAGGTTTGACCTGTTAGGTCATACTTTTGAGTGCATCTTGCATGTGTTTGATTTTGTGGGATTTGGGATTATCCTAGGTATGAATTGGTTATGTGAGTACAATGCTATAATATTTTTCCAGGTTAGGAGGATATCTCTTAGACACCTAGATTGCAGCGATCGGTTTGTTCACCGTAGGAGGTTCTAGCGGTCCAATGTTTGCTTTGTTGGGTGTTTTGGATTCAGATGATGAGTTGAGCCGAGTTTTCATGGTTAGAGAATTCACAGATGTATTTGAGCCTGTAATTGGATTGCCGTCGAAGCAAGCCATTGAGTTTCATATAGATTTGGTTCCTGGAGCAGAACCAGTAAGTAGGCCGCCAAGCAGGATCACCCCTTCAGAAATGAGGGATTTGAATGTGCAGTTGGTTGATTTAGAGGGCAAGAGTTTTGTCAGGCAAAACAGTTCACCGTGGGGTGCAGCGACAATGTTTGCTAAGAAGCCGGACAGATCATTGAGGCTATGTATCGATTATCGTAAGTTGAATGAGAGGACGATAAAGAATCGATATCCATTGCCTATAATTGACGATTTGTTCGACCAACTAAGTGGAGAAAAGGTATTTTCTCAGTTGGATTTGAAATAGGTTTTCATCAGCTCAGGATAGCAGAGTATAGTATACCTTTGACAGCATTCAGGACTAGATATGGATCGTACGAATGGTTAGCTATGCCATTCAGACTGACGGATGCTCCAGCTTTCTTTGTGGACTTGATGAATTGGATTTTCCGAGAGCACTTAGATAGGTTGATGATGGTTTTCATAGATAATATATTGATTTACTCTAAGGATGAAAGAGAGCATGAAGTTCATCTTAAAGTATGCTTGAGACACTTGGACAGCTTCAGCTGAAAGCGTAGTTTTCGAAGTCACTTCTGGAAGAAGGAGGTGAAGTTTCTTGGTAATGTAGTCTCATAGGAAGGGCTGTCAGTGGATCCGACTAAGATCGAGGCAGTGAATAGTTGTAAGAGACCCGAGATAGTAACCGAGATTAAGAGTTTCCTTGGGTTGGCTGGTTTTTATCGGAGATTCATTAAGAATTTTTCACGGATAGCGACACTGGTGACCAGGCTGATGAGGAAGGATGTGAAATTTGTATGGACTGATAAGTGTGAGGAAGCATTCCTGAGTTTGAAACACTTATTGACCCATGCACTTGTGTTGGTTGTTCGAGAGGGAAATCAGGACTTGGTAGTTTATACCAATGCGCGTGGAACAAGATTAGGAGTTGTGCTAATGCATAGTGGTAAAGTGATTGCCTATGCTTCTAGACAGCTTAGACCGCATGAGGTCAGATATCCAACGCATGATTTAGAGTTGGCTGCGGTGATTTTTACTTTGAAGGTGTGGAAACATTACCTTTTGGAAGAAAGGTTTGAGTTGTATACAAATACTAAGTCGCTGAAGTATTTATTCTCTCAGAAGGAGCCGAACATGAGACAACAGAGATGGTTAGAGTTCATAGCCACTTAGGATTTCGGGATTGAGTACACACCAGGGAAAGGCAACAGGGTTGCGGATGCACTTAGCAAGAAGCATCAAAATGCAGTGTTGGTTATGATGGCTGAGTGGAAAGATTTAGAAGCATTAGCAGATTGCAGAGTGTAGTGGAGATTCAAAGTAAGGTCTAGTGGAAATACAGTTGTATTATCTTGTTTGGAAGTTTGACCAATGCTGATCGAACGGATTGCTTCTAAGCAGATAGAGGATGATGTGTTAGCTGAACGGATCAGAAAGTTAATAGAAGGAACCAAGAGCGACGACTTAAAAGATTTCTGTCTTGACCAAAATGGGTGGTTGACAAAGAAAGGAAGATTATGTGTTACAAGTGTACGAAACATAAGAAATGAAGTGTCGGATGAATGCCACCATTCGAAGTTCACTATACATCTCGGAGGTACCAAGATGTATCAAGATATGAAGAGGATTTTCTTCTGGGAAGGAATGAAGCGGGATATTGGTTTGTGTGTAAGGCGGTGCTTGATTTGCCAACAGGCAAAGGCCGAACACCAGAAACCAAGTGGTTTTCTTCAGCCATTGGATATTCCAGTATGGAAGTGAGATTCTATTTCTATAGACTTCATAGACGGGTTGCCATGGTCGAGTAGAGGAAATGAAAGTGTATGGGTTATAGTGGACAGATTGACCAAGAGTGCCCATTTCATTCTAGTTAGGTCAACCAGGATGACACCTGTTTAAGCAAGATTGTTCATGAGGAATGTGATCAGACTGCATGGGGTTCCTAGCAGTATTGTTAGTGATAGAGGTTCCTGGTTCACTAGCGAGTTTTTAAAGAGTCTACAGGAAGTTTTGGGAACCAAGCTTATGATGAGTACTGCTTACCATCCACGGCAGAGGGGAAAACGAAAAGAGTTAACAAGATCTTGGAAGATTTGTTAAAAGCTTGTGTCCTGAATTTCGGGGGACCATGGGAGGACCATTGCATCTAGTCAAGTTTTCGTGTAACAACAGTTATCAAACTAGTATTGGGATGGAATTGTTTGAAGTTTTGTATGGAAGGCCATGCAAATCTCCCGTTTGTTGGTTGGTGACCGGGGATAGGTTGATTCTTAGTCCAGATTTGGTCAAAGTAGCTCCAGAAAAGATTGAGTTCACTCGGGCTAGAATGAAGGAGGCTCAGTCTAGGTAGAAGAATTATGCAGATAAGCGACATAAAGTTTTGGAGTTCTCAGTGCGGACCAGGTTTTCGTCAATGTATCACCAATGAAGGTTGTGCTTATATTTGGGAAGTCGGGGAAGTTATCTCCTTGGTCTTGGACCTTTTCCTATTCTTGAGAGGATCGAGAAGCTCGCGTATAAGTTGAGTTCTCGAGCAGTTTAGCAGGCGTCCACGACGTTTTTCATTTTTCACATCTCAGAAAGTGTGTTAGAGACCTGGAGACTGCTATTGCACCGACAGTGCTAGATGATTTAGTGGTAGAACCGGACTTGACCTTAGTGAGGAAGCCGGTTCGCATTGTTACGATAGATGAGAATAGGCTTAGAACCAAGATAGCCAGATTAGTCAAAGTCAGTGGAGTGACGATGACAGAGACTATACTTGGGAGGTTGAGAGCAGGATAAGAAATTATTATCCTGGCTTGTTTGATGGTATGTTTTACCTTTTTGTTTGTTTTGAGCCTTATTGTAATTTCAAGGACGAAATTCTTTAAGGAGGGGAGTCTGTAACATCCTAGATTTTTGATAACATTATTTAGGAGATTTAGTTGGATAAACTAAATAAAATAATGTGTTGATAAGGAAATTGAGATTTGATTTAATTAAGGTAGTCGTGCCTTTTTAACAAATAAATTAAATGAAGGATTTAAAATGAATTACTGGAGGGGTATTATGGGAAAGAGGCCATTCCTATATCACCTTCCTTAGGACGTGCATCACTATACACGTTCATTCTCATTTTAAAAATTTAAAAGCAAGGCCGACAACAATTAACAAGGAAAGAAGAAGAGGAAACAAAAGAAAAGCTTAGGGAAAGAAAATTCAAATCAAACTCATTCAAATCTCAAGCTCCTTAATCTCTAAAGTAAAGGTGAATAATATTTATATCTCTAAATTTTTATGGTTTTGGTTTTAAGACTAAATCTGAATGATTTTGCAAATGTTTGCTATGTTTTTGAATGATAAAATGATTATATATACATGTTGATGATTTATGTATGCTCATATAGAATTTATGACATGCTTTGAGATCAAAACCCTATTAAATGACATCCATTAGTCTTGCGAATTTTATGATGATCTAAAAAGGTATTTTAGAGATGGTTTTTAATTTTTAGATTTTCCTGAATTTTGGTGGAATTATTATGAATTTTTTAAGGAAGAAAATGGTATTTTGGATTATAAATTATTTACGGGAAAAAATTATTGTTTGGAACCGAAAATTTTATACGTTGAAAAGAACATATTAATTGATTTTAGATGTTTTAATAGTAATATAAAATTATTTAGGATAAGGGACTTAAAAGTTTTTTATCATTAAAAAGGAGAAATGGGCTTTTTCAAAATTTGTTTAATTTAAAAATATGGAAAGTTGGCAACATTTTGAATATAAAATTCTGGAAACCAATTAGATTTAGACAAACAAGGCCGGTTGGGTACAAAAGAACTATTTTAAAGTACAAATAAATAGTTTTTCTACTATTTCAACTCTTTCGGCAAGAGTTTCCGCCTTCATTCCAAACCTTCCAAAAAAATCAAAAGGAATCAAACCTTTCAAATAGGTCAAAAATCAATGCACATGGTATCAGGCAACTGGTACATCGTGAATTGGAAGAATTCGAAAGACATAGAATCGAGAGTTAGAGTTTCCAAAGAAGATGAAACTTCGTTTTGGTTTAAAAGAAAATACGCCTGCTAGCTTTCGACAAAGAGCTTTTGACATTGTCAAATGCTTTAAAAGAAAAAGGTTTTGATTGGTTTTCTTTCTTGTTTTAATTGAAACCTTTCGATAAAGTCAAAAGGTAAAGCTTTCGACAAGGTCGAAAGGTATGAAACCTTTCGACTAGGTCGACAAGACTTTAGTTGCCGCTTCCAAACCTTTTGACACAGATGGAGTCAAAGGTTATCTTTTGTTTTCTAAAACTTGAAACTTGTCGCCTCTCTCCACTGATTTCGAAGGGTTGGTTCCAACACCAACACTTCATTGTTTTCGAATGATTTCGAAAGGTTTTCGGTTTCGAAGCAGTTGCTTTCGACACCAATGTTTTTCTGATCCTTTTGCTCTACTTGAAGGCATAATCCAAATGTTTTAAGTTGAAATATTTTAAAGGTTTCAAAGTAGTCAACTTTGAATGGTTTCGAAAGGTTTCCAATTGTTTTAAATTGAACCCAGTGTCTTCGAAAGGTTTTGAGTTTCATTGCTTTTGAAAGATTTATAAATGATTTTACAAGGGAGGTACCCCAAGCTTTCGACCTAGTCGAAAGGTTTTCGACAAAGTCGAAAGGTGAAACCTTTCGACTAGGTCGAAAAGAAACCTTTCAACAAGGTCGAAAGGTAGGACCTTTCGACAAGGTCGAGAGGTATAGTTTTTCAATGTTTTTCGAAAGGCTAAGGTTTATAGGATTTAGAAGGCGGATGTCATATGTTTTAAAGCTTGTGAAAGGAAGGGTTTTCAAAAGGTTTTAAAGGAGTTACCTACATTGTTTTCGAAGGGTTGTTTAAAGGCTTTAAACAAAGGATTCGAATAATATGATTAGGCGGATAGCCGAAGTTATAAAGGACTTGAACTTAATTTAAAAGGGTAGATTATCCTTATTGAGCATCATCAATATCATTTTGAGTAAAGTATATATGACACGGCAAAAATAGCTTAGAGTAAAGCTAAAGATATATTTTTCTTGTATATATATGACTTGATGGACTAAATCATTTTGAAAAGATTTTCAAGGAAAATTTGAAGGGAAGTTATCCTAGATATTTTGAAGGGTGGTTAACCCAAAATAAAATTGGGCAGTCGGCTCACTTAAATCCGGATAGTTAGTCCATTTTGAGCGCAGTCAGCCCAGAGGACAGTTAGTCCAGAAAAGAGCAGTTAGCTCTGAAATGAACATATAGTTCATTTATTAGCATAACGGACCTTGCTACTTTTTAAGGACAGTTAGTCCACCCTTTTTTACCTATTTTGGGTGGATAACCCATCATCTAGCATAAAATATATTGCTATTTTGGTATAATCATTTTAGGACAGATACTCCAAAAGAGAGAAGTTAGCTCAGAATTTAGGACAAATAGTCTAGTATAGAGCAGATGGCTCAAATTTTAGGCAAACAGTCTATTTTATTACCTATTTTAGCATAATGGATATTACTATATTATTATAATCAGTTGATTAAGCAGTTTGGTTGCAGGAAAGGATTTGCAAAATATATGTTTTGAAAAGAGATATTAGTGAAGGAAAACCCGTTCCGCTAAGCGGCATCGTCTCACTGTTTATCAGTAAGATGAGATGTAACAGAAATTATTCATACCAGGCTTTATGTCTGACTTAAAGTTTTTGTTTTTCCTTAAACTCTCGGGTGCTCAAAATTTGATTTGAGTAGGCTGAGGGTTTAGGTTTTCAGGTTTTATCAGATTTCGGTGAATAAAGCATCCGAAGACGAGCAGGTGGCTGATAGATAGCTAATTTAGGAATTTTGTTTTAAAATTGTTTCCGACGTATTAAGACAGTTATGTCTATATTTCTTTAATCATCCAAGGGAGCATCTTCATATGTCTCTTTTTGGCATATTGTTGTAAATTATATTTGATCAATGCCTGGGATACGTTTGGGGATTTTGTAACTTAGATATGATATTATTTGAAATGTAATCACTGAAAATTATTGTTTTTGAAACCTATGATTTTGTTCATATTCAAGTGCTTCTGATATTATAGATACCATTACTATTACCGTATTTCGTCACCATAAGTTAATACCGTGGATGACTGCAACATCCATAGCGCTTATTTGGCCTCCAGATACAGGATGTTACACTACACAAATTGAAAACCAAAGTGTTTCTACCATCAATTGATTTTGAATCATTTGACACATGTGATCATGTCGCAAAGCACCCATTTGGTGGAAGCAATGAAAGAGTTGATTAACACTTAGGGTTAGTACATAGTGATGTATGTGGTTTGATGTAACAACCCAGAATTTTGGTTATTCAAAATTGAAATATTTAAAAGTTATTTTTTATAAATTTAATAACTTGAATTTCAAATGTACGATTTATTTGAAAATTTAATTGTTGAATTTTAATAATTGAAAATCATTTAAATACTTGAAATCTTGGATTTTATTTGGATAAAAATGATTTAAAGGCTTATTTAATTTATATTTATAAGAATGAAGATAATAAACTTTTAAATTGGGATTAAAAGTGATTTAACTAATTTTGAAGATAGCTCGTTTTAATTAATGATTTGAAATAGCCTCTTAGGGCACTGTCTTGGATTTCGACGAAAACAGTGTCATTGGGTTCGTAATAATAAATTAAATTACGCCGTCAATTTTCGTAGCAACCAGACATACCGTTTGGTTGTACGAGATAGAAACACATTGAAATAATTGGATTCCAAAAGCTATCTTCTTCATACGATCGAATTAGGGTCCAAAACTTGTTCCATTGCATTCGGAATAGGGGTATAACGTTAGGAAAGTCAGGCAGAACGCCTCGATAGGAGTTCGGGATTTTAAGTTACTTTAAACGAGATATTTTGAAATTAAATAATATAATAGATTTTTAAAGTCAATCCCTACTCGGCCACCCTACCCTGTGCAAGCCACCATACACGCAGACCTTCATTTTCTTCCCCTTTTATATAGTCGCAGTTTGCAGTGAAGAATGCAGAACATTAAAAATTTATTTTTCAAATTATACTCATTTAAAAATCATCAAACCAATTTTATATTTCCTATTTCGATTAGAGCTTCACATGATATGTTGGTGCAAGGCACGACGATTGTTCACAGTGGAGAAACGTGAGGCTGGGCATCTAGGGCTTGAGTAATCGATCTCTATGGCGATCAATTGGAGTTTTCGAGTTCATATTTGGGCTCGTGGGAGGAAGGCGCATCAGCGGCCTCAAATTGGTGGACTCCGTTCACCTTTTGGTCATCGCGACCTGGATGGGGACGAGGGCGAGGGGCTCGGTCATGATCTGTAGGGTAAGGCCGAGCTCGATTGTTTGGGGATGGGTAGGTTGAGTTCAAGTTCGAGGAAGAGTTTGGTGATGTCGGATTTTAGGTTAAGATGCTAGAGATTGGTGTTAGTGGGGGGAGGAGGGACGTGTATGCAGATATGGGTCGGTGCACGATTTGGGCAGAGGGGGAAGAAGATGATCTCAGGGGTAGGATGGTAATTTTATAAAGTTATGTAATTTCTAATTTAAATTTTCTCGATAACTTATTAAATCCATATCATGCTCATACAAGGTCAAAATCGAACGCGACGAGTCGCATTGCGATTGTATCAACGAGTGCTACAATACAAAATTGGTTTAGGATTTTTGGAAGTCAGCTGGAATTTTAGATTTAATCGAACGTTGTTCGATTTAATTCAAAATCTGGATGCTTGGCAAATTAAAAATCAAGGTGAGCAAATATCACTCATTTTGGATAATTGGTTTTATTTTAAGTGTTAAAATTATTTATTGGTTGATTGGATGGATTAATAAATTATTATTAGTTGGATGTTACATTATATATATTAGTATGTGTGTGTATATATATATATATTAGTATTTTGATATATTTCCCGCCTATTGAAGCGGATGAGACACTATGCGACCTGCATAATAGTGGATGACCCTTTTTATTGCAATATCCCGCCTCGAAGCGAAGAACATCTGTGGTTGCAGGGGAACAGGTTGTAGGGATCCAACTAGATTCATCAAAATTGTCGTTTTTTTAATTTCATGTATGGTGATATATGATGTGTTAGAATAATCTATTATAGATTATGTTATGATTTGTTGTATTGGATGCTATAGTAGCACTATCCTTTATATTGGTATTATAAATACCATAAATAATATTTTTGAATTTAAAAATGGAATTAAAGGGCGAGTTTGGAAGCGAAATATTTATATTGAATTTTGGATTAATTAAAAGGTATTTGATTTGGATAAAATAATTGATTTGATTTTAAATCTGTACTTAACTATTTCATCAAATATTTTAAATAGAGATTTTGAAATAATGTATATAAAGGAATTTTAAATAATAAATCTTAAGTGATATTTTTTTAAATATAGAAAGGTTTTAAAAATTGATATTTCAATAGATTTGGAGAATAAGGGAAACTTATAAAGGACTATATTTTTAAATGGAGTTGTTTAATATGAACCTGTTATTAAAGAGAAAAACTGGAATGGAGTTTATGGATTTATAAACAATGTTTATAAATAAAGTGGAATGATTATCTTTTGATAAATTGGAAATAAAAATCCACGGTGTGAATTTAAAATGAGATATGGAAATCGGTTTGGGAAGAAATAGTAAATTCTATTTTGGAGTTTGGGAATAGTTATGAAACTTGAAATGTGAATCAATTTGTGATAAATCGAGAGGGATTTATAAGTATAAAAAATGGGTATATTGAATTTTAAAAATGGTGTTTCACAAGAAGTTAAGGTTTTTTTTTAGAAAAGGATTTTTATTTATTAAATTATGTAGTTTTAAAAACTGTTAATTGGATTAAAATATTTCAGAAAGTTAATTATCTAAATATTTAAATTCACTGAAATGAATTCTAATTTATAAACAAGTTTTGAAAATCGATTAGAAATTTTGTAAATGATTGGAATTAGTTATTGACGTTTATGTTAAAAGTGCCTTGATATTTTAAATAATTATTTGACAATATTTTTGAAATTTATATATATATATATATATATATATAGTTTAAAAGTAAGTGATTGAAATTTATTCATAAATGCTCTTGATATTTGTGAACGGGTTTTATTTAATGGATGTAATTTTATAAGAGAAAATCTTATAACGGAATTTGGGAAACTTAAGAAATTTGAGAAAAGAAAATTTCCAAACTGTTTAGATACGAGAACTTCGAAAATGAATCTGAATTCATTAAAGGAGTTATAAATTGTTAGTCGGATTAGAAATTAGAATAATTGATAATTTTTGGAAATTGTAAAGGGAATTAATAAAAATATCGAAGATTTATGAAATAAGTACCAAATATTTCCTAATTATGGATATTAGAAAGAATTTGGGGAAATAAATTTATAATATTTTTCTAAGTATTGGAATTAAAGGTTTGGAGATGATATAGCAATGAAATAATTTATATAGAAATATTTTTTTCTAAGTAATGAATTAAAAGTTTGTTTTGGAGATATTTCTAAGTGTTGATACGAGTTGAAATATCCTGTTATGGATTTAAGTATTTGAAATTGTTTCCAAATACTGGAAGAGATTTGAATATATATCTTTGTCAATATATTTTGAAATAAATGTTTAAAATATTAAAATATGGGCCTAGTGACTGCTTATGTGTGTAATTTGATAGTTAAATAACTGACTATCAAATCTGGCCAAATTCGATGATCATTTCGAAGAGACTGAAATCAGATTTAATTATCCGAAAACCACTTCGATCCGATTTGAACATTGTGAATTGTGATATCGTGAAGATAATGAAGATGGTGATTTTGGAGTTTTAGTTTGTTCAAACCCAGAACAATTCGTATGGATGAATGCTATCATTACATTGTTGCTTGGAAGGCGGTGTTAGCATTCTAAGTATACGAATGTTAAATCTAAGGTAATACGTAGCCTGAAGCCTCATCAACCGAGAATGACTAAAAATCAGGGGAGATGCAGCAAGGCTAAGTGGTTCGCAACAATTAGGATATGTTGTCACCTTTCTAGATTACCCTACATCTACATATTTATGATTGGTTGTGCATGAGATCTCAAAAGGGTTGCAAAGCAACCGAGATGATGGCATATTCGGTACTATCCAATAAGGGGTACGCCGGTCTTGTTTTCGCAGGGATCGATAGGTTCAATCTCGGTACATTTTTTAGACTTGTACCATGATAGGTGGTACCCCAGTGCCTAGTCATTATATGGAATCCATTCTCCAATAAGGCCCGTATGGTTTTGATTGTACCCAACTATGTTGAAATGTGAGATGAAAGGATTTTTGCTATTTTAATAAGTATTTGTAATTAGACACTATTATAATATCACATGATTTGTATATAAAAGATTTTAGTTATCATAAGGTAAAAACTTGTCGTGTTTATGTGTGACGTGGTCTTACAGGATACCATTGATTTTCAAAGATTTTCTTATAACTTTAAATCCAGTTGGATGTGTTTTTCTCACGCTGGTTTTCTAGACTGACTCGGGTGTTATTTTATTTTAATGCTTGGTTTAGACCAAGTATATTACTGATTAGTTTGAATGCTTAGAGTTACGAAGATGAGTTAGAGGCCCAAAGACGTACTCACATAGAAGGTTATATTTTCCGCTATATTCATTGGTGTGTTATCAGCAATTGTGAGGATAGAGTGTTATAACTATCCAGGCTGAAATAGGTTAGTATACTCTGATTGATGTTTATATATATATACATATTATAGTTTTGTTTTTGTGTAAAGACTTGAAATATTATAGATTATTCGTTCCGCTATGAGATTCTGTATTGTTTAGTTTTTCTTCTTATCTTCTTTTTCTTCTTTCCCCTAATAATCGGGTTTTCCAGCATTCGATTTCTCGACATGTAATACAGTGGACGTATTAGTGTCGATTTTCGAGGGTCGAAAATCCCTGTTTGCTACATCTGATGCCTGTAATTACCAAAGATACTAGTTCTTACTTTATTACCTTCACTGATGATATATTGAGACTAGGTATGTGTAGCTTATGAAGAACAAATTCGATGTTAATGTGAAATTTGTTGAATATAAAAATGCAGTAGAAAATCAAACGGGTCATAATTTAAAATTCGTCGGTTAGATCGAGGTGATGAGTATGTTGGATAGGGTTCCCAACAATACTTAAAAGATAACGGGATTGTCTCTCAAGTTACTCCACCATACATTCCACAACACAATAGTGTGTCGAAGTGAAGGAACCTAATCCTACTATATATGGTTTATTCTATGATGAGTAAGGCTGGGTTACCTTTGTCCTGCTAGGGATATTTGCTAGAAATCGCGACGTGTATGTTGAACTTGTTACCTAATAAATCTATGCCTAATGCACCATACTAGATGTGGTATGGAAAGAAACACCAACTCAAATATTTGAAGGTATGAGGTTGTCCGACGCATGTTGAGAAAGAAGGTCCGAATAAACTAGAGGCAAGATTGGCATTGTTTAAATTTATAGGGTATCCAAAAAACTCAATGGGATATATATTCTACAATACCGAGGAACAAAAGGTAAGACACTGTCATTTTAGAAAAGGAAGTTATGTCAAAGGAAATTAATAGCGAGGTTATAGACTTGGATTAGATGCAAGAAATCAACACTAAGGCCGAATCAGTAGGAGAACCAAGTTCACCCATATACGAAAACATGCAACCTGTTAGAAGGTCTAGTATGGAATCTCGTGCATCAGAGAGATACCATGGTTTTATTATGGATGGCGAGAAGGAGGACTGTGTCATAGATGATGACACTCTTCTGTCTTCCTACAAGCACCGTAGAGTAAAGACTCTATACTTTGATTGGAGCTATGAAATCCGAGATGGATTCCATGTACGAAAACAAAGTTTGGACTTCGTTGGATGTACCCGAAGGGATAAAACCCATTGCTGCAAATGGGCTTTTTGGAAAAGATTAATATATAGATGAGGAAGTAGTGACATATAAGGCAAAGCCAGTTGCAAAATGATTTCATCAAATTCAAGGTGTTGATTATGTTGAAAAAATTTCACTCGTAGCCATGCTTATGTCTGTTTAGATTATGCTAGACATCACTGCATTCTATAACTATGAAATACGGCAAATGAATGTAAATATGGCTTTTCTAAATGGTGATTTAGAAGAAATAATTTATATGTTGCAATCCGATGGTTTTGTGGTCAATGGGAGTTTACAAGTTGTTAAAGTCCATTTATAGACGTAAACAAGCTTCAAGGAGTTGGAATAAATGTTTTGATAAGGAGGAAGCGTACGTAAACTGAAAGGAACATACGCTATCCTATTCCTAGTGCTCTATGTTGACGATCTATTATTGATTGGCAATGGCACTTCGTTCTTGCAATCAGTAAAATCTTAGCTTTCCAAGAATTTTTCCATGAAATATTTGTAATAAGTAGATTATATATTTGGTATAAAGATCTATAGAGAGAGATTTAGAGGCTATTGAGATCGTTCCAACCCATGTACATAGATACCGTATCGAAAAGGTTCCATATAGAGAATTCCAAATGTAGAAACGTTCCAACGTAGGCTGGAATCATCCTTCCTAAGAAGGACACTCCTCATACTGATGAGGAGAATAAGAGGATCCTCTATGCTTCAGCTGTAGGGTCCATAATGTACGTTATGCTATATACTAGACCGAAATATGATACATGCAATATGATGTGTAACGGCCCGTATTTTTGGGTCTTCGAATTGGAATATTAAATTTGTTTAAATATTCATATTTGAATTAAATTGTAATAAAATCTATGTTTTAAATTTAGACTTGATTTTTGATGACGTATTTTTAATTTAATTTTTGAAATTTTCCCATAATTTTTTTTTGGCAAAGCCATCTGGGTTAGAAATGGGCCCCTACCATTTATTGATATACCAAGAAAGAATTACAGAGACCGGGGATACAAGACAACCTAAAAACAATTAGGCATGTCAGACACAAAGGAAAAAGAACACTAAGTAAACAGGCATATCAAAACAGAAACAAATAAGAAGCAGACGAAAAAGAAAGAAACAGAAGCACCAGAGCCAACCAATCAAGGTCAGCGCACCCAAGACAGCATTATCAAAAGCATGACCAGACGCCATAGTTCCAAACCTTATTCCCTCCAAAATATTCACTTTCAATTGTGCAAACGATTTCCTTTTACCCGTAAATATAATGGCATTTCTCTCTTCCCAAATCATAGAGATGAAGATCTTCAGAATGAAAAGAAGAAAAAAGGAGGGCTCAGTCTTCCAGCGAGTTTCTTTGGATATGAGATCCCATTCAAGCTCACTGATCACGGCAACTGACCTGCCAGTGGTGGTCAAATTGATATCAGACCATAACTTGTTAACAAAAGGGCAGTTGAAGTAAAGGTGCAAAGTGTCTTCAGCAGCAGCAGAACAAAAACTACACGTAGCATCAATATTGATACCCTTTGTCTTAGTTTAGTCTTGGTTTTCAAGCAATCACTGAATATCTTCCAAAGAAAGAGATTATGACTTTCAATACTATGATTAAGCCAAATACGTTTGTACCAGCAAAGAGTCACACAAAAATTTGAAGAAACCAACTTCTTGTACATACCACCAATAATATACCTATCATTACAAAAGGACCAAGAAATGCCATCATAAGGAGATAAGTGGACATGAGTGCCATGAAGAACATTCCAAAGCTGACGAACACTCTGATTGCTAGAGTATGGAAGGACCACCCTGTCATTCGAAATGAAATCAATAGCCAGAGCATTATTTCTTATACTAGTTTGAGCTTGCTGAGAGTAGGTGAGAAGTTTACTCAAAATAGTACCATGCTTCACCCAGGGGTCATGCCAGAATGACACACGACTATTAATACATATCAAACTTCTAGCATAAGGAAGAATAACAGCTCGAAGATTGAGAATACTCCTCCACGTCAGCTACAGGATTGTGGAACCGGCATAGTCCAGAAGTTCTTAGCCCCTAACAAATGTTTATGCGACCGTTTCACCCAAATATTGTCCCTGTGCTTCAGAAAGTTGTGAATATGACAGACAATGGCAGCACGATTCCACAGTAGCATGTTTTTGATTCCTAAACCACCTCTGGATTTCGAGAGTTCAAGCTTGGAGAAAGCACATGACTTAAGCTTGTTAGAGTTCATTGAACCATGTCAAAAGAAGTTGGACATGGCACATTTAATCATATTAATGAGCTTGTTGGGTAGGATAAACGCTCTGGCCCAGTAAACCGACATGGAGAAAATAATCGCGTTGATTAGAGTAAGCCTCCCAGCCTGACTTAACAACCTATTATACCACAAGGATAATCTAGCAGTGATTCTTTCGTACAGAGGAATACATTGAGCTTAAGTGATACGAGAAGAAGCCATTGGAATACCAAGGTACATAGAGGTTTCATTTCTTTGCATTATAGAGGTTAGGTTTGAGATTTGAGAAATTTCTTCATTGCTAACACCAGCAATCATAAGATCGGATTTGGATAAATTAATTGATAGGCCAGTAATTTTGTAAAATTTGTCAAGACCATCCATAATAGATGTCACAGTCATCAAGTTTGGCGTGAAAAAGACAACCAAATCATCGGCAAACATCAATGAAGTAATTTGAGGATTCTTACATTTCGGGTGCACAGAGTATCTACCACCATGAACCAGCTGATCCAGAATGAGAGTTAAAACCTCCATCGCCAGAATGAATAAATAAGGCGACATTGGGTCTCCTTGCCTAATTCCCTGCTTACTTCGAAAAAAACCCTCATTACTTTTATTGACCATAACTGAGAACCTCGCAGTAGAAATGCAGGCTTCAATCCATGCCACAAAATGCTTGGGGAAGTTCATTAAGCCCATGATTCTATAGAGAGAGTCCCACTGCAATGAGTCAAAGGCTTTGGAGATGTCCATCTTGAACATGGCTCTGGGAGAAACATGAGAAGTATTATATCCCCTCAGGAGTTCGTGCGACATCAGAACATTATCAATAATACTCCTGCCACTAAGAAAGGCCGCATGGTTGGGAGAAATGATCTTAGGCAAAATTAACTTGAGTCTATTTGCAATAATTTTTAAAATGCATTTATAAATTGTATTGCAGCAAGAGATTGGCCTGTAGTCAGAGACTTGATTGGGATTTTTAACTTTAGGAATGAGAGCAATATTCGTAGCATTGACAGATCCAATCATTTTACATTTGTTAAAGAAATTATGGACAGCCTTCAGAAAGTTAGCACCAACAATATCCCAGCAAGAAGTTAAGAAGGTGGCATTAAATCCATCAGGACCCCCAGTTGAGTTAGCATTGAGAGAGAACAACATTTAACTCTAATTCGTTTGAAACGGCACCCGACCGCGAACGGTCATCATTCACCGCGAACGGCATCCGACCGCGAACGGTCACATATCACCTCCAATGAGATACGATCCCGAATGATCGTCATTCGTTGTTAGATAAGATTATCCATTTCTTTGCAGGTCATCAACAGGATATGAACATCCAGCTTATGGCATTACAAAATACACCTTCCTATCGCAAGGCATGTTTTGGGGGACAAGTGTTATCCCGCCTTTTGGCAAGGTCGTGACACCCAAAAATTGACTAGAAACTAAAGAAAGTTCGTCCCAAAGATTGGTTATACATTGTTTCACCATGGATATCGATGAATTTTGTCCGAGCCCGGATCAGACTACAATTGATAGGACACGGTAAGCAAAGTCATAAAAGCTAACTTTCCAAATTTCAGGTTAACCGGAGTTCGTATGAATGAGATATGATCGATACAAGTCAGAAAAAATATGATGTTCGGTATCCATCAGTGTTCGTATCGATAAGGTTCGTATCCATCATCACAGCTCAGTTCGAATCCATCGACTTCACATCGATCAGAATGGCCGCATATTTGTATCCATCAACTTCGCATCGATCAATCTTGTATCCATCAGAAGATCTCATTTCATGTCGATCGTCTATCACCTACTTCGTATCCATCTGTTGGAGAGTCATATTCGAATCCATCAGTTATCTCTAGTTCGTATCCATCAGGTGGCCATACTTCGTATCCATTATATAATAATTAGTCGTATCCATCGAGCCAAGCTGATAATACTATTTTTTCGTATCCATCAAGTTGCAGTAACTTTGATCGATACGAACAAGGATTAGACCGATGGATGCAAACAAGGCTACCTCTATCGATACGAATTAGAGTATCTCCATCGGCTCGATATATACAACGGTCATCGACACAAACGAGGCGAAGTTCATGGAAACGACTCGGTCGACTCGGAGCGAAAGGTGGAGCGATGCGAGGAGTGCGCGCCACGTCATTGTATTATCACGTGCACTATCGATTCGAAGAGAATCGAGTCGAAGCCGTGGATTCGAACCGGACAGCCTTCCAAAGAACATCAACTCGTATCAATCATAACTTAAGATCCGCAGGTCCAAATGCTATGAAAATTTTCACAGAAGCTTACGTAGCTAAAGAATGTTCCCACCAAGTTTCAACTCCATTGGACACAATTTTGATTTATACGAATTGAGTTCGTATCGATCACAGATCGAGTCGAAACTTTCCGGGATCGATCGCGTGAGCCCACTCACATGTCGGAAGGAGTCTCCCGAAGTTTGAGCGCGATATCAGCCTCCTACGCCTATAAATAGAGCCCCAAAGCTAATAGAAGAGGGGGCTTTCTCTTTCGGACGTCCAAACTCTGCTAAATTCAACTTTGCACTTCACCATTGCTGTTGTACTCGAATTTTAGAGCAATAATCCACTGCAACCTGCTGTAATCGATTGTAATCATCAAGTGAATATCAATAAAGTTATCAAACTTCAGAGTGGACGTAGGCTAGATCACCGAACCACTATAAATTCTATTTTGTTTTTTGTTTTCATCTAATTTTTCTAAGTGTTCTTCATCTTTATTTCTCCACATATTTGTTATCTATGATCTGTGATAGCGAACTGGTGCTTTCAACGACTATTGGATGTTTGTGACCATTTTTGGCGCAAACGGACAATATTATAATATTACCGGATTTTCTGATATAAAAGTTTTGGTTATCGTAAGGTAAAAACCCATCCATATTTATGTGCAGCGCGATTTTATGAGATGCCTTTGATTTTAAAGGATTTTAAAAGTTATAATAAATAAAATTACTTGTGATTTAAGTTCTCATGCTGATTTTACCAGACTGATTCGGGCGTTGTTTTCCTATAATGCTCGGGTCAGACCAAGCATATTTTCAAGTTTACATGGATATTTGGAGCTTCAAAAGATGAGCTGGAGGCCCAGAGATGTATTTACGTAGATTATTATATTTTTCCGTTGCATACATTGTTGTATATTATTCAGCAATTGTTTGGGCGGGTTGTTATAACTATCCGAGCTGAAATAGGTTAGTAAACTCGGATTAATGTGTGAATATACATATATTCCAGCTTTGATTTTGTGTAAAGATTTGTGTTATATTATAAATATTCGTTCCGCTGTGAGATTCTTTGTTGTTTGGTTCTTCTTGTCTTCTTCTTCTTTCTCTTTCCCAAACTATACGCCTTTAATTTCTATTCAATTTGGGTTGGATATGTGTGGTTTATTGTCAACTTAAACTATATGGAAAAGTGTGTGGTTACAGTTGGTATCAGAGCTTAGATTGAGTGAACACCTAGGCTTGGTTAGGGTTGACTCATTTGTGATAGGGTAAGCGAGACCCTAGGATGAGTTTGAGAGTATATATAAGAGCGTGCATTTTTTAGTGATATAATAATTTTTTGTATTGTGTTGTTTGTTTTGTTGAGTGGATTAAGAATTCTGGTCAGTGAGTTTGGCCAATGTTATTGATAGAGATTTCCTAAACACTCGAACAAGGCCAACTGACACAATATTATTTAAAATTGGATAAATGGAATAATTTTACCTAGAAATATATATTTTGTATATATGAAAAGAAAATTTTTCAAAAGTTTATTATATTTATTCTTGGTTGTTAGGAATGGTAGTATTCCATCATCATCTAGGATTTGGTCGGTCATGCTCGCCCATTTTTGAGCATTGACTATTATCCATTGATCTATCTAGAATCTTCCTTTTGAAACCTAGATTGGGTAGATAGTATTCTTGGGAACATCAAAATGAACACCTTGTGAATTAAGTTTCACAATTTGAATATAAGGCATTTTTTATAATGTTGGGCTAAAATTTGATTTCTAAAGGTTTTAGAAGAAAATTTTGAATATTCTGAAACGAATATTTTAGAAATATAAGGATTGATTTGATAAAATTATGTTTTAATAAATGTTGTTTATTTAAAAAGAATTTGGATTATTCTAAATAAATATTTTGGAAATAATTGAATATTAAAGTTGGTTGTATTTAATTGGGGTTTTATAAAGAAGCGATTAAAAGAAAACTTAAATATTTCTGAAATAAATGCTTGAAAAATGATCTATATAGGGAAGCTAGAATATGCTCACAATAAATATTTGAGAAATGATTTTTTTTAAATGGGAATATTTTATAAATTCGATTTATCAAAATATGCCTTATAAATAAAAGGAATCCAAGAGTTTAAATTCCGATAATTTTGGCAAAATGGTTTTCATGGTTTATAGGGTAATAATAGTAATTGAAAATGTTCTTGGGATAAAAACATTATAAGTAGGGGTTTGTTAACGTAAGTATCTCGTTATAAAATTGTTTTGACAAAATAAATTTTGATTTGATTTCAGAAGTACGATTTGATTTACCACAAAGTAAATATGTATATAATCATTTTAAATGATTTGTGGAAAAAGAAATAATAGTTTTATTTGAGATAGTTTTAAAGTATATATGATTTTGGAAATGGTTATAATAGTTATTTAAAAATATATATTAAGTGTAATTCTTTTGAAAAGAGAATTTAAAAAGAAAGAGGTATATTTTCTTTGGGTTGGTTCGGGAAATGAGTCCCGATTTGTTTGGTGGTGATCGGAATAATCTTCTAAGTGACGAGCGGATGTTCTCTTAGGCGAACGGTATTGTGCACTTAGTTAATTATTCTCTTTGTCATTGTACGGTTGGGGCGAGTTCGAATCCGGACGAATCCAAAGTAAATTGGAAATTGATAGTTAATAAAACTATTGATTTGGAAATACATTTGCATTGGTTTCAAACAGGGGGTTTTGAAAATTGAAAAATTGTTTTTAAGCTAACTAGTTCGAGTGGTTCGAAAATAATCAAAAAACGGGTAAGTGACGTTCGGATGGTAAACGTTTCTCTTGAGTATTATCCTTCTAGTAAGGAAATATATGATACTGTTTGACAATACCTAGTTCCTTGGTATAATTTTGGGCTTATGCGGACTATATATATATATATATTATGGACTAAAATATATAATATCATTTCAAAAGTTTTTGAAATAAATATCCAAGTATTTGACCCTTAAGTCTCTAAAATATACAGTATCGTTTCAAAAAGTATTCTCAATAGAAATCGGGTGTTTTAAATTCTTAAGTGAATTCAAAATAAGGATTTAAATCTAATAGTTGGGTATAAATTGTAATGTGTTAGAGTGTTTTATAAGTTTTACAAATCCAGTGGAGTTATATAAAACGCTTTAATGGAAATAGAATCAGTATTGGAATAACTAATTAAATAAGTACATAGAATGTACATAGATCATTTCTCTTTCCATATAATTTGATATAATATTCGAGTACAAGGCTTTGAGGTGTTTTACACCGTTCCAAATAAGGATTTATTACTCGATTTCGACGCCGAACACTTGATGGGGGTTCTTGATACGGAACCAAGATTTTCCATCATAGCTCAGCTATGTAAGGAGAGTGAGGTTCATAGCAAAGGTGCCTGATCAGAGTCCGCACTAGTAAATCGGGTGAACAATACTAGTTCGGAAGTGGAGTCTTGTATTCGAGTAGTGATCAAATCTGATTTTGTGTATGAATGATTTATGAACATCATGCGGGCTTATGAAAAATATTGAATGTTCTTGTGCTGAAATTTCGAGGACGAAATTCTTTTTAAGGAGGGAGTGTGTAACGACCCATATTTTTGGGTCTTCGATTTGAAATATTTAACTTATTTTAATATTCAGATTTGAATTAAATTGTAATAAAATCTATGTTTCAAATTTAGACTTGACTTTTGATGACGTAATTCTAACTTAGTCTTTTGAATTTTTCCAAATTTTTTAATTTCGAAAATAAGTAAATTTTCGTTTGACGTATTTTATGACAAACACTAACATTTTGAAACTTTTAATAACTTTCCTATTTTATTTTTGTTTTGTGATCGTGTAACATTGTTATACGTGACTATATTTTTTTCTCTGTCAATCGCGACTTGGAATCGAACGCGATACGTTATGGCTGGGTACCGGAATATAATTTAGATTCAAATGTAACAACATAGTATATACAGTACACTTCCTTTTTCCATCTTGGCCACCATCCTGTCTCTTTACTTTACATTCTGGTGTCCTTTTTGTCTCCCCAGCCACTTTCTTGTTGGCCGAGCCGCCATTGTCCCCATCGAATTTGAGTCCTCGAGTTGATTGGTGTACTTGAAGGAATGGTGCTCGACAAGTATATATACATGCGCGTGTTTATGTGATCATCTTCTCCTCTATTCTTCTCTGTGCATTAAAACCTTAAGAATATATCTCCACCTTCTTCCATTCAAAAATCAAGAGCTTCCAAACCACTAGCTTTTAGCTCCAACGTCCAACTACAAAGTTGTTCGTCTTTGTCCATAGTATTTTTAAAAATCAGCGGCGTTTGATTTCATTGAACGTCAAACGAAAAATTGCCAAAAATCTAAATGGACACAATATTATTCATAAACTTCAAAAAAGGATTTCCCTCAATCCACTTCGAATTGATCGACACCGCTAGTGTCTTTGAGATCGTATGGAGGCAGAGAATTTTTGGTAGCATTTCGACATGATTTTGTGACGACGATTGGAGTTGTTCGATTACTAGGGTTATGAGTAATTGAGGATTTGGTCGCCAATTCACGAAAAGGAGATTGCCATGATGTCAAGCTTGGAGAGAGCTTCGACTTGGCAAATTTTGGTTTGACTCAAGTAGGAAAGACGCCCCTTTTTTTGCGACTGTAGCAGCTTGCCATGGGGTTTCGACCCGTCGTTTTTATTGGAGAGGTGCGCGTGTGTCGTGGCAGGTGAAACGGAGCGGTCTTACGAAAAGAAGCTTGTTGGTGGCCTTAATATTGTCAATAGGAGGATGTAATACTGGTGCACATGCATGCGTAAACGTGCACAAGAATAACATTAACTAGACAAAAGAAAATGAAAGGAAGAAGAAGATGGTAGCATAGTTGATGGTTGCGGGTTGGAATGGCTTGGGCTTGGCCCATTTGCAATTGTTTGGTGAGAAATAACTATTTTCATTTGTTTTAAACATATATAAACTAGATAACTTATACATGGAATATCTCGACCATTTTAAACCTGATAGACTTGATTCTTTTTACATTGTACTCATATGTACAAGTAAAACGTTATAGTGTAACTTGTTGATAGCTTTGGACATGTGAAAATTTATGACATATTTAAACAGATATGTTTTAAATTACGTTATTAAATTTAAAAACATCATTAAACTTATATATGTTAATTATCGATGTTTATTTGGCCAAATAAAATACCGTTACGTTAAATTGGATCAAATATGGTAATTGGACTTGGTTTAGCGGAATAAAACACCATTTCGCTAATTAGATTAATTTGCAATTAATTAGTAGGATTAATCCCCGTTCCGCTATTTTGTAGATTTGGACATTCGATTATATATCATTAATTGATATCCTGCTTTGAATAAGTGATATTTTAACTAATGATTGTTAAGTGTTGAATTTATTTATGTAATTATTAATTACGTAAATATCCATTGTTTACTCAAAAAGTTAATTGAATAATGTGGTAGCCTGTTATGTACCATGGTGATCGTTAAGCCTCCTTCAAATTCAAAAAACTAATTATTGTTTTGAAAGTTAATTTAAGAATAATTCTTATTCTAAGATTTAAAGATAATTATTATTTAGTAATAAGATTCTAAAAAGGTATAACTTTTTAGTAATATTATTTTAAAGATAATTTATAATTGTTTTAATAATGATTTAAAGTTAATTATTTTATTAATATGATTCTTAAAAGTTATTTTTAAAGTTATTTAGTAATTGCTTTAAAATGTTTTAGTTTAAGTATTATTTTAAAGTTATTTAGTTATGGTTTAGAAATATTTTAATTACATTTTAATTTTTTATTAAAGATTACCCATACTTTAATTTGTAATTAAAGTTAATTAATTATATTAATTGAAGTTATTTAGTTATATTTAAACGATAATTGTTATTTTTATTAATATTAGTTTAAGGTTAATTAACCACTATTTTAATAACGTTTTAAAATTTATCAATTATTATATTAAAATTTTTTTGAAGTTAAATTATCAATACAATAGTAATGTTTGAAATTAATTTAATATATTGTTAAATAGATTCTAAAGTTATTATTTAAATAAGATTTGACTAAAACGAAATAGAGGGATGTATAAATAGTAATTTGTTATTTAAAGCTATTTTAAATAACTTATGGTTCATCAAGAGGACGTTATTAACTTAAAAAGTCTATTAACGAGTTGGGTTAAATATGGGGAGAGTTTTATAAATGGTTTTGAAAAATTATGGAAGAATTTATAAATGAGTTCTAAAGATCTGAAAAGGGGAAATTTTATAAACGGGGTTTGGGGTTTATTAAGAATATTTTATAAAGGGACTGATGTTTTGGTTTTCTCCGTTTAGATGTCATTTGGGTTTGATCATTTAAGTATGATTTAAAAATGGAAAGTCTTTCCAAATGTTTATTGGATATATTTATACCATTGAGAAAAATATGTGGTTATATTTTCTAAGTATCGAAAATATAGTGGTTCGTGAATATACTTATCCTATTGAGGTAAGTATATGGAAGTGAATTCCAAGTATTTGAAACGCGATTTTAAAATAATGAAAATTTAATTAAAATGAGGCTTTGTGATTTATGTGGGAAACGTAATCTTTGTTTTGAATGATTGTTCATTTGATAGTTAAATAATCGACTACCAAATCTGGACCAAAACGTAACTCTAGAAATATATAGGAGAAACACGGGAATTATATGATACAATTACCGTCAGTGGTGTTATACTGTATATATAAACACATTTCGTTCTTCTCGGATATATGATAAGAAAAACTGTCCACAAACGGTTAGAAGGTGAACTCTACTCTCATCTTCATTTGTTTATTACCTTAAGAACCAAGGTTGAGTTTACCGGATCATAGAAGGTTGTTTCGAAGAGATCGGTAAAAGATATGTTATCCAAAAACCACTTCGATCCAACTCAAGCATTTCGAACTGAAGTCATCCTGGTGAACATGGAATCAAAGTCGAAGCATTGAAGTGCAAGGGCCATTTGCTACTAGTCCTGAGGGTGATTCCAAAATGGATGTAGTAGAAGTAGTGCCTTCGGCTTGTCCTTATCCTAGACAAATTATATGGATGACTGCTGACACTGTGTTTCTGCCTGGATAGCAGTGTTAGCATTCCAAGGGGAATTTCTATTCAGAAGGTAAGCGTAGCCTCAAGCCTCATCAACAGGGAATGACTAAAATCAGGGGTGATGTAGCAAGGCAAAGTGGTCCGCCCCCATTAGGGTATGTAATCACCATTCTAGATACATCAACATATTTATGGATTTGTTGTGCATGAGATCTCAAATAAAAAGGATTGCAAAGCAACCGGGTTGATGACATATTCGATACTATCCACTCAGGGATAGGCCGGTCTTGTTTTGGCAGGATATCGAAGCAAGGTCCTCGATATATTTTCTAGATGTGTCGATGATAGGCAGTACTCCCGTGCCTTATCGTAGTATGAAAACCATTCTCTAATAAGCGACGTACGGTTTTTATTGTGCCCAACTATGTTGAAATGGGAGACGCAAGCATTTTAGCTATTTTCATATTTTACTTTGACTCTAGAAATTATTATAATATCACCGGATTTTCTGGTATAAAGGTTTTGGTTATCGTAAGTTAAAAACCCGTTCGTGTTTATGTGCAGCGCAGTCTTACGAGATACCTTTGATTTTGAAGGATTTTAAAAGTTGTAATAAATAAAATTCCTTGTGATTTAAGTTCTCATGCTGGTTTCATATGACTGACTTAGACGTTGCTTTCCTATAATGCTCGGGTCAGACCGAGCATTTTTTCAAGTTTACTTACATATTTAGAGGTTCAGGAGATGAGCTAGAGGCCCAAAGATGTATTCAAGTAGATTGTTATATTTTAGTTGCATACATTCTTGTATACTATTCAGCAATTATTAGGGCAGGTTGTTATCACTTTTTGAGTTAAAATAGGTTTGTAAACTCCGATTGATGTCTGTGTATACATATATTCCTGTTTTCTTTTTGTGTAAAGATTTGTTATATATTATAGATATTCATTCCGTTGTGAGATTCTATGTTGTTTGGTTCTTCTTGTCTTATCTTCTTTCTCTTTCCCTAGGACTTCCTGTTCTATTTCGGTTGGACATGTGTGGTTTATTGTCAACTTAAACTCTATGGAAAAGTGGGTTGTTACAGTTGGTATCAGAGCTTAGGTTGAGCAACACCTAGGCTTGGTTGGAGTAGACTCATTTGAGATAGGGTAAGCGAGACCCTAGGATGAGTTCAAGAGTATATATAAGAGCGTGTATTTGTTAGTGATATAAAAATGTTTTATATTGTGTTGTTTGATCTGTTGAGTGGCTTAAGAATTATGGTCAGTGTGTTTGGCCAACGTTATCGATGGAGATTTCTTAAACACTTGAACAAGACCAACTGATACAATATTGTTTAAAATTGGGTAAATGGAATAATTTTACCTAGAAATATATATATTTTGTATATATAAAAGGAAAAATTTTCAAAAATTTATTATAATTATTTTTGGTTGTTAGGAATGATAGTATTCCATCATCATCAAGGATTTGATCGGTCATGCTCACCCATTTTTGAGCATTGACCATTATCCATTGATCTATCTAGAATCTTCCTTTTGAAACCTGGATTGGGTAGATAGTAATATTAGTAACATTGAAACGAATACCTCGTAAACTAAGTTTCACAATTTGAATATAACACGTTCGTTAATAATGTTGGGCCAAAATTTGATTTATAAAGGTTATTTATTTAAAAGAAAATTTTGAATATTCCAGAACGAATATTTTAGAAATATACGGATTGATTTGATAAAATTATGTTTTAATAAATGTTGTTTATTCAAAAAGAATTTGGATTATTTTGAATAAATATTTTGGGAATGATTTAATATTAAAGTTGGTTGTATTTGATTGGGGTTTTATAATGAAGTTATTAAAAAAAAACTTAAATATTTCTGAAATAAATGCTTAAAAAATGATTTATATAGAGAAGCTAGAATATGCTCACAATAAATATTTGAGAAATGATTTCCTTTAAATGGAAATATTTTATAAATTCGATTTATTAAAAACGTGCCTTATAAATAAAAGGAATTCGAGAGTTTAAATTTCGGTAATTTTGGCAAAATGGTTTTCATGGTTTATAGGTTAATGATAGTAACTGAAAATGTTATTAGGATAAAAACATTCTAAGTAAGGGATTGCTAACGTAAGTATCTCGTTATAAAATTGTTTTGACAAAATAAATTTTGATTTGATTTCAGAAGTATGATTTGATTTACCACAGAGTAAATATGTATATAATCATTTTAAATGATTTGTGAAAAAAGAAATAATAGTTTTATTTGAGATAGTTTTAGAGTATAAATGATTTTGGAAATGGTAATAATAGTTATTTAAAAATATGTTTTAAATATAAATTTTTTGAGAAAAGAATTTAAAAAGAAAGACATATATTTTCTTTGGGTTGGTTCAGGAAATGAGTCCTGATTTGTTTTGTGGTGATCGGAATAATCTTTTAAGTGACGAGCGGATGTTTGCTTAGGCGAACGGTATTGTGCACTTAGCAAATTATTCTCTTTGACATTGTACGGTTGGGGCGAGTTAAAATCCGAACGAATCCAAAGTAAATTGGAAATTGATAGTTAATAAAACTACTGATTTGGAAATACATTTGCTATGGTTTCAAAAAGGGGATTTTGAAAATTGAAAAATTGTTTTTAAGCTAACTAGTTCGAGTTCTTCTGCTTCAATCCAAATTATTTATAATTTTTTCCATCATGGAAAGTCATATATTATATTATTTTGGATATTTTGACTAAACATGTTTGACTGCAATCGTATTTTATTATAGATATGTAATACACAAAATGTATAAATATAAATTATTTTGCGGCTTTAGAATAATTTTAATAACATTTAAAATTATCACTATATTTGTTTGAAACAAAATGCTTTAAGAATAGTTTTCTAGAAAACCAAATGCTTCCTGTTTTTCTACACCTTGTAAAGCACATGTCAGTGGACTGGTAACGATTATATCTACTACTTCCTACTTTATATGGTTATATAAGGTGGATGGTTTGAGGAAGCTGTCTCGAAATTGGAGTCTATACTCCATTATGTTGTAGGAATATCAATTTTTTCTTACTCGACATTTTCAACTTATTTTTTTTGTAAGAGGAGACATGTTTCATATTTTTTTCTTTCCTTTTTCATTTTATTCGTTTTATATCCTTTTCCTTTATAAATATTCTCACAATGGAAACACCAAATACAAAATGTACGTGCTTAAATGTTTTTATTACTAGATTAGATAAACTGCCTATGGCTTTTTATTCTAAAATATATTTTACCGTCTCCTTTATAGATTCATTTTATATAGGTAGTCTCTAAATCCGTAATCTTTCATTGCCCCAAAAATTCTCCATCGGCTTTCTCATATATAGAACATAATATTGTGTTCATATTTTGTACTTATGTCATTTTTACTAATATTATGAAGATCATATATGTAGAAAATTTAATCTTTTCGGAACATCAAGACCTTTCAAAATAAATTTCCATATTAATGAGTACTTTCGGAAATTCACATTCACTTTTTTTAAGAAGCTACAAGTTTTCAAATGCTATAAAAATTTGTGAAGATAACCTGTATTATAAAAAGATCATATCCACAAAGAATAACCGCAATCTAAAACATGTGATATGTAAGAACCATTTAGGGATTTTCAGTTGATTAAAGTGATGAGGGACTCACCCTATAAATATTCCTAGGCCTATCAAATGATACTTTCGGATGTGGATAGTCCATATCTGTATCCCTATCCGAATTCATTTTCGGATATCGGATCTCCGCATTCGCTGATATGGACGGATATCAGATAATTATTATGTCTACTAACGATCAATAATTCAAGAAATATAAATGGAAAATTTTAGTTTCACGTAAACTTATTTCAATCCCATTGATTATTAAATTGTTAAACATAAAAAAATGATGATAATAAATAATTTTGAGTAGCTAATATGCATTTGCTGCATATAATATGAAATTCTATCTTAATAAAGCATTAAATAAATATCTTTCATTGTACTTGTTATCCCACCTTTTGGCAAGGCTGAGATATCAAAGAACTGACCAAAAACCAAGGATTGCTCATCCCGGATATCGAGTGCACACAGGTTCACCATGGATATCGATGAATTTTTTCCGAGTTCGGATCAAGCTACAAGTTACAAGACACAACAAGCGGGGTCATGAAAGCCAATGTTCCAATTTTCAAGTCGATTCGAGTTCATATACTCAAGTTATGATTGACGTAAATTGGAGGAAACAAGCTCATTTTCGTATCCATCAGTGAGCCACGGTTCGAATCGATCAAATTCGTATCCATCATCAAGCCTTAGTTCGTATCGATCAGTTATCGCCCACTTCGTATCGATCCGTCTCTCTTGTTCATATGGGTCAAGTTATCAATATTCATATCCATCTAACTGCTTCGTATCCAGCAGCTGAAAGGCCATGTTTGAATCCATCAGTTAACCTCAGTTCGTATCCACCAAACAATCACCGCTTCGCATCCATTGAGTAAGCATTGTTCATATCCATCACAATATTGCTCGTTCGTATCAATCAAGTTGAAGCGACTTTGATCGATACGAATGAGGGCTACTTTCATCGATGCGAATAGAGCCGCCTCCATCGATATGAATTATGCCACCTTCATCGATACGAGCTAAGCCATCTCCATCGATTCAAACATGGCATACTGCAGATCGATACGAAAAACACGCTTTTGATCAACTTGAACTGGGCAACGGCCTTCGATACGAAAGTGGCGAAGTTCAAGGACGACCCGGTCAACTCAGAGTGAAAGATGGATCGATCCGAAAAGTGCATGCCACGTCATCACGAGGGCACGTGCTACCATCGATTTGAACAGATTGATGTGAATTTATTGATTCGAACGAAACTGCCTGCCGAAAAACTCCGTCTCGTATCGATCATAACTCGAGATCCACAAGTCCAAATGCTATGAAATTTTCACAGGAGCTTACATACAAGCTAAAGAATGTTCACACCAAATTTCAACTCATTGGATAACATCTCGATCGATACGAATTGCTTCGTATCGATCATGGATCGAGTTGTAACTTTATGGGATCGATCGCATGGGTACCCCACGTGCCAGAAGAAGTCTCCCGAGATCTAAGCGAAATATCAGCCTCCTACGCCTATAAATAGAGCCTCAGGGCCTACCGAAGAGGGATCTTTTGATTCTCTAGCGTCTAGACTCTGCCGGATTCAACTTTGCACTCTACTACTGCTGTTGTACTCGAATTTTAAAGTTGTAATTCGTTGTTGCTTGCTGTAATCAAATGTAATCTTCAAGAGAATTTCAATCAAATCATAATACTTCATAGTGGACGTAGGCAACATGCTGAACCACTCTAAATTGCTTGTGTCTGTGTGTTTATTTATCAGTTTTTGGAGTTTTTGTTAGATAATCTACATTTTAAATTTATATTCTTCATCTTTATCAATTCAAAAACTTCCAAAGAGTGTTGTTCCCATTTTGGTATAAACACTTTGGTGCTTTTCACTGAGAAAACATAGTTTTTCTCCTACTCCTTGGATCCACCGTCGATATCGGATTGCATAATTTCAAGAGGAATATCCAGATCTCTAGTCCAGAATCATTCCAACCTATTCAGATTTGCATAAAATCTAGGAAATGACTTCACCATTCACAATGGTTAGCATAAGGACCGCCTCCACTACCGCCGATCAAGAAGGCTAGGATAGACAGAATCCCACGTAATTACCTCCATCCAACCAAGATGCTGTCGGACCTTCAGATCCATCAGGCCTGGTTACTAGACAAGAATTCCAAATGTTGCTTCAAGAGTTCACCCAAAGTCAGCAATAGCCAACTAAGCAGCTACGCGCCAATGCCGAGTTGACCAACCAGCTAAATCACCAAGAGCGCAGAAGGTCTAGAAGGGATCATGCTTCTCACTCCTACACAAAAAGTTCTGCTTCATCCGACTATCATCACCACAGATCTACACGTCCTCGATTAGACGAGACTTAGACACAAGCCACTGAACATCAACTTGCAATGACCATTGGGCAGCTGAGAGTTGTCCCATCGGCCAGTTTCCATACGGGACCCTCCTCCTGAGGAGGTACTATTCCAGACAACCATGCTACCACCACCGTGGTTGAACCAGAGGTTGATGCCCGGAATCAATCGGATCTGAACCGTCATCAGCATGGACATACCCCTGAACCATACGTCCCAGAAGACTATGAGCCACGGAGGTGAGACGTGGACCGTCAACAGCGCCCGGTCTAGCCTCTCACTGTAGAGCCCAGCCACACTTTGGCTCAGCATGCACAGAAGTTCCTGATGCCGGATATTCCGACTATGATTCGGCAAATGATCCGTGAAAGCCAGGGTCTTACTAACGACGATTGTGGAATCTCCTGGAGCCATACCCCTTTCATAGATGAGATACTTTATGTCGAACCTCCTTGGCAATTCAGAATGCCGACTCTACCAGTTTATGAAGGGAGTTAAGATTCAAATCAGCATATCTTGAAGTATGAATGGCTGATGAATGTTGCAAGTGCAGATGATGCAGTGAAATGTCATAGGCTTTCCATCTCTTTAGGGGGAATTGCTACCATGTGGTTCACACGATTGCCACCCCGATCCATTTCTTGCTTTGACCAAATAGCCACCAAGTTCGTGGAACAATTCCGAATGCATGTAGCGAGGCCTAAAGATGTTAATACTCTATCTAGCGTCACTCAAGCTCCTAGAGAGACACTCAGGCGCTAATTAAAGAGATTTCATGCTGCATCTGCAGAGATAAGTAATTCCAATGACAACTCTATTCTGATAGCATTAACAAAGGGGATTGATCCTGACTCCAAGTTTGGAAATTATCTAGCTGGGAAACTCCCCGCATCATTGGACCGTTTCTACTCCAAAGCTGCCCAATTCTTGAGGCGGGAAGACGCAAAACAGTCTAGGAAGCAGGATGACACGGGACCCAGTATAGAAGGGATACAGAGTAATGTTATGGTTCAGCTGTCCGGGGAGAGTTTCGGAAAAGTTCAGTTGAATATGCAGAACAAGCAAACTCAGTAGAGAAATAATGACAATCGAAGTAAGAAGCAAGATCAGAACCGTGGCCCGCGATGTAGGGCTCCAATGTTTGATAACTAAATACCATTGTATACATCGTTGGAGAACGTGTATATACACACCTGCAATACTATGCAATACAAGAAGCCTGCTTCGAAGCCATCATTGGAGAGGCAGATTTAGGCAGGAAAATTTTGTAGGTTTCATGGGGGTTGGAGAACGTCGAAGAGTCCGGATTTTGCAGTTTGTTGTTTTAGACATTTATTCACCCTATAATGCCTTTTTGGGCCGACCGGTCCTTGCTGAATTCAGGGCTGCAATTTTCCTGTGGTGCTTGATTTTGAAATTCCCCACCGATCGTGGGATCGGAGTCGTTCAAGGAGATCAGACTGCTGGGAGAGCCTGTTATGTTGCTGAGCTACGCAAGGTGCAGCGGAGAGAGAAAGGGAAGGGCATAGAGGGATCTCTCTGCGTCCATTTTGTCGACAATTGACAATTGGTGCCCGGGCCTAGGCCGGGACCCCCAACCAATTCCAAAGGGATCTTAACCCAAGAGAAACCAAAAATAAAGATGAATCTAAAGAAAGTCAAGCTTCACCGGCTGAACTCATGATCGATGTTCTGATCGATGATGATGAAGATTCGAGGAAGATAAAGATTGGGTCCTAGTTAAGCCAGCAAACGCAAAAGGAATAGGTTGAATTTCTCCGGGCGAATCTCGATGTATTTTCCTGGATGCACTTTGACATGTGTGGGATCTAGCCGGCTATCGCGAGCCACACTCTGAATATTGACCCACGGTGTATCCCTGTCAAGCAAAAAAGGCATGGTATGGATCCATAGAGATCTACCGCCCTTAAAGAAGAGGTTGTTAAGCTGAATCAAATGGGTTTATCAGAGATGCTTTATACCCGGAGTGGGTATACAATCCCGTACTTGTCTGAAAGCCGAATAGGAAATGGAGGATGTGTGTTGATTATTCTAACTTGAATAAAGCTTGCCCAAAGGACAGTTTTCCACTTTCCCGAATTGATCAGCTCGTAGATTCCACGGCTGGGCACGAATTACTATCTTTTATGGATGCTTATTCCGGCTACAATCAGATACCCATGCACTTATCTGGCCAAGAACATGCGAGCTTCATAACCGATCTGGGACTCTACTGTTATAGAGTCATGCCCTTTGGACTCAAGAATGCCGGAGCAACGTATCAATGCCTAGTCAACCGGATGTTCGCCAACCAGACCGGGATGACCATGGAAGTATGTGTGGACGACATGCTGGTAAAATCGCGATTCTCCACTGATCATATTAGAGATTTGGAGTCAATGTACAACATCCTTCGAGATTACAAGATGAAGCTCAATCCCCTGAAATGTCATTTTGGAGTCACATCTGGAAAGTTCTCCAGGTTCATCGTCAATGCTCGAGGAATAGAAGCCAATCATGAAAAGATCTAGGCGATCAGAAATCTTCAGATTCCGACAACTATAAAGCAATTCCTGAGTCTCAGCGGGAAGGTAGCAATATTGAGCCATTTCATTTCAAAGTCCACCGACAAGTGCATTCCCTTCTTCGATCTGATTCGAAAAGGAAAGCGAAACTTTGAATGGACCGTGGAATGTGAAGAAACATTTAGAGCGCTAGTTTAACACCTCTCTACACTGCCGATTATCAAATCCCGTCGATCACGAGCAATTATACCTTTATCTGGCGGTATCAGAAAACACGATCAGTGCTGCCTTAGTTTGGGAGGAAGATCGAATGCAGAAACCAGTCTACTACGTTAGTAAACGACTAATGGGAGCTGAGAGAAATTATCCAAAGCTAGAGAAATTGGCTTACTGCCTAGTCATTGCCTCAAGGAAGCTCCGTCCATATTTCCAAGCTCATCCTATCACTTTATACACCTATCAGCCGTTACGACAGGTCCTTACGCGGCCTGAGATGCCTGCTAGGTTACTCAAGTGGAACATTGAACTGAGTCAGTTTGATATCACTTATACTCCAAGGAGAGCCATTCAAGGACAAGTCCTAGCAGATTTCATAGCCGAATTTACCGTTCTAGAGGACTTTCCCGAGACCAGTAAATCTCTCGAATACATCTGGAAGCTGCATACCGATGGTGCATCCAACGTTCGATGCTCGGGTGCTAGAGTAGTACTTGAAACCCCCGAAGGCCGATCCATATGCTATGCCTTGAAATTTGAATTTCGTACAACCAATAATAAAGCTGAATATGAACCCTTGCTTACTGGATTGAAACTTGCCCATGATCTAAGAATTACCGTTGTGGAAATTTACTGTGATTCCCAATTAGTTGTATGCCAAGTTTGGGGTGAATGTCAGGCCAAGGATCAAAGGCTAGCTGCTTATCTAGCTCGAATCTAGGAATTACTTGACCAATTTGATTATTATGCCATCTTCTACATACCCCATGAGCGCAATTAGAAGGCTGATTCATTGACGAAGTTAGCAAGTACGATCGAAGCATAGCAAATGGGACTTGTTCCTATGGGGACATTATATTCTCCGAGCATTGATCAGATGGAGGCAGACTTCGCATTGGAAACCGCTCCTGGTAGGGAGTCGTGGATGACTCCGTACCGAAATTACATCGAGCATGGAACATTGCCTAAGCGCAGGAGTGAGAAATGGCAGATTCTTCGAAAAGCCTCGCGGTTCACCTTTCAAAATGGATTCATGTATAGAAGAGGATATTCTGTTCCTCTCCTCCGATGTATCGCACACGATGAAATTAAACGAGTGTTACATGATGTACACGAAGGAGAATGTGGCAATACACCGGGAGGCAAGCTCTCGCTAAGAAAGTACTGTGATATGGGTATTATTAGTGCATTGTAAACCGTGATGTAGCAAAATATGCCAGGAAATGTGATAACTGCCACAAACATGCTCGAATTCCTAGAGCCCCACCTACTGAGATAACCCAAATGGTCAGTCCATGGCCGTTTGCAGTATGGGGCATTGATATTATTGGCGCTCCACCCCAGGCCAAAGGTGGAGCGAAGCACGCCATCATTGCAGTTGATTACTTTAGCAAATATGCCGAAGCTGAACCCCTTGCAACAATCACGATGAAGAAAGTGATCAACTTTGTAGTTAGCAACATTATCTGTTGATTTGGTCTCTCGCATACCATTGTCACTGATAACGGAGCCCAGTTCGACAGTGTTGAATTTAAGAATTTCTATCAGCTATTTTATATCCATGAGAAATTCTCTGCAGTTGCACACCCTCAAGCAAATGGCCAAGTTGAAGCCGTTAATAAGGTTATCAAGTCTATTCTGAAGAAACAATTGGAAAAGGCCGGGGGCAAGTGGGTTGATGAACTTCCTATGGCTTTATGGGCTTACCGAATGACTCACAAGTCCGCGACCAAACACACTCCATTTTCTCTATCTTATGGCTCCGAAGCCATTATTCCAGTCGAGATGGAAGTACCTTCTCACCGTGTGACTTATTATGACCCAAAGATGAATGCCATATTACTTGCTGAATCTTTGGATCTACTGGATGGGAAGCGTGAAGAGACTGATTTGAGGGCTGCCGCATATCGAAGTTGAGTCGCTCGATTGTACAATGCCAGGGTTCGACCACAAACCTTTGAATTTGGCGATCTCATTCTTAAAATAATCTATCTGGTTCCTTCACACATGAAGCCAAATTGGGAAGGACCATATGTGGTTACACAAAAGCTCGGAGATGGCACGTTCAAGTTATCGCCCATTGACGGTCTTACTTTGCCAAGTGCCTATAACAACTAGAGTCTCTGTTGCTACTACACATGATAGGCTTTATTTACTTCAATCTATTTTTCCATTTATAATTTGTTTCCGCATTTCAAATTTTGAATTTGCAATATGGCAACTGACTTTGCCGTATTTTCTCATTTCAGCAATAAAATGCCATATCTTTGAGCCAGAGCTATGATTTATTGAATATGACGTACAAAATCATGATGCATGGAGAGCTAAGTTCCATCATGCGGTGGAATTTATTTAAATAGGGAGTGACTGCGATACGACCAGTCACTTGCTAAGTGAAACCCGAGCTTGGGGGAAAGTAACTACACTAAAGTAAAAAAGGATTGATACACGACAATCCTTTAACTAACTCCAAACATCCAGAATGCGAGTTGGAGCGTAAAACTCATAAATGTGGTTCTAGAGAGGGTGGACCCGTCCACCTAACGACTTCGACCGTATCCTAACCAAGTTCGAGGAGGATGGACCCATCCATCTAATGACCTCACTTCTTAACTCGGGGTGGATGTGAACCGACCATCCATGATCCCGATAAATCCATCATTCCCAGAGTGCAAACGAACTCCTAAAAAGCCTAAACAGATGTGACTGACCATCTTTCGGCCAATTCCAGATTCCCAGAGGGTGAATTGGAGTATAAACATCAACTCTAGGTTTCCAGAGTGCAAAGCGGAGTACAAACACTAACTCCAAATTCCTAGAGTGTGAATTGGAGTATAAACGCTAAGTCTAAGTTCCCGGAGTGCAGACTGGATTACAAACATCGATAGTCTTTGGATTCTCAGAGTGCGAACCAGATTACCGATCGCAAATAACTCTGAGTCCTTAGAGTGTGGTCAGAGAATAAATGTAACTCAAGTGCGAATGACCACTCATATACTAACCTAAGTCCCCAGAGTGCGGACATGTGCTTGAAAACTTCAATAGGTGTGACTGATTGCTGAAATACAAATGCAGATCCCCGGAGTGTGGATGTGACTACCATGAGTAAGCGAGTGTGGTTCGACCCTCGACTCTTACATGTTTTAGCATCGATCCAACGATGTTAAACTCGAAAAAATAAACATAAACGGCGATCGCCATCCGATCTTTGCAACCTTTCTCGAAATCAGGGGCAAAGCTTAAGTGTTAATCACTGACCGAGGCAGTGCAACATCAAAAGTCCAACTCAATCTCCCGTTACAACTTGAGTTCATACTTTTCAGACTTGACAAGTAAAATAAACTTAGCTCAAGGTTTGAAATTCCACAAGTGCATTGAACTGAAATTCAGACGCTGCAACACTTAAGCATAAAAAATCGAGAATAAAAGTTGAAACAAGAAAACAAAATTTCATTTCAACTAATTGTAAGTGAAGAGTCATATACAAGTTCTTTCAAAATTACTACTAGCAGGGGACGAACCCACATCTATACATGGCGTACGAAGGAAAAGCAAAAAATAAACTTCCTATCTACTAAAAAATACGCCAAAGAGGCCTATTTACTCTTTCTTCTTCCTCGGCTTCTTCTTTGGCGTAAGCCCGCTGGAGCCGCTGAGGATCTTTCATTTCGAGCTCTTGCCTTTTAGTAGGCTGTCTCCAGACGAGGGCAAGATCTCAACATCCTCCTCCAAACCTAAATCTAGAGGAATGCTCCCTACAGGAGGAGTCGGATCTACAACGGGGGGCGGAATGGGCACACTGGTATCAACAAGTGTACCTTCAGGTGATATCATTCTAAGAGGAGCTGGGCTGGGCACTGCCATTCCACCCTCGAAATTACCAGCATGTGCCGCTGCCTCCAACTCAGTGTTGATTTCAGCCAATATTTCCTCTTCACGAATAGATTAGGCTTCGCTGGGGGTAGCAGTGGTCTGTGTTGAAGCACCAGCAGTGGATGCGAATCCACTAATAACAAACGGTAAGTCCGCGAAGGGGTCACTGTGTCAACCTAGAAACTCGTTCATCATCTGCTCGTCGAAAGATAGTGAGATCCCTTGCATGCGTTCGATTGGTGCGGTTGTTGACGTAGTGGTAGCTTCGGTAATAATGGCCTCTTATGCTTGATGTGATTCTTGGATTGCAGGAGGCGCTGTTGATATAACTCCTGTCACTGGACAAGGAAGAAGAGAAGTTGTTAGCACACACTTCAAAAAAAAATCCTTATTTCGAACACCCTTGAGATATGTTCAGAGTACCTTCCTCAGTTTGGCTCATGGTTGGCTGAGCACCTTTGGAGGTGTGCTCCTTTATAGGGGATAGATGTTGCTATTATGGATCATAAGCAGGGACAGGCTGGGGCTCAACCATTGAAATAGGCTCAGAACGAGATGGAGCGGTAATCTCAGAACATGTAGCATGATGTTCGACGCCCGAGCCTTCCCCAATCTCCTAGTGCTGGGTTCCAAGTTTCTCTCTTGCATGTGAGATCATTGAGTCGTGGAGAACCTTCTTTTCGTCCTCATTCAATATACGGTTCTTCAGTTCGAACTCGTCAAATGCTCCACCCAGATGCACCGCCTTCTCCTCTTCGACCAACAGGTTCCAAGCATTATAGAGATGTGTTGAGTAATTATCGAGCCAAGCTATGTTTCCATGTCTCAATACGTTGGCGTTGTAGGTGACGAGACGTTCCTCTATATCAGCCTCCAACTTCGTCTCCGCCAGCCGAACCTTCTCTTCAACCTCAGCCTCCACCAAGAGGACTTTAGCCACAGCCGTATCTCTTTCACCCTGAAGCACCACCGCCTTATCACATGCTTCTTGTATGGAGATATTGGCAGCATCCTTCTCTTTAATGATCTCGGATAATTTGGACTTAAGCTCGTTGAGCTCTTTGAGGGCCGCGTCTCGCTCGGCTATGATGGTGGTGTTCCTGTGGCCCATGTCCTCCATCATGGAATAATGCTCTTGTCTCATCCTATCCATGGCCAATTTAGCATCATCGGCCTTTTTGAGAGCTTCCATTTCGGATTTTCAAGAAGACTCGGCTTCAGTGTTGAGTAGCTGAATAATCCAGTCTTTTTGTGTGAGCTCCCTCTCCAACTTTTCAATCACGGTAGCCCGATCGAAAGCCACTTTCGATGCTTTTCATGAGCTTTCGCCCACTCCTTATATTGGAAGTAGATATCTGCAACATAATCATGCACTGCATTGTTGGCCTCTACCGGAATTCTCTTCAAGTGCGAGGGAAAGATATATCCATCAAAGCAAATATCGGGGAAATCTTTCTTCAGTTGAGCAATCTTGATCGCTCATTCCCCCGAAGGCTCAGTAAGGACCTACTCTGCAGTTGTGGGGGCCACTATTTCGGTTCTATGTTGAGTTTCAGACCTTGGGACATGAGAAGACGGCTTATGCCACGAAGTTTCTAGAGGTCGTGAAATGTGGACTGGAGGTTGTACAGGATTTCTGAGAGGGGGTGAGCAAGATCGAGATCGGCATATGTATCCTCTGTCTCTTTCATACCGCTCCTAACTGGAGTACCCCCAATCATACTCCCTGTCCGTATCTCTTTGGCATGCCTCGTAATATTATGTAGATCGGCGAGCTTTCCGAAGACTGCCTAACATCGAGTCTCGACCGGACATTGTATCTGCAAAGTAAAACAAGAATAGAGTTAGTGATCTTTCAAAGAAGGCAGCTTACGGTTAGGAATCGTGTAGTGTCATGACGTGTGTATGTATGTGCAACACCCCGACCAACCGGAAGTGTTGACCATGCTAGTGGGAAGAGACTAGCTTAAATCTAAAGCGTGTTAAAGTTCTTCCAATCTGGCATCATGTTGGAAGGACACATAGTCCAGAGGATATGGGCGAGCCGTTCAAAGAGATTTTCCACTCGTGGAGGAGAAACCTCCGAAATTCTAACTTTGGGAATGGGCGAAGACATGACCACAGTTTTCCATCTCCTGGATTTGGAATGTTTAAAAGCAGCTGCCTTGCCTTTTCTCTTTCCTTCAGAATCCAGGGCTGCATCCGAAGGCCCAGCTAAAGGTTCATCGTTGGTGTGTGTTCTTTTTGAATCAACTTCCTCGGTTATAATAAGTCAGGGCGTCTTGCGCTTAGTATGTCTCTTCGAGCTAGTCCTTAGCATTCCCTCATGTCTTATACTTTGTTTTTGCTCAATCAATTCGAGAATTCTCAGGTTCCTATCCGTTAGAACCGAATTGATGTTTCTCTCTTCGCTCGGGATTTCTTGAAGAATCCGAACTACTTCTTTGAAATGAACACCTTCGGGCCGCCGAATTACCACTGTAAAGAGAAAGAGATATAAGTTGGACTTCAATTATAACTGTCTTATCAGCTATTTAAGAAGACTGCAATACTAACGTCGGAATAGCCACCGACTGGCGAATCTCGGGGGACATCGGACATAAAACCTCTCCGTCTTGAAGTAACTCAGCCTAGTCTAGGATCCCGTGACTACTTGACAATTTCTCACTGCCTCCAGGAATGTCAAAGATAGGCTATCTCCCCGGCTCTTAAAGTTAAATAGATATCTGATCTCGATCGGAATAGGTAGTCGATGGAGTGCTCCATGAACATGATGAACAAACTGTTCAACAGAGCGTTTCCAATTGGGTGTAGCTGAGATAGAGCAATCCCTAGAAAAGATAACACCACCCTAATGTATTGGTTAAACGGAGGAAGTGTCCCGGCTGCGCACGCATGATGATTGAATGTGATATATCCTTCCAGTGGGCAGTGCGGTTTATCATCAGGCCCCGGCAATAGCACATCATCATATGACAGGCCATGCCTCAGGCATATTCGTCCCAGCATGTCTTCGGAGACATTAGATGGAAGAGATTCTGTTGGGCTAGCAATGAAAGATGCGCCAAGTACCTCGTCCGAGGCTGGATCAATAACTTTGGCCTCGATGGCCGGTATCTCGATTGTCAAAGGAATTGAACTTTGAGCTTTCTATTGCTGTGAGATTGAGGGTTCCATAACTAACTAACTTACGAAAAATCACCATTAGACGATAATGAGCCCGTGCACCCCCCAGGGTGAAGTGTGTGAATGTGTTGTGCAGTGTAGTGCTGTATAGTACTTGAAGATTCTATAGAGTTAAAGAAAGCATGTAAACGACAAGACTTCGAAATCCAACTGGAGTAACCATCATCTCTGGCCGTCACAACCATGCCATCCAGATATTTATGATCGAATCGAGTTAAAGTTCGTTATGAATTTTGTTAAGTTATGGTTCCATCGACGAGCTTCAAAAGGCAGTCAAATATGTTGTTATACAGTTAAGTCCAGATATGCAGGAATGAAGGTCGTCGGAGTCAAGTGTTCAAATGTGCAAGAATTTTCCAAATTCATCAATTTTTGTCGTGGAATCGATCACCGCAACAATTCAAATCGATCGAAGAAGTCTCATTTTCGTATCGGTCGTATTCGAATCGATACGTTTCATATCGATCATTTTTGAATCGATTTGTTTCAATTCGATAGTAAGAGTGTGTTTTCGAATCGATCTGCGTTGTATCCCTCAGGGTATGCGTTCGCATCGATCAGTTGGGTCGCTATTGTATCATCCCCCTGGCACGTAGTTCGTATCGATCGGAAACTCTAGATTTCAAATCGATCAAAATGCAACCCCTTCGTATCGATCAACAAGTTCGAAGCGTTTGTGTCGATCGCTTCGAATCAGTGTAAAATTCTATCATTGATCGGTATGAAGGCTTCCATTTCATCATCTCGAAGCCTCATGGTCTAGGTCGATTCAAACGTTTCGTCCTCCCTCCATCGATATGAACGTATCGCCTAAGTCGATACGAAGACGCTTTCTCTCCTTCCTTTCATCTATATGAAACAGAGACTTCGCCACCATCCATTCCTCGTCTTCTCCAAACAACAGAGACACCATTGCTATCTCATCATGTTCGAAGTGTTAGAAATCGAATCTCGTCATGTTAGATCGATTCAGTTTGCTCGATTACTTAGCTTGAAGATCTGGGTTAAGAAATTGATGAGTCCCTCGAATTAAAGATGAAGGCAAGTTTCCTTTTTTTCCCTTGTTCTAATCAATTCGAAGATACGTAAGTGTTTCTTTTCAAACATCTAAAGCGATACGAAGTACACAATGAAGACAGTTCTGAAGGCATTGAACTCCATTGATTCGAAGCCGCTGATTCATATCCATTGGCACTCGACCCATAACAGCACAAGTTCATCGATACGAACATTAATTTCGTACCCATTGAAGCTCATATCCATCGATATGAAATGTTTATTTCGTATCCATCAATGCAAAGTATATCGATGCGAGAGAAATCTTTCAACTTTTATATCGATTCAGGAGAGGATCGATACGAAGGAACATCCAGAAACAACCATCAAGCGTTGTCACAACTTGAGTTTCACATCGGTTCAGGAGAGGATCGATACGGGATTCGATGCAAGAAAACTGACAATGACTCATGAACGTGCAACGTTAACGAGAGTCAGGTTAACATATGTATATGTCGGACTAATATTCAATTTTCAATATCCACAGGAATTGAATACTCGTTTGATAATGATTACGGCGACAAACAGCTAATCGCTATCATACAGCAATTAGTTACAACAATACAGGGTACAACAGTCGACCATCAACAGTTCACATTACTGTAGAAAATCAACCAAAGATTACGACCTTCAGCGAAATGACGATAAATGTTCAAAGAGAGGACTACATCTTTTCAAAGCACGTCATGCTTCCACAAGACGTACTTCGGGGGGCAACGTTATCCCGTCTTTTGGCAAGGCCAAGATATCAAGGAACTGACCAAAAAACAAGGATTGCTCATCCCGGATATCGAATACACACAAGTTCACCATGGATATCGACGAATTTTGTTTGAGTGCGGATCAAGCTAAAATTTACAAGACACGACAAGCGGGGTCATGAAAGCCAATGTTCCAACTTTCAAGTCGATCCGAGTTCATATGTTCAAGTTATGATCAATGCAAATGGGAGGAAACAGCCTCATTTTCGTACCCATCAGTGAGCCACAGTTCGAATCAATCAGATTTGTATCCATCATCAAGCCTTAGTTCGTATCGATCGATTATCGCCCACTTCATATCGATCCGTCTCTCTTGTTCGTATCGAACAAGTTATCAATATTCGTATCCATCTAACCGCTTTGTATCTACCAGCGGAAAGGCCATGTTCGAATCCATCAGTTAACCTCAGTTCGTATCCACCAAACAATCACCGCTACGCATCCATTGAGTAAGCATTGTTCGTATCCATCACAATATTACTCGTTCGTATCCATCAACTTGAAGCAACTTTGATCGACACGAACGAGGGCTTACTTTCATCGATGCGAATAGAGCCGCCTCCATCGATACGAATTACGCCACCTTCATTGACAAAAGCTAAGCCATCTCCATCGATTCAAACAGGGCATACTATAGATCGATACGAAAAACATGCTTTTGGTCGACTCGAAATGGGCAACGGCCTTCGGTACGAACGAGGCGAAGTTCAAGGACAACCCGGTCAACTCGGAGTGAAAGTAGGATCAATTCGAAGAGTGCACGCCACGTCATCACGAGGGCATGTGCAACCATCGATTCGAACAGATCAATGCGAATTTATCGATTCGAATGAAACGTCCTGTCGAAAAACTCCATCTCGTATCAATCCTAACTCGAGATCCACTAGTCCGAATGCTATGAAATTTTCACAGGAGCTTACGTACAAGCTAAAGAATGTTCACACCAAATTTCGACTCCATTGGATAACATCTCGATCGATACGAATTGCGTTCGTATCGATCATGGATCTAGTTGAAACTTTATGGGATCGATCACGTGGGTCCCCACATGCCAAAATAAGTCTCTCGAGATCTGATTGAAATATCAGCCTCTTACGCCTATGATTAGAGTCCTAGGGCCTACAGAAGAGGGATATTTTGATTCTCTAGCGTCTAGACTCTGCCGGATTCAACTTTGCACTCTACTACTGCTGTTGTACACGAATTTCAAAGTTGTAATTCACTGTTGGTTGCTATAATCAAGTGTAATCATTAAGATGATATCAGTAAAATCATAAAACTTCATAGTGGACGTAGGCAACATGTTGAACCACTCTAAATTGCTTGTGTTTATGCGTTTATTTATTAGTTTTTGGAGTTTTTGTTAGATAATCTACATCTTAAATTTATATTCTTCATTTTTATCTCTTCAAAAACTTTCGAAGAGTGTTGTGCTCATTTCTGGTACAAACAGTACTAAAATACACATAATCTATACTATAATCTTGAAAAAAGATCGGATGGATAATTTTTGGATATGGATGTTTTCGTATCCACATCCTTTTTTTCGCTATCAGATGTTTATCCGCTTTTCGGGTACGGATGAGGATGGATTATGGATTTTTCGAGTATCCATCGACAGCCCTAAATGTTCCTATTATTATTAGAATATTTGATACATCCTTTTGGATGCCTATTTCATGATGAACTACACACACACGGAGACACATATATATACACATACAAGTATGTATGTACATACGTACGTATGTATGTATGTATGTATGTATGTATGTATGTATGTATGTATACATACATGTGTATGTGAATGATTGTTTGATTTTAAATATAATTCTTCTTTAGGATTAAAAAGAGAGTCTTTGCACTTGGTCACTTATATATTGACCTTAACTATAAAGTTTGATGCGCTATATTGAGGATCATGCTAATTTTCTTCTCATTGTCTTTAGAAATATTAGCATTATGGATATTTTCTTATATAAATTTGGTAATAAACTAACGTTGATAATGTCATGATTAGTATATCCATTTGCATATGGCATTATATGTAGTATTATAGGAAAACAATGCTCAAACACCTCAAGTATGATTTTCTTTCGTACTAAATTCTTTGCAGCTATTGAACTCATAACATATTGTTAAGAAAAAAGCATCTTGAAGCTTGAATATTCAAAGGTAAAACACACACATAGTGCTCCTTCTTTAGTAGATATAAGCTCAGATTCTTGCATGGGCCTACAATTATTCATTTTGTTATTTTTACTTCTCTTCATTCAAGAAAAATAAAGACCGGTTTTGTTTTTTTTACTATATATAGAACTTGAACTTATTGTCCATGGTAGAGGGACTTTGAGCATTGTGTTGCACCAGACAAGTCAACCAAAACTATTTCTCCCTAGTTGTGTGGAAAGAAATGAATCATCAAGCAAGTTATTTTGATATTGTTTAACTTGGTACCTATGTGCTGTAGACATATTTCTAATGTTTTCCCACCTATTTTGAGTATGACATTGGCTTCTTATATCTTTCATGATATTATCTACATTCTACGGTTTACTGATTCTGTCCTCAGATTTCAGTGATATGTAGAGGAAAATTGTAAGTGTCACAACATAAAGCCTCCCTGATATTTTGCAAGTTCACCAATATGGTTTTGTAAAAATATAATTAACTAAATGTAATGTCTACTGTGTTAATCAAGTGAATGTATTCCTTTTACATCTTATATTGAATATGTGAGGTAGAATAATGAATAATTATTTGATATTGTGTTTCCATTACATATCGTGCTTACATTTATTTCTTCTTCCATATAAGATTGAGAAGAGAATGATCATGCACCAGCAAGCTTGATCCCTTTTGAATTGTCGGAAGCCGTGGCTCTCTTTTCACATTTGATATTAAAGTTGTTTTAAATTATATTAGTATCATAGGATATTATAGAAACACACATATACATATATAAATTATTATATAGTATCTATGGATATATATGGTTTTATACTAAAAAATATTTCTCTTACTAGCATATCAACATGCGCAATGTTTCATTGTTATATATTCCTTCGTACATAAAACATTCATAAATTGCTCACTTTGTAGTTTCTAAATTTTTTGTTATTACAACTATGTAGGCTACTGCTAACATTATTATATTTTCTTTCAATTGGTTATGGTAGAAAGTTTTGTTTTAAAGTTTAATCAGCTAGAATTAATCAATTCAAATTATTCTAAAACTTGCTATCGTTTCCTTCTAAATAGAAATGTCTATGAATGTTTACATCGTGTGCGTGACATCAGTTCATGCTACATAAAATAATAATTTATTATACAGGCCAACCTATATAATTTAATATTCTAACCAGTCATCAAAGATTATAAACATAGTAATCATCTTTGGATCATTATTTGATTAAAGCATCCTCTGCATCTGCTATGAATATAATTTCAATGATTGCTATCATGTTTATATAAGATGTCTAATTTTTGATTTTGATTTATTTATTTTTTGAATATTGAATTCCATATAATACACTTCATAGTGACTCATTAAATGCAAATGGAAAATGTTATTTTATCATTTTTCAATTTATATATTTGTCCTTTCCATTTATTCCTTTCTTTTTGACCATCTCCATTTTCATATTTGTTTTTTAGCATTTGAATTTTTATTTTCTCTATTGTACTGCATCAAGTTTGTTTATAGTCCATTTTGATTGTATAATGGGGCATATTTTAAGCCTATGAAATAAATGAATTTTTTTCTTCATGTTTTTAATATAATTTTATAAGGGATTTTCCAAACATCACTTCAAACCCTCTTATGGTTTGTTCAATATAATTTCCTCAATTTATTTTATAGTCATATAAGATGTCTAATAGGTATGATTTATGATTTTTACCATTACTAGCTTGATTACCATTGCCTGATTGTACGATCAAAAGACATGACATATTATTTACTATCATTTCTTGAAACCCACATGTTTCCTTATGTGAACCATAATATATAGTATATATGTCATGTAGCAAGTGGAAGCAGTAGCAAGAAGAATGTAAAGCTTCTTTAATAAGTCATTCAAAAAAGTGATGTAATAATGAAATTTCTTAATATAATAATTCAGATTATAATGACACTGGACATCAGCCCTAAGTGAGTGGTTTTCTTTTAAATAAAAGTATTAGATGGAGAAAGTTTGTATTTTTTTAGTTTTCTACACATGAATATGGAAACGTGGAAAATGGAGAGCTAATGATTGTATTACTGTTCCAAACATGACCTGACTTTTTTATTTCTTCTCTAGGATTTTCCTATAGAACATTTCTAGGTCGTTCGATTTCATGTGAAATCAAATGCTTTAAGACAATTGCTTAATACATATGCTTGGTATTATCCATCACATACTATTGCTCGGTATATTTATATATACCCATTTTGAATCATTTATAATGGCGTTATTAAACCTCGGTAATTGTATAACTCTGAATTTTTAAAATTATACATTTTTTTGGAAAAGTGTTATTTTTTAGTTTAAATCTTCATTTTCCAAATAAATATTCAAGGGGAATACATAGGTCGAGGGTATTAATCTTATTTATATTTATTCATCAAGATTTTGTTTATATTACTGTATATAAGCGGTTAATTATTTCTTATACTTCATCAATAACTTGGTCGTATGTATGCATATTTATGAAAAGCCAAAGTAATACATTCAAATATTTGACCAAGTGGCTACTCTAGTGGTCGTATGTTAGAGATAATACCTAGAATTCATGAAGAAGCGTCGCAATTGGAAAAGTATCGAAGAGGAGCTCCAAACCCTAAGTCACGTTGCTGAAGCAAAGAGGAGGAGGAAGAGGTTCTTTCAGTGCTAGGGCTTGGATTTGACATTGAAGAAGAAGAGGCCGAACCAAATTTTGGTTTGGTGGAGGAGATGTCGGACCAAAGATTTGGTCCGGTGGAGTTCGTTTGGTGGGAAGAAATCTTGTCTGGTGAATCTTAAATGGTGTAAGAAGGAGCGAAGGAGGAGAAGCATAAGGATTTGGTGCCGTGAAATTTAGAGTTTCTACCAAACTAAAAATCTCGTTCGGTAGATGCCGCTCAAGATGTTTACTAGTCCAAACTAAATGCTGCATGCTGCTCAATATTTTTGGTACGGTGAATGCTGGTCTAGATGTGTACTGTGTTGAAGTACTGAACCGAATAAGCATGCCGGTCCAAATCTTTTGTATTAATACCGAACCAGAATTGTTGTTGCCGAACTAAGTTGATGCTGGTCCATAATTTTGGTTCGAGGGACTAATGTCAAACGAGATGTGTTCTGAGCTTAGCCGACCCAGATCTGGAGTACTGATTGTTGGACCAAATCATACTGGTCAAGATAGATGCCGAACCATTTTTGACGAACCAAACCCCAGGGCTGCTATATAGCAGCTACCCCTCCTCATATCTTTACTCTATAAATAGTGGAGCTTCTGGACAACAACGGAAGCCATCCTAGAGAGCTAAAACTCTGTAGAATTTTGTTTGTATTGTTAATTCTTCTTATGTATAGCCTCCAAATATGAATCAATCTTGTAACTCTAATCTTTCAATGATTAATAAAATCTCCTCTCCCCAAGTGGACATACACTGTCTCGTGGTAGTGGATCCACTATAAATATTGGTGTTATTTATATTTCTGCATTGCATAGATCTTCAAGCCAACGATCTTTATCTAATCCAGTTGTTTTCCATTGCATTGGGTTTTTTATTTTCTTGGATTGATCATCTAAAGGGAGTTTCCTCAACGGTCTGATATTAGAGCTGAAAGCTTGATTATGGAGTGTTAGATGCTATGGCAGGAGATGAAGGGACTCCAGTTATTTTAAGACATTATGTTAGAGGGACTTATATAGCATCAGGATCACAGTGGCAATAGAAAAATGGAATGGGGATAAAGACTTCAAGAAGTGGCAATGGAGGATGAAGGTTGTTTTAATGAGGAATGAAGTCCATCCAGTAGTGTTTGCTCTTGAGGAATTGACGGTTGAGATCTCGACCGCGGAAAGGAAGGAGATAGAGAAATGGGCATTTACTACTTTACAACTGGCTATGGGAGAGAATATCAACTCAGAGATTAGCAGTGAGACAACTGCTAGGGGCATTTGGACCAAGCTAGAAAATCTCTACTTGAATAAATCTCTGACTAGCCGTCTGATATTACTGAAGACAATTTTCACTATGTGGATGAGGATGATTACTTTAATGAAGGAACATCTTAATTCTTTGGTCATCTCGTGATGAAGACTGTTGACTTGATGATGGATGAAGAGAAAATGACAATGATTCTTTTGTGCTCTCTTCCAGAGCATTATACAGGTTTTACGAATAGCCTTATCTTAACTAGAGACACATTGATAATGGAAGATGTGAAGTTAGGCCTTCTACTTGAGGCTTGAGAGATTAGATGAAGGAGATAAGTAAAGGAAGTAGAGGTAGTAGTCACAACCTGTTTGTTGAATGGGGTAGAGAAATAAAAAGAATTGGCACTCTAGAGGGTGTTTCAAGTCCAGAAAGCCCGATAATGGCAGGAGAGGAAAATCTAAGGATGGAAAGTACTTATCTACAAGAAATCTGGTCATTGGAGAAAGGATTGTCCAGATTTCAAGAAGAAGGAAGAAGATGGATCTTTATCATTTGTGGTGGAAAAGTCTGTATCTGACGATGTGTTGTTTTCAGCAGTATCAGATGTCTCAAACCATTGGGCACTGGACTCGAGGGCTTCTTTCCATATGATGCCTAATAAGGATTACTTCAGTTCTTTCATTAGACGAGAGGGAAGCTCTATTCTTATGGGTAATGATGCTAGCTGTAGAGCAATGGGTAAAAGTACAGTAAGGATTAGGATGTTTGACGGAGTGATACGCACTTTGACAAGTGTCCGGTATGTTCCAACTTTGCGGAAGTCCTTATTTTCTTTAGGATAATTAGAATTTTGGTATGCAATGTAACCATTGTTTGCACCAAAATTGGTCACAACACTCTTCGGGAGTCGTTGAAGAGATAACAATCAAGGGTACGAACTGAATATGAATACTATCTAACAAAAACTCTAAGCAATAGTAGAACAAAGACAAAGGCAAGCGATTTATAGTCGTTCGGCACGTTGCCTATGTCCACTGTGAAGTTTTTTGATATTTTATTGATTCTCTTTCAATAGTTACAAGTTGTTACAGCAATCAACAGCAGGTTACAACTGGAAATTCGAAATCAACAGCAAAATTACGATGTAGGATGATGGAGATCTCAATTCGGTAGAGTCTGGGCGCTTCAGAGTCAAAAGATCCATTTTCTGTTGGCTCTAGGGCTCTATTTATAGGCGTAGGTTGCTGATATTTCGCTAAAAACTCGGGAGACCACATCTGGCACGTGAGGGGGCCCACACGTCCAACCTCAGGAAATTTGGGCCCACTTCGGCATTGGTTCGAACTCCATTCGAACTGACCAAGAATTCATCCAATCGGGGTGAAATTTGGTGTGGACATTCTTCGACATGAATGCACGCTTCTGTGAAAATTTCGTGGAATTTGGATCAGTGGATTGAGAGATATGATGGATTCGAGATGGGGTTCATTGTGTGGCTGTTTGGTTTGAAACCATCCATTCGAACCGATGGTTTCGAACCGATGGTGGCACGTGCCCTCGTGGTGACGTGGAGCGCAAACTTCGAACCGATCCGGTCTTCACTCCGAGTTGACCGCTTCGACTCCATGTATCTCGGTGCATTCGAACCGATGGATGACACGTCATCGTGGCTAGTTGACCCAGTGGATTCGAATGAAGCTTCACAGATGGGTTCGAACAAGGCTCCAATAACGCGATCGAACAACTGATGCTTAGTGGGTTCAAACAAGGATTCTTTGGATGGATACGAGCTTTGCAACCCCTCCATGGACATATGGCCTACCGGCACGAACTAGATGGATTCGAAGCTGATGGAGTCGAACCGAGGCATTTCGATGGGTTCGAAGTCCATCGGTTCGAAGGTGATCGGTTAGAATGGTGCTGGATGATGGATTCGAAGACACCTACCATGATGGGTTCGAAACCAATGTCTTTGCCTTCAGGTTGAATCAATCATAACTTGAGCGTATGAACTCGGATTGACTCGAAATTTAAGATGCCGACTTCTATGATCTTTCTTGTCGTGTCCCATCAATTGTGGCACAATCCGGGCTCGGACAAAATTCAGCGATATCCATAGCGAAACGGAGTATGACCAACTTCTGATACGAACTATTCTTCGCTTTCGATCGATCTTTTGGTATCGCGGCTTTGCCAAAAAGCGGGATAACATTTTGCCCCCCAAAGTACGTCTTGTGGGAACATAACGTGCTTTGAATAGCTGCAATTTCTCTCCAAACAACCATTGTTCTCTTTTTTGTTGAGACTCGTACCCAGTATTGCTGTAACCTTGCGTTGATATGGTTGACTATTGTATGATGGTGCTTAGCCGTTGGCTGTTGCATTTGTAACAAGATGAATATTCGATCCTTGTAAACGTTTAAAGTCGAATGTTAGTTCGACATATACGCACATATGTTAGTTTGACCCTTGTTAACGTCGTGCGTCCACGAGTCGTTGTCAGTTTGGTTTGCTATTGAATTTCTTATCGATTCTCTTCTGAATCGATTTGGAAATTTAAGTTGAGACAACGCATGATGGTTGTTTTGAAAAGTCCCTTCGTATCGATCCTCTCCTGAACCGATATAGAAGGTCGAAGGAAATGACTTTGGGTTGTGGGAATGTAATACATCGAACCGATGTGTTGGAGCATTGATCGGTTCGAAATCTACATTCGTATGGGTGGAGTACACTCGTATTATAATGGGTACGAAACTGACATTCAAACCGATGTGAAAGGATGGTTACGAAATAGTAGTTCGTATTGATAGGAAATGATGGATACGAAATCGTCGTTCGCATTGGTAGGTTGTGGATGGAGTTGTGAACAGGGGCTTCGAATTAATGTGCCCATTGTTTGTTTCGGATCGGTGCGACTTGATGTTTTGTCGTGTGCTTCATATCGATGACATATGAGGTTAACTTTGAACCCACAAGGAATTAGGCAAATGGTTTCGAATGGAGATTTCGAAACGATCCACGCCTTGAATGGTTGCGACCGGTCACATTTACTGGAAGGGGAATCGTCTCGGTCGCCCTTAAAGTTCCATATAAATAGCAGTGGGCTTGCCACTTTTTCACTTTTCACTTTTTACTCTCGCTTTGCTTTTACTGTATTTCGCCTTGTCTCGAAGCCTCAGAAAAGAAAGCACTGTGTCACGTATTCGAACCATTCAAGATCCAAGCCTTTAATTCCTCGAATCCATCACTTAAACTAGGTAATTAGCCTCGAATCCAAACGGCAAAGCTATTTCGAACCCGCCTCTTCTTCATCGAATGGCCACTCTGGTGATTGGAAAAACCAGATCTGGTTTGGGGAAGCTTCGAATCGATTCATGGACTTGTGTTCGAATCGATGATGGCGGCATCATTTTTTTCTTGGAGTTCGTATCGATCCCTGGGATAACCTTATGGGGGTGACGCAGTTCGCACCGATTGAGCATCTTTGATGGGTCCATTCGAATCGATGGATTCGAATCCATCAGCTATCGGTTCGAAGTTCTCAACTTTGCATCGATACGGAGGGTATCGATTCGAACGTGGTTGATGTTAAGTTGAGGGTTTCCTTATCGGTTCGAACCAGTTAACCAAGGATCGATTCGAAGTCATCCTTCATTGGTCGATTCGAACTTGACACCCGATCATCGATTCGAAGCGCGCCTTTCTGCATCGATTCGAAGCACTTCTTTCTGCATCGATTCGAAGTGCGCCTTTCTGCATCGATTCGAAGTGACGTTAGGATGGGTTCGAATGAGTTCCTTGTGATCGGTTCGAACCCTCTATGATGGATACCAAAGTTTGACATTTTCTGAGCATAATTCCGACAAGCTTCATCCTTGCATATTTGGACTTGATAATCACACTGCATACTTGACCACCTTTCGAAGCTCGTCGATGGAACCATAACAACTTCTATCCAAATCAAATTCCATCATACAAACGGTTTAGTGATGACGGTCAGCGATGACGGTCATTATGACTGGGGAAGTTAGCTTTGTCGTTTGCATATTTCCTTTAACTCTGTGACACTTATTCAAGTAATGCATGGCACTATACAACATACATTCATACACTTTACACTGGGGAACGCACGGGTCCTTTGTCGTCTAACGATGGTTTCTCATGAGTTAGCTAGTCATGGAACCTTCAAGTTCGCAACAGCAGGAGGTTCAAAGCACAGCTGCTCCGAGACTAGAGGTTCCAGATATTGAACCTGAGATCATTGGTCCGTCCCCGGACGAACTTCCCAATGCGTCTTTCATTGCCAATCCATCAGATTCTGTTCAATCCAATATTTCTGAAGATATGTTGGGGAGAATATGCTTGAGGCACGGCCTATCACTAGATGATGTGTTATTGTCGGGGCCGAATGATAGACCACACAACCCGTCGGAGGGATATACAGCATTTGATCGCCACACGTGCGCGGCTGGGACGCTTCCTCCATTCAACGAGTACATAAGGGAAGTGTTGTCTTTTTTGAGGATCGCTCCATCTCAAGTACACCCGAACGGATATGCCTCCGTGAATAGTTTATTCATCGTCTTCATGGAGTACCTTCATAGACCACCGATCCCAACCGAGATCAGATATCTATTTAATTTCAAAACTCAAGGTGATTACCCTTCCTTCACATTTCTGGAAGCGGTGAGGAACTGCCAAGTGGTCACTGGGTCCTGGACCAGGTTGAGCTATTACAGGACGGAATGGCTCTATGTCAGGTGTCCTCCGGGGTTTGCCCGGCGATGGTTATTCAGACGTGAGTGTAGCTGAGTTATCAAGTAATTACTAAGACAATTGCGGTCAAAGTGAAATTTATATTTTTTCTTTTTACAGCAACGATTCAGCGACCTGAAGGTGAACGAATTAGGGAGGTAGTAAGAATACTCCGGGGAGTCCCGAGTGAAGATAGGGATATCGAGTCGCTTTTGACCGATAGGAATCTCCGGACTTACGGGTTGATTGAACGAGGGCAGAGCATACAGTTTGACGGGGCCCTAAGGACTGTCTCGAAAAAACGAGTCCAGCACAAGAAGACCAAAGTCATTATAGCTGAGGAGGCTGATTCTGAAAGAACCCATACCGATGATGAGCCGCTGACCGAGCCTACGGATGTAGTTCAGGATGTCGCGGAGCAGATAAAAGGCAAGGCAGCCGCCCCTACGTCAACTAAGAAGGGGAGATGGAAATCGGTTGTCACGGCCCGATTCTCTCCCGGAGTTAGAATTTTGGAAATGTATCCTCCGAGAACCGAAAATCTTTATGAAGGGCTCGCCGATATTCCAATTCTGGATGATGTGTCCCTGCAGCACGATGCCGGATTGGAAGAGCTTTCAGAAACTCTAGTTTTCAACGAGTCTTTTCCCACTGGGTGGCAGACACATCCGGTTTCGGGGGGTTGCACATTCATTCATATTTCACAACACTGCATAACCTTTGACTATAAACCACCTTTACCGAAGAGTGATTAATTCTATTTTGTTTTGCACTGCAGATACTATGTCTAGGCGAGGTTCGATGTTAGGGAGTCTTTGACATGTCCGCAAGTCTTCATGTCATGATTCACGCAGGCGAGAAGGGGACATAGATTATGACCAGGGACGCTCTGGGTATTCTAGTCAGGAGAGATATGATACAGACAGAGGTTATAAGCGTCGATCTCGATCGTGTACTCCTCCTCCTCCCAGAGATCCCATTCAACCTCCTGCTCATGTCTCTCGTCCCTCTGAATCTTCACACCACACGTCTGCCTCTCAATCTTCTAGGCATGAATCCCGCCATTCTAGGAGCGAAACGATGACTGCTACCGTTACAGAACAGCCCCCCGTGGAAATTTCAGGGGAAGGAGCAATCAGGCTTGCTCAGCTGAAAAGAGATTTCCCAAACATTTGCTTCGACAACTATATCTTTCCTCCACATTTAAAGAAAATCCCGGAGGAAGCTGAGAAATTGGTACATGATTACGTACACGATTTTTATGCTCAGTACAAAGCGTGGTCGAAAGCAGCTGACAAAGCGTCGGCATTGGCCTTTGAGCGTGGGGCCACCATCGAGAGACTGCAGGCCGAGCTAGCTCAACAGAGCCGTATTATTGGGGTGCTAAACACTGAGGCTGAATATTCTCGGAAATCTGAAATGGAGGCTATCAAAAAAGCCGACGAAGCCCAAGCAACGATGGATAGGATGAAACGTGAGCATTATGCCACGGTAGAGGATATGGGTCATCGTAACACCCTGGTCACTACCGAAAGGGATGCAACCCTGAAGGAGTTAAACGAGCTTAAGTCCAAATTTGCCGAAATCGCTAAGGTTAGGGATGATGCGAATACCGCAGCCCAGGAGGCGTGTGAACAAGCCGTGATTCTCCGGACTGAACGGGATCGGCAGTAGCCAAGGCCCAGGCGGTCGAGACGGAGGTTGAGGAGAAAGTACAATAAGCGAAGGCCAGGCTGGAGGCCGATATTGAAGATTTGCTCATCACTTACAATGCCAATGTGTTGAGACACAGAAATTTGGCCTGGCTCCAAGATTATCCGGTACACCTCCGCAGCGCTTGGGGTCGATTGGTTGAGGAAGAAGAAGAAGCGCATCCGGGTGAATTGGTCGACCGATTCAAACTTGAAAACCGGTTGCTAATAGATGATGAGAAGAAGATCCTCCATGACGCTATTATTGCTCATGAAAAGGAAATGATTGGTGGCCGATCTCTAGAGGTTGGAGAGGGATCAGGTGTTGAGCATCATTCTACTGTTTTTGAATTCACCGCTCCACCTCCGTTAGAGCCTGTATCTGTGGTTGTTTCACAATCTGTTCCTGCTTATGACCCAGAACAGCCGTGGTTATCTCCCGTTCGGGAGCACGCTTCTGAGGCCGCTCAGTCGTCCGCAAGCCAAACTGGGGAAGGTATTTTGAACTTATCTCAAGTGTTTTCCGAATAGAGAGTTTGTTCGGAAGCAGTTGCTAATAACTTCTTCTTATCTTTGCTTAGCAACCGAGACTACTCCGGCATCTTCGGCTCAAGAGTCTATTCAAGGGAAAAAGGCCATCACCACCGAAACGACTGTCATGACGACGGCAGTGTCTACTGAGATGGCGCAGGGGAGATCCTTATCTCTCGACGAACAAATGGTGAGTGAGCTGCTTGGCCAACAGGGTGACCCTTTTACAGACTTGCCATTTATTATTAGTGACCTCCCGCCAACCTCTAGCTCTTCAATGCAGATTGCGGATGCCCCCAGCCAAGCCCAAACGATTCGTGATGAAGAGATCTTAGCCGAGATTCATGCAGAACTAGAAGCTGTGGGGCAAGGTAGAAGTGTTGGCGGCAGTACGGCGGCGCATAGCCCAACACCTTTAAGGACAACAACATTAGGTGGCACTATTCCATCTTCCATCGTAGGTCCGGTCCCTCCTACTCCTCCCGCAGGGAGCCTTCATTTAAGTTCAAGTTCTGAGGAGGACGTGGACATTATGCCCCCGGCCGAAGAGCAGCCTCCGGAGTGGAGGCCATCCAAACGAAGGATTTCTGTTCCTAGTGATTCTGATGACAAACCACTGATAAGGAAGCCAAAAAAGAAGAAATAGATCGGCCTCCCAAACAGATTTTTTGGTAGATAGGAACTTGTTTTCGTTTTTTGTTAATAGGCCGTGTATAGATGCAGGTTTGGCCCCTGCTAGTAGGGATTCTTTTTTTTTGGAAGAACTTTTTTTGCATGTAAGTTCTTGTCTCCAGTTAGTTGAAATAAAATTTAGTTTCTTTGTTTCAATTTCATTTCATTTGCGCTTAAGTATTTGCAGTGTTTAGCTTTTAGTTCGGTGTACTCGTGACGTTTTTTACTGTCAAGTAGGGTTCGTTTCATTTGCCAAGCCTGAAAATCTTGGTCAGAAGTGGTGATCGATGAATAAGTTGAACTTCGGACGTTGTATCACTTCGGTTAGTGATTAACACTTAGCTTTCTTGCCCTCCAGTTTTGGGGAACAGCGCTTGTATTTTTGGTAGTTGATCGCACTTGTTGCAAATCTTAAGCACACGTCCACATTCTATGGACTTAGGATAATTTGAGATCGATAATCCGGTTCGAACTCCGGGAATTCGAGAGCTATCGATGTTTGTAACACGGTTCGCGCTCCGGGAACTTGGAATTAATGTTTGTACTCCGCTTCACGCTCTGGGAACTTGGAGCTAGCATTTGCATTTTGGTTCACGCTATGGGAACCTGTAATTTATGTTTATACTCTAATTCATGCTTTGGGAACTTGGAGTTAGCACGGATGATTCGGTTCGCGCTCCGGGAACCTGTAACTTATGTTTATACTCCAATTCATGCTTTGGGAACTTGGAGTTAGCCGATAGATGGTCAGTCACACCTATTTGGGCTTTTTAGGAATTCGTTCACACTCTGGGAACGATGGATTTGATGTTTATACTCCAATTCACACTCTGGGAAGTTGGAGTCCGTTCGCACTCTGGGAACGATTTATTGGATGTTTATACTCCAATTCACACTCTGGGAATTTGGAGTCCGTTCGCACTCTGGGAACGATTTATTGGATGTTTATACTCCAATTCACACTCTGGGAAGTTGGAGTCCGTTCGCACTCTGGGAACGATTTATTTGATGTTTATACTCCAATTCGCACTCTGGGAATTTGGAGTCCGTTCGCGCTCTGGGAACGAGTTATTGGATGTTTATACTCCAATTCACACTCTGGGAAGTTGGAGTCCGTTCGCGCTGTGGGAACGAATTGTTGAATGTTTATACTCCAATTCACGCTCTAGGAAGTTGGAGTCCGTTCACGCTCCGGGAACGAATTATTGAATGTTTATACTCCAATTCACGCTCTGGGAAGTTGGAGTCCGTTCGCGCTCCGGGAACGAAGAATGGACTGTCGTGTGCTGGTCCAATTCAGCCTTCGACGTGATGGCTTGCCCCCGAGCTGGGGTTTCACTTAGTGAGTGGCCGGTCGTATCACAGTCACTCGCTATTTGAATAAATTCCATTGTTTGATGGAACTTAGCTCTTCGTGTGTTATGATTGTTGAACGTTGTATTCGGTGAACCACAGCTCTAGCTTGAAGAGATAGTATTTTATTGCTGAAATAAGAAAATATGGCAAAGTCAGTGCCTTATTACAAATTCAAATTTCAGAATGTAAAGGAAACTGCAGAGTATTCATAGACTGAAGGAGCCTGTCATGTGTGACAGTGACGAGGGTCTTCGTCGTTCCAGGCTCCTAAGTAAGTAGGTCCTCCACTGATGGCGTTTATCACCAATCTTCCACGGGGACAAGTCGAGTCCTCCTGTCTCGGTCGATTGGGTCCATTGTTTGGATTTGATAGTCCCGCTTCTCTAGGCTGCGGTCTCCGCACAAACTGTTCCAGCTTCCTTTCTCTGATCAGTTTTTCAACAAGATCCTGTAAGTGACGACACTCGTTCGTATTGTGCCCGTAGCTTTCATGGAACCTACAAAGCTTTCCCGTCTGGATTTGTCTCTCTGACGACGGTCTTGGTGTAGGTTTTTGATATTGAATTGTGCCACAGGTTTTTAAGTACAGGTCCTCTAGTGATGTATTCAGAGGAGTGTAACTGTCAAACATTGGATTCTTGCGCTGCGGACCATGATTTTGATCTTGTTTTTTAGTTTGATTCACGCTCTCTCTTCGCCGAGCTTGTTTATTTTTAATGTTCAACTGAACTTTTCCGGAGCTTTCACCGGACTGTTTGATCACTACATTGCTTTGGATCCCTTCCGCATTTGGTCCTGTGTCAGTTTGCTTCCTAGACTGTTTCGCGTCTTCCCGTCTCAGGAATTGAGCTGCTTTGGCATGGAAACGGTCCAAAGATGCAGGTGGTTTTCCAGCTAGCCAATTGCCAAATTCAGAATCGGGGTCGATCCCCTTAGTCAACGCCATAAGGATGGAGTTATTGTTTAGATTACTAATCTCCGCACATGTAGTATGAAATCTCTCTAAGTAACGCCTGAGCGTTTCCCCAGGAGCTTGAGTGACGCTAGATAGAGTGTTGACATCTTTGGGCCTTACGACATGCATGCGGAACTGTTCAACGAATTTTGTGGCCAACTGGTCGAATGAAGAGATGGATCGAGGTGGTAGTCGAGTGAACCACATGGTAGCGATGCCCCCCAAGGATATGGGGAAACTATGACATTTCACTGCATTGTCAGCCCTGGCAGCGGTCATCGACCACTCATATTTTAGAATATGTTGGTTGGGGTTGGAGTTCCCCTCGTACATGGGTAGAGTGGGCATTCGGAATCGCCGTGGGGGTTCAGCAGTAAGAATATCGTCCGTAAAGGGAGTGTGACTCCGAGAAACTCCCCAATCGTTGTTTGTGAATCCCTGACTCTCACGGATCATATGACTTATCATAGTTGATAGATCCGGCATTTGCGTGTTTTGTGCGGCCTGCACCGGAGTATGATTACGTTCCATCCTTTGGGGTTGGACCGGATATTGTTGACGGTCCAAGTCTCGCCTTCTTGGCTCATAGTCTTCTGAGACGTACAGTTCAGGAGTACGCCCGCAATGACGACGGTCCAGGTCCGACTGATCTTGGGCGTCGACCCCCGGTTCAGCCGGAACGTTAGTGGTGCGGTATTCTGCGGTGTGGTGAAGAACGGCACCTCCTCGGGAGGAGGGTCCGATTTGGAAACTGGCTGACGGACCAACTCTAAGTTGTCCAACGGTCAGTGTCAGTTGATTTCCAACGGGTGGCATATGACTCCCATCTAGCCGGGGTCGTGGAGGCCGGTTACGATAATCAGAGGATGAAGAACTTTCGCTGGATGAGCGAGAAGCATGGTCTCTCGTGGATCTCTTTCGTTTCTGGCGATCCAGCTTATTGATTAGCTCAGCGTTAGCGCGTAGCTGTTCTTCTAGTTGCTGCCGACTCTGGGTCAGCTCTTGGAGTAGCAATTGCAACTCTTACCGTATAACCGGACCGGACGGTTCAGAGTGCCCAGTGGCATCCTGATTAGATGGAGGTAGAGGCACAGGATTCTGTCTATCCTGTTCTTCTTGATTGACAGCGTTTGAGGTGGTTCTTGTGCTAACCATCTTGAGAGTTGAATTCCTTTCCTAGACTTTATGCAAATCTGAGTAGAAGGGAAGGAAGTTGGATTTAATGATTTGGATCTCTCTCTTAGATTTATTCAATCCGGTATCGATGACAGATCCAACGAGCAGGAGAAAATCTGGGTCTTCTCAGTGAAAGCACCAAAGTGTTTGCACCAAAATTGGTCACAACACTCTTCGGGAGTCGTTGAAGAGATAACAATCAAGGGTATGAACTGAATATGAATACTATCTAACAAAAACTCCAAGAAATAGTAGAATAAAGACAAAGGCAAGCGATTTATAGTGGTTCGGCACGTTGCCTACGTCCACTGTGAAGTGTTTTGATATTTTATTGATTCTCTTTCAATAGTTGCAAGTTGTTACAGCGATCAACAGCAGGTTACAACTGGAAATTCGAAATCAACAACAAAATTACGATGTAGGATGATGGAGATCTCAATCCAGCAGAGTCTGGGCGCTTCGAAGTCGAAAGATCCATTTTCTGTTGGCTCTAGGGATCTATTTATAGGCGTAGGTTGCTGATATTTCGTTGAAAACTCGGGAGACCACTTCTGGCACGTGAGGGGGCCCACATGTCCAGCCTCAGGAAATTTGGGCCCACTTCGGCATCGGTTCGAACTCCATTCGAACCCACCAAGAATTCATCCAATCGGGGTGAAATTTGGTGTGGACATTCTTCGACATGAATGCAAGCTTCTGTGAAAATTTCGTAGAATTTGGATCAGTGGATTGAGAGATATGATGGATTCGAGATGGGTTCATTGTGTGGCTGTTTGGTTCGAAACCATCCATTCGAACCGATGGTGGCACGCGCCCTCGTGGTGACGTGGAGCGCAAACTTCGAACCGATCCGGTCTTCACTCCGAGTTGATCGCTTCGACTCCATGTATCTCGGCGCGTTCGAACCGATGGATGACACGTCATCGTGGCGAGTTGACACAGTGGATTCGAATGAAGCTTCATAGATGGGTTCAAACAAGGCTCCAATAACGGGTTCGAACAACTGATGCTTAGTGGGTTCAAACAAGGATTCTTTGGATGGATACGAGCTTTGCAACCCCTCCATGGACATATGGCCTACCAACACGAACTAGATGGATTCGAAGCTGATGGAGTCGAACCGAGGCATTTCGATGGGTTCGAACTCCATCGGTTCGAAGGTGATCGGTTAGAATGGTGCTGGATGATGGATTCGAAGACACCTACCATGATGGGTTCGAAACCAGTGTCTTTGCCTTCGGGTTGAATCGATCATAACTTGAGCGTATGAACTCGGATTGACTCGAAATTTGAGATGCCGACTTCTATGATCTTTCTTGTCTTGTCCCATCAATTGTGGCACAATCCGGGCTCGGACAAAATTCTGCGATATCCATAGCGAAACGGAGTATGACCAACTTCTGATACGAACTATTCTTCGCTTTCGATCGATCTTTTGGTATCGCGGCTTTGCCAAAAAGCGGGATAACAACCATCGAGAAGGATAGTCTGAAGGTTTCAAGAGGTGAACCAGTTCTGATGAAAGGACATGTGTTTCGAAATCTGTGTTTGTTAAAAGGAACCACAGTCCTTGGAGAGTCGTCTATTGGAGTAGACAGTTCTCGTGCATTGGATGCCACAAGGCTTTGGCATTTCAAATTGGGTCATATTTCAGAGAAGGGCTTAGAGTTTCTTCGAAGACGGAAGATGATCAAAGGAGAAAGCTTTGACAAGATGGACTTTTTCCAGGATTGTGTGTTAGGAAAGAAAACTAAAGTATCTTTTGGAGTTGGACTCCATAGATCGAGGCAAGTACTTGAATACATGCATACATATGTCAAGGGACCAATTGCTACTCCTTCTTTTGGAGGAGAAAAGTTTTATATCTCTTTCATTGATGATTTTTCTTGAAAAGTATGGGCGTATGTGATCAAGGCCAAATCAAAAATTTTTGAGAAGTTCAAAGACTGGAAAGCGCTTGTTGAAAACCAATCTGGTTCTAGGTTGAAGGTGCTAAGATCATATAATGTTGGTGAATTTGTCTCTAGGGAGTTCCTCGATTTCTATAGACAACATGACATTCAAAGCTATTTCACTACATTGGGACATCCACAATCCAATAAGGTTATAGAAAGGATGAACATGGCTCTACTGGAGAAGGCACGTTGCTTGAGATTGACGACATGCTTGTCTAGAAGCTTTTGGGTTGAGGCATTATCAAATGCGGTGCATATTATAAATTGACTTCCTTTCTTAGCCATAGAAGGGAAGATACTAGAGGAGAAGTGGAGAGGTAAAGTAGTTTATCTTGGTTACTTCTGAAATTTTGGTTGTCCTACTTATGTTCACCATATAGGCGATGACAAGTTGGAGGCTAGAGCATATAAGGGCATACTAACAGAATACACCGATGGTATTAAAGGGTATTGAATTTGGAACCCTGTTGATCAGAAGATTTTTCATACCATACATGTTACTTTTGATGAGTCGACTATGTTCAATATGAAGGAGGAGCTACCTACCATATCAAAATATTCCGATAGGCCTAAGGCGATGGAAGAAGTTTCCGTGTTCCAGCCAAATAATAGAGTTGTTGTTGATGCTGTAAAGGAAGACGCAGTTGATAAAGCATCATAGGATAGTCCACATGTACCTTCTAGTAGTGCTGGCGATGTGTATGAATCTAGAGGAAGTTTAGTTCAAGGTGGAGCTGAAAGGAGTTTAGGCGAAGCAGTACTTATCCAGGTCAGTCGTAGGACTATAGACCGCCCAAAACATATAGTGATCGGCAGTTTGCAAACCATAGCCTTGGTGATCAGTTTGTCTATGCCCTACATGTTGTTCTTGAGGAGCTGCTTGACCTTGATAAAGCTTTGAAGTCATGTGACAGTTCAAATTAGATATGCGCTATGGAAGAGGAGTTAGAGTTGATGATGAAGAAGAAGACTTGGGATTTGGTACCACCTCCCAAATGAAGCTGAGCCATAGGTTGCAAGTGGGTGTTCAAGTAGAAGGACGATGGGAGGTACAAGGCTAGACTAGTTGCTAAAGGGTTTTCACAAAGAAAGGGATTGGAGTATGATGAGAAATTCTCTCCAGTAGTGAGGCATATGTCCATCCGCATTTTGCTCGCTATCATCGTAGCTCGTGACTTAGAGCTGGAGCAACTGGACGTGAAAGCCGCTTTCTTACATAGAGACTTGGATGAAACCGTCTACATGAAGCAGCCATAAGGATTTTTTGTAGATGGAAAAGAAAATTGGGTTTGCAAATTAAAGAAGTCTTTGTATGGACTAAGCAATCACCTAGAAAATGGTATAAGAGGTTTGAGTCTTTTATGCTTTCAGTTGGCTTTGGTCATAGCATCAAAGACGGTTGTGTGTACTTCAAGCATTTAAAGAATGGTAGATGGGTATACATACTCTTGTATGTGGATGATATGTTGATTACTTCTAAGGATAAACCTGAAATCGATAGTTGAAGCTAAATCTTAAAGCAGAATTCGAAATGAAGCACCTTAGAGAAGCAAAGAAAATTTTGTGAAATACCCCACCCCTCCACCCCAAGTATTCCCAAAACGGGCACACCAAAGGATTTGGTGCGTCATAGGTATAGCTAAAGCTTCATGGAGACTAAGATTCATAAGACAAATAAAAGCAGTGGAAAACGTTTAAATAATAACTTATTATTCAGAATTTTCATCTCAAAATAAGTCATAAAAACAAACATGTCTCAAAAACTCAAAATATCTCATGTCTCCTGAAAATACATCCTAGTCTCATAATATCAGAGTATAAAGATAACAACAATAATCAATAGCAATCCCTCTCACAAGTTCCAATTCATCATAAACCATACAAAAAAGATGAAACGTAGAAGAATGTGTCTGAAATGAGAAATTTTGGGGAACGGATCTCCAAGCAACCTGAATCAACTCAACTTTACTGGCCTATGGGGGAAAAGGGGGGAAAAGAGGAGTGGGTCAGACAATAAGTCTGGTGAGTGAAAGTAATCACTAGCATTTCTAAGCAAGATAAAGATAATTGACTAAGCAATAGTTCTAGCTTGAAAGGAAAATACGGAAAAGATAAAACTCGGATAGAATATTGTTTCTGATTCTGTTTAACTATTTGCTTTAATTGTTGGATTATTTGTTTTGATTGTTTGCACTTGTCTTAAACTGCTGTGATTAGGCTGAAATCCTAATCCTATCTCAACTGCTAATATTGATTAGGCTGAAATCCTAATCCTACTCATTGATTGACCTTTCCTATCTCTGTTGTGCCACTATGAACCAATCCTGTTGGTCACAGCAAAAGATATCTCTTTAGCTCTTAGGAAGAAGTAGCAAATTATTTACCCTAATCGATATCACATGCTTGGTCATTGCCGGTACACACTAATTGTCACCTCCTATTTAACCCTTTATTTACCCTAATCAACATAAGCATGTCCAGGCTCACCTAACTGTTATGAGATTATTAGTCCTAGACCTGAAAGGGAATGCTGTCCTACCTCATCTAACTATTGTGAGACCATCAGTCCTAAACCTGAAAGGGAATGCTGTCGGTACTAGTCCTAACAAACAATCTTCTAGCTTTGCGCCCCTTGCCCAAATCCCTAGATTTGAGCCTCTATCTATTGGCCACTTATTTACCCTAATCAATATAAGCATGTCCCGGCCTTACCTACTATTATGATACCATCCGTCCTAGATTTGAAAGGAAATTCTACCGGTATGAGCCTTACTTCTATATTTGCTTATTAACTTAATCTAAGTTCTAAAATAAGCCTCTTCTTTTATTTCTGCTACATTTGCTTATTAACTTAATCCAAGATCTAAGTTTTTAAATAAGCTTCTTTATTATTTCTTTCTTTTTAGTTATAACCTATTTATAATTGTTACTCTTCTATATTCTCTTTTTAGTTATATTACTTGTTATAATCATGCTTGCAAATACCTTAAATTTGTCTATTTCAGTCCATCTTTATTTTATTTCAATTTTTCTTATTTTACATCTAATTTTTATAAATTTATTTTTTTCTCTTTTATTCCTATTTGTGAATTCTTCTCTTTTTAATTTATTCGCGTAAGAAGGGATTAAATCTTTATAAAAAGAAACTAACATTTACAGGCTAAATTCCAATTTAAAACATACGTAAATATTTGTAAATAACTAAAAATAACTGAATAAAAAAAGATAGAAAAGAAAATTTTACTTCAAACTAACTATAAATAAATTTCTTAAAAACTGTCTCAAAATTGTATAAAAACTATAACTATTGAGAACCCTATTATTTTAAATTGCTTACAAATCTAAAACAATTACAGAACACTCACCCGTGGTCGATAGCTCTAATCATTGGCCTTCCTGGATCCACTTCTTGAGCATAAAATATTTACATTAAAAGGATTTCCTCTCCAGAATTTTTTATTTATTTATGGTTCAACCTCAGGTAATGAACCCAACTGGGAGAAAATATAAATGAGAAAGATAGCGAGGTCAAGGGTCTTATTTATAGTTTGGCTTAAGGAACTTAGGCCGTCGGATTTGGAGATTAAATCTGGTGCAACTACGTCATAGGCTCACTGGGAACCATCGGATGCAGTTAAGAACGCACGAGATTGCTAAAAAAAATAATCAAGTTTTAACATCGTCGCTCGTACCTGGACATTCTTCGTCTAGTGACAAAGGCGGGTCGACCTGACCCCTTTGGGGGTCGGCCTAACCTAAACATGGGTCGACCTAATCCTTTAAATTATTATTTATTTTGTTTTTGTTTATTAAATTTTGATTTCTTGTTTCTCTTGTAACTTCTTCATACTGACTCGGATTTCGACAAGTTATATATGGAAATTGATCAAAAAATCTCCACAGACCCAATGGTGCAACCCCATTGCTCGATTCTGACAATTTTAAAAACTTATTTTATTGTTTAATAAATTTTTAATTATTTATTATAGCTCAAATTTTGGATTGTTACATTCGCCCTTCCTTAAAGGATTTCGTCCTCGAAATCTCTAATGACGGAAGAATAAAATAAATATTTACATCGAAGTTCTGCAACCACATATTTAACCATCATCCATTACATCCATTGTCCTTAAGCTTTCTAATGCAATTCATGATATATGCAATAGTGTAGTGTGAATGTCCCTAACTAATGCAAATGATTAGACGATCTACTGATTCAGTCGACCTCTTTTTATGCAATCATGTCCATGCCATGTATCCAAATGAATGCAAATTTCCTAATGATAACCGATAGTTCTACATGCGTGCTACAATCATCATCCAAATGCAACAATCATAATAGTCACTCATTATAGCAACCATGAAATACAAATGCAAGTGCACACACATCCATATGCATATGCTTTAGTAACCTGGTTAGGCTGATCCCTAAGAGATAATAGTGCCTAGTGTGTGTATATGTGTCTATTAACATCCACTAGCAAATATTTGCAACCACTAGCGTCCTTCATACATAACATGTTCCAGTAACATGTTTACATTCAGTCCTACCATCCATAGGTTAAACCCTAAAATCTACCCTCCCAAAGGATACTAAAGGAAAGAACCTATCGAAAACTAATGATGGGAATAGGAAATTCAAGACGTACTATTAAAGAGATGTGGATAAGAGGTACGTATTTTTTTCCTCAGCCTCCCATGTAGCATACTCAATACTATCTCCCCACTGCACCTTAACCACCTTATTCCTTAGCTTCTTGATATCATGTCTAACAATCTTGGTAGGAAAGCAAAGAATCGAAGCTTCTCTCTCCACTTTAACTTCCTCAAGTTGACTAGGTTCCACAACCTCTATTGAATCATGTAAGCACTTTCTCAAGTGCGAAGCAGAAAAAACACCATGAACTCCCACGAGCCTCTCTAGTAGCTTTATCTGATACACCATATTCCCTACTCTTTCCACAATGGGGAACGGTCCTACGAATCTAGGAGCAAGTTTCTCATTTGATCCAAACCTCACTACCTTTCTTAGCGGAGACACCTAATGAAAACCAAATCTCCTACCTCGAATTCAATATCCCATCTCCGCTCATCTGCATAGGATTTCTGTCTATCTTGGATGGTTTTCATTCTTCTTCTAATCAAATCAATCTTTTCCAAACTCTCTGAATCCATGTTGGGACCAAGTAGCAATATTTCTGTAGACTCCAAACAACATGAAGGCGACTTGCAAGGTCTTCCATAAAGGGCTTCAAAGGGAGTCATCCCAATGCTAGCATGAAAACTATTGTTATAAGTGAATTCCATTAAAGGAAGGTGCTCCTCCTAAGTCCCTAGAAAGTAAAAAATGAACATCCTTAACAAATCCTCAAGAACTCTATTAAATCTCTTTGTTTGGACATCTATTTGAAGGTGATAGGCCATACTCAACCTAAGTTGTGTCCCTAAAGCCTCTTGCAAGCTCCTCCAAAACTTGCTAGCAAAGATAGTGTATCAATTGCTTACTATGCTAGAGGGAAATCCATGAAGTTGGACTATCTCACGAACATATAAGGATGCCAAATAAGGTGATGTCCTCTTACACTTGACCAGAATGAAGTGGGCGCTCTTAGTCAAACGATCTACAATAAACCGAATACTGGTATTCCCCTTCCTAGATCAAGGTAAACCATTTATGAAGTCCATCGAAACACTATCCCACGTCCATTCGGATACATCCAATGGTTGAAGCAATCCACCAGGCCTCTGCTGCTCTGCCTTAACCCTTTGGTAAACAAGACACTTAGCCATGAACTCTACTACATACTTCTTCATGCCACTCCAATAAAACACTCTCTTCATGTACCTATACATCGTATCACCACCCGGACGAATAGTCATCCGAGAATGGTGTGCTTCTTCTAGAACTACTCTCATCAAATTACTAGTGTAGGGGACATAAAGTCTTCCATCTCTTCTTATCCGCCCTTTACCATCGATGAAATAACATTGGAGATGTCTAGAGACCTCTCCTCTGGTAATCCTGTCCAGAATATTCACAAGATCCGAATCCTCTCGCTGCGCTGAGCCTATCTAATCTACGAGGGTAGGCTTAACCTCAAATGATGAACTCCTAGCAAAATCTTTGATAAACTTTCTACAATTACCAGCCAAATCTAGGAAGCTTTTGACTTCGGTAGCATTCTTGGGAGCCTTCCAATCCTGTATCGCTACTATCTTAGCAGGATCCACAACTAAATCCTCTCTTAAGACTACATGCTCCAAGAAATGTACCTTCTCACACTAAAAGTGACACTTCAAGAATTTTGCTTTCAACTGATGAACACAAAGTGTACGAAGAACCTCCTCAAGATAAATAGCATGTTCTTTCATATTCTTAGGAAAACACTAGAATGTCGTCCATTAACACTACAAAGAAATTATTTAGGACATCTCGAAAAACATGGCCCATTAGATCTACATAATAAGCTGGGACATTGGTTAGCCTAAATGGCATAACCAATGGCATAACCAACCACTCAAAGAATCCATAGGGTGTCCTAAATGTTATTTTATTGATGATGTTGTTGGCGACCCTAAGCTGATGAAATCCAGTGGCTAAGTCAAGCTGAGAAAATACTAAAGAGCCAACTAACTGATCAAAAAGATCATTTATCCTAGGAAGTGGGTAAAGGTTCTTCTTCGTGAGCTTATTCAACTCTCTATAATCTTCGCAAAGTCGAAGGGAACCATCCTCTTTTGCAGCAAAGACGACTGGTGCTCCCCACTCAGATATGCTCTGTCTGGTAAAGCCTTTCTCCAAAAGCTCACCAATCTGCTCAGTTAACTCCTTCCTCTTCCTAGGAGCTATATGTCTCACAGGCAATGCAACTGGCTTAGCATTGTCATGCAGATAGATCCTAAAGTCGATCTCTCTCTTAGGGGTAGTCCCCTAACCTCCTCGAAAACATCTGGGAAATATCTTTATGTCCCCAAGAATCTCTATGGGTCGCAATATCTAGGAGACATAAAGCTCAAAATAATTGATCCCTATGGGTTGCAAGAAACCTCAAGAATCTGTCTGCTACATGTCTCTGGTCTAACGACTCTCCTTTCGCAGTTCAATATCGCACCATAAGTGGATAACTAGTCCATCCCCAAAATCGTCCCAGTACATAGGCATCACAATCAAACTCTATGCCTAATATAAAAAATTTCAAACCCCTACAAATCATGGATAAATGTGCCGATCCTCTTATGGGGTTTGAAACAACTATAGGGTCTACAACTAGAGAAATATCTAAGTGTAAACAATCAATTAAGGAACTAGAAATGAAAGAATGCGATGCTCTAAATTCAAAAGGAGTCCGAATAGGAAAATCCAAAATAGAGATCAAACCTTCTACAGAGACTTTCCTACCTCGATCCAGCCTACTACTAGAAGGTGCTACATCCAAAGCCTGTACTTGCACCATAGGTGCGCCTGCTCTCTGCCCCGTCTTCTAAGGAAAAGCTCTACTAAGGTGTCCAGGCTGCTCACGGTTATAACACATCCCCTTTATTGTATCCATCTTACATTCCATTGTGAAATGCCCTATCAATCTACAATTATGAGATTTCTCGCCCTTCTTGATCTATCCCTTTTGAGGTCCTTCTCCTTTCGTCTTGTCCTTATCCTTCTTATTCTTCCACCACTGCTTCTTAGAATTTTTCTAATTTAGGAACCTCCTTAACCTCTTCTTTCAACTGCCAAGATGTAAGATAAATCCTCTATCGGTCCTCCAATCCTAATAGCCTAAATATCCGCTCCATATTCCTTAACCAAGTTCGTGCCTCTATGAAATCCTCCATGCCAGAAAATGTCTTGCCACCTAAACTGGCGAAGTCCTTGCATAGCTTTAAAATGTTGGCCACTACAGGTGGATTAATGGGATCTCCACCCATCGATGCTGCACTGGGCGCTTGTCCTTACACCTTTGGTTCCATAACTTAGAGGCATCTACAGAACCAGGTAGTGGCTTAGGCACCCTCTATAAGATTTGGAGCGTCCGCCATACTATGCAAAGAAAAGAAAATTTAGGCTCAAAAGAATTGAAAGAAGGTTGAACTGGACTTTGAAAGGATTTTTATTAAAACTCTTTTATACTTGAAAACTATTTCTATAATAAGAGTTTCTTTCTGGAAAAAAAAATTTGGTTTGAAGATATGTGACCTTTTAAAAAAAAACTTTACTTTTAAAACAAGTTTTTAGGAAACCTGTAACATTAGACTCTAATACCAAGTGAAAAACTCCAAACTCCTTAGTATTCCCAAAAAGGGAACACCAAAGGATGTGGTGCGTTATAGGTATGGCTAAGCTTCACAGAGACTAAGATTCACAAGATAAAAAAGTAAAAGCAGCGAAAAACATTTAAACAATAACTTATTATTCAGAATTTTCATCTCAAAATAAGTCATAAAAAGTTTCAAAAACTCAAAATATCTCATGTCTCATGAAAATACATCTCAATCTCATAAATCAGAGTATAAAGATAATAATAATAGTCAATAGTAATCCTTCTCACAAGTGCCAATCCATCATAAACCAAATGAAAAAGATGAAAAGTAGAATAATGCATCTAAATTGAGAAATCTTCGGGATTGGATCTCCAAGCAACCTATGTGAGAAAATGCGGATTAAGGATCTTAAGGCTAAGATTAACACTAGAGGGGGGTGAATAGTGTTAATAAAGAATTACTATATCTTTTTGAATTTATGTTAATTTAGACATAAAAGTATGCAATATACAGAAACAGGAATAATCACAGAAACAAACACAGATGTAGAAATAAAATAATAAGCAGTAAAGGAAAGAACACATCGGATTTTATACTGGTTCGGAGTTACCCTACATCCAGTCCCGCAACACAAGTACGGATTTCCTTTCAACAGCAATCGTACAATTACACTCTCGGTTCCAAGGCTACGAGGTACACCCTCCAGAATTTCGATCCTCTGGGTAGAGATATTTGATTTCCAGGCCGCAAGTTTGCCCAATTGATTTACCAAGGCTACAATCACACCTTTTCCCTTTTGATTGATTTCCAAGGCTACAATCACACCTTTCCTCGCTTAATAGATTACAAAGAAGTCTATAACTCTGAATAGCACTGAGAATCTTATAGAGATAGTGATAGAGAATCAAACTAGAAGTAATCGAGTATGATTCAATGTTGATTTCGGCAGAGTAATGATAAGAATATGTATTAAGAAAAGAGGAAGAAGAAGTGGAGTGAAAATCAGAAAAAAGTGATTAAAAAATTCGTTGAAACTGACCCCTATTTATAAAATAACAACAGCCATGACCATTCATGAAGGGTTATGGCGAATAGACACTTCTTTTGAAATTTGAATTTTTGAACCAAACTGTCACCATGTCGACATGGTCACCCAAGGCATGTCGACATCCTAAAGCTATTTTTGATGTTTTGATTTTCTTTTGAAAATTACCTTTATCTTATATTAAAACTATTTAAAACTTTATAAATATACTTGACTATAGTTGAAATTCATTAGTAAATATAAAGAATAATATATATAGAATTTAACTATAATTTTATATTTAAATCTAAGTATAAATATTTAAAATATATTATTTAAAAAGATAGTTAAAATCAGGAGTAATTTGACTTTGATAATAAAGATGTTTTTGAGGCTAAAATTATTTAAAATCAGGATCGAGGGTTTTGAATCTTTTTAAAAGGAAAGTTTTGAAATCATTTTGAAAATAAGATAATTTTGTAAAATCATTTTGAATTAAAATTAGTGGATACAAAACAATGTCCCACTAGATTTTCGTAGGTTCCATCCTACTTATGGTTCCATCCCTTTAACGGGCTCGATGTGAATTCCATTCCATGAATAAATTGGATTTTAAGATGCCAGTACTTTTCTACGAGTTTTAACAAAAATTCCTAAAAAACACTTATGGTTGAAATCTTGAACTCTTGATAATCTTGATATTCATGAGTCTTCTATCTTGATATCTTGAATCTATATACTGTACAGTCTTCATTCTTAGTACCCGCATGGTTAAATCCAGCATATACATATATATTTAAACTTAAAATGTTAGTATTTATATTTTATAACCTATTCTAAGGTTTTTGTCATCAAAACCATCATCTCACGGACTAACAATCTCCCCCTTTTTGATGATGACAACATTTGTTTATAAAATATTACTTCTATCCTAATGACTCCCCCTAAAACTAAGAACTCCCCCTTAATCTATGCCTAACTATCCTATTTTATATTTCTCCCCCTTTCATCAACAAAAACTTTATCTAAACTAGATAACTCCAAACTATATAACTCCCCCTAAAAACTATTACTCCATGACATGTGATTATAATGATAGTGTTATCATAAATAATCAACACTTAAATCTAATACTAAAACATAGTCCTAAACTATTAACTATCCTAACTAAGAATTCACAATAATACTAATAATTAAAACACATATAAGAACACGAGTTATTTATTACGAATATGGTTGTATTTACATTTGCATTTGGAAAACATAAAAACACAAACAATAACGGGAAGAAAGAGAAGAAATTAATGTGTGTTTCTGGGAGACCTATGAATCGTACAGTTTGGATAGTGGAAACATATTTCCACGTTGTTCGACAAGATTCCCATTTTTGTCGAAACATACTTCTCCAACACACACTACTTGGTCATCATCCTCCACGTGTGCTTCTTCTATGGGTTCTTCTTCTTCTTCTTCATCGCTGGCCTCATGTTCTTGATTGAGAGAAGAGTCTTCATCAATCAAGATAGGGTTGACCTGGTTGTCCATTAGGAATTTTTGCAAATTCCTAATAATTTTGCCTTGCCTTTCCTGTTCTTTTGCCATACAAAGTTGAGTTACTTGAACTTCAGTTAACATCTGATGTACATCCTTCATAGACTCCTCCATTTTCGTTATACGTGCGAGAGTAGTGCATTGGAATGGTCCGGAAGTAGAAGAGGGGAATGAGAAAGTTGATTTTATGTTTGATTTTGAAGATGAAGCCATGATTTTTTTATTTCAGCAGAGAGAATGAAGAGAAAACAGAGAGAATGAATAAAAAGTCGAAATTGAGAAGAATATATAACTAGATTTTTGAATTTTGGTGGGGAAAATTTTTAAAAAATTAAAAACGTTATATGTTGACATGTATACCTAGGGGATGTCGACATGATCTATATATTTTAACTCTTTGATTTATTTTTAATATTAATTATTAATTGTACTTTTTTATTTATATTTTATATTTCAGTTATAGAACAAATTCCTAATACTCTTCTTAATTTAGTAAATATTGCTTCATTAAAAGGTTTTGTTAAGATATCAGAATTTGATTTTCAGAATTGATATAATCGAGAGTAACTACTCTCTTGCTTATATTATCTCTGAGAAAATGATGTCTGATATCAATATGTTTAGTTCGAGCATGTTAAGTAGTATTTTTGGATAAATTTATTGCACTAGTATTATCACAATAAATTGGCGATTTCGAGATATTTAGACCATAATCTTTTAAAGTTTGTTGCATATACATTACTTGAGAACAAGCCAAAGTAGCAGAAATATACTCTGCTTCAGTTGTTGATAAAGAAACTGTGTTTTGCTTTTTACTAAACCAGGAAACCAGAGAATGTCCTAAAAAGTGACAATTTCCACTTGTACTTTTTCGGTCGGATTTACAACCAGTATAGTCAGGATCACAGTAAGATATTAATTCAAAAGAATCATTTTTAGGGTAAAATAAGCCATAATCAGATGTGCGTTTAACATATCTTATGATACGTTTTACGGCTTTTAAGTGGGTCTCTTAAGGTTGAGATTTGTTTGCACAAAAAATGGACAAACACCTCCAAGTCGTATTATTTAGTTAATTATATGTGATTTTCAGTGATTTTAGATGAGTATGTAAATATGAAAGAAGTAGGGGCTGAAATGTAAAAGACACACAGATTTATAGTGGTTCGGCCAGAATGTGCCTACGTCCACTTTATATGTTATTATCTTCTTTCTTTCAGATTACAGGTACAATGCTTCGTATATCAGTATATGAAAGTAGTTTGAAAGTTCCTTCCTTGCTTGAGCTCTCAAACTTGTCTGCCATTGTTGTACCCCTGCCCCTCTATTTATAGAGTGAGGTAGGGGGCAGGGGTCTTGGAAGTATATAGCTGCTGGTGGGCCCGGGCTGAAGCAATCTGGACTGGCAATCATCTGGTTCGGCGGAGATCCATTCGGTGGTGAGGTATGGTTTTGGCTCGGTGGCGTTGGTCCGGCCATGCACGATTCGGTGTTGGTGGTCCGGTCGTGGAGTGGGATGGTGGTCCATTCGGCATCGAGGTAGGTAGTTGGTCCGGTGATGGCCATGGTCCGGTGATGGCCCTGGTTCGGCATGCATGGGAGAGGCCGAATGGAACATGGAGAAGGTTGGTCCGGTGGGGGTGAGAGCTGTGCTTTGCCGAATGAGATGATGCCGAATGAGGTGATGCCGAATGAGGTGATGGTTGAATGGAGGCTTGGGTCGAACGAGCTTCTTTATGGAGAATGTCGGATAGACTTCCAGGTTAGTATTGAGCTTCTTGGCTGTCGAACGAAGTGGAGGTTGCGAGCCCGGGTGAAATTGTGACTTCCTGGTCCCGAGATTTTCTGGGTGAGAATTCGCCCAACATTAACTTTCAAACTACTTTCATACACTTGTATACAACGCATTGTACTTGTAACCTGAAAGAAAGAAGATAATAACATATAAAGTGGACGTAGGCACATTCTGGCCGAACCACTATAAATCTGTGTGTCTTTTACATTTCAGCCCCTACTTTTCTCATATTTACATACTCATCTAATGTTGGGCGAATTCTCACCCAGAAAATCTCGGGACCAGGAAGTCACAATTTCACCCGGGCTCGCAACCTCCACTTCGTTCGACAGCCAAGAAGCTCAATACTAACCTGGAAGTCTATCCGACATTCTCCATAAAGAAGCTCGTTCGACCCAAGCCTCCATTCAACCATCACCTCATTCGGCATCACCTCATTCGGCATCATCTCATTCGGCAAAGCACAGCTCTCACCCCCACCGGACCAACCTTCTCCATGTTCCATTCGGCCTCTCCCATGCATGCCGAACCAGGGCCATCACCGGACCATGGCCATCACCGGAACAACTACCTACCTCGATGCCGAATGGACCACCATCCCACTCCACGACCGGACCACCAACACCGAATCGTGCATGGCCGGACCAACGCCACCGAGCCAAAACCATACCTCACCACCGAATGGATCTCCGCCGAACCAGATGATTGCCAGTCCAGATTGCTTCAGCCCGGGCCCACCAGCAGCTATATACTTCCAAGACCCCTGCCCCCTACCTCACTCTATAAATAGAGGGGCAGGGGTACAACAATGGCAGACAAGTTTGAGAGCTCAAGCAAGGAAGGAACTTTCAAACTACTTTCATACACTTGTATACAACGCATTGTACTTGTAACCTGAAAGAAAGAAGATAATAACATATAAAGTGGACGTAGGCACATTCTGGCCGAACCACTATAAATCTGTGTGTCTTTTACATTTCAGCCCCTACTTTTCTCATATTTACATACTCATCTAAAATCATTGAAAATTACATATAATCGACTAAATAACACGACTTGGAGGTGTTTGTCCATTTTTTGTGCAAACATTTTTGGTGCTTTCACTGAGAATTGAACTCAGGCTTCATCTTCTCCCACTCAACCTATTTCCTAACAACATCACTCGTTGCTTAGAAATCATGCCTTCCAAGCAGAGAAGGGATGTTAACAAAGGAAAGAACATCGCAACTAGCAGCCTTCCAGATCCAGCAATCACAGATCAGCCCACTTCAACAGCAGTACCAGATGAAAATCAGGAAAATCCAACTGGTCCCGCAACGGAACAACCAATCACTAGGGCAGATCTGGACAGGGTTGTGGCTGAAGTAACTAACCGCTTCACATCCCAACAAGAAACTTTGGTGGACCAACTCATGACACGCTTAAGGGATGCTGAAGAGTCCAACCGCAACACTGAATCGTGGGGTGAATCCCAATCCGGAGGATCCCGGAGGCAACAAAGGTCTTCACTCTTCGAACAAGCTATCAACAGGAAAAACGATGATAGGGGCCGCGCCCGGACTCAGCCCGAATTCCGACTCGAGGAAGCCCTTGGAACCGAACCTAGCGGGGGAGGCACCAGGCGAGGGTCGGATGTAGCTGAGCCAGTCATGCCACCTAATCATAGAAACCCCGCTGAACGGAGCCGAGCTAGAACCCAGCCCGAAGTTGACCCCATGGATGTGCTCGAAACAGAACCCCACAGGGGAAGATCAAGGCAGGGGGCAACTGTAGCTGGTCCTAGCGTGCATCCAAGCAGCCAAAGACAACCACTGGATAATGCTAGAGGTGATAGACTGTACCATCCCTACAGGTTGTCTGGACGAGATAGATCCCGCAGGGAAGAACCGAGCTCATTTTTGTCCGCTCCAAGTTCTGACGAGCGAATGGCACGATTATTCAGAGAATGTGTCCGACGGGAGCAAAGGGACCGGGGAATAGGCGCTAGGGTCACCAGTCCCTTTACCCGAAATATCGAAACTGCCATCACTCCCCGGGAATGGAAAATGCCAACCATGGAACCTTACAAAGGAACTTCCGACCCCATCGTACACCTGCAGAGATACACCCAGCATATGCTCATGAGTGGAGCAACAGAAGGAGTATTATGTAAATGCTTTCCGCTATTCCTATCAGATCTAGCTACCTCCTGGTTCTGCCATCTACCCCAAGGATCCATCAGCTCATGGGAGATGTTAAAAGAAAGGTTTATTAGCCAGTTCCGCATCCATGTGGAACAACCCAGGGATGCTTATTCTCTATCCAATGTCAAACAGAAAACCGGAGAGACGCTGCAACAATATCTAACACGGTTCAACGCCGCAGCGGCAGCAGTTCAAGATGCCGATGAAAAACTCACTCTAATGGCCCTCTGTAGTGGTGTGCATCCAGACACCAAGTTTGCCAGAAGATTAACTAAGGAAAAACCAGCTACCTTGCCTGATTTCTTCCATGAAGCTGGAAAGTATATGAGACTTGAAGACGCTGCTACGGAGAGGCAGCCAGGGCAACAAGGCAAAATAATTTAGGACAAGGTTCCCACTGCAGCTAAGGACGCTCGAAGAAATGAATCTAGAGACAATGCTGGGGGCAGAAAGGTTGAGAAGCGCCAATATCGACCAGGGCCAAGATTTGACTCCTACACTCCTTTGAATGAAACAATCGAAAACATCTACCTAGCCACTCAGGGCGAACTCGGATACAAGCGCCCCCCGCACAAGAAAGAATCAGATAACGCACTCAAGTCCGGAAAGTTCTGTCGCTTCCACGAATCCCACGGACATGACACCAATGAATGCCACCATCTTCGGGACTTGATCGAAGAACACATTAGAAGAAGAAGACTGGAACGTTATGTGAAAGGTCAGAACAGGACTCCAACTCCTGCCAATGAGAACTCAAAGCAACCCCTCCCAGAAGTAGGCGGAGGGAATCGCAACAATCACAACACCAGTGGCTCTAGTCAAGAGAAGATAGTGGTCCTTACCATCTCAGGAGGACCACACATCGCCGACAGAAGTTGGGCAGAGATGGAAAGGTACGGCAAGTCGCTTAGAAATGCCGAAGGATATGTTAACTCCATTACGGAGGAACGCCACCCGAAACGAAAAGAAAACAATGACATTGTATTCAGTAGGCATGATTTGGAAGGAAGACAGTACCCACATATGGATCCCATGGTCATCTCTGCCTGGTTTGGTCCAGCTAAAGTTTTTCGGATTCTAATAGACACGGGAAGCTCCGTAAATATCCTGTTCAAACATGCTTTCGACAAAATGAAGTTATCAATGAAGGATGTATCCCCCTGTGACAAACCACTGCACGGTTTCACTGGAGATGCAAAAATGCCCCTCGGGCAACTTGACCTCTTCGTCGAAATAGGAAGTCATCCCCGCTCCGTTGTGCGAAAACAAACATTCGTACTGATAGCAAACCACTCGGCTTACAACGCTTTCTTGGGAAGACCAGCCTTGTCTGACTTTCAGATTGTATTAGCCCCCTGGTGCCTGAAAATGAAATTTCCAACAGACAACGGAGTAGGAGAAGTAGAAGGAGATCAAGATGCTGCCCGAGACTGCTACGTAACTGAACTTCGCAATAACCGCAGAAAGAATAAAGGAAAAGGTGCAGAGACCACTCTCTGCATGAAAAGCTTGGAGGCATAGCAACTAAAGAAAGCCCCTCCTCTTCGATACACAAGCGATCCCTTCAATGAACTAGACCCCAGGGATAAAGAGGAGGAGGCTACCGCCGAGCCTGCAGAGGCTATGGAATTCGTATCGGTAGATAAGCATGATTCAAGTAGACTATTAAAAATCGGATCTCAGCTGAAAACGGGATTGAAGGATCAACTCATTGACTTCCTCCGCCACAACTTAGATGCATTTGCGTGGACCCATGCCGATATGACAGGAATCTCCCCAGACATAGCATGCCACATGTTGAACATCGATCCCACCAAGGTACCAGTAAAGCAGAAAAAGAGGAGCATGGGGGCAGAGCGATCAGCAGCCCTTGATGAGGAAGTAAAAAATCTACTTGCTAATGGCTTCATACGGGAAGCCATCTACCCAGAATGGATCGCTAACCCGGTGCTAGTAAAAAAGGCCAATGGAAAGTGGCGAACATGTATTGACTTCTCCAATCTGAATGACGCTTGCCCGAAAGACTGCTTCCCACTTCCCCGAATTGACCAACTCGTAGACAGCACAGCTGGGCACGAACTCCTATCTTTTATGGATGCATACTCCGGATATAACCAGATCCCCATGCACGCTCCCGATCAGGACCACACTAGCTTCATCACCGACCGTGGATTATATTGTTACAAAGTCATGCCTTTTGGACTCAAAAATGCTGGAGCTACCTATCAACGCCTCGTCAACAAAATGTTCGCAGGACTGATAGGACGAACTATGGAAGTATATGTGGATGACATGTTGGTAAAGTCCAAGAAAGCCAACGACCATGTAAGCCATCTGGACGATATGTTTCAGGTACTTCGCCGGTATGGAATGAAGCTGAATCCTCTAAAGTGCTCCTTCGGAGTTTCATCGGGAAAATTCTTAGGATTCATCGTCCACGCCAGAGGAATCGAAGCAAACCCTGAACAAGTCCGGGCTTTAAAAGAAATAAGGATACCTTCCACTCGAAAAGAAATGCAGAGCCTAAACGGGAAGGTGGCCGCCCTAAGCAGATTCATTTCCAAGGCAACTGACAAGTGTGTCCCTTTCTTCGAAGCACTCAAGAAAGACAAAGGGAGGTTCGAGTGGACCGACGAATGCTTAAAAGCCTTCCTCAACCTAATCGAACACCTTCAGAGACCACCAGTACTCTCAACTCCAAATGAAGGTGAAGTGTTATACCTATACCTCGCTGTATCATCTCATGCTCTAAGCGCCGCCTTGGTAAGAGAAGAAGACCGCACACAACGCCCGGTTTACTTTGTAAGCAAGAGATTTACGGGGGCAGAAGCCAGATATCCTAAACTTGAGAAGTTAGCATATTGTTTATTGATCGCGTCATGGAAACTGCGACACTACTTCCAGTCTCACTCCATCAGGGTTCTAACCGATCAACCACTAAGACAAGTGCTCCATCGTCCTGACACTTCTGGGCGACTCCTCAAATGGTGCATCGAACTAAGTCAGTATGATATCACCTACCATCCCCGCACCGCTATCAAAGGACAAGCCATGGCTGATTTCATTGCCGAATTCACTACCAACGAAGGCAAGGAACAATCCGAAGTAGCAAAAAACATCAAGTGGAACCTCTTTGTAGACGGAGCATCGAACGAACAAGGCTCGGGGGCAGGTATTGTGATCGTCACCCCCAGGGGAAGAAAGTTGTACTATGCATTAAGATTGGAGTTCACGGCCACTAACAACGATGCTGAATATGAAGCAGTAATAGCGGGATTGGAACTGGCCCTAGAAATTGGGATCAATTCCTTATGTATTCATGGTGATTCTCAGCTTATCGTAAACCAGGTACTAGGAGAATTCCAGACTCGAGGAGAACGGCTCACAGCATACCTAGAGAAAACCAGACTGCTGCTCGATCGATTGGACCATTATCTAATCAAACACATTCCTCGAGAAGAGAACCAAGAGGCAGATGAACTTGCAAAGCAAGCTAGTATGAAGGACAGCACCATTCCCGGAGCACTAGCAATCTCAAGGCAGCTAGCCCCGAGTTTCGAACAAGCGAATCTGATAACTGCAATCGAAGAAGGAACCTGGATGACTCCTATCCGGAAATATTTGCAAGATGGCATACTACCCGACAGGCGTGACGAAGCCAAGAAGATCTTGAGGAAAGTTCCCCACTACACAATACAAGAAGGCATCCTCTACCGGCGTGGCTTCTCTAGCCCCCTATTAAGATGCGTCGCCGGAAGGGAAGCCAAGGAGATATTAACAAACATCCATCAGGGAGGATGCGGAGATCACACTGGAGGACAGACTTTGGCAAGAAAGATACTCCGATATGGATATTACTGGCCCACACTAAACAAAGATGCCCTAGACTTCGTTAAGAAATGCGACAGATGTCAGAAGTTCGCCAAGATCCCTCGACTACCCACAAACGAAATTACTCAAATGACCAGCCCTTGGCCCTTTGCTGTATGGGGAATTGACTTAATTGGCGAACTGCCAACGGGCCGAGGCGGAGCCAAATATGCTATAGTGGCAGTCGATTATTTCACCAAATGGGTGGAAGCGGAACCTTTAAATAAAATATCTTCAGCAAAAGTTATCAACTTCTTGATCAAAAACATTCTGTGCAGGTATGGAGTCCCCCTCAAGATCGTATCAGACAACGGACTCCAATTTGACAGCGAAGAATTTCCGACTGGTGCCAAGAGCATGGAATTCATAAAAGCTTCTCATCAGTAGCTTACCCTCAGGCAAACGGACAAGTTGAAGCTGTCAACAAAATTCTCAAAACCCTAATCAAGAAGAAACTTGAAAAGTCAAAAGGCGCTTGGGTGGACGAACTTCCTACGGCACTATGGGCATACCGCACATCTTTCAGAACATCAACGGGACATACTCCTTTCTCTTTGGCATATGGATCGGAGGCAATGCTCCCAGTTGAGACTATTGTGCCTTCCCACCGTAGGATCCACTACAACCCAGAAGAAAACGAAGAACTCCTCCTCATGTCTTTGGATCTGATTGAGGAAAGGAGAAACGATGCAGCACTCAAAGCAGCAGCTCACAAACAAAAAGTGGCGGCACTATACAATTCCAAAGTCAAGCATCGCAGCTTACAAGAAGGAGATCTTGTCCTCAGGCGAATCTTTCCGCGCCCCGGGGCACTGGACCCCATCTGGGACGGACCATATGTAATTCACAAAGATCTCCACAACGGAGCTTACATTTTGTCAACAGTGGACGGAGAGGTGTTCCAGAGGGCATGGAACATCCGACACCTCCGTCGATACTTTTCTTAACTTGTACTGCCCATATGAAGTGAATTAACAAAGAGAATCAGTGGACGTAGGCATTTTCGTGCCGAACCACTTTAAAAAATCTTGTCTCTTTTTAACTTGTTCCTTTATGTCTTGGCTACTTGTTAAGTTTTATCCCTTTCTGTTGAACAAAATCCTATGGCATCTCCACTCAAGACGCACCGCGGCCTCATCTGGACTAGGCCTAACAGGTACGCCACGATTCTATGCACTCGCCAATGAGACTCTTTTGCTCCAGCATCCCTCTGCTGCGGGTTAACTCATTGCGCGCCTGCCCTCAAAGCCAACTGTAATGAGCCGATTATAAGTCATCATAAAGGCCGACTATAGCCGATGGCAGCTCATTACGGCGTTCGGCTCGTCGGTAACCGTGAACCTACTTTAAGCCCCAACATAAGGTGTGGCCAGCCAGGGGTAGTTCACGGCCAACGGCACCCACGCTAGCCGGCCACGGTAAATCGAATAATACCCACGATTACGGACCATAATGGTTCGGGTAGTTACCGTGCGCGATCTCGGCTCCGATGTGTCTTAAGTGCGGCTGTGGTAAAAAAGAAAACTCCCCGCGGAGGCGTAAGATGGGTGACAAATGTCTCCAAGACCCACAGCTAGGGAAAGTGACTACAAAACCCGTTTGCCACGAACTTAAGCACATCGACGGCCTTCCGTGACTGGAAGTTTTACTTTTACTATATTTCCATTTCATTTAAATATTTTTCTCCTATCCTGTATAACAAACTCTAAAGTACAGGAAACCAAATAGGAAGCATTCACTCATGAGGCTCTAAGCCTGCGTACTGGGTAGCAGGACGCTCGGCTATACCCGTGAACAGTTACACAAGACACTCAAAGCTACCGCCTGCGAATAAAACATAAAGGGCGGTACTCTCTTCTCTTGTACATAAATGCGTAACTATAACTTATTCATGCACTGACATTGCAAAACGTGAAATTATATTTCAAGCAAAAACTTAACATCAAACACAAGTGGAATCACAGGCATATACATAATTATACTTCTCACACAGCACATAAAGATAGCAACAACATTTAAACATGACAAAATCAGCTTATATTATAAGATCACACGAAGTTATTCTTTGCAAATAATTTTATTACAGTTGCATATCAAAGACTAACATGAACAGTGATAAAAAAAAAAAGAAACAAAAAGATGGCAGATGCATCCACGCTCCATCACCAACTCCCCCAGCCTACTTAGCCGCAGGATCGGAGCCCCCAGCATGTGGATCTGAAGTCCCACCTGTCCAGATCAGAAGAGGAATTCATTAAACGAACGATCAAGTTATGAAAACACGAAAAGAAAAGAAAGGGAAAAGAATAACCCACCAGCATCCGCCGCTTGATCCTCATCATCCAACTGCACGCCCGCTTCCTCTGCAGCGAGTAGCCGCATCCCCTCCTTCACCGCCGCTTGCTCCTCCTTTGAGAACTGAGCAGTAACCGCACTCAAGTTGAAAGCCTCTCCGCCTTCCTTACCCGCATTCACCCTGGCCTCCTCTAAAGCCTGGAGATACACCTTGGCCATGACCCGAGGGTAATCGTCCATCCAAGACAAGCCGCCATCCTTCCAAGTGTGGAAGTACATATCCTGCAACATCTCATCCATCATCCCCTCGTTTTCCTCAAACTCCCTCACCCGGGCCTCGGAAGCTTGCAACTTGGCGACGGCGACGTCCCTCTCTGACTGGTATCTCAAGCAGTCAGCCTGGAGTGACCTCCTCATTTCCTCTTCCTTCAACTTGAGGGACCTCCTCATCTCCTCCATCTCCTCCTTCAACTCGGCCTGAGCCATCTCCGCAGCCCCGAGCCTCCCTGACAACTCCTCTACCCGCTCGAGATCCGCATTTCGAACCTCATCCACCGTTGCGATAGCTATGTTAATCCGTTCCCTGCAAGCGACCTCCATCTTCCGTAATTCCGCCCTACTGGCCTTCTCCATGGTCTCTTTCAGACGCTTGGAGGCTTCCTCATGCTGGGAAATCTGGATGGCTTGGTCGGCGAGTTGCTTGGCCTGATCGGCAACCTTTAACCTCAACCGAATGTTAGCACTCCCGATCTCTTCCCCGGCCTTGACCAACTTAGCATGATGTTCCATTAACTTCTTGGTCTCTGCGGCCACTCGGTCGATATTAGCCTTGGCCTCATCCCCCATAGTGACTACCCGTGTAGTAAGTAAATCAAGATCTAAGGATTTGGCCTCATCCAACACTCTTACCATGGGGTTGCGGGGAAGGAGGTGCTCGCCCGTGGTCTCATCGAATGAAATGTCCCGAAAACTTGGGTCTAAATCAGGATGACCGGCAAAAGGGTCACGAGGCACGGGGCGAGACACATCGGGACGCCTTATATGAATGACAGTAGAACTCTTGGAAGGAGGAGGAGGGGGGCAGGGCTCCGTGCTCTCCTCCGTAGTATCACGAGGAGGCTGAGTAGGAAGAGGCAGAGTAGGAAGCTGCGAAGCAGAAGAAGATTCAAATAAGGAACGGCTCCGCTTCCTTTTCTGAATGCCCTCTTCGATGACCCCAATAAGAGGGCGGTACTTGACTACGTCCCCAGTGCGATCAGTAGAAGGTTTCGCGGAAGCTCTCCTCGACTTAAATTGTTCAAGGCGGTGTCGAACATCCGACGTTTTACCCGCCTGGCCTGCCCCTGGAATAAAGAACAAGTGTTACGAACATACAATAATCCGCAATTCAAAAAATGTGCTAAGTTAAAAAGAAAGAAAAGTGAGGAGACACATCTATTATACAAACCCGGCGGAGGAGTGGGATACTGCAATAAGTCCTGGATCTCATTCCAGGACGGAAGTGAACCGTAAAAAATTTCTAAGTCCTTATCGAAAATAGAATCGGCAGAAGACAAAAGTTCACCTTGCATCGCCGGAATCACCCTAGCTGAGGAACCCTTAGAGGATGGGTCAGTGCCAGCCACAGCTTTGCCGGTTTCCTTTGCCTTCTCCGTTCCCTTCTCCGTTTCCGACTCTCCCTCCGACTCCCCGAAGGCCCGACGGAGAGCCTCATCCAGTTCGAGGTCTTGTTCAGAGGTTAGAGCAGCAACACCACTACCACCTTGACCGTCGCCATCTCCTCCACCCTCCGACCCTTCTCCAACTTCGCCTCCTTCCTCCTCTTCTACACCTTCCTCCTCCGGGACAATCGGGCAAGTACTTGGAGAAGGGCCATCGGACTTCCTCGGTTTCTTCCCCCCGACCACGGGACGCTCTGCGAAAGGCTCCCTCTTACCGCTCTTTACCTTATCCCCCTCCTTAGCTTTAGCAGCCTTCTCCTCAGCCGTGTCTCTTTGCTTAACCACGGACTGGTGCGGTAAGATCAAATTATACTCCAAGAGGGTTGCGTTCCTGATCAAGAAGGAGGCCGACCGGTCCCGTGCCGGAATAGCCTTTAGTTCAGCAGCCATTCGCACCAAGGAATCATCCTCCACAACTGCAATACCACCTGTCGCTAGCCAGAAATAGAAGCATGTCAGAAAAAACACTACAGTCAAAACATGGAAAATATAAATGAAATCCATCTTACAGCCAGAAGTGAAAAGGCGGAAAGAAACAGTATCGTCCTTGATGAAGAACCACTCTTTCTTGAACATGGTGAACTTGGAATACAAGTCCAGAACTGGTTTGAAGGGTACGGCCGCCTCCAGGCTAATGTACGGAGACCCCTTCTTATAGCCTCTCAGGTTGTACAAGTATCGGATTTCCCGGTTAGAAGGAGGACGCCCGTACCTCCTCTGGAAGATAACAAAAAGGCTCACCAGGATGGCATAAGAATTAGGCTGAAGCTGGAAGGGAGCCACCTTCAAATATGTGGTGAAGCTAATTATCCAAGCGTTGATAGGGGGGATAGCACCGCACATACAATGGTATCTGCTAAAAGCGAAGTAGCCCTCGGGAGGATTATATGGCATCACTCCATCTCCCGGCAGCAGCATAAGGGCCCTATCTATCCCAAAGGAACGGGATATGACGTCAAGTTGCTCCTCCTTTAGGGAGCTAGGAAAGCAATCCGGGGGAGAGATCAAAAGTTCCTGTGGACCATATCCGTCCACTAGAGACCTCGGAATAGGTCGGTGTTGCCCGGATCCTGGTTGGACTGGGGGCAAGGAAGAAGAAGGCTCTCCTGTGCCTCTAGACTTCTTTCTGTCTGATCGTGTTTCCGCTTTGCGAGACATTTTCTGCAGCACAAGAAAGACTTGAGATTAGAATAAGAAGTATAGAAACACAAACAAGCAAGTATATAAAGCAAGCGTATAAAAGCCTAAGATTTCGCTCAAGATTCAAATTTTCGAGTCTCATTCGGTATATGCCTCATTCGGAAATTCCATTCGGCATTAGGAGTTCATCCGGTATACGAATTCGTTCGGTGGTACAGTGCAAGTAAATTCATTCGGCCCTAATGACGAAAGCCCATTCGGCACCTATGTCCCATGTTCATTCGGCATTTGAGAACCAACGTGTGTATTCGGCATTCTGAGCCATTCGGTAATAAGAGGCATTCGGCAATAGAGTACGTACCTGATTCGGTAGAAATTTGGTTCGGCAGAAGATTTGGTTCGGCAGTACAGTTGATTCGGCTCTCTGATTCGGTAAGGAAAAACCAAGGGGGGTGTAGCCTCTATATATAGGCGAGCTCAGGACGGCCGAACCAGTTAGTTCGGTACCGGACCAACCAAAAGCTGGATGAGAACAGCCGGACCAAACACAAAGCCGAATGAACTCTCTCTCTGCCAACAACAACCAGGAACTAGGGGCATACAGAGCGCCTCATGCAGATAAGTACCGAACTCCAGAACTAACTAATAAAATAAGATTATGATAACGGTGAATAAGTCGTAAAACTCTCACTAACATGGATTAATCGTTTACACGTGTATGCGACCACGAATGGTCCATAGGCACGCTCTGAATGGTTATTAACCCTATCGTCGTGGGAATTTACACTTTGACACGCCTTTTTAAGCCCATCGGTCATATGGATATTTGATAATTATTATGAAATGGCTAAGCTACTTACACATGTACGGGGTTGCGAACGGTCCCTAGGCATGCTCTGAGCTGGCAATAAACCATCTTCACAAACATAAACCAGGCATCGACGATGCCAAGCCCCTTCGGGGCTCACTCTATCGTCCTTAACGGCACAGTCCACTTCAACTCGAATATTTCGATCATGAACGGTCGTTATTCGAAATCACGCTAAAACTGAAATTTCTTTGCAGGACATTAACAGGATACGAACATCCAGCCCATGGCATTACGAAACAAGCCTTTCTACCACAGGGAAACAAAGCGCGACACATGCAAGCACGTGCCCCACTTTGGGGGGAGTACGCTAGAGGGAGGGCTTGAACCTCCAACCTTGTGGTTAACAGCCACACGCTCTAACCAATTCTCAGTGAAAGCACCAAAAATGTTTGCACAAAAAATGGGCAAACACCTCCAAGTCGTATTATTTAGTTGATTATATGTGATTTTCAATGATTTTAGATGAGTATGTAAATATGAGAAAAGTAGGGGCTGAAATGTAAAAGACACACAGATTTATAGTGGTTCGGCCAGAATGTGCCTACGTCCACTTTATATGTTATTATCTTCTTTCTTTCGGGTTACAAGTACAATGCGTTGTATACAAGTGTATGAAAGTAGTTTGAAAGTTCCTTCCTTGCTTGAGCTCTCAAACTTGTCTGCCATTGTTGTACCCCTGCCCCTCTATTTATAGAGTGCGGTAGGGGGCAGGGGTCTTGGAAGTATATAGCTGCTGGCGGGCCCGGGCTGAAGCAATCTGGCCTGGTAGCATTCTGGTTCGGCGAGCCTTTTATTCGGTATGGAGCTTGGACCGGTGATGGAGTGGGATGGTGGATCATCCGGTGGTGAGGTTTGCAGTTGGTCCGGTGGTGCTATGTGGTCCGGTGGTAGTGTGGAGATGGAGTTTGGACCGGTGTTGGTTCTCATCCGGTAGTGGAGGAGAAGCTTTGGCTCGGCTGAGGGGTGGTCCGGTAGTGGTACCTCATCATCTGGTTCGGTGGTGTGGAGGCGAGGCTTTGGTTCGGCATGGTCACATTCGGTAGTTGGGCCTTGGTTTGGACCGGCATGGAGATGTGGGGGTTGGTCCGGTGGCCTTCGTGCCGAATGGAACTGCTGCCAAGGGGATGCTGGATGGGCTTTAGCACTTGAGTACATGGAGATGCCGAATGAACCTCGCATGGGGATGCCGAATGGAACTTTGGACATGAGTGTTGAATGAACTCCTTACTGGGTGGAATGGAGGTTGCGAGCCCGGGTGAAATTGTGACTTCCTGGTCCCGAGACCTTCTGGGTGAGAATTCGCCCAACATTTGCCCCCCAAAGTGGGGCACGTGCTTGCATGTGTCGCGCTTTGTTTCCCTGTGGTAGAAAGGCTTGTTTCGTAATGCCATGGGCTGGATGTTCGTATCCTGTTAATGTCCTGCAAAGAAATTTCAGTTTTAGCGTGATTTCGAATAACGACCGTTCATGATCGAAATATTCGAGTTGAAGTGGACTGTGCCGTTAAGGACGATAGAGTGAGCCCCGAAGGGGCTTGGCATCGTCGATGCCTGGTTTATGTTTGTGAAGATGGTTTATTGCCAGCTCAGAGCATGCCTAGGGACCGTTCGCAACCCCGTACATGTGTAAGTAGCTTAGCCATTTCATAATAATTATCAAATATCCATATGACCGATGGGCTTAAAAAGGCGTGTCAAAGTGTAAATTCCCACGACGATAGGGTTAATAACCATTCAGAGCGTGCCTATGGACCATTCGTGGTCGCATACACGTGTAAACGATTAATCCATGTTAGTGAGAGTTTTACGACTTATTCACCGTTATCATAATCTTATTTTATTAGTTAGTTCTGGAGTTCGGTACTTATCTGCATGAGGCGCTCTGTATGCCCCTAGTTCCTGGTTGTTGTTGGCAGAGAGAGAGTTCATTCGGCTTTGTGTTTGGTCCGGCTGTTCTCATCCAGCTTTTGGTTGGTCCGGTACCGAACTAACTGGTTCGGCCGTCCTGAGCTCGCCTATATATAGAGGCTACACCCCCCTTGGTTTTTCCTTACCGAATCAGAGAGCCGAATCAACTGTACTGCCGAACCAAATCTTCTGCCGAACCAAATTTCTACCGAATCAGGTACGTACTCTATTGCCGAATGCCTCTTATTACCGAATGGCTCAGAATGCCGAATACACACGTTGGTTCTCAAATGCCGAATGAACATGGGACATAGGTGCCGAATGGGCTTTCGTCATTAGGGCCGAATGAATTTACTTGCACTGTACCACCGAACGAATTCGTATACCGGATGAACTCCTAATGCCGAATGGAATTTCCGAATGAGGCATATACCGAATGAGACTCGAAAATTTGAATCTTGAGCGAAATCTTAGGCTTTTATACGCTTGCTTTATATACTTGCTTGTTTGTGTTTCTATACTTCTTATTCTAATCTCAAGTCTTTCTTGTGCTGCAGAAAATGTCTCGCAAAGCGGAAACACGATCAGACAGAAAGAAGTCTAGAGGCACAGGAGAGCCTTCTTCTTCCTTGCCCCCAGTCCAACCAGGATCCGGGCAACACCGACCTATTCCGAGGTCTCTAGTGGACGGATATGGTCCACAGGAACTTTTGATCTCTCCCCCGGATTGCTTTCCTAGCTCCCTAAAGGAGGAGCAACTTGACGTCATATCCCGTTCCTTTGGGATGGATAGGGCCCTTATGCTGCTGCCGGGAGATGGAGTGATGCCATATAATCCTCCCGAGGGCTACTTCGCTTTTAGCAGATACCATTGTATGTGCGGTGCTATCCCCCCTATCAACGCTTGGATAATTAGCTTCACCACATATTTGAAGGTGGCTCCCTTCCAGCTTCAGCCTAATTCTTATGCCATCCTGGTGAGCCTTTTTGTTATCTTCCAGAGGAGGTACGGGCGTCCTCCTTCTAACCGGGAAATCCGATACTTGTACAACCTGAGAGGCTATAAGAAGGGGTCTCCGTACATTAGCCTGGAGGCGGCCGTACCCTTCAAACCAGTTCTGGACTTGTATTCCAAGTTCACCATGTTCAAGAAGGAGTGGTTCTTCGTCAAGGACGATGCTGTTTCTTTCCGCCTTTTCACTTCCGGCTGTAAGATTGATTTCATTTATATTTTTCATGTGTTTTGACTGTAGTGTTTTTTCTGACATGCTTCTATTTCTGGCTAGCGACAGGTGGTATTGCAGTCGTGGAGGACGATTCCTTAGTGCGAATGGCTGCTGAACTAAAGGCTATTCCGGCACGGGACCGGTCGGCCTCCTTCTTGATCAGGAACGCAACCCTCTTGGAGTATAATTTGATCTTACCGCGCCAGTCCGTGGTTAAGCAAAGAGACACGGCTGAGGAGAAGGCTGCTAAAGCTAAGGAGGGGGATAAGGTAAAGAGCGGTAAGAGGGAGCCTTTCGCAGAGCGTCCCGTGGTCGGGGGGAAGAAACTGAGGAAGTCCGATGGCCCTTCTCCAAGTACTTGCCCGATTGTCCCGGAGGAGGAAGGTGTAGAAGAGGAGGAAGGAGGCGAAGTTGGAGAAGGGTCGGAGGGTGGAGGAGATGGCGACGGTCAAGGTGGTAGTGGTGTTGCTGCTCTAACCTCTGAACAAGACCTCGAACTGGATGAGGCTCTCCGTCGGGCCTTCGGGGAGTCGGAGGGAGAGTCGGAAACGGAGAAGGGAACGGAGAAGGCAAAGGAAACCGGCAAAGCTGTGGCTGGCACTGACCCATCCTCTAAGGGTTCCTCAGCTAGGGTGATTCCGGCGATGCAAGGTGAACTTTTGTCTTCTGCCGATTCTATTTTCGATAAGGACTTAGAAATTTTTTACGGTTCACTTCCGTCCTGGAATGAGATCCAGGACTTATTGCAGTATCCCACTCCTCCGCCGGGTTTGTATAATAGATGTGTCTCCTCACTTTTCTTTCTTTTTAACTTAGCACATTTTTTGAATTGCGGATTATTGTATGTTCGTAACACTTGTTCTTTATTCCAGGGGCAGGCCAGGCGGGTAAAACGTCGGATGTTCGACACCGCCTTGAACAATTTAAGTCGAGGAGAGCTTCCGCGAAACCTTCTACTGATCGCACTGGGGACGTAGTCAAGTACCGCCCTCTTCTTGGGGTCATCGAAGAGGGCATTCAGAAAAGGAAGCGGAGCCGTTCCTTATTTGAATCTTCTTCTGCTTCGCAGCTTCCTACTCTGCCTCTTCCTACTCAGCCTCCTCGTGATACTACGGAGGAGAGCACGGAGCCCTGCCCCCCTCCTCCTCCTTCCAAGAGTTCTACTGTCATTCATATAAGGCATCCCGATGTGTCTCGCCCCGTGCCTCGTGACCCTTTTGCCGGTCATCCTGATTTAGACCCAAGTTTTCGGGACATTTCATTCGATGAGACCACGGGCGAGCACCTCCTTCCCCGCAACCCCATGGTAAGAGTGTTGGATGAGGCCAAATCCTTAGATCTTGATTTACTTACTACACGGGTAGTCACTATGGGGGATGAGGCCAAGGCTAATATCGACCGAGTGGCCGCAGAGACCAAGAAGTTAATGGAACATCATGCTAAGTTGGTCAAGGCCGGGGAAGAGATCGGGAGTGCTAACATTCGGTTGAGGTTAAAGGTTGCCGATCAGGCCAAGCAACTCGCCGACCAAGCCATCCAGATTTCCCAGCATGAGGAAGCCTCCAAGCGTCTGAAAGAGACCATGGAGAAGGCCAGTAGGGCGGAATTACGGAAGATGGAGGTCGCTTGCAGGGAACGGATTAACATAGCTATCGCAACGGTGGATGAGGTTCGAAATGCGGATCTCGAGCGGGTAGAGGAGTTGTCAGGGAGGCTCGGGGCTGCGGAGATGGCTCAGGCCGAGTTGAAGGAGGAGATGGAGGAGATGAGGAGGTCCCTCAAGTTGAAGGAAGAGGAAATGAGGAGGTCACTCCAGGCTGACTGCTTGAGATACCAGTCAGAGAGGGACGTCGCCGTCGCCAAGTTGCAAGCTTCCGAGGCCCGGGTGAGGGAGTTTGAGGAAAAAGAGGGGATGATGGATGAGATGTTGCAGGATATGTACTTCCACACTTGGAAGGATGGCGGCTTGTCTTGGATGGACGATTACCCTCGGGTCATGGCCAAGGTGTATCTCCAGGCTTTAGAGGAGGCCAGGGTGAATGCGGGTAAGGAAGGCGGAGAGGCTTTCAACTTGAGTGCGGTTACTGCTCAGTTCTCAAAGGAGGAGCAAGCGGCGGTGAAGGAGGGGATGCGGCTACTCGCTGCAGAGGAAGCGGGCGTGCAGTTGGATGATGAGGATCAAACGGCGGATGCTGGTGAGTTATTCTTTTCCCTTTCTTTTCTTTCCGTGTTTTCATAACTTGATCGTTCGTTTAATGAATTCCTCCTCTGATCTGGACAGGTGGGACTTCAGATCCACATGCTGGGGGCTCTGATCCTGCGGCTAAGTAGGCTGGGGGAGTTGGTGATGGAGTGTGGATGCATCTGCCATCATTTTGTTTCTTTTTTATCACTGTTCATGTTAGTCTTTGATATGCAACTGTAATAAAATTATTTGCAAAGAATAACTTCGTGTGATCTTATAATATAAGCTGATTTTGTCATGTTTAAATGTTGTTGCTATCTTTATGTGCCGTGTGAGAAGTATAATTATGTATATGCCTGTGATTCTAGTTGTGTTTGATGTTAAGTTTTTGCTTGAAATGTAACTTCACGTTTTGCAATGTCAGTGTATGAATAAGCTATAGTTACGCATTTATGTACAAGAGAAGAGAGTACCGCCCTTTATGTTTTATTCGCAGGCGGTAGCTTTGAGTGTCTTGTGTAACTGTTTACGGGTATAGTTGAGCGCCCTGCCACCCAGTACGCAGGCTTAGAGCCTCATGAGTGAATGCTTCCTATTTGGTTTCCTGTACTTTAGAGTTTGTTATACAGGATAGGAGAAAAATATTTAAATGAAATGGAAATATAGTAAAAGTAAAACTTCCAGTCACGGAAGGCCGTCGATGTGCTTAAGTTCGTGGCAAACGGGTTTTGTAGTCACTTTCCCTAGCTGTGGGTCTTGGAGACATTTGTCACCCATCTTACGCCTCCGCGGGGAGTTTTCTTTTTTACCACAGCCGCACTTAAGACACATCGGAGCCGAGATCGCGCACGGTAACTACCCGAACCATTATGGTCCGTAATCGTGGGTATTATTCGATTTACCGTGGCCGGCTAGCGTGGGTGCCGTTGGCCGTGAACTACCCCTGGCTGGCCACACCTTATGTTGGGGCTTAAAGTAGGTTCACGGTTACCGACGAGCCGAACGCCGTAATGAGCTGCCATCGGCTATAGTCGGCCTTTATGATGACTTATAATCGGCTCATTACAGTTGGCTTTGAGGGCAGGCGCGCAATGAGTTAACCCGCAGCAGAGGGATGCTGGAGCAAAAGAGTCTCATTGGCGAGTGCATAGAATCGTGGCGTACCTGTTAGGCCTAGTCCAGATGAGGCCGCGGTGCGTCTTGAGTGGAGATGCCACAGGATTTTGTTCAACAGAAAGGGATAAAACTTAACAAGTAGCCAAGACATAAAGGAACAAGTTAAAAAGAGACAAGATTTTTTAAAGTGGTTCGGCACGAAAATGCCTACGTCCACTGATTCTCTTTGTTAATTCACTTCATATGGGCAGTACAAGTTAAGAAAAGTATCGACGGAGGTGTCGGATGTTCCATGCCCTCTGGAACACCTCTCCGTCCACTGTTGACAAAATGTAAGCTCCGTTGTGGAGATCTTTGTGAATTACATATGGTCCGTCCCAGATGGGGTCCAGTGCCCCGGGGCGCGGAAAGATTCGCCTGAGGACAAGATCTCCTTCTTGTAAGCTGCGATGCTTGACTTTGGAATTGTATAGTGCCGCCACTTTTTGTTTGTGAGCTGCTGCTTTGAGTGCTGCATCGTTTCTCCTTTCCTCAATCAGATCCAAAGACATGAGGAGGAGTTCTTCGTTTTCTTCTGGGTTGTAGTGGATCCTACGGTGGGAAGGCACAATAGTCTCAACTGGGAGCATTGCCTCCGATCCATATGCCAAAGAGAAAGGAGTATGTCCCGTTGATGTTCTGAAAGATGTGCGGTATGCCCATAGTGCCGTAGGAAGTTCGTCCACCCAAGCGCCTTTTGACTTTTCAAGTTTCTTCTTGATTAGGGTTTTGAGAATTTTGTTGACAGCTTCAACTTGTCCGTTTGCCTGAGGGTAAGCTACTGATGAGAAGCTTTTATGAATTCCATGCTCTTGGCACCAGTCGGCAAATTCTTCGCTGTCAAATTGGAGCCCGTTGTCTGATACGATCTTGAGGGGGACTCCATACCTGCACAGAATGTTTTTGATCAAGAAGTTGATAACTTTTGCTGAAGATATTTTATTTAAAGGTTCCGCTTCCACCCATTTGGTGAAATAATCGACTGCCACTATAGCATATTTGGCTCCGCCTCGGCCCGTTGGCAGTTCGCCAATTAAGTCAATTCCCCATACAGCAAAGGGCCAAGGGCTAGTCATTTGAGTAATTTCGTTTGTGGGCAGTCGAGGAATCTTGGCGAACTTCTGACATCTGTCGCATTTCTTAACGAAGTCTAGGGCATCTTTGTTTAGTGTGGGCCAGTAATATCCATATCGGAGTATCTTTCTTGTCAAAGTCTGTCCTCCAGTGTGATCTCCGCATCCTCCCTGATGGATGTTTGTTAATATCTCCTTGGCTTCCCTTCCGGCGACACATCTTAATAAGGGGCTAGAGAAGCCACGCCGGTAGAGGATGCCTTCTTGTATTGTGTAGTGGGGAACTTTTCTCAAGATCTTCTTGGCTTCGTCACGCCTGTCGGGTAGTATGCCATCTTGCAAATATTTCCGGATAGGAGTCATCCAGGTTCCTTCTTCGATTGCAGTTATCAGATTCACTTGTTCGAAACTTGGGGCTAGCTGCCTTGAGATTGCTAGTGCTCCGGAAATGGTGCTGTTCTTCATACTAGCTTGCTTTGCAAGTTCATCTGCCTCTTGGTTTTCTTCTCGAGGAATGTGTTTGATTAGATAATGGTCCAATTGATCGAGCAGCAGTTTGGTTTTCTTTAGGTATGCTGTGAGTCGTTCTCCTCGAGTCTGGAATTCTCCTAGTACCTGGTTTACGATAAGCTGAGAATCACTATGAATACATAAGGAATTGATTCCAATTTCTAGGGCCAGTTCCAATCCCGCTATTACTGCTTCATATTCAGCATCGTTGTTAGTGGCCGTGAACTCCAATCTTAATGCATAGTACAACTTTCTTCCCCTGGGGGTGATGATCACAATACCTGCCCCCGAGCCTTGTTCGTTCGATGCTCCGTCTACAAAGAGGTTCCACTTGATGTTTTTTGCTACTTCGGATTGTTCCTTGCCTTCGTTGATAGTGAATTCGGCAATGAAATCAGCCATGGCTTGTCCTTTGATAGCGGCGCGAGGATGGTAGGTGATATCATACTGACTTAGTTCGATGCACCATTTGAGGAGTCGCCCAGAAGTGTCAGGACGATGGAGCACTTGTCTTAGTGGTTGATCGGTTAGAACCCTGATGGAGTGAGACTGGAAGTAGTGTCGCAGTTTTCGTGACGCGATCAATAAACAATATGCTAATTTCTCAAGTTTAGGATATCTGGCCTCTGCCCCTGTAAATCTCTTACTTACAAAGTAAACCGGGCGTTGTGTGCGGTCTTCTTCTCTTACCAAGGCGGCGCTTAGAGCATGAGATGATACAGCGAGGTATAGGTATAACACTTCACCTTCATTTGGAGTTGAGAGTACTGGTGGTCTCTGAAGGTGTTCGATTAGGTTGAGGAAGGCTTTTAAGCATTCGTCGGTCCACTCGAACCTCCCTTTGTCTTTCTTGAGTGCTTCGAAGAAAGGGACACACTTGTCAGTTGCCTTGGAAATGAATCTGCTTAGGGCGGCCACCTTTCCGTTTAGGCTCTGCATTTCTTTTCGAGTGGAAGGTATCCTTATTTCTTTTAAAGCCCGGATTTGTTCAGGGTTTGCTTCGATTCCTCTGGCGTGGACGATGAATCCTAAGAATTTTCCCGATGATACTCCGAAGGAGCACTTTAGAGGATTCAGCTTCATTCCATATCGGCGAAGTACCCGAAACATATCGTCCAGATGGCTTACATGGTCGTCGGCTTTCCTGGACTTCACCAACATGTCATCCACATATACTTCCATAGTTCGTCCTATCAGTTCTGCGAACATTTTGTTGACGAGGCGTTGATAGGTAGCTCCAGCATTTTTGAGTCCAAAAGGCATGACTTTGTAACAATATAATCCGCGGTCGGTGATGAAGCTAGTGTGGTCCTGATCGGGAGCGTGCATGGGGATCTGGTTATATCCGGAGTATGCATCCATAAAAGATAGGAGTTCGTGCCCAGCTGTGCTGTCTACGAGTTGGTCAATTCGGGGAAGTGGGAAGCAGTCTTTCGGGCAAGCGTCATTCAGATTGGAGAAGTCAATACATGTTCGCCACTTTCCATTGGCCTTTTTTACTAGCACTGGGTTAGCGATCCATTCTGGGTAGATGGCTTCTCGTATGAAGCCATTAGCAAGTAGATTTTTTACTTCCTCATCAAGGGCTGCTGATCGCTCTGCCCCCATGCTCCTCTTTTTCTGTTTTACTGGTACCTTGGTGGGATCGATGTTCAACATGTGGCATGCTATGTCTGGGGAGATTCCCGTCATATCGGCATGGGTCCACGCAAATACATCTAAGTTGTGGCGGAGAAAGTCAATGAGTTGATCCTTCAATTCCGTTTTCAGCTGAGATCCGATTTTTAATAGTCTACTTGAATCATGCTTATCTACCGATACGAATTCCATAGCCTCTGCAGGCTCGGCGGTAGCCTCCTCCTCTTTATCCCTGGGGTCTAGTTCATTGAAGGGATCGCTTGTGTATCGAAGAGGAGGGGCTTTCTTTAGTTGCTATGCCTCCAAGCTTTTCATGCAGAGAGTGGTCTCTGCACCTTTTCCTTTATTCTTTCTGCGGTTATTGCGAAGTTCAGTTACGTAGCAGTCTCGGGCAGCATCTTGATCTCCTTCTACTTCTCCTACTCCGTTGTCTGTTGGAAATTTCATTTTCAGGCACCAGGGGGCTAATACAATCTGAAAGTCAGACAAGGCTGGTCTTCCCAAGAAAGCGTTGTAAGCCGAGTGGTTTGCTATCAGTACGAATGTTTGTTTTCGCACAACGGAGCGGGGATGACTTCCTATTTCGACGAAGAGGTCAAGTTGCCCGAGGGGCATTTTTGCATCTCCAGTGAAACCGTGCAATGGTTTGTCACAGGGGGATACATCCTTCATTGATAACTTCATTTTGTCGAAAGCATGTTTGAACAGGATATCTACGGAGCTTCCCGTGTCTATTAGAATCCGAAAAACTTTAGCTGGACCAAACCAGGCAGAGATGACCATGGGATCCATATGTGGGTACTGTCTTCCTTCCAAATCATGCCTACTGAATACAATGTCATTGTTTTCTTTTCGTTTCGGGTGGCGTTCCTCCGTAATGGAGTTAACATATCCTTCGGCATTTCTAAGCGACTTGCCGTACCTTTCCATCTCTGCCCAACTTCTGTCGGCGATGTGTGGTCCTCCTGAGATGGTAAGGACCACTATCTTCTCTTGACTAGAGCCACTGGTGTTGTGATTGTTGCGATTCCCTCCGCCTACTTCTGGGAGGGGTTGCTTTGAGTTCTCATTGGCAGGAGTTGGAGTCCTGTTCTGACCTTTCACATAACGTTCCAGTCTTCTTCTTCTAATGTGTTCTTCGATCAAGTCCCGAAGATGGTGGCATTCATTGGTGTCATGTCCGTGGGATTCGTGGAAGCGACAGAACTTTCCGGACTTGAGTGCGTTATCTGATTCTTTCTTGTGCGGGGGGCGCTTGTATCCGAGTTCGCCCTGAGTGGCTAGGTAGATGTTTTCGATTGTTTCATTCAAAGGAGTGTAGGAGTCAAATCTTGGCCCTGGTCGATATTGGCACTTCTCAACCTTTCTGCCCCCAGCATTGTCTCTAGATTCATTTCTTCGAGCGTCCTTAGCTGCAGTGGGAACCTTGTCCTGAACTATCTTGCCTTGTTGCCCTGACTGCCTCTCCGTAGCAGCGTCTTCAAGTCTCATATACTTCCCAGCTTCATGGAAGAAATCAGGCAGGGTAGCTGGTTTTTCCTTAGTTAATCTTCTGGCAAACTTGGTGTCTGGATGTACACCACTACAGAGGGCCATTAGAGTGAGTTTTTCATCGGCATCTTGAACTGCTGCCGCTGCGGCGTTGAACCGTGTTAGATATTGTTGCAGCGTCTCTCCGGATTTCTGTTTGACATTGGATAGAGAATAAGCATCCTTAGGTTGTTCCACATGGATGCGGAACTGGCTAATAAACCTTTCTTTTAACATCTCCCATGAGCCGATGGATCCTTGGGGTAGATGGCAGAACCAGGAGGTAGCTAGATCTGATAGGAATAGCGGAAAGCATTTACATAATACTCCTTCTGTTGCTCCACTCATGAGCATATGCTGGGTGTATCTCTGCAGGTGTACGATGGGGTCGGAAGTTCCTTTGTAAGGTTCCATGGTTGGCATTTTCCATTCCCGGGGAGTGATGGCAGTTTCGATATTTCGGGTAAAGGGACTGGTGACCCTAGCGCCTATTCCCCGGTCCCTTTGCTCCCGTTGGACACATTCTCTGAATAATCGTGCCATTCGTTCGTCAGAACTTGGAGCGGACAAAAATGAGCTCGGTTCTTCCCTGCGGGATCTATCTCGTCCAGATGACCTGTAGGGATGGTACAGTCTATCACCTCTAGCATTATCCAGTGGTTGTCTTTGGCTGCTTGGATGCACGCTAGGACCAGCTACAGTTGCCCCCTGCCTTGATCTTCCCCTGTGGGGTTCTGTTTCGAGCACATCCATGGGGTCAACTTCGGGCTGGGTTCTAGCTCGGCTCCGTTCAGCGGGGTTTCTATGATTAGGTGGCATGACTGGCTCAGCTACATCCGACCCTCGCCTGGTGCCTCCCCCGCTAGGTTCGGTTCCAAGGGCTTCCTTGAGTCGGAATTCGGGCTGAGTCCGGGCGCGGCCCCTATCATCGTTTTTCCTGTTGATAGCTTGTTCGAAGAGTGAAGACCTTTGTTGCCTCCGGGATCCTCCGGATTGGGATTCACCCCATGATTCAGTGTTGCGGTTGGACTCTTCAGCATCCCTTAAGCGTGTCATGAGTTGGTCCACCAAAGTTTCTTGTTGGGATGTGAAGCGGTTAGTTACTTCAGCCACAACCCTGTCCAGATCTGCCCTAGTGATTGGTTGTTCCGTTGCGGGACCAGTTGGGTTTTCCTGATTTTCATCTGGTACTGCTGTTGAAGTGGGCTGATCTGTGATTGCTGGATCTGGAAGGCTGCTAGTTGCGATGTTCTTTCCTTTGTTAACATCCCTTCTCTGTTTGGAAGGCATGATTTCTAAGCAACGAGTGATGTTGTTAGGAAGAAGGTTGAGTGGGAGAAGATGAAGCCTGAGTTCAATTCTCAGTGAAAGCACCAAAAATGTTTGCACAAAAAATGGTCAAACACCTCCAAGTCGTATTATTTAGTTAATTATATGTGATTTTCAGTGATTTTAGATGAGTATGTAAATATGAAAGAAGTAGGGGCTGAAATGTAAAAGACACACAGATTTATAGTGGTTCGGCCAGAATGTGCCTACGTCCACTTTATATGTTATTATCTTCTTTCTTTCAGATTACAGGTACAATGCTTCGTATATCAGTATATGAAAGTAGTTTGAAAGTTCCTTCCTTGCTTGAGCTCTCAAGCTTGTCTGCCATTGTTGTACCCCTGCCCCTCTATTTATAGAGTGAGGTAGGGGGCAGGGGTCTTGGAAGTATATAGCTGCTGGTGGGCCCGGGCTGAAGCAATCTGGACTGGCAATCATCTGGTTCGGCGGAGATCCATTCGGTGGTGAGGTATGGTTTTGGCTCGGTGGCGTTGGTCCGGCCATGCACGATTCGGTGTTGGTGGTCCGGTCGTGGAGTGGGATGGTGGTCCATTCGGCATCGAGGTAGGTAGTTGGTCCGGTGATGGCCATGGTCCGGTGATGGCCCTGGTTCGGCATGCATGGGAGAGGCCGAATGGAACATGGAGAAGGTTGGTCCGGTGGGGGTGAGAGCTGTGCTTTGCCGAATGAGATGATGCCGAATGAGGTGATGCCGAATGAGGTGATGGTTGAATGGAGGCTTGGGTCGAACGAGCTTCTTTATGGAGAATGTCGGATAGACTTCCAGGTTAGTATTGAGCTTCTTGGCTGTCGAACGAAGTGGAGGTTGCGAGCCCGGGTGAAATTGTGACTTCCTGGTCCCGAGATTTTCTGGGTGAGAATTCGCCCAACAGCCGCCACTTTTTGTTTGTGAGCTGCTGCTTTGAGTGCTGCATCGTTTCTCCTTTCCTCAATCAGATCCAAAGACATGAGGAGGAGTTCTTCGTTTTCTTCTGGGTTGTAGTGGATCCTACGGTGGGAAGGTACAATAGTCTCAACTGGGAGCATTGCCTCCGATCCATATGCCAAAGAGAAAGGAGTATGTCCCGTTGATGTTCTGAAAGATGTGCGGTATGCCCATTGTGCCGTAGGAAGTTCGTCCACCCAAGCGCCTTTTGACTTTTCAAGTTTCTTCTTGATTAGGGTTTTGAGAATTTTGTTGACAGCTTCAACTTGTCCGTTTGCCTGAGGGTAAGCTACTGATGAGAAGCTTTTACGAATTCCATGCTCTTGGCACCAGTCGGCAAATTCTTCGCTGTCAAATTGGAGTCCGTTGTCTGATACGATCTTGAGGGGGACTCCATACCTGCACAGAATGTTTTTGATCAAGAAGTTGATAACTTTTGCTGAAGATATTTTATTTAAAGGTTCCGCTTCCACCCATTTGGTGAAATAATCGACTGCCACTATAGCATATTTGGCTCCGCCTCGGCCCGTTGGCAGTTCGCCAATTAAGTCAATTCCCCATACAGCAAAGGGCCAAGGGCTGGTCATTTGAGTAATTTCGTTTGTGGGTAGTCGAGGGATCTTGGCGAACTTCTGACATCTGTCGCATTTCTTAACGAAGTCTAGGGCATCTTTGTTTAGTGTGGGCCAGTAATATCCATATCGGAGTATCTTTCTTGCCAAAGTCTGTCCTCCAGTGTGATCTCCGCATCCTCCCTGATGGATGTTTGTTAATATCTCCTTGGCTTCCCTTCCGGCGACGCATCTTAATAGGGGGCTAGAGAAGCCACGCCGGTAGAGGATGCCTTCTTGTATTGTGTAGTGGGGAACTTTCCTCAAGATCTTCTTGGCTTCGTCACGCCTGTCGGGTAGTATGCCATCTTGCAAATATTTCCGGATAGGAGTCATCCAGGTTCCTTCTTCGATTGCAGTTATCAGATTTACTTGTTCGAAACTTGGGGCTAGCTGCCTTGAGATTGCTGGTGCTCCGGGAATGGTGCTGTCCTTCATACTAGCTTGCTTTGCAAGTTCATCTGCCTCTTGGTTTTCTTCTCGAGGAATGTGTTTGATTAGATAATGGTCCAATTGATCGAGCAGCAGTTTGGTTTTCTTTAGGTATGCTGTGAGTCGTTCTCCTCGAGTCTGGAATTCTCCTAGTACCTGGTTTACGATAAGCTGAGAATCACTATGAATACATAAGGAATTGATTCCAATTTCTAGGGCCAGTTCCAATCCCGCTATTACTGCTTCATATTCAGCATCGTTGTTAGTGGCCGTGAACTCTAATCTCAATGCATAGTACAACTTTCTTCCCCTGGGGGTGATGATCACAATACCTGCCCCCGAGCCTTGTTCGTTCGATGCTCCGTCTACAAAGAGGTTCCACTTGATGTTTTTTGCTACTTCAGATTGTTCCTCGCCTTCGTTGATAGTGAATTCGGCAATGAAATCAGCCATGGCTTGTCCTTTGATAGCGGTACGAGGATGGTAGGTGATATCATACTGACTTAGTTCGATGCACCATTTGAGGAGTCGCCCAGAAGTGTCAAGACGATGGAGCACTTGTCTCAGTGGTTGATCGGTTAGAACCCTGATGGAGTGAGACTGGAAGTAGTGGCGCAGTTTTCGTGACGCGATCAATAAACAATATGCTAATTTCTCAAGTTTAGGATATCTGGCCTCTGCCCCTGTAAATCTCTTACTTACAAAGTAAACCGGGCGTTGTGTGCGGTCTTCTTCTCTTACCAAGGCGGCGCTTAGAGCATGAGATGATACAGCGAGGTATAGGTATAACACTTCACCTTCATTTGGAGTTGAGAGTACTGGTGGTCTCTGAAGGTTTTCGATGAGGTTGAGGAAGGCTTTTAAGCATTCGTCGGTCCACTCGAACCTCCCTTTGTCTTTCTTGAGTGCTTCGAAGAAAGGGACACACTTGTCAGTTGCCTTGGAAATGAATCTGCTTAGGGCGGCCACCTTTCCGTTTAGGCTCTGCATTTCTTTTCGAGTGGAAGGTATCCTTATTTCTTTTAAAGCTCGGATTTGTTCAGGGTTTGCTTCGATTCCTCTGGCGTGGACGATGAATCCTAAGAATTTTCCCGATGATACTCCGAAGGAGCACTTTAGAGGATTCAGCTTCATTCCATATCGGCGAAGTACCCGAAACATATCGTCCAGATGGCTTACATGGTCGTTGGCTTTCCTGGACTTCACCAACATGTCATCCACATATACTTCCATAGTACGTCCTATCAGTTCTGCGAACATTTTGTTGACGAGGCGTTGATAGGTAGCTCCAGCATTTTTGAGTCCAAAAGGCATGACGTTGTAACAATATAATCCGCGGTCGGTGATGAAGCTAGTGTGGTCCTGATCGGGAGCGTGCATGGGGATCTGGTTATATCCGGAGTATGCATCCATAAAAGATAGGAGTTCGTGCCCAGCTGTGCTGTCTACGAGTTGGTCAATTCGGGGAAGTGGGAAGCAGTCTTTCGGGCAAGCGTCATTCAGATTGGAGAAGTCAATACATGTTCGCCACTTTCCATTGGCCTTTTTTACTAGCACCGGGTTAGCGATCCATTCTGGGTAGATGGCTTCCCGTATGAAGCCATTAGCAAGTAGATTTTTTACTTCCTCATCAAGGGCTGCTGATCGCTCTGCCCCCATGCTCCTCTTTTTCTGCTTTACTGGTACCTTGGTGGGATCGATGTTCAACATGTGGCATGCTATGTCTGGGGAGATTCCTGTCATATCGGCATGGGTCCACGCAAATACATCTAAGTTGTGGCGGAGGAAGTCAATGAGTTGATCCTTCAATTCCGTTTTCAGTTGAGATCCGATTTTTAATAGTCTACTTGAATCATGCTTATCTACCGATACGAATTCCATAGCCTCTGCAGGCTCGGCGGTAGTCTCCTCCTCTTTATCCCTGGGGTCTAGTTCATTGAAGGGATCGCTTGTGTATCGAAGAGGAGGGGCTTTCTTTAGTTGCTATGCCTCCAAGCTTTTCATGCAGAGAGCAGTCTCTGCATCTTTTCCTTTATTCTTTCTGCGGTTATTGCGAAGTTCAGTTACGTAGCAGTCTCGGGCAGCACCTTGATCTCCTTCTACTTCTCCTACTCCGTTGTCTGTTGGAAACTTCATTTTCAGGCACCAGGGGGCTAATACAATCTGAAAGTCAGACAAGGCTGGTCTTCCCAAGAAAGCGTTGTAAGCCGAGTGGTTTTCTATTAGTACGAACGTTTGTTTTCGCACAACGGAGCGGGGATGACTTCCTATTTCGACGAAGAGGTCAAGTTGCCCGAGGGGCATTTTTGCATCTCCAGTGAAACCGTGCAGTGGTTTGTCACAGGGGGATACATCCTTCATTGATAACTTCATTTTGTCGAAAGCATGTCTGAATAGGATATTTACGGAGCTTCCTGTGTCTATTAGAATCCGAAAAACTTTAGCTGGACCGAACCAGGCAGAGATGACCATAGGATCCATATGTGGGTACTGTCTTCCTTCCAAATCACGCCTACTGAATATGATGTCGTCGTTCTCTTTTCGTTTCGGGTGGCGTTCTTCCGCGATGGAGTTAACATAGCCTTCTGCATTTCTAAGCGACTTGCCGTACCTTTCCATCTCTGCCCAACTTCTGTCGGCGATGTGTGGTCCTCCTGAGATGGTAAGGACCACTATCTTCTCTTGACTAGAGCCACTGGTGTCGTGATTGTTGCGATTCCCTCCGCCTACTTCTGGGAGGGGTTGCTTTGAGTTCTCGTTGGCAGGAGTTGGAGTCCTGTTCTGACCTTTCACATAACGTTCTAGTCTTCTTCTTCTAATGTGTTCTTCGATCAAGTCCCGAAGATGGTGGCATTCATTGGTGTCATGTCCGTGGGATTCGTGGAAGCGACAGAACTTTCCGGACTTGAGTGCGTTATCTGATTCTTTCTTGTGCGGGGGGCGCTTGTATCCGAGTTCGCCCTGAGTGGCTAGGTAGATGTTTTCGATTGTTTCATTCAAAGGAGTGTAGGAGTCAAATCTTGGCCCTGGTCGATATTGGCGTTTCTCAACCTTTCTGCCCCCAGCATTGTCTCTAGATTCATTTCTTCGAGCGTCCTTAGCTGTAGTGGGAACCTTGTCCTGAATTATTTTGCCTTGTTGCCCTGGCTGCCTCTCCGTAGCAGCGTCTTCAAGTCTCATATACTTTCCAGCTTCATGGAAGAAATCAGGCAAGGTAGCTGGTTTTTCCTTAGTTAATCTTCTGGCAAACTTGGTGTCTGGATGCACACCACTACAGAGGGCCATTAGAGTGAGTTTTTCATCGGCATCTTGAACTGCTGCCGCTGCGGCGTTGAACCGTGTTAGATATTGTTGCAGCGTCTCTCCGGTTTTCTGTTTGACATTGGATAGAGAATAAGCATCCCTGGGTTGTTCCACATGGATGCGGAACTGGCTAATAAACCTTTCTTTTAACATCTCCCATGAGCTGATGGATCCTTGGGGTAGATGGCAGAACCAGGAGGTAGCTAGATCTGATAGGAATAGCGGAAAGCATTTACATAATACTCCTTCTGTTGCTCCACTCATGAGCATATGCTGGGTGTATCTCTGCAGGTGTACGATGGGGTCGGAAGTTCCTTTGTAAGGTTCCATGGTTGGCATTTTCCATTCCCGGGGAGTGATGGCAGTTTCGATATTTCGGGTAAAGGGACTGGTGACCCTAGCGCCTATTCCCCGGTCCCTTTGCTCCTGTCGGACACATTCTCTGAATAATCGTGCCATTCGCTCGTCAGAACTTGGAGCGGACAAAAATGAGCTCGGTTCTTCCCTGCGGGATCTATCTCGTCCAGACAACCTGTAGGGATGGTACAGTCTATCACCTCTAGCATTATCCAGTGGTTGTCTTTGGCTGCTTGGATGCACGCTAGGACCAGCTACAGTTGCCCCCTGCCTTGATCTTCCCCTGTGGGGTTCTGTTTCGAGCACATCCATGGGGTCAACTTCGGGCTGGGTTCTAGCTCGGCTCCGTTCAGCGGGGTTTCTATGATTAGGTGGCATGACTGGCTCAGCTACATCCGACCCTCGCCTGGTGCCTCCCCCGCTAGGTTCGGTTCCAAGGGCTTCCTCGAGTCGGAATTCGGGCTGAGTCCGGGCGCGGCCCCTATCATCGTTTTTCCTGTTGATAGCTTGTTCGAAGAGTGAAGACCTTTGTTGCCTCCGGGATCCTCCGGATTGGGATTCACCCCACGATTCAGTGTTGCGGTTGGACTCTTCAGCATCCCTTAAGCGTGTCATGAGTTGGTCCACCAAAGTTTCTTGTTGGGATGTGAAGCGGTTAGTTACTTCAGCCACAACCCTGTCCAGATCTGCCCTAGTGATTGGTTGTTCCGTTGCGGGACCAGTTGGATTTTCCTGATTTTCATCTGGTACTGCTGTTGAAGTGGGCTGATCTGTGATTGCTGGATCTGGAAGGCTGCTAGTTGCGATGTTCTTTCCTTTGTTAACATCCCTTCTCTGCTTGGAAGGCATGATTTCTAAGCAACGAGTGATGTTGTTAAGAAATAGGTTGAGTGGGAGAAGATGAAGCCTGAGTTCAACTCTCAATGAAAGCACCAAAAATGTTTGCACAAAAAATGGGCAAACACCTCCAAGTCGTATTATTTAGTTGATTATATGTGATTTTCAATGATTTTAGATGAGTATGTAAATATGAGAAAAGTAGGGGCTGAAATGTAAAAGACACACAGATTTATAGTGGTTCGGCCAGAATGTGCCTACGTCCACTTTATATGTTATTATCTTCTTTCTTTCAGGTTACAAGTACAATGCGTTGTATACAAGTGTATGAAAGTAGTTTGAAAGTTCCTTCCTTGCTTGAGCTCTCAAACTTGTCTGCCATTGTTGTACCCCTGCCCCTCTATTTATAGAGTGCGGTAGGGGGCAGGGGTCTTGGAAGTATATAGCTGCTGGCGGGCCCGGGCTGAAGCAATCTGGCCTGGTAGCATTCTGGTGCGGCGAGCCTTTTATTCGGTATGGAGCTTGGACCGGTGATGGAGTGGGATGGTGGATCATCCGGTGGTGAGGTTTGCAGTTGGTCCGGTGGTGCTATGTGGTCCGGTGGTAGTGTGGAGATGGAGTTTGGACCGGTGTTGGTTCTCATCCGGTAGTGGAGGAGAAGCTTTGGCTCGGCTGAGGGGTGGTCCGGTAGTGGTACCTCATCATCTGGTTCGGTGGTGTGGAGGCGAGGCTTTGGTTCGGCATGGTCACATTCGGTAGTTGGGCCTTGGTTTGGACCGGCATGGAGATGTGGGGGTTGGTCCGGTGGCCTTCGTGCCGAATGGAACTGCTGCCAAGGGGATGCTGGATGGGCTTTAGCACTTGAGTACATGGAGATGCCGAATGAACCTCGCATGGGGATGCCGAATGGAACTTTGGACATGAGTGTTGAATGAACTCCTTACTGGGTGGAATGGGGGTTGCCAGCCCGGGTGAAATTTACGCTTCTCGGTCTCGAGACCTTCTAGGTGAGAATTCGCCCAACATTTGCCCCCCAAAGTGGGGCACGTGCTTGCATGTGTCGCGCTTTGTTTCCCTGTGGTAGAAAGGCTTGTTTCGTAATGCCATGGGCTGGATGTTCGTATCCTGTTAATGTCCTGCAAAGAAATTTCAGTTTTAGCGTGATTTCGAATAACGACCGTTCATGATCGAAATATTCGAGTTGAAGTGGACTGTGCCGTTAAGGACGATAGAGTGAGCCCCGAAGGGGCTTGGCATCGTCGATGCCTGGTTTATGTTTGTGAAGATGGTTTATTGCCAGCTCAGAGCATGCCTAGGGACCGTTCGCAACCCCGTACATGTGTAAGTAGCTTAGCCATTTCATAATAATTATCAAATATCCATATGACCGATGGGCTTAAAAAGGCGTGTCAAAGTGTAAATTCCCACGACGATAGGGTTAATAACCATTCAGAGCGTGCCTATGGACCATTCGTGGTCGCATACACGTGTAAACGATTAATCCATGTTAGTGAGAGTTTTACGACTTATTCACCGTTATCATAATCTTATTTTATTAGTTAGTTCTGGAGTTCGGTACTTATCTGCATGAGGCGCTCTGTATGCCCCTAGTTCCTGGTTGTTGTTGGCAGAGAGAGAGTTCATTCGGCTTTGTGTTTGGTCCGGCTGTTCTCATCCAGCTTTTGGTTGGTCCGGTACCGAACTAACTGGTTCGGCCGTCCTGAGCTCGCATATATATAGAGGCTACACCCCCCTTGGTTTTTCCTTACCGAATCAGAGAGCCGAATCAACTGTACTGCCGAACCAAATCTTCTGCCGAACCAAATTTCTACCGAATCAGGTACGTACTCTTTTGCCGAATGCCTCTTATTACCGAATGGCTCAGAATGCCGAATACACACGTTGGTTCTCAAATGCCGAATGAACATGGGACATAGGTGCCGAATGGGCTTTCGTCATTAGGGCCGAATGAATTTACTTGCACTGTACCACCGAACGAATTCGTATACCGGATGAACTCCTAATGCCGAATGGAATTTCCGAATGAGGCATATACCGAATGAGACTCGAAAATTTGAATCTTGAGCGAAATCTTAGGCTTTTATACGCTTGCTTTATATACTTGCTTGTTTGTGTTTCTATACTTCTTATTCTAATCTCAAGTCTTTCTTGTGCTGCAGAAAATGTCTCGCAAAGCGGAAACACGATCAGACAGAAAGAAGTCTAGAGGCACAGGAGAGCCTTCTTCTTCCTTGCCCCCAGTCCAACCAGGATCCGGGCAACACCGACCTATTCCGAGGTCTCTAGTGGACGGATATGGTCCACAGGAACTTTTGATCTCTCCCCCGGATTGCTTTCCTAGCTCCCTAAAGGAGGAGCAACTTGACGTCATATCCCGTTCCTTTGGGATGGATAGGGCCCTTATGCTGCTGCCGGGAGATGGAGTGATGCCATATAATCCTCCCGAGGGCTACTTCGCTTTTAGCAGATACCATTGTATGTGCGGTGCTATCCCCCCTATCAACGCTTGGATAATTAGCTTCACCACATATTTGAAGGTGGCTCCCTTCCAGCTTCAGCCTAATTCTTATGCCATCCTGGTGAGCCTTTTTGTTATCTTCCAGAGGAGGTACGGGCGTCCTCCTTCTAACCGGGAAATCCGATACTTGTACAACCTGAGAGGCTATAAGAAGGGGTCTCCGTACATTAGCCTGGAGGCGGCCGTACCCTTCAAACCAGTTCTGGACTTGTATTCCAAGTTCACCATGTTCAAGAAGGAGTGGTTCTTCGTCAAGGACGATGCTGTTTCTTTCCGCCTTTTCACTTCCGGCTGTAAGATTGATTTCATTTATATTTTTCATGTGTTTTGACTGTAGTGTTTTTTCTGACATGCTTCTATTTCTGGCTAGCGACAGGTGGTATTGCAGTCGTGGAGGACGATTCCTTAGTGCGAATGGCTGCTGAACTAAAGGCTATTCCGGCACGGGACCGGTCGGCCTCTTTCTTGATCAGGAACGCAACCCTCTTGGAGTATAATTTGATCTTACCGCGCCAGTCCGTGGTTAAGCAAAGGGATACGGCTGAGGAGAGGGCTGCTAAAGCTAAGGAGGGGGCTACGGTAAAGAGCGGTAAGAGGGAGCCTTTCGCAGCGCGTCCTGCGGTTGGGGGGAAGAAACTGAAGAAGTCCGATGGCCCTTCTCCAAGTACTTGCCCGACTGTCCCGGAGGAGGAAGGTGTGGAAGAGGAGGAAGGAGGCGAAGTTGGAGAAGGGTCGGAGGGTGGAGGAGATGGCGACGGTCAAGGTGGTAGTGGTGTTGCCGCTCTAACCTCTGAGCAAGACCTCGAACTGGATGAGGCTCTCCGTCGGGCCTTCGGGGAGTCGGAGGGAGAGTCGGAAACGGAGAAGGAAAAGGAGAAAGAAACGGAGAAGGCAAAGGAAACCGGCAAAGCTGTGGCTTCAGCTAGGGTGACTCCGGCGACGCAAGGTGAACTTTTGTCTTCTGCCGATTCCATTTTCGATAGGGACTTAGAAATTTTTTACGGTTCACTTCCGTCCTGGAATGAGATCCAGGACTTATTGCAGTTTCCCACTCCTCCGCCGGGTTTGTATAATAGATGTGTCTCCTCACTTTTCTTTCTTTTTAACTTAGCACATTTTTTGAATTGCGGATTATTGTATGTTCGTAACACTTGTTCTTTATTTCAGGGGCAGGCCAGGCAGTTAAAACGTCGGATGTTCGACACCGTCTTGAACAATTTAAGTCGAGGAGAGCTTCTGCGAAACCTTCTACTGATCGCACTGGGGACGTAGTCAAGTACCGCCCTCTTCTTGGGGTCATCGAAGAGGGCATTCAGAAAAGGAAGCGGAGCCGTTCCTTATTTGAGTCTTCTTCTGCTTCGCAGCTTCCTACTCTGCCTCCCCCTACTCAGCCTCCTTGTGATACTACGGAGGAGAGCACGGAGCCCTGCCCCCCTCCTCCTCCTTCCAAGAGTTCTACTGTCATTCATATAAGGCGTCCCGATGTGCCTCGCCCCGTGCCTCGTGACCCTTTTGCCGGTCATCCTGATTTAGACCCAAGTTTTCGGGACATTTCATTCGATGAGACCACGGGCGAGCACCTACTTCCCCGCAACCCCATGGTAAGAGTGCTGGACGAGGCCAAATCTTTAGATCTTGATTTACTTACTACACGGGTAGTCACCATGGGGGATGAGGCCAAGGCTAATATCGACCGGGTGGCCGTAGAGACCAAGAAGTTAATGGAGCATCATGCTAAGTTGGTCAAGGCCGGGGAAGAGATCGGGAGTGCTAACATTCGGTTGAGGTTAAAGGTTGCCGATCAGGCCAAGCAACTCGCCGACCAAGCCATCCAGATTTCCCAGCATGAGGAAGCCTCCAAGCGTCTGAAAGAGACCATGGAGAAGGCCAGTAGGGCGGAATTACGGAAGATGGAGGTCGCTTGCAGGGAACGGATTAACATAGCTATCGCAACGGTGGATGAGGTTTGAAATGCGGATCTCGAGCGGGTGGAGGAGTTGTCAGGGAGGCTCGAGGCTGCGGAGATGGCTCAGGCCGAGTTGAAGGAGGAGATGGAGGAGATGAGGAGGTCCCTCAAGTTGAAGGAAGAGGAAATGAGGAGGTCACTCCAGGCTGACTGCTTGAGATACCAATCAGAGAGGGACGTCGCCATCACCAAGTTGCAAGCTTCCGAGGCCCGGGTGAGGGAGTTTGAGGAAAACGAGGGGATGATGGATGAGATGTTGCAGGATATGTACTTCCACACTTGGAAGGAGGGCGGCTTGTCTTGGATGGACGATTACCCTCGGGTCATGGCCAAGGTGTATCTCCAGGCTTTAGAGGAGGCCAGGGTGAATGCGGGTAAGGAGGGCGGAGAGGCTTTCAACTTGAGTGCGGTCACTGCTCAGTTCTCAAAGGAGGAGCAAGCGGCGGTGAAGGAGGGGATGCGGCTACTCGCTGCAGAGGAAGCGGGCGTGCAGTTGGATGATGAGGATCAAGCGGCGGATGCTGGTGAGTTATTCTTTTCCCTTTCTTTTCTTTTCGTGTTTTCATAACTTGATCGTTCGTTTAATGAATTCCTCTTCTGATCTGGACAGGTGGGACTTCAGATCCACATGCTGGGGGCTCCGATCCTGCGGCTAAGTAGGCTGGGGGAGTTGGTGATGGAGCGTGGATGCATCTGCCATCTTTTTGTTTCTTTTTTTATCACTGTTCATGTTAGTCTTTGATATGCAACTGTAATAAAATTATTTGCAAAGAATAACTTCGTGTGATCTTATAATATAAGCTGATTTTGTCATGTTTAAATGTTGTTGCTATCTTTATGTGCCGTGTGAGAAGTATAATTATGTATATGCCTGTGATTCTAGTTGTGTTTGATGTTAAGTTTTTGCTTGAAATGTAACTTCACGTTTTGCAATGTCAGTGTATGAATAAGCTATAGTTACGCATTTATGTACAAGAGAAGAGAGTACCGCCCTTTATGTTTTATTCGCAGGCGGTAGCTTTGAGTGTCTTGTGTAACTGTTTACGGGTATAGCTGAGCGCCCTGCCACCCAGTACGCAGGCTTAGAGCCTCATGAGTGAATGCTTCCTATTTGGTTTCCTGTACTTTAGAGTTTGTTATACAGGATAGGAGAAAAATATTTAAATGAAATGGAAATATAGTAAAAGTAAAACTTCCAGTCACGGAAGGCCGTCGATGTGCTTAAGTTCGTGGCAAACGGGTTTTGTAGTCACTTTCCCTAGCTGTGGGTCTTGGAGACATTTGTCACCCATCTTACGCCTCCGCGGGGAGTTTTCTTTTTTACCACAGCCGCACTTAAGACACATCGGAGCCGAGATCGCGCACGGTAACTACCCGAACCATTATGGTCCGTAATCGTGGGTATTATTCGATTTACCGTGGCCGGCTAGCGTGGGTGCCGTTGGCCGTGAACTACCCCTGGCTGGCCACACCTTATGTTGGGGCTTAAAGTAGGTTCACGGTTACCGACGAGCCGAACGCCGTAATGAGCTGCCATCGGCTATAGTCGGCCTTTATGATGACTTATAATCGGCTCATTACAGTTGGCTTTGAGGGCAGGCGCGCAATGAGTTAACCCGCAGCAGAGGGATGCTGGAGCAAAAGAGTCTCATTGGCGAGTGCATAGAATCGTGGCGTACCTGTTAGGCCTAGTCCAGATGAGGCCGCGGTGCGTCTTGAGTGGAGATGCCATAGGATTTTGTTCAACAGAAAGGGATAAAACTTAACAAGTAGCCAAGACATAAAGGAACAAGTTAAAAAGAGACAAGATTTTTTAAAGTGGTTCGGCACGAAAATGCCTACGTCCACTGATTCTCTTTGTTAATTCACTTCATATGGGCAGTACAAGTTAAGAAAAGTATCGACGGAGGTGTCGGATGTTCCATGCCCTCTGGAACACCTCTCCGTCCACTGTTGACAAAATGTAAGCTCCGTTGTGGAGATCTTTGTGAATTACATATGGTCCGTCCCAGATGGGGTCCAGTGCCCCGGGGCGCGGAAAGATTCGCCTGAGGACAAGATCTCCTTCTTGTAAGCTGCGATGCTTGACTTTGGAATTGTATAGTGCCGCCACCTTTTGGACTCAAAAATGCTGGAGCTACCTATCAACGCCTCGTCAACAAAATGTTCGCAGAACTGATAGGACGTACTATGGAAGTATATGTGGATGACATGTTGGTGAAGTCCAGGAAAGCCAATGACCATGTAAGCCATCTGGACGATATGTTTCGGGTACTTCGCCGATATGGAATGAAGCTGAATCCTCTAAAGTGCTCCTTCGGAGTATCATCGGGAAAATTCTTAGGATTCATCGTCCACGCCAGAGGAATCGAAGCAAACCCTGAACAAATCTTCCGACCCCATCGTACACCTGCAGAGATACACCCAGCATATGCTCATGAGTGGAGTAACAGAAGGAGTATTATGTAAATGCTTTCCGCTATTCCTATCAGATCTAGCTACCTCCTGGTTCTGCCATCTACCCCAAGGATCCATCGGCTCATGGGAGATGTTAAAAGAAAGGTTTATTAGCCAGTTCCGCATCCATGTGGAACAACCTAAGGATGCTTATTCTCTATCCAATGTCAAACAGAAATCCGGAGAGACGCTGCAACAATATCTAACACGGTTCAACGCCGCAGCGGCAGCAGTTCAAGATGCCGATGAAAAACTCACTCTAATGGCCCTCTGTAGTGGTGTACATCCAGACACCAAGTTTGCCAGAAGATTAACTAAGGAAAAACCAGCTACCCTGCCTGATTTCTTCCATGAAGCTGGGAAGTATATGAGACTTGAAGACGCTGCTACGGAGAGGCAGTCAGGGCAACAAGGCAAGATAGTTCAGGACAAGGTTCCCACTGCAGCTAAGGACGCTCGAAGAAATGAATCTAGAGACAATGCTGGGGGCAGAAAGGTTGAGAAGCGCCAATATCGACCAGGGCCAAGATTTGACTCCTACACTCCTTTGAATGAAACAATCGAAAACATCTACCTAGCCACTCAGGGCGAACTCGGATACAAGCGCCCCCCGCACAAGAAAGAATCAGATAACGCACTCAAGTCCGGAAAGTTCTGTCGCTTCCACGAATCCCACGGACATGACACCAATGAATGCCACCATCTTCGGGACTTGATCGAAGAACACATTAGAAGAAGAAGACTGGAACGTTATGTGAAAGGTCAGAACAGGACTCCAACTCCTGCCAATGAGAACTCAAAGCAACCCCTCCCAGAAGTAGGCGGAGGGAATCGCAACAATCACAACACCAGTGGCTCTAGTCAAGAGAAGATAGTGGTCCTTACCATCTCAGGAGGACCACACATCGCCGACAGAAGTTGGGCAGAGATGGAAAGGTACGGCAAGTCGCTTAGAAATGCCGAAGGATATGTTAACTCCATTACGGAGGAACGCCACCCGAAACGAAAAGAAAACAATGACATTGTATTCAGTAGGCATGATTTGGAAGGAAGACAGTACCCACATATGGATCCCATGGTCATCTCTGCCTGGTTTGGTCCAGCTAAAGTTTTTCGGATTCTAATAGACACGGGAAGCTCCGTAAATATCCTGTTCAAACATGCTTTCGACAAAATGAAGTTATCAATGAAGGATGTATCCCCCTGTGACAAACCACTGCACGGTTTCACTGGAGATGCAAAAATGCCCCTCGGGCAACTTGACCTCTTCGTCGAAATAGGAAGTCATCCCCGCTCCGTTGTGCGAAAACAAACATTCGTACTGATAGCAACCACTCGGCTTACAACGCTTTCTTGGGAAGACCAGCCTTGTCTGACTTTCAGATTGTATTAGCCCCCTGGTGCCTGAAAATGAAATTTCCAACAGACAACGGAGTAGGAGAAGTAGAAGGAGATCAAGATGCTGCCCGAGACTGCTACGTAACTGAACTTCGCAATAACCGCAGAAAGAATAAAGGAAAAGATGCAGAGACTGCTCTCTGCATGAAAAGCTTGGAGGCATAGCAACTAAAGAAAGCCCCTCCTCTTCGATACACAAGCGATCCCTTCAATGAACTAGACCCCAGGGATAAAGAGGAGGAGGCTACCGCCGAGCCTGCAGAGGCTATGGAATTCGTATCGGTAGATAAGCATGATTCAAGTAGACTATTAAAAATCGGATCTCAGCTGAAAACGGAATTGAAGGATCAACTCATTGACTTTCTCCGCCACAACTTAGATGTATTTGCGTGGACCCATGCCGATATGACAGGAATCTCCCCAGACATAGCATGCCACATGTTGAACATCGATCCCACCAAGGTACCAGTAAAACAGAAAAAGAGGAGCATGGGGGCAGAGCGATCAGCAGCCCTTGATGAGGAAGTAAAAAATCTACTTGCTAATGGCTTCATACGAGAAGCCATCTACCCAGAATGGATCGCTAACCCAGTGCTAGTAAAAAAGGCCAATGGAAAGTGGCGAACATGTATTGACTTCTCCAATCTGAATGACGCTTGCCCGAAAGACTGCTTCCCACTTCCCCGAATTGACCAACTCGTAGACAGCACAGCTGGGCACGAACTCCTATCTTTTATGGATGCATACTCCGGATATAACCAGATCCCCATGCACGCTCCCGATCAGGACCACACTAGCTTCATCACCGACCGCGGATTATATTGTTACAAAGTCATGCCTTTTGGACTCAAAAATGCTGGAGCTACCTATCAACGCCTCGTCAACAAAATGTTCGCAGAACTGATAGGACGAACTATGGAAGTATATGTGGATGACATGTTGGTGAAGTCCAGGAAAGCCGACGACCATGTAAGCCATCTGGACGATATGTTTCGGGTACTTCGCCGATATGGAATGAAGCTGAATCCTCTAAAGTGCTCCTTCGGAGTATCATCGGGAAAATTCTTAGGATTCATCGTCCACGCCAGAGGAATCGAAGCAAACCCTGAACAAATCCGGGCTTTAAAAGAAATAAGGATACCTTCCACTCGAAAAGAAATGCAGAGCCTAAACGGAAAGGTGGCCGCCCTAAGCAGATTCATTTCCAAGGCAACTGACAAGTGTGTCCCTTTCTTCGAAGCACTCAAGAAAGACAAAGGGAGGTTCGAGTGGACCGACGAATGCTTAAAAGCCTTCCTCAACCTAATCGAACACCTTCAGAGACCACCAGTACTCTCAACTCCAAATGAAGGTGAAGTGTTATACCTATACCTCGCTGTATCATCTCATGCTCTAAGCGCCGCCTTGGTAAGAGAAGAAGACCGCACACAACGCCCGGTTTACTTTGTAAGTAAGAGATTTACAGGGGCAGAGGCCAGATATCCTAAACTTGAGAAATTAGCATATTGTTTATTGATCGCGTCACGAAAACTGCGACACTACTTCCAGTCTCACTCCATCAGGGTTCTAACCGATCAACCACTAAGACAAGTGCTCCATCGTCCTGACACTTCTGGGCGACTCCTCAAATGGTGCATCGAACTAAGTCAGTATGATATCACCTACCATCCTCGCGCCGCTATCAAAGGACAAGCCATGGCTGATTTCATTGCCGAATTCACTATCAACGAAGGCAAGGAACAATCCGAAGTAGCAAAAAACATCAAGTGGAACCTCTTTGTAGACGGAGCATCGAACGAACAAGGCTCGGGGGCAGGTATTGTGATCATCACCCCCAGGGGAAGAAAGTTGTACTATGCATTAAGATTGGAGTTCACGGCCACTAACAACGATGCTGAATATGAAGCAGTAATAGCGGGATTGGAACTGGCCCTAGAAATTGGAATCAATTCCTTATGTATTCATAGTGATTCTCAGCTTATCGTAAACCAGGTACTAGGAGAATTCCAGACTCGAGGAGAATGACTCACAGCATACCTAAAGAAAACCAAACTGCTGCTCGATCAATTGGACCATTATCTAATCAAACACATTCCTCGAGAAGAAAACCAAGAGGCAGATGAACTTGCAAAGCAAGCTAGTATGAAGAACAGCACCATTTCCGGAGCACTAGCAATCTCAAGGCAGCTAGCCCCAAGTTTCGAACAAGTGAATCTGATAACTGCAATCGAAGAAGGAACCTGGATGACTCCTATCCGGAAATATTTGCAAGATGGCATACTACCCGACAGGCGTGACGAAGCCAAGAAGATCTTGAGAAAAGTTCCCCACTACACAATACAAGAAGGCATCCTCTACCGGCGTGGCTTCTCTAGCCCCTTATTAAGATGTGTCGCCGGAAGGGAAGCCAAGGAGATATTAACAAACATCCATCAGGGAGGATGCGGAGATCACACTGGAGGACAGACTTTGACAAGAAAGATACTCCGATATGGATATTACTGGCCCACACTAAACAAAGATGCCCTAGACTTCGTTAAGAAATGCGACAGATGTCAGAAGTTCGCCAAGATTCCTCGACTGCCCACAAACGAAATTACTCAAATGACTAGCCCTTGGCCCTTTGCTGTATGGGGAATTGACTTAATTGGCGAACTGCCAACGGGCCGAGGCGGAGCCAAATATGCTATAGTGGCAGTCGATTATTTCACCAAATGGGTGGAAGCGGAACCTTTAAATAAAATATCTTCAGCAAAAGTTATCAACTTCTTGATCAAAAACATTCTGTGCAGGTATGGAGTCCCCCTCAAGATCGTATCAGACAACGGGCTCCAATTTGACAGCGAAGAATTTGCCGACTGGTGCCAAGAGCATGGAATTCATAAAAGCTTCTCATCAGTAGCTTACCCTCAGGCAAACGGACAAGTTGAAGCTGTCAACAAAATTCTCAAAACCCTAATCAAGAAGAAACTTGAAAAGTCAAAAGGCGCTTGGGTGGACGAACTTCCTACGGCACTATGGGCATACCGCACATCTTTCAGAACATCAACGGGACATACTCCTTTCTCTTTGGCATATGGATCGGAGGCAATGCTCCCAGTTGAGACTATTGTGCCTTCCCACCGTAGGATCCACTACAACCCAGAAGAAAACGAAGAACTCCTCCTCATGTCTTTGGATCTGATTGAGGAAAGGAGAAACGATGCAGCACTCAAAGCAGCAGCTCACAAACAAAAAGTGGCGGCACTATACAATTCCAAAGTCAAGCATCGCAGCTTACAAGAAGGAGATCTTGTCCTCAGGCGAATCTTTCCGCGCCCCGGGGCACTGGACCCCATCTGGGACGGACCATATGTAATTCACAAAGATCTCCACAACGGAGCTTACATTTTGTCAACAGTGGACGGAGAGGTGTTCCAGAGGGCATGGAACATCCGACACCTCCGTCGATACTTTTCTTAACTTGTACTGCCCATATGAAGTGAATTAACAAAGAGAATCAGTGGACGTAGGCATTTTCGTGCCGAACCACTTTAAAAAATCTTGTCTCTTTTTAACTTGTTCCTTTATGTCTTGGCTACTTGTTAAGTTTTATCCCTTTCTGTTGAACAAAATCCTATGGCATCTCCACTCAAGACGCACCGCGGCCTCATCTGGACTAGGCCTAACAGGTACGCCACGATTCTATGCACTCGCCAATGAGACTCTTTTGCTCCAGCATCCCTCTGCTGCGGGTTAACTCATTGCGCGCCTGCCCTCAAAGCCAACTGTAATGAGCCGATTATAAGTCATCATAAAGGCCGACTATAGCCGATGGCAGCTCATTACGGCGTTCGGCTCGTCGGTAACCGTGAACCTACTTTAAGCCCCAACATAAGGTGTGGCCAGCCAGGGGTAGTTCACGGCCAACGGCACCCACGCTAGCCGGCCACGGTAAATCGAATAATACCCACGATTACGGACCATAATGGTTCGGGTAGTTACCGTGCGCGATCTCGGCTCCGATGTGTCTTAAGTGCGGCTGTGGTAAAAAAGAAAACTCCCCGCGGAGGCGTAAGATGGGTGACAAATGTCTCCAAGACCCACAGCTAGGGAAAGTGACTACAAAACCCGTTTGCCACGAACTTAAGCACATCGACGGCCTTCCGTGACTGGAAGTTTTACTTTTACTATATTTCCATTTCATTTAAATATTTTTCTCCTATCCTGTATAACAAACTCTAAAGTACAGGAAACCAAATAGGAAGCATTCACTCATGAGGCTCTAAGCCTGCGTACTGGGTGGCAGGGCGCTCAGCTATACCCGTAAACAGTTACACAAGACACTCAAAGCTACCGCCTGCGAATAAAACATAAAGGGCGGTACTCTCTTCTCTTGTACATAAATGCGTAACTATAGCTTATTCATACACTGACATTGCAAAACGTGAAGTTACATTTCAAGCAAAAACTTAACATCAAACACAACTAGAATCACAGGCATATACATAATTATACTTCTCACACGGCACATAAAGATAGCAACAACATTTAAACATGACAAAATCAGCTTATATTATAAGATCACACGAAGTTATTCTTTGCAAATAATTTTATTACAGTTGCATATCAAAGACTAACATGAACAGTGATAAAAAAGAAACAAAAAGATGGCAGATGCATCCACACTCCATCACCAACTCCCCCAGCCTACTTAGCCGCAGGATCAGAGCCCCCAGCATGTGGATCTGAAGTCCCACCTGTCCAGATCAGAGGAGGAATTCATTAAACGAACGATCAAGTTATGAAAACACGGAAAGAAAAGAAAGGGAAAAGAATAACTCACCAGCATCCGCCGTTTGATCCTCATCATCCAACTGCACGCCCGCTTCCTCTGCAGCGAGTAGCCGCATCCCCTCCTTCACCGCCGCTTGCTCCTCCTTTGAGAACTGAGCAGTAACCGCACTCAAGTTGAAAGCCTCTCCGCCTTCCTTACCCGCATTCACCCTGGCCTCCTCTAAAGCCTGGAGATACACCTTGGCCATGACCCGAGGGTAATCGTCCATCCAAGACAAGCCGCCATCCTTCCAAGTGTGGAAGTACATATCCTGCAACATCTCATCCATCATCCCCTCGTTTTCCTCAAACTCCCTCACCCGGGCCTCGGAAGCTTGCAACTTGGCGACGGCGACGTCCCTCTCTGACTGGTATCTCAAGCAGTCAGCCTGGAGTGACCTCCTCATTTCCTCTTCCTTCAACTTGAGGGACCTCCTCATCTCCTCCATCTCCTCCTTCAACTCGGCCTGAGCCATCTCCGCAGCCCCGAGCCTCCCTGACAACTCCTCTACCCGCTCGAGATCCGCATTTCGAACCTCATCCACCGTTGCGATAGCTATGTTAATCCGTTCCCTGCAAGCGACCTCCATCTTCCGTAATTCCGCCCTACTGGCCTTCTCCATGGTCTCTTTCAGACGCTTGGAGGCTTCCTCATGCTGGGAAATCTGGATGGCTTGGTCGGCGAGTTGCTTGGCCTGATCGGCAACCTTTAACCTCAACCGAATGTTAGCACTCCCGATCTCTTCCCCGGCCTTGACCAACTTAGCATGATGTTCCATTAACTTCTTGGTCTCTGCGGCCACTCGGTCGATATTAGCCTTGGCCTCATCCCCCATAGTGACTACCCGTGTAGTAAGTAAATCAAGATCTAAGGATTTGGCCTCATCCAACACTCTTACCATGGGGTTGCGGGGAAGGAGGTGCTCGCCCGTGGTCTCATCGAATGAAATGTCCCGAAAACTTGGGTCTAAATCAGGATGACCGGCAAAAGGGTCACGAGGCACGGGGCGAGACACATCGGGACGCCTTATATGAATGACAGTAGAACTCTTGGAAGGAGGAGGAGGGGGGCAGGGCTCCGTGCTCTCCTCCGTAGTATCACGAGGAGGCTGAGTAGGAAGAGGCAGAGTAGGAAGCTGCGAAGCAGAAGAAGATTCAAATAAGGAACGGCTCCGCTTCCTTTTCTGAATGCCCTCTTCGATGACCCCAAGAAGAGGGCGGTACTTGACTACGTCCCCAGTGCGATCAGTAGAAGGTTTCGCGGAAGCTCTCCTCGACTTAAATTGTTCAAGGCGGTGTCGAACATCCGACGTTTTACCCGCCTGGCCTGCCCCTGGAATAAAGAACAAGTGTTACGAACATACAATAATCCGCAATTCAAAAAATGTGCTAAGTTAAAAAGAAAGAAAAGTGAGGAGACACATCTATTATACAAACCCGGCGGAGGAGTGGGATACTGCAATAAGTCCTGGATCTCATTCCAGGACGGAAGTGAACCGTAAAAAATTTCTAAGTCCTTATCGAAAATAGAATCGGCAGAAGACAAAAGTTCACCTTGCATCGCCGGAATCACCCTAGCTGAGGAACCCTTAGAGGATGGGTCAGTGCCAGCCACAGCTTTGCCGGTTTCCTTTGCCTTCTCCGTTCCCTTCTCCGTTTCCGACTCTCCCTCCGACTCCCCGAAGGCCCGACGGAGAGCCTCATCCAGTTCGAGGTCTTGTTCAGAGGTTAGAGCAGCAACACCACTACCACCTTGACCGTCGCCATCTCCTCCACCCTCCGACCCTTCTCCAACTTCGCCTCCTTCCTCCTATTCTACACCTTCCTCCTCCGGGACAATCGGGCAAGTACTTGGAGAAGGGCCATCGGACTTCCTCAGTTTCTTCCCCCCGACCACGGGACGCTCTGCGAAAGGCTCCCTCTTACCGCTCTTTACCTTATCCCCCTCCTTAGCTTTAGCAGCCTTCTCCTCAGCCGTGTCTCTTTGCTTAACCACGGACTGGTGCGGTAAGATCAAATTATACTCCAAGAGGGTTGCGTTCCTGATCAAGAAGGAGGCCGACCGGTCCCGTGCCGGAATAGCCTTTAGTTCAGCAGCCATTCGCACCAAGGAATCATCCTCCACAACTGCAATACCACCTGTCGCTAGCCAGAAATAGAAGCATGTCAGAAAAAACACTACAGTCAAAACATGGAAAATATAAATGAAATCCATCTTACAGCCAGAAGTGAAAAGGCGGAAAGAAACAGCATCGTCCTTGATGAAGAACCACTCTTTCTTGAACATGGTGAACTTGGAATACAAGTCCAGAACTGGTTTGAAGGGTACGGCCGCCTCCAGGCTAATGTACGGAGACCCCTTCTTATAGCCTCTCAGGTTGTACAAGTATCGGATTTCCCGGTTAGAAGGAGGACGCCCGTACCTCCTCTGGAAGATAACAAAAAGGCTCACCAGGATGGCATAAGAATTAGGCTGAAGCTGGAAGGGAGCCACCTTCAAATATGTGGTGAAGCTAATTATCCAAGCGTTGATAGGGGGGATAGCACCGCACATACAATGGTATCTGCTAAAAGCGAAGTAGCCCTCGGGAGGATTATATGGCATCACTCCATCTCCCGGCAGCAGCATAAGGGCCCTATCTATCCCAAAGGAACGGGATATGACGTCAAGTTGCTCCTCCTTTAGGGAGCTAGGAAAGCAATCCGGGGGAGAGATCAAAAGTTCCTGTGGACCATATCCGTCCACTAGAGACCTCGGAATAGGTCGGTGTTGCCCGGATCCTGGTTGGACTGGGGGCAAGGAAGAAGAAGGCTCTCCTGTGCCTCTAGACTTCTTTCTGTCTGATCGTGTTTCCGCTTTGCGAGACATTTTCTGCAGCACAAGAAAGACTTGAGATTAGAATAAGAAGTATAGAAACACAAACAAGCAAGTATATAAAGCAAGCGTATAAAAGCCTAAGATTTCGCTCAAGATTCAAATTTTCGAGTCTCATTCGGTATATGCCTCATTCGGAAATTCCATTCGGCATTAGGAGTTCATCCGGTATACGAATTCGTTCGGTGGTACAGTGCAAGTAAATTCATTCGGCCCTAATGACGAAAGCCCATTCGGCACCTATGTCCCATGTTCATTCGGCATTTGAGAACCAACGTGTGTATTCGGCATTCTGAGCCATTCGGTAATAAGAGGCATTCGGCAATAGAGTACGTACCTGATTCGGTAGAAATTTGGTTCGGCAGAAGATTTGGTTCGGCAGTACAGTTGATTCGGCTCTCTGATTCGGTAAGGAAAAACCAAGGGGGGTGTAGCCTCTATATATAGGCGAGCTCAGGACGGCCGAACCAGTTAGTTCGGTACCGGACCAACCAAAAGCTGGATGAGAACAGCCGGACCAAACACAAAGCCGAATGAACTCTCTCTCTGCCAACAACAACCAGGAACTAGGGGCATACAGAGCGCCTCATGCAGATAAGTACCGAACTCCAGAACTAACTAATAAAATAAGATTATGATAACGGTGAATAAGTCGTAAAACTCTCACTAACATGGATTAATCGTTTACACGTGTATGCGACCACGAATGGTCCATAGGCACGCTCTGAATGGTTATTAACCCTATCGTCGTGGGAATTTACACTTTGACACGCCTTTTTAAGCCCATCGGTCATATGGATATTTGATAATTATTATGAAATGGCTAAGCTACTTACACATGTACGGGGTTGCGAACGGTCCCTAGGCATGCTCTGAGCTGGCAATAAACCATCTTCACAAACATAAACCAGGCATCGACGATGCCAAGCCCCTTCGGGGCTCACTCTATCGTCCTTAACGGCACAGTCCACTTCAACTCGAATATTTCGATCATGAACGGTCGTTATTCGAAATCACGCTAAAACTGAAATTTCTTTGCAGGACATTAACAGGATACGAACATCCAGCCCATGGCATTACGAAACAAGCCTTTCTACCACAGGGAAACAAAGCGCGACACATGCAAGCACGTGCCCCACTTTGGGGGGCAAATGTTGGGCGAATTCTCACCCAGAAAATCTCGGGACCAGGAAGTCACAATTTCACCCGGGCTCGCAACCTCCACTTCGTTCGACAGCCAAGAAGCTCAATACTAACCTGGAAGTCTATCCGACATTCTCCATAAAGAAGCTCGTTCGACCCAAGCCTCCATTCAACCATCACCTCATTCGGCATCACCTCATTCGGCATCATCTCATTCGGCAAAGCACAGCTCTCACCCCCACCGGACCAACCTTCTCCATGTTCCATTCGGCCTCTCCCATGCATGCCGAACCAGGGCCATCACCGGACCATGGCCATCACCGGACCAACTACCTACCTCGATGCCGAATGGACCACCATCCCACTCCACGACCGGACCACCAACACCGAATCGTGCATGGCCGGACCAACGCCACCGAGCCAAAACCATACCTCACCACCGAATGGATCTCCGCCGAACCAGATGATTGCCAGTCCAGATTGCTTCAGCCCGGGCCCACCAGCAGCTATATACTTCCAAGACCCCTGCCCCCTACCTCACTCTATAAATAGAGGGGCAGGGGTACAACAATGGCAGACAAGTTTGAGAGCTCAAGCAAGGAAGGAACTTTCAAACTACTTTCATATACTGATATACGAAGCATTGTACCTGTAATCTGAAAGAAAGAAGATAATAACATATAAAGTGGACGTAGGCACATTCTGGCCGAACCACTATAAATCTGTGTGTCTTTTACATTTCAGCCCCTACTTCTTTCATATTTACATACTCATCTAAAATCACTGAAAATCACATATAATTAACTAAATAATACGACTTGGAGGTGTTTGTCCATTTTTTGTGCAAACAAGATTGATATCTGGCACAAAGACAGACACTATGCATGATATCAGGTCTAGTAGCAGTAATATAGAGTAATGAGCCAATCATTCTTCTATATAATTTTTTATCTACATCTTTCGAGAGATCTTCTTTACTAAGGTGCCCATTGGTTGCCATGGGAGTGGATTTTCCACTCGCAGTAGTCAAACCAAAATTACTAATTAGGTCTTTAGCATATTTTTCTTGACTAATAAAGATACAATTATCTAATTATTTTATTTGTAATCCTAAAAAGAAATTTAATTCACCCATATGAATCATCTCAAACTCCTTTGTCATTATTTCATAAAATTCTTTATTCATTTCAAAATTAGTTAAACCAAAAATGATATCATCTACGTAAACTTTTACTAGTTGAATATCATTTTTATTTCTTTTAATAAAAAGAGTATTATCTACTTTACCAATTTCAAAATTAGATTGCAATAAATAAGATCTTAGTCTATCATACCAGGCTCTAGGAGCTTGTTTTAGACCATATAATGCTTTCTTAAGTTTGTAAACATGATTTGGAAATTTATTATTTTCAAAAAGAGGTGGTTGTTCAACATATACTTCTTCTTTTACAAATCCATTTAAAAATGCACTTTTAACATCCATTTGAAATAATTTGAACTTATTATGATTTGCGAAAGCAAGTAGAATCCTAATGGCTTCTAATCTTGCTACGGGAGCAAATTTTTCATCAAAATCTATTTCTTCTTCTTGACAAAAACCTTGAGGGACTAATCGAGCTTTATTTCTAACTACCTCTCCTTGATCATTCATTTTATTTTTATAAACCCATTTAGTTCCAATTATAGTTTTATTTTCTGGTCTAGGAACAAGTTCCCAAACATTATTTCTGGTAAATTGATTTAATTCTTCTTGCATAGCCAAAATGCATGAATCATCAGTTGATGCTTCTTTTGGATTTTTGGCTTCAATAGTTGATATAAAAGCTACATTACTCATTTGACTTAGTGATTTCTAGTTTTAACAAAAAATTGCATATCTCCAAGTATATTTTCTATAGGATGATCTTTTAAAAGTTTAGTCCTTTTATTAGGATGATTAATTTCATTATTAATTTCAATTGATTCTTGGTTTTGAGTGATTAAATCCTCTTCATCATTCGTATCTTCAGAAATTTTGAAATTTTCATCAAATGAAACATGCATTGTTTCTTCAATGGAAATATTTTTTAAATTAAATACTCTGTACGCTTTACTTCTATTAGAATATCCGATAAAGATACCTTTGTCGGATTTAGGATCAAATTTATCTAAATTATCTTTTGTATTTAAAATAAAGCATTTACTTCGAAAAATTCTGAAATAAGATACCTTAGGTTTCTTTGAATAAAAAAGTTCATAAGATGTCTTATTAGTTAGAGGTCTAATTAAAATTCTATTCAAAATATAACAGGCGGTAGCAACTGCTTCTTCCCAAAAATTCTTTGTAAATTACTATCTGAAAGCATAGTTCTCGCACACTCTTGAATCGTCCTATTTTTACGTTCTACTACTCCGTTTTGTTGTGGAGTTCTCGGAAATGAAAAATTGTGAGTTATCCCCTTTTTATTGCAGAATTCATCAAACTTTTCATTTTCAAATTCACCACCGTGATCACTTCGAATAGTTATAATTTTTAGAGAAAATTGATTTTGAATTCTTTTTGAAAATGTCTTAAAACATTCAAAAGTATCACTTTTATGTTTCAAAAATATTGTCCATGTAAATCTAGAATAATCATCTACAATTACAAAGACATATTTACTATAATTTATTGATAGAATTTGAGATGGACCAAATAAATCAAGATGAAGTAATTCAAGAGGTTTTGAAGTTGAAATCATATCTTTAACTTAAAAGAACTTTTTCTATGGCAAGCATCACATAAACTACCTACTTTAAAATTCATTTTAAGGAGACCTCTTACTAGATTATGTTTTGACAGTCTAGACAAGAGTTTGAAAATTAAATGCCTAAATCTCTTGTGCCAAATCCAAGGGTCACTTGTATTTGCCAACAGACACAGGTTATCATTTGAAACATTCATACTAAGAATATAAATATTCTTTTTCCTGACTCCCTTCAATATAATGGTTGAATTATTATCTTCAATATGACACTTATCTTTTTCAAATTTAATTTTATATCCTTTATCGCATAGTTGACTTATACTTAGCAAGTTATGTTTCAGATTCTTAACTAATAAAACATTAGAAATAGTAGGAGTTTCAGAATTACCGACTTTGCCTATGCCGATCACATATCCTTTTGAATTGTGTCCAAAGTTAACCAGTCCTCCGTCTTTGTATATTATATCACTCGGTATATCTGGATTGCCAGTCATATGTCTAGAACATCCACTATCAAGTATCCATTTATTCTTCTTGATCTGTACAATTTGTCCGTTGTGGATTGATTCCTCAACACCCATAAATCATGATTCCTGCACATCAAATAATCTTGCTGGACAACTTGAATTTGAATATTGATTATATGCAGACTCATGAAACAATGACGATTTGAATACTTCTAAATTAGTATTAACAAATATAGCCATTTTTAAAAACTTTTTCAAAAATTAGATTATGAAACTTTTGAAAACCTCGCTCTGATACCAATTGTGAGAAAATGCGGATTAAAGATCTTAAGGCTAAGATTAACACTAGAGGGGGTGAATAGTGTTAATAAAGAATTACTAAATCCTTTTGAATTTATGTTAACTTAGACACAAAAGTATGCAATATACAGAAACAGGAATAATCACAGAAACAAACACAGATGCAGAAATAAAATAATAAGAAGTAAAGGAAAGAACACGCCGGATTTTATACTGGTTCGGAGTTACCCTGCATCCAGTCCCGCAACACAAGTACAGATTTCCTTTCAACAACAATCATACAATTACACCCTCGGTTTCAAGGCTACGAGGTACACCCTCCAGAATTTCGATCCTCTGGGCAGAGATACTTGATTTCCGGGCCACAAGTTTACCCAATTGATTTACCAAGGCTACAATCACACATTTTCCCTTTTGATTGATTTCCAAGACTACAATCACACCTTTTCTCGCTTAATAGATTACAAAGAAGTCTATAACTCTGAATGGCACTGAGAATCTTATAGAGATAGTGATATAGAATCAAACTAGAAGTAATCGAGTATGATTCAACGTTGATTTCGACAGAGTAATGATAAGAATATGTATTAAGAAAAGAGGAAGAAGAAGAGGAGTGAAAACCAGAAAAAAGTGATTAAAATTTCGTTGAAACTGACCCCTGTTTATAGAAGAACAACAGCCATGGCCATTCATGAAGGGTTATGACGAATAGACACTTCTTTTGAAATTTGAATTTTTGAACCAAACTGTCACCATGTCGACATGGTCACCCAAGGCATGCCGACATCCCAAAGCTATTTTTGCTGTTTTGATTTTCTTTTGAAAATTACCTTTATCTTATATTAAAACTATTTTGAACTTTATAAATATACTTGAATATAGTTGAATATAAAAAATAATATATATAGAATTTAACTATAATTTTATATTTAAATCTAAGTATAAATATTTAAAATATATTATTTAAAAAGATAGTTAAAATCGGGAGTAATTTGACTTTGAGAATAAAGATGTTTTTGAGGCTAAAATTATTTAAAATCAGGATCGAGGGTTTTGAATCTTTTTAAAAGGAAAGTTTTGAAATCAATTTGAAAACAAGATAATTTTGTAAAATCATTTTGAATTAAAATTAGTGGATACAAAACAATGTCCCACTAGATTTTTGTAGGTTCCATCCTACTTCGGGTTCCATCCCTTTAACGGGCTCGAAGTGGATTCCATTCCATGGATAAATTGGATTTTAAGAAGCCAGTGCTTTTCTACGAGTTTTAACAAAAATTCCTAAAAAATACTTTTGCTTGAAATCTTGAACTCTTGATACTCATGAGTCTTCTATCTTGATATCTTGAATCTCTATAATGTACAGTCTTCATTCTTAGTACCTGCATGGTTAAATCCTGCATATACATATATATCTAAACTTATAATGTTAGTATTTATATTTTATAATCTATTCTAAGGTTGTTGTCATCAAAACCATCTTCTCACGGACTAACAACCTGAATCAACTCAACTCTACCGGCCTATGGGGGAAAAAGAGGGAAATGGAGGAGTGTGTCGGACAATAAGTCTGGTGAGTGAAAGTAATCACTAACATTTCTAAGCATGATAAAGATAATAGACTAAGTAATAGTTCTAGCTTGAAAGGAAAATACAGAAAAGATAAAATCGGGTAAAATATTGTTTTTGATTTTGTTTGACTGTTTGCTTTGATTGTTTGATTGTTTGCTTTGATTGTTGGATTGTTTGCACTTGTCTTAAACTGCTGTGATTAGGCTGAAATCCTAATCATATCTCAATTGCTAATCTTGATTAGGCTGAAATCCTAATCCTACCATTGATAGGCCTTTCCTATATCTGTTGTGCCAGCGTGAACCAATCTAGTTGATCACAGCAAAAGACACCTCTTTAGCGCTTAGGACGCAGTAGTGAATTATTTACCATAATCGATGTCGCATGCTCGGTCATCGTTGGCACACACTTACTGTCGCCCCTTATTTGACCCTTTATTTATCCAAACCTACCTAAACTTGCCCAGCCTCACCTAACTGTTATGAGACCATCAGTCCTAGACCTGAAAGGGAATGCTGCCCAGCCTCACCTAACTGTTATGAGACCATCAGTCCTAGACCTGAAAGGGAATACTGTCGGTACTGGTCCTAACAACCATCTTCTAGTTTTGCCCCCCTTGTCCAAATCTCCAGATTTGAGCCTCTTTCTGTTGGCCACTTAGTTACCTTAATCAACATAAGTGTGTCACAGCCTCACCCACTATTGTGAGACATCAGTCCTAGATCTGAAAGGGAATGCTGCCGGTATGGTCCCTACTTCTATATTTTCTTATTAACTTAATTTAAGTTTTAAAACAAGCCTCTTCTTTTATTTCTACTATATTTGCTTATTATCTTAATCCAAGATCTAAGTTTTAAAATAAGCTTCTTTTATTATTTCTTTCTTTCTAATTATAACCTATGTTATGATTGTAACTCTTCTATTTTCTCTTTTTAATTATAACCACTTGTTATAATCATGCTCGCAAATATCTTAAATTTGCCTATTTCAGTCCATCTCTATTTCACTCAGTTTTTCTTATTTTATATATGATTTCTGTCAATTTAGTATTTTTTCTATTTTAATCCATATTTGCGAATTCTTCTCTTTTTGATTTATTCGCGTAGAAAGGGATTAAGTCTCTATAAAAAGAAACTAATATTTACATGCTAAATTCCAACTTAAAAAAGATGTAAATAATTGTAATAATTGAATAAAATAGCTGACTAAAAATATACTGAAAAGAGTTTCTGAAATTTACTTAAAAATTGACTACAAATAAACTTACTTAAAAATTGTCTCAAAATTATAGAAAAACTACAACTATTGAGAACCCTATTATTTTAAATTTCTTAGAAATCTAAAATAATTACAAAGCACTCAACCATGGTCTGTAGCTCTAATCCTTGGTCTTTCTGGATCCATTTCTAGGGCGTAAAATATTTTTATTAAAAAGATTTCCTCCCTAGATATTTTTTCTATTTAGGGTTCGTCCTTAGGCAATGAACCCAATTGGGAGAAAATTTGAATAAAAAATATAGCTAGGTCTAGGGTCTTATTTATAGTGTGGCTTAAGGGAAGACTAAATATGGTGCAACCACGTCATAGGCTCACTAGGAATCATCAGATGCAGCTCAGAACGCATCATACTGCTAAAAAAAATCAAGTTTTAACGTCATCGCTCGTACCTGGATGATTCTTCGTCTAGTTACAAAGGATGGTCGCCCTGACCCCTTTAGGGGTCGACCTATAAGTCGACCTAACCCAAACATGGGTTTACCTAAGCCTTTGAATTATTGTTATTTTTCTCGTTTTTGTTTATTAAATTCTGATTTCTTATTTCTCTTGTAATTTCTCCATACTAACTCAGATATCAACAAGTGATATATGAAAATTGATCAGAAAATCGCCATGGATCCAATGGTGCCACTCCCGTGGCTCGATTCTGACAATTTTGCAAACTTATTTTATTGTTTAATTAATTCATTAAGTAGTTATTATAGCTTAAATTTTGGGTTTTTACGTTTTGGATACGGAAATCCAAAGGGATAGAAAGTTAGGACTTTTGAGCCTCACTCAAAAGGAATACATTTGAAAGGTGCTTGCTTGGTTTAACATGGAAGGGGTAAAGGCAATTAGCATACCCATGCCTTTGCACATACAGCTTTTTAGTAAAGGCTCTCCGATATCGGAAAAGGACAAGACCTATATGGAGAAGGTCCCTTATGCAAGTGCAATTGGTAGCTTGATATATGCTATGGTCTACACTAGGCCTGACATTGCACAGGTTGTTGGATTGGTGAGTAGATTCATGGCGAATCTAGGAAAGACGCATTGGGAAGTAGTGAAGTGTATCTTCAGATACCTTAGAGGAACTCTAAACCATGGACTTGTCTTTGGAGACAAAGATAAAGATTTCAGATTGGTTGGATTTTGCGATTCCGACTATGCCAATGATAGAGATCGAAGGAAGTCAACCTCTAGATATGTTTTCACCTTAGATGAGGCAGCAATTAGTTGGAGAGCGGGGTTGCAGACGATTATGGATTTGTCTACTACACAGACAGAGCTCATAGCTGCGGTTGAAGCAGATAAGGAGGCACTTTATTTAAGGCAATTATTGTGTGATTTGGACTTCGCATACGAAGGAGTGAATGTGCATTGTGACAGTCAAAGTGCAATTCACTTAGCTGAAAATCTGGCATTCAGCTCGAGGATGAAGCATATTGAGGTGAGAGAGTCATTTCATGTCTTGATCAGTGAAGAGAAGCTAGTTCGTCTTTAGAAGGTTCACACAAAATAGAATGCAGCAAACATGTTTACCAAGTCATTGCCTATTGCTAAGTTCGAGCATTGCTTGGAATTGATTCGCTTAATGAAGTGCTAAGTGCAATAGGTGGCACGCGGGGAGAGTCGAGTCAAACAATGAAGACATTTGTTTTCATGGTGGAGATTGATAGGTTCTACATGGACTGGGTACTTCGAACACTTTGTTGATAGGCGGTAGCCTTGCAGGAGTTCGTTGGCAGAGTGTAATGGTTGATGGTATTGTCGAAGCTCATTGGGTAAGTACCCATTGCTTGGAGCATGAAGGTGTAGATAAAGTTGAAAGGCTTGTTTGAAATTCGGTATCAAGGTTGAGATTGTCAGAGATGATACCTAAAATTCGTGAAGTAACATCGGCACGGGAGAAGCTTCGAGGATGAGCTCAAAACCCTAAGTCCCATTGCTGAAGCAAAATGGAGGAAGAAGAGGTTCGTTCGGTGTTAGGGCTTGGATCTGGCATTGGTGAAGAAGATGTTGAACCAAATTTTGGTTCGGTGGAGGAGATGCTGGACCAAAGATTTGGTCCGGTGGAGTTCGTTCGGTGGAAAGAAGTCCTATCTGGTGAATCTCATTCTATGTAAGAAGAAGGAGCGAAGGAGGAGAAGCACTAGGATTTGGAGCGGTGAAATTTAGAGTTGCTACCGAACCAAAAATCTCGTTCGGTAGATGCCACTCTAGATGTTTACTAGTCCAAACTAAATGTTTCATGCCTCTCTATATTTTTGGTTCGGTGAATGCCAGTCTAGATGCGTATTGTGTTGGAGTACCGAACCAGATAAGCATGTCGGCCCAAATCTTTTATGTTGATACCTGACTAGAATTTTTGCTGTCGAACCAAGTTGATGTTGGTCCATAATTTTGGTTCAGGAAGCTAATGTCGTACAGGATGTATTGTGAGCTTAGTCGGTCCAATCTGGAGTACTGATTGCCGAACCAAATCATGTCGGTCTAGATGGATGCTGAACCATTTTTGGTGTTTGCTGAACCAATCTCCAGGGCTGCTATATAGCAGCTACCCCTCCTCGTATCTTCACTCTATAAATAGTGGAGCTTCTGGACAATAATGGCAGTCATCCTAGAGACCTGAAACTCTATAGAATTTTGTCTGTATTGTTAATTCTTCTTATGTATAGCCTCCAAAAGTGAATTAATCTTGTAACTCTAATCTTTCAGTGATTAATAAAATCTCCTCCCCCAAGTGGACGTATACTGCCTCGCAGTAGTGGAACCACTACAAATACTGGTGTTATTTATTTTTTAGCATTGCATAGATTTGTGACTGTCTGTTCTGGTGTTTATCTCTGTTTGTTTTGTCTCACTACAGTCACGATCCAGTTGTTTTCCACGGCGTTAGGTTTCTTATTAACTTAAACTGATCATCTGAAGGGATTTTCCCAACATCTTATGTATTATAGAAAGATTCATCAACTACCAATTTTATGATTATATATATGTAATTTATTCATTACGTTTTTCTGTTCAGATTAAAATAACTATAAAGTGTTAAATGAATTGGTATAAATAGATATGACTATATCATATATTTTTTTGTTCATAATTTTTTTATTAGGTTCATGAATTTGATACCATAACCGACAATCTTCATGTGCATATAGCGAGTCATATACATATTTGAACTTACAGACATAGTTTTTATGCAAGTTTTTTGTGACTTGCGAAACATACGAAGTACTACGCAAATAAGGGGCTTTTCTCACAAATGTCATGTAAGATGTGTCGGTTCATTTCAAAATTTGAGAGTAAGATGTGCCATTAAATTTGACCACTTTTAGTACCTTGAAATTTAGATACATGGAGAAATGTGAATATTGTTAATATTGTTAACCACTAACGTTTACCTACTGCTATTAACAAGGTTTCCTTGAATGGGTAGCTACATGCCACTAACAAGTAATGGGCTATAAAAGCAACATCGTAGTGTAATGAACTGAAATGTTCTGCTTTTGCAAAAGATTGTGAGAATGGTTATATTTTAACTGGTAATTGACTTCTCTTACAAGTACTACATTGTAAATGTATTTACATGTCCCTCTTTATGAGTTTTTTTGTTGTTCCATGTTGTTTTACTATGGTATTTCAATATGTCTGAATTAACTGTATTTTTTCTTGCATTTCAAATTATTCTTTCTTAAATATTGAAGTATCAAATTCTCTTGGTAACAAAACGATAGCGGCAGATCATAATAACTCATCTAGCCTATTCTATGTTATATAAAATTAGACCCATTCCAATTTATTTATTTTTTCATAACTTCTACCCATTTTTTATTTCACTATAGATTTTCTTTTATGTAGGTTTATATATCTATAGAATGGTATTTAGGTACCTACACCGTAATGTTTCTAATGTTTTAGTGAAACATTCAATTTGATTTAATAATATTAAGTAAATAGTTGTTTTCAAACTAATATGGACTAAATCACATTTGTACCTACATGTATTATGATATCAACTTCTCCGCTCAATCATTCTTCAGACAACAAAATCAAAATTTATATATCCAATTTCTCTATAATCGATCTTTTTTTAATTTAATGCTCCATTGGTACATATAAATCCAACTAATTTTGTTACTACTAAGTTTTTATCAACTCTATTTGTAAGTATAATTTCATTTTTTTGTAAATTACACTACAACAAAACAGGCATTTTACAACGGGCAATGCCCGTTGTAATATGCATTTCGCAACGGGCATGCGCCCGTTGTATTAGGCCTAGTTGTAATAGGTCGACCATATTTTACAACGGGCAATGCCCGTTGTAATACATATTTTTACAACGGGCAAAGCCCGTTGTAATACATATTTTTACAACGGGCAATGCCCGTTGTAATACATGATATTGCAACGGTTTCTGACCGTTGCAAAATGAATGCAAATTTTAAAAAAAAATTACAGCACAGATTTTGAATTCAAATGAATATTTTATTCAAACAAATATTTATTACAATTTTTAAATAGTACAAATTCAAACTCTCACTATTCACTATACAATTTTGATACAAATTTCATTACATCACTATTTTACATTCAGAACCTCACTACATATCACTCACACTCGTATTGTTATCTTCAACTTCTTTCCAGTTAGAATCCAACATCTGAGCAATCTGCAAAAATATTTACTAACGCAGTAAAATTGAAAAAGAAATATTTTTGCAATATAAAATAAAATGTGAATTTTTTGAAAAGAATATTTGCCTCAGTTATTTGGGTTGTTCGTCATCATTTAAATTTGAATTTTGAATTCATCATACACGAACAACTTGTGACATACACAGTGTATCACTATATATGCCACAAGGCCGTGCACACCGATATACACTTGATAATGCTACAGGGACAAGTGAGCACAGGTCAAACCCAAATGCAAAGCCGGGTTCAACTCACATGCAATATATTTAAAATCACGACACGAGCACAAGGTCAAACCCGAGTTTTGTTGAATATGCGCTTTGCAATATAAAATGAAACATGATTTTGAAAACATTGTTTGCCTCAGTTATTTGGGTTATTCGTCATTGATTGTATCTGTGCATATCAGCATTTTATCAGGGACAGGTTGTACATAAGTGGCTGCAGTACACACGTATACATTTGTACACGTGTGCACTGCCCCGCCAACTCGTGTGCACAAATCAAACAAAAGCACTGCTAACAATTCAGCACAGTGTCAAACCCAAATAACAAACTGGATTCAACACAATGCAACATGACCGAGCATTGATCAAATCCAGAAACATGATCAACTCAGCAATGAATTTAACCATGAGAGAATGCAAACTACCAACTGTATGCTGGAGTACAAAGAAGATAGTGGCAACATCAAAATAAAAAAAAAAAATCAGCTGCAACATGAAGAAAGTCATATGTGCAAAGGTCAGACCAAACATGAAGGCTACATGAAGTGTGCAAGTTCAACCTCTTCATTAAAACAACCAAACCAACATAATACTGTTCAATATCCAAGACTCAAGAATGCATCACCATGACACAGTTCCAAACTATATAGAGCTGTCACAACCAAGAACTCAACGAACCAGACACAACAATGCACAAGTGAAGAAACAAATGACAGTGATTCCAACTACTCACAACAATGCGTAGTGACAGTGAACACAGCAACAACAAAGCTACTACAGGAATGCGTCCAGTGACATGCTACAAAATATACAGAAGACTCGAAGATAACTGCAGTATAACTGCAAGTGCAAATGACCAGAACACAATGCCACAATGTAAGTAAATTATGCAAGCTATCTCGACTCAACTCAATTCAAGCTGCATGCCAGAGGTGCAGACGACCACAAATACCAGTGATACGAGTGCATCAGTGAATAATACAACATAGTAAAGAAACAGTATGCACCAGTCCAGGCTACTACATAAAACAATACAATACTGAAGTGATGAAGTGCATATAAACAACTGCAACACACATGCACGACTTATGGCAGTGAAACTCAAGCAAGTCAGACCAACACTGCAACTCAAAATGAAACATGGCTGCAGTTACAAACTAGAATGAAAACTGCACTAATCCAGTTCCAATTTTTTTTCTGAATCAAGTGATACAAGGTCAGGGAAGCAACCAGGATGGAGCAGAGACAAGTAAGGCATAGCTACTGCACAGCAACATGAAATAAGACTACAGGTCTCAATAGAGTATGGTGATGCAGTCAACAAGGCAGAGGAATGTCACAAGCATAAAAGCATGAATACAGCAAAGTCAGAGACTACAACATCAAAGTGCAGAGCAACATGAACCAACTCCAAAATGTATCACTAACATATACTACAGGGATGAACACATGAGAATGGACAAGGCACAAATCAAGTCCAGCTACAAGTTGCAGACTCAAAGCATCGTGTGGACACAAATAAACACAATGCACATGCCAACAACAAGTCCAGCAAACATGACACCAAGCTACAAAACTCAATGGAAAATGAAGGCAACAGGAATAAAATATGACAATGCAAACTAATCAATGAGTAACACAGTGAACCAAGCAACAAGTTCATGTTTGAACTAACTCGAGTGCAACAAAGAAGCTATGGTACTATGAAAATGCATGGCAGTACCAAATGATAGAAGAGATGGTCAGAGAACACTATTTCAACAGTATGGCCAAAGTAAATCAACTGGTCAAAGCAAATGTCAGCAACGTGATGAACAAGGTTGAATAATTCACAAATCAGAAATCAAGTTGAGACAAATTGAAACAGTCAATGCCAAGTCGAACCAGCAAAATCAAACCGTGATAAGCAAGGCCAGAATGATTATAAGAGGTTACAATATCAAGTGCAAGTGCAGACGACAGCAACTCAAATCAACACAGGGAAGATACCAGTGAAACAAGTCCAGCAACATGAACAAATGGATGAAGTATGCAATTCGAAAGAATCAGTGCACAACTACATGCAGGTGAATACATGACTGAGAAACAAAATCAAGATCAACAGAACATGAAGCAGTTGAAGTCCAAGCACAAACCCAAGAATATATGCATACACACATACATATGTATGTATGCACATATATTGTAAACAGGTGAATGTGCAGTAGAAAACACAAGACAGTGGCAAGTACAAGTCAGTGCAGAAATCAAGCCGAAGTTAAAGATCAAAATCGTATTTTTAATTAAGTCAAAGAAAATTAATTTGGAAAGAAATCTCTGCATCAAATTTCTTGACTACATATGGTCAGTATTAATATAAATAAGGGCCGAGAAAACAAATATAGGAAGAAATCTTCGAATTAATTAATTCGAAAACAAATACGGAATGCAACAATAATTCACAGTGAAGTCGAAATCATGGAAGAACCAGAGAATTCGAATTGATGACAGTGCATCAAATACGCCTTTGAAAAAGTCAGAAATGAAAAAGGGAAAAGTTTTAATGCCGCGTTAATCAAGATGATCGAACGCTACAGAATAGAAGCCGTGCGCAACAGGTAACAAAAAATTGAGAATTAGGAAAATATTAAATTGATACGAAGGATTTCAAGTGTAACGAGTTCATATAAATTCAACCCGAAGGTATCATCATCGAATATGAGCTAAAATTCACAATCAAACTATCAATCACAAACCCAAGTTCATCATCGGCAAGCAGAGCAACAATCAAATTCAAGCATTCAAGCAAAAAGGAAAGTTACATACCAAATTGAAGCCGAAGCCCTAATTTCACAATCGATCAACAGAGGAGCAAACAATCATAAGCGAAGCAGTGAGCAAGGGCAACAATCGAACATCAGAGAAGCAAGAGCATCAATCATCAGAACGAAGCCCTAATTCGAGAAAGAAGCCGAAGCCCTAAATCGACAAAGAGAGGCCGACATTTTTCACAAACAAAAGAAGGGGACGGTGAACTTCAAGTGGGCCGGCCTTGTTTATTTAAAAAGGGGTTTTAGTTATTTAGTTATTTAGGGTTTTAAAATATTACAGTAAAATACTGAATATTAAATGTAATTACTAATGCATTTGAAACTAAAAGGGGCATTAGTTTCTAAAAATTTTACAGTAAAATTTATATTTCTCAAATTCTGAATTATTTTAATATTTTGAAATTTTAAATATTTTATAAAATTTTAATCTCTTTATTTTATAATTTTATGAAAATTTCAAATTTTTGTTTATAAATTTTACAAATGTTTTTAAGTTTATTTTACAAAATTTCCAAATTTTAAATTATTTGAAATATTAAATATTCTAAGATTTCGGAAACTTTCTAAAATTTTAAGTTATCTTAAAATTTTACTCTTTAATTCTTGAATTTTATGAAAATTTCAAATGTATTTATGAATTTAGTTGAGAATTTTACTAATTTAATTATCTAATATTGAATATTAAATACTGAATATTAAATGTAATTACTAAATAATTGAATATTAATTATAATAATTAAATATTAAGTGTAATTAATAAATATATTACAACGGTCCTGAATGGACCGTTGTAATAGAGATCTATTACAACGGGCAGCAAATGCCCGTTGTAAAAAGGGGCATCTATTACAACGGTCCTGAATGGACCGTTGTAAAAAGAGTCTTGTATAGGGCATATATTACAACGGTCCTGAATGGACCGTTGTAATAGCTATCTATTACAACGGGCAGCAAATGCCCGTTGTAAAAGGGGGCATCTATTACAACGGTCCTGAATCGACCGTTGTAATAGCCTTCTATTACAACGGGCAGCAAATGCCCGTTGTAAAAAGGGCGTTGTAATAGGGCATTTTTGTTGTAGTGTTATGCAATCTCAACTAAGATTAACATAGTAAATAAAGATTTACAGCTTAAATTAGGCGTTATGACAGAACATATATTAAAGAATATTCACCATTCCTTCGATTAAAAATATCCACATATTAATCTTTTGTTGTTTTTTGAACAAAAAAAATGAAAAAACGACGAAACCAATTATTATAGAAAGCAATTTGATACATTCAAAATATAATTAACTATGATTATTCATTCCTTAAAAAATTAATGGGTTTACAAAGATATTCATTTACATGCATATTCTAAATTGAATTAAATATCTTAACTAATCAACTTCTATTCTGAAATTGATAAAAGGAAATTTACTTATGTTGTTCATCTCATCTTCATTTATCATTGATGATTGATAGGATTGAAAATAATTATGTTCAAGTATAGGTTTCTCTTATAACATTAACATTTGGATATTATTCTAAAAAAAAGTCGACTGTTGTTTTCATGTTTCTATTCATATGATTATCATTATAAATTATATATCAATGCTTTTTTATCTCGAAATGATTTGCATGTTATCATGTAGGCGACCCAAAAGAATCTCCAAATCTTACACTTTGAGTAACTCAAAGTCTACGATTGCATGCTTCAATTATCCAACATATTTTATTAACTATATCTTAATATTTGATGTATAAGTGAAGGTTAGACTCAAAATATTGTAACTGCCATGAATAGGTATTTGTGGGTTTAAGAATATGACTTCTATTTTTTGTATTTAAATTATTTAGGCTCAAAAAATATCATTTACGAGTAAGGTTTTTAACTGTATTAAGCAACATCACACGATCATCAACATATAAGTAATTTATACATAGCAGCTGAATTTATTGGCAAGGTATTAACATGATATATCATTTAATATTTTATTTTATTGAGTGAAAAATCACTTGATATCGAATTTCAATTAATATTTTTTGTTCAATTCCATTGCTTATATATTAAGGAGAACCAGTCCATTAAAATATCATTGGTCAACTCGAAGAAATTAGTTATGGTAATTTGCATTTTTCTTAGTTGCTTCAATGTTATTTTTTTGTAACTGAAATTCAGTCTTCAACAAAATTAGTTTAGTGAGTTGTTTGGTTTATATAACATCTTCATTAACAATTATTTTTTAGTATAATTTCTTTCATCGATTCTTATGGATTTACATAGCATTGGGAGGCCATATCATATCTTCTGTAATGATGCATCCCTTTTTTCCAATCCTAGGATATAATCACACAACCTTTCTTGTGATCTATGTAAATTATACGCACCTATCAATTAAGTTCATGAATGATAATATATTTTAAAAATAATCTTAGAGTTTGTATGCACCAATAAATGATTTATTGCGATGTGTGTATTGTAGTCTATGTAGATTATGCTAAACATTAGAAGATTCAAGGGTTTTAATTTAGGAAAGGACCATAATTTACATTTTCAATTATATCTTTAGTCCAGTGAAAATGAAAGATGCATGAAGTTGGATTTTGATTAGCAATGTAATAAGCTTAAATAACTTGGCAACTTTTGCGGTATGTAAAGTATGTTGGTAGATTTTCATTTTTGATAGCTTTCACATCTATACTTAATTCTTGGGTAGTTTTTTTCTTTTCCATTTTTGTGGTATATTCTATTTGTGAATTAATACTTGATTCTATGGGTTTTTGTGGTTTCTTTCATGGTAAACCAATTAAGAAGTGAACTATGATAACTTATTTTTTTACAATTCGGTTACTCTTGGCTTTCGACCATATGAAAATATTTCGACCCACAACTGGCAGGTACAAGTTATACCTTCCTTCATCGTCAACCTATCGATCATGAGAGCATGGAACCTAAAATAAATACTCATTGTTCATTTTCTATATTTCTAAGGTTCAAATTATAATCTATTCTAACAATACTCTAAAATCATTTGATATCAGTGTTACTCAGGTTGCCATCCATGGACAAATTGACGAATATATAGAGGCAATATCTATCGTACTGACATAAAATGGATTCAAGTGCACAAGTGCATGTCAAACCATTTTCGGTACATACCCAACAAATTTCTAACACTACTACGCAAATTGCACATGTACTTAATTGCATCTCCAGTACTGGCTGCTAACATGCAATTCCGTTACAGCCTGAAAAAGATATATCTAATGCAGTTGAGCATGTAAGGGGAAAATGAAGGAAACTACTGCACCAACTAAATAGGATGATGTGCACGAATGTGAAAGCCCGACTTATTTCCAACACCCCTGCAACTTGCTTGCATTCGACCTACGATTTTCAATAATAATTACTGTAATAGGTCCAAGATTACTACGTAGGCAATGAGATTTGAAAAGTCGAATAAAATAATGTCAGAACTATGTAGTATGTACCATACCATAATGATCGGCTATAGAATTCTAAAAGAAAGCTAAATTCATCTTTCTTATTAACACCTGCCAAAGCATATGAGAAAATCTTGAATTCTTCTGCAATATATTAAATGTAATGTAATAACATACAACATTTTATTATAGTATCTACGTAGTAACCGACTGACTCATGTTTAACAACTCTTAAGCTTGCGTGTACATTGACAATGGAAGCTTCTACAACGTGATGTCCATCTGCAAAGTAAGAACTTACAAAACTAGAGACAATCGAAGCTATCATGTCATCTGATCCAATGTGAGTGGTTTACTATTGTATAATTATTATAATATGTCCTTTTCCCTTTTTATACTCAAATTCACTACACTATTCCACACATGTGCATAACAATTTTCATCAGTACGGTCCGAGTCAATTATTTACACTACTTGACTTTCTCTATGAACACTAAACTGCTCCAGATCTGTTTTTCCCACATTCTAAAGAAACCATACTATGAAATAATCAACTATACTGTATAAAGAGTTAATGCTAACCTCACAAAACCATATTAGGATTTAACTACGCTCATGTTCAGAAACAGTGTATATTCTTATTTTAAAATTATTATTAAATCAAGTATATTCAACTTTTATTTACAATGGCATTTTGATTCCACTATCTGAATCAAAATGGTTAAGACAACAAAAAAATTTAAGCTCGAGAGACTGTAAGCTTAGATAGATATATTACCCATTTTTTACGTCTTAAAAGCGTAAACTTGACAGAGTATTTAATCACCTGACAAAACAAATGACAGTAGCATGAATATTAACTTGCTTATAATAAAACAAAGATTTATTTATCAAAAGAATGCGATTGGTATTAAAATTTAGATTATTTTAAATTCAGACTTTTTATTCCCATTTATAACAACTGTTCATAACATTATCTTCTAGCCTTTAATATCTAAAAATTTTAGCCTCATTTCTGAACTCTATGGTTTAATTAGACTAACAAGATACTGTCTCCATTCAGCTATGAAAATTTGAAGTACTTGCTAGGAAGAAACAACATTAGTGAATATCGCAGCATCATTTGATGATGATGCAAATGACAGTAGTAAATCTCCAGAAGATTATAAATTTTCATATGCTTCTTATAGTAATGGTTTTGTTTTGAACGGTTCCTTTGGATGTACCTTAATCGTATTCTCAATTTTGGGATTATCATGTGATGTTTCAACTCTACGTTGCATTAATCTCAAAGCCCATTAATTTATTTTCAGATTATCCTGTGCTAATTGTTGAAACTGACCACGAATGTTTTTCCACATTGTTCCCTACTTTCAAAGTCAAGTCTATTTATTAGTACAGTTGTCAAGCTGCATCTTATTAAATTTATCAATTTGTTTATATGGTTCATTTTTCCTTGCTTGCATACTTGATAAGTTTTACATTATGTTATATATGGTTCTCTCTCTAAATATTTAACTGTTTTTCAACCAACGATCTATTATTGGTAAAAGTCCATGATATGGGATTCCCTTCTTCAGTTACCAACCATAATCAAATTGTAGTACAATCTACAGTGATATTTTTAGTTTCTCTTACAACAAAATTTAGATCAATAAATGCATTTTTAACAGTGGGTGGAAACGTTATTTGTCAACTTTACTGTTGAGATCAATACGATTCCCTCTAAATTACAAGTGGGTCGAAGTTCTTGTACGTAGCACACAGATTCACACTAATTCCATATATCATATATGCTTCTACGGAATTTTAGAGGAGGCATAATGTGAATAAGACTGTTAACGATTTTTGAAGAGAAAGTAATGAAGATGTTTTTTAAATTTAAAATAAAAGTGACAATGAAGAATAAATGACGAAGGTGAACAAATTGATAATGAATGACCAAGTGATAGGCTAGAAAGGTAATTATTTAAAATTTGACTGAGTGGAAAAGATAAGGAAGTTCAAAAGTTTGAAACATGAAAAGATTCTTCTACTCCGCCAACATATGTAGACAAACATGTGAAGGCTATGTCGACATACTCCTTTACGAGTGCACCGTTTGAATTTTGAACTGGGAATTTTGAATGAATCTGCCCCATTTTTTGATTAGGTGATTATTTATTAGAGAGAATTTCCAAGAACAACTTTCGCTAATTTACATTCACGAAATTTTGGTATAATAATATTTTTTTCCTTTAAGAATAAGTTTCAAATTTTCATCTAAAATAATGCATGAATCTCTTTTAAAGAATATTTTATAATTATTATCACAAAAATGACTTATGCTTAATAATTATGATTAATATTTTTTTCATGTATAACGTTTGAAATAAGAGAAGATTTAGAATTATCGAAGCTGGTAATGCCAATGATGTATCCCTTTGAATTGTATCCAAACTCATGATTCCACCATCTTTTATATATAATATCACCTAGTAGTTGTGGATTTCCTGTCATATATTTTGAACATCGTTGTCCAATATCCATTTCAGCTTCGTTTTATTTGTTGTAGGATCAGCGGCTACCTGCTCATCATCTTTCATGAAGCTCATGTGAGCATTTTTGGTTTATGGGTCACTAAATTTAATGATGTATCTGAACAATACCATGTTGAATTGAAAGCCCATTTCTTCTTCTTGTCAAATGTGTCACAGTTTGAAGAGCACTTGAATTTCTTAAAATTTTGATAATCACTTTTCAAATGATCATTTTTATCACATTTGAAACACTTACCATCATTTCCATTTTCAAAATTATTCATATCGTTCTCAATTTTTTAAAGTTTGCTTTTTTTGTATGTCCAGAATTTTTTGAAGTTCTTAATCATGAAAGTGAGTTCCTCATCATCGTATGAACCACGATTATATCATTTATAGTGTTGAATGCTAGTGATTACTTCTCATTTTTAGGACTTTATTTTCTAGCATGCACGTGTACTGATAGAGTGAAGGGTGTGCCCTACAGCTAATAACTTAATTTGTTATGTAAACTAAACTCTATAAACAATCTTGTTCAAAATAAAGTATGCTTTTGGCTATATTTTCTGTTATATGTTATACAATGTGAATAAAGAATTAATTATATTTAACATATATAAGTAGAAAATCTTTGGAGAAGTGTTTTATCAATTCTATTTACAAATGTGTTCATAACTACGATTATTAAATTGATATATGCAAAAACACCAAGTCCTTAAATAGTCCTAGTTTAGTGCATCGAGATAAGGATATTGATACATCCATTGTGACTAGTGTACATAGCTATAACGATCCTGACTCGACCTTCGAAAATCGGCACCCGTACTTCTCTTGTACTCGAATGTCGCAGATTCAAACGCCGAATCAGGCTTGTCGGAGCTTATAACACATTAAGTATAACAACACAGCGGAAGAAAATGAATAATATCATTGATACAACAATGAATACAATATCTGATACAATGTGATACAACAATATCAGAGACAAATATACAACAGTGGAATATGATAACAATGGAAGAGATAACTCAAATATGATCTTCGATAAAGAGTGAATCCAAAATCTGCAACTTCAAACCAAAAGCTCAACCCAAAAGCTATGAGGACTCCAACCCAGTATCAACAATCTTCGTCTCCAAAACACCAATTTAGAAATAGCTCGAACTCCCAATCAAGTTGTACCAAGCATGGTCAGTCATCCAAAGACTAAAGAAGATTTTCAAAGGCTGAAGCCAACTGAATCTACACCTACCATTTGATTATCTGAAAAAACCAACTCTAGACTGTTCGTGTGAAAAATTGTGGGCACTCAGAGTTTAGGAAGTGAACAATAAACTCCAGGTCAGTCATGATACTGGTATGAGCAAACAAAAACAGTTTATCTTTAAAAAACAAAAGAAGAAGTAAAAGAAATCCGTAATGCTTTTTGAAAAATGAAACTACCAATAAGGCCTCCTACCGCACACACAATGCAACGCAGAATTGGAGGAGATTTCTTCTTATGATAGTCAAACATGCTTGATACGCAAGTTCCTTTTGATATTATTATTAGTGCATAGTGCAAAAAACCTTCGAAAGTATAATATTAATCTTAGCCAGCATACAACCATTATTATTTGCCTATTATAGCTGCCGTGTTCAATAGCAGGTTATCGCCACATTCCATGGCAGGTTATACAACTAAAACCGTACAGGGCTCGTATTATTTTGTTTGGATTTCCAACAAATGGTCAGGTAAGGAACTTCCCACATAAAATGGAACGCCTCTGGAGGGACGTCCCCGAGAACCTAACCGGATCTCTGCTACACAAGGCTGGATTACCCCTGCTTGGAAGTAACTACAGACACGAGTTTGCCATCCCCGGTCGTTACCAACCTTTATCTAAGGCCTCGACACCAACAACCACACAGTAAAGTATCTGTGCTTCATACCATGATACCACTTCCAAAATCAACATAGGTAAATATCTGGGCTCCATACCATGATACTACTTTTTATCCAGAAGAAAATGGTCATACCCTCTGGGGGCGCTACACCCAAATAACCTTGCTGCAACGATTCCTGTTCCGACCATTACCGGGTTATGAGCTCGACGAAGTCACGTCCACAAAGCTACACTTTTTTCACAAAGTCACGCTTTGATCAACAAATGATCAGCAGCACTTCGTATGCCACATTACCAATTTGGGAATGTATCACTAGTAACCATCAACTACATAACCTCTGAGCTCGTATGTCTCAGAGAAGGGTGTTAAGCTAAGAGAATAAATTCTCCTCCACAAACAGAAATGTATTTGATAGAAACCAGCTTTACATCTCAAGGTGTAATGTCAGCCACACATCCATACAAGTCTATTCTGGGTACGAACAGAACCGAAGGCACTTCCAACGAAGCCCTTGCAAATCCGGGTATTCACAATACCGATCGGACTCCCCATCACATATGGAGATCTCTATACCGACGCGACTCAGTGCAGAGACATTCGACAGGTTATCTTATCGTTCTCGAAAATACCCAGTCTTCACCACCGATCTCAATTGCTATCCATATCATCGTACATTATTCGAAATGGGTTATATGACACAAGATTCTCTCCTGGATAAATCGAATAATGAGCGCAATATTTAAAAACATACGGATATTGAGATTTCAGTTAAGTCACAACTTGTTACCTAAACTTTTCTTTCAAATGGTTAAACAAATTACCATTTTGATCTTTTAAACAAAAAGATTCACTTCATAAAGTTCACTAATCTTTCACAAATATTCATTTCCAATATTTAAACCAAAGATCTATCTTTGAGATCTTCTTATGTTTGAAAACAACTTTCACCAAATATTTCAGAAAGATTCCTTCATAGCTTTTGAAACAATTCCATTTCGAATCCTTTATATAAAAGATATACCTTTAAGATCCTTTTCAACTTCAAAACAAGGTTCAACAATTTTTCACATAGATTAATTCATAGCTTTCAAAACTATTTCAATTCCATTTCACACCTGAAATCTTTCAACACAAATTGGAAATCCTTTCTTTATATGAAAGCTTTTATTATTTGAAAAAAAATAGTTTTCATTTCGAAAAAATCCAATTACATTTGCACAAGTTAAAGCCCTTCAAGTATAATACTTGTTATCCCACCTTTTGGCTAAGGCTGGAATATCAACAAATTGGCAAGAAAGGATGGATATCAGGATTGAAGATCGATTGGAAACCAGGCTGCAATCGATGTCGTTAAAATTTGGCTGAGCTTCGGTCAAGACGGAATCGATTGGGGACGATGATCAAGGCTAGGAGAGGCCGCGTTTCGAATTTCAGGTCAATCAGATTTCGTATGATCGGGATATGATCGACACAAGTTAGGAGAAATATGTTGTTCGTATCCATCTGATTGGTCTATTCGAATCCATCATATTCGTATCCATTAGGAAATCATGACATCGATTTGTTTGAATCGATCGGTTTAGAATCGATCAGAGAGACCTCACCTCGGCTCTGTTCAAACCCTCAGGTTCGAATCGACATCGGGCCGTGCTATTCTTGTCCATCGAGTTCGTATTGATCGGAGAACCCCTGATTGTGTCCATCACATGCCATGTTCGTGTCTATTATACAACTGTTGTTCATATCGATCCATAAGCGCCACTAGTTTGTATCGATTTGATACATACGAACTGGACCAAGATCGATCGGTACGAGCAATGCCACCTATAAATGACCGATGCGAATGGAGCTGCATGCGATGGATGCGACATTATGCTCTTTATCGATGTGAAATGATGATACGAACAAGGTGCACAAATAACTCAGTCAACTCGGCTCAAAAGGTGGAACGATCCAGGAATCTCGCCCCACGTCACCATGCACTCACGTGTCTAGATCGATTCGAAATGGATCAATGCGAAGGATGGATTCGAACGCGATAGCACTCACGAAAACGCAATCTTGCATCGATCATATCTCACATTCTACAAGTCCAAATGCTATGAAATTTTCACAGGAGCTTACGTACAAGCAAAAGAATGTTCCTGCCAAGTTTCGGCTCGAATGGACATTTTCTTGATCGATACAAAATTGATTCTTATCGATCACGGATCGAGTCGAAACTTGCTAGGATCGATCGTGTGGGCCCACCCACGTGCCAGAAGAAGTCTCCCAAAGTTTGAGCTCAACCTCCTACACCTATAAATAGCCCCCAGAACCTACAAAAGAGGGATCTTTTGGCCATTCGACGCCCAGACTCTGTCGGATTCAACGTTGCACTTCATCATCGCTGTTATACTTGAATTTCTTCATTGTAATTGTTGTAATCAATTGTAACCAGCAAGGATAATCAATAAAAGATAAACCTTCGAAGTGGACGTAGGCCGGAGATAGCCGAACCACATAAATCATGTGTTTATGTCTGCTTCTTTCTGTTTAAACTTGATTATTCTTCATTTTTTATCCTCTACATCACTTAGATCTGAGATTTGTGTTTGAATATTGCTGATTTGCATTCATACACTGGTGCTTTCATGACATTTGGGGTTTGTGACCAATTTTGGCGCAAACAATACTTGGGTTAAATTCAAATTTCCAAAACAATACTTTTAAAATGGTTTAAAACTCATATATTTACAACTCGTATAATCTTTTAAACCATGATTTCTAAGCATGGAATTCAATTTCCAACTCTTGAATTTAAATTTAAATCAAACTACTTAAATTTTAAAACTTTATCAAATTATTCAAAATAACTTTTATTTTCAATACAACTTTTCAGAAAAAGCTTTTTACATTTCGCCCAAATCCATTTCCAAAACCATTTGGATTCAAAATAATTCAACCTTTAAAACCATTTCAAAAATCTGTGACTTAACCAATTTCCTCCTGCAATCCATATTTGTGTGTGTATGGGGTAGTCCAGGGGTTTTACCCAATAGTACAACAACATCAATCATCACAGATTCAAGCACAATAATATTTAATAAGCGGTATAATCCTATAACGCTTATCATCATTCACAGATTCACAGATAGTTATGTAAAAGCATCGCAGATAAATATGTAAATACATTGCAGATAAATAATATGCACACATAGCTCAATCAAAACAATCCACATCACAGAATCATTATAGATCAACTCAAGACATTCAAACAATTCATACATCCATAAGAAAAATCAATTAATTATCTAATTAATTTAAATGAGATTAATTACTTATGGATAAACACTAATCCTGGTTAATTAATCATCAATTAGTTAATTACAAATCATTTTAATTACTTATCCTTTAATCATTTATTAATCAACCTTTAATTAATTAATCTTTAAATCATTAAATAATTAAACCCTTAATTATTTAATTATTCTTTAATTAATTATCCTTAATTAATTACATTAATTAATTATCATTCCTAAATCAATAAGTGATTATCCTTAATCACGTATATTTTAAAAATTACTACTTAATTACATTGAGTAATTATTACTTGATTAATTAATCATAAATCCGTAATTTACATTAATTAATTAATTCCTTAATTAATTACCATTTAATTAGTTATCCTTAATAATAAGTGATTATCCTAATCACTTACCTTAATTAATCACAAATTAATTACATTAAGTAATTATCCTTTAATTGCTTGATTAATCAATTTAAAATGTTAATTAATTACTTTTAATTAAGTAATTGTCTTTAATTATTTCCATTAAATAATTATCTTTAAGTAATTAATTACCCTTAATTAATTTGATTTCTAAATAACCCTTTTTATCAATTAAATTAATCCTTTATTAATTAAAGACAAATCATTAATCTAAATTAATTATTTTAAATTATTATGTAACCCTTTATTAATAACCCTTGTAGTTAATTATCATTAACCAATCAGCTTAATCCCTTAAGTTAATTAACTTACAAAAACATCTCTTTTTAATTAAATCCTTAATCACCTTATTAAGTTTATTTAATATAAACTTTAAAAATAAAGGTTACATGTATATATCAAAACACCTTAAGTTCAAAGTAATTTTATTTTAAAACCATTAATTAATTCTAAGCTCACATAAAAATTTATTATTTTGAAAAGAAGTAGTTTTAAGAAAATTGTTAAGTAAAACTTGATTTATTTTAAAAGTTTAAAAACTGTTTTATAGAAAAATCAACAGACCTGAGCTATTTCTCATTCTACCCGAGCCTTGCTTCGAGTCTTCACCCTACCTCTTTTGCTTCGAGTCATCACACTAGTTACTTCGAGTTTGAACCCGAGCATCTTCTTCTTCTTCAAGCTCAACACCCAGAAAAAAACAAACGTGCACGTGTACAACACATCGAAGCCACTCCGATCAGGTCATCGACCGACACCAAGTAGATAACCTCCTCTTCAATCGTTCCAGCCACCCAGATCGACATAACGAAGTCGAGATTTAATTTGAGCAAGTCCACATCTTCCTGAACCAAACTCGATCGAAAAAAATAGCCTCGATGTCGGCGATCAGACCCCCTGAAGCACTGCCATTCTAACCAAAGCGATGTCAGACCATCCTCTTCCCATTCCCTGGGTGCGATCGACCCAAACACCATGACGAAGTCACAATCACCCCGAGAACTCCAATAGCCGAAAGTGACTGTCGAACCCTAGATCAACATCAATCCATCACCACGATCATCTAAAAACACTTCCACTATTTTTCCTCACATCTACATCCTTCCAACTGTCTTCACCGAGAGGCACGACCCACAATTCGTCGACGATCGACGTAATTTGACAATAGTGTGTTTTCTGTTCATCTCGAATTATCTCAATGTTCCCGAGCTTAAAATTTATGAATTTATTACCTAAATTCATCATTTCCTATTACAAATCAGAATTTGAAATCCAAACTTGAAATCGTAAACATTGATTTTTTCCGTCTTAATACATTGACTGTATTTCTATTTTCTAAATAAATTACTTAATAATTTCCCTTGTTTTTATTTTTAAAATTTGTATTATATCAAAACAAACAATTTTCTTTTAAACATCATAGGTTAAAAGAGATCAGAGGAAGAGGATTAGAGTTTTAAACTAAATTTTCAAAACTTGTAAACTAAAACAGAAGTGTTACTCTTCTGTTTCCCAACATGCATACAAAAACCTTATACATATATTCACACAGGCATCATTCATATCAAATTTCAAAGGGAATCACATGCATCTGTAGATATAAACAGATTCAACTCAAGATAGGTCAGTTTACTCACCCTGATTGGAAGAACAGAGAATATAGAGGACTGGAACTGGAAATTAGTTTTGTACTTGAAACTGAAAACTTTGAATTTTGATCTTGATAATTGCTTGTTCCTATGATTTACTTTGCTGAATTGATCTATACTTGAATTTGTTTGAGTTGCTTTGCTCTGGATCGGGTGAGGTTAAAGATTATTTTGATTTTCCAGGTTTTGAATTTAGCTTTGTTGTTTGCTTTGAAATGCTTCTTTGATTTTTTTTATTTCCAGATCGCTTTGAATTTTTTTGAAATGCTTCAGATATCAGGTTCCAGATTTGATTTTTGTTTTTCTGAACTTCATTTCCAGACTTGAAATGAATTACTTTAATCTTGATCTAAATTTGCCTGATCTACTACTTGAATTAGTGCTTCCAGGTTTGAAATGTTTTTGAAAACATGCTTAGATTTTTCTATTCTCAGGTTTGTTTTGAAGAGAAAGTATTTTGAATAGAAGGATGAAAAATGAGCAGCCTGTTTTACTCTTTTGATATTTATTTTTGTAAAAAAATAAGGTTGCCACTTGTATCATCATGTGATACTTGTTAATCTACATTATTACTTATCAAACAATTGTCAAATGTGTTTAAATTGTGTTTAAACCCTTTTGTTAAACTTATTTATAAATTGGTTTAAATCCTACTTCATTATAAATTACTTAATTTATGTACAAACTTTAGCCCTTGTCTACTTAAGTATCTATGTTTATATAAACAAACAAACTTCATTTTGTATTTATACAATTTTAAAACAAATGATTTGAAATAAAATTATTCATTCCAGATAAATAATAGATATATATATATATATATGTATATATATATATTAGTTCCTTGGAAACATAAAGTTAACAAATCCAATTTTATTTCTAAAATATTTTAATCTTGAATTTCAAATTCTAATTCCAAATTATAATCTATTTATAAAATATTCACTTTGAATTCCAAATCAAAATTCTATATAAAAAATCAATTTATTGGATTTTTCAAATCAGTTCCTTTATTTACAATATTTCGATATATACTCATTCAAATTTTCAGATTAATCCACAATTAAATTTGTAATTAAAATATTATTCAAAATATTTATTTCAGAATTTCGAATTAGAAATTCTATTTTAAAAATCATATTTATATCCATTTATACTAATAAACAACAAAATATCTATTTAATTTCGAAAATACCAAATAAATTCACAATTTAATTTCAAAAATTAAATAAACTACTAATTTGAATTTGATTTAAAAACAAGGATGTTAAAGATTCCCCGCTTAAGAAAATTTCATCCCCGAAATTTGCCAGGGAGACAACAAAGATGGATTCACAAAGATAGACAAACGACTCATCAATCAAACTAAATATCTATTCTTCATTTGGCTAACCAAGTCAGAATATCATCAATAATTATGAGAACAAACTCATTCGATACTACACAGGGTACTCGGGTCATCCAGTCTATGAAATATGCAAGGCATTGGTTAGTTTGAAGGATAACTAACCGTTCGTAGAACATATCGAGACCCAAACAATAGATAATGAATACAACTCAGGTTGGAATATTCTAAAGTTTACACCAGCTTGTCCCTCTTTGGACTTTGATTCTCATAAGAAATTACAATAGAATTTCAAATTTGGTTTTAATCGAAATCGTTTTATTGACACCAATCTTAATATTTTATTCATCACTTCATTTTAAATAGAACTTCAAATTCATTAAAGTTTAAGACGAAAAGATGATAGGAATTTGATGAAGAGAATACAAAATAGGAGTTTTCTACAACGATTCGCAAGGCCACCACCACTTTAAAGCTTCTCCCTCGAGCTGCCACGAAGCCATCAAAGAATTGAAACTGGATCAAAGGAGATTGATAGAGAAAGATATTTCCGTTGTTGCAGGGTATTGACCATTTGTACCGGTACTCCCCTGTCCCTTATCTCGTCCCCTTCTTACACTCATACTTACTATCAGTGGATAGTAAGAGAATTTAGCAAGGCATTCAAACAGATATCTTAGGGATATACTCATTCTAGGGTATACTTCACCCTATTTGTAATGAGGTACCTAATGTGTTATACTCCTGAGCTAAAGTTTCAACCTTCAGCTCTGATACCAATTATAATCCTGACTCAACCTTCGAAAATCGGCACCCGCACTTCTCTTGTACTCGAATGCCGCAGACTTATACGCCGAATCTGGCTCGCCGAAGCTTATAACACATTAAGTATAACAACTCAGCGGAAGAAAATGAATAATATCATTAATACAACAATGAATTCAATATCTGATACAATGTGATACAACAATATCAGAGACAAATATACAACAGCGGAATATGATAACAACGAAAGAGATAACTCAAATATGATCTTCGATAAAGAGTGAATCCAAAATCTGCAACTCCAAACCACACGACCCAAAAGCTACGAGGACTCCAATCCAATATCAGCAATCTCCGTCTCCAAAACACCAATCCAGAAATAACTCGAACTCCCAATCAAGTGTACCAAGCAAGGTCAGTCATCCAAAGACTGAAGAAGATTTCCGAAGGCTGAAGCCTAGCGAATCTACACCTGCTATTTGATTATCTGAAAAACCCAACTCTAGACTGCCCGTGTGGAAAATTGTGGGCACCCAGAGTTTAGGAAGGGAACAATAAACTCCAGGTTGGTCATGGGACTGGTATGAGCAAACAAAAACAGTTTATCTTTAAAACAAACAACAAAAGAAGCAAAAGAAATCCGTAATGATTTTTGAAAAATAAAACTACCATAAGGCCTCCCACCGCACACACAATGCAATGCAGAATTGGAGGAGATTTCTCCTTATGATAGTTAAACATGCTTGATATGCAAATTCCTTTTGATATTATTATTAGTGCATAGTGCAAAAAACCTTTTGAAAGTATAATATTAATCTTAACCAGCATACAACCATTATTGTATGCCTACTATAGCTGCCATGTTCAATAGCAGGTTACCGCCACATTCCATGGCAGGTTATACAACTAAAACCGTATAGGGCTCGTATTGTTTTGTTTGGATTTCCAATAAATGGTCAGGTAAAGGAACTTCCCACACAAAATGGAACGCCTCTGGAGGGACGTCCCCGAGAACATAACCGGATCTCTGCTACACAAGGCCGGGTTACCCCTACCTGGAAGTAACAACTGACACGATTATGCCATCCCTCGGTCATTACCAACCTTTATCCGAGGCCTCACAACCATACAGTAAAGTATATGGGATCCATACCACGATACCACTTTCAAAATCAACATAAGTAAATATGTGGGCTCCATACCATGATACTACTTTTTATCCAGAAGGAAATTGTCATACCCTCAGGAGGCGCTACCCCCAAATAACATTGCTACAATGATTCATGTTTCGACCATTACTGGGTTGTGAGGCTCGACGAAGTCACGTCCATAAAGATACACTTTTTTCACAAAGTCATGCTTTGATCAAAAAATGATCAGCGGCACTTTGTATGCCACATTACCAAATTGGGAATGTATCACTAGTAACCATCAACTACATAACCTCTGAGCTCGTACGTCTCAGAGAAGGATGTTAAACTAAGAGAATAAATTCTTCGCCGCTAAACAAAAATGTATTTGATAGAAACCAGCTTTACATCTCAAGGTGTAATTTCAGACACACATCCATATAAGTCTATTCCGGGTTCGAACAGAACCGAAGGCACTTCCAACGAAGCCCTTGCAAATCCGGGTATTCACAATCCCGATCGTACCCCCCATCACATATGGAGATCTCTATACCGGCGCGACTCAATGCAGAGACATTCGACAGGTTATCCTATCGTTCTCGAAAATACCTGGTCTTCACCATCGGTCTTCAATTGCTATCCATATTGTCATATCATTATTCGGAATGGGTTATATGACACAAGGTCCTCTCTCGGCTAAACTGAATAAGGAGCACAATATTTAAAAACATACGGATATTGGGATTCAGTTAAGTCACAACTTATTACCCAAAACTTTTCTTTCAAATGTTTAAACAAATTACCATTTTAATCTTTTAAACAAAAAGATTCACTTCATAAAGTTCACTAATATTTCATAAAGATTCATTTCCAATATTTAAACCAAAGATCTATCTTTGAGATCTTCTTATGTTTGAAAACAACGTTCACCAAATATTTCACAAAGATTCCTTCATAGCTTTTGAAACAATTCCATTTCAAATCCTTTATATAAAAGATATACCTTTAAGATCCTTTTCAATTTCTATACAAGGTTCAAAATTTTTTCACAAAGATTAATTCATAGCTTTCAAAACTATTTCAATTCCATTTCACACTTGAAATCTTTCAACACAAATTGGAAATCCTTTCTTTATATAAAAGCTTTTATTATTTGAAAACAAATAGTTTTCGTTTTGGAAAAATATGATTACATTTGCACAAGTTAAAGTCCTTCAAGTATAATACTTGGGTTAAATTAAAATTTCCAAAACAATACTTTTAAAATGGTTTAAAACTCATATATTTACAACTCGTATAATCTTTTAAACCATGATTTTTAAACATAGAATTCAATTTCCAAATCTTGAATTTAATTTTAAATCAAACTATTTAAATTTCAAAACTTTATCAAGTTATTCAAAATAACTTTTATCTTCAAAACAACTTTTCAAAAGCTTTTTACATTTCACCAAATCCATTTCCAAAACCATTTAGATTCAAAATAATTCAACCTTTAAAACCATTTCAAAAACCTGTGACTTATCCAATTTCTTCGTGCAATCCATATTTGTGTGTATAGTGCAGTCCAAGGGTTTTACCCAATAGTACAACAACATCAATCATCATAGATTCAAGCACAATAATATTTGATAAGTGGTATAATCCTATAACGCTTATCATCATTCACAGATCACAGATAGATATGTAAAAGCATCATAGATAAATATGTAAATACGTTACAGATAAATAATATACACACATAGCTCAATGAAAACAATCCACATCAAAGAATTATTATAGATCAACTCAAGACATTCATACAATTCATACATCCATAAGAAAAACCAATTAATTATCCGGTTAACTTAAATCAGATTAATTACTTATAAATAAACACTAATCCTAGTTAATTAATCATTAGTTAATTAATTACAAATCATTTTAATTATTTATCCTTTAATCATTTATTAATCAACCTTTAATTAATTAATCTTTGAATCGTTAAATAATTAACCCTTAATTATTTAATTATTCTTTACTTAATTATCCTTAATTAATTACATTAATTAATTAACCCTTAATTAATTATCATTCCTAAATCAATAAGCGATTATCCTTAATCACTTATATTTGAAAAACTACTACTTAATTACATTGAGTAATTATTACTTGATTAATTAATCATAAATCAATAATTTACATTAATTAATTAATTCTTAATTAATTACCATTTAATTAATTATCCTTAATAATAAGTGATTATCCTAATCACTTACCTTAATTAATCACAAATTAATTACGTTAAGTAATTATCCTTTAATTACTTGATTAATCAATTTAAATCATTAATTAATTACTTTTAATTGAGTAATTGTCTCTAATTATTTCCATTAAATAATTATCTTTAAGTAATTAATTACCCTTAATTACTTTTATTTATAAATAACCCTTTTTATCAATTAAATTAATTCTTTGTTAATTAAAGACAAATCATTTATCTAAATTAATTATTTTAAATTATTATGTAACCCTTCATTAATAACCCTTGTAATCAATTATCATTAAACAATCAACTTAACCCTTGAATTTAATTAACTTCCAAAAACATCTCTTTCAATTAAATCCTTAATCACCTTATTAAGTTTATTTAATATAAACTTTAAAAATAAAGGTTACCTGTACATATCAAAACACCTTAAGTTCAAAGTAATTTTATTTTAAAACCATTAAATAATTCCAAGCTTAAATAAAATTTTATTATTTTGAAAAGAAGTAGTTTTAAGGAAATTGTTAAGTAAAATTTGATTTATTTTAAAAGTTTAAAAACTATTTTTATAGAAAAATTAACAAACACGAGCTATTTCTCGTTCTACCCGAGCCTTGCTTTGAGTCTTCACCCTACCTCTTTTGCTTCGAGTCATTACGCTGGTTACTTCGAGTTTGAACTCAAGCATCTTCTTCTTCTTCAAGCTCAACACCCAGGAAAACAAACAAACGTGCACGTATACAACACATCGAAGCCACTCCGATCAGGTCTCGACTGCCACCAAGTAGATAACCTCCTCTTCAATCGTTCCAGCCACCCAGATCGACATAACGAGGTCGAGATTTAATTTGAGCAAGTCGACATCTTCCTGAACCAAACTCGATCAAAAACAACAGCCTCAATGCCGGCGATCAGACCCTCTGAAGCACTACCATTCTGACCAAAGCGATGTCAGACCATCCCCTTCCCATTCCACTAGGTGCGATCGACCCAAACACCATGACTAAGTCGCAATCTCCCGAGAACTCCAACTGCCAAAAGTGACTTTTAAAGCCTAGATCGACGTCACTCCATCATCACGATCATCTAAAAACACTTCCGCTATTTTTCCTCATATCTACATCCTCCCAGGTATCTTCACCGAGAGGCACAACCCATAATTCGTCGACGATCGACGTAATTTGACAATAATGTGTTTTCTGTTCATCTCGAAATATCTCAATGTTCCCAAGCTTAAAGTTTATGAATTTATTAAATAAGTTCATCATTTCCAATTACAAATTAGAATTTGAAATCCAAACTTGAATTCATAAACAATGATTTTTTTTCTGTCTTAATACATTGACTGTATTTTCTATTTTCCAAATAAATTACTTAATAATTTCCCTTGTTTTTATTTTTAAAATTTGTATTATATCCAAACAAACAATTTTCTTTTAAACATCATAGGTTAAAAGAGATCAGAGGAAGAGGATTAGAATTTTAAACTAAATTTTCAAAACCTGTAAACTAAAACAGAAGTGTTACTCCTCTGTTTCCCAACATGCATACAAAAACCTTATACATATATTCACACAGGCATCATTCATATCAAATTTCAAAGGGAATCACATGCATCTGTAGATATAAACGGATTCAACTGAAGATAGGTCAGTTTACTCACCTTGATTGGAAGAACAGAGAATACAGAGGACTGGAACTGGAAATTAGTTTTGTATTTAAAACTGAAAACTTTGAATTTTGATCTTGATAGTTGCTTATTCCTATGATTTACTTTGCTGAATTGATCTATACTTGAATTTGTTTGAGTTGCTTTGCTCTGGATCGGGTGAGGTTAAAGATTATTTTGATTTTCCAGGTTTTGAATTTAGCTTTGCTGTTTGCTTTGAAATGTTTCTTTGATTTTTTTTTATTTCCAGATTGCTTTGAATTTTTTTGAAATGCTTCAGATATCAGGTCCCAAATTTGATTTTTGTTTTTCTAAACTTCATTTCCAAACTTGAAATGAATTACTTTAATCTTGATCTAAATTTGCCTGATCTACTACTTGAATTAGTGCTTCTAGGTTTGAAATGTTTTGAAAACATGCTTAGATTTTTCTATTCTCAGGTTTGTTTTGAAGAGAAAATATTTTGAATAGAAGGATGAAAAATGAGCGGCCTGTTTTACTCTTTTGATATTTATGTTTATAAAGAAATAAGGTTGCCACTTGTATCATCATGTTACACTTGTTAATCTGTATTATTACTTATCAAACTTTGTCAAATGTGTTTAAATTGTGTTTAAACCCTTTTGTTAAACTTATTTATAAATTGTTTTAAATCCTACTTCATTATAAATTACTTAATTTATGTACAAACTGTATGCTTTAGCCCTTGTTTACTTAAGTATCTATGTTTATATAAACAAACAAACTTCATTATGTATTTATACAATTTTAAAACAAATGATTTGAAATTAAATTATTTATTACTGACAAATAATAGATATATATCCATATATATATATATATATATATATATATATTAGTTCCTTGGAAACATAAAGTTAACAAATCCAATTTTATTTCTAAAATATTTTAATTTTGAATTTCAAATTCTAATTCCAAATTATAATCTATTTATAAAATATTCACTTTGAATTCCAAATCAAAATTCTATATAAAAATCAATTTATTGAATTTTTCAAATCAATTCCTTTATTTACAATCTTTTGATATATATTCGTTCAAATTTTCAAATTAATCCACAATTAAATTTATAACTAAAATATATTCAAAATATTATTTCAGAATTTCTAATTAGAAATTCTATTTTAAAAATCATATTTATATCCATTTATACTAATAAACAACAAAATATCTATTTAATTTGGAAAATACAAAATAAATTCACAATTTAATTTCAAAAATGAAATAAACTACCAATTTAAATTTGATTTAAAAACGGGGATATTATAGTAGCGGTCTCCATGTGAATGAAGTGATTTCCTCATTACTATTGGGAGCACCAAGTGGTTACATACTTATGTTTGTTTGGAACAATCATAGAACCACTCGATGAGAGTCTTCTACAGGTTAATGCAACTAAGTTAAAATATAAATCATGGTAATGAAGCACAATAATCTTCTGACTTGAGGATATCATTGATCTTAAGTAGATAGGACATATTTTTATTATGTTTAAACAATTAGCATGGCGACCTTATTACTACCATAGTTAGGTATACGTTGAACTACTTAAAGTGAGATACTGTCCAAGAGAGAATTCTTCTCCTTCGTTGTAGAAGGTTGGTGTTACCATAATTGGTGTTCGACTTATAATTCAAAATCTTTGGCCGAAGAAAATTAGTTAATTGATAAATATTATCAGATTGAACCAAGGACTTTAAAGTCATCTATGCAAATAAATATGGATATTAGTTGGTTTTTGACCTCAAACCAAATTCTAGATATCTAACTGATATAGAAATGATGAAAAGAATATGTGTATAAATCGTTACCGCGTGAGATTATTATAGATTTGAGACTGAATTTCGCCATAATGATCTTTAAGTATTGAACTTGTGTCTAATACTATAGTTTATAAAAGTCCATACGTATTATAGTGTTTAAATTGATTAAATATTGACTAAGGACCGAGTTTATAACTGAGAGTTAACACAACCGCGCTGTTCGTGTTTTCAAAACTTGACCAATATTAAAATTAATCTATAAATTTTATAAATTAAAAATAAATTAAAATAAATGTTGTATTGATATTTTAATTATTTATTTGAATTTGAAAATCGATTAAAATGATTTATAAAAGTTGTATGTCTGTTCAATCAATAATGGAGGGTAAGTAAAATAGTTATATAATTGATTTAAGAGATACCAAAGGAAGATTTTGACCAAGTCTATGTAACAACTCGACCTTCTACAACTTTTGTAATAGTTATTTTTAATTGAAATAAAATGCTCAAGTTCAATTTTTGGATAATTTTACTTTTAAAAATATATTTTATTAGTTTAAAATAATTCGAAAAAGTACCTTGTTTTAAAAAATTGAATCAATGAACAAATTCATTTCAAAATAATAACAATAATAAAATATTAACTCGATCAAAATATTTTATATTGAAAGTAATTATTATATAATTGAAATAGATGAAAGAAATTTTATTTGATGTTAATAAAATGAATAAATAAGCATAGAGAGCCATTTATTGAATTTAAATATTTGTGTAAATAGTTATTTCGATTAATTGAAAATATATTAATAAATATTTGATAGAGTGTTCATACATGTAAATAAGATAGATAAATGGAAATTTAAATTCCATAAGGACACATTTATAAAATAGTTTTTCTAGCCTATCTCTTGACCATCTCAACCCTTCTAGGTCCATTTTTATAGACCATAACCCACTCCAAGTCAAAACCCCATTTCCTCTTCTTTCTCAACCTGACTCCACCACTTTTAAAGCCCTAGCCCCAAAGCATTTGTTGATTATAGGAATGAAGAAAGATAACAACATGGAAAAAATGAAAAATAAAGCTACTTGTGAAGGCAACGGAAATGTTAGGGCCTCACATAGATGGCTATGGTGATAGGGGTTGACATGAGAGGATGCATGCGAATGGGAGTAGGCTAGTCGTGGCTAGGCGATGCATAGGGGTTGGAGATGTTGGGCGCACGAGGACAAAGGGATCTCGATCTGGGTTCTAAGGCTTTGTCGTGCATAGTGATTTTTAGTTATGGGAGAAGCAATGAATTTGGACTCAAGCATTGATTTGGAGAGTTACTTTCATAGCTCACAACTACAATTTAGAATGCTTTTTCTATGATTTTTCTTGGATTGCTGAGTGATGAATTTTGGTTGATATGGAATAAATTGATTAAAATTGAGTTGTCTTGATTGTTGATTATTTATATTGTTGAAATGTTTCCATGGTATTGGGTTCATCTTTATTTTCTTATTGTTGTATTGAAATGTTAGTCAAATATTGATTATACCAAAATTATATATTGTTTGAGTAGTGCATTGATGTTTGTAGATGTTCAAAAATAATACATAAAATTGATGAGAAGGGGATAGATGAATTAAAATGGACAGCTTTAGAGAAATGAAATATTTTGTAAATAATTTATGGATTTTGGAATGATTTTCATATTTAATATTTTTACTAATGGAAAATTTAAATGTGTGATAATTTTGAAAAATATTAAAGTGGAAATTTTTTGGAAATGGCAGGAATACAAATTATTTGGAAAGTGACCATTTTAGGGATTTTATTAAATACGCGAATCTTTGAATATATATTTTCATTATTTACGATTATAAAATATTCAAAGGATTTTATAAAAGGGAAGTTAAAATTTATATTTGGAATTAATGTATTAATTTTATTTTGATTTTGATAAATTAGAAGTTTATAAAGTTATATTTTAAAGTAATAATAAATTAATTGCAATATATTTAATCGAAGGGAAATTTAGAAGATGATATTATGAAATTATAATAAGATAAGTATGATTAATTTCGTAGCATGGAAATCATTTGCTATAAAATTTATAATGTTTCTTGTTAAGAATAATCTTGTAATTTATATATGTGTGTGTGTGTGTGTCTATATATATTGTACTTGATAACTTCTAAATGAAGGGAAATTGTTTTAAAGGCTTTTGGAAATATACTTAAACATATACAAAGGTGTTTGAATTGAATTGTTATGGAAAGAATGTGAGTTTTATAATTTAACCTTTTTTAAATTGAATATTGATATTTGGAACTATATTAAAGATTTTGGAAAAAGTGTATTTTGTGTTAAAATGCCTTCTGAATCAATAATTAATTGTACAATGTGTTATGAATGACTTATATTTCTGTATAACGAGGAATCAGAATAAACAAAGTTATAGTACTGTCAGGTATGAGACTTTTGGTAATATTTCTCTGGTTATTTTTTGGATGTATTATATAGAATAATATTGTGTGAAATTCTAGGTTGTTAGAATTTGAATAAACAGATTAGTAGTACCGTTTGGTATAAGATATTCGGTAATATTATTCCCATTACTCTTTTGACTCCTAGCATAGAATATTATGCGAGTGTAATTTATGAGCGTTGAGTGAATGAGCTAATAAACCAGGTGGAATGGGATGCTTGAGTTGACATTTGTTCGGTTGCTTTATTTAAGAAGACGTCACTCTAACAGGATCGAGTATGTAGGGTATTATATTTATGGTGATGCAAACTTGGAGTGAGCAGGTTGAGAGCCATAAGTGTGTCTATCTATTGTGTGTATACTACTATTATACGACATGTAGTAAACCATATTAACTAGTATCTAACCTAGCAGCATGATTGTGGGCTCTCTCCCTAAATCCATTACACACGTTTTTCATGTGTATGGCTGAGAGTTAAGGCTGATAGCCACTACCCTTATATCACACAGGCCAGTAATCTGTTACCATTTGGGGCACTTGTAGGGTCGTGACCATCGCATTGGGTAGCCTTACACTTGATGGATGTTGGGTCACGATGGCCGTCGAGGTACATAAGACTATAGGAGTAGTACTAAGAGCATGTGAGGAACGCTCCTGGAGCAGGCTGAGAGCTGCCAGTCTCATGTTTAGTTATTATTAATGAGATACTATAGAAACATACTTATTAACCTATATGAAATCATTGTGTTTATGGATGGAAGTCGATTATATCATTTATTAAGGGTAATGCTGAAATAGTTATTTATGATGATGAAAGCGCATAAGACTGAGAGTTTAGATATTGATCCATGATATCAAGGGTTGAGTGGATTAGTAATGGTCTGAGAGATTATTGGCTAAAAGCCAAGTCGATTACTATAAGGTTGAAAGCCTATGTGATCATCATGTGATCACCTGATCCCTTGGATTATTAGTAAGACTGCATGTCTGTGAAGTTGTGTAAACCCCATACCTATCGAGGATAGTTAGAGATATCGAGATTATGTAATTCGACCTTTTACCTATCTTTTATGGTTATCTGAGAGATGACCTTATCTATCGAGGTATGCCTTGGTTGTATTTTCATGGTTTCTTGATTTGGATGATTGTTGTGTATTTTAGTATATGATGAGCATGGCAGACTGGGTATGTCAACTTTATGATTATTTAAGAGATAATCTTAGCATAACGGTGTGCTTGCCCATATGGCACTTAATGATTTTGTGTATTAGTTGGAAGTATATGATAGTTCACCCATTTTGATAACACTTCTTGATGTGTTATTTAATTATTTAGTGATTGGGTGGTGATATGTGCATGGTATGTAATATGGTGTGATACATATATTGACACATTGGGATATACACAGTTATTGCTATCATTAACACCTACATTCTAGACATAGTATAACCTGTGTGTTATTTATAAATACATAGGTCAATCTAAGACATTCCAGGTTTAGGGACAAGGTTATCGGCTTTTGATAGATAGGCATAGAAGAGGATAGTTATACAGAATTGAGAATCATTTTGTATATTTGTAGCACATGTGTATATGTGTTGTTGAGACGTATATACTGGACATGCTACATATATTTTTTATGATGGTGGGCATTTGATTATTTTTGTAGGCCCACTTTGACTTGTGTATATTTTATATTATATGTTATCACTGTGTTGATGACTCTGTGTTCTCTATGATTAATTTTATATTATGTATTTATATCCGAGAAACACACATATTCATCGCTTTGTCCTAATATCGAGTCTGTATGGATGTGTTGTATGAGATTTTTAATATGTGACAATGTCGGCTCAAAGGAATATTCATGTATATAGCCCATTATTGCCTTATTCTTCGTATTATCAGACTGTATTACCTAGTAATACTCTTTGGTAGTATGAGTAAAGAGGTTTGGTGTTACAGTTAGTACTAGAGTAGGTTTAGTACAATACAAAGTATAAGAGACGCGAGTTTTGCCTTAGATGAGACTTAGAGTCCATGTCCCCATTGGTGTATGGTAGGCTATTATATATACTTAAGTAATATAAGGAGTATTTGATGATTACTAGGGTAATCATCTGGGGACGTTTTTGTATTTTTCGCACTATATAATATATTTTATTCTATCTCTTTTTGACTATAAGTCTCTGTATGAGATGTAGAGAAATTGATGGAGGTTGTGATGGTGGTGGTAGTAGTTGTCCAACTAGCATTGTCGGCACAGACGATGAATATTAGACCTCTACACGGCATTGAATGGAGTAGCTTTGTAAAAAAGAGTTGTATAGGAGAAGCCGGTAGATAGCTTTTCACTGAAGGCATTTGGTTGCTTGTTTGATTGATATCTATTATGTTGTGTTAATAAATAAATATATTATTTTAGATTTGTCTAGAGTGTTATCGTGCATTTTGGCAAGGCTGTGGTACCAAGGACTTGACTAGAGATTGAAGGCAATCCTCTCCGAAGATCAGTAATCTGCAAGTTCATGATCGATACAGGAAAACTTGGTCCGAGTCTAGATCGAGCTACAATTAGCATGATATGACAAACAGTGTTGTGCAAAGCAACTTTCCAAATTTCAAGTCAATCGGAGTTCAAATACTCATGTCCTGGATCGATCAAGAATTCTAAAGATACAATTCATATCAATGATTTCGTATTGATCGCTATCGATACGAGACACGAACGACTACAGAAAAGCGAAGGCAAAGCAACGATCCATAACAATTTCATTTCGTATCCATCATTTCCTATCGATCAACATCGATACGAAATCCGCGCGACTCCAAGATATAGCACCCATCGGTCCATATCGATCACTTATCTGATTGATACGAAAAGTTGAGTTTATTATTCTACGAGAACCAGAGCACAAGATCAATCCGAATAGCAAAGCATCCGATGGATACAAAAGAAGCAATCAACTCGAAAAAAGCCGTCTCACCACTATGCACAAATCATGGATCTCCACAAAACGTACACGTCACGTCATCCATACGAAGGAATCAATACAAAGGTATCGATACGAGGGCTTCAGCCACTCTATATTTGCAACCTTGATCAATCAATAACTCCACAACCACAACTCCAAATGCAATGAGATTTTCATAGCAAGTTGCATAACATATGGAACATCCATGATCGATAGCAGCTTAATTGGAGCAGTTTATGATCGATACAAACTCACTATGGATCGATCCTAAATAAATCCAAAACGATCATGTGGGCCATCTGGACTTGAGAAAGAGTATTCCAAGATTCAAGGCAAATATTTCTAGCTCCACACCAATAAATAGCACCTTCATTTCAAATAAAAGGGACTTTTACGCTGCTGCTTGAGTGGAAGTCCATTATAATTTGTGTGTTAGTTGTTGTACCATTGTAACTCGGTTTCTAATCAACAATAAATATCAAAACCTTCGAAGTGACCGTAGGCAATAACGCCGAACCACTATAAATTCTTGTTTTCTTTCTGTTACTTTTTATTTTCTTGGTGTGAATGTTAGGTTAGCCTTATATTTCATTTTACTTCTTCATTCTAATCTCTTCAATTACACTCGACGAGTGTTGTGCCCATTTTTGTATAAACATTTTGGTGTGTTAACTGAGAAAACTTTGTTTTTTCTCTTATTCTGTGGATCCCCTACTACTATTGGATTGCTAAGTCTAAGGAGGAGATCTAGATCCATCTTTCAATGGTTCCTTCTATTCTATTCAGATTGTTCCAGATTTAAGAAGAACTATATTCAGCATTGTTTACAGTACCAGAACCACTTCCAACACCTCTAATCCAGAAGGAAGTGACATGCAAAATCCCATGCAGCTGACTACTATAGGCCAAACACCGCCTGGAGCTTCGGATCCATTCAGCCCAGTAACTAGAGAGGAATTCTAGATTCTCATGCATGGGCTCACTCAAAGCAGTCAAGAGCTTACTCAACAGATCTGTGCCAACATGGAACTTATGAATCAGCTAAATGAAGAAAGGCAAGGGAGATCTAAAAGGGTGCATACCTCTTATTTCTTGTCTGAAAGCTCAACGTCATCCGCCTTCTATCATAGATCTACACGTCGCCAATTAGATGAGAATTACGTGGAAGCCTCCGGGCACCTGCATGCTGCAAATCCTGGACAGGCCGAGACAAGTCCTTCTATAGGGCATGAAGCTGCACCCTCCTCTCAAGAAGGGACACTTCCTCACAACATTGCTCATGACAACACAACTGCTGCTATAGATTGGGTGCTAAGATCCAAAACCAACCAGATCCAGCCCCTCGTCACCGCACACATTCCTAGGATCCTCACTTCCATGAAGCCAGACCGTAGACAGTGACCGGACCATTCTCGTGACATGGAGCTCAACCACGCCTTGGCCCTGAATCTCTAGATGCCTGATATTCCAATTATGATACGCCGGATGATTAGAGAAAGTCAAAGCCTCAGAAATGATGATTGGGAAATTTCTAGAAGCCACACCCCATTCACCAATGACATTTTACATGCGAGCACAAATTAAAAACAATATTGTAAGTGCATAGGTGTGTAGTATACAGGTCGAACACAGGGAGGAAAATTAAGTTATATTGTTTATGTAATTTCACGGGTGAGTTAGAAGAATTTGGAGGTGATTTCCAAACTATAAAAAATGAAAAAAATAGACTAGTGCAGAAATATATATTTAATCTCCAATCATTTTCTCGCAGAAGGATCCAAATATTTGTCATGGAAGAGTTTTGAGAGTTGAATTAGAACTCCTTCACCAGTCCTAATTAATGGAAAAAGCAAGAAAAAAATAGAAATTCAGATAAACGAAAAAATAAAATTAGGGTAGCCACTAAAACTATTTAACGGTCTATCACTAATGAAAAAGGAAGAAATAGATAATTATGCCTAACAAAACTAATTGATAGAAGCCATAATTATCTAAGTGTAAATAAAATAATAGAAAATAGAAGATGAAGAAGAAGAAGAAGAGCTTTATTCTACACTAGAAATTATGAGATATCTTTAACAATGAATGCACCTGGGTATTTATAGAGTATAAGTGTTTCCCATAAAAATTTACAATATATGTTGCTATAAAAATGAATATCTTCTCTTTGATCTTGTGAATATATATATATATACATATATATATATATATATTCATGAGAGATAGCTTGTCTTTGGATATTTGACATGTGGCATGATGGGTGATTGAGATTTGAGGATGATTTGTTGATGTGAATCAAATCCATGATAAATTGGCATAGTCATCTGAATGTGATTGTGATTGCTTGATTTGATTGGAAGATTTTGATTTGATTAGAAGAAGAATTGTGATTGATTAGGAGAAAAATTGTGGTTTATTTGTAGAAGAATTGTGATTCACTTGTATGTATACAACCAATCACAAGTATGTTCATATGTGTATGTATATCTTCTCAATAATCCCCCATTTTCATATGCAAAAATAATGTGCTTTCCAGGATTCGAACTCAACTCCTTCCGCTATTTAGGAGATGTCTTAACCACTTAGTTACAACTTCTTTTATTCAATCTTTTTAGAGTAGCTGGTATAATCTGATGCAAATCTTCATTTCTCTTCTCTTTTCCTCCATTTCAACATGAAGGCTCCTTAAATCTGTATATCTGTAGAAATACCCAAAAATACCCAGTGTAATGTTTATTTATATACAACAAAGGTAAGATATGATCACAAAAATAAACACTTTTACATGTCAATCAAATACCCCAATACTTATCTTTTACTCGTCCTCGAGTAAAACAAAAATAAAAACTAAACTAGGTTGGTCACACTTTCGTAGGAACCACGATTGCATTGAGCACATGCAACAAGCCATTAGACCTCTAGGTGTCCCAAGTAGGACAAGTAGTGTCTTGCGAGGGTTTTTCAATGGATACTACCCACAAAATCCAAATGCAATATGTGATGATTCTAATGCAGCTACATGAATGCAACGAATATATACAAATGACAACATGACTTATTTCAGAATAGTTGGAACGCAGTAATGTATACAAGCCTAAGTTATTTTCTAGAAATTTTTGTTCCTCAACTAGTCACAATTTTCCAACATAACTCAAGATTTCATACGTTAAACTCTAAGTTGGCTAATTGGTTCGGTTGACAACATAATGCAGCCATGAAATAGATTCTTTGTTCGCTTGTCACAGTTTGCAAAATGGTATTGTTATTTCCTTTTGTATAACTAGTCAAATCAATAAAGTCAAGAAGGTGCTTGGGTTTAAATTTCTTACTCTTTCTTTATTTTCAAAAATAAAATCTATACACCTAACTTAAAAGACCAAGGCATACCACCCATGCACTACCTCACGGGCTTACGTAAGAGTCAGAACAGAGCTTGCAGATTATGCAAACCGACGCTGGCAATGTCAATAAGGTGTTTGTAATATTTAGGTATCCAACTCATAAAATGAGACCAATGTATACGACTCATGCACTGCCTCGCGGTCTTACGTGAGAGTTGGGAAAGAGCTTGGCGGGTTTGCACACCAATGCTAGATGTACTAGCAATGTTGGGTACCCTTGGAATTTTATTATTATTATTATTATTTTAAGCTAGAAGGGAGAGTTATGCAAAATCGTCTTACCACTTATTAAATCTACTTAAAAAACAAGTGTCAATGCAAGTACTTTAAAGCAACCACTCTTTAAACGATGACTACAATTTAGAATAGATTTCATAACCATCACCTATGAGTTTCCCTATATAATAGTCATACTATTATCTCTCGTAATTCATCTTATCATTATATTTTGCATTCAATCTTAGTGATTCACACAAAAAATGAAATATGAATGATACCCCCCATTCTTAGATGAAGCAATGTCCCTACTACCTAAATCATGTAAATGTTGAAAAGGAAAACAGAATATATACAACCTTATATGATCAAGGTGTCTTAAGAAGCATGACTGGATTCGTGGAGTTCCACGAATTCGTCTTCCTCGTATTGCTCAATTTTTAGGAATGGTTTTAGTCGCTGCCCATCGACTTTTGAAATAGAGCCATCCATTGGATTTTCAATTTTGATCGTGCCATATGGGTACACTGTCTTTACAACATATCATCCAGTCCAACGAGATCTTAGTTTACCCGAAAATAAATGAATCCTAGAATCATATGAGAGAACCTTTTTCCCTACTTCAAATGTCTTTTGAAGTATGGATTTATCATGTTACATTTTTGTTCTCTCTTTATAAATCTTTGCATTTTCGTAGACTTCGTTTCACAGTTCTTCAACTTTTGACAGCTGCAACTTCCGATGTGATCTTACTTTTTCAAGTCAAAATTAAGGTATTTTATTGCCCAAAGTGCTCGATGTTCCAATTCGATGGGGAGGTGACATGCCTTTCCAAAGATCAAGCGATATGGTGACATTCCAGGGTTAGCCCTATAAGATGTGCGAAATGCCCAAAGGGCATCTACTAATTTAGATGACCAATCGTTTCTGTTGAAATTGACAGTCTTTTCAAGAATTCTTTTGATTTGCTTGTTGGAAATTTTGACTTGACCACTAGTTTGTAGATGATATGGAGTAGACAGTTTATGAGTGCTCGAGTATTTCTTAAGAAGAGATTTGAATGCATAATTATAGAAATGAGTACCACTGTCACTATAACAACACGAGGTGTACCAAAACGAGAAAATATGTTCTCCTTTAGAAATTTGACAACAACTTTATTGTCATTCATTTTGGCAGGGACCGCCTCAACCCATTTAGAGACATAGTCAACGACAAGTAAGATGTAATGATTTCCAAACGAATTAGGAAATGGACCCATGAAATCGATGCCCCGAACATCAAAAATTTCAATGACAAGGATTGAGTTTAGAGGCATCATGTTTCGCTTGGAGATTCGACCTATTTGTTGGCATTGAGCACATTTAGCACAAGTCACGAAAGAGAGTAGGCCAATAAAATCCACGCTGCAAAATCTTTGCAGCGATTTTACTTACTCCAAAGTGTCCCCCATATGTTTGGTCATGTGAAAAAGAAAGAATGTTGGGATATTCATGATCGAGGGCACATCTACGAATGATTTGGTCAGGACGATATTTAAGGAGATAAGGATCACCCTAATAGAAGTTTCTAACATTGAAGAGAAATTTTTGTTTGTCTTGTTTTGACTAATGGGTAGGCATTTCATTTGTGACAAGATAATTTACGACGTTGGCATACCAAGGTGTACTAGAAATGGAAAGTATCTGTTCATCAGGAAAGTGATCATTGATTTGAGTGTCATTGGCATTCTCATGCACAATACGAGAGAGATGATAGGTTAGAGATTAAGTCGAATTTGGATTTATCAACCTCTAGACCATCTTTTGAAACAAATGGCCTAAAACTATTCCTCTCTTCACTATGAAATGGCATTTTTCTCAATTAAGCATGAGTAACGTTTCCTTACCTCGTTTCAAGACACGTTCTAAACGATGGAGGCATTGGTCGAAGGATGACCCATAGATAGAAAAATCATCCATGAATATTTCAAGAAAATCTTCCACCATATCAGAGAATATACTCATCATACATCTTTGAAAGTGGCAGGAGCATTACAAAGACCGAAAGGCATGCGACGATAAGTGAATTCGAAAGGACAAGTGAAAATAATTTTGTGTTGGTCTTTTAGAGCAATAGGGATTTGGTTATAGCTAGAGTAACCGTCAGGGACATAGTAATACTCATGGCTAGCCAAATGTTCAAGCATTTGATCGATGAAAGGAAAGGGAAAGTGATCTTTTCTAGTGGCTGAATTAAGTTTTCGATAATCAATACAAACTCGCCATTCAGTTTTGATTTTTGTGGGAACAAGTTCGTTATTTTCATTCGCGACCACAGTTATCATCGATTTCTTTGGTACAACTTGTGCTGGACTTACCCATGTACTATCAGATATTGGGTATACGATGTCATTATCTAAACATTTGATGATCTGCTCCTTCATTACTTCTCTTAAGTTTGGATTTAAATGCCTTTGACCTTGGCGAGTGGGTTTGGCCTCCTTAGTTAGATGAATCTGGTGTTCAACGGTTGAGGGGCTTGATAACCCATCCCAATGCCTCTTTATTTTCCTTTAGTATTTTCAAAAGTTGTTTTTCTTTGTCCTCCATGAGATCGGAGGCCAAAATCATAGGGAGATTTTAAAGTGGGTCCAAGAATGCGTACTTAAGATCGTGTGGAAGAGGTTTGAGGTCCAATTTAGGAGGGTCTTCTGTTGCGGCTTCAGCTGACATTAGTTGGTCAAATTTTTGTGAATTTTCAGAGAGGTCTAGCAAATCATTTAGTTCATAGGTGTATTCATCGATATTGAAGTCAGAATTAAAATGATTGAACACATGTCAGAAGGTCAAAAGTGTCACCAATATTTCCATCCACAAGCGATTGGATCATATCAACTTCATCTGTTTCAAAATCCCTTGGTTGTTTATTAAGATCGAAAATGTTTAGATTGACGGTTAGTTGTACAAACGAAAGTCTGAGTTGACCATTCCTACGATTTATGATAGCATTTGAAGTTGCTAAGAAGGGACGACTTAATATCAAAGGGATTTGAGCGCTAGGATTTGAAACAGGTTCTGTCTCTAGGAGTATGAAATCCACAGGGAAATAGAATTGTTCAATTTGGATCAGCACATATTCAATAGTGCCTAAGGGTTTTTTGATAGATCGATCAGCTAGTTAAATCGTGATGTTGTGGGTTTCAATTCTCCAAGTCCTACTTGATAGTAAACAGTGCAAGGCAAAATATTGAAACTAGAACCAAAATTAAGTAAGGCATGGCTATGTGAGTGTTGCCCATTTGACAGTCGATTATAGGACAACCGGTGTCCTTATACTTGATTGGGGCACAATTCGCAACGACAGATCTAGTATTTGCAGTCAAAAATGCAGTTTTTAGGACATTGGTGGCAAGTTTTTGACTACAAAGCTCTTTGAGACATTTCATGTATTGGGAAATCTGCTCAATGGTATCAAGGAGTGGTATATTCACTCGAACTTGTTTGAAAATATCAATAATTTTATCAAAACTGGTGGACTTCTTCTTTGTGTTGAGTCTATGAGGAAAGGAGACTTAGGTCTATGGATGCTTTTAGGAGTTTTTTCGTTTGAGGAATAAGATGTCGCATCACGAGGTGAAGATGACAAGGTTATAGAAGCTGGAAAGTTGGGGTTGCCAACATCCAAGATGAAGACTGGTCGGGATTGCCGACCTTGGACGAAGAAAGAGGATCGTTTGGATCAACAAGAATGGGTGTCAAATGAGTTTCGGAATTTGGATCATGGGTAGACTTTGGAGGAATGTCGGGGTTGCCGACTTGGTTTTCTACCTTCTCTCCAAACCTTAATGTGGTGACAGTGGTAACTAGATTTACATTTTCATCCTTACAAGAGTGCACTCCTCAAGAATTATACTTTGGGTTTTCTTCGGGTTGACTAGGCAATTTTCCTTTCTCGTTACTTTTCAATATCCTTCATCATTTGTTCAATTTTTTCATCCTGATTGCTTGTTTATTTCTCTAGTCGAACAATTTTTTGTGAAGGTTAAGGAGACTGAGAATGTGAAGAAGTTTGAGAAGGTTGAGCTCGAGAGGTAGGATACCTATATGGTTGATTCGAAGGTTTAAATCGGGGTGCAGTTTGAGAAGGTTGAGTGTTTTTTTTTTGTGGGATAAAAATGCGAAGGGTTCAAAAAATTATTAAGGTTTGACCATGACAAATTTGGGTGGTTTTGGCCAGTTGGAGGGGTATGAAGAAGTGTAGGCATTATTTTGGGCTAGGGCATTGGTCTGTTTCACAGGGTACACCTAGAGTATTCCTCCTTCGGCCTAGGAATCGTCAACGGGAAACAATGAGGGGTCAATTGCGTGTACCCCTCTCGTATGGGATGGGACATGAATAGATTTCGATTGTTGGTCATTTTTGGCAAAATATTCAAGGAAGGCCCAAGTTTCATTGGTAGATTTGCTTATAAAATCATTTCTACAAATGGTTTCAAGTTGGATTCGAGTTGGATAGTTGAGCCCTTCTTCCGCAACTTGGCATAGAATCATTTTGGATGTTCCATGATGAGGGTAACTATATAAGAGTTCTTTAAATCATTCAAAATATTGTGAAAATGTTTCTCCTTCGTTTTGTGTGAATTGATTGATTTCATTTTTTATTTAAGAGTTTTATGGAAAGGTAAAAAAATTCACAAAGATATCATTGAACTCATTCCAACTTCAAATAGAGTGTGATGGTAGAGAGTTCAACCATTTTTTGCACTAGCTTGTAGCACAAATGGAATCGATCGAAGTTTGATGGACTCATTTTACAGTTGTTGCATTTTCAGCGTGGAAGTGTAGAATTGGAAATCCTGAAGAAACTCGTATGCATTTTTCGAACCTATGAATTTTGGAACTCCTTGGGTGAAAGAACTTTTCAGTTCAAAATTATTTCCTTCAGCCTGTGGAAAGAGAATGGCCCAAGGTTGGAGAGTTCTTGTTGGATAGCAAAGCTCCCTTAGAGATAAGGTTCTATCACTCTGACGTTGAGATTTGGAAAGTTTTGATTCATCAAATTATGTGGATCAAGCTCATGTGAAAAGTTTTGATTTATTCGAGACTCCCTTGGTGAATTATGGTTGCTTTCACTCATTTTGAAAAGCTTTTAGAGTTGGCTTCTACTTTAAAATGATACAAAATACTAAGTTGTGCTTTATTAGTTGACAGTCTCAATTAGAAGGGGGAAGAGGGTCTTACGGCCGTTCACATAGAGTATAAATACTAAAGGAAACGACCAATGTTTTATGGGTAGTATGCAATCTCTTTTGCTAATAGTGCAAAAAATTGAACTACTATTTATCCGCGATCTTAATGTACGAGACAGACAATTTCATAAAAACACCCCTTTTATTATACTATTTTCTCCTATGAGCTCGTTTTGTCCTAAAACCAACGTCTAATGTCTTTTAAAGTAGAAAAAGATGAGAGATGATGGTTTTAGTTATTTTGGAGCCAAGGAAAGGGTTCCCCCACCTTGTTTGTTATGGGAACTTGCTCCAAACTAGATTGATTCAGAAATTTGCAGCCAAACACAATCAGACAATAATAATTGCATAAATTAAGATTGTACAAGCAAGCCACGGCACCTGCAAAAAAATTTTACAAGCAAATTTTATACGTTGAAGTGGGCATCTGTAGTGAAAGAATGACTTATTGTGGGGTATGGCAGTCCTTCTAGAGCAGTTGAGTAGCGCTAGCGATTCAAACTTCACTATTTGCAATCGCCCGACCCTTGGATCCTTTATCGCCATGTGTGAGTTCAATTTGAATTTCAAGAGCTATATTTTTTTGACACAAACTAAGATGCATATTAAATTGCAACTAAAATAAATCAAAAGACACAAACTAAAAGGAACAAAAGAACATGGTGAATTAGCAATGAACGCAAAACAACTAAAAAAAAATCGAAAAACACAACATTAAACCTTAATCTTTTTTATTTTATTTATTTTTTTCTTATGTAGAAAGGGAAAAAAAATTTAACAAAAGAAAAAAGAAGTAGAAAATTTGGAAACAAAAAAAAGATGGAAACAAATTTGAAAAAGTGTAGAATCTCCTTCGTTTTTTTTTTGGTACTTTTTTGTTTGTTGAAAAACAGGAAATGCAAAATAAATGGGAGACGATTTGAAATTGCGAAAGAAATCAGAGAAAAAATGAAAATAAATTCTAGAAAGAGAAAAGAAATAGAAAACAAATGGCAAAATCTCTCACTTTTTTTTGAAAAGAAAAATAAGAAAAAATAAAAACTAAAAAGAGAAAAATCTGAAAAGAAGAATAAAAAATTTAAAAGAGAAAACGTTGCAAAAGAGTAATAAGCATAAAAAAATGATATCAATTTTGTTGCAACAACGATACTGCGATATATGTGGCCTAAAATAGGCAAAAAAGAAAAAAGGGAAAGAAAAAAAGAATAAGAGGAGACTTTATAAGCTAAAAGAATTTATGAAATTTGTAAACAGATTGATATTTATTTGTTCCTTTTTTCTTCCTTTCTTTGATTAGATACACAAAAACAAAAAATTAGATTGGAAAGGGAAACAAAAGACAAAAAAATCTAACACGAATCAGAAATTAAATAAACAATAAAATTTAATTGTTGCCTCCCAACAACTGCGCCAAAAACTTGTTTAACACTTTTCTATGGAATTAGAAAAGCATATACCGCAAGTGCACAGGTGTGTGGTATGCTGGTTGAATGCATGAAGGAAAATTAAATTCTATTATTTAGGTATTTCACGAGCGAATTAGATGAATTTTGAGGTGAATCTAAACTACAAAAAATGTATAAAAAAATTACATACATGAAGAAATATTGATTTAAACTTCAATCCTTTTCTCGCAGAAGGATCCAACTATTTATCACAAAAGAGTTGTTGAGAGTTAAATCAGAACTCCTTCGCAAGTTCTACACAATGGAAAACAGAAAAAATAGAAAAACAAACAGAAATTCCGATAAACAGATAAAATAAAATTTAGATAGCCGCTGAAACTATTTAACGGTCTATCACTGTTGAAAAAGGAATAAAAACTCAAATAATTTTGTCTAGCAAAAATAATCGATAGAAGCCACAATTATCTAAGTGTAAATAAAGAAACAAAAAATAGAAGAAGAAGAGCTATATTCTACAATAAAAATTATGATATTGAGATATCGTTTACAATGAATACACCTAGGTATTTATAGGGTACAAGTTGTTTCCCGTAAAAATTTACAAAATATGTTGCCATAAAAATGAATTTCTTCTCTTTGATCACGTGAATATAAATATTCATGAGAGATAGCTTGTGTTTAGATCTTTGACAGGTGGCATGATTGGTGATTGAGATTTGATGATGATTTTTTAAAGTGAATCAAATCCATGATAAATTGCATAGTCATCTAAATGTAATTGTGATTGCGTGATTTGATGGGAAGAATTTGATTGATTGTGATTTGATTGGAAGAAGAATTGTGATTGATTGGGAGAAGAATTGTGATTGATTTGTATGTATACAATCAATCACAAGTATGTTCATATGTATATCTTCTCAATAATCCTCCATTTTTATATGCAAAAATAAGCTTTCCAGGATTCAAACTCAACTCCTTCCGCCATTTAGGAGATGCCTTAACCACTCAGCTACAACTTCTTTTATTCAATCTTTTTAGAGTAGCTGGTATAATCCAATTCAAATCTCTCTTTTTCTTCTATTTTGCTCCATTTTAACATAAGGATCCTCAAATCTGTATATTTGTAGAAATACCAAAAAATACCCAGTGTAACGTTATTTATATACAACAAAGGTAAGATATGGGTGCAAAACACTTTTACATGTCAATCAATCTGGTTATTGAGATCCAGAACCAACCAGAACCTGTAACGACCCGAAATTTTGCGACTCAGAAAATTCCAGATAGTTAGGAAAAGAAGAAAAAGAAAGAAGAAGAAGAAGAAGAAGAAGAAAGAACAGAAACACCAAAACACAGAAAACCTCACATTCGCAGCGGATCAAAATATAATAATAAATAATATCAGTTTTACAAAGAAGAACTGTATCAATACTCTTATACAATCATACATCAGAGTTACAAACTATTACACAAAACAGGTCAAATTTGAAAACATGTCCCAACTAAACAGCAATAATTTACACAGCGGAAACCACTCCGTACGTTCCTGCCATCCAGCTCACCTCTTGAACTCCAGAACGTCCTTACCTGAAAAGCTGTAATACTCGGTCTGACCCGGGCATTACATCAAGGTAACACCCGGGTCAGGCTAGAAACCAGCGTGAGTAAACCCATCTAACATGAATACTAAAGCATATAACTGATATGAACCCGGGTAACTTATGTCAATTCGCAAGTTCTCAAGTCGTTATAGACATTACTCATATCACACAACAATTCCAAAGTGTCAAAACTTAGATTAAATGGTCCGATACACTTAAATCATTCCAAACCAGCACGTTGATTTCCACATATAAATTTATAAAGAATCGAAGTGGCTTCGGGTATTAACTAAATACCCGACTCCGGTCTCTTCGAATCTAATGTCATATAAACCCAAGTTATCCAATTCTATACAATTCAACTTAAATTGTCGGATAACACCTTTACACAACAATTCATAATAGATTGGTAATCACATTATCATCGTTCATTCAACATAATCATACCACAAACAATTCATATCAGAGATATCTCCCCATTCAAGACATCCATCATCATTCAATCATTAATAAGCAAGATTGATCGCTCCAATCAATTTAATTAATGATCCCCTAATTACCTTTATTGGTTAATTATTCTTAAATCTCAAATAATAATTAACCTTTAACTTAATTACATTACTCAACCTTGATTTCTCTTAATCATAACTGAGAAATTATCACTTAATTACTTCCCTAAGTAATTATTCCTTGATTACTTCCCATCAAGTACATTTCATTAATTAATTACATCAAGTAATTATTCATTAATTACTTCACTATGTAATTATACTCCCTTAATTACGTTAAGTAGTTTTACTTAATTCCACCATTAAGTAATCCTCTTTAATTAAAATTGACCATATTAACCTAATTAATTCACCGAGTAATTAATATCCTTTAATTACTTCACTGAGTAATTTCTCCAATCATCTTCTTAATATTAAGTAAAACCTCTTAATTACTTATTACTAAATTACTTATTAATTGACAATTCTTGATTAATCAATATTAATTTAAGTAAGTAATTATACTTAATTAATTACATAATTTAATTTATCTTAATTAATTGCCCTAAATTAATTATTTTAGTTACATAAGTATTTATACTTTAGTTAATAAAATATGATCAAAATAAATTACATTGATTCTTAACTTCTATTTTAAAATAAATTATATTTTAACTTGAATATGATTATTAAAACCCTCATTCTTTGATTCAATATAAATACTTTTCATAAGTCTATTTTAACAACTTATTCCAGTTGAAAACATCTAAACTCATTACTAATTTATTCTAAGTAATATTTGTTAACAAGATTAAACTTTGGAACTCGTTTTTTTTAAAAACTGGCTGATACTATGTATAAAAGAAACTAGGTTCAATGCTTCCTTTAAACTAACCTTTAGATCAGGTTTAATACCCGGTGCAAATAACTTAAACTGGAACTTCGAATTTAGCCCGAGGAAAATTGACAAAAAACCCCAGTGAAACTAACCAAATACCCTACCTTCCAACATTCCAGTACTTCGTGTTGTTACGCAAGCAATACGAGTCCAAACCCGAGTTCATGCTTCTTCCCCAATTTCAAGCTTTCCAGTGCACACACGTACATGTGTGTACGTGCGCAAACCAAACAACCTCCTCCGATCAACTCCCTGGTCGCCGACCAACCACGCAAGACCTTGTCAACTTCTACCTCAACCCAAATTCAAAAATTCAAGCATGAATCGAAAACGAGACACTCAAGCCCAAAACTGTAGAACAACTCGATCACTAATCCCATCGCCTCTGGTCGTAGCCACCACCAGAAACTCCAACGGTCACCTCAAAACACCACCAGACCTCCACGCCACCATCCATCAACACGCGATCGCCTCCGATCAGATATTCCAGTCGCAATGTCACGACATTCAAGCCGAACCAAATTGAAAGCTTAAACCTTAGTTTAATCAAATTCACACACCACAACCCACAGGAAAAATTCCAAAGCATTTTTCCCTTAATCCTTGATACAAGAACTAGCTTCTTCCAGAATTTCAACTCAAATTATGGAGTTCATCATCGGCAAATCATCATATTGCCGTAATTTTTATCTCCAAATTCCCAATTAAATAAAAGTTTAACAATTATGAATTGCATATCTAAATTCATGATTTATCATCACGATTACATGCATGTAATTAATTTACAATTTAAAGCAGTTGATTTTTAACAAAAATCCTAAATTTTACTGCTAATTCCTTTTTATAATTATTTTTTTTCCAATTTAAATTATGAATCTATTTTTAAAATTAACAACAAACAATATCAAACAACTTTCTTTTAACATCAGGACCTAAATCTAATTGTACAGACGAGAAATTAAAATTCCCTTTGTAGCTGGATCCTACAGTATGACAGAGATAATATGCATATACATCAACCTACATACACATAAAACTCTGTATATATCTACATGCAACTTAATATCATCCATATGAACTCAATTCCAAGTCACTACCTAATATTTATCACATGCAACCCAGTTTACAAATAGAATTTTGAAGATTTTCTTATCTAAGTGAAGAACATATATACTCTTCATATGATCAGGCATGCACACAAACAAACTTTTATAAATACAGAGATAACATCATAACTTTGTACATTAAAGCATTCATTTGTCTCAGATTCAAGAAAACAGATGCTTATCTAAATTAGATTAATTAATTTTTTTTAAAGTGTTTACTCACCTAAACTATGTACAGAGGAGACCTGGATGTTTGAGTTTGATTTCTGAAAGCTGGTTTGAATTAAATCTTGATTTGCTCCTGAATTTGCTTAAACTTGCTTGTAGATCTGAGATGCTTTGCTTGGGTTGCTACAGGTTCTACATGTTTTGATTTCATGGATTTGATTTTAGTTTTTGAGGTGATTAGTTTTAATTCTTCATTGGCTTTGAATAAAGGAAAAGAAAAGAAATGAAGTTAAGGATATAAAAGGTTTTATATAAATGAACAAGTGGTTTATTAAAATAAAGAAAATTAAAGGTTTGTAACATGACACTTGTCATTAATTTTAACATTTGCCATGAAGGGAAGTTAATTAGCTAACACATGTTCTCTTAATTTATAAAATGTTTATATTTGTCTTTTAAAGTTAATTAGTTAATAGATTAATATAAGATAAATGTAAATCTATGTTTAATTAATAATTTACAAATGTTACTTCCTAATTTCCAAATTTATTTAAGTTATGAATAAGTAATTATGTAATATTCTCATGAATAAAATGTGTATTTATTTTATATAAACAAGCTTTAGATTTTTGTAAATATACATGTGAATTTATATAAACATTTATTTATACATAACTTATATTTTTGATCAAATCAATATAACATATATTTAAGATATACTTCCTTTTTAAATTTCAAATTCAAATTCGAACCTTTAAATTTCATTTAAAAAAAATCCAATTCAAGATAAATTCAAAATAAGTTCATATATTTAAACAAGCCCCTAATTCAATTTGAAATTAAAAATCCTTTAACTCTATTTATCTAAAAATAACATAAAAATATTATCAGTTTGAAATTAACAATTTTCCCAATTTAAATAATTTACCTATATAAATAATCATTATTATTTATTTACAAAAGAATAAATTTGTCAAATTTTAAGTGATTATATTAAGATATGATCAAATAAATTTTATCAAACATAAATATTTACGATTAGATTCGTTTGTTAGATCTGTAATTCAGTATTTTTATCAATTAAATTCAGTTAATCTATAAATTACAGGAATTCTAAAAATCCGAGTTATTACATTCCTCCCCCCTTGGAATCTTTTCGTCCTCGAAAAGAAACGAAATCAGAATTTATTCAATACTTAAAATCAGATAAATTATTTTTTTGACCATTTTTAAAACACCTTTGAAAATCTATATACTATTATAAAATAGTTTTATAAAAATATCATTTTATAACTCGATGTTTCAACACATCTATCCTCGTTGTCACAGAAATTCGGTCATACGTTGATCAGGCATAAGACTGAAAATCTACAAGTACTTAGCACACCCGTTTAAACATCCAGTGAAAGTACTTTTGAAAATAATTTTTTTTATTGAAAATATTGAAAATAATTTTTTGAAAATAGAGGATATATCTTTAGTGAGGATGCTCTGGAAATCATCACCCCCATCGATGGTCGCAGTTAACTCGATGGTTACGTTGCCGTCCCGACAAAATTCACAGATAACTGTAGGCCTCCGCGCCCCTCGATTACAACATAAACCCGCTACAGATCGCAGCTACAACTGGGGTTACGTAGCTATCACAGCAAAAACCCATATAACTGTAGGCATCAGCGTCCTCGAATTTCACTGCCAAAAGAATGAAACTCCTCCACTCCACTTGACCATAGATCGCAGTCTACCGATGTTGCGTTGCCTTCCCGACAAAATCAAGTGTAGACCGTTGGCACTCACCCTCCACACGATTTTCGCTATGGTCCCCAGAGTAGATCGCAGTGACATCGAGTTACACTGTCGTCACAGCATAACCCAAATGCCTCTGTAGGCATCAGCGCCCTCGACTTTCGCTACCCAATAATCCTCAGGAACTAGTTTGTCCGGACTCCTCACAGGATCAACTTTAGAACCCCCCTTGGGGCTCAAGGCAGCACCACCCGGTGGTACTCCTGAGAAGTTCATTCCAAGGGAGCGCCTTTTTCCCCAAAGCCATCATCAAAACATTTTATACTATATATATAGTATCTTTTAAATCATACACCTAGTATGATCTCATTCAAAGCTCCTTTACACAAAATCGATTATTCCAAAATCGATAATTCTCAAGCTAGGCTTTCCAAATTTAATATTGATTTTACCCAAAAATCAAAAGCCTTTCCAAATCCATAGGTTCCCAAAACCTTTTTCCAAAATTCTCATATGATCCTTTACATATATATATATACAGATATATATAATTTTAAAAACTTTGGATCATTTCAATCTTGTATAAAACTCCTTTTATACTTCAAACATTTCCAAAAAACCCTTTTCTTCTGGCAAAAGATTCATCAAGGGGAGTTTTATCTTATAAAACAAAGATATTTACTTTGTTTACTCAAAATCAAATATTCAAATTTGATTATTCTTTTCAATACCATTTTCATTCAAATCCGTACGATGTACACATATCATCCGTGCGCTATACCAATCTGATCGCTCACTCGATCACACAATTTCACTTCCGAACTAGTATCGTCCACCCGACCTCCTAGTGCGGACACAGATCTGGTTTCTTGATCAGAAACCGTCATTCTCCTTGCATAGTCATAACTACGATAGAGAATATCCAGAATCAACCAACAATCCATATCCAGGTTCGCCGTCGAAAATTGAGTGAAAAATCCCACTCGGATCGATATAACTATCTCGAAATTTTGTGCTCGAATCTGGATCAAATCACTATGCGAATAAAATAACATACGTACACCCTACATATTTATCTTTATTGGTTATTAGCCAAATCTATTCCATTTCTATTCACATTCACTTTGATTTTCATTCACTTACTCACAATTGTTTCAATCCATTTGGATTATCACCTCTATTCTTATCCCGATTGGGTATTTAACCAATAACAGTTTGAACTCAGGCCAATTTATTTAGAAAATGGCTTGAAAATTTTAAAAATAGATAAATAGTTGGAAAATAATTACTAGTTTGTAAAATAGGTGTAAAATAGTTCAATAATTGTAAAATAATTGAAAAATAGTTAAATAGTCATAGAAATTTTAAATAATTGCAAAATAGCTATAAAATAGTAATTAGTAGTTGAAAATAGTAATTAGTTTATAAAATAGTTAGAAAATTGTTAAACAGTTTCAAAAATAATTGTAAAACTAGTATAAGATAGTTTGGCTTTTAAAAGAAAGGTTGTTTATATAATGAATAGCTTGGAAAAATAGGTTTATATTAAACAATTTATATTAAAAATAGTCCAGAGTCAAAACTGCTCACTTCCCAATCTCCATTCTCATCAATTTAATTTAAATTTCTACTTCCATTTAAATTGACCCAATTCCAATTTAAATAACTTCAATTTCCATTGAAATTGATTCAACCCCAATTCAAGTTGAATTAACCTCGGTTTCTTTCCAAATTTAACTTTATTCAACCTTGATTTAAAATTCTACTAATTCAAATAAATTTCAAATTCCATTTCCAAATCAAGTTGAATTATTCTTGATTTCCTCCCAAATTCAATTCAAATTCCATTTGAATTTAAAACTTATTCATCTTTAATTACAATTCCAAATTATTCAAATCAATTCGGACTAATTTCCAAATTGAACCCACTTCAATTTCAAATTGTTTCCAATTGATCCAATTCAAATTTTCCATTTGAATCCTATACTCATACATCATAAATCACAATTTCAATTACTTCAAATCAAATTCAATTTGAACTAATTTTAATTCAAATTCCAAATTTAAACCATCTCGAATTATATAAATTCGAGTTAAATTCACTAAGGTTGGTTTATCCCTTTAAACCAAGTTAACCTTTATTAAAAGCTTTTAAACAATTTAATTTTTCAAAAACCAATTTATTATCCAAATTCAACCTTAAAACCAATTTTCAACCATTCCTGTTGAAACTCTATTTTAAACATCCAAACCTCAAGTCCAAAGTGATTCCATTTCTCTATTTCCAAACTAAAGTTAAATTTTCTTTTTATCTCAATTAATAGATATATTACTACAGTCAATTTCTTCATTTATCAAATCCAACTTTAGCTTAAAGATTATTAATAACAATGGAATGGTATTATTCAAATTATTATAAAACATCCATTCATTTTCAATTCTAGATCTCAAACCCATTTTGAGATCACTCAAACTCTCAGTTCAAATCAACCATTTAACTTCCCAAGTTAAATCTTAATTTCATCTTGAAATTTACAAATCAGGTTGAACATTCCAACATATTTAACTTTTCCCAAGTTGAACTTAGTTCACTTAATCCAGTCAACCTTACCCAATTTGAACTTCCATTTCAAATTTTAAACTTCATATAAATAATCTTCCCACTTATTAAGTTCAAAAACTTATCACTTTGGGTATCACATCTTATTCCAAATTTAAAACTCAATATTTAGAGTTTATTTTAAACCACCTTTGATATTATGTATATTTACATGTATACATATTAATTTCTTTTACATACCAAGTTATATTTTAAAATTTTAAACCACCTTTGGTTTTAATTCAAAACAAATTTCCTTTAAATTTTCAAACAACTCTTGTTTGAAATAGGACCATTTCATTCAAATGCATTAAATAATATTATTTGTTATTTCTTTAAATTAATTACATCATTAATTAATTCCAATTAATCACATTCGATAATTAACTTATTTCTTAATTACCTTCATTAAGTAATTGTCCCTTAAATTACTTATCTCCAGTTACTTCATTAAGTAACTCCTTCTTTATTTATCATTTCCAAATTATTATCCATTAATTAATCTCATTAAATAAAGTTTAATTATTACATAAATTAATTGATTATCCTTATCCTGAAACCTTTCCCAAATTTAATTCCAGTTTGGTTGTATTTCTGTTACTTCTTAATTCTTACTATTACTTTTAGTTTAATTAATACTATAACCATTTTCCTTAATATAATAGATAATCTATTTCTTATATAAGATTCATTTACTTTTGAAATCATTTAAAAACCCTTATATGAGAAAATAACAAGTACGCTCTCTCATATTTATGAACTCAACTCATCCTAGGGTACCACTTACCCTATCCTTAATGAGGAATCCCAACAGAGCCAAGGTTCTCGTTTAACCTTCAGCTCTGATACCAAATGTAACGACCCGAAATTTTCGACTCAGAAAATTCCAAAGAGTTAGGAAAAGAAGAAAAAGAAAGAAGAAGAAAAAGAAGAAAGAACAGAAACACCAAAACACAGAAAACCTCACATTCGCAGCGGATCAAAATATAATAATAAATAATATCAGTTTTACAAAGAAGAACTGTATCAATACTCTTATACAATCATACATCAGAGTTACAAACTATTACACAAAATAGGTCAAATTTGAAAACATGTCCCAACTAAAAAGCAATAATTTACACAGCGGAAACCACTCCGTACGTTCCTGCCATCCAGCTCGCCTCCTGAACTCCAGAACGTCCTAACCTGAAAAGCTGCAATACTCGGTCTGACCCGAGCATTACATCAAAGTAACACCCGGGTCAGGCTGGAAACTAGCGTGAGTAAACCCATCTAACATGAATACTAAAGCATATAACTGATATGAACCCGGGTAACTTATGTCAATTCGCAAGTTTTCAAGTCGTTATAGACATTACTCATGTCACACAACAATTCCAAAGTGTCAAAACTTAGATTAAATGGTCCGATACACTTAAATCATTCCAAACCAGCACATTGATTTCCACATATAAATTTATAAAGAATCGAAGTGGCTTCGGGTATTAACTAAATACCCGACTCCGGTCTCTTCGAATCTAATGTCATATAAAACCAAGTTATCCAATTCCATACAATTCAACTTAAATTGTCGGATAACACCTTTACACAACAATTCATAATAGATTGATAATCACATTATCATCGTTCATTCAACATAATCATACCACAAACAATTCATATCAGAGATATCTCCCCATTCAAGACATCCATCATCATTCAGTTATTAATAAGAAAGATTGATCACTCCAATCAATTTAATTAATGATCCCCTAATTACCTTTATTGGTTAATTATTCTTAAATCTCAAATAATAATTAACCTTTAACTTAATTACATTAATCAACCTTGATTTCTCTTAATCATAACTGAGAAATTATCACTTAATTACTTCCCTAAGTAATTATTCCTTGATTACTTCCCATCAAGTACATTTCGTTAATTAATTACATCAAGTAATTATTCATTAATTACTTCACTATGTAATTATACTCCCTTAATTACATTAAGTAAATTTACTTAATTCCACCATTAAGTAATCCTCTTTAATTAAAATTGACCATATTAACCTAATTAATTCACGAGTAATTAATTTCCTTTAATTACTTCACCGAGTAATTTCTCCAATCATCTTCTTAATATTAAGTAATTAACCTCTTAATTACTTATTACTAAATTACTTCTTAATTGATAATTCTTGATTAATCAATATTAATTTAAGTAATTAATTATACTTAATTAATTACACAATTTAATTTATCTTAATTAATTACCCTAAATTAATTATTTTAGTTACATAAGTATTTATACTTTAGTTAATAAAATATGATCAAAATAAATTACATTGATTCTTAACTTCTATTTTAAAATAAATTATATTTTAACTTGAATATGATTATTAAAACCCTCATTCTTTGATTCAATATAAATACTTTTCATAAGTCTATTTTAACAACTTATTCCAGTTGAAAACATCTAAACTCATTACTAATTTATTCTAAGTAATATTCGTTAACAAGATTAAACTTTGGAACTCGTTTTTTTTTAAACTTGCTGACACTATGTATAAAAGAAACTAGGTTCAATGCTTCCTTTAAACTAACCTTTAGATCAGGTTTAATACCCAGTGCAAATAACTTAAACTGGAACTTCGAATTTAGCCCGAGCAAAATTGACAAAAAACCTGAGTGAAACTAACCAAATACCCTACCTTCCCACATTCCAGTACTTCGTGTTGTTACGCAAGCAACACGAGTCCAAACCCGAGTTCGTGCTTCTTCCCTAATTTCAAGCTTTCCAGTGCACACACGTACACGTGTGTACGTGCGCAAACCAAACAACCTCCTTCGATCAACTCCCTGATCGCCGACCAACCACGCAAGACCTTGTCAACTTCTACCTCAACCCAGATTCCAAAATTCAAGCGTGAATCAAAAACGAGACACTCAAGCCCAAAACTATAGAACAACTCGATCACTAATCCCATCGCCTCTGGTCGTAGCCACCACTAGAAACTCTAACGGTCACCTCAAAACACCACCAGACCTCCACGCCACCATCCATCAACACGCGATCGCCTCCGATCAGATATTCCAGTCGCAATGTCACGGCATTCAAGCCAATCCAAATTGAAAGCTTAAACCCTAGTTTAATCAAATTCACACACCACAACCCATAGGAAAAATTCCAAAGCATTTTCCCCTTAATCCTTGATACAAGAACTAGCTTCTTCTAGAATTTCAACTCAAATTATGGAGTTCATCATCGGCAAATCACCATATTGCCGTAATCTTTTATCTCCAAATTCCCAATTAAATAACCGTTTAAAAATTACGAATTGCATATCTTAATTCATGATTTATCATCACGATTACACGCATGTAATTAAATTTACAATTTAAATCAGTTGATTTTTAACAAAAATCCTAAATTTTACTGCTAATTCCTTTTTATAATTATTTTTTTTCCAATTTAAATTATGAATCTATTTTTAAAATTAACAACAAACAATATCAAACAACTTTCTTTTAACATCAGGACCTAAATCTGATTGTACAGATGAGAAATTAAAATTCCCTTTGTAGCTGGATCCTACAGTATGACAGAGATGATATGCATATACATCAACCTGCATACACATAAAACTCTGTATATATCTACATGCAACTTAATATCATCCATATGAACTCAATTCCAAGTCACTACCTAATATTTATCACATGCAACCCAGTTTACAAATAGAATTTTGAAGTTTTGCTTATCTAAGTGAAGAACAGATATACTCTTCATATGATCAGGCATGCACACAAACAAACTTTTATAAATACAGAGATAACCTCATAACTTTGTACATTAAAGCATTCATTTGTCTCAGATTCAAGAAAACAGATGCTTATCTAAATTAGATTAATTAATTTTTTTAAAAAAAGTGTTTACTCACCTGAACTATGTACAGAGGAGATCTGGATGTTTAAGTTTGATTTCTGAAAGCTGGTTTGAATTAAATCTTGATTTGCTCCTGAATTTTCTTAAACTTGCTTGTTGATCTGAGACGATTTGCTTGAGTTGCTACAGGTTCTACATGTTTTGATTTCATGGATTTGATTTTAGTTTTTGAGGTGATTAGTTTTAATTCTTCTTTGGCTTTGAATAAAGGAAAAGAAAAGAAATGAAGTTAAATATATAAAAGATTTTATATAAATGAACAAGTGGTTTATTAAAATAAAGAAAATTAAAGGTTTGTAACATGACACTTGTCATTAATTTTAACATTTGCCATGAAGGGAAGTTAATTAGCTAACACATGTTCTCTTAATTTATAAAATGTTTATATTTGTCTTTTAAAGTTAATTAGTTAATAGATTAATATAAGATAAATGTAAATCTATGTTTAATTAATAATTTACAAATGTTACTTCCTTATTTCCAAATTTATTTAAGTTATGAATAAGTAATTATGTAATATTCTCATGAATAAAATGTGTATTTATTTTATATAAACAAGCTTTAGATTTTTGTAAATATACATGTGAATTTATATAAACATTTATTTATACATAACTTATATTTTTGATCAAATCAACATAACATATATTTAAGATATACTTCCTTCTTAAATTTCAAATTCAAATTCAAACCTTTAAATTTCATTTTAAAAAAATCCAATTCAAGATAAATTCAAAATAAGTTCATATATTTAAACAAGCCCCTAATTCAATTTGAAATTAAAAATCCTTTAACTATATTTATCTAAAAATAACACAAAAATATTATCGGTTTGAAATTAACAATTTTCCCAATTTAAATAATTTACCTATATAAATAATCATTATTATTTATTTACAAAAGAATAAATTTGTCAAATTTTAAGTGATTATATTAAGATATGATCAATAAAATTTATCAAACATAAATATTTACGATTAGATTCGTTTGTTAGATCTATAATTCATTATGTTTAACAATTAAATTCAGTTAATCTATAAATTACAGGAATTCTAAAAATCCGAGTTATTACAGATCCAGCCCCTCATCGCCGCACTTATGCCTATGATACTCACTTCCATGAAGCCCTAGAGCCAAGGAAAAGTGGAACGGACTGTGGACAACGACCAAACCATTCTCGTGACATGGAACCCAACCATGCCTTAGCCCCGAACCTCCAAATGCCTGATATTACTCCATATGATACACCAGATGATTAGAGAAAGTCAAGGCCTCACAAATGATGATTGGGGAAATTATAGAAGCCACACCCATACATCAATAACATTTTACATGCAAAGCCACCCCATCGATTCAGGATGCCGAATTTGCCAGTGTATGAAGGAAATTCGGATCCAACCAACATATTCTGAAATATGAATGGCACATGAATGCCACTCGAGCCGATGTTGCGATTAAGTGTAGAAGCTTCTCTATCTTCTCGGGGGGCATTGCGACTATGTGGTTCACCCAACTACCGCCAAGATCTGTTTTATGTTTTGACCAGTTTGCTACTAAGTCTGTTGAGCAGTTCCGTATGCATGCTGCCAGACCTAAGGATATAAATACCATGTCCAGTGTTACTCAAGCTCCAGAAGAGACCCTAAGACACTACCTGGAAAGGTTTCATGCTACTTGTGTGGAAGTCAGTAATCCCAATGACAACTCTATCATATGGCTTTGACTAAAGAGATGGACCCTGATTCTGTGTTTGGTGGTTGGTTGGCTGGAAAACCCTCTGCTTCGTTGAACTGTTTCTATGCATAGGCAGCCCCGTTTTTGAGAAGGAAAGATGCTAGACAGTCTAGAAAGAAGGATGTCGCACGGTCCACTGATGAAGGCATCCAGAGTAATGTTGCGCTGAAGCATATCGAGGAGAGTTCCAGAAAATTTCAATTAAACATCGAAAATAAACAAAGTCGGCGAAAAGATGATAGAGGTCAGGGAAAGAAGAGAGAACCCCATGGAGGGAAACCGAGGGCTTTTATGTTTGATCAATATACTCCCTTGAACACGTCGCTAGAAAATGTTTATCTTCGGACCTGTAATAAAGGGCGGTACAATAAGCCAGCTCTGAAACCGTCATCGGAGAACCAGATTCAGGCCGGGAAGTTTTGTAGATTCCATGATTGTTACGGCCATAACATTAATGAATATCGTCATTTGTAAGATATTATTGAAAAGTTGATTAGAGAGAGAAATTTAGAGCAGTTTTTCTAGGCTCTGAAGGACAGTGGAGCAGGCCCATCTAACCCACATCGGGATCAAGGCTAGGCTAGGCCTGAAGAACTCGCACATACTGATGGGAGGTTGGTGATTAATACCGTGAGTGGTGTTCCTCATCCGACTAATCAAAGCTGGAAAGAAATGGAGTCATATGCTAGTTCGATTAGGCATGTGGACTTCTAATGTTATAGTAGTATCGATGAAGGGGACTCGGCAAAGAAGCAGATGACGATGACGGGCGACATCGTTTTCAGAAATTGTGATGCTGACAAAGTCGAGGCCCCCATTATTGATCCATTATTTATTTCTACCCAAATAGCACCTGCTTGGATGAAGAGGACTTAGTTGGCAGTGGAAGTTCTGTAAACATACTTTTTAAGTGTGCTTATGATCAAATGCTAATGGAAGCAAAGGATCTGAAACCGTGCTAGTCATGTATACATGGTTTTAATGGAAGTGCATCCATACCATTTGGAATGGTGGAGTTACCTGTTGAGTTGGATGTTGGTGATACCGGGGAGAGTTTCTTACAATGCTTTTCTTGGCCGACCAACCCTTGCGGAGTTTAGGACATCGATTGCCCCTAGGTGTTTGACTTTGAAGTTCCCCACTGATAATGGAGCTAGGGTTATACATGGTGATCAGGCGGCTGGACGTGCCTGTTACGTTGCAGAGCTGCGGGATGCGCAGCGAAAAGAGAAGGTTAAGGGCACGGAGGAATCTCTCTGCATCCGTTTTTTGGAGGATTAACAGTTAACGCCTAAGCCTGGGCTCGGGCGCCATGACCAGTTTCCTAATGATCTTGATCCTAGAGACAACGATGATGAAGGAAAAGTCAAAGAATACCAGGCTTCCCCAGGGAGTTGATGATTGATGTTTCGATAAACAATGATGATGATTCTAGAGTGGTAAAGGTTGGATCTCAATTCGGCCCCCAGACGAGATAGGAACTGGTTGATTTTCTCTAGGCAAACCTTGATGTATTTTCCTAGACTCATTTAGACGTGTGTGGCTAAACATCGTGAGCCATACATTAAATATTAACCCGCAGCACGTCCCGGTGAAACAAAAAAGGCACGGTATGGATCCAGAGAGATCTGCCGCCCTAAAGGAAGAAGTGGATAAACTCAAGGCTAATGGGTTTAGTCGTGATACTTTATACCCGGAGTGGGTACCGAATCCATTGCTTGTCAGAAAGTCAAATGAAAAATGATAAACATGTGTGGACTACTCAGATCTAAACAAAGTCTGCCCAAAGGCTGTTTCTCGCTTCCCATAATCGAAGCTCTTATCTTTCATTGACGCATACTTTGGCTACAATGAAACTCGATGCACCTTCCTGACCAGGAGCATACTAGCTTTATCACTGATCTGGGACTTTATTACTACAAGATGATGTCATTTGGACTCAAAAACATAGAAGGAACTTAGTAAAGGCTCGTGAACTGAATGTTTGCAAACTGGATCGGGAAGACAATGGAGGTGTACGTGGATGATATGCTCGTGAATTCGCGGCTATCCAACAACCACATAGGTGACTTGGAGACGATGTTCAACATACTCCGATAGTACAGAATGAAACTCAATCTAGTGAATGTCATTTCAAGTTGCATTTGGAAAGTTCCTTGGCTTTATTATCATTGCCAGAGGAATTGAAGCTAATCCTAAAAAGATCTGGGAGGTTTGCAATTTCGAAACTCCCAGAACCATTAATCCGGTGCAAAGTCTTAATGGGAAAGTGCCTTCCTTAAGTAGATTCATTTCCAGAGCCAGGGACAAATGCATTCCCTTTTTCAATCTGATCAAAATAGGAAAACGAAATTTCGAGTGGACAAAGGAGTGTGAGGATGCATTCCAGGAACTAGTGCAACATCTAGCAACACCTCTTATCTTGTCGAAGCCGGTTGATCATGAGAAGTTGTTTGTCTATCTAGCGGTATCAGCAAATGCAATCAACGCTGCATTAGTTCGAGAAAAGGATTAGATCCAATGATCGGTCTATTATATCAGCAAAAAATTGATAGGGGCAGAAAGAAACTAGCCAAAGATAGAGAAGCTGGCTTATTGTCTTGTCGTAGCCTCGAGAAAGCTCCTTCCATATTTTTAGGCTCGCCCGATCACTATTTACACCGACCAGCCATTACGACAAATCCTGACATGACCTAAGACGTCTGGTAGGTTGCTCAAGTGGAACATCGAGCTGAGTCAATATGATATCACTTATACCCTAAGGTGAGCTATTTAAGGACAAGTTCTGGTGGACTTCATAGCTGAATTCACCGTACCGGAGGACTTGCTCGAAACTAGTGAATCTCCCAACTATATATAGAAGCTATACACCGATGGTGCATTAAACGACCGGTGCCCAGACGCTAAAGTGGTGCTCGAAACCCTAGAAGGACGATCCATATCTTATGCTTTGAAGTTTGACTTCCGTGCAACTGACAGCGAAGCTGAGTATGAAGCCTTGCTTGTTGGATTGAGGCTTGTGAAAGATTTAGGAGTCATTGCTGTGGAGATTTACTATGATTCACAGTTGGTGGTGTATCAGGTTTGAGGAGAGTATCAAGCCAGAGATCGAAGATTGGCCTCCTACCTTATGCGGGTCCAAGAAGTGTTGAGCTAGTTTGACTACTATGTTATCCAATGTGTACACCGAGAGTGACATCAGAAGGCCGATTCTTTAGCAAAACTGGCCAGCATTGGCAAAGCACAGCAAATGGGACTTGTCCCCATGGAGACACTTACTTCTCCAAGTATTGATTAGAAGAAGACAGGCTGGGTTCATGAGGCAACACCCAAGAGGGAGTCGTGGATGACTCCAATCAGAAACTATCTTAAGCATGGAACATTACCCGAGTGCAAAAGCGAGAAAAGACAGGTTCTTTGAAAGGCTTCATGATTTGTTACGCAAGATGGAGTCCTGCATAGAAGGGGATTTTCTATTCCTTTACTCCCGTGTATCGCCCATGATGAAATCAAACGAGTGTTACATGAAGTGCATGAAGGAGAATGTGGCGATCACCCTTGAGGGCAAGCCCTTACAAAGGAGATACTTAGATACGGGTATTACCGGCCAACCGTAAACCAAGATGCATCGGATTATGCAAAGAGATGTGATAGATGCCAGAAACATGCTAGACTTATGAGAGCATGCCAACCGTGATTACTTAAATGGTCAGTCTGTGGCCATTTTCCACATAGTGCATTGATATAATAGGGTCCTTGCCTCTAGCCAGAGGTGGTGTGAAGTACGCTATCATTGCAGTTGACAACTTTACCAAATAGGCGGAAGCTGAGCCCCTTGCTACTATCATGATGAAGAAAGTAATCAACTTTGGTGTGCGCAACATCATTTGTCGCTTTGGTCTCCTACAGATGATTGTAACTGATAATAGAGCTCAATTCGATAGTTCCGAGTTTAAGAATTTCTGCGGATGATATCGCATTGAGAAAAGTTCTCGGTAGTAGCTCACCCTCAAGCGAATGGACAAGTCGAAGCTGTCAACAAAGTCGACTTGTCAACAAAGTCATCAGGTCCATTTTGAAGAAATGATGGGAAAAGGCTGGAGGTAAGTGGGTCAATGAGCTCCCCATGGCCTTATAGGCATATCAATCTACCCACAAGTTGGCAACTGGCCATACTCCATTTTCACTTTCTTACGGCTTTGAAGTCGTTATTCCAGTTGAGCTAGAGGTACCTTCTCACCGTATGACTTATTATGATCCGAAGACGAATGCCATCCTACTTGCAGAATTTTTGGATTTATTGGATGAGAAGCGTGAAGAGGCTGACTTGAGGGCAGCTGCACATCGCAACCGAGTCACCCAGTCATACAATGCTAAGGTCCGACCTGGAACCTTTGAAATTGAGGATCTCATACTTAGGCTAATCTATCTGGTCCCTTCGCATATTAAACAGTCGTATGAAGGACCATATGTCGTCAAATGAAGGCTTGGAGACGACACATTCAAGCTATCGACTGTTGGTGGTCTCACTCTACCGAGGGCACAGAACAATGAGAGTCTCCATCGCTTTTACATATAACCAGCTTTCGTTCATTTAATCTGCTTTCCTTTTGAAGTTTGTTTATGCAATTCGATAATTTGTCCTTGTAATAAGGCAACTAACTTTTCCATGATTTCCTATTTCAACAATAAAGCGCAGACTCATCAAGCCAGATTAGTGATTCCTAAATGCATCATGCAACCACCATGATACACGAAGAGCAAAGTTCAATCTTATGGTGGGACTCATTCAAATAGAGTGCGATCGTGATCCGACCGATCACTCGCTAAATGAAGCCCCAAGCTCAGGGACAAACAAAAATCAATTAAAAGAGAGTTGGGACATGACAATTCTCCAACAAACTCCACCTCTTAAAGTGCGAGCTGAAGTGCAAACTCCAAAACCAGGACGTGACCGTCTAGCTCGAGGAGAATGGACCCGTCCATATATGACCTTACTTACATGGCTCGAGGATGATGGATCCATCCATCCGTAACCTCATCTCCTTACATAACTCGAGGAGGATGGATCCATCCATCCACAACCTCGCCTCCTTACATGGCTCAAGGAGAATGGATCCGTCCATCTACGACTTCACTTGCTGGACCAAGGAGGATGTGATCCGACCATCCATGACCTTAACCAACTCCTTATCCCAAAGCGTGAATAAGATTATAACCCATAAATAGATGTGGTCGACCATTTGTCAATTGACTCTAGATTCCCACAGTGTGAAATAGAGTATAAACATTAAACGGGTGTCACCAACCACCTATAAAATAACTTATGTCGCCGGAGTGTGGATGTAATCCTAAACAATAAGCAGGCCTGACCGGCCGTCGACATATAAATCTAATCTCCAGAGTGTGGATTCAATTTCTAGAAAATGAGCGAGTGTGATCCAACCGCTCAAACTTATGTTACTTTAACTTGGTTTCGACTAAGTTAAATCAAAGTTAGTGAAAGTGGAGGATGACTGCCAATTAACCACTTCAACTATCCCCAAAGTTAGGGGCATAACTCAAGTACCAGCCGCTGACTGAGATAGTCAACTGAACGTATGATTATGACCCAAAGCCATAACCTCAGGACTTAAAGACCGAACTCATGTTCGACTTAGAGACTAAAGCTTCATGAGTACATTGAATGGAAATGTGAATGCCTAAGTACTTAAACAAATGAACACATAGTTATGCCAAAAACAAAAAAGGAATTTTATTTATACTATTCTTTATATGAGAAGTACAAAATCTGTCCAAAGAATTCTTATAAGCAGGGGCCAAGCCTGCATCTATACATGGCCTATATATAATAAAAGAAAAGAAGCTTATTCAAACTATCTACAAAAGAGGAAGTCAAAATGCAAATCTACGCTTTCGGTTTCCTATCCTTTTTAGTTTTCTTTGGCATAGATCCACTCGAGCTATTGCTCGGACCTCTTTTGGAACCATTTCCTCCCCAACTCACTTCAATTTGCTTTTCTCTAGTAGAGGAAATCGATGCGGTGCCCCTTAGGGAGCCCGTGGGAATTGAATTATCCCCCGTGTGTGAAGCTGGTGGAACAATGGCACTTTTGATGCTAAAAGAATAAGGCATGCTTGTATCAATCATGGTGCCACCTTGAGAAATTACGAGAATCGAGACTGGGCTAGGACCCTCCATACCTCCACCAGCTTTAAGATCCTACTCAATCTCAGCCTTGATTTCCCTTATTAGTTGTTCCTCCCGGTCTACGTGCTCACTCATTGGGTACTACCAGTCGGACCCGAGGAGCCCATAATAGTAATGCCTTCATCCACAATAAAGCGCATATCAAGGCTTGAATCGCTTTGGCGGCTGAGAAGCGCTTCCATCATTTGGTCATCAAACATACAGCTGCTATCATGCATCTCCCCAAGCGAAGTAGTGAATGTCATAGTCGTGGCCTCTGTTGTTAATGCCTCTTGCTCATGGTGAGCTTCTTGAGTTGCGGGAGGGTTGGCCGATGTGGAAGCTAAGGCTAACTAAAGATAAGAGAATATATTAGTAATATCTTCTGATGACGTTCTACATTTTGAGGAATAGGAGAAGTGTTCGAAATACCTTCCTCAGACTAGCTCCCAGGTTGAGCCGATATGCCTTCTGAGCTACGCTCGATGATTGGAGAGAGATACGTCCTGTCGAGATCATACCCTGAGATGACTAGGGGGTTGGCAGAAGATGTGGGCCTAGGTTGGGATGCTGGTGGCACTTCAGAAGCAACGTCATGGTGTACGCCCCTATATCCTTCTCCAGCCTCTAGGTATTTAGCAGCCAAAGCTTCTTTCTGGAGCAAGATAGTTGCATCATGAAGGACTTTGGGCTCATCTCCAATCAGCACTTGAGCTTCCAATACAAACTCGTCGATAATTTTGACTTTTTGAATCTTCTTTTCTTCCTCAATCAGGCGATTCCAGGCATTGTACAACTGAATGGAATAATCTTCACCGAGCCAGTTGAGATTACGGTATTTGATAACATTGGTATTGTAAGCGAGCAAAAGGTCCTCAAATTCATCTTCCATCTTGGCCTCGATGGCTTTTGCTTCCATTTTGACCATAGTGTCGGCTTCTACGGCCTTTTGGTATGCGGTGTCCCACTCTTCTCTAAGCTTCACCACCTCTCGCATGCTTCCTAGGCAACCTTATTAACTTCATCTTTTTCTTTGGCGGCTTCGGTTAGTTTTTGCCTTAATTCGGTAACTTCTTTTAGCGCGGCACCCCTTTCCTGAATGATCATGGTGTTTTGATGCTCCATCTCTTGCACCAAGTCCATATGAGTTTTTCCCATTTCTTCCATGGACTTCTTAGCTCCTCGATTCTCTCGTCGATCTCCATCTCAGCTTATCTGAGGACTCGAGCTCATTGGAGAGCACCTCTATTATCTTGTCCTTGTGAGAAAGATCGCCCTCCAATTTCTCAATTGTCTTGGCTCGTTCGAAGGACACAGCCGAGACCCGCTCTGCCGTCTTGACCCACTCACAATATTGGTTATATGCATCATGCACATAGTCTTACACCAGTTTCTCTATATTGTTTGGGATTTTCTTCAAGTTGGGGAAGGTAGTGGAAAACATCGAAGCATATGTTTGGGAAATCCTTCTTCAGTTTAGCAATGCAGATGGCACCTTCCGCCATTAGCTCTATAATAGTTTATTCTATGATGGCAGGAGCGACTGTTTTGCTTTTATGGTGTTGTTCGTTGTTTTTTGAAGCATGAGGTGGCACTATTAGGTGCGACGATTCAAAAGAGGTCCTGCTGGGGCCAAAAGGTTCAGAAGGCACTTTGGGTGGCGGAGATCGTGACCTAGAGCGACGCTTTCTTTGCTGTGATTTTTCTTTTTCCCTGTCGTAGTGCCCATGTTCCTAGCTAGAATGGTAGCCATGGTCACAATCCCTCTAACTCTTGAGGCGATATGATTCAGAATGCGATCCAGATGACTGGCATGTAGAGCGGAGTTTACCAAGCATAGAACCTCGCTTCACTATTGTATCTGCAAATAAGAAATAGGAACTCGGTCATGCCAGATATTGAGAACCATATGATGAAATTTCGTGTAGTGCCATGGAGTGTGTGTATGCATGTGTAAACCCCCCCAACTAACCGGTTGTAGCAGCTTTACTTATTGGAGTTGACTCCCATGTATCTATCAAGGTTAAGCCCATACTGGTTCTTGAGGAGAGGGGAGCCCCTCTAAGCCAAGACCAAAGAATGATGATATGTCCTCTGGGATAGGAATATCTGATAGCCCCTCTAGCAAGCTTTCTATCTGTTGGGAAGAGGACTTTGGACCTATGGAAGTAATCACAAGTTAAGTTGCTTCGGCAGTTTACGCCTCTTGATTTTATAGGCTAGAGCCTTCCCTTTCTTCTTTGACTCAGATGGTTGAGGGCTCTGTGGAGGCACGACCGTGGGCTTGCGAACAGCCTCGATGCCTTCATCATTGAGAGGCTCGTTGATTCTAATGTCGATCGCAGCCTGAGCTCCCTCGGTTGAGGTCAAGACGGAGCCCATCCTCTACCTTGTCTTTCTGTGGCCACTCTTGGAATCCCTATGAGCCCCATGCTTTGTCCTTTCTCTAAAAGACCCACGGAAATCAACTTATCTTTGGTGAGAACTTCATCTATTTATTTTAATTCAACAGGCATCGCTGGAGTGTCCTTACTAACTCTTTATACTGTGCTCCTTAGGGCCATGGAATAGAAGCTATAAAAGAAACACAAAAATGTATTCAGCATCGACCTATATTATCCAGTTATGGTTAAATAGCAAAACAAGCAATAGAACTTACGTTTGACCTATCGTTGCCTGGAAAATCCTGATGGCATCTCACATAGAACCACTCTGTTTTGAAGTAGCATAACTTACTCCATGTGCCTGCCACCACTTGCTAGTTTCTAACAGCTCCAAGGAAGGTGAGTGACGGATTATCCGCCCGACTCTTAACACTGAATAAATATCTAATCTCGTCGACGTTCGGGGGATGAAGGAGACGTTCCATAAATATTAAGTACAAGTTGTTGAGTAGTGCATATCCATTCAGAGGAAGTCAAGAAGGCACGATCCTCAGATAAAACCGCATGTCCCTAATGAACTGGTTGAATGGGGGCATTGCTCCAGTCCAGCACATAAATCTGCTGCATGTGGTGAACCCTACCGGGGGATCGTGTGCTCTATCTTCTGATCCTGGGTAACCGGGTTTCCTCTAAAGACAGTTCATGTCTAAGGCAAATTTTACCTAGAATCTCTTCTATAATCTTGGACTGGATAGAATCTACTAGATTCATTATCACTGTTGCATCTGGCAGCCCATCCGAGGCAGGATTAACTATATCAGTCGGGACGTCCAGCCTATCTATTCTGGAGAATTGAGGGCCTTAAGCTTCTTGCTGTTCTGAGATTCTAGGATCCATAGCTATCGAACATAGTAAAAACCACTATTAGATGGTAAAAAACCTGTATCCCTCAGTGCAAAGTGAGTGATCATGTTATTTGTGAAGTGTTGCACTCTAAATTTCTACAAGGTTAAGGAATGGTAAAGAGACGAGACTTCGAGATTCGACCGGAGCGACCATCATTACTGACCACCTCAACTGTGCTTTCTGATGTCGAAGAACGATCCATATTAAACTTTACTAATTTTAACAAGTCACGGTTCCGTCGACGAGCTTTAAAGGATAGTCATGTATGCGGTTCTATGAAAAGTCCAAATGTGCAAGGCTAAACGCTCGTCGGAATCCAATGTTCAAATATGCAAAAGATATAGAGTTCGTACCCATCATGTTCGAGTTCAGATCGTTCCCATGAAGCAAGCTTTCGTATCGATCGTGTGTCATTCGTTCATATCGATCAATGATTCAATCGATAATCTCTTCGTATCGATCGAACTTTCGGATCGATGAATTCTTTGTATCGATCACTCCACTTATAACTTTCGTTCATATCGATCAGTTATCTTCCTCGTCTCATTTCCAAAGGCAAGCTTTCGTATCAAACCAAAAGACATAGTTATTTTGTGTCGACCAGGGGGTAGAATTTCTGCTTCACCCGCTTGTATATATTGATAGATCGATCCACAATTAGTGTCTGTATCCAACAATATGAAACCACTGCTCGCGTACCATCGATACAAACTCATGGTTTAAACCACATAAGCCTGAAGCTAGTGGCTTCAAGCCCGGTTTTTTCTCCTCCAAACCATCTATCCCATGGATCTAGCTTATCTCCTTCTTCTCTACTTGCCCAATCGCCATTACCGACTCTCTCCACTTCACCTCAGTTACACTCTGGCACCAATGACACCGGAGATGGCGATTACGGTGAGCAAGGGGGAACGAAACTCGAGTCTCGTCATTATAGGCACGATTCTATTAATTTTTTACTTAGGTTTGAAAGATCTGGGTTCAAGATTAACGATATGGGGTTTGGGGCCGAAAGTTCAGCAATTTTTTTTCCCTTTTCTCTGCCTAGATACGAAATAGCAGTAAAAGTGAGAAAAATATGCTAAATAAAAAAGTATTTATACTCTCTTCATATCCAACATAAAAATGATTTGTGTCCCAGTTTTCTCACCGATTGAATCGGTCAAATACCCATCGATACGAACTGGGTCTAAATCCCTATATCTTGTATCCATCAATACGAAGCGTTCCAATACGTTTGTGCTTGTGACTCTCATATCCATCAATATGAATTATGAAGATCACATTTGTACAATAATTCAAACTAATCTGTATCCATCATTATGGAACACGCCTTTTGCAACTTCATCTCGTATTGATCACCATCGATCGAAATCCACTCCAATGCACGCCAAATAGATCCAGGAGAGGATCGGTACGAAGAGGGGCATCAAAACAACCATCGATCATTATTACAACTCAAATTTCATGTCGATCCAGGAGAGGATTGATACGAAACTCGATCCAAAAAGAACCATCAATCGATGGCAAGAACTTTTTTCACCAAAATCCTTTTTTTAAAACTTGACAACGACCTATGAACGTGCAAGCGTGAATGAGAGTTAGGTCCAAATACATGCATATCTTACATGCTATACTAACATTTGATCCTAAAGTTAACAGGAATTGAATGCCTACCCGATACAACTAGAAAAATGATAACATTTTGCTAACACTCGATCTTCAGAAATCACAGAAACTACATAATCATTAGCAGTTTACAACTCAACATTTATACTACTAGAAATCGACCAGGGGTCACATCTATCAAAGATTACATCTCTTGATTAAGGGACAACGACTATTCGGTGAATTAGATAGTCTTTTCAGAATGAAGACAGCAGCTTTTCAAAGCATGTCATGTTCTCATAGGACACAATTTGGGGGGCAAAGGTTATCCCGCCTTTTGTCAAGGCCGTGATACCAAGGACTTGACTAAAGACTAAAGACAATCCACACTAGAGATCAGTCATCTGCAAGTTCACGATGGAAACAGGAAAACTTGGTCCGAGTCTGGATCGAGCTATAATTAGCATGATACGAAAAATAGTGTTGTGCAAAGCAATATACCAAATTTCAAGTCAATCGGTTTTCAAATGCTTAAGTTATTGATCGATCAAGAATCATAAAGATACAATTCATATCGATGATTTCGCATCAATCGTTATCCATACGAGACACACACGACTCCAGAAAAGTGGAGGAACAGCACCGATCCATCACAATTTCATTCTGTATCAATCATTTTGTATCGATCAACATCGATACAAAATGTGCACGATTCCAGGATATAGCATCCATCAATCTATATTGATCACTTATCTGATCGATACGAAAAGCTGAGTTTATGATAGATATGAGAAAAAGAGCCCAAGATCGATCTGAACAGCAAAGCGTCAGATGGATACAAAAAAGCATTCAACCCGAAAGAAGCGGTCTCACCACTATGCACAAATCATGGATCTCCACAAAACGTGCAAGCCACTTCATCAAGGGATCAATACAAAGGTAACGATATGAGGGCTTCAGCCACTCCATATTTGCAAAGTGAGTGCATTTGGAGTCATGGTAGTGGAGTGCAAATATGGAGTTGTGAAAACCAAAAAGGAATTAAGGAAAACAATTTTATAAAAGAAAATAATAACACACACACATATATATATCTAAGATATTGAATGGGAAAAATATATAAATGATTGCTTGCTTGTTAATAGGAATGGATGATCGATGGATGTTTACTTGGATTGTTATTGATAAGTGATTTTTTAATTATAGTCGTAAATTTCTTGAGTAAACTAGTAACTGTTATACACGTATACACAAAAGAGTATATTTGACATACTATATTTTAAATATAAATCAAATTGACTAGAATAAATCAATTAATTAAACTATTTTTAAGGAAATTTTTTGTAATAAATTTCAAATTAGATCAAAGACTTTGTAGACCCAACAAAGATCCAAAATGAAAAAAAATTGAAATTCACCCATATAATCCACTTACGACAGGCTTAGATCATTTAAAATGGAATTATTTATATATATATATATATTACCATCTCCCTTTTCCTTTTGGACATTCATTTGACTAGACCGATTTTTAGTATTTACTTATTTTCTTTTCACTTTAATATCAAGCTCTCATCTATGTTTATGTATATCTTCTTTTAACTATATATATTTGTTTCAAACATGCATATATATACACAAGTGGTAATATTATATGTATGTATGTATGTAGGTATACATATATATGTGTGTGTGTCTGTGTCTAAACTATATATATAGTACTATTAATATGTGTATGCAAACCATATACATAATTTGTAGTATAATTAAACATATGTATATACGTAGGAAATTCTATTCCTAATACATGTGTATCTATCACATGAAAATGCAATTATGATATATCTATATATATAGACACACACATAGCGGGTATAAATCAAATCCCAATATCCATATTTATATATATATAAGCATACACATGCTTATATATGTTTATTAACAGTTGATGTTATGAATATGCATATGACATATTCAAATAACCATTCAATGAAATTAATTAACATGATTAATTAATAAATATAACATAATTTTAAATTTTACCTAATAATTCTATTGGATCTAAACTTTGTCAATAGACTTAATAAGATTATTAAGATTGAAATAGGGATATTTTTTTTTGAATTTTACTCATTTTATCCACTGTAAAACGGACCACGTAAAGACCCGTTTCTTCAACCCTTGGAAATTGATGCTAATACATCCTTTGTATTTATGTGCCACAAATCCGAGTGCCATAAACATGTTTCCTTAAGGGTAGAAAGAAAAGAAGAAGGAAAAGAAGAAAGAATAGAATCTTACTCAAATGGAATAACATATATTATTTCAATATAAAATCTTTATAGCAAAAAATCTTTGAAAACATATATCAAAGCCTAACCTAGATTTACCTTGGACAATTATAATACACCTATCCTTACATTTTCTAAAAAACAAACAACACACAATGAAGCAGAAAATAGAATACATATATACGTTGATGAAGTTCTCTAGCTCTCATATGGAAACTCCAAGCGTCTTCATCAAATCCTGAAACTACTCGGATCTGGACCGAACATAAAAATACCCATACCAGTGTGGCAAACCGGCATGTACCAGTCTGGAAAACTGGCATGAGAAACATGAATCTCAAATGAAAGTGTCATAGACCAGAGACTGGTGACAAAAACCTTTTGAAAAGAAAGAGTATATTGTAAGATCAACACCGCACATAAATACGGATGGGTTTTACCTTATGATAACTAAAATATTTTTATCAAATCATTTGGTATTATTTTTATTGACACTCTTTTGAAAATACTTTTCAAGTGAACTTATGAATCTTAGCCAAAATTGTTGTGTTAAATAAATTCTGGCATACTGCCAATAAAGTAGGTTCTACAATCAAACTCTTATAAGGTTCGTATTGGTAGTTGGATTCCATACAAATGACCAGGCAAGGATTTACCTTCTAACAGTACACCTCCAGAGGAATGTACAGAGGCCCAACTAATGGTCCTCTTCTAACACAAGACCGACATACCTCAAACTAAACAGTACCGAATATTTAATCGCTCCGGTCGTTGCCTGCCTATCCGAGAGCTCTCTTTGCATACCTCCATAATAATTTGAAACTCGAGGTCATAGCGGGAATAAATACATCGGGATGGGGATGATCATACCCAAATGTTTGCGAACCATATAGCCTTACTGCATCTACCATGTTTTAGTCATTTATGGCTACGAAGTCTGAGGTAACGATTATCTTTTACATAGCATATCATCTTTCCTCTTTGAATGCCACATTGCTATTCCATAATCACACAACTGGTTTCTACAAACATATATCCTGAGCTCGTACGTCTTAGGAAATGTTGTTAAGTTAAGAGAAGTTGCCTTCTCCACCACCAAACAGATGATACATTTTATAGAGATCAATCAATGTGATTTAAAATGCAATGCCATGCATTCGTCCATACAGGTTGTCAAGGAACTAAGCAAACCGAAGGCACTCCTCTTACCACATCCTGTTTTAGGAATCACCCCCAGGATCAGTAGCGATTAGTCCTTACAAATCAACGATTTTCATAATAGAGCACTACTACCACCATAATATATGATATGGTAATTTCCCCGAAGGTCTACTGGCAACCAGCCCTACATCATGAAGATCTTCGTCTTCAATTGTCTATGTATTCAACATGTTTTATTTTCGAATGCATAAATTGGTTCAAAGTGGTTTTCGGATAGTAATCACCCAAATCTGATCCTGGTCTCTTCGAAATCCAATCATCGATAAAAATGTGAACACTTGTATATAGGATTTGTTACATCTCTTTTCATTTTAACTTTTTACTGGTTAATCAAAACCCTTTTAACTTTGGAAATCTTTAGGTCGTTTGCTTTAGAAAATTTAATTCCTAAGCTAATGAAAATTTTATCTTTTTGAAACAAGTCTTAAACTGGATCAAAAACAATGTTATTTTAGACATCGTTTACTGTAAAACCAAATTAGTCATATTGAGTAAAAGATTAGACTAATAATACCCATATTACTTTTTGTATTCAACTCATACTATTCGTGGAATAATGGTGAAACCGCCCTTTAAGTTCACGCAGATAGTACAAATTTTCTCTTTGGAACTTAATACAGAGTTTGGCCAGAATATTCTCTGTACTACAAATATCTGGTTTAATTAACACTTTTGAAAATTTCTTGCTTTTGGAAAAACTTAAATGAGATCTTTTTAAAGCATTCAGGCTTTCCGTTCAATCTATTCCATCCCTCGTCTAAAAGTGAAAATAGAGGTCGCGTAAGTTCAAGGCACTGGTTGCCCCATTCCTAACCTTAGTTACACACCATGTTTTATCGTTTAGATCTCAAAGATGGACAAATGTACTAGTCTTTTTTTCATATTCACTTTGTTATTACATTCAAGGAAATGATTTTCAATTTTATTGTTTAAGTGTTGTATATAATTTCTCTTGACCATTTATTTAAACTCTTATTAAAACTTCCAAATCATCTTTAAATTCTATTTTTTATTTAAAGACATTTATAAATGATTCGAAAAAGAATAGTTAAGTTTAAATCATATTTCTAAAGTTTATTAAAGCTGACGTAGAAAAGTGTTGCGGATAGTGTTTGAAAAGTTTATTTGATTAAAACAACTTTTCTATCATTTGAAAAATCATATATATAACTCAAATCTCTTTTAAACCAATTTAAACTATTTACAAATTTTATTTAGTATTTTTAATCATTTAAAAATATTCATTTTAAATTAATTTCAAATTCGTGTTTCAAACTGCAAAACCGTGATTTTTCTGAAAAATTATTTTATTCATATTTCAAAGTCTACTAAATGAAATCTTGATTTTCTTTCTTCATTACAGAATATGGATAGAATAGATTGGAAAATTCTTATCTCAAAGAATTCCGAGCTATATTCCATTCTCACCACTTGTTTGAATTCTACGGCACGAAATCATGAACTACCATTACACGACAAGCTTATTTTGATTGATTTTCCAAAAAAAATTCAAACTTTACCGAAACCATTTTAAATACTTTTAATACCATTATAAAATATTTTAAACCACTTATGGATAATATTATTCATGTTTAAAGTGGTTAACAAGCCGCATACATCTTTAAAATTCATAAAAGAAGTGATTATTTTTGTGTGATTTCGACGTGTGTTTACCTTGAATCATTTCCATAACAAGCAAGCATATAATCAACATTCATCATTTATATTATCAGTCAAAACATAGTTAACAACCATGACAACATTATACTAATAGTAAGCAATATTTCAACAAGTTTTGGTCATGACTTGTTGACAAGTTTATAGTTTAATCAAAGTGATAAATCAAGCAATATTCATGTGATATTATTAAGTGATTTAGTAAGAAATTTATCAAGCAACTTTATGTGAGATTAACTCGCTTACTTCCAACCCAATTTCTTCCTACCTTTAATCAATGAATCAACACTTCTACTAACCTCAAAACTTCATCCAAAACCATCCTTCTCCTTCACAAAGCTCACGGCTATCATCATCACTCCACCTTTCTTGCGCATATACCTCCTCCACTCACGATAATGCATGGACATAGCCTCTACCCTATCCTTTTGCTCATGGCCTCCACCCTTCACCGCCCAATGCTCATGGCCTAAGGTCTTATCTCTCCCTTTCTCCATCATATCTACACTTTTTAGGTGCCTAAACCATGTTTAATTGATGATATAAGAACTTTGCCAAAGTTTGGTGGAGTAGGATATGACTTACATAGTTTTCCAGAAAGTTAGAGAGGAGGAAGAAGAGAAGAAGAAGTCATTAGAGAGTATCGAAGAAAAAGAATAAAATGCAAGAGCTGTGTTTGGAGTGAATGAAAATATAGAGGGTGTGCTTGTGTATTTATAGGAAAAGTAAAAGTGGTAATTTGCCAAATTAACCGCTTATCAAATTACCAAAAACACTTGGATACTTCTCTTAAACTTCACATCACCTTTTTCAACACTAATCATCACCACATCACATCCCCCTTTGTTCCTTTACCTTGGTTTCCAAGGAAGACATGCACTTATGTATATGTATACTAATGTACTTAAGTTGCCAAAGTATCACATCAATGTTTTACTTAATTTAAATAAGTTGTTTAAATCTTTTTATATCTTCTTAAAAAATATCTTATAATTAGTATATTTGTGTGTGTATAGGCAAAAGTAAATACAACATTTAAAACAACTTTTATATGATGAAAAGTCGAAAATTCGAAAAACGGACTCCGATAACATTTCCCCTTTTTAAATTAAACTATTTATTTATATAGACAAAACTTGAAATTTGATTTGTTACCATATTTAGATAATTAAAACACTATTATTTAAGTTATAAAACTATATCAAATAATATTAAAATCCAATTATAAAAATACGACGTCGATTTTTCAAAATGCGACGGAGTTTGTATATTTTTATAAAACAAGTAAATATATTTATAAAATTATTATAAATAAAATTACTCTCATTATTCAGTAAATTTGAAATGGATTATTCATTAGGAAAAAAAATTTCATTTAAAATAATTATTTGATCATATATCCTAATTTTATCGGAAACCGACTTTTGACAATTTTATGATGAAAATCGTAAACAAATTCAAAAAATAAGTTCAGCATCCTTATTTATCACATAAAACATGATTATTTATGTTTGAAAATTCTATCTATGAATAATTAAAATAGATTAAATATTCTATTTTAAATGTGGTAAAATTACGGGTCGTTACATTCTCCCCTCCTTTAAAGAATTTCGTCCTCAAAAATAAACCGAACATAAACCCCAAAAGAGTTTTCCTAAAACATTATTTCACAAAATTAAACTCATAGGATGTACCCAAATCATCCGTATAAAATATCTGATTTGGTCTCCTATTCGACCACACAACTTTTCTTCCGAACTAGTATCGATACTCTGATCCTTTAGTGTGGATCCTGAAAAGGTTTGGAAACTTTTATTTTACTTGCATAGCTCTCAACTAAGATAGGAAACTCAAGTACCCAATCGTGGATTCTCATCAATGTTGGCTGTCAAGAATCGAGTGGTAAGTCCGTTTTTAGACCGGTATAAAGACCTCAAAGTTTCGTACTCGAATCTTAGATAAAATTCATGTGACGAAATGATCTAAGTATAACTTATGCATTTATTCCTATTGGTTTTTCTTAATAATACCAAATTCTTTTTATTCACATTCATTTTTTCCTTAGTATTTTTTGGTACTAATAACACTTAGGAATCCTGCCCTAAAGTTTTACTTAAGTTTACAAACACCTACGACAAACACAGCATTAGTTTAATCAACCCTTTAAAACTTGCGTTTCATAACCATTCACTTTATTCTAAATCCTTTTTTTTTTTGAATTATCTCTTCCAACATTACGTAAGTGTATAAATATTTCATGATTTAAATCTATATTCGTATAATACACCTTTACATCTAAGAGTATATATACAAATCCCAAATTTCAAATTGATTTTACTTAAATCAGGGTATTTAACAAATTTAAAACTTGTTTTAATTTACTATCATCTTAAATTCATAAGTCATAAAAACTTTATCACGTATATTTTTATAAAACACTTAGCTTCAATTATCATATCAAATTTCGGAAATCTGGGCTATCCAAAATCGTTAAAAATTCCATTTTACCCTATCAATTTATGATCCAAAATTATCTTTGATTCAAACATTTTTATAAAGATGCTTCTTTATTACTAATAAATTTATCAATTAATGATTCACATTATCTTTTAACTTAAGAAAATTATATAGATCTAGTAACTCCAAAATGACACTAAGGAACTGGGTACTACAAATAGTATCATATATCTCCTTAAGTAGAAGGGTAATACTTAAGAGAAGTGTTTACCATCCGAACACATCTCCAGCCCATTTCTTTATTACCTTCGAGCCACTTGAATTAGTTATTCTAAGATACTTCATTTTAAATCCTTTATATGAAATAATACGATATGTATCCTTTTTTTAATTTTTAAAAGTTATTTACCATTACTTTTTGTTTATAAAAACTCCATTTATAAATCCATTTCTTAAAATCATTATAAAATTCTTTTAATCGTATTAAACTTACAAATTTCTTTTTCAAAATTGTAACATCCCGTATCTGGAGGCCCAAAGCTAAGCGCTACAGATGCTGCAGTCATCCATAGTATTAACTTTAGGTGACCAAATATGGTAACTTAATGGTATCCATAATATCAGAAGCACTTGAATATGAAATAAAAATATCACGGATTAAAACACTTTTTGATTACATTTCATATTCAAGTTACATGATCCTAAAATGTTTCCTACATTCAGATCAAATATAATTATGTCATAAATACAAAAAGAGTGACATATGAAGATCCCTCCTTGGATGACCAGAGTACTAAATAATCATAACAGACTTAATACAACACGGTGGAATTAAAACATAAAGACTTTAAAATATAGCTAGCATAAGCCTCTTGCTCCTCTCTGGAAGCTTTATTCATCCACTTACTAAAACCTAAAAATCCTCAAACCTCAGCCTACTCAAATCAGTTTTGAGAACCTGAGAGTTTAAGGGGAGAAAACATATACTTTGAGTCAGACATGAAGCCTGGTGTGAATACATCTTAGTTATATGATATTAAGTGAGACCACACCGCTTAGCGGAATGAGTTCCCCCTCACTAATATTCTTTTAAAATATATCTTTTGCAAATCAAAACCTGCAACCAAACTGGTTAAAAGAGTATTAGTAATCATGAAAGCATGTAAATCAGGTAATCAATGGACATCTGTCCTAACACTATAGTTTTGTTTGGCTAACTACTAACCTTGGGCTAACTCGGGCTTACCAAACAAAATAAACAAATAATCTACTTCTGTTAGATACTCCTCTGTTGGAAGGCCCGTCCCTAACTTAGTTCTCCCAGGATCAACTGATCCTAATGTTTTTCGGACTCATCGATAACCTATCTCTCCTCTATAGATTCCTTTCTACGTGTAACATCATTTTAGTCTTACCTGTGACAAAGCCCTATACAGTGGAATTTTGAACTAATATTAGCTAGAGGCTACTAGCTAATGTATATGTCATGACCGTATACCAGTCCCATCTGGTATACAAATATCTGAGTCATTTTACTTAGGGTCATCTACCCATAAATTTTTCCTTGAAAGCATATTCTCTCAAATTGATTTAAACATTTAAATCATACTTTAAACAAGGCAAATATACTCCATGATCTACTCAAAACACTTTGCCATGTTATATATATACTTTTCCCAAAACATTATTGATGAAAGAATCAAAACTTTTGTTCAAACCTTTAAACAATATCTTTCAAGACCATTGAAAGTACCCCTTTCGAAACCCTTGAAAGTACCCTTTTCGATACAAGTAAAACCTTAGGCCGAAAGACCAAATCAGACATTTTGAAACCATTTACATAGTCCTTTCAAAAATATTTAAAACCCCTCTTTCGAAAGCCTTATAAAACCTTAAATATCCTCTTTCCAAAACACTTTAAATATGCCTTTTGAAAACCTTTCAAAATCTTCCGTTTATAAACTTTCAAAAACAATGGGAACTGCCCCTTCGAAACCTCTCTTAAACTTTTCGAAATCATTAAATTCATCAAACCTGTCGAAAGCATTTGGGTTCAAGTAAAATGTGTAGAATAACCTTTCGAAACCATTCAATACTGTACCTTTCAAAACCTTGGGTTTATCTTTCAAAATCTCAAAAGGGTCTTAAAAGAAGAAAGTCGAAAGTAACACTTTCGAAAGCTATTTCCTAAGTAAAAGAAGTGGATGGTGTCAAAATCAATCCCTTCGAAAACATTAGAGAACCGGTTTGCGTTTTAAAACAAAGAAACTCTTTCGAAGGCATTGCGTCGAAAGGTAAGATGCGGCAGCAAGGGGTTTTTACGCCGTCAAAAGCTTCTTTATAAAAAAAAAGGTGCAAACTCTTTCGAAACCATTCCTCAAAACCATTTAACCAAGTCGAAAGCTAACTAAGTCGAAAGCATTCCTTTCGAAATTAAAGCAGACGCATTTTCTTTTAAAATAAAGCAAAGCATCGACCACTTCGGAACCCCATGTTTCAACTACATACCTTTAGCCTATGTCTAATTCACCGTGCACCAAGTCTTTGATACCATGCGCATTAGTTTCGATGGTGATGGAGGCGGAAAACTTAGTCGAAAGTTGGGTACCAAAAGTGGAGAAACAGGTAAAGTAAGGTCAAACCGCATTTTTACTTAAAAAAGCAATTCTTTTCAACTAACCGGCCTTATTTGTCGACAGATGATTGGTTGCTAATTCTTTTCCAAATTCTTTTCTAAAACTATTGTCGAAATTTCAGAAGTAACAATTTAAAACATTACAAAATACCCCTTCTTCTTTTATAAATATATAAAACATTTAAGTCGCATGCCTTAAATAATTTTATGTATCTATTAAAATACTTAAGAAAATTTTATAACAAAATTCTATAAATCACTTTTAATATGTTTCTAACATGTATTAATTTCTGATCCAAAATCATCATGAAATGGCCGTAATTAATTTAAACCCAAAATCGTTATTTTCTTCACTAAAAAATTCATAATAAGTCCACATTAATTCAGAAAATTATGAAATTTGAAACCCATTTCCAAAATATTATTTCGGACCTTACCTCAAAATCGCAAGGCATTTGCATGTCTTTTAAATGGTTTTTCAAACTAAAACTCATCATAAAATCTATATGAATTAGCATAAATCATCAACAAGCGTATATATCCATTTTAACAATAAAAAACATGGCAATATACTTTGCTAAATATTCGGATCTAATCTAGAAACCAAAAATATCAAAAATATGAGATGAAACCTATTATTCACCTTAGCTTTGTTGTTATGGAGTTGAGATTTGACCTTAGATTAAGTTATTAGCTTCTTCCCCTTGATTTTAGCCTTTCTTCTACTTGCTTTCTCTTAATGGTGACGGGCCTCTTTTCTAACTTGGTTTTACTTCTGAACGTATGAAATGAGAATGCATGAGGGTTTAGGGTATAAGATTGTTACTTATGCCTATATTCCCCTTGTCATCTATCCTAACTTATTTTATTTCATTTCCTCTTTAGTTCATTTATTATGAGGCATGGCTGCCTTCAAATTTCACAAATCTCAATCCCTTAACCATTTTGGATTATTTCATTTAATTTTATTCATTAAATGTCTTAAATAATATTATTAAAAATAATCGGTGTTACAGGCTCCCCTCCTTAAAGAATTTCGTCCTCGAATTATGATAAGGTTCATATATAAATCAATCATAAAGGTAAAACATACCATCCAACAAATCAGGATAAGCATCTCTAATCTTGCTCTCAGATTCCAAAGTATAGTATTTATCGTCGTCACTCCATTGGACATTAACTAATCTGATTGTATTATTCTTCAGCCTCTTCTCATTTCTCGTGACTATACCAACTAGTTTTCTAAATATAGTCAAGTTCGGCTCTACTACTAAGTCCTCTAACACAATCGGTGCTATCGTAGTCTTCGGATCTTGAATACACTTTCTTGGATGAGAAATATAAAAAACATTATGGACTTCTGCCAAACTGTTCGGTAACTCCACTCTATATGCGAGTTTCCCGATCCTTTCTATAATAGAAAAAGGTCCTGCAAATCTTGGTGTAAATTTCCTGTTTTTCTCGAATTGAATTACACCTTTCATCGGTGATTTGACGAAAACATAATCTCCTACTGAGAACTTTAAATTTTTCCATCTTCTATCTGCATAACTCTTCTACCTAGACTGAGTTTCTTCATCCTAGCCTGAATCAACTCAATCTTTCTGCAGCTTTCCTAACTAAATCCGCATCAAGAACCAACCTATCTCCGGTTTTTTACCAACAAACGAGAGATTTGCATGGCCTTTTGTGCAAAGCTTCAAACAGTTTCATCCCTATACTAGCCTGATAATTGTTGTTATACGAATACTCGACTAAGTGTAGATGGTCTTCCCATGATCCTCCAAAATCAAACACACAAGCTCGTTACAAATCTTCCAAGACTTTGTTAACATTTTTCGTTTGCCCATCTGTTTATGGATGGTAGGTAGTACTCATTTTGAGATTGGTTCCTAAAATTTCCTGTAGATTTCTCCAAAACTCACTAGTGAATAATGATCTCAATCACTTACTATACTACAAGGAATTCCATGCAGTCTAACTACATTCTTCATAAATAACTTAGCCAAAATAGGTGCCGTCCTAATTGACTTAACTGGAATGAAATGGGCACTCTTGGTTAACCTGTCCAGTGTGACCAATATACTTTCATTTCCTCTATTAGATCTTAGAAACCCATCTACAAAATCCATAGAAATAGAATCCCACTTCCACACTGGAATATGTAATGGCTAAAGTAACCCATTTGGCTTTTGATGTTCGGCCTTCACCCGTTGGCAGTTCAGACACTGCTTTACCCATAAGCCTACATCCTTCTTCATACCTTCCCAAAAGAAACTTCTCTTCATATCCTGATACATCTTAGTTCCTTCCAGATGAATAGTGAACTTCAAACGATGGCATTCCTCCAAACCTTTCTTCCTAATGTCTCCCGCATTCGGAACACACGATCTTCCTTTTTTCTCAACCACCCATTCTAGTCAAGACTAAAATCCTTCAGGTCATTGCTCTTGGTTCCATCCTTTAACTTCTTGATCCGTTTAACTAATACTGGATCCTCCATCTGTTTAGAAGCAATATTTTCGATCATCATCGGTCGAACTTCTAAACATGACAACACAATAGTTTCCTTACTAGATATAGTTTTAGATCTCCATTGTAGTCTGCATGTCATCAATGCTTCCAAATATTTCCACTCAACTATCATTGCCAACATTGCATTCTGATGTTTCCGCTAAGTGCATCTGCAACTTTGTTGCCTTTACCTGGTATGTACTCAATTCCAAAGTCATAAGCAGCTAAAAATTCCTGCCATCTCCGATGTCTCATATTTAGTTCCTTTTGAGAGAATAAATACTTTAACAACTCAAAATCCATATATAACTCAAATATTTAATTATCGATCCAAACAAACTTCACATCTTTTCGCGTTAGCTTGGCATCAGTGCTACAATCCGCAAAAAATCCCTAATGAATTCCGATAATACCTAGCCAATCCAAGAAAACTCTTTATCTCAGTCACTTTCTCGGGTCTCTACCAATTATTCATCGCTTCAATCTTAGTCAGATCTATAGATAACCCTTTCTCTGAGACTACATGACAAAGAAAATTCACTTCCTTCTTCCAGAAATGATACTTCGAAACCTTCCCTTTTAGTTGATGCTATCTCCACGTCCCCAACACCATTCTAAGATGAACTTCATGCTCCTTTTTATCCTTAGAGTATATCTAATAATCATATATGAAAACCAACACAAACTTATACAAATGCTCTTGGAAAATTCGATTCATCAAATCCAAAAAGAATGACGGCGCATTAATTAGTCTGAAAGGCATTACTAACCATTCGTACGATCCATATCTAGTCCTAAATGCCATCGAAGGAATACTATCCTCTGCCACTCTAAGCTGATGCAAAACTGTTGCTAAATCAGTTGGGAAATTACCTTGGCTCCACTAAACTGATCAAACAAATCATCAATTCTAGGCAACGGATATCAATTCTTTATCGTCTTCTCATTCAACTTATGATAACTGATACATAACCTTAATAATCCATCCAGCTTCTTAGCAAACACTACGGTTGTTCCCTAAGGTGAACTACTTGGCGTAATAAAATTCTTGCCTTCCAAATCCACCAACCGTACCTTCAACTCCATCATCTTGGTAGGTGTTATCCTGCTTGGCGGTCTACTCACTGGTTCTGCTCCAAATACTAAATCTATCTGAAACTCAATGGCTTGTTTCGATGGTAGTCCTACTACCGGTTTAAGACGTCTGCGGATTCTCTAACCATGAAAACTTGATTTAACTCGTCTTCTACCTCCACAACACCCAACAAAGCATTAAGTTCAAAGTTTTCTACGGTGTATATTATCCGATCACAACAGTCAAGGTGCCTACGCAATATTTTCCTATCATGGCAAAATATCCTAACATCGTACTTACTTAACTAAAACATACACAAAATAATTCCAAATCCTATGCAATCAAACACATGCAAATTGGAAACAAAGGTATGACCTAACAAATCAAACTCTAGGTGGTCACACTTCATCCCAAGTGTCACATACCCTCTTATATGATTAGCAACCCTTAAGGAAGTAACTAAATATGAGGATTCTAGGTTAAGCTTATCTACCAAACAACGATATATAAAAGAATGCGATGCACAGTATCAAACAGAATGCTAACAGACATACCATGAATCTGAAGCGTGCCTCCTAACACATCCTTTTTCCTCTACTGTTGGCCTCAAGGTAGGTAGCTCCAATGCATATACTTTGCTCTTCCTATCCTTAGTAGCCTCTTGGTTCTTGTAATGTTCAATTTGGTCACAGTTGAAGCACTTGATATTCTTCTTCCCGATCAGCTTCTTTCCCTCTCCAGAACGACATTCATTAGAAAAATGCATTTCTTATCACGCTTAAAGCAGACAACCTCCGACTTCCCCTTCTTTGCAGCTCCACCCTTCTGAGCTCCTTTCTTATGGAAAACTTCCTTTTCTGATTTTTTTCCCCATCTGGACTTCCTTTGCCTAGTTTCTCTCTAGAAAAGCAAGCATCTCCTTATTTCTTAATGCCATCTCAACAACAACATCACGCAGATCCCTAATGTGCGATAACTAGCCCTAGCAAGCTCAGGCTTCAACCCCCTGGTGAACTTCTCATTCCTCTTAATCATAGTATTAACAGTATCATACCCATACCTCGCCAACTCCTCAAACCTTGTAGCATACTCTGGCACAGTCATCTCCCCTGCTCCAACTCAGCAAATTTTCTAAGCAGAGTGGACTTTGTAATCTCAGACATAAATCTCTCCTCAAACCTCCTCTTAAACTCAGCCTATGTTGTAGTCTCCTCATCAACTCCAATAGTAACACTATTCCACCAATACAACGCTGCTCCTTGAAGTTGTTTAGAAGCAAAACTTCTCTTCTACTCATCGTTGATCCCATGTAAAGATTCTTTCACATTGTAGTAATCGTTTCTCTACTTCATTTTCATATTCATTCTAATGAAAGGCTTTCCTCCTAAAAGGTCATAATCCCTACTCAAAATAGCATAGTTATTCACCATCGGAGCTTCTTAGTTTCCTCCTCCAACTACTCCTATAGGAACTCACGCTTGCATCATGTTGACAAAGATTAACTTGCGGGACTCCAGCACCCACATTTCCAGCTTGTGCCTGACCTTGGTTCCTCCTGGTATTCGGTCTGGCATTTCCATTTGTAGTGGTGCTTCCCCTCCAAGGTTAATTCTTCCACTTATAGCATCCATATCTATATTCAAGCCTCATGAGATACAGATGAATAATCAAAGAGAGATAGGAGAATACAGATATAGCGTATATTTATGTATAGAAAAATAAATAACGTTACCATAACATTATCCAATACCCTGATCTTATCTCTAATTCCATAGGATTATGTTTTCAAAAATCATTGTAGTTTAAACTTTTTCATAAACCTATGCTCTGATACCAAGTTATCACATCCCTATCTGGAGGCCCAAAGCTAAGCGCTACGGGTGTTGCAGTCATTCATAGTATTAATTTCAAATTACCTAATAAGGTAATGTTAATGGCATCCATAATATCAGAAGCACTTGAATATGAAATAAAAACACCAAAGATTAAAACACTTTTCCGATTACATTTCATATCCAATTTACATAATCCCAAAATGTTCCCCAAGTTCAGATCAAATATAATTATTACATAAATATGCCAAGAGCGACATATGAAGATGCCCCCTTGGATGACCAAAGTACTAAAAAGTCATAACAGACTTAATACGACACAACAAAATTAAAAAATAACAACTCTTAAATATAGCTAGCATTAGCCTCCTATTCATCTCCGAAAGCTTTATTCGTTCACCTACTAAAACCTGAAAATCCTCAACCCTCAGCCTACTCAAATCAATTTTGAGCACCTGAGAGTTTAAGGGGAAAACATAAACTTCAAGTCAGACATAAAGTCTGGTGTGAATAATACTATACATCTCAGTTATATGATATTAAGTGAGACCACGCCGCTTAGCAGAACGGGTTTCCCTCACTAATATTCTATTAAAACATATCTTTTGCAAATCAAAATCTGCAACCAAACTGGTTAAAACAATATTAGTAATACTATGTAAGCACATAAATCAGGTAATCAATGGACTATCTGTCCGATCACTATAGTTTTATTTAGCTAACACTAACCTTTGGCTGACTCGACCTATTAGACAAAATAAACAAATAATCTAACATCTGTTGGATACTCCTCTTCTAGACGGTCTGTCCCTAACTTAGTTCTCCCAAGGTCAACTGATCCGAATAGTTTTGCAGGCTCACCAATATACTATCTTTCCTCTATAGATTCCTTTTTACATGTAACATACCTTTTGAGACCATTGAAAGTACCCTTTTCAAAACCCTTAAAAGTACACCTTTTGCTAAAGTAAAACCTTAGGTCGAAAGGCCAAAACATACCTTTCGAAACCATTTACATAGTCCTTTCGAAAAAATTCAAAACGTCTCTTTCGAAAGCCTTTAAAAACCTTAAACATCCTCTTTTCAAAACAGTTTAAATATGCCTTTCAAAAACCTTTGGAAATCTTCCATTTGTAACCTTTCGAAAACAATGGGGAACCATCCCTTCGAAGCCCTTCTCTTAAACCTTTCGAAAGCATTAAACTCATCAAACCTTTTGAAAACATTTGGTTACAAGTAAAACATATGGAATAACTTTTGAAATCATTCAAAAATGTGTCTTTCAAAACCTTTGGGTTTATCTTTCAAAATCTCAAAAGGGTCTTAAAAGAAGAAAGGCAAAAGTAACACTTTCGAAAGCTATTTCCTAAGTAAAAAGAAGTGGATGGTGTTGAAACCAATCCCTTCGAAAACATTAGAGAAGCGGCTTTTAAAACAAAGAAACCCTTCCAAAGGCATTGCTTCGAAAGGTAAGATGCAACAGCAAGGGTTTCAACCTGTCAAAAGCTTCTTTATAAAAAAAAGGCACAACCTCTTTCGGAACCATTTCTTAAAACCATTTAACAAGTCAAAAGCTAACTAAGTCGAAAGTATACCTTTCAAAAGCAAAGCAGGCGCATTTTCTTTTAAAACAAGCAAATCTTCAATCCCTTCGAACCCCATGTTTCGACTACATACCTTTCGCCTATGTCCAATTCATTGCATACCAAGTCTTTGATACCATGCGCATTGGTTTCGATAGTGATGGAGGCAAAAGAACTTTGTCGAAAGCTGGTTGTCGAAAATGGCAAAATAGGTAAGGTAAGGTAAAACTGCATTTTTACTTTAAAAAGTAATTCTTTTCAACTAACTTTCCTTACTTATCAACAAATGATTGGTTGCTAATTTCTTTAGTGCTATCGAAATTTCAGAAGTAACAATTTAAAACATTTACAAGGTACCACTTCTCCTTTTATAAATATATAAAACATTTTAGTCTCATACCTTAAATAATTTTATTCATTTATTAGAACACTTAGGGAAGTTTTATAAAAAATTCCATATATGACTTTTAATATTTTTCTAACATATATTAATGAACCAAAATCATCATAAAATAGCCTTAATTACTTTAAACCCAAAATAACTATTTTCTTCACTAGAAATTCATAATAAATCCACATTAATTCAGAAAATTAAGAAATTTGAAACCCATTTCCATAATATTATTTGTGACCTTACCTCATAATCGCAAGGCATTTGGATGTAATTTAAATGGTTTTTTGATCTAAAACTCATCATAAAATCTATATGAATTAGCATAAATCATCAACAAGCATATATATATATATATCCATTTTAATAATAACAAACATGGCAATATACTATGCAAAATATTCGGATCTGATCTAGAAACCAAAAACATCAAAAATATGAGATGTAATATATTATTTACCGTAGCTTTGCTTTTAAGGAGTTAAGATTTGATCTTTTATTAAGTTGATTTGCTTCTTCCCCTTGATTTTAGCTTTTCTTCTACTTGCTTCTCTTAATGGTGACCGGCCGCTTTTCTAGTATGGTTGTACTTATGAAGGTATGAAATGAGAATGCATGTTACTTATTCCTATATTGCCTTAGTCATCTAACCTATCTTATTTTATGTCATTTCCCCTTTAGTTCATTTGTTACATGGCACAGCTACCTTCATATCTCACAAACCTTATTCCCTTAACCATTTTACATTATGTTATTTATCTTTACTAACTAAACATCCAAAATAATGCAACTAAAAACTAAGGGTGTTACAAAAATACCAGGATTTAAATTCTCAATATTTATATAAAATACCTTCCACATTTATCTTTTACAAAATTGTTTTATTCTTAAATACGCTCATAAATTTATTTATCATGAATAAATTTCTTGACCTTAAACCAATATTATTATCAAACACCTTATAGTTCAATTGTGAAACTTAATTCACAAGGTGTTCATGCTTTTTAATTAAACAATAAATCAATTGATGGTAATAACTAAATATTCAACCAAATGCTTAATAAATAACTATATATTTTGAAAATATCTTTTATATCCAAAATATAATCCAAGGTAAAATTATTTCATTTACTAAAATTTTTTCCAAAACAAAAATCATTTTATACAATGTTAACAAATACATGCTCATATATATAATACTCTCAACTCATTCATTTGTATCACTTACCCTATCTCTAGTGAGTTACTCGTCTTAGGTATTACTAAACTTATCTCTAACGAGTCTCTACTCCTATTAGGCTCAACTGTTCACTCAACCTAAGCTCTAATCAAATGTGACAACCCAATTTTTTACCCTTAGAAATTGGCACCAATACATCCTCGGTATTCACGTGCTGTAAAACCGAGCACCGAAGACCCCCTTCCGTAGGGGTAGACAGAAAAAGAAGAAAGAATAAAATCTTACTAGAATGGATTAACATATATTATTTCAATATAAAATCTTTACAGTGGAAAATATTTTAAAACATGTATCAAAGTCTAATCTAGATTCATCTTAGACGGTTATAACACATTTTTCCTTACATTTGTTAAAAAAACAAACAACACACAATGCATCGGAAAATAGGATACGTCCATACGTTGATGAAGATCTCTAGCTCTCCTCTAGAAACTCCAAGCATCGTCGAATAATCCTGAAACTACTCGAAATTGACCCGAATATGATCAATCTGGAAAATCAGCATGAGAAACACGAATCTTAAATGATAATGGCATAGATCAGAGATTGGTGACAAAAACCTTTTGAAAGGAAAGAGTATCTCATAAGAACATGTCGCACTTAACACGGATGGTTTTTTACCGAATGACAACTAAAGCAATTTTATCAAATCATTTGCTATTATTTTTAATGACATTCTTTTGAAAATACTTTTTAAATAAACTTATGAATCTAAGGTAAAATTGTTACATTGATTAAATTCCAACATACTAGCTACAAATTAAGTTCTATAATCAAACTCTTATAAGGCTCGTATTGGGCGTTGGATTCCATACAAACGACCGGGTAAGGGACTACCTTCCGACAATACATCTGTAGAGGAATGTATCATGGCCCAACTGATGGTCATCTACCAACACAAGACCGGCCTACCTCTAACTAGATAGTACCGAATATGTCATCTCCTCGGTCATTACCGACCTATCCGAGAACTCTCTTTGCATACTTCCACAATAATTTGAAACCCCATGTCATAGTGGGAATAAATATATCTAGAAGGGGATGATCATGCCTTAATGGTTGCGAACCACATAGCCCTGCTACATCGACCATGTTTTAGTCATTTCCGGATAGGAGGTCTGAGATAACGATTACTTTTCACATAGCACATCATCCTTCCTCTTTGAATGTTACATTTCCATTCCATAATCACACAACTGATTTCTGCAAACATACAACTCCTAATCTCATACATCTTACGAAAGGGTGTTAAGTTAAGAGAAGCAGCCTTCTCCGCCATCAAATAGATGATACATTTTGTAGAGATCAATCAATATGATTTAAAAAGCAATGTCAGACATTTTTTCGTACAAGTTGGCCAAGAACATGACAAGCTAAAGGCACTCCTCCTACCACATCCTATTTTGGGAATCACCCCCAAGATCAAGAGTGATTAGTCCTTCCAAATCGAAGATTTTCATAATAGAGCACTACTGCCAGCATAATATATGATATGGTAATTTCCTCGAATGTCTAGTGGCAAGCAGCCCTATGTCATGAAGATCCTCATCTTCGATTGTCTTTGTCTCCAACATGTTTTACTTTTGAATGCGTATATTGGTTCGAAGTGGTTTTTGGATAGGAATAGCCCAAATCTAATCTTGGCCTCTTTGAAATCCAATCATCAATAAAAATGTGAATATGTGTATACATAATTTGTTACGCCTCTTTTCATTTTAACTTTTTACTAGTTAATAAAAACCTTTTTAAACTTGGAAATCTTCAAGTCATTTACTTAGGAAAATTTAATTCCTAATCTAATAAAAATTACATCTTTTTGATACATATCTTAACTGGGTCAAAAACAATGTTATTTATGACATTGTTTATTGTAAACCCAAACCAGTTATATTGAGTGCAAGATTAGACTAATCATACCAAGATTAATTTTCGTATTTAATTCATACTATTCGTCGATCAACAGTGAAATACTTTTTAAATTCATGGGGATAGTACAAATTCCCTCCTTGAAACATAATGCAGAGTTTGGCCAGAATATTTTCTATACTAAAAATTTGGTTTCATTAACTCTTTTGAAATTTCCTTATTTTTGGAAAAACTCAAATGAGATCTTTCTAGAGCATCCAGGCTTTCTTTTCAATCTATTCCTCCCCTCGTCTAAAAAAGAAAACAAAAGCCGAATAAGCTTAAGGTACTGGATTCTCCATTTCTAACCTTACTTACACACCTTATTTTACCGTATATATCTCATAGGAAGGACAAATGTACTAGTCATTTCCGCATACTTGGTTTGTTATTACATTCAAAGAAATGATTTCAATTTTATTGTTTAAGTGTTGTAAACAATTTCTCTTAACCATTTATTTAAACTCTTATTAAAACTTCAAAATCATCTTTAATGTACTAAATTGTTTCCTTAAAGACATTCATAAAAGATTTAGAAAAGAATAGTTAAGTTTAAATCTATGTTCCTAAAGTTTATTAAAACTGATGTAGAAAAGTGTTACGGATAATGTTTTAAAAGCTTCTTTTATTAAAACAAATTTTCTATCATTTGGAAATTCGTATTTGTAACTCAAATATCTTTTAAAAGATTTATAAAATTTATTCCATATTTTTAATCATATAAAAGAATTTTAAATTAATTTCAAATTTGGGTTTTAAACTGCAAAACCGCTATTTTTCTGAAAACTTGTATTACTCATATTTCAAAGTCAACTTAATGAAATATTGATTTTATTTCTTCATTTAAGAACTTTGGATATAATAGCCCAAAAAATTTCTTTACTTGAAGAATTATGAGCTATATTCCATTATCTTCTTCTGTTTGAATTCTACGGCGCGAAATCGTGAACATCCGTTACGTGACAAGCTCATTTTGCTTGATATTTTAAAACTTTTCTGATACCGAACCATTTTGAATAATTTTGATACCATTATAAATATTTTAAACCATTTGTAGATAATATTATTCATGTTTAAATAGGTTAACAAGGTTGTATACATCTTCAAAATTCATAAAAGAAGTGATTCTTTTTGTGTGATTTCGATGTATATTTACTGCGAATCTTTTCCATAACAAGCAAGCATATAATTAACATCCATCATCCATATTATCAATCAAAACATAATTAAAAACCATGATAATATTATTACTAATAAAAAGAAATATTTTTAACAAATTTTGATCTTAACTTATTGATAAGTTTATAGTTTAATCAAGGTGATAAATCAAGCAATACTCAAGTGATATTATTAAGTGATTTAGCAAGCAATTTATTATGAAATTCGATGTGAGATTAGCTCATTTATTTTCAACCAAAGTTCTCCCTATCCTCATTCAACGACTCAACACTTCTACTAACACCTTCTACCCCATCAAAACATCGTCCAAAACCATCCTCTCCCTTCACAAAACTCAAGGCCATCATCACTCCATCTTTCTTGCATCTATGCCTCCTCCACTCACCATAGTGCATGGCCATAGCCTCTACCCCATCCTTTTTCTCTTGGCCTCCACCCTTCACCATCCAATGCTCATGGCCTAAGGCCTTATCTCCCTCTTTCCTCCATCATTTCTTCACTTTTTGGTGCTACACCATGTTTAAGTGATGATATAAGAACTTCGCCAAAGTTTGGTAGAGATTGGATATGATTTACATAGTTTTCTAGAAAATCATAGAGGAAGAAGAATAGAAGAAGAAGTCATTGGAGAGCATGGAAGAAGTAGAATAAAATGAAGAAGGGGTTGTGTTTGGAATGAATGAAAATGAAGAGGGTACGCTTGTGTATTTATAGGAGAAGTAAAAAATGGTAATTTACCAAATTAACCCCTTTTCAAATTACCAAAACACTCTTGGATATTTATTTTAAACTTTATATCACCCGTTTTCAATACTTACCATCACCACATCACATCCTCCTTTGTCCCCTTACCTTGGTTGTTAAGGAAAAACATGCATTTATGTATATGTGTACTAATGTACTTAAGTTGCCAAAATGTCACATCAATGTTTTACTTAACTTAATGAAGTTGTTTAAACCATTTTATATCTTCTTAAAAAATATCTTATAATTAGCATATGTGTGTGTGTATGCAAAGTGTACACAACATTTCAAACAACTTTTATATGATGAAACATCGAAAATTCATAAAATGGACTCCAATCACATTTTCCATTTTCAAATCAAACTATTTATTATGTAGACGAAACTTGAAAATTGACTTGTTATCATCTTTAAATAACTAACAAAATTATTTAAGTAATAAAAGCATATTAAATAATATTAAAATCTAATGTAAAATACGACGTCGATTTACCAAAATACGATGAAGTTTGTATATCTTTATAAAACAAGTGTGTGTGTATTTATAAAACTATTATAGATCAAATTACTATCATTCTTCAGTAAATTTGAAATGGATTATTCATTAATAAGAATTATCTTTCATTTATAACAATTATTTGATCATATACCATAACTTTATTGGAAATTGACTTTTGACAATTTTATAATGAAAATCCAAAATCTCTATTTTGTAAAAAAATTCAAAAAATAAGTTCCCCATTCTTATTTATCACATAAAACATGATTATTTAAGTTTTAAAATTCTATATCTAAATATTTAAAATAAATTAAATATTAAATTTTCAGAGTAGTAAAATTATGGGTCGTTATTACACGGGTTCTTTCAAATCTCGTAAGTTTGAAGAAAGGTCGATTTTATGTAAGCTTTTAGGTTATCCAAGAAATTCTCTTAGATGTATACTCTATCATATCGAGGAAAAAAGGTATTTGCCTCGAGACATGCCACCTTTTAGGAAAAGGAATTTCTCTCTCTCAAAATTAATGGGAGTAAGATAGATGTGGATGAGATCCAAGAAAGCAACATAGTAGATAGTAATTCAACACCCACTAAAAGGTCTAATAAGGAATCTCGAACGCTAAAGAGATATACGGGTTTCTCATTGGTTGAGAGAATGAGGATTGTATCATATATGACAACAACACCCTTAGGCATTAATATATACTGGAGAGTAACGACTCTACATTATGGAATAATGCTATAAAGTTAGATATGGATTTTGTGTTAAAATCTAAGTATGGACTTTGGTTAATGTACCTAAATGGGTGAAACCCATTAGTCGTATATGGATCTTCAAGAAAAATATCGATCTAGATGGAAAGGTCGAGACCTATAATGCAAGGTTGGTTGCAAAAGGTTTTTTTCAAATTCAAGATGTTGATTATAACGAAACATTTCCTTTTGTTGCCATGCTTAAATCCATTCAGATGCTATTTGTTGTTGCCACTTATTATGACTATGAAGTATGAAAATGTACATTAAAATAGTGTTTCTACATAGTGATTATATAGTGCAGCCAGAGGGTTTTAAAGTCAATGGAAGCGGCGATAAATCACGTAGACTTTTAAGATCATTTTATTGTCTTAAGCAAGCATCAAGATATAGAAAAAATGTTTTGATAAGGTAATAAACATCTTGGTTTTTACCAACACATACGGGAAGCATGCTTATACAAGAAAGAGTAAAATGTTGCTATAATGCTTTTAGTATTTTACGTTGATGACTTGATATTGATCGGTAATGATGTACCGATGTTACAATTAGTAAAAGCTTGGTTATCTAATAATTTATCAAGAAGGTATAGGAGAGGCATCCTATATACTAGGTATGGATATCTATAGAGATAGATCCAAGATGATACTAGGATTGTCCCAATTTATGCACATATATATGATACTTAGATGATTTGGTATAGAAAATTCCTAGCGCAGAAATGTTCTAGTGCAACATAGAAGTGTCTCCTTTAAAAAGTATTCTCAAACTTTGGATGAGGAAAGACAACGCATAAGTGAGATTCCTTATGCTTTGGCAATATGATCGATCGTGTATGCCATACTATGTACAAGACTAAATATTGCTTTTGCACTAGATGTAGTAAGTTGATATCATGAATAAAATCATTGGATATAGTTAAGGTCGTCCTTAAGTATTTAAGAAATGCTAAAGATTTATTTCTGATATGTAGAGGTAAAAAAACTCCTTATGAATCAGACTCAACTTTTCAAAGCGATTTTGATGATAAAATTCAATCTTAGGCGTTATGTTTACACTCAATGATGTAAAAAGGTTATTGGTACGATCAAATGAAGCTCAAGTAAAATAATTATATAATTGATTCAAAAGCACTCAAAGGAAATTTTGGACCAATTTTAGGTCATAAGAAGGATGATCGTATTTGAATATGTGGTTGGGAGAGCTAGTCATCTAGGGTTTGAGAGGAAGGAGGGGATATTTTGGCTATGAATTGTAACAATCCAAAATTTAACCTGAAATAATTAATTTGTTAATTAATTAATCAATAAAATAACTTTATGAAATTATAAGAATCAAGCTATGAAAGTTGCACCATTATGTCCATGGTAATTTTCTGGTCAATTTCCATATATAGAACGTCGGAGACCGAGCTAATATAACCAAGTAATAAAACAATCAAAATTATATATATATACAAACACACAGGTCGACCTGTCGGTCGACCTGGGAAAGGGGGCGGTCGACCGCCTAGTTGACCCGCCTTGCCTATTGGTAAGAGAACGAACATTCTTTCGTTCGAGCGATTTGGTGACGAGTAAACACATGTTTTGCATCCTTTATTTCAATCTGGTCCCTTCGTTTCTGCATCCGACGGCCCCTATTCAGCCTATGACATGGTTGCATCCTTTTCAATTTTCAAATCCAATGGTCCGAGATCCACTTTTACACCTATAAATAGACCACCAGACCTAATACCTTTTCTCATTCTAGATTTTCTCCAATTGGGTTCACCTTTCTAGGAAGGACCCTAAACGGAATAATTTTTCCAAAGGATAAAATCATTATAAATTAAATTAGTTTACAACTTCAGGTGGCTCAGGTTAGACCAAAGGAAAATCTTAGGACCGGAGGTGAGTGATTGTAATTATTTTAAGATTTCTTTAAGTAATTTAAAAATAATAGGGTTTTCAATAGTTGTAGTTTTACTATGATTTTTGGAATAGCCTTTTTAGTAATTTATTTATAGTTTTTAGAATTATTTTCAGTCTATTTCCTTTTAGCTATTCATTTCAGTAATTTTGGTTTATTTCTGTTAAGCATAGCTTTTTATTGATTTACAGTTCATTTATGGTATTTAAGTTTATTTACTGTTATTTACATCTTTTTCGATGTTTTGGATTTTATGCAAGCGTATATTCTCTTCATTCCCTTTTTTTCTCTTCACGTATGGATTAGAATAAATTAAACGCAAACATGGATTATATAAGTAAGAATATTGAGTAAAGAAAACAAGATGTAAATTATAAAGACTGTAATAAATAATGGAATTGCACTGTAATAAATAATGGAATTGAACTGAAATTACGCCTAATTAGAATTGGACTAATTAAAGATAATTCACATAGTTATAACTTAGAATTATAACTAATTAGAGTAAAAGATGAAAGAAGCTTATTTTCACACTTAGACCTTGGGTTAAGTAATAAGCATGGTTATAAAGTAGGTTATAATAAGAAATGGAACAAAATGAGGCTTATTTTAAGACTTACGATAAATTAATAAAAAAAGATAGTGGGGATGAATTGTAAAGGCTTGTTTAAAATAATTTATTTAAGTTAATAAGTAAAGATGAAAGTAGGACCTGTACCAAATAACATTCCATAGGGCACGCTTATTCTAAGAATGGTAGTAATTGGTCAAAAAGAAGTCCAGATCATGAGGGATTTGGATAAGGGGCGCAACTAGATATTGTTTGGATGAAGTGCCAGTACCAATAGCATTTTCCCTATATATTCTATGGACACACGGTGATCTCACGTTAGCTTGAAGTGGGATGAGGGACACGCTTATGCTAGATGTTGAGGTAATAAGAAGACCCAATAGGTGGAGCAAAAGGTAGCATGGGCATAGGCATGGTGGTAGTTACGCATGCAAATTCCATTTGGGTCCTCAATAATAGCTATGAGTCCCAAGCGCTTAGTGTGGGTGTCTTCCGTGAACACCATTGCCTTCTATGTAAGGGGTTATATATGTTGTCTAGGCCGTAGTCACATTTTTTGTAGAGAGTTATGTAGCAACTGGTCCACAGAAAGGTACTATAGAGTAGCAGGCCGATCAAAAAGGGTAGAATTAGGGTCACATCTTAGTTACAGGATTAGGAATTCAGCCTAATCAAAGAAGAAATCTAAGAGAAGTGCAAGCAATCAAAAGTTAAACTATCTCATAAATTGAGAAATATTTAATTGTACTCATTTTCTGTTTATCTCTTTCCTATTGTTATCCCGACATTTGGCAAAGCCATGACACCAAGAAATTACCTACAAACCAAAGACAGTTCATCCCGGGGATCGGTTATACACAAGTTCACTATGGATACTGTTAAATTTTTCCCGAGTCCAAATTGAGCTACAACTGATAAGATACGACAAGCAATGTTATGAGGGCCAACATTCCAAATTTCAATTCAATCGGAGTTCGTATGCTCAAGATATTGATCGATCAAGGTCAAGGAAATCAATTATATTCGTATTCATACAAATTCGTATCCATCCCTGTGGAAAGCTTTATTTCGTATCCATCAATCATCGACTTCCTTTGTGTCCATCAGAGCTGGACTACTTCATATCCATGGTGAGTTGCCATTTCGTATCGATCATGTTTGCTCCACTTCGTATCCATCAACAAACAACACTTCGTATCGATCTCATTCATACATGCTTCATGTCGGTCTCTCCATCAACTCAGTTCATATTGATGGGTCATTGATCGATACGAAACATGCCACTAAAATGATCGATACAAAACAACACTTAAAAAACATCGATACAAAGTTGGAGTCTTCAATCGATACGAGATCCTAAATTCATATCGATATTTTCTAAAGTGGAAAGTATCAATATGAAGTAGCCTCAGACATCCATACGAAATAAATTCAAAACCATCGATATGAATGGAACACTCCAGATCAATACGAACAAAGAATGTAAAAGTAGAAGACTCGGTCACTCGGCATGAAAAGTGGATCGATCCTAGAATATAGCACCATGTCACCTGATCGATTGGAACCAGAAGAAATACGAAGCCATTGATACGAACTGTATCGATACGAACTCGATAGTTTTTCGTAAATACAAAGTTGGATCGATCATAACTCAAAATCTACAAGTCCAAATGCCACCAGATTTTTACAGGAGCTTGTGTACCACCTCCACTTAGTCTATGATCAATCTCAGCCCAAAAGGAGTCATTTTTTATCGATACAAATTATGTACGTATCGATCATGGATCGATCCCAAATGTCCAGGGATCGATCTGGTGGGCCCATCCACTAGAGAGAAGGAGTCTTACGAGATTGAGCCAGATATTTGCAGTCTACACTTGTAAATAGCGACCCTGGACCTATAGAAAAGGGACTTTACTGGCTTCTCTGCGCTAATACTCTGCCAAAATCATTACTACACTTCAGTTGTACCGTTGTAATCTTTTGTAATCAGCAAGTAAAATTCAACAAACATCAATCATTTCATAGTGGACGTAGGCAATACGCCGAACCACTTTAAATTTGTGTGTTTCAGCATTTTTCTTATTTGTTTATTGGTGTGGATCTGCCACATTTTTCATTTACTTTCCTCATTTTATCTGTTCAAACATATCCGAAGAGTGTTGAGCCCAATTTTGGTACAAACACTTTGGTGCTTTCACTGAGAAAACCCAGCTTTTCTTCTGCTCATTGGATCTACTGCTGATATTGGATTGCAAGAATCTAAGGAGAAGATCCAGATCACATGCCTAAAAGTTCTTCCATCCTATTCAGATTTGCACCAAGTCTAGGAGAGAACTACACTATTCCCCATGCTCGATACCAAGACTACCTCAACCGTTGTAGATCCAGAAGGACGAGATAGGCAGAACCCCGCACAACTTCCCTCTGAGACCAAAATGCTGCCAGACCTTCATATCCACAAGGCCTTGTCACCAAGGAGGAGTTCTAGCTATTGATGCAAGAGCTGACTCAAAGCTGCCAGCAGCTTACTCAGCAGCTCCATGCCAACGCGGAGTTAACCAATCGGATGAACCATGAAAGACGAATGAGATCCAGAAGGGATCAGGCTTTCTACTCATCTACTAAAAGTTCAGCTTCTTATGATTACGATCAGAGATCCATATGCCCACGGCTAGATGAAGCTATACACATGCTACTGGACATCAACGCACTTTGAATCTTGGTCAACCGAGAGTTGGCTCGTCAACCAGCCACTGGACCGGACCCTCCTCCCGAGGAGGGACGGTCCCTTATTGTACTACTGACAATTGCGCTGTCGCCGCTGCTATTGAGTTGGAAGCTGACACTCAAAACCGAACGGATCCGAACCGTCGCCAGCATGATTATACTCCTGAGCCTTATGTTCATAAAGACCTAGAGCCAAGGAGGTGAGATATGGATCGTCGACCACGATTGGCCTATCCTCGCATTTTGAAACCCGACCACACCTTGGCCCAGAATTCCCAGACTATCCATATGCGGGACATCCCGACAATGATTCATCAGATGATGAATAAAAGCCAAGGCCTCACCAATAGCGACTGGGGAATCTCCTAGAGTCATACCCCTTTCACTAATGACATCCTCTATGATGAACTGCCTCGGTGATTCAAAATGCCAACTCTATCTGTTTATGAAAGGAGATCTGACCCTAACCAGCATATTTTAAAGTATGAATGGTTGATGAATGCTGCATGAGCTTATGATGCGGTCAAGTGCTGAAGTTTTCTGATTTCCTTAGAGGGCCTCGTGACTATGTGGTTTACTAGCCTTCCACCCCGATCTATCACATGTTTCGACTAGTTGGCAACAAAGTTTGTTGAACAGTTTAGCATGCATGTCACAAGGCCTAAAGATTTTAATACCTTGTCCAGTGTCACTCAAGCTCCTGGAAAGACACTCAGACGTTATTTAGAGAGGTTTCACGCTGCGTATGCTGAGATTAGCAATCCTAATGACAATTCCATTCTGATGGCACTGACTAAGGAAACCGATCCCGATTTCGAATTTGGCAACTGGTTAGCCGGAAAACCCCTTGCGTCATTGGACCGTTTCTATTCCAAGGAAGCTCAATTGTTGAGAAGAGATGACGCGAAACAGTCTATGAAAAAGGATGACGTAGGGCCCAATGTGGAGGGAATCAAAAGCAAAGTCGCTATGAAACAAATCGGGGAGAGTTCTAGAAAGGTGCACGTAAACATACAAAATGAGCAGAATTAGCAGAAAGGCAATGGAAATCCTGGTAGGAAGCAGGATCAGAATCGCGGACCGCGATGTAAGGCTCCCATATTTGACATGTATACTCCTTTAAATACATCTTTGGAAAACGTGTACTTGCAAACTTGTAATACCGTTCAATATAAGAAAACTGCTCTGAAGCAATCGTCAGAGAAACAGATTCAAACTGGGAAGTATCGTAAATTTCATGCTAGTTATGGCCACAAACGAATGATTATTGAGAAGTTGATCCGAGTAAGAAAGTTGGAGTTGTTCATTTGGGCGTCGCAGTCTGGAGGTATGGGCCCATCAAATCGAAACCAAATACCAAATCAGGTTAGACTGGAGGAACCAGCTTGAACCAGCGAGGGTTTAATGATTAACATTGTTAGTGGTGGTCCTCATTCAGCGGATCGGAGCTGGAGGAAATGGAGTCATATGCCTGCTTTATTAGGCATGCGAGCTTCGAATGTTGCAGTGATTTGGAAGATGAGACTTCGACCAAACAATAGAAAACAATGACAGATAACATCGTATTTCAAGACAGGGATGTCGATAGAGTCGAAGCCCTAACCGTTGATCCACTAGTCATTTCTGCTCAGATAGGTCCTGCTTGGATGAAGAGGATCCTAGTGAACAGTGGAAGTTCAGTGAACATACTCTTTAAGCAAGCCTATGATCAAATGAAGATGAAAGCGAAAGATTTAAAGCCTTGTTAGTATTGTATTCATGTCTTCAATAGAAGTGCGACTATACCCACTGGGATGGTGGAGCTACCAATGGAGTTGGAAGTTGGAGAGTGCCGGAGAGCCTAGATATTATAGTTTATTATAATGGATATTGACTCACCATACAACGCTTTCTTGGGTCGACGTGTCCTAGCTGAGTTCAAGGCCACTATCGCCCTTTGGTGTCTAACTATGAAATTGCATACCGATAATGGAATCGGAGTCGTTTAGGGAGACAAGGCTGCTGGACGTGCATATTATGTTGCTGAGCTGCGGGAAGCACATAGACAAGAGAAAGGAGAGGGCGTAGAGAAATCTCTCTGCATCCGCTTTGCGAATAATTGATAGTTAACGCCTAGGCCAAGGCCCGGGCATCACAATCAATTCCCAAGAGATCTTGACCCGAGAGATACCGAAAGTGAAGACGAAGTTAAAGACAGTCAGGCTTCTCCAACTGAGCTGATGATCTGATCGATAATGATGACAATTATAAAATGGTAAAGATCGGATCTCATCCAAGCCAACAGAAGAAGGTGGAATTGGTAGAGTTTCTCTCGGCAAACCTCCAAGTGTTTGCTTAGATGCACTCCGAAATGTATGGGATCTCGTCGGACATCTTGAGCCACACATTGAATATTGACCCGCAGCATGTCCCGGTCAAGCAAAAAAGGAGTGTCATGGATTTAGAGAGATCTTCCACCCTTAAGGAATAGGTGGATAAACTCAGGTCGAACGGGTTTATCTGAGATGCATTATATCAGAATAGATGTCCAATCCCGTACTTTTCAGGAAATGGAGAACATGTGTTGGCTACATGGACTTGAATAATGCTTGCCCTAAAGACAGTTTCCACTTCCCCGGATTGATCAGCTCGTAGACTCAACGGCCGGACATGAATTCTTATCCTTCATGGACGTGTATTCTAGCTATAATCAGATACCAATGTACCTACTTAATCAAGAGCATACCAGCTTTGTCACCGATCTGGGACTCTATTGTTATAAAGTGATGTCGTTCAGAATCAAGAACACCGAGGCAACCTAGTAGAGACTCGTTAACCGAATGTTCGCTAACCAGATCGGGAAAACCATGGAGATATATTTAGACGACATTCTTGTGAAGTCACGATTCTCCACCAATCATATCAAAGACCTAGGAATGATGTTCAACATCCTCCAAGAGTACAGAACGAAACTCAACCCGTTGAAGTGTCACTTTAGGGTCGCGTTTGGAAAATTCCTTGGATTCATCGTTAGTGCTCGGGGAATAGAATCCAATCCTGAGAAAATCTGGGCAATTAGAAATCTTGAGACTCCAAATACTATAAAGCAAGTTCAGAGCCTCCACGGGAAGGTAGCAGCACTGAGCAGGCTCATCTCAAAATCCACCAAAAATGCATTCCCTTCTTCGATCTAATCAGAAAAGGGAAGCGGAACTTTGAATGGACTACAAAGTGTGAGGGCGCATGCCAAGCACTGGTGCAACATCTGTCCACACCACCTATTCTGTCAAAATCTATTGATCATGAGAGACTGTAATCTACATGGCAGTGTTAAAAAACGCAATCAATGCTTCTTTAGTTCGGGAAAAGGATCGGATACAACGGCCAGTCTATTCATCAATAAACGGCTGACCGGAGCAGAGAGAAAATATCCGAAGTTGGAGAAGTTAGCTTACTTTCTTGTCATTTCCTCGAGAAAGCTTCATCCATATTTTAGGCTCATCCTATCACTGTCTACACTGACCAGCCGTTACGATAGGTCCTTACACGGCCCAAGACATCTGGTAGGTTACTCAAATGGAATATCGATTTGAGTCAGTTCGACGTCACTTACACACCAAGGCGAGCTATTCAAGGACAAATCCTAGCAGACTTCATCGCTGAATTCACTATCTCGGAGGACTTGCTCGAAACCAGTGAATCTCTCAAATATGTTTGGAAGCCACATACTGATGGTGCATCAAATTACCGCTGCTCAGGCACTGGGGTTGTGCTTGAAACTCTTGAAGGCCGATCTATATGCTATGATTTGAAGTTCGATTTCCATGCGAACAACAATGAGGCCGAATTCAAACCCCTACTCGCCGGACTAAGGCTTACCAGAGATTTAAGAATTTTTGCTGTGGAGATTTACTACGATCATAATTGGCGTGTGCCATGTTCGGGGGGGAGTACCAGGTCAAAGACCGGAGACTGGCTACTTATCTCGCTCGGGTTCAGGAGGTATTGAATTGGTTTGATTATTATGTCATCTATTGCATACCCCGAGAACACAATCAGATGGCTGATTCCTTGGCATAGTTAGCAAGTACTAGTGAGGCACAACAAATTGGACTCGTTCCCATTGAGACATTATCTTCCTCGAGTATAGATCAAATGGAGACCGACTGGTTACTTGTAGCCATGCCCGATAAGGGGTCGTGGATGACTCCATTCATAAACTATCTCGAGTATGGGACCCTGCCAAAGTGCAAGAGTGAGAAAACACAAGTTCTTCGAAAGGCTTTGTGGTTCACTAATCAGAATGGATTCATTTATAGAAGAGGGTACTCTGTTCCTTTACTTCGTTGTATCGTCCATGATGAAATCAATCAAGTATCGCATGATGTACATGTAGGAGAATGCGACGATCATACCAGGGGACAAGCTCTTGCTAAGAAAGAGCTTCGATATGGTTATTATTAGCCGATTGTAAATCGCGACGCATCAGACTATGCCAAAAAATGTGACAGATGTCATAAACATGCTCAGATTCTAAAAGCCCCGCCTACCGAAATAACTCAAATGGTCAGTCCATGGTCGTTCATAGTATGGGGCATCGACATTATTGGGTCTCTACCTCTAGCTAATGGTGGCAAAAAGTATTCCATCATTGCAGTTGATTACTTTACCAAATGGGCGGAAGCCGAGCCCCTTGCTGCTATCACAACGAAGAAAGTGATCAACTCTGTTGTATGCAACATTATCTGTCGATTTGGTCTCCCACATACCATCATCACTGACAACGAAGCCAATTCGATAGTGTCTAGTTCAAGAATTTCTATCAGCAATTCCATATCTAGAAGAAGTTCTCTGCAGTTGCACACCCTCAAGCGAATGGACAGATCAAAGTGTTAATAAAATTATAAAGTCCATTTTTCAAAAACGATTAGGAAAGGTCGGGGGCAAATGGGTCGACGAACTTCCTATGGCTCTATCGAACAACCCACAAGTCCACGACCGGCCACATTCCATTTTCACTTTCCTACGGTTCAGGAGTCATTATTCCAGTCAAGTTGGAAGTACCTTCTCATCGTGTGACATATTATGACCTGAAGACTAATGCTATATTACTAGTCGAATCTCTGGACTTATTGGATGAGAAGCAAGAAGAGGCTAATTTAAGGGCAGTCATGCATCGAAGTCGAGTCACTCGATTGTACAACGCTAAGGTTCGATCCCGAAACTTTGAACTCAATGATCTCATCCTCAAGAGAATTTACCCTGTCCCTTCGCATATGAAACCAACATGGGAAGGATCGTATGTCATCGAACGAAGACTTAAAGATGGCACATTCAAATTATTGACCATTGATGATCTCATCTTACCGAGATCTTGGAACAGCGAGAGTCTTCGTCACTACTACACATAACAGGCTTTATTTATTCATTCAGTCTTCTTTTCATTTGCGATTTGTTTATGCATGTAGAAATTTTAATTTGTAATAAGGCAACTGACTTTGCTATATTTTCTTATTTCAGCAATAAAATGCAATCTCTTCGAGCCAGAGCAGTGATTCTTAAAATGCGTCATGCGACCATCACAATGCACAGAGAGTTAAGTTCCACCCTACAGTGGGGCTTATTCAAGCAGGGAGTGACTGTGATACGACCGGTCACTCGCTAAGTGAAATCCAAGCTTAGAGGCAAGCCATCACACTAAATCCAAAAAAGGATTAATGCACAATAATCCTCTAACTAACTCCGGCTCCTAGAGTGCGAGCAGGAGTATAAATCTACAAATGCGGGTACGAAGAGGGTGGATCCGTCCACCTAATGACTTCGCTTGTGTCTAAACCAAATCTGAGGAAGATGGATCTATCCATATAACGAAATCACCTGTTAACTGCGGGTGGATGTGACTCGACCGTCCACGATCCTGATAAATCTATTGTTCCCAAAGTGCGCACGAAATACTAAAACTAAAAATAGATGTGATTGACTATCTATTAACCAACTCTAGATTCCTAGAGCGTGAACTGGAGTATAAACATCAAAATGGGTGTAATCAACAACCCATTAGCTAACTCTAAGTCTCTAGAGCGTGGGCTGGAGTATAAACACAATCCGGGAGTGAACTGATCACCAGTGAAACAACTCCGAGTCCCAGGAGTGTAGATCGGAGTACAACACAAATTGGGTGTGATTGATCACCCACTAATCAATCTAAGTCCCCAAAGTGCGGATGAAATTCTGAACATCAAACGGCTGTGGACGACCGCCCATAAAATAACTTAAGTCCTCGGAGCGTGGACATATCTTTGAACATTAAACGTGCACGACCAACCGTCGACGTGCAAGTGCAATCCCCAGAGTGTGGATGCAAGTACCAATAGATGAGCAGGTGTGATCCGATCACTCGATTTCGTCTCATTTCAACTGCATTCCGATTAAGTTAAACTCAATTTATCGAAGGCGGAAAGCGATTGCCCAAAATTCAGGTACCGACTACTGATCGAAACAGTACAATATTGAGACTCGACTTAACATTCATTCATAACCCAAAGCCATAACTTTGGGACTTAACAACAAAACTTAGGTCTGATTCAGAGACTAAGGCTTCAAAAGTACATTGAATAGAATTTTAAGCTCTAAAACACTTAAGCGAATAAACATAAAATTGTACTGGAAACAAAATGGAATTTTATTTTAACCATTCTTTGAAAAAGAAGGATAAGTACAAAAATTATTCCAAGAAATACTACTAGCAGTGCCCGAACCCGCATTTATACATGCCTACAGAAAGCAAAAATGAAATTCCTATCTATCTCCAAAAAGGAAGCAAGGATACATGTCTATTCTCCCAATTTCTTCTTCTTCGATGTTGACCCACTGGAGCTACCGCTCGGGTGCCTCTTTAAGCCTTTGCCTTTTGGTGGTTGATCTCTAATCGAGGGAATTATGGTGACATCTTCCTCCAAACTCATTGGAATTGGAACACTTTCTTAATGCGGAGTTGGAGGGATGGGAACACTCTCAATGTTGGAAGACGAGGGAGGCATGTCAGTGTCGATAATTGCACTACCGGGAGAAATCATTCGTAGAGGAGCTAGACCAGGACCCTCCATACCACCTCCAATGCCATTGGCCTGTGCGGCTGCTTCTATCTCGGTGTTAATCTCCGTTATTATCTATTCTTCATGAATTGTTTGAGCATCCATGGGGATGCTGCTAGTTGGGCCCAAAGAGCTAGCCATGAATGCGCCTTCCCCAATAACGAATGGCAGGTTGGTAAGTGGGTCACTTTGATGGCCAAGGAGTTCCTCCGTAATATGCTCGTCAAAAGTAAAAGCGCTCCACTGCACTCTATCAGTTGGTGCAGTGGTCGTTGTTTCAGTTGCCTCCATCATAAGGGCCTTCTGCTTATGTTGTGGCTCTTGGGTTGCGGGGGCACGGCCGATGCGGCTTCTATAGCTAAATAAAGATAAGAGAAAAGGTGTTAGTGACTACTTAAAACAATGCTCTCGACTTCAAATAAATGCAAGAAATGTTCGAAATACTTTCCTCAGATTGGCTTGCGGGTGGAACCTGAGCAGCTTCAAGAGAATGCTCGCGAGCTGGAGACAACTACGGTTGATTAGGATTGTAATCAGGCATAGATAGAGGATTGACTGCAAGAGTAGATTCAGGCCGAGTTGGCATAGGAATATTGGAGCCCGCATCATGATGCTCAACGCCGGAACCCTCTCCAGCCTTCTGATGTTGAGTACCGAGTCTCTCTTTCTCAAATTTGATAGTGGCATCGTGAAGAACTCTTCTCCCATCCACATTCAGTACCCGATTCTCTAATTTGAACTCATCGATGGATTTAGTGTAGTGCTTTGCTTTTTCATCTTCAATCAAGCGGCACCAAGCATTGTATAGATGTGATGTATAATCTTCGAGCCAGATTAGATTTTGATGCTTCAGAACATTGGCATTATATGTAATGAAGAGATCTTTAACGTCATCCTCCAACCTGGCCTCTGCCATTCTCATTTTACCCTCAACCCTAGCTTCGGCCTCCTGATCCCTTAGCGTTGCCACGTCCCTTTCATCCCTGAGCGCAACAGCCTGCTCGCATGCTTCATAAGCGGCTTTATTTGCATCCTCTTTTTCTTTGACAGCTTCAACAAATCTAGCTTTAAGATCCTCAAGCTCTTTTAGTGTTGCATCTCTTTCATCCATAACCATAGTGGTCTGGTGCCCCATGTCCTCGATCAGGGCTAACTGTGTTCACCTTATCTCCTCCACTCTCTGGGTTTCCTTATCGGCTCTTTCTTTAGCCTTCATTTTGGAATTTCGCGCAGACTAGTTTTCATCATTAAGCTCCTAAATTATGCGGTCATTTTGAGCGATATTGGTTCCTAGTTTCTCAATTGTCTTTGCTCACTCAAAGGCCACCACTGATACTTTATCTGCGGTCTTCATCCATTCCCAATATTGGCCATAAATATCGTATATGTAGCCGTGCATGTCTGTTCTGCCTCTCCGAGGATTCGTTTTAAGTGCGTGGGAAATATGAAGCCATCCTTGGTGATTCTAATCACTCCTTCCTTGGTGTGTTCTATGATCGCTTGTTCAGTGGTGAGTGTTTGCACCAAAATTGGGCAACACCCTTCGGAAGTATTTGAAGTGATAATAAATGAAGAAATTAAATTGAAAATGAAGATTATCTAACAAAAACTCCAAGACACAGAAAAGTAAATTGCATAGAAGACAACGATTTAGAGTGGTTCGGCGATTTGCCTACGTCCACTATGAAGTTATATCACTTTATTGATTGATACTTAAAGATTACAAGTGTTCTAAAGCGAAGTACAGCAGATAATAAGCTTAAATTCGATATCAGCAGCAATCATAATGGTATGGAGTGATTCTGGCAGCGTCCGAGCGTGCTTTTATCTCCAAGAATTCTCCGTCCCCTTTTCTTAATGACCAGGGGCTCTATTTATAGGCGTAGGAGGCTGATATTTGCATAAAATCCGAGAAGACCGCTTCTGGCACGTGAGGGGGGCCCACACGCCCGTCCTTAGGAAATTGGGCCCATATTGGGATCGATTCGAAGTAGGGTTCGAATCGATCAAGAAAGCATCCAATCGAGGTGAAATTTGGTGTGGGCATTCTTCAACATGTATATAAGCTCCTGTGAAAATTTCATAGAATTTGGACTTGTAGACCTCGAGTTATGATCGATTCAAGATTGCGCTTCCGGTCAACAAGCTTGGTTCGAATCGATTCCTTAGGGTCGAATCGATGGTTATTGGGAGTTCCATTTATGTATGTTCTCCATCGATTGGACGGTTCTCTACCGTTCTTCAGATAATCGTCTGATGCAGTGAATTCAGATATGAAGTACGCTAATGTTTAACCATGGATAGCTCTCTAAGGGAGATAAGTGATATCAAATTGGCTTAGCTTGATATTCCATTTGAGTAACCTTTGAAATATCTAAGGTTGCCATTGGACCTATCATAACAGTTGGTTGATACAGACATTAGCAGGGTAAGCTCGTCAATGGCTAGCTTTCATCATATACTGGTCTTTGGATTAGTTTCTCTTCACTTAGCATTGCAATGCTTATGGCGTGTGTTGACATGACCTAATTAAGGTATAGGTCTTCACGATCCAACATCTTCGGTAAAATGGGAGGCCTCTTTGAGCGATCTATCAGAGCTGCTTGGTTTCCTCCATATATGGATGACTTTAATCTTCAACATTTTCTGAAATTAGCCTCAATCCTACGAGAATTGACGACGAAACCCGAGAATTCTTTTTATACAACGCTAAAAGAGACTTTCAAAGGATTAAATTTCATTCTGCAGTTGTTGGATAGCACTGAATATCTTTGCCAAGTGATCGATGCGGTCGCTTGATGGTCGTGATCTCACGAGCATATTAACCACATATACATTCATTGATTGGCCGATCTGATTTTTGAATGATCAATTAATCGTCTTTTGGTAAGTAGCATAAGCATTCGCAAGTTTGAATCCATGGATTGTAGCATAGCACTATAGGCTCGGGTCAGTAACAAAACTGTTGTATTCCTTGTCTGGGACATGTTTCAATATTTGATTTTATTTGGTATTTTGCGTACACGGATGAGAGTAATTCATGTCTGGTGATCGAGTCAATTAGTTGGTTGATCATTGGATATGGAAAGCTATGCTTGGCCATGCCTCGTGCAAATCTGATTAGTCGGCGTACGTCCGCCACTCTCTATTTGTTTCTTTCGTAAGTAAAGGATTGGATACTCATTTTGGGTAGAGGGCATCATGGATAAACCTATTGGTTTTGAGTAGATTCGCCTCCTCCTTTAGTGCAGCAGATCTTTCTAGATCCGTGTTGCTTCGTTTTTATTCACCGAGACATGCTTCGAGTTGACATTTAACGCAAGGTTCTCAATAGTTGGTGAGGGTCCATATATATATATGAGATCGAGTCCAAGCGGACATATCAAATTCACCTGGAGTAATGCAGTTGACTCTTGCATTATCCTTGCGAAGAGTTATGATTTGATCTACAATACCTGTGATGGGTTGTAGGCACTTCATATGCTTATTTGCAATGGTAAATGATCAGGCTCGTAGGAATGTGGAATTAAAGGCATAGTAGAGTTTAGCCTTGTGTCGCATGCTGCAGCATAGCTGGCTCCGGCTATGAGTTGGAATCTACTTGTGTTTCCGCGCAATGCACTTTCCATTCAATGTACTTGCAATCCATTGCTCATCGGAAGGGTCAGAATGATGATTAGTTTCCCATAAGTCCAGGCGTCGATCTGATGATTCTATCTCTAAGCATCCTTTCGGTTGTAACTTAAAGTTGTTATGAATACTAGGCACGAGCTATAGGATTGAGTAGTTGTATCCCGTTCTTGGATGATCACAATCATGCCCCCAGTCTCGGGTTGATGGATGTGTTATGCGAATGATCGAGCCTAGCTTCTGCTGTGTTTATACTGTAGTCCAAGCCGTAAGAGCCAGAGTTGTTCGACGAACGATCGAATTATTTTCATCTTAATTCTCATGCGTGCCCCCAAGTCGGTGGAATATCTCGATAAGCAGCAAGGAAGATAATGTCCTCTTCAATTTCGCATTCTGTCCCATTGAACCATAGGATCGAGTCAATCAATGGAAAGCTAAGTTGTGCCTTATCCTGCATTCTGTCCAAGTTCTTTCCTCTAGGCAGAATATCTCGTTGCCTTATCGACATTCACTTTGCTGCCTATGCTTTCATACTCGGGGAAACATATGAAGAATAAATTGTCCAGTAAGATTCAATGCAGGATTGATGCTTTCTCGAACCGAGGGTAAGAATCGGTGCGTGGACATTTAGGTTGTACTTGTTTTGAATTGCTCGTTTTGTCAGATTTGGTTAAGAGCCAAAGAATGAATGGTCGCATTGCATTCTTTTGGAGTTAGGTGATCAACTACGTCCGTTTCGATTTACGTTCTCCCATCAGATCTAGGGACAAAGTCAGCTCAAATGCAATCAGGTCATGCTCATCCAGTCTCATGCACTTCCTGGCGGATCGATGGAAGGTGACGGAGGACGAATGGTCAAGTCACACTCATTCGCGGTTCTATCCATGCTCTGGTGGTCGAAGGTATTCGATGGGTGCTCGGGTCACATCGAATTGTAGTCGAAGAGGATCAATATTGGCCGTCGATTTAGCGACACAATGTAGAATGTACGGACCTCATTGCCTATCGATCCTTTGGTATGATATGAAAGGTGCAGATCGATATTGCCCGTCGATCTGGCGGTACGATATAATTGGCTTCTTGTGACTTCGAGCATCATTTTGATTGGTTAGCATTAAGGCCTCCTTGTAGTCGTTGCCTTAAGTTGTAAAGGAATCTGAATAGCTAGCAATGTAGCGAGTTTCATTTCTCTTCTTTCAATGATTTGTTCTTCTGCCCCCAGTCTTGGGTTAGCATAGTTAGTTTGTAGACGGTCCAATTGCATCTGTAGCGAGTTTATCTCCTCTCGTCGACTTTAGGTCGGAGTTGGTGAATGAATGGTCGAATCACATTCTTCATCTGTCTATGGTCGCAGTCGCACTCTGGGGACTAGAGGCAGTTGAAGGGCCATTAGTCACACCTAATTGATGTTCATACCCATGTCCCCACTCTGGGGACTAAGAATTTTAGCAGAAAATGGTCAACCGCATTTTCCTCGATTGATTCCTCTGGCACTTGTCAATAGCGAAAGTCGAAGTGTAGTCGGTCACATTGCGGCAACTTTGATTTGATGCTTCTCCTACTGAATTGGAGGAAGGAGTTGATTGGCAGATGGTTGGGTCACATCCGTCCACGTTGCATGCACAACTCGCTAGATCGTTGGCTAGAGTTAGCGGATGAACGCTCGTGTCATGTTCATTTGCGGTAGGATGGGTAGTCACATCCATTTAGAATAAGGCGTTCAGCTGACAGGTGTGCCAGGCAGCCATGGACGATAGTCAGGGTAAGATAAAACAGGATAGTCTATCGTATTACTCACAGCGCATGGATAAAATACAATAGAAAGTATACATAGTGAAGCTCTATAGAACAGAAGTCTCATCATATAAACTCATAATAGTTTTATACAATCTTCTGAATAGTCAATACATCAAGCCTCACTACATAACACTCAGAGTATCAAACAAACAGCGGAACATCCAGTAGATATAGTAAGAAAACAATATGCAAAAGCCTCCAGCTCGTCTTCGTCATCAGCAGCATTGGTAGCCAAGAACAGCACCTGTCACCTGCTACCTAGTCTGCCCATCCCAACATGGATGAACAGCCCAAGGTAATAAGAGTTGAACATAAAACCTTGAGTCAAACAACAGTCTTGGTGAGCAGTAAATCAACTATCAAACATACCAAAAGAGCATAAAGGGTAAAAGGAATAGGAACTCAACCATCCCACTCCACCTCCTTCTACAGTGATAGCCCCCAGACACACCAAGCAGAACAAGCATAACAAAGCAGACATTTAAAGTAAAGTAATTATCACTCGAGTCAAGGTCGATGCTTTCCAAGTACAAACCCCCAAGGCCTAAACCAAGATCAGATAAGCACCCAGAAAAACACCGCTCTTGAGGCCGAATGATGATACAATCAAACATCCATGACTCTGGCTATCACTGTTATCATTGCCTCGATATCACCGTTAATTGAATGACCGGCACCTTCTTTCAGCCGTCCGTCAAGGGCTAATGGCAACCCCGGTTCTAGACATAACTCCGCACGTCGTCATGACCCGTGCCTAGGACTATCGCATCTGCCCAGAGTACTAACACGTCATCGTGACCCGTGTCTGGAACGTCATCGTGACCCGTCCCAAGTACTCTTGCTTTGAGCATGCTAGAACCTTCAATAACGATAAGATCCAAGCCTCCTAGTCATCTTCCTCGACGACTATTCTCATACTAGCTCAAGCGCCTCTCGAGCCCACCATTATCCACAAACCCGGACCGCATCACCGAGTTATCAACATGCTTGGGATGATCCCGTCTGGATTAAACCAACGCTTTCACACATCATGCTTTGCTTCAACGCATCATAGCAAAGTCCCATCTCAACATCATGGTTTGCCTCATCGCATCATGGCAAAGTCCATCATCATCAAATCTATCCACATGAGCTTCAACATCCGCTTCATATGCCACAGGCAGCTTTCACTATTCAAGAGCCTTTCCACTTAGCTTTTGAATCATCTTCGACCAACTTGTCCAAATCAAGTTATCAATCAACTAATCCATCAAATCAAACATTAATCCAAGTAATCAATCATTCAAATAAGATCTAAATAAACAATTACAACAATAATGGCAATTTCGTAAATAAAGAGTCCAAATCTAACATGCATTCTATCAAACATGAATTATGAACAATATCTCTACAACTTGATGAATGAACTTGCATAAGTGAACATGTAGTAAAATAGATGTCAAATCATCATGAACAATAGATCTACATGCAGACTTAAGAAAAATGCACGAAATCACTCTCTTTAACACATAAACAAACCACCGATCTAATATACTCCTTTGGGTCCGTGTGAGAGATAACCACCACTCACCGAATCACCTAAACACCTCAAAAACAACCAACTCCAGATCTGGACAGCAAAGAACTAAGCTTGATCCGGCAAAATCTCGCTTCAATCGATGAAATCTCTCTTTGTTGGATGAAGATCTTCAACTTTGGCTCTTGAATCTTTGATCTTGATCTTCGATCTTGGATGGGTGTTAGCACTAGATTAGAGTGGAGAAAAGAAGTGAAGAAGTGTTGTAGTCGAGCTCTCAAAATGGCAGCACTTCGTCGCTTCAAAATCCGGTGCCAAAAAGTGAACCAAAGCCCTCTATTTATAGGCTGGAAACCCCATGAGTCATCCGCCCCTATGAGTCGTCCACGACTCACGACTCAAGCCACTATACGACTCACGACTCAACGCATGGCCTACCACTTAACGGCATACGACTCAGCAATGATACCGACCTAACTCCTATGCGACCTAACAAACACGGCCGACCTAGCGACTTAACACACCCTGCCGACCTAACCACTTAACCTGATGCCGACCCAACGACTCATCTCAGGCGCGACTTAACAGACATGCGACCTACGACTTATCGAATGCCGCTACCTATCCAAACCCAGGCCACACGACTTAACTATGTGACGACCTAAAAACACACACGACTCAAGCCTTAGGTCGTTCACGACCTAACTACAACACATGGTCACACGACCTAACACTTATGCGACCTAATCACTGAGTCGCTCGTGACCTATCTATACACTGCTGTCTAATATATGTCGCTCACCACTAAGTCGCTAACTCCTATTAGGTCGCTCGAATCCTTAAGTCGTCAACCACCACTAACCCAGTTATCCCATTAGGTCGTCCACTGCTATGAGTCGCTCAATCCACTAACCCTCTAACCACCTTAAGTCGCTTTATTCACTAAACCGATAACTCCTATAAGTCGCTACCTACCTTAAGTCGGCCACACCTTCACTCGGCCAAACCGTTAACTCGGTACAACTCTAAGGTCGTTAACATCATATAGGTCGCTAATTCCATAAGCCGTAACTCATTAACCCGTGGCCTTGTAACCCGCCGCCTACTACCTATCTCTTAACTCGTCAAAATGCTTAGGTCGTTACTTCTATAAGTCGCTCCACCCAACCTAACTTCCATACGACCCAAGATACCCACGACTTAAACACCACACAAGTTAACCTTTACACGACATAAGCTTAGGTCGACTCAAACTCTAAACGACTTAACAATAATACTAACGACTTGATGGCATCTATTTTACGATTTGTCGACACGTAAAATACGGGTCGTTACATTCTCTCCCCCTTAGGAATTTCGCCCCCGAAATTCCAAACAAACAAGAGCAACCAAAACTATTCTGCATGCCTACCATCCATAGCAATCAACAAACCATGCATCCAATTACTAGCCTAGCATGCAGAATTCTAAGACTAGAACAAGTTACAAATTCGTGAGATGTCACGACACCTTAGGGCCATACCTCGAAGAGTTCAGGATGAGCTGCCTTCATCCTCTCTTCCTCCTCCCACGTGCAGTCGTTAACATCATCACTCCATTGTACCTTGAGCAACGTAATCATCTTCCTCCTAAGCTGTTTCGTGTCGGTTTCAACAACACGAAGCGGCTTACGAGGTCTCGTAACAACTGGATCAACTTCCAAATCTTCATAGCTATCAGCAGAAACCACTGTATTCGAGTCGTGCACATACTTCCGTAGATACGATACATGAAAAACATTGTGCACACCCGACATATTTTCTGGTAACTCCAATCTATAGGCGAGCTTTCCAATTCGCTCGATAATCGGGAATGGTCCAACAAATCTCGGAGTCAACTTTCCTTTCTTCCCGAATCGAATAACATTCTTCAGTAGAGAAACCTTCACGAAAACAATATCGCCTACGTCGAATTCCAAATCCTTACGACGCTTATCGGCATAACTTTTCTGACGATCTTGGGCTGCCTTCATTTGTCGCCGAATGATCTCTATACAATCCGTAGTCTGTCGAATCATCTCTGGCCCAAGTATCAGCTTTTCTCCAGTTTCCAACCAACATGTCGGAGAGTTACACGGTCTTCCATACAATGCTTCATACGGTGCCATACCAATACTTGATTGATAACTGTTATTATATGAAAATTCCACCAAATGAAGATGATCTTCCCATGATCCTCCGAAGTCCAAAACACACGCTCTAAGGAGATCTTCCAAAACTCGGTTGACTCTCTCGGTCTGACCATCTGTTTGGGGGTGATAAGCTATACTCAAACACAACTTGGTTCCCAAAACTTCCTGGAAGCTCTTCCAAAATCCACTAGTGGACAATGGATCTCGATCGCTCACTATACTTTTCGGAATACCATGGAATCGAACTATCCACTTAACATACAACTCAGCCAATTTCGATGCAGTCCTAGTTGATCGAACAGGAATAAACCTTGCACTCTTAGTCAAACGATCTACGATGACCCAAATCCCTTCATTTCCCGCTCTAGTTCTAGGTAGTTCATCGATAAAATCCATCGATATTTGCTCCCATTTCCACGTAGGAACTTCTAACGGTTGAAGCAATCCACTTGGCTTCTTCTGCTCGGCTTTTACCAACTGGCAGTTCATACATTTGGAAATAAAATTTCCAACATCCTTCTTCATACCTTCCCAGTAGTAGGTTCTCTTCATATCCCGATACATCTTATTTCCACCTGGATGAATTGTCAATTTTGAGTGATGACTTCCCTTCAGAAATTCATCTCTCAATTCATCTATATCGGGAACAACCAGTCGTCCTTGTTTCCGAAGCCAACCCTCTCGATCGACCTCGAATCCTTTATCCTTTTCTGGATCCAATCCAGATTCCAAATCACGGATAATCTTGACAAGCTTATCGTCTCTCTTTTGGCTCTCGCCAATTCTTTCCACTATAGTAGGTCTTATCGATAAGTTTGCCAACACTTCAGGTTCTAATTCACATTTAGGCCTGAAATCAAATCCAGCTAAATACTCAAGGCTCTTCCACTCTGAAAACATGGCTCCCAATCTTGCATGTCTTCGACTTAACGCATCTGCCACTGCATTACCTTTTCCCGGAGTATAGGCTATACCAAAATCATATGATGCTAAAAACTCTAGCCATCGTTGCTGTCGAAGATTCAAATCCTTTTGGGAGAACAGATACTTCAACGACTTATGATCTGTAAACAACTCAAATCGAACTCCCAATAGGTAATGTCTCCACATCTTCAAAGCAAATACAATCGCCGCTAACTTCAAATCATGAGTCAGATAATTCCTTTCATGCGGCTTCAGTTGTCGACTTGCATATGCAACAACTTTATCCTTTTGCATCAGCACTGCTCCAAGTCCAGTACCACATGCATCGGTGTAAACCACCATCTCATCATTCCCACTCGGAATAGTCAAAACAGGAGTACTTATCAGTCGCTCTTTCAGGATTACGAAAGCTTGCTCACACTTATCATCCCATATGAATACCTGATTCTTTTTCGTCAATCCTGTTAACGGTGTAGCTATCTTGGAAAAGTCTTTAATAAACCGACGATAATATCCTGCTAATCCAAGAAAACTTCTCACATCATATGCATTCTTAGGTCTAACCCAATCCTGGATCGCTGCCACCTTGGCGGGATCAACCGCTATTCCATTTCTAGAGATAACATGACCTAAGAACCTCACTTCACTCTTCCAGAAGTGACACTTCGAAAACTTAGCCTTCAGCTGATGTTTCCGCAAGATTTCCAAAACAATCCGCAAGTGTGTCTTGTGTTCCTCTTCAGTTTTGGAATAAATTAAAATATCATCCACGAACACAAGTACGAACTTGTTCAACTGATCTCTGAATACTCTATTCATAAGATCCACAAAATATGCTGGTGCATTGGTCAAACCAAACGGCATTACCAGCCACTCATAAAAACCGGATGGTGTCCTAAAAGCAGTCTTCGGCACACTATCCTTAGCCACTCTCAACTGGTGAAATCCCGTTGCCAAATCCATCTGAGAAAACACCTTAGCCTCGTGAAGCTGATCAAACAAGTCATCTATTCTCGGGAATGGATACTTGTTCTTCTTAGTCACTTTATTCAGCTCACGATAATCCACACACAACCTCAACGATCCATCCGCTTTGGTTGCGAACACAACCGGTGCACCCTATTCGGACACGCTACGCCGAATGAATCCCTTCCGTAAAAGGTCATCAACTTGCACCTTCAACTCTTGCTGCTCCCTAGGCGCCATTCGCCTAAGAGGCATCACAACAGGTCTGGCTCCCTCAACTAGATCGATACGAAACTCGATCTCCCTATGCGGCGGTAATCCTTTGACCTCGTCAAAGACATCCTCAAATCCATTCACAATAGGCACCGATGACAGTCCATCCCGTGGAACAACCAGCGAATACATGAAGCTCATGAAGACGCCTTCCTCATGCTTACATCGTATCACAACCTTTCGCCCCTCCACATTCTCGACTGTCACCTCCAGCCTCTCACAATCAATCCTTGCCGCATACTTCCTGAGCCAGTCCATACCCAAAATAATTCCGAACCCCGCAAAGTTCAGAACAAAGCAATCACAAACAAAAGAGCAATCATGACTCGATACAACTAGACCACGGCATACCATACTCAAACAAGACGAACCCCCAACTGGATTAGTCACAACCAATGGCCTATCAACAATATCCGGTTCCAAACCCAACCGGTCTACAAAATCATTACAAACAAACGAATGCGACGCCCCAGTATCAAACAACACTCTTACTGGAACACCACACATGGAAAGAGTACCTTGAACCACCACACCCTTCCCCTTCTCTTCCGCAGTAGGAGCTTTCGAAGATGATGGAACAGCTCCCAAAGCATAAGCTTGCACAATCTGCTTATCTTTCCTCGGTTCTGGACAGTCCTTCCTGATATGCCCCTGCTTATCACAGTTATGGCATTTCAACTGCACCTTTGGATTCTTGCAATCCCTAGAGAAATGGCCCTTCTGCCGACAATTGTAGCAGATCACTTCGCCCTTCGGCTTCTTCTGGCCATCCTTACCCTTCTGCTGCTGCTTTCTCTTCTTGTTTCCACCCTGCTGTGGTTTGGACTCTTCCTTGGTCACAGCAAAAACAGACCCTTCCTTAGGAAACAAACTCTCGTACCTGAGAGCTTTCTCCATAAGCTTCTCAAACGGATCGTCCAGATGATCCACCAACTGCCTCCTAAGATAACTATCCAAGACTGTCACAAACTTTTCGTTCTTCTGCTATGAAGACTCAATATACGACCGAGCATACTTGGACAAAGCTTCAAACTCAGAAACATACTCAAGAACTGGTCTTCCACCTTGCTTGAGTTCCACAAACTTCTTAAACAGAACAGATTTCTGAGCTGTAGAAATGAACTTAGCCTCAAATCTGACTTGGAATTGCTCCCAAGTAATCTCTTCCTCTGGACTATCAATGGTGATAGAGTTCCACCAATCAGAAGCTCTCCCTTGAAGCTGCCTTGATGCATGCTTCCTCTTAGTTGCATCCTCAATTCCCAAATCACCAAAGATCCTTTGACAAGCATCTATCCATCTTTGGACTTCAATGGTTGACTCTGTCCCTAAGAAAACCTTTCCTCCAAGAGAAGTATAGTCTTTGCACAACTTAGCAAAATCCACTAGTTTTGGAGCTTGAACTTGAACTCCAACATCTACTGATGACCCCGAGGTTGGTATCCTTCTCATAATCGAAGTCATCATAGCTTCGAACATTGTAGCATAGTCAGTAGCTCCCCCAACAGCACGACTTTGCCTAGCAGCTTGTCTCTCACTTCGACTCATCCTTAATATCTACAAAAAGGAATGATTTAGAACACCTTGAGAAACAACTACATAAGGAGTTCAAATCCTTCTAAGCTACTATATTATATATAGTAATCATCCATCAAAATACAATTACGTCTCTCATACGTAGTTACGTCAGCGAGCGTTGGCTAAAATCGATTAACCAAAGTTTTGATACCAAATGTGACGACCGCCCATGACTCCCGCACGAAAACAAGGGAATGGTGCGCTGAAAGGTGTGCCAGGCAGCCATGGACGATAGTCAGGGTAAGATAAAACAGGATAGTCTATCGTATTACTCACAGCGCATGGATAAAATACAATAGAAAGTATACATAGTGAAGCTCTATAGAACAGAAGTCTCATCATATAAACTCATAATAGTTTTATACAATCTTCTGAATAGTCAATACATCAAGCCTCACTACATAACACTCAGAGTATCAAACAAACAGCGGAACATCCAGTAGATATAGTAAGAAAACAATATGCAAAAGCCTCCAGCTCGTCTTCGTCATCAGCAGCGTTGGTAGCCAAGAACAGCACCTGTCACCTGCTACCTAGTCTGCCCATCCCAACATGGATGAACAGCCCAAGGTAATAAGAGTTGAACATAAAACCTTGAGTCAAACAACAGTCTTGGTGAGCAGTAAATCAACTATCAAACATACCAAAAGAGCATAAAGGGTAAAAGGAATAGGAACTCAACCATCCCACTCCACCTCCTTCTACAGTGATAGCCCCCAGACACACCAAGCAGAACAAGCATAACAAAGCAGACATTTAAAGTAAAGTAATTATCACTCGAGTCAAGGTCGATGTTTTCCAAGTACAAACCCCCAAGGCCTAAACCAAGATCAGATAAGCACCCAGAAAAACACCGCTCTGGAGGTCGAATGATGATACAATCAAACATCCATGACTCTGGCTATCACTGTTATCATTGCCTCGATATCACCGTTAATTGAATGACCGGCACCTTCTTTCAGCCGTCCGTCAAGGGCTAATGGCAACCCCGGTTCTAGACATAACTCCGCACGTCGTCATGACCCGTGCCTAGGACTATCGCATCTGCCCAGAGTACTAACACGTCATCGTGACCCGTGTCTGGAACGTCATCGTGACCCGTCCCAACGTACTCTTGCTTTGAGCATGCTAGAACCTTCAATAACGATAAGATCCAAGCCTCCTAGTCATCCTCCTCGACGACTATTCTCATACTAGCTCAAGCGCCTCTCGAGCCCACCATTATCCACAAACCCGGACTGCATCACCGAGTTATCAACATGCTTGGGATGATCCCGTCTGGATTAAACCAACGCTTTCACACATCATGCTTTGCTTCAACGCATCATAGCAAAGTCCCATCTCAACATCATGGTTTGCCTCATCGCATCATGGCAAAGTCCATCATCATCAAATCTATCCATATGAGCTTCAACATCCGCTTCATATGCCACAGGCAGCTTTCACTATTCAAGAGCCTTTCCACTTAGCTTTTGAATCATCTTCGACCAACTTGTCCAAATCAAGTTATCAATCAACTAATCCATCAAATCAAACATTAATCCAAGTAATTAATCATTCAAACAAGATCTAAATAAACAATTACAACAATAATGGCAATTTCGTAAATAAAGAGTCCAAATCTAACATGCATTCTATCAAACATGAATTATGAACAATATCTCTACAACTTGATGAATGAACTTGCATAAGCGAACATGTAGTAAAATAGATGTCAAATCATCATGAACAATAGATCTACATGCAGACTTAAGAAGAATGCACGAAATCACTCTCTTTAACACATAAACAAACCACCGATCCAATATACACCTTTGGGTCCGTGTGAGAGATAACCACCACTCACCGAATCACCTAAACACCTCAAAAACAACCAACTCCAGATCTGAACAGCAAAGAACTAAGCTTGATCCGGCAAAATCTCGCTTCAATCGATGAAATCTCTCTTTGTTGGATGAAGATCTTCAACTTTGGCTCTTGAATCTTTGATCTTGGATGGGTGCTAGCACTAAATTAGAGTGGAGAAAAGAAGTGAAGAAGTGTTGTAGTCGGCTCTCAAAATGGCAGCACTTCGTCGCTTCAAAATCCGGTGCCAAAAAGTGAACCAAAGCCCTCTATTTATAGGCTGGAAACCCCATGAGTCGTCCGCCCCTATGAGTCGTCCACGACTCACGACTCAACGCATGGCCTACCACTTAACGGCATACGACTCAGCAATGATACCGACCTAACTCCTATGCGACCTAACAAACACGGCCGACCTAGCGACTCAGCACACCCTGCCGACCTAACCACTTAACCTGATGCCGACCCAACGACTCATCTCAGGCGCGACTTAACAGACATGCGACCTACGACTTATCGAATGCTGCTACCTATCCAAACCCAGGCCACACGACTTAACTATGTGACGACCTAAAAACACACACGACTCAAGCCTTAGGTCGTTCACGACCTAACTACAACACATGGTCACACGACCTAACACTTATGCGACCTAATCACTGAGTCGCTCGCGACCTATCTATACACTGCTGTCTAATATAAGTCGCTCACCACTAAGTCGCTAACTCCTATTAGGTCGCTCGAATCCTTAAGTCGTCAACCACCACTAACCCACTTATCCCATTAGGTCGTCCACTGCTATGAGTCGCTCAATCCACTAACCCTCTAACCACCTTAAGTCGCTTTATTCACTAAACCGATAACTCCTATAAGTCGCTACCTACCTTAAGTCGGCCACACCTTAACTCGGTGCAACTCTAAGGTCGTTAACATCCTATAGGTCGCTAATTCCATAATCCGTAACTCGTTAACCCGTGGCCTTCTAACTCGCTAACTCGCCTACTACCTATCTCTTAACTCGTCAAAATGCTTAGGTCGTTACTTCTATAAGTCGCTCCACCCAACCTAACTTCCATACGACCCAAGCTACCCACGACTTAAGCACCACACGAGTTAACCTTTACACGACATAAGCTTAGGTCGACTCAAACTCTAAACGACTTAACAACAATACTAACGACTTGATGGCATCTATTTTACGATTTGTCGACACGTAAAATACGGGTCGTTGCAAGTGTTCTGGCAAGCTTTGAGCTCGAGCAGAGGAGAGGATGGCTGAACTACATCCACTTTGAGTTGTGTATTTTCCCTTAAGTTGGGGGCAAGAATTGGAGAGTAGACGGTCGAGCCACACGCTTTGCGCTCTTCCAGTCGAGTTAAGGAAGAGAGTTGGAACGATGGCTCATGATGATTAGCGAGTAAGCAGTCGGTTGTTGATGACTATAAATTGAGGGTTGGCCCCTGATAAAGTCGGTTTGAGGCATGATTGGTTTGTCGAATCATTGATGCAAACTGGGGAGTGAATGGTCAAACCATATCCGCTATAAATATGTACTCTTTAAAAACCCCAAGTGTCCAAAGCAGGATTGGATGCATGGACGGTCATGTCATGTCCATCTTTGGTGTGATTTCGATTTTACTGGGCATCAGAAGAAGCATAAGTATTTTGGCGAGCTTCAAGTAAGAGATGGAGAGTGCATGGTTGGGACATATAACTCCAAGTCTTTCTCAAATCTCTTAATTAAATTGCATAGGCATGTGAGTGGATGGTCGGTTGCATCCACTTCGTACTGGAGCCCTGAACTTGTCTGTCTCTTCCGCTTTGATGGCCTGCCCCCAAGTCAGGTGCATAGAGCAGCCAGCGAGTGGTTGAATCATGCTCATCATGATGATACCTAAATGACTTTATCATAGTCCATGGAGGTTATTTTGCACCCATCCTTAAGTACTCGGTTACCTGCATCATTTGCAAGTAGTTTAATTCAAGTCGATTATATTTTGCAACATAAACGAAATAGAAATAGAAATAATTCAAAAGAGATCGGATAAAATCTCATTGATAAGTGAAGCGGCGTCGTATGCTCGCTATTGCACTTCGGTCCAGCCTTTCACAGTTGGGAGTCTAACGCAAATGGTTCAGTTTGGTCAAAGTTCTGATGGAGGTCGGGGGTTCCCGGCTCTTCATTTTATGGGGCTTGAACATATTGCCAGAGCTATCCTTTCTAGAGAAGCCTTATGGCGTTGGCATCCATGATAGTCATATAAAGAAGAGGAGCTTCCCGATTTAGAGTATGGAGTAGGTTCCCTTTTATGTCGCCAAGTTGATCCTTCGTCTGATTCATCAACGTAATGTTGGCCTGGACATGTTCGTGTAGTCGTCGGCGGCTATCCACCAGTTCTGTTATCAAACTCTGGAAATAAGCTTTTATGCTGATTTCATTTATTAGTGTTGGCAGCAATGGGCTGTGGATTTTGATCAGTTCATTGGCTGCCAGCTTCTTTATTCCCTTTAGCAATATGAGAAGTAGAAATGATATGCCTAACTACTATTGACAGTATTCTTTGAGGAATAGGGGATACAATGCATTTGATGGCATTCATCACTTTTCGTGGACTCCATTCACCATTCTCACTTCATGAGGTAGTGGCGGAGGTTGAATTTCCATAGTACACTGACAAAGTCACCGTGCTGAATTTTTGCTAGAAATTTTTTATGTAGGATGATTTCGATGAATAGGCCCCGATTGGGAAAGATACTCCATTCAATATTATCAAGTCCATTTTCTGGCTACATGGTCTTGTAATACTAGTGAATGATGCATGCCATTTGAATGGTTGCTAACACTGATTCGATGTGAGTTGGTTAAGATGGGCTAACAGATAGGAGACCAATATAGGGTATTAAGGAAGTTCTCTGGAGGTTGTATGCCATGCTTTAAGTCGTATAGATGTGGAATGATTAAGATGTGGGCATTTGAAGACGATTTAGTGGTGTCCAGCTATGCTTTGAATTGGCAGAGTTGGCAGTATAGAGCAGTTGTCATATTAGCCATCATACCATAGTTGTCAATTCAGGAGTTTTAAAAGCTGGTCAATTGGAGGGAGTTGCAGTCCACCTTAGAAGCATGATATATTAATCAACTCCAGTTCTTGGCATATTAGCTAGGTTCTTCAGCCTCTGGGGGCACCGGTTGAGTAGTATTTCAATACCCATTCCTCGATTGCAATTCAACAATTGTTGTTGTAATCTCCTATGTCCCGTCCAGTCATGGAACGATCAGAATGATTCTTTACTAAGTTAAGTTTTGAATTAACTATGCGGGTGCTCTGCGCTGCGGCTAGGGTTCGGGGGGAAACTTGGATCGTACCCGAAAACATTTATTTTCTTAAATTCCGTATCCATCAAGCAATCTGAAAAAGTCCTTCTTCGTATCGTTCTTGTTCGAATCCATCAGATGTGCTCGTCTTCGTATCCATCAGAGGAATTGCACTTTTCGTATTCATTAGTTGAAAGACCCACTTCGTATCCATCCAGAGAATTAGCTCTAGTAGCATCGATACGAAATGGCTAGATCGATACGAATTAGAGGCAGATGGATGGATACGAACTGCATGTGCGTATCGATGCGAAATGGAGGCAGATGGATGGATACGAAGTACATGTGAGTATCGATATGAATTGGAGGCAGATGGATGGATACGAACTGCATGTGCGTATCGATACGAATTGGAGGCGGATGGATGGATACGAACTGCATGCGATACGAATTGGAGGCAGATGGATGGATACGAAGTAGCGCCTCCTGATGGATATGAAGTAACGCCTCCTGATGGATACGAAGTAGCGCGCCCTAATGGATACGAACTAGTAGCGCCCTGATGGATACGAAGTAGCGCCTCCTGATGGATACGAAGTAGCGCTCCATGATGGATATGAAGTAGCGCTCCCTGATGGATACGAAGTAGCGCTCCCTGATGGATACGAAGTAGCGCTCCCTGATGGATACGAAATAGTCAATAGGTGATCGATACGAAGAGAGACTATCTGCTGATGGATACGAAAACCACCACATTTACTGGATACAAAAGCATGGATACGAAAAGCACCACATTTACTGGATACGAAAGCATGGATACGAAAATCACCAAATTTTCTGGATACGAAAACATGGATACGAAAATCATCACATTTTCTGGATACGAAAACATGGATACGAAAATGATCATATTTTCATGGATTCGAAAATATGGGTACGAAGAACAACATATTTTCTGGATTCGAAATATGGGTACGAAAAACTGCATTTTTTCTAGATTCGAAAATATAGGTATGAAATTCATGATGAATGTGGTTCCTCTTAGATCTGCAGCAATCTGAATAGAATAGAAGAAACCATTGAACGATAGATCTGGATCTTCTCCTTAGATTTATGCAATCCGATATCGAGAGTAGATCCAAGGAACGGGAGAAAAACTGGGTTTCTCTCAATGAAAGCACCAAAGTGTTTGCACTAAAATTGGGCAACACCCTTCGGAAGTTTTTGAAGAGATAATAAATGAAGAAATTAAATTGAAAATGAAGATTATCTAACAAAAACTCCAAGGCACAGAAAAGTAAATTGCACAGAAGACAACGATTTAGAGTGGTTCGGCAATTTGCCTACGTCCACTATGAAGTTATATCACTTTATTGATTGATACTTGAAGATTACAAGTGTTCTAAAGCGAAGTACAGCAGATAATAAGCTTAAATTCGAGATCAGCAACAATCATAATGGTATGGAGTGATTCTGGCAGCGTCCGGGCGTGCTTTTATCTCCAAGAATTCTCCGTCCCCTTTTCTGAATGACCAGGGGCTCTATTTATAGGCGTAGGAGTCTAATATTTCACATAAAATCCGGGAAGACCGCTTCTGGCACGTGAGGGGGCCCACATGCCCGTCCTTAGGAAATTAGGCCCACATTGGGATCGATTCGAAGTAGGGTTCGAATCGATCAAGAAAGCATTCAATCGAGGTGAAATTTGGTGTGGGCATTATTCAACATGTATATAAGCTCCTGTGAAAATTTCATAGCATTTGGACTTGTAGATCTCGAATTATGATCGATTCAAGATTGCGCTTCCGGTCAACAAGCTTGGTTCGAATTGATTCCTTAGGGTCGAATAGATAGGGTCGAATCGATAGGGTCAAATCCATAGGGTCGAATCGACAGGGTCGAATCCATAGGGTTGAATCCATAGGGTTGAATTGATAGGGTCGAATCGATAGGGTCGAATCCATAGGGTCGAATCGATAGGGTCGAATCCATAGAGTCGAATCCATAGGGTTGAATCAATAGGGTCGAATCCATAGGGTCGACTCGGTAGGGTTGAATCGATAGGGTCGAATCGATAGGGTCGAATCCATAGGGTCGAATCGATAGGGTCGAATCCATAGGGGTCGAATCCATAGGGTCGAATCCATCATAACTTGAGCATACGAACTCGGATTGACTTGAAATTTGAAACGTTGGCTTCGTGGCTTTGCTAGTCATGTCCCATCAATTGCAGCTCGATTCGGATTCAAAAAAAATTTACCGACATCCATAGTAGACCTATGTATAACTGATCTTCAAGACGAACCGTCCTTGGTTTCTAGTCGAGTTCTTGGTGTCACGGCCTTGCCAAAAGGCGGGATAACAGTGAGGTAGCCTTAATTTTAGTCCTCTGACACTGTTGATCAGGTCTTGGTACTTGTGGAAGTGGTATTTCATGCGAAAATTCAAGGGGTTGTTTGCCAGAGCCAAAATATTGTGTTGAACCCCTAGGAGGCGGGGAGCGTGATCGAGAACAATAACTATACTGCTTCTCTTTCTCCCTCTCCTTATCCCTTTCCCACTCGTACTACTCCCTCTCTTGACTAGAATAGCCACGATCACGTTCTCTATCAGCATCTGCGAGACTCAGAGTATGAGCAAGATGAACGGCGCAGAACGAAGGCTACGAAGCATAGATTCCCACCTCAACATCATATCTGTAAAATGAGAAGAGAAATAGAGTTGGTAATCTCTAGAGAAGAATAGCTTGTGACTAGAAATTGTGTGGTACCATGAAGTGTGTGTATGCATGTGCAAATCCCTTACCAACCGGTTGTAATAGCCATACTGGGAGGAGTTGGCTCTCCTACGTCTAAGGTGCTTTGAAGCCCCTCTAATCCGGTATCTTGGTGCAAAGGCAAGTCATCCGGGATGGGGATGTCAGCCACCCGCAAAGGAGCTCTCCATCTACAAGAGAGGAATCTCTTGGCTAGTAATAGGCAAAGACACTATGACAGTTATTTGCCTAACAGATTTTCGGGCAGTGGACTTGCCTCTTCTTTTCCGCTCTAAAGATCGAGGACTTTGCGAAGGCCCAATTGCGGGCCCATCTCCAGCGGTCATATTCTCATCACCGCCTTGTTCAATTATTATTATCCCGAAAGTTCTCCTTCGAGCTTGCCTCACCAGGGCCGTCCTAAAAATTCCTACCATACCAATGCTTTGATCTCTATCAATGAGCCCAACCATAACTAGATTCTCATCCATAAGGACTTCATCAATTTCTTTGTGTTCGACGGGAACCTCTTGAAGTACTCATACTATCTCTTTAAACTGAGCGCCTTCAGGTCATGGAATTGAAGCTGTAGAAGGAAGAAAATGTTAGACTCGACATCAAATACAATTATCCAGTTAGTCAACAAGGAGGCCAGGGCACTTATGTCTTGCTAGCCACCGTTTGGTGAACCTCGGTGGACACCGAACATAGAACCATTCGGTCTTAAAGCAACTCAGCTTGCTCCAAGCCCCGGTCACGATTTAAAATTTTCTAACTGCTTCTAGAAAAGTAAAGGAAGGGTTGTCCCAATGACTTTTTATATTGAATAGGTACCTGATCTCCTCTACCGTCGGAGGATGGAAGAGGTGCTCTATGAAGATGACAAACAAACTATTAAGCAAGGCATACCCATTCGGGTGCAGCTGAGATGGAGTGATCCTAAAAAAATAGGACTTCCCCAATGAATTAGTTGAAAGGAGGAAGTGTCTCGGCTGCACACATAAATCTGTTGTAGGATATATACCCTTCTGGGGGGTTGTGGGCTCTATCTTCTGAACCTGGTAGTAAGACATCGTCTAGTGACAACCCATGCCTTAGACAAATTCTGTGTATTTCAGAAATATTAGAACAGACAGAATCTTGTAGGTGTGCAATGAAGATTTCTCCTGGTAGCTCGTTTTGAGAAGGGCTAATAATGTCGGCTGCGATAACCGGCATTTCTATTGCGGGGAGAGGCAGGCTCTGAACATCCCACGACTGTGAACTTGCGGGTTCCATAGCTATTGAACTCAGCAAAATCATCATTAGACGACAGTCCCCCCAGTGTGAAGTGCATAAATGTGTTGTGCAGTGTAGTGCAGGAATTTGAAGGATGTTTGAACGACGAGACTTTGAAATTCAACCAGAGTGACTGCCATCGTTGACCGTTGCACCTGTGCCATCCAGACTTCAGAGATCAATCCAAATTAAAATTTGTCCAATTTTTTTCAGGTTACAGTTCCATTGACGATCTTCAAAAGGCAGCCAAATATGCGATAAAGTGTTTAAGTCTAGTTATGCAGGGCAGAAGCTCGTCGGGGTCATATGTTCATGCTATGTTTCATCTCCATTAATTTCAAGCTTGGATCTATCCCCAAATGCAAAATTCATATCGATTGAGTAGGAGGCACTTCGTATCGATCACCCATAAAGCCATTTCATATCGATTACAATGGCATGGTTCATATTGATTGTGGAACCTTGGATTTCGTATCAATTACTCCGAATCGATACGCACGCAACCACTAATTGATCGACATGAAGAGTCCACTAGCAATAGATCGATACAAGCTTTTCTTCGTATTCCCATACTTCATCATCTCCAAAACCACTTGGATACCATCTCCTCCATCCTCGACCTTGCTCTGGCTCATCTCCAGACTCCACTTCACCAAAATCAGTCATGGAAACAAATAGAATGGCATGAAATCTCAAGTCTCATCATTTTTATGTTGATTTTGTTCAATGAATTACCTAGTTTCGGTGATTGGTTTAAAGGATTGGAGTTTGATTCGATTCGAAAGCAAAAGCAATTTTGACTTTCTTATATTTGGAGCTATACGAAAGATAAGCAGAAAAGTGTGCAAGTGGGAAAAATGCTAAGTACAAAAGCATTATCTACTAGGGAGAAAGTCTGTTTGTCTCCCAGTTATTACGACCGGTTGAAGCAGTCAATGACACAATCGATACGATAACCAATTCATATCCAATGTTCAATCGAGGCAATTTCCATCATCAATACGAAGCTTATTTCGTGTCCTTCCACCGCCTATTTGAGATGAAGCAATTCGTATCCATCCAACGAGCGATACGAAGCATGAAGCCAAAGCTTGTTTGGACTGTTCGAACCTATTAGAAATTCATCGATACGAAATGATTAGTTCGTATCCATCAACCTAAAGCCCATAGAGATTCATATCCATCGATATGAAATATTTTGAAACGGCCAACTTATTTGTATCGATCACCATCGATACGAAGACGATTTTCCAAATTTTCACATCAATCTAAGAGAGGATCGATACGAAGAGATACTCTAAAAACAACAATCAAGCGTCGTTACAACTCAAATTTCACATTGATCCAGGTGAGGATCGACATGAAACACAATTAAAAAAGAACCTGACAACGACCCATGAACATGCAAATGCAAACAAGAGCCAAGTTAACATATGTGCATGTATGATGGACTAACATTCAATTTTCAAACATTACAGGAATTGAATGCTCGCCTTATGACAATCACAATAGTGAACGACAAGTTACTAGCAATTGACACTCAGTTGCGACAATGCACTGTATAATCATTGGCAGCCAACAGTTCAGCATTTATATTATCGAAAATCGATCGAAGATTACATCTCTTGATGAAAAGGCAGCGACTACTCAACGAATCGGACAGAACTTTTTAGACTAAAGATTACAGCTTTTCAAAGCACTTCGTGTTCACACAAGATGTACTTTGGAGGGAAAATGTTATCCGGTCTTTTGGCAAGGTCATGACACAAGAAATTAAGAAGAAACCAAAGGCAGTTCGTCCTGGGGATCGGTTATACACAGGTTCACTATGGATACTCCCAAGCTCAGATCAAGCTACAACTGATATGACAAGACAAGCAAAGCTATGAGAGCCAACATTCCAAATTTCAAGTTAATCGGAGTTCGTATGCTCAAGATATTGATTGATCAAGGTCAACGAATTCAATTATATTCATATCCATACAAATTTATATCCATCCCTTTGGAAAGCTTTATTTCGTATCCATCAATCATCGACTTCCTTCGTGTCCATCAAAGCCAGACTACTTTATATCCGTGGAGAGTATCCATTTCGTATCAACCATGTTTGCTCCACTTCGTATCCATCAACAAACAATACATCGTATCGATCTCATTCATACATGCGTCATGTTGGTCTCTCCATCAACTCAATTTGTATTGATCGCTCATTGATCGAAACGAAGAAACACTTAAAAAACATCGATACAAAGTCGGAGTCTTCAATCGATACGAAGAGCCTAAATTCATATCGATAGAACTGAAGTGGAAATTATCAATACAAAGTAGCCTCAGACATTGATACTAAATAAAGTCAAAACTGTCGATATAAAAGGAATACTCCAGATCGATACGAATAAGGCATGTAAAAGTAGAAGAATCGGTCACTCGGCATGAAAAGTGGATCGATCCTAGAATATAGCACTACATCACCTGATCGATTCAAACCAGAAGCGATACGAAGCCATCGATACGAATTGTATCGATTCGAACTCGATAGTGTTTCATAAATACAAACTTGGATCGATCATAACTCAAAATCTACAAGTCCAAATGCTACCAAATTTTCACAGGAGCTTACGTACCACCTCTACTTGGTCTATGATCGATCTCATCCCAAAAGGAGTCATTTTTGATTGATATAGATTATGAACGTATCGATCGTGAATCGATCCCAAATATCCAGGGATCGATCTGGTGGGCCCATCCGCATGAGAGAAGGAGTCTTTCGAGATTTGAGCTAGATGTTTGCAGCCTAAACCTATAAATAACGACCCTGGACCTATAGAGAAGGGACTTTTTTAGCTTCTTTATGATGATACTTTACCGAAATCATTACTACACTTCAGTTGTACCCTTGTAATCTCTTGCAATCGGTAAGTCAAATTCAATAAACATCAATCATTTCATAGTGGACGTAGGCAATACGCCGAACCACTCTAAATTTATGTGTTTCTACATTTTTTTCTTATCTATTGATTGATGTGTTTGTTAGATCTGCCATATTTTTCATTTACTTTCTTCATTTTATCTCTTCAAACACATCCGAAGAGTGTTGTGCCTGTTTGCACCAGAATTGGGCACAACACTCGTCGGAAGTTTTTGAAGAGATAATAAATGAAGAGTGCAAATTAAAACAGAGGATTATCTAACAAAAACTCCAAAAAGCATGTAAATAAGCGCGTAGACAAGCAATTTATAGTGGTTCGACGTATTGCCTACGTCCACTGTGAAGTTTTTATACTTTTATTGACTTTCTTTCGATGGTTACAAGTCAGTACAGCAAACAACAGCGAATTACAGTCAGGAATTCGAATTTAACAACAAGTTTATGATGTCAAATGATGGAGATCTCAATCCGGCAGAGTCTGGATGCTTCAGAATTCCAAAAGTCCCTTTTCTGCTGGCCCTGGGGCTCTATTTATAGGCGTAGGCTGCTGATATTTCGCTGAAAACTCGGAAGACCACTTCTGGCACGTGAGGGGGCCCACACGCACGGTCTCGGGAAGTTTGGGCCCACTTTGGCATCGGTTCGAACTCCATTCGAACCGATCAAGAATTCGTCCAATCGAGGTGAAATTTGGCGTGGACATTCTCCAACATGTACGCAAGCTTCTGTGAAAATTTCATGGCATTTGGATCAGTAGATTGGGAGATATGATGGATTCGAAATGGGGTTCATTGCATGGCTGTTTGGTTCGAAACCATGCTTTCGAACCGATGGTTTCGAACCCATCATGGCACGTGACTTCGTGGCGACGTGGAGCGCAAACTTCGAACCAACTCGGTCTCCACTCCGAGTTGACCGCTTCGACTCCATGGATCTCGGCGAATTCGAACCGAAGGAAGACACGTCATCACGGTTGGTTGACCCAGTGGATTCGAATGAGGCTACACAGGATGGATTCGAACTTGGCATCATGGATGGGTTCGAGCATGGCTTCGTGGATGGGTTCGAACGAGGTTCCATGTTTGGGTTCGAGCAATGATTCTTGTTTGGAGTTTGAACTAGGCTTTGCGGTGGATACGAACTATGTCACTTCTTCATGGACACGAGGCCCATCGGTTCGAACACAATGGGTTCGAACACGATGGATTCGAAGGTGACGTAGACGAACCCGAGGCGGTTCGGTGGATTCGAAGCTTATGGATTCGAACATGATGGTTTCGAAACGTTGGTTTACGATGGCTTCGAAACCTGAGCTTTCCCTTTCAAATTGAACCGATCATAACTCGAGCGTATGAACTCGGATTGACTTGAAACTTGAGATGTTGACTCCTATGGTCTTTCTCGCCGTGTCCTATCGATTGTAGCTCAATCTGGACTTGGAAAAAATTCAGCGATATCCATAGCGAGACGAAGCATGACCGGTCTCTGAGACGAACTGTCCTCCGTTTCTGATCGATCTTTTGGTATCGCGGCTTTGCCAAAAAGCGGGATAACATTTTGCCCCCCAAAGTACGTCTTGTGGGAACATGACGTGCTTTGAACTGCTGCAATTTCTCTGAACAATCATTGCTCTCTTTTTTGTTGAAACTCGTATGTTGTATTGTTGTAACCTTGCGTTGACATGATTGATTGCTGTATAATAGTGCTTAGCCGTTGGCTGTTGCATTTGTAACAGGACGAGTGATTGATCCCTGTAAATGTTTAAAATCGATTGTTAGTTGCGACATATATGCACATATGTTAGTTTGAACCTTGTTAACGTCGTGCGTCCATGAGTCGTTGTCAGTTCGGTTTACTATAGAATTTCATATCGATTCTCTCCTGAACCGACTTGGAAATTTGAGTTGAGACAACGCTTGATGGTTGTTTTGAAAAGTCCCTTCGTATCAAGTCCCTTCGTATCGATCCTCTCCTGAACCGATATTGAAGGCTGAAGGAGTTGAATTCGCATTGTGCGAGTGTAACATTCCGAACCGATGACTTAGAGCATCGATGGATTCGAAATCTGCGTTTGTTATGGACGCGGTACGCTTGCGCTATGATGGATTTGAAATGGACATTCGAACCGATATGAAGGAATGGATACGAAGCAGTTGATTTGTATAAGAGCTTCTCGAACCGTTGGTCCCATCGTGCGTTTCGCATCGATGCAGCTCGCCGCTTTGTTGTGCGCTTCGCACCAATGACACGCGCGGGTAACTTCGAAACGACAGGGTCCTAGGCCGATGGCTTCGAAAGGAGGCTTCGAATCGATAAATCCTTAGGCATATGGGTTCGAATGGAGATTTCGAACCGACGCGCGTTTTGACTGGTTGCGACCGGTCAAGTTTACTGGGTGGCGAATCGACCCGGTCATCTCCAACCCCCCATATAAATAGCAATGACCTCGGCCTTTTTTACTTTTCACTTTCTTACTGTTGCCTTGTTTTACTGTGCACTCGAAACTCCAGAGAAGAAGGTGACGTGCTTTTGTGTTCGAACCATTTGAGATCCAAACCTTCAATTCCTCAAACCCATCATTAAAACTAGGTAACTAATCTTGTATTCACACGGCAAAGCTACCTCGAACTCATCACTTCGTCATCGATCGGCCTTTCTTGGGATTTGGTAAATCCAGATCTGGCTTTTGGAGGAACTTCGAATTGATTCAGAAACTCGTGTACGAATCGATGGGGGGGCAGCACCATTCTCTCTCAGACTTTGAGTCGATCCTTGTGATTCTCTTGGAGGAGGTGCGGTTTGCACCAAGCTAACCATGGTGTTGAGTTGTATCGGTGCCCAACGATCGATACAAGAAGCAGTCGTTGATTGGAATGAAGCTCTCAACTTCGCATCGATACGAAACATTCCTTTACGACCGATACGAAAGGCATCGAGTCGAATTCGAGCGATGTTTAGCTGAGGCTTTCCTGATCGGTACGAACTAATTAACCAAGAATCGATTCGAAGTTATCCCCCACTGATCGATTCGAGCTCGACGTTTTGATGGATTTGAAGTGTGCCCTCCGTATCGATTCGAAGTCACCCTTCACCGATCGATTCGAGCTTGGCACACTGACTATCGATTCGAAGCTCGCTCCTTCGGATCGATTCGAAGTGGTGCGATGATGGGTTCGAACAAGTCACTTGTGATTGGTTCGAAACTCCATATAGTGGATACCAAAGTTTGATATTTTTTGAGAATAATTCCGACGAGCTTCACTCTTGCATATTTGGACATGTTAAACTGCATACTTGACCACCTCTCGAAGCTCGTCGACGGAACAATAACAATTTTTGTTTGAATCAATTTTCCTTATGTGAAGGGTTTTGCGATAACGGCCATCACAACTGGGCTTTGTAGCTTTGTCGTTTGCGCGTTTTCTTTAATTCTGCGATATTCATTCAAGTAATGCACCGCACAACACACATTCATACACTATACACTAGGGAATTCACGGGCCCCTTGTCATCTAATGATGGTTTCTCATGAGTTAGTCAGTTATGGAGCCTTCGAGTTCGCATCAGCAGGAAACCCCACAAGATACTCAGAGTATAGTTCCTCCGAGGTTAGAGGTCCCGGACATTGATCCTGAAATTATCGGCCCAGCGCCGGATGAACTTCCCAGCGCGTCATTCATTGCTAATCCATCAGATTCCGTCCCATCTCATATTTCCGAAGATATGCTGGGGAGGATATGCCTGAGGCACGGTTTGTCACTAGACGACGTGTTACTACCGGGGCCAAGCGACAGACCACACAATCCGCCGGAGGGGTACACCGCATTCAATCGCCGTGCGTGCGCGGCCGGGACGCTTCCTCCGTTCAATGAATATATAAGAGAAGTGCTATCTTTTTTGGGAATCGCACCATCCTAACTTCACCCGAACGGGTATGCTTCGGTGAACAGCCTGTTCATCGTCTTTATGGAATATCTTCATAGACCACCGGCCCCGACGGAAATCAGATACTTGTTTAACTTCAAAACTCGAAACGATTACCCATCTTTTACATTCTTGGAGGCAGTACGAAATTGTCAAGTGGTTACCGGGTCCTGGACTAGGTTAAGCTATTACGGGACGGAATGGTTCTACGTCAGATGTCCTCCGGGCTTCGCCAGGCGATGGTTATTTAGACGTGAGTATAACTGAGTTTCCAAACAATTTCTAAGGCGATTGCAGTCGAAGTGTGACTTATATATTTTTCTTCTGTACAGCGATGATCTAGCGCCCCGACGGTGAAAACTTTAAGGAGATAGTATGAGTGCTCCGAGAGATCCCGAGCGTCGACAGGGATATCGACGTGTTATTGACGGATAGGAATCTCCGGGCCTGTGGATTAATCGAACGATGGTAGAGTATAATATTCGACGGGGTGCAAAGAATTGTTCCGAAAAAACACACCAAGCACAAGAAACCCAAAGTCATTGTAGCCGAGGAAGTTGATTCCGAAAGAACTCACACTGACGACGAGCCGTTGTTGGAGCCTACAGACGTGGCTCAAGATGTTGAAGAGCAAAGAAAAGGCAAGGCGGCCGTCGTCACATTAACTAAGAAGGGGAGATGGAAGTCGGTTGTCATGGCCCGATCCTCCCCCAGAGTTAGAATTTCCGAGATGTCTCCTCCGCGAACCGAAAGTCTTTTCGAAGGGCTTACTGACCTTCCAATCCCGGATGATGTGTCCTTTCAGCATGACGCCGGGTTGGAGGAGTTTCATCGTACTCTTGAATTGAGCGAGCCTTTTATTACTAGCTCAGTCGGCACTTCGGGTTGGTCGGGGGAAATGCATATTCATACACATTTCACGACACTACATAGTCCCGAGTCTTGGGTCATCGGTTTCGAGAAACCACTAACTCTGTTCTCCTCTTTGCTTTGTAGGTACCATGTCCAGGCGCGGTTCGATGCTAGGGAGTCTGCGACATGCTCGGAAACCATCGTATCGCGACTCGCGCAGACAGGAAGGAGATAGGGACTATGATCAGGAATACTCCGGATATTCGAGCCGTGAAAGATATGACACAGATAGGGGTTATAAGCGTCGATCCCGATCGCGTACCCTTCCTCCTTCCAGAGATCCCGTACAACCTCCGGCCCATATTTCTCGCCCCTCTGAGCCTTCACGTCATACGTCCACTTCCCAATCTTCCAGGCATGAATCTCACCGTTCCAGAAGCGAGGCAACGACCGCCGTAGTTGCGGAACAGCCTCCTGTGGGAATTTCGGGTGAAGGGGCGCTCAGGCTTGCCCAGTTGAAAAAAGACTTCCCAACTATTTGCTTCGAAAACTACATTTTTCCCCCACACTTGAAAAGAATCCCTCCGTCGGCGGAGTAGGTGGTGCATGACTATGTGCACGACTTCTACGCTCAGTATAAAGTATGGTTTAAAGCGACGGAGAAGGCATCGGAGCTGGCCTTTGAGCGTGGGGCCGCCAACGAAAAGTTACAGGCGGAGTTAGCCCAGAAGAGTCGTATTATCGATGTGCTGAACACCGAGGCCGAATCTTCCAGAAAGTCAGAGATGGAAGCCATCAAAAAGGCCGATGAAGCCCAACTCACGATGGATAGAATGAAGCGTGAGCATTACGCTACGGTTGAGGACATGGGCCATCGGAATACTCTGGTCACTGCCGAGAGGGATGCGGCGCTAAAGGAGCTAAACGAGCTCAAATCCAAATTTTCCGAAATCGCCAAGGATAGGGACGATGCAAACAATGCAGCCCAGGAGGCGTGCGAACAAGCGGTGATACTCCGGACCGAACGGGATGAGGCAGTGGCCAAAGTTCGAGCGGTCGAGGCAGAGATTGAGGAGAGAGTTCAGCAAGCCGAGGCTAGGCTAGAGGCTGACATTGAAGATCTGCTTATCACATACAATGCCAATGTATTGAAGCACAGAAACTTGGCCTGGCTTCAGGATTACCCAGTGCATCTCCGCAATGCTTGGGAACGATTGGTTGAGGGGGAAGAGGAAGCGCACCCGGACGAATCGGTCGACCGATTCGAGCTTGAAAACCGGTTGCTAACAGATGAGGAAAAGAGGGTCCTCCATGATGTTATGATCGCTCATGAGAAGGAGATGGTTGGCAGTCGATCTTTGGAGGCCGGAGAAGGGTCAGGCGTTGAACATCGTGCCACCGCTCTTGAAATCACTTCCCCGCCTCCGTCTGAGTCTGTATCTGCGGTTAGCTCACAGACCGTTCCTGCTTACGACCCAGAGCAACCGCGGTTATCACCAATTCGCGAACACGTCTCCGAAGTCGTCTCACCATCAGCGAGCCGAACCGAGGAAGGTATTCTAAACAAATTTCAAGTGTATTTTTGCTAGAACTCTCGTTTCGAAGTTATTGTTCTTAACTCCTTCTCTTCTTTATCCAGTGACCAGGACTACCCCGGTGTCTTCGACCCAAGAGCCGAGTCAAGGGCGGAAGGCTATTACTACTGAAACGACTGTCGTGACAACGACAGCGTCTACCAGAGCTGCGCAGGAAAGCTCTTTGTCTCTTGACGAACAAATGGTGAGCGAACTACTCGGTCAACAGGGAGACTTCTCTACGGACTTGCCATTTATCATCAGTGAGCTCCCGCCAGCCTCCAGCTCTTTCGTGTAGACTGGAGTTGCCCCCAGCCAGGCCCCATCGACTCGAGATGAAGAAATCTTGGCCGAAATCCACGCTGAACTAGAAGCTGAGGGGCAAAGCGGTAGTGTCGGTGGTGACACTATTCCATCTTCCGTTGCGGGTTCTATCCCTCCTACTCCTCCGGCGAGGATCCCTCATCTAGACTCAAGTTCTGAGGAGGACGTAGATATTATGCCCCCGGCCGAGGAGCAGCCACCGGTGAGGAGGTCGTCCAAACGAAGGATTTCCGTTCCTAGTGATTCTAACGACGAACCGCTAATAAGGAAGCCAAGGAAGAAAGAAAAGAGCGCCCCCCCCCCAGTAGATATTTTGGTAGATAGGAACTTGTTTTCGTTTGTTGTTAGTAGGCCGTGTATAGATGCGGGTTCGGCCCCTGCTAGTAGGCATTCTTTTTTGGAAGAACTTATATGCGTGTAAGTCCTTGTTTTAAGTTAGTTGAAATAAAATTTAGTTTCTTTGTTTCAACTTTCATTTCCTTTGCGTTTAAGTGTTTATAGTGCCTTGTTTTCAGTCCGGCGCACTTGTGGTGTTTTTTACCGCCAAGTGGAGTTCATTTTTATTCGCCAAGTTTGAGAATCTTGGTCGCGAGTTGTGATCGATGAATAACCGAACTTCGGACATTGTATCACTTTGGTCAGTGATTAACACTTAGCTTTTTCGCCCCCTAGTCTCGGGGAACAACATTTGCATTTTTGTGGTTGAGTGCGTTTATTGCAAACTTTAAACACATGTCCGCATTCTGGGGACTTAAGATAATTTGAGGTCGATAATCCGGTTCGCACTCCGAGAACTCGAGGGTTATCGATGCTTGTAACACGGTCCGCACTCCGAGAACTTGGAAATGATGTTCACATTCCAACTCGCACTCTACGAACTCGGAGTTAGTATTAATATTTCAGTTCGCACTACAGGAACTTTAACTTGGTGTTCATGCTCCAATTCACACGCCGGGAACTTGGATAAAACATGTATGTTTGGGTTCGCACTTCAGGAACCTGAAATTGATGTTTGTACTCCAACCCGCGCTTCGGGAATCTGGAGCTAGCACGGATGCTCCGGTTCGCGCTTCGGGAACCTGTAACTTACGTGTATACTCCAATTCGTGCTCTGGGAAGTTGGAGTCTGTTTGCACTCTGGGAACGAATTATTGAATGTTTATACTCCAATTCACGCTCTGGGAAGTTGGAGTCCGCTCACGCTCTGGGAGCGAATTGTTTAATGTTTATACTCCAATTCGCGCTCCGGGAACTTGGAGTCCGTTCGCGCTCTGGGAACGAATTATTGAATGTTTATACTCCAATTCGCACTCTGGGAAGTTGGAGTCCGCTCGCGCTCTGGGAGCGAATTGTTTAATGTTTATACTCCAATTCACACTCCGGGAAGTTGGAGTTAAACGAGGGATTGTCGTGTATCAATCCCTGTAAATATTCATATGGTGTCCTGCCCCCGAGCTCGGGTTTCACTTAGCGAGTGACCGGTCATATCGCAGCCACTCTCTATTTGAATAAATCCCACCGCATGATGGAACTTAGCTCTCCGTGCGTCGTGATATTGTGCGTCACACTTAATAAATCACAGCTTTGGCTCGAAGAGATGGCATTTTATTGCTGAAATGAAAAAATATGGCAAAGTCAGTTGCCTTATTACAAATTCAAATCTCGGAATGCTAAAATAAAATGCAAAAGAACAAACTGGCAGAAAAAGCAAAGTCTTTCATGTGTAGTAGCGACGAAGACTCTCGCTATTCCAAGCCCTCGGCAAGGTGAGACCATCAACGGTCGATAATTTGAACGTGCCGTCTCCGAGCTTTTGTGAAATCACGTACGGCCCTTCCCAAGTTGGCTTCATGTGCGAAGGAACCGGGTAAACCCTTTTGAGCATGAGATCGCCGAGTTCAAAGGTTCGCGGACGGACCTTGGCACTGAATATTCGGGCGACTCGACTCCGATATGCGGCTGCCCTCAAATCAGCCTCTTCACGCCTCTCATCCAGTAAATCCAGAGATTGAGCAAGTAATATGGCATTTGTCTTCGGATCATAATACGTCGCACGATGAGAACGCACCTCCAATTCGACTGGAATAACGGCCTCTGAGCCATACGATAGAGAAAACGGAGTGTGACCGGTTGCAGTTTTGTGAGTTGTTCGGTAGGCCCATAACGCCATAGGGAGTTCGTCGACCCACTTGCCCCCGGCCTTTTCTAGTCGCTTCTTCAGAATGGACTTTATAACTTTATTAACAGCTTCGACCTGACCATTTGCTTGAGGGTGTGCCACTGCGGAAAACTTCTTATGTACGCGAAATCGCTGGCAGAAATTTTTGAACTCGACGCTTAATAACGCGCGGGTCCTAGTTTCGAGACCCGCGGAGTTCCCCGTCCAAGAATCGCATCGAAGATGAGAACGATGGATTGTTTGAGTTCTTTCTAAAGTCAAGTATAGGAGCATCTAGTAGAGCGAGAAAAGCAAGTAATGGACACTGTCGAATTGGGCTCCGTTATCGGTGATGATAGTATGCGGGAGGCCGAATCGACAGATGATGTTGCGCACCACGAAGTTGATCACTTTCTTCGTTGTAATCGTTGCAAGAGGCTCAGCTTCGGCCCATTTGGTGAAGTAATCAACCGCGACGATGGCGTATTTCGCGCCACCTTTGGCCAGAGGCAATGCTCCAATTATATCGATCCCCCATACCGCGAACGGCCAGGGGCTAACCATTTGGGTTATTTCGGTAGGTGGAGCTTTGGGAATCCGAGCATGTTTCTGGCATTTGTCACATTTTTTGGCGTAGTCTGATGCGTCTCGATTAACGGTAGGCCAGTAATATCCGTATCGGAGTACCTTCTTGGCGAGTGCCTGCCCCCCAGTGTGATCGCCACACTCTCCCTCGTGTACATCGTGCAACACTCGCTTGATTTCATCGTGTGTGATACATCGGAGTAGAGGGACAGAATACCCCCTTCTGTACATAACTCCGTTTTGAATGACAAACCGTGAGGCTTTTCGAAGGACCTGCCTCTTCTCACTCCTATGCTCAGGCAGTGTCCCATGTTCAATGTAATTTCGATAGGGGGTCATCCACGACTCCCTACTTGTGGTAGCCTCGAATGCATGGCTGACCTCACTTTGATCAATGCTCGGAGAAGGTAGGGTTTCAACGGGAACAAGCCCCAACTGTTGAGCTTCGCCCGTACTTGCCAACTTCGCCAATGAATCGGCCTTCTGATTGTGCTCCCGGGGGATATAGAAAATGGCATAGTAATCGAAACGATCAAGGGTTTTCCTGACTCGAGATAAGTAAGCAGCTAGTCTTCGATCCTTAGCTTGATATTCACCTCGGACCTGACATACGATTAATTGGGAGTCACAATAAATCTCTACAGCTACAATTCTCAGGTCGTGGGCCAGCCTCAACCCAGTGAGTAAAGCTTCATATTCAGCCTCATTATTAGTTGCACGGAACTCGAACTTTAGGGCGTAGCATATAGATCGGCCTTCAGGGGTTTCAAGCACTACCCCTGCTCCCGAACACCGTTCATTGGAGGCACCGTCAGTATATAACTTCCACATGTGTTTAGGAGGTTCGCTACTCTCAGGTAATTCCTCGGGCACAGTGAATTCGATGACGAAAACTGCTAGAACTTGGCCATGTATGGCCCTTCTCGGAGTATAGGCAATGTCAAACTGGCTCAATTCGATATTCCATTTTAGTAGCCTACTAGACGTCTCAGGCCGCGTGAGGACCTGTCGTAACGGCTGGTCGGTGTACACAGTGATAGGATGAGCCTGAAAATATGGACGGAGCTTTCTCGAGGCAATGACTAGGCAATATGCCAACTTTTCTAGCTTGGGATAGTTCCTCTCGGCTCCGGTCAACCGTTTACTTACGTAATATACCGGTTTTTGCACTCGGTCTTCCTCCCGGACTAATGCTGCACTGATTGCGCTTTCGGATACCGCCAAGTAAAGATATAATTGCTCGTGATCGACAGGCTTCGAAAGAATCGGCGGTGTAGAAAGATGTTGAACCAGTGACTGAAACGCACCTTCACATTCTGCGGTCCATTCGAAGTTTCGTTTCCCTTTTCGGATCAGATCGAAGAAAGGGATGCATTTGTCAGTTGACTTCGAGATGAACCTACTTAATGCTGCGACTTTCCCATTGAGACTCTGGACCTGCTTTATGGTCCTTGGAGTTCGAAGATCCTTGATGGCCCAAATCTTTTCAGGGTTAGCCTCTATCCCTCGGGCGTGGACGATGAACCCAAGGAATTTTCCGAACGCAACTCCAAAATGACATTTTAGCGGATTGAGCTTCATCCCATATCTCAGGAGGATATCAAACATTAATCCTAAGTCCTTTACGTGATCAACAGAATACCGTGACTTTACTAACATGTCATCCACATAAACTTCCATGGTCTTCCCGATCTGGTCTGAAAACATCCGGTTAACCAAACGTTGATAGGTTGCGCCGGCATTCTTTAACCCAGAAGGCATGACTTTGTAGCAGTATAGTCCCAGATCAGTCACGAAGCTCGTATGTTCTTGGTCGGGTACATGCATGGGTATTTGATTGTAGCCCGAGTAAGCATCCATAAAGGATAACAACTCGTGTCCGGCGGTTGAATCAACAAGCTGATCGATTCGAGGAAGTGGAAAACTGTCCTTTGGGCAAGCCTTGTTCAAGTCAGAATAATCGATACACGTTCTCCATTTCCCGTTCGGTTTTCGAACAAGTACCGGGTTGGACACCCATTCCGGGTATAAAGCATCTCTAATGAACCCATTTGTTTTCAACTTATCGACCTCCTTCTTAAGGGCGGCAGATCTCTCTGGATCCATACCGCGCCTTTTCTGTTTGACCGGGATATACCGCGGGTCAATATTTAAAGTGTGGCTCGCGATATCCGGCGAGATCCCACACATGTCAGAGTGTGTCCAGGCGAACACGTCGAGATTCGCCTAGAGAAATTCAACCAATTCCTGTTGTGCCCCCTGGCTCAATTGAGACCCAATTTTTAACATTCTCGAATCATCGCCATCATTATCGATCGGGACATTGATAGTTAGCTCAGCCGGAGAAGCCTGACTCTCTGTAGACTCCTCATTGTTGTCGTTGTCCCTTGGGTCAAGGTCTTTCTGGAATTGGTTGTGGTTCCCGGGCCGAGGCCCAAGCACCAATTGTCAATCATCGGCAGAACGGACGCAGAGAGATTCCTCTACGCCCTTCCCTTTCTCCCTTCGCTGCGCCTCTCGCAGCTCTGCAACATAACAGGCTCTTCCAGCAGCCTGATCTCCATGAATCACACCGATACCACAATCGGTAGGAAATTTCAAAGTCAAACACCACGGGGTGATTGCCGCCCGAAATTCAGCAAGGGCCGGTCGGCCCAGAAACGCGTTGTACGGTGAATGTATGTCCAAAACAACAAATTGTAACATACGTACTCTTCTGCACTCACCGATCCCCAACTCCACGGGTAACTCTACAACCCCCGTGGGTATATTAGCACTTCCATCGAAGCCATGAATCCTGGACTGACAGGGCTTCAGATCTTTGGCTTCCATCTTCATCTGATCGTAAGCTCTCTTGAACAAAATATTGACTGAACTCCCACTATCCACCAGTATCCTTTTCATCCAAGCAGGACCAACCTGGGCGGATATAACAAGTGGGTCAATGGTCGGGGCTTCGACCTTGTCTGCATCACAGTTCCGGAACACGATGTCATCTGTCATCGTCCTTTGTTGTTTTGCCGGAGCCCCTTCGTCATAACTACTGCAACATTCGAAATCCATATGCCTAACCGATCTAGCATATGACTCCATCTCTTTCCAACTCCTATCCGCCGAGTGAGGACCACCGCTGACGGTGTTTATCACTAGCCTTCCGCCCGTTCGGGCGGGCTCTTCCTGCCTTGGCTGATTTTGCCGATTGTTCTGGTTCGACGGACCCGCACCGCCAGACTGCGGCGCCCGTACAAACTGGTCCAACTTCCTTTCCCTGATCAACTTCTCAATCAAATCCTGCAAGTGTCTGCATTCGTTGGTATTGTGGCCGTAACTGTCGTGAAATCTACAAAACTTGCCCGTTTGAATCTGTCTCTCCGACGACGGCTTCGGAGTAGGCTTCTTGTATTGCATAGCGTTACAAGTTTGTAGATATACGTTCTCCAACGATGTATTCAGCGGGGTATAATTGTCGAACATAGGGGCCCTACGCCTTGGCCCACGGTTTTGATCTCGCTTCCTGCTCTGATTCCCATTATTCTTCGGTTGTGATTGCTTGTTCTGGATATTTAACTGCACTTTCCCAGAATTCTCTCCCGATTGTTTAACAGCCACATTACTTTGAATCCCCTCTCCACTGGGTCCTGCGTCGTCCTGTTTCCTAGACTGCTTCGCGTCCTCACGCCTCAAGAACTGGGTGGCTTTGGAGTAGAAGCGATCCAACGACGTAGGAGGTTTTCCTGCCAGCCAATTTCCAAAATCCGAATCAGGGTCAATCCCTTTCATCAATGCCATCAAAATCGAGTTATCATTAGGATTGGTGATTTCCACACAGGCCTTATGGAATCTCTCCAAGTAATGTCTAAGAGTTTCTCCTGGAGCTTGGGTAACACTAGACAAAGTGTTGACGTCCTTGGGCCTTGCAACATGCATGCGGAACTGTTCCACGAACTTCCTGGCCAGCTGATTAAATGAAGAGATAGAACGGGGTGGCAATCGCGTGAACCACATCGTAGCAATGCCCCCTAAAGAGATAGGAAAGCTCCTACACTTGACCGCATCGTCTGCTCTAGCGGCGCTCATGGACCATTCATACTTCAGTATGTGTTGATTAGGGTCCGAGTTTCCCTCGTACATCGGTAACGTGGGCATCCTAAATCGCCGAGGGGGTTCGGCATACAGAATCTCGTCTGTGAATGGGGTGTGACTACGGGAGATTCCCCAGTCGTTGTTAGTAAACCCCTGACTTTCACGGATCATCTGCCTGATCATTTCCGAAAGATCCGTTATAGCTGCGTTCTGGGCATGTCAAGCCAAGGTGTGGTCGGGCTCCACAATGCGGGACTGGACCGGATGCTGTCGACGGTCCGGATCTCGCCTCCTTGGTTCGACATCTTCCGGTACATACGGCTCAGGAGTTCGCCGTCGTCGGTGGTGGTTCTGATCTGACAAAGTATGGACGTCAACCCCTGGCTCCGTAGCAATGGTTGCAGGACGGTTGTCGGTAGTGTGTTGAGGAACAGTGCCTCCCCGGGAGGAAGGCCCTGTATGGAAGCTTGCAGATGGACCGAGTCGTAGTTGCCCAACCGTCAATGCCGGAAGGTCTCCGGTAGCCTGTGCATAATTCCCATCCATTCGGGGTCGTGAAGGTCGGTGATGATAATCGGTGGAAGTCGAACTCTCCGTGGAAGACTGGGATGCATAATCCCTCCTAGACCGCCTACGCTTATGACTGTGTAGCTAGCGGGTTAATTCAGCGTTAGCGCGTAGTTGCTCCGTCAACTGCTGCCGACTCTGGGTCAGCCCCTGGAGCAACGTTTGAAACTCTTGCCTCGTTACCGGTCCGGAAGACTCCGAAGGCCCGGCGACGTCCTGAGCAGATAGTAGCTGCGCGGGATCTGGCCTATCCCGGCCTTCCTGGTTACCAAGGTTAGAAGTGGTTCTAGTACTCACCATTGTGAATAGTAAGATTCTTTCCTAGACTTTTATCAAGTCTGAATAGAATGGAAGGAATCTAAGTTTGATATTCGGATCTCTCTCTTAGATTTATGCAATCCGGTATTGATGACAGATCCGTGGAGCGAGAGAAAATCTGGGTTTTCTCAATGAAAGCACCAAAGTGTTTGCACCAGAATTGGGCACAACACTCGTCGGAAGTTTTTGAAGAGATAATAAATGAAGAGTGCAAATTAAAACAGAGGATTATCTAACAAAAACTCCAAATAGCATGCAAATAAGCGCGTGGACAAGCAATTTATAGTGGTTCGGCGTATTGCCTACGTCCACTGTGAAGTTTTTATACTTTTATTGACTTTCTTTCGATGGTTACAAGTCAGTACAGCAAACAACAGCGAATTACAGTCAGGAATTCGAATTTAACAACAAGTTTATGATGTCAAATAATGGAGATCTCAATCCGGCAGAATCTGGATGCTTCAGAATTCCAAAAGTCCCTTTTCTGCTGGCCCTGGGGCTCTATTTATAGGCGTAGGCTGCTGATATTTCGCTGAAAACTCGGAATACCACTTCTGGCACGTGAGGGGGCCCACACGCACGATCTCGGGAAGTTTGGGCCCACTTTGGCATCGTTTCGAACTCCATTCGAACCGATCAAGAATTCGTCCAATCGAGGTGAAATTTGGCGTGGACATTCTCCAACATGTACGCAAGCTTCTGTGAAAATTTCATGGCATTTGGATCAGTAGATTGGGAGATATGATGGATTCGAAATGGGTTTCATTGCATGGCTGTTTGGTTCGAAACCATGCTTTCGAACAGATGGTTTCGAACCCATCATGGCACGTGACTTCGTGGCGACGTGGAGAGCAAACTTCGAACCAACCCGGTCTCCACTTCGAGTTGACCGCTTCGACTCCATGGATCTCGGCGAACTCGAACCGAAGGAAGACACGTCATCACGGTTGGTTGACCCAGTGGATTCGAATGAGGCTACACGGGATGGATTCGAACTTGGCATCATGGATGGGTTCGAGCATGGCTTCGTGGATGGGTTCAACGAGGTTCCATGTTTGGGTTCGAGCAATGATTCTTGTTTGGAGTTTGAACTAGGCTTTGCGGTGGATACGAACTATGTCACTTCTTCATGGACACGAGGCCCATCGGTTCGAACACGATGGGTTCGAACACGATGGATTCGAAGGTGACGTAGACGAACCCGAGGCGGTTCGGTGGATTCGAAGCTTATGGATTTGAACGTGATGGTTTCGAAACGTTGGTTTACGATGGCTTCGAGACCTGAGCTTTCCCTTTCAAATTGAACCGATCATAACTCGAGCGTATGAACTCGGATTGACTTGAAACTTGAGATGTTGACTCCTATGGTCTTTCTCGCCGTGTCCCATCGATTATAGCTCAATCTGGACTTGGACAAAATTCAGTGATATCCATAGCGAGACGAAGCATGACCGGTCTCTGAGACGAACTGTCCTCCGTTTCTGATCGATCTTTTGGTATCGCGGCTTTGCCAAAAAGCGGGATAAAAGTGCCTAATTTTCGTACAAACACATATTTCCTTTATTAACCTTATCTATGCTAGAACTATTGTAGAGTTTATTACTTTATCTTGCTTAAAGACTCTAGTGATTACTATCATTCACCAGACTTTTAGTCTGACCCATTCCTATATTTTTCGCTTTCCCCCTTTAGGAAATCAAGGGAGAAGTCAGTAGATTGATGTAGCTTGGAGTTCTCTTGGAGCAGATTTCTTCTATGTATTTCTTTTATTTCAGCTTTTGTTCTTTCTATATACTGGCCTATTTTGTGGGATATTATGTACTCTGATTTTGAGACTATGAGTTTTCATTTTATGAGACATATTGGATTTTGAGACTTGTATGTCGTATTTGGTATTTGACTTATTTGTGAAGCAATTATGAAGCTTTGTTTTATTTATTATTACTTTAAGTTTCCATTGTCTTTATCTATATTTGTCTTGTGAATCTTAGTCATTATTAGCTTCAGATATACCTACAATGCACCGCATCTTTTAGTGTGTCCTTTTGGGCATATTAAGGGGTGTGGCGTGTTTCACTTAGTATCAGAGCGAGGTTACAACATTCCAAAAAAATTAAAAAGTAGAGTATTTTTCTTCAATATAACTTGATTTTAAAAGTACTTTAAGAAAAGAAATTTTAGGAATAATTTTTAAGTATAAAAGAATTTATATAAAAATTCCCTCGTAAGTCCAGTTCAATTTCCCTTTGACTCTTTCCTAAACTAGCCTTTTCTTTTCGTAGAATGGTTGATGCCTCGAACCTTCTCGAGGGCGTTCTAGTCCCAGCCTGGTTTTGTAGGTACTTACAAGCCATGACTCCAGAGGTGCACGGGCCTGTGCCCAATCCTACACTAACAGGTGGGAATCCCATCAACCCACCTGCTGCCATCAATTTCTCTAAGCTTTGTAAAGATTTTGCGAGTTTTGGGTGGGAAGACTTTTTTCGACAAGGAGACTTTTGTGAAGGCGAGAGCATGGCTTAGGGACACAGAGAGGATTTTTGGTCTTTTTGGATTGGATGGATAGCAGCAAGTTCAGCTGGATGCTTGGCAGCTGAAGGAGGAGGCATTTTATTGGTAGGAGGTGATTGAGTGAGTAGGAAGGAATATTGCTTAGGATGGATTCAGGGAGCGATTTGATAGGAAGTTTCTATCTCATGTAAAAGAGAGTGTTCAGTTGGAGAGATTTATTAATTTGAAGCAAGGGAGTTTGTCTGTTAAGGAACACATCAATCAATTCAATGAGTTGTCTCGGTTTGGTATGGATTTGGTAAACACACAGCATAAGAAATCTATGAAGCTTATGAAGTGATTGAATCAACACCTTCAAGGATTATTGCTGACTCATTTACCGATGAGAGCTACTTATGAGTCTTTGGTCAAGATGGCACTTATGTTAGATACGGTCAAGGAGGGAGAGTCAAAAGAGGAGGTTAATTCAGAAGGTCCAAAGAAGAAGTGGTGGGAAAAGATAAGAAGAAGAAGAAAGGTGATGGTCCTTAGAAGCAGATTAAGAAGGGAATAAAATGCCATGGTTGTGGGAAGGTTGGACATATGGTCAAGGATTGTTGGAAGAGAAGATGAAGGGTAAGTTGTAACAACCCGCATATTTAACGATTTTATATTTAAATATAGTGTCGTTAGTCGGATTTTTGGGTCCGAAATGTTACTTTTTGCAAACGGCCGAATTGGAACTCGAAACCACTTCCATTGATTCCAAAATGGCGTTTACGATCTTTTTGAGTATAATCTTTGATATGTTTGGAGTTTGTGAAATTTTGACCCTTTTTTCTACTTAGGCTTGAGTTGGGTTCATCCCCAATCTCCTCTTAACCCTCTAGCTCATTAACTCTTCATCCATTCACCCTTATTTCATTCCTTTAACTTAAGAAAACTGAAAATGGGGGAAAGGAAGAAGAATTAGAAACTCCAAGCCCTAATTCCATTGCAAACTCCAAACTCTTGCTTGAAATTCAAAGAGAAGGATAGGTAGGCCTCCTCTTCATCTTCTCCAACTCTTTCTTCTTAGATTTCAGAAAATTTCCTAAACCTAAATTGAGAAATATGTGTTTTATTCTTAGATTGAAGCTTGTTGAGTTGAAGTAGAGTTTGGTTGGTCTTCTCCTTATTATTGAGCTCCTTCTTCTTTGTTTTGGGTTAAAGGTGAGTTTTGAACTCACATCTACTTCTCTTGATTTCATTGATGTTGGGTATGAATTCCTAACGCCTTGTTCATATGCACTTTCTTTTGGTTTGGATTGAATTAGTGAATATCCAAATTTTTAATGTTTGGGTTCAATTCTTTAAAGATCCTAACTTTGATATTTGAACATGTTTTTGGTGGCGAATCGGAGAGCTAATGGAGCTAGGGTATCTATTGGCTATGGCTCCTTAGGTCCATTGCTCGAACGGTCGCTTTTTGGAAGAATTTGCGTTTCATTGAAAATAGGGCAGGAAGTGCAAATCATCAGGTTCGGCCGACCGAGCCCTGTAGCCGGTCGATCGACCTGCTATCCCGAGTTTTTTTTATTTTCTGCATCTGGCCAGCCAACCGAGCCCTGTAGCCGGTCGACCGACCTGCTCATGTTTTGCCTATTTTGCCTATTTTTGCATATTTTGATTGGTTTTCCAAATTTTATCGATTCAATTTGCTTTTTAATAGTTATTATTGCATCTTTGACTTTGATAACTTATTCTTGACTTCATCCACGGGTTTTTATAAAATAATCTCTCGAATCACATTTAAAAGCTCGTTTCTCCAAATTATAAATTCTATTTAAAACACACTCAATTTCGCACTTCGAGCGAAGTAGAAGGGTGATTAAATGGTTGGGCAAAACACGGACCATGAATCTGTGCGTTTATCCTTCCGATTAATCCCCGACCTATTCAATTGATCGTTTTGACCTTTGGGTCTGGTTTACTGATGAAATGAGGTGAACTTTGTACTGCTTTGAGTGTGAAAGTGACTGACAGATAGTAAACCGTTTAGTGCGAACGAGTGGTTATGGGACGCACGTTAACACTTTTCGGATTCCTTTTCGAGAGTTGTGACACATTCCGCCAGTTAGTGGTGTCCAGTACTGGGTCTTCGACCTTCACCACTACGGTTTGTCACCCTATAGTATCGCTTACGATGTTGGTCTTTATGAGCCGCATGGGTAATATTGGGTTTGTGCCTTCAGGTTTGTCGCCCTATAGTATCGCTTTCTATGTTGGTCGTTATGAGCTGCATGGGTGATATTGGGTTTGGAGTCTTTGGGCTCATGGATCCTTGTTTATACAGTACTGAGCTCGAGCAATCATATTTTTCATTGATATTATATTCCCTTGGTATCGCCCTTCGGTGTTGGTCTTTTTGAGCCGCATGATGTGTAGTGATTACCTTGTGGAACTTGTATACCTTATGGGTATTTGTTATTTGCCTTTTGGCTTGCTTTGGGATATTCTTATCCTTTGTTTATTTGAGATGCCGATGATATGAGGCTTGTTTTGTTATGTTCATCTTTTGTTAGATGATTGTGTTATATCTTTTAGAGATATTTGTTATACCTTGTAACCTTGCAGGTTTATTGTTGTTCAGTTTATCTAACTGATTTGTTTAGCTAGACTGATCCGTATATTTATTACTTGGGTCAGACCGAGATGTTTCAGGTTAGATGCTTTGGACTTACCCTATTTTCCTTCCGCATGGACTACTTCGCTAGCTTCTTTTTGTCATAGCTTTTGTGTAGTCCTATTATGTTGTAACTTTGATATTTATTCTTCTGGATTCGTCTGTATATTGTGGTTTGCTATGCCACTTGACATATATTATTTTGTGTACTCTGTTATGTATCAGTACATGTGTATATGATGATCTACTGTTCTGTGATGTATATTACATTTGTGTTGTTATATTCTGTTCTGATAGATCCTCCAGCCACCTATGGTTTTGTTTTAAGTATTCATTGGATATGTCGATCGGTTTGGTGTGATTATTGTCGACATATTTAATAGATAGTTAAAGCAAGGCTATAGATGGTCGCTCCTATCCAGCCTTATTCTCCGTGTTAGCAGACGGTATTATCCACTAATACTCTTTGCTAATGTGGGTATAGAGGTGGGGCGTCCAATAAGTGCTATACTTGCGGGCAGCCCGATCATATGAGTTGATGTAACGATCAGGATTTTTCGCGTTTGAAAATCGACATCCATACTTCACTTGTACTCGAATGCCGCAAATTCGACCGTTCAAATCCGATTCGCCGGAGCTTATAACACAACTAAGTACAACAACACAGCGGAAGAAAATCAATAATACATTGATATATAGCATTGATACAATATCTGATACAACAGAGTGATACAATGAATATCAATATACATCAGAGATATGATACAATGAAATAGCAGCGGAAAAGAAAAATAGATAACACCAGCAGTGGATAAAATCCAAGATAGTCTTCAAGAGAGAACTCCAGCAGCAGCTCAAACCAACATCACGATGCACAAAGATAAGCAAGGTCAGTCGTCCAAAGACTGAACTAGCTCCAGATACTCTACTGAGCCTAGCTATCTGAAAAACCCAACTCTAGACTGCTCGTGTAGGAAAAAAAATTGAGCACCCAGAGTTTAGGAAAGAAACAATAAACTCCGGATCAGTCATGGGACTGGTATGAGTAACAAAAACAGTTTATCTTAAAAACAAACAAAGAAATATTTTTAAATAGATTCGCAAGGCTTTTGGAAAATGAAACTACCATAAGGCCTCGCGCGCGCACACACAATGCAAACGCAGAATCGGAGGAGATTTCTCCTTATGATAGTTAAATATGCTTGATACGTAAATTTCTTTTCAATATTATTATTATAAGTGCAAAGTGCAGGAAACATTTCAAAAGTATGATATAAATCTTATCCAGCATAGACATTTCGCACTTATGCCTACTATAGCTACCATCTAAACAGTGGTGACCACCATAAGTAAATGGCAGGTTCTACAACTAAAACCGTACAGGGTTTCGTATTGGGAATTGGATTTCCAACAAATGGTCAGGCTAAGGAACTTCCTACTGCCACATGGGATGGTCTCTGGCGGGACGTCCCAAGAACCTAACCGGATCTCTGCCAACACAAGGCCGGGTTACCTCTGTAACTAGGTAACTACTACTTGAGCATGCCATCCCCCGGTCTTTTGGGACCTTTATTCGAGGCGCCTCTAAGCAATAACCACACAGTAAATGAGATTGGAGCAACCACATAGGTTAAATATCAGGGCTCCATACCTGACACCACCCTTTACCACAAGGGAATGACACACCCTAAAGGGCGTGACCCTCATAACCTTGCGGCATCTTCCTGTTTCGACCATTTTCGAGGAGTGAGGTCCTAATGCAGTCTCCTCCACAAAGTTATGCTTTGGCACAAAGCCATGCTTTGTTCAACAAATGATCAATGAATGATCAACACACAGCAGCACTCAGCATGCCACATTACCAAATTGTGAGTATATCGCTGATAACCTTCAACTACATAACCTCTGAGCTCATACGTCTCAGAGAAGGGTGTTAAGCTAAGAGAATAAATTCTCCGCCACCAATGGAAATGTATTTGAAAGAAATCTTCTTTATATCTCAAAATGTAATGTTAGACACACAATCCATACAAGTCTGTTCTAGGTTCGAACAGAAACGAAGGCACTTCCGAAGAAGTCCTTGCAATCAGGGTATTCACAATCCCGATCGGACTTCCTATCACTTAGGGAATCTCTATACAGTTGCAACTCAGTGCAGAGATAATCGATAGTTCATCCTATCGTTCTCGCAAATACCCGGTCTTCACCACCGGTCTTCAAATGCTATCCATAACGTCGAATCACATATTCGGAATGGGTTATACGACACAAAGGTCCTTTCCCGGCTAACCCGAATAGTGAGCGCAATATTTACAAGAACATATGGATATTGGATTTTAGTTAAGTCACAACTTATTACCCAAAACCTTTCTTTTAAATCGTTAAACAAATTACTATTTCAAATCTTTAAACAAAAAGATCTATTTTACAAAGTTCACTCAGTTTCACAAGGATCCATTCACAGATTTCAAAACAATTTCCATTTCAATTAGATTAACTCGTTAAATCTTTATCAAAGATTTAACTTATAGCTTTCAAAACTGTTTCCATAACTTAGAAAAATCATTTTCATTTTTAACTTGAAATCCCTTTTTAACACAATTTGGAAGTTCACTTCTTATATGAAAGCTTTTATTATTTGAAAACAAATAGTTTCATTTCAGAAAGATCCAATTTTATTTACAGGAGTTAAAGCCTTGGAATTTAAATTCAAATTCCCAAATCAATACGTTTAGAAATGGTTTGACCCATATAAACTCATCTATAAGTTGAATAGCCTTTTTAAACCCCAGTTTCCAAATTATAGAATCCAATTTCAAATATTGAATTCAATTTTAAATCAAAATATTTAAATTTCAAAAACTCAATCAAGTTATTCAAAATAAATTTTCATATTTGAAATACCATTTTAAAAGCTTTTCACTTTAATCCCAATCCATTTCCAAAACATTTGAATTCAAATTGTCTATTAAAATCGTTTCAAAAATCTGTGACTTGATCGATTTTCTCGTGAAATCCATATTTGTGTGTGTATAAGTGTGGTCCAGGGGTTTGACACAATAGTGCAACTGTGACAGCCCGTAAAATCCGTACCCCTTGAATCAACACTATTCTACCTCTATTAACTCAAGTGGCACAGAATTACGAACCATTAGGGTTAAAGAAGAAGAGATAGAAGAAGAAGAAACTAAACAATATCAGAATCTCACAGTCACAGCGGAATAAACTATAATAATAAATATAGAACTTTACACAAAATGAAATCTATAATTTTTTTATACATCGCATCGTCAGAGTATCTCATACATCAAATTACCATTTATACATACCATACAATCACAACAGCGGAATACACATATATATAGGTAATACGTCTCGGACTCCAGCTCCTCTGCTGTTCCAAAGCATCATGTCCTGTACATATAATACTCGGTCTGACCCGAGCATTATAATGAAATAACACCCGAGTCGGTCTGGAATACCAGCTGATAATAAATATGCATCCAAATTGATTATTAAAATTTCAAAAATCCTTTGAAAAACAAAAGCATCTCGTAAGACCACGCCACAAATAAACATGTCGGGTTTTTACCTTACGATAGCTAAAACACTTTTTATAGAAATCCTCTGATATTATAATAGGGTCTATTTACAAATACTTATAAAATAGCCGAAATTGTTACATTCATTAAATTCCAGCTACTAGCCACAAAAGTGGGTAATACAAACAAAGCTCGTACAAGGCTCGTAGGGAGAATGGATTTCCATCAATGGCTGGGCTACTGGGGTACCGCCCGTCACAGTACCTGGCCTAGATCAGAGTACCGAGGAGTACGCCCGCTCCCCTGCAACACAAGGCCGGAACCATTCCTTACTGAACAGTCCCGAACAAGATAACCCCGTGGTTGGCGCGACCAACCACCCACTAAGCCGAATATAAAAGGACATCTAGACAGGGGAAAATCTTGTCCTGCTTGGACATGACCCACCTAACCTTGCTGCACCTCCCCTGTTTTAGCCATTCCCGATTGATGAGGCTTGAGGTTAAACGTTACCTTTAGAACGTTTTCACTTAGAATGCCCATCGCCCACCTGACAATGTTTCGCAAGCATTCATCCATACAAGTCCGTCCCGGGTACGAACGGAACCGAAGGTACTACTCCTACTACATCCATTTTGGAAATATCCTCAGGATTAGTAGCGACTAACCCTTGCACTTCACTGCTCCATCTTCGACTCCGAACACGTTTTTCGCATGAAACGTACAAACCGGATCGAAGTGGTTTTCGAGAAATAAATCTTGATCCTGCTCTCTTCGAAATGATCATCGCATTTGTCCAATATTGATAGTCGGTGATTTAACTATCAATTTATATTCACAAACATCCATCACACAATAAATAATTCCCACATTATTTATTTGCCTCAAATATCTTTAAAAGATATATTTCCAAATTTTCAAAACTCATTTGGAAACAATTTCCCAAAGATCTTCCCTTACAAGGTAAATTCTTTACCATTTATTTCCATTGGAAATAACCAAGTTTGAAACAATTTGGAATTAAAATAATTAAACACTTTATTCTGAAAAATACTTTAAAATATATAAATGTACTACTAGTTATTTACTCAAAACATAATTTCAAAATATTTAAAGTAAAACTATTTTATAAGATATAACTTGATCTACTAAGGTGTTAGTTAAACTAAATTTAAAAAAAAAATAGAGTTTGAAAGAGATTAATACTAATTCCATAACTCAGGTCCAAAACTAGCTTTTTATACAAATCCATTTGTAAAAATAATTACTAAGGCAATTATAAATATTTACTATTCGCTAATTTATTTATATTTACCTTAAAACAAAAATTATCCAAACACTCTTTTTAAACAAGTTGAATTTTAGACTTTCTTTTAATAAAATCTGTTTAAAACTCGAACTTGGTTTTCCCAGGGAAACTCATTCCTACTCAAACAACCCAGAAAATCCATTTATAAATTCTGCCGATTATATTTTCAATTCAGATTTATATTTAATACATAAATTTCCTCCCCAGGATTAAAATAACTTCTTACGAAGCTTAACCACATTTCCATTCCCGAAAATTCACTTCCAAAGTATAAGTTTAAAGGCATTTTTTAAATAAACTATTATAAATTTATTAAATGAAATCATACTTAAGGAATTGCTTAACTAATTACCTACTTAAATTTTTAAATGGTTTTAAATAATATTTCTGCAACATTCTAATTTGCAATTTATTTCTAATTTAATTTGAAGGGTTTCTTTTCACGTCATATTTAATTTCCAGGGAACATTATTATCAAAATAACCCCATTGTTATTTTTTTTAACAATTTATAATTTCTTATTGAAATTATCACCAGAAATCCCTACTTCCTCATTTATCAACTAATAAATGTTCCACTTATTTTTTTTTATTTCCAACTTTGCAAAATTTTCATTCTTCACTCAACCCAGATTCCAAATTTAAATTCCCTTAAATTCTTTATTTAACAATTTCTTTTATTTCTTTAAAAATCCAATTTATTTTATTTTATGTTTTAAAATTCTGTGTATATTCTTATCCAGCAATATCACAGTACAATTTAATTCAGAGTTATCCATCACAATATATAACAGGCTACAACATCAATTATAAAGATAATTACTATAGTGTGAGGAATCCAGTTGGATCCCTCCAACCTGTTTTCCCTGCATCCACAAATATTAGCACAACAACATATATATCAATCCAGGCTGATATAAATAAACATTTCAACCAATCACACAATCATTTAAACATTAACTACTTGAATCAGCTAACATTCCAGATGTGAGTGAGATTAACTCACCTTGAGTTTCGGCGAGCGTTCGAAATTCAAATTAAACCGAACGACGTTCGATTTAACTCAAATTTCTACTTGCCCGGAATGATTCCCGAACTGCACCATTGCGTGGTATTCGTCGCTGCGAGCCCGGCGCCGCGAATTTCGTTAAATTCTGATAACGTATGAATGAATTACGATTTTATAAAGTTTTGAATATAAATTTAAAACAAATATTTTTTTCTTTTACCATCAGACCGTCGATTAAAAGAACGAAATCAAGGCTGTCCCTTTCCTCTTCCATCTCGCGTTACAGGAAGCTCGAACCCATCATCACCGAAGTTAGGTCTAGAAATCGCGACCACCTCAAGCCACACGATGTCGATCCGGACCCTCCAATGCGTGCGCCTTCGCAAGCTCGCCCACCGCCTGGCGCTTGGCAAAGTTCGGTCGCCTCCTAGGCTCAATAATCGAGCACGAACCGGTCACAAACGACACCCCTTAACTCCCTGTCCGATCGATTAAACTCAATCTCTACCGTTCAGAACGTAGATCTCGACGTTCTCTTCGATCTTTATGTTGGAACTTTTGTGAATAAATGCGTGGATTTGGAGAAAAACGAAGAAGAAAGAGGCACGATATCGGCCATTGAAGAAAAGAGAACGGCGACTCTAAATTTGGGCTAGGGTTTTGAACGATATAATTATATATAATATTATTAAATATTATTTTAATCTCGTTCCAATCAATTTACCACTTACGCAAACGAACTCCAATTCTCACGTACCAATAGGCGTTCCTAGGGTTTTTCCGCGTTCCGGACACAATGGAACATGTTTCGTAAGCTAATTTGATCGTATGCATGAGTTACGGAATTAAACGATAAATTTTAATTTAAACCGATTAAAACGATTTCAATGCGTTTCGAGCTGCCATGGTCAAACGACAACTCCGATTGCTACGAAAATTGAAATCCAATAATAGCTAACTATTATGGATCCAATGGAACTAGTTTCGTCGAATTCCGAGACTGTGCCCCGGAAGGCTATTTTAACTCGTCTATTAAATCGGGTGATTCTCAAAATTGACGAAAACGCTTAAAGTTTCACTTTTACAATTTTAATAACTTAGCAATAATCATATAAAATTTATAAACACAATAAAAAATCATTCTGGCTCATTCCGGACCAAAATCTGATTAAATTGCATTTTAATAATATTAAATTCATTTTTAAATTAATATAAAATCCCAAATATTAATTTATCAACTTTAAAATTCTTCTAAAATTCCCACCATGCTATTTACACTCAAATAACTCAAAATAAATTTTTAAAACTATTTTTATCACTATTCACATCCAAATTTACTTTTATTTCAATTCCGAATATTTAAATTATTATTATCCCATTATTCAAATTCAACTGGAATTACTATAATTAAAAATTATAGCTTATTTCATTGATTGAACCCGAATCCATTCATTTCAAAATCAATTAAGAATCCACATTAAACATTTAAAACGAATTAAATGTTCAAATTCAAGGGCTTAAAAATACGGGATGTTACATTCCTCCCCTCTTTTAAAAATTTCGTCCCCGAAATTTGCTAAGGTAAAAACTATGCTCAAACTCACTTACTCATCCAAGTTGGTTAGTTAAAAGCCTATATTCACTTTCCAAAATCCTTTAGCTCAAACTCCCAACCCATGTGCTTCATTTATAATCAAAAGCTTTGGTTTCAATATTATTTCAAAACAACATTACTAGTCACTAAACTTTCCCCAAAACCCAAAAAAAAATCTAACTCCCAAAATTTCGAAAATTTTTGGCAGAGTCTCCCCTGCACGGAGGAGCTTTCGCGATATCGCGATACAGATAAATATATATACATCGACCCACACGGTCGGAAACCAAAATATATCACAATATACATATCATTTTCCCAATTATATTTGCGTAGGCGTACCTTTTTAGCAAATTTTAAAAGCAAGCGGCTAATATTTTAGCATATATGCGCTCCAACTCTCTCGAACGCCTCCCGCACCTGTACTATACTCAACAAACTCATTAGTTTTCAACGATATGAACATTTTAACAACATTTCCAATATAAATGTAAACCAAAACATATCCATTTCATAACCAAACCAAGCAACTTCATAATTATGCATGCTAACCTCCTTTATACACAATTTCACAATTCCGACATCATTTAAAATCCTCTTTACAAACCCAAACTTCATAGTTTAATAATGTTAACCATATTTATTTCAACAATCCAAAGATTTCAATCACTTTTTAATTTCTTATTCAAATCCAAACTTCATTTTTATTTCAATATGATTAACATGTACTTTACTAACATAAATCTATTCCATTTCAATTCCAAGTTGATTCACAATTCAATTCTTATTCTGAATTTGAAGTATTTGCATTTCTTTTATAATCCATTTTCATTCATATGTAAACATTACTTATTAAAATTTCAATCCATTCAGTTTATTCAAAACCAATTTCATTTGCTTTCTTTAATTCATTCACTTAAGTTTAATGACTAATTTCCGTGCATGTTGTGGTTATTCAACCAAATAACCAATCCTTAAGCTTATAACCATTAATATTAATTTCAGCTTAGATTTATATAAATTTTATCCCATTCCAGAACTATTTTTGTTTAACTTTAGTTTATACCAAATTAATCTTCAAGCTTCTCTTTATTTAATTTGGCTTATGCTAAATTCATTATCAAATAATCCCTTTGAATTTAGTTGAGTCAAACTTTTATTCATACCATATCTTTTCAGCACAATTAGATTTCTTCCAATTCAAGTCTTTCCAAATTTAGATTCAAGTTTTAGCTAAATTTATTTAGCCATCTTGCATTCATTTCAATTTCCCTTACCATCTTAAATAAGGATTTAATTCCATTCACTTTTATTCATAACACAATTGAACCTTGTTTTTAATTAAATCCAAGTCCATCCCAATTCCACCCGATTGAAGTTAAATTCAATTCAATGTAATTGTAATTTTCCATATACAAGTTCAAAACTTATTTACTAACTCAAGTTCATTCACTTCTTTTATATTTCACTTTATCTTATCTTAATCCACATGTCATTTGAGATTAAGTTTGAATCCACCATACCATTCCACTATTTCCCATTTGTGATTTATAACTTCATTTCTATTTTATAAGTTCGCCAACTTATTTATTTCAAAGCTCATATTGCTCATTTCAACCCATCTACATCATATAATCACAATTTTCAAATTTTATATATATGTGTATATATCTCTGACCTCTTAAAGATACAAATTTTCTTTAATTTAGTCCCTTGCACAATTTTAAATCCACAATTCCACATTATAAGTATAATACTTAATAGCTCATGGATATAATTTATTACACAGTGACCCACAATTACAAAGTCATCTTACATTTCAATTTAATCTAAGTCAATTAAATTTATAAACCCACTTTATTTAACTTATCCAAGTTAAATTTCAATTTCCTACTCACTTCAATATATTTCATTCTCTTCCAATTACTCAAATTAAATTTTAATCTAAAATTTACATTTCCTTTTTATTAGCATCATCTTTACCCAAAATAAGTTCATTAATTGATGCATTTCAACTTTACAATTTTACTTTTAAACAGAATTTCCAGAATTCAATTACCCGGCTTTATTCCAAAATCATTTTGAAATAATAATCAATTCATACCCATTCGGTATGTCAATCAAATCTCCATATTTTCCAAAACAACTGGCATACCCAACAAATCCAAACGATATTATAACCAACCATTTTGGAAGCAATCCATCACTTTAGAAGCTCGAAAATGAATTCTAATGATGTGGCCAGAATCATCAGGATTATTTGCCAGCGACTGAAGTGAGTCCAATGCTTTCTTACTTTTCAAAATTCATTTCAAAACAGTTCCCATTTAAAACTCCTTCCCAAACAATATTCCATTATTACCTTCCAAACACTTGGAAAAATATTACCAAACATTTCCAAGATCTTAAATTTCCCAAACCCTTATTTTTTAAATGCATTTAAAATCCTTTTCAAAATCCCCGGAATTCAAATTCTGGTTTAGGTTAAATTTAGTTATTCTTCCTTTTATATAATTTATATTTGTAGAATTTTATTTTCATTATAACTATTTCAACTTTCAGATTAAATTTTAGATTCTTATTTGATTTAGACATTAACAACCAATCATCCAAATATATAATAATTTCAGAAAATTATTTCTTTTATATCAAAAATAATTTTGGGTAAAATTTATTTCATTTACCCATTTTAAAAACAATACTATGTCGGTTTATCTTGTTCAAGAGTTTAGAAACCCCTATCGATACGGTTGTACTTCCCGCGCCGACCAGAATTCATAAACACTCAACCGATAAGTCAACACAGTAAAAAAACAATTTTATATCCACTAACAAGTACGCTCTCATATTTATTAATACACTCAACTCATTATAGAGTACCGTCGACTCTGTTTAATGAGTAATTTCCCCACCAAAGCCTAGGTTGTCGCCAACCTAAGCTCTGGTACCAAGTGTGACAGCCCGCAAAATCCGTACCCCTTGAATCAACACTATTCTACCTCTATTAACTCAAGTGACACAAAATTACGAACCATTAGGGTTAAAGGAGAAGAGATAGAAGAAGAAGAAACTAAACAATATCAGAATCTCACAGTCGCAACGGAATAAACTATAATAATAAATATAGAACTTTACACAAAATGAAATCTATAATTTTTTTATACATCGCATCGTCGGAGTATCTCATACATCAAATTACCATTCAGACATACCATACAATCACAACAGCGGAATACACATATATATAGGTAATACGTCTCGGACTCCAGCTCCTCTACTGCTCCAAACCATCATGTCCTGTACATATAATACTCGGTCTGACCCGAGCATTATAATGAAATAACACCCGAGTCAGTCTGGAATACCAGCTGATAATAAATATGCATCCAAATTGATTATTAAAATTTCAAAAATCCTTTGAAAAACAAAAGCATCTCGTAAGACCATGCCATAAATAAACATGTCGGGTTTTTACCTTACGATAGCTAAAACACTTTTTATAGAAATCCTCTGATATTATAATAGGGTCTATTTACAAATACTTATAAAATAGCCAAAATTGTTACATTCATTAAATTCCAGCTACTAGCCACAAAAGTGGGTAATACAAACAAAACTCGTACAAGGCTCGTAGGGAGAATGGATTTCCATCAATGGCTGGGCTACTGGGGTACCGCCCGTCACAGTACCTGGCCTAGATCAGAGTACCGAGGAGTACGCACACTCCCCTGCAACACAAGGCCGGAACCATTCCTTACTGAACAGTCCTGAACAAGATAACCTCGTGGTTGGCGCGACCAACCACCCACTAAGCCGAATATAAAGGGACATCTAGACAGGGGAAAATCTTGTCCTGCTTGGGCATGACCCACCTAACCTTGCTACACCTCCCCTGTTTTAGCCATTCCCGGTTGATGAGGCTTGAGGTTAAACGTTACCTTTAGAACGTTTTCACTTAGAATGCCCATCGCCCACCTGACGATAATTCGCAAGCATTCATCCATACAAGTCCGTCCCGGGTTCGAACGGAACCGAAGGTACTACTCCTACTACATCCATTTTGGAAATATCCTCAGGATTAGTAGCGACTAGCCCTTGCACTTCACTGCTCCATCTTCGACTCCAAACACTTTTTTCGCACGAAACGTACAAACCGGATCGAAGTCGTTTTCGAGAAATAAATCTCGATCCCGGTCTCTTCGAAACGATCATCGCATTTGTCAAATATTGATAGTCGGTGATTTAACTATCAATTTATATTCACAAACATCCATCACACAATAAATAATTCCCACATTATTTATTTGCCTCAAATATCTTTAAAAGATATATTTCCAAATTTTCAAAACTCATTTGAAAACAATTTCCCAAAGATCTTCCCTTACAATGTAAATTCTTTACCATTTATTTCCATTGGAAATAACCAAGTTTGAAACAATTTGGAATTAAAACAATTAAACACTTTATTCTGAAATATACTTTAAAATATATAAATGTACTACTAGTTATTTACTCAAAACATAATTTCAAAATATTTAAAGTAAAACTATTTTATAAGATATAACTTGATTTACTAAGGTGTTAGTTAAACTAAATTTAAAAAAAAAATAGAGTTTGAAAGAGATTAATACTAATTCCATAACTCAGGTCCAAAACTAGCTTTTTATACAAATCCATTTGTAAAAATAATTACTAAGGCATTTATAAATATTTACTATTCGCTAATTTATTTATATTTACCTTAAAACAAAAAATTTCCAAACACTCTTTTTAAACAAGTTGAATTTTAGACTTTCTTTTAATAAAATCTGTTTAAAACTCGAACTTGGTTTTCCCAGGGAAACTCGTTCCTACTCAAACAACCCAGAAAATACATTTATAAATTCTGCGGATTATATTTTCCATTCAGATTTATATTTAATACATAAATTTCCTCCCCAGGATTAAAATAACTTCTTACGGAGCTTAACCACATTTCCATTCCCGGAAATTCACTTCCAAAGTATAAGTTTAAAGGCCTTTTTTAAATAAACTATTATAAATTTATTTAATGAAATCATACTTAAGGAATTGCTTAACTAATTACCTACTTAAATTTTTCAATGGTTTTAAATAATATTTCTGCAACATTCTAGTTTGCAATTTATTTCTAATTTAATTTGAAGGGTTTCTTTTCACATCATATTTAATTTCCAGGGAACATTATTATCAAAATAACCCCATTGTTAATTTTTTTAACAATTTATAATTTCTTATTGAAATTCTCACCAGAAATCCCTACTTCCTCATTTATCAACTGTTTGCACAAAAAATGGACAAACACCTCCAAGTCGTATGAATTAGTTGATTTTATGTTGTTTTCTAGGGGTTTGGGTGATTTATGCAAATATATAAAAAGCAAGGACTAAACTGTAAAAGACACACAGATTTATAGTGGTTTGGCCAGAACGTGCCTACGTCCACTTTATATGTTATTCTCCTTTTTCTTTCAGATTACAAGTACAAAGCTTTGTATACAAGTATATGAAAGTTGTTTGAAAGTTCCTTCCGTGCTTGAGCTCTCAAACTTGTATGCCATTGTTGTACCCTTGCCCCTCTATTTATAGAGTGAGGCTGGGGGCAGGGGTCTTGGATGTATATAGCTGCTGGTGGGCCTGGGCTGAAGCGATCTGGCCTGGCATATCTGGTTCGGCGGAGCTTGGTTCGGTCGTGCTTGGAGTGGTTGGTCCGGAGGTTCATTTGGTAGTGGGTGAATAGATGTTTGGTTCGGCATGGAAGTGGAGAGATGGTTCGGCATGGAGGAGAGGGCTTCTGGACCGGTGGCTTGGTGATGAGTGGTTCGGCAGTGAGTTGGTTCGGTATTGGAAGGGGATGGCCTGGTTCGGTATTGAGTTGGTTCGGCGGGAGGTGACTGGGAACTGGTTCGGCAGGCGATAGTTGGATTCGGTTTCTTTTGGACCGGTGGTGGCGAGAAAGGCGCCCAACACTTGCCCTCCAAAGTGTGGCACGTGCTTTGCATGTGTCGCGCTTTGTTTTTCTTTCCGTTGGTATAGCTTCATTCGGGTGTGGGTGCTGATCCGGCTGGTCAGGTTGTCCTGTGCTTGTTTATAAATAGGGGATACACCCCTTCGTTATTCCTTACCGAATTTAGAGAGAGCCGAATCAGTTTGAGTGCCGAATCAACCTTGTACCGAATCAAACAAGTACCGAATCAACAAGTGCTGAATCAAGCAGGTGCCGAATCAAGCTGATACCGAACCAGGTATGTTTTCTTTCGCCGAATGAACACGAATGAGATTGGGGTGTTGAGTGCCGAATGAGCTATGTCGAATGAGATATGTGATGCACTACCGAATGAATCTTTAAACCTTTAATGCCGTATGGATTTTTATACTTGAGTCATGAGTGAAATCTTAAGACTATATACACCTGCTTGCTTATATCCTTTGTTCTAACAATATGTTTTTCTCGTGTCGCAGATAATGTCTCGCAAAGCAGAAACTCGATAAGATGCACGGAAGTCTAGGGGCGAAGGAGAGTCCTCCTTCGTGCCTCCAGCCCAGTCAAGACCGGAACGTCATGGACCTGCCCCGAGGTCGCTAGTAGATGGGTATGGCCACCAGGAGCTTCTGAATTCTCCGCCCGATTGTTTTCCTAGCTCCCTCAGGGAGGAGCAGCTTGATGTCATTTCTCGTTCCTTTGGGATTGACAGGGCTCGCATGCTGTTGCCGGGAGATGGAGTGATGCCCTATAATCCCCCCGAAGGATATTTTGCATACAGTAGGTACCACTGCATGTGTGGGGCCATTCCTCCGATCAATGCATGGATAGTCAGCTTCATTACCTATCTGAAGGTGGCCCCTCTCCAGCTTCAGCCCAATTCCTACGCTATTCTGGTGTGCTTATTCGTTATCTTCCAGAGGAGGTATGGGCGCCCTCCTTCTAACCGGGAAATCCGATACTTGTATAATCTGAGAGGCTACAAGAAGGGGTCTCTATACGTTAGTTTGGAAGCGGCCATGCCCTTCAAACCGGTCTTGGACTGATACTCAAAGTTTACCATGTTTAAGAAACAATCGTTTTTTATCAAGGACGATTATGTCTCCTTCCGCCTCTTCACTTCTGGCTGTAAGTTGAACTTTATTTACAATTTCTTTGTTCCGACTGCAGTGCTTCTTCTGATATGCTTCTATTTCTTGCTAGCGACAGGTGGCTTTGCAGTCGTAGAAAGTGATTCCCTGGTTCAGATGGATGCGAAAATAAAGGCCATTTCGGGATGGGACAGGTCGGCTTCTTTCCTGATCAGGAATGCCACTCTCCTGGAGCACAACTTGATCCTGCCACACCAGTCCGTGGTTAAGCAGAGAGATACGGCTGAGGAGAAGGCTGCCAAAGCCAAGGAAGGGGCCACGGTGAAAAGTGGCAAGAGGGAACCTTTTACAAAGCCTCCCGTCGTCGGAGGTAAGAAGCTTAAGAAGTCCGATGGTCCCTCTCCTAGCACTTGCCCAATTGCTCCGGGGGAGGAAGATGTGGAAGAAGATAGAGGTGAGGGTGAAGGAGGAGATGGACATAGCGGTGGTGGCGTTGGTGCCTTAACCTCCGGGCAAGCGGGAGAGATTCATGAGTGGACGGATGATGCTTTCCGTCAAGCTTTTGGGGAGTCGGAGGAAGGATTGGTTTTGGTTGAGAAGGATAAGGGGGTTGACAAGGCTGGGGCTGGCGCTGATCCATTCTCTAAGAGTTCTTCAGCTAGGGCGATTCCAGCGATTCAAGGTGATCTTTTGACTTCTGCAGACTCCATTTATGATAGGGACTTAGGAATATTTTATGGTTCACTTCCGTCCTGGAATGAGATTCAGGACTTATTGCAGTATCCTACTCCTCCGTAGGGTTTGTATAATAGATGTGCCTTCTCACTCTTTTTATCTTAATATATTTCTTGAATTGTGGATCATTGTATGTTCGTAACACTTGGTTTTTATTCCAGGAGCGGGTAAGGCAGCCAAGTCATCCGATATCCGGCACCGCCTTGAACAGTATAAGCTACTCAAAGCTTCTGCCAAACCAAAGCCTCCAACTGGCCGTCCTGGGGATGTAGTTAGATATCGCCCCCTTCTTGGAGTTATTAAGGAAGATATGCAAAAAAGGAAGAGGGCCCGATCTTCGTTTGAACCTTCGCCTGGCCCTCGGCCTCCAGTCCATCCCATCCATGATATTATTGAGGAGGACACTGAGTTTATACCTTCCCCCCATCCGTCCGAAAATCCAACCGTCACTCCGGTAGACTGTCCTGGTTTGGATTGCAACCCATTTGCCGGTCACCCTGATCTGGATCCGAGTTTCCAGGATATTTCATTTGATGAGGCCACGGGTGAGCACCTTCTTCCCCGCAACCCCATGGTACGAGTGCTTGATGAGGCCAAGTCCCTAGACCTTGATTTGCTTACTACTCGGGTAGTTACCATGGGGGACGAAGCCAAGGATAACATTGACCGGGTTGCGGAGGAAACCAGGAAGTTGATGGGGCATCATGCCCGTCTGGTCAAGGCTGGAGAGGAGATTGGGAGTGCTAATATTCGGTTGCGGCTAAAGGTTTCCGATCAGGCCAAACAGCTTGCCGATCAAGCCATTCAGATTTCTCAGCACGAGGAAGCCTCCAGGCGGCTGAAGGAGACTATGGAAAAGGCTAGTAGGGCAGAACTACGAAAGATGGAGGCCGCCTGCAAGGAGCGGGTTGACATTGCCATTGCTACGGTGGATGAGGTCCGGAGGGCGGATCTCGAGCAGGTAGAGGAGTTATCTGGGAGGCTTGAGGCTGCAGAGCTTGTTCAGGCCAGGCTAAACGAAGAGATGGAAGAAATGAGGAGGTCTCTCCAGGCTGACTGCTTAAGATACCGATCGGAGAGGGATGTTGCTATCGCTAAGTTGCTGTCCTCTGAGGCCCGGGTAAGGGAGTTTGAGAAGAATGAGGGGATGATGGATGAGATGTTGCAGGACATGTACTTCCGTACCTGGAAGCAGGGTAATCTATCCTGGATGGATGACTATCCCCGGATCATGGCTAGGATATATCTCCGGGCTTTGGAGGAGGCCAAGGCCGATGCGGATAAGGAAGGTGGAGCGGCATTCAGGATGGATATGGTTACCGCCCAGTTCCAAAGGATGAGAAGGTAGCGGTGAAGGAGGGGATGCGGCTACTCGCTGCGGAGGAAGCCGGTGTGCAGTTGGGGGATGAGGACCAAGAAGCAGGTGTTGGTGAGTTTTCCCTTTTTAGCTTTTCATAACTTGATCGTTTGCTGTTTATCTGATGGATTCTTCTCCTGAAATGTACAGGTGGGACCTCTGGTCAACATGCTGGGAGTTCCGATCCAGCAACCAAGTAGATTCGAAGAGCTGGTTCTGAAGTGTAGTGGTTAGCACTAATGCAGCTAGTTATTTTATTTGGTCTGCTTGACATTCCTGTATATGCTAGTTCAGAACATTAATGTACTTTCAAGCTGTAATTATGTCATTGAAAGACTTTATGTAAGTTTATAACACAAGCTGATTCTGTTATATTTTGAATGCTGTTATTATTTTGATGTGCTGCATAAGAAGTATAACTATGCATATGCCTGTGATTTAGCTGTGTTTGATGCTAAGCTCTTGCTTGAAATATAATTTTATGTTTTGCAATGTTACAAATAAGTTATAGCTACATGCTTATATACAAGAGAAGAGAGTACCGCCCTTCATGTTTTAGTTGCAGGGGGTAGCTTTGAACGTCTTGTGTAACTGACCACGGGTGCGGCTGAGTGCCTTGTCACCCAGTTTGTGGGCTCGGATTCTCATGAGAGAATGTCTCCTATTTGGCGTCCTGTACTTTGGGGACTGTTATATAGGATAGGAGAAAAGTATTTAAATGAAATGAAAATATAGGAAAAAGTAAAACTTCCAATCACGGAAGGCCGTCGATGTGCTTAAGTTCGTGGAAAACGGGTTTTGTAGTCACTTTCCCTAGCTGTGGGTCTTGGAGACATTTGTCACCCATCTTACGCCTCCGCGGGGAGTTTTCTTTTTTACCACCGCCGCACTTAAGACACATCGAAGCCGAGATCGCGCACAGTAACTACCCGGGCCATTATGGCCCGTAATCGTGGGTATTATTCGATTTAATGTGGCCGGCTAGCATGGGTGTCGTCAACCATGAACTACCTCTTGCTGGCCACACCTTATGTTGGGGCTTAAAGTAGGTTCACAGTTGCCGGCGAGCCGAACGCCGTAATGAGCTGCCATCGGCTATAGTCGGCCTTCGTGATGGCTTATAATCGGCTCATTACAGTTGGCTTTAAGGGCAGTCGCGAGCAATGAGTTAACCCGCAGTAGAGGGATGCTAGAGCAAAAGTGTCTCATTGGCGAGTGCATAGAATCGCATAGTACCTGTTAGGCCTTGTCCAGATGAGGCCGTGCCCTGATGTGGCTTGGAGGTGCCATTACACAGAATTTTGTTCAACAGAAAAGGATACAGTTAACAAGTAGCCAAGATATAAAGGAACAAGTTAAAAAGAGACAAGATTTTTAAAGTGGTTCGGCACGAAAATGCCTACGTCCACTGATCCTCTTTCTTAATTCACTTCATATGGGCAGTACAAGTTAAGAAAAGTATCGACGGAGGTGTTGGATGTTCCATGCCCTCTGGAACACCTCTCCGTCCACTGTTGACAAAATATAGGCTCCATTGCAGAGATCTTTATGAATTATGTAGGGTCCGTCCCAGATTGGGTCTAGTGCTCCGGGGCGCGGGAAAATCCGCTTGAGGACAAGATCTCCTTCTTGTAAGCTGCGATGCTTGACTTTGGAGTTGTATTGTGCTGCGACTTTCTGCTTATGATCTGCTGCTTTGAGTGCTTCATTGTTTCTTCTCTCCTCAATTAGGTCCAAAGACATGAGGAGGAGTTCTTCGTTCTCTTCCGGGCTGTAGTGGATCCTACGGTGAGAGGGCACTATAGTTTCAACTGGGAGCATGGCCTCCGATCCCTATGCCAAAGAGAAAGGAATATGCCCTGTTGAAGTTCTGTAAGATGTGCGATAGGCCCAAAGTGCCATAGAAGTTCGTCCACCCAAGCGCCTTTCGACTTTTCAAGTTTCTTCTTGATTAAGGTTTTGAGGATCTTGTTGACAGCTTCGACTTGTCCGTTTGCTTGAGGATAAGCTACAGATGAGAAGCTTTTGTGAATTCCGTGCTCTTGGCACCAATCGGCGAATTCTTCGCTGTCAAATTGAAGTCCGTTGTCTGATATGATCTTGAGTGGGACTCCGTACCTGCACATAATATTTTTGGTCAAGAAGTTGATAACTTTTGCCGAGGATATTTTATTTAGAGGTTCCGCCTCCACCCATTTGGTGAAATAGTCAACTGCCACTATAGCATATTTGGCTCCGCCTCGGCCCGTTGGCAGTTCGCCAATTAAGTCAATCCCCCATACTGCAAAGGGCCAAGGGCTGGTCATTTGAGTAATCTCATTTGTGGGTAGTCGAGGGATCTTGGCAAATTTCTGACATCTGTCGCATTTCTTGACAAAGTCCAAGGCATCTTTGTTTAAAGTGGGCCAGTAATATCCATATCGGAGTATCTTCTTTGCCAGAGTCTGCCCTCAAGTGTGATCTCCGCAACTTCCTTGATGGATGTTGGATAAGACTTCCCTGGCTTCCCTTCCAGCGATACACCTTAATAAGGGATTGGAGAAGCCGCGCCGATAGAGGATGCCTTCTTGTAATGTATAGCGGGAAGCTTTCCTTAAGAGTTTCTTGATTTCGTTGTGCCTGTCGGGCAGTGTGTCATCTTGCAAATATTTCCGGATAGGAGTCATCCAAGTTTCTTCATCGATTGCAGCTATCAGATTCACTTGCTCGAAACTTGGTGCCAGCTGTTTTGAGATGGTTAATGCTCCTAAAATAGTGATGTTCTCCATACTAGCTTGCTTTGCTAGTTCGTCGGCCTCTTGGTTTTCTTCTCGAGGAATATGTTTGATTAGATAGTGATCCAATTGATTGAGCAGCAGCTTGGTCTTTTTCAGATATGTTGTAAGTCGTTCTCCTCGAGTATGGAAGTCTTCAAGTATTTGATTTACAATGAGTTGAGAATCACTATGGAGACATAAAGAGCCGACTCCAATCTCCAAGGCCAGTTCTAATCCAGCTATCACCGCTTCGTATTCTGCTTCATTATTGGTGGCAGCGAATTCCAACCTTAGGGCGCAGTGCAGCTTCCTTCCCCTGGGGGTGATTATCACAACACCTGCCCCCGAGCCTTGTTCGTTTGACGCTCCATCTACGAAGAGATTCCACTTGATATCTTCTGCTATTTCAGATTGGTCCTTACCTTTGTTAGTAGTGAATTCGGCAATGAAATCAGCTATGGCCTGCCCCTTGATAGCGGTGCGAGGATGGTAAGTGATATCATATTGACTTAGTTCGATGCACCACTTAAGTAATCGCCCAGAAGTGTCGGGGCGATGGAGCACTTGCCTTAGCGGTTGATCGGTTAAAACTCTGATGGAATGAGACTGGAAATAGTGTCGCAGCTTCCGTGACGTGATGAGCAAACAGTATGCTAGCTTTTCAAGTTTAGGGTATCTGGCTTCTTCCCCTGTGAATCTCTTGCTTACAAAGTTACGGGTCGCTGCGCGTGGTTGTCTTCTCTCACCAAAGCGGCGCTCAAGGCGTGGGACGATACAGCAAGGTATAGGTATAGTTCCTCGCCTTCATTTGGAGTTGAGAGCACTGGTGGTCTCTGGAGGTGTCCGATTAAGTTAAGGAAGGTTGTCGAGCATTCTTCAGTCCATTCGAACTTTCCTTTGTCTTTCTTTAGAGCTTCGAAGAATGGGATGCATTTGTCGGTTGCTTTAGAGATGAACCTACTTAGGGCGGCCACTTTCCCGTTTAGGCTTTGCATCTCTCTTCAAGTGGATGGTATCTTGATATCTTGCAAAGCTCGAACTTGTTCGGGGTTTGCTTCAATCCTCCTGGCATGAACGATGAATCCCAAGAAATTTCCCGATGATACTCCGAAGGAGCACTTTAGAGGGTTCAATTTCATTCCACATTGGCGAAGTACTTGAAACATCTCGTCCAAGTGACCTATATGATCGTTGGCTTTCCTCGATTTTACCAGCATGTCATCCACATAAACTTCCATAGTTTGTCCTATTAGTTCGGCAAACATTTTGTTGACAAGGCGCTGATAAGTAGCTCCGGCGTTTTTAAGTCCAAAAGGCATTACTTTGTAGCAGTATAATCCCCGGTCAGTGATGAAACTAGTGTGGTCTTGATCGGGGGCGTGCATAAGGATCTGGTCATATCCCGAGTATGCGTCCATAAAGGATAAGAGTTCGTGCCCGGCAGTGCTGTCCATGAGTTGGTCGATTCGGGGGAGCGGGAAGCAGTCTTTCGGGCAAGCGTCATTTAAGTTGGAGAAATCGATGCATGTTCGCCACTTCCCATTAGCTTTCTTTACCAGTACCGGATTGGCGATCCATTCCAGGTAGATGGCTTCACGTATGAAATCATTGGCAAGTAAGTTCTTTACTTCTTTCTCTAGGGTTGCTGATCGTTCTGCCCCCATGCTTCTCTTTTTCTGCTTTACTGGCACCTTCGTGGGATCGATGTTTAGTACGTGGCATGCTACATCTGGGGAGATTCCTGTCATATCGGCGTGCGTCCATGCAAATACATCCATGTTGTGGCGAAGAAAATCAATGAGTTGATCCTTTAACTCTCCTTTTAGTTGAGATCCGATCTTCAATAGTCTACTCGAGTCATGTTTGTCTACAGCTACGAATTCCATAGCCTCTGCAGGCTCGGCGGTGGCCTCCTCCTCTTTGTCCCTGGGGTCTAATTCGTTGAAAGGATCACTGGTATATCGAAGAGGAGGGGCTTTCTTTAGTTGCTATGCTTCCAAGCTTTTCATGCAGAGAGTAGTCTCAGCATTTTTTCCTTTATCTTTTCTGCGATTATTGCGAAGTTCAGTCACATAGCAGTCTCGAGCAGCGTCTTGATCTCCCTCCACTTCTCCTATTCCGTTATCTGTGGGAAATTTCATCTTCAGGCACCATGGGGCTAGGACAATTTGGAAGTCGGACAAGGCTAGCCTTCCCAAGAAGGCGTTATAGGCCGAATGGTTCTCTATTAGTACGAACGTTTGTTTTCGCACAGCGGAGCGGGGATGACTGCCTATTTCGACAAAGAGGTCCAGTTGCCCGAGGGGTAACTTTGCATCTCCAGTGAAACCATGTAGTGGTTTGTTGCAGGGAGATACATCCTTCATTGACAGCTTCATTTTGTCGAAAGCATGCTTGAATAGGATATTTACTGAACTTCCAATGTCTATTAAAATTCGAAAAACTTTGGCTGGACCGAACCAGGCAGAGATGACCATAGGGTCCATGTGTGGGTACTATCTTCCCTCTAGATCATGCCTACTAAATGTGATGCCGTCACTCTCTTTCCGTTTTGGGTGGCGTTCTGCTGTAACAGAGTTAACGTAGCCTTCATTGTCTCTAAGTGACTTGCCGTACCTTTCCATCTCTGCCCAGCTTCTGTCGGCGATGTGTGGTCCTCCCGAGATGGTATGGACCACTATCTTCTCTTGACTAGAGCCGCTGGTGTTGCGATTTCCTCCACTTACTTCTGGGAGGGGTAGCCTAAGATTCTCACTGGCAGGAGTCGAAATCCTATTCTGGCTCTTCACATAGCATTCCAGCCTCTTCCTTCTAATGTGTTCTTCAATTAAATCCCGGAGATGGTGGCATTCATTGGTGTCATGTCCATAGGATTCGTGGAAGCGGCAGAACTTTCCTGACTTGAGTGCGTTATCTGACTCCTCCTTGTGCGGGGGGCGCTTGTATCTAACTTCGTCTTGAGTGGCCAGGAAGATGTTTTCGATCGTTTCATTCAAAGGAGTGTAAGAGTCAAATCTTGCTCCTGGTCGATATAAGCGCTTTTCTCCCTTTTTGCCCCCAGCATTGTCTCTAGAGTCATTTCTTCGAACATCCTTTGCTGCAGCGAGGAACCTGTCTAGAGCCGTCTTGGCTTGTTGCCCTGATTGCCTCTCAGTGGCGGCGTCTTCAAGTCTCATATACTTTCCAGCTTCACGAAAGAAATCAGGTAACGTAACTGGTTTTTCTTTGGTTAGTCTTCTAGCAAATTTAGTATCTGGATGTACACCACTGCAGAGGGCCATTAGGATGAGTTTCTCGTCGGCGTCTTGGACTGCGGCTGCAGCGGCGTTGAATCGGGTTAGATATTATTGCAATGTCTCTCCGGGTTTCTGTTTGATATTGGATAAGGAATAAGCGTCATTGGGTTGCTCCACATGAATGCGGAACTGACTGATGAACTTTTCTTTCAACATTTCTCATGAGCTGATGGACCCTTGGGGTAGGTGGCAGAACCAGGAGGTAGCTAGATATGCCAAGAATAGTGGGAAGCATTTACATAACACTCCCTCTGTTGCTCCGCTCATGAGCATATGCTGGGTGTATCTCTGTAAGTGTACGATGGGGTCAGTGGTTCCCTTGTAAGGTTCCATCGTTGGCATTTTCTATTCCCGGGGGGTGATGGCAGTTTCGATATTGCGGGTGAAGGGGCTGGTTACCCTAGCGCCTATTCCCCGATCCCTTTGCTCCCGTTGGACGCACTCCCTGAACAATCACGCCATCCTTTCATCAGAACTTGGAGCGGACAAAAATGAGCTTGGTTCTTCCCTGCGGGATTGATTCCGTCCGGATGACTTGTAGGGATGGTATCGTCTGTCACTCCTAACATTCTCCAAAGGCTGCCTCTGCTCTTCTGGGGGCATCCTGGGGTCAGCCATAGTTGGCCCTTGCCTTGATCTTCCCCTGCTGGGTTCAGTTCTCAGCGCTTCCTTGGGTCCAACTTCGGGCGGGACTCCAGCTCGGCCCCATCTACTGGTGTTTTCATGGTTAGGTAGCATGACAGGCTCAGCTACATCCGACCCTTGCCTGGCACCTCCCCCGTTGGGTTCGGTTCCAAGTGTTTCCTCGGGTCGGACTTCAGGCTGAGACTGGGCTCGGCTCCTACCATGGCTGTTTCTGTTGTTAACCTCTTCGAAGAAGAAAGGTCTTTGTCGCCTTCCAGATCCTCCAGATTGGGACTAGCCCCATGATTCGGTGTTGCGGTTGGATTCTTCAGCATCCCTTAGGCGTGACATGAGTTGGTCCACCAAGGCTTCTTGTTGCGATGCGAAGTGGTTAGTTACTTCAGCCACAACCCTGTCTAGATCTGCCCTAGTAATTGGTTGTTCCATGGCGGGGACTGTTGAATTTGCCTGATTTTCATCTGGTATTGCTGTTAAAACGGGATGATTCTCTTGATTTGGGGCCACTGGATCTGGGATACTGCTAGTTGCGACGTTCTTTCCTTTGTTAACATCTCTCCTTTGCCTGGAAATCATGTTGTCGGAGCAAGGAACGATGCTGTGAGGAAGAAGGTTGAGTAGGAGAAGCTGTAGCTTCTAGCTCGGTTCTCAGTGAAAGCACCAAAAATGTTTGCACAAAAAATGGAAAAACACCTCCAAGTCGTATGAATTAGTTAATTTTATGTTGTTTTCTAGGGGTTTGGGTGATTTATGAAAATATATAAAAAGCAAGGACTAAACTGTAAAAGACACACAGATTTATAGTGGTTCGGCCAGAACGTGCCTACGTCCACTTTATATGTTATTCTCCTTTTTCTTTCAGATTACAAGTACAAAGCTTTTTATACAAGTATATGAAAGTTGTTTGAAAGTTCCTTCCGTGCTTGAGCTCTCAAACTTGTCTGCCATTGTTGTACCCCTGCCTCTCTATTTATAGAGTGAGGCTGGGGGCAGGGGTCTTGGATGTATATAGCTGCTGGTGGGCCTGGGCTGAAGCGATCTAGCCTGGCATATCTGGTTCGGCGGAGCTTGGTTCGGTCGTGCTTGGAGTGGTTGGTCCGGAGGTTCATTTGGTAGTGGGTGAATAGATGTTTGGTTCGGCATGGAAGTGGAGAGATGGTTCGGCATGGAGGAGAGGGCTTCTGGACCGGTGGCTTGGTGATGAGTGGTTCGGCAGTGAGTTGGTTCGGTATTGGAAGGGGAGAGATGGTTCGGCATGGAGGAGAGGGCTTCTGGACTGGTGGCTTGGTGATGAGTGGTTCGGCAGTGAGTTGGTTCGGTATTGGAAGGGGATGGCCTGGTTCGGCATTAAGTTGGTTCGGCGGGAGGTGGCTGGGAACTGGTTCGGCAGGCGATAGTTGGATTTGGTTTCTTTTGGACCGGTGGTGGCGAGAAAGGCGCCCAACATCAACTAATAAATGATCCACTTATTTTTTTTTATTTCCAACTTTGCAAAATTTTCATTCTTCACTCAACCCAGATTCCAAATTTAAATTCCCTTAAATTCTTTATTTAACAATTTCTCTTATTTCTTTAAAAATCCAATTTATTTTATTTTATGTTTTAAAATTCTGTGTATATTCTTATCCAGCAATATCACGGTACAATTTAATTCAGAGTTATCCATCACAATATATAACAGGTTACAACATCAATTATAAAGATAATTACTATAGTGTGAGGATTCCAGTTGGATCCCTCCAACCTATTTTCCCTGCATCCACAAATATTAGCACAATAACATATATATCAATCCAGGCTGATATAAATAAACATTTCAACCAATCACACAATCATTTAAATATTAACTACTTGAATCAGCTAACATTCCAGATGTGAGTGAGATTAACTCACCTTGAGTTTCGGCGAGCGTTCGAAATTCAAATTAAACCGAACGACGTTCGATTTAACTCAAATTTTTACTTGCCCGGAATGATTCCCGAACTGCACCATTGCGTGGTACTCGTCGCTGGGAGCCCGGCGCCGCGAATTTCGTTAAATTCTGATAACGTATGAATGAGTTACGATTTTATAAAGTTTTGAATATAAATTTAAAACAAATATTTTTTTTCTTTTACCATCAGACCGTCGATTAAAAGAACGAAATCAAGGCCGTCCCTTTCCTCTTCCATCTCACGTTACAGGAAGCTCGAACCTATCATCACCGAAGTTAGGTCTAGAAATCGCGACCACCTCAAACCACACGATGTCGATCCGGACCCTCCAATGCGTGCGCCTTCGCAAGCTCGCCCACCGCCTGGCGCTTGGCAAAGTTCGGTCGCCTCCTGGACTCGATAATCGAGCACGAACCGGTCACAAACGACACCCCATAACTCCCTCTCCGATCGATTAAACTCAATCTCTACCGTTCAGAACGTAGATCTCGACGTTCGCTTCGATCTTTATGTTGGAACTTTTGTGAATAAATGCGTGGATTTGGAGAAAAACGAAGAAGAAAGAGGCACGATATCGGCCATTGAAGAAAAGAGAACGGCGGCTCTAAATTTGGGCTAGGGTTTTGAATGATATAATTATATATAATATTATTAAATATTATTTTAATCTCGTTCCAATCAATTTACCACTTACGCAAACGAACTCCAATTCTCACATACCAACAGGCGTTCCTAGGGTTTTTCTGCGTTCCGGACACAATGGAACAGGTTTCGTAAGCTAATTTGATCGTATGCGCGAGTTACGGAATTAAACGATAAATTTTAATTTAAACCGATTAAAACGATTTCGATGCGTTTCGAGCTGCCACGGTCAAACGACAACTCCGATTGCTGCGAAAATTGAAATCCGATAAAAACTAACTATTACGGATCCAATGGAACTAGTTTCGTTGAATTCCGAGACTGTGCCCCGGAAGGCTATTTTAACTCGTCTATTAAATCGGGTGATTCTCAAAATTGACGAAAACGCTTAAAATTTCACTTTTGCAATTTTAATAACTTAGCAATAAGTCATATAAAATTTATAAACACAATAAAAAATCATTCTGGCTCATTCCGGACCAAAATCTGATTAAATTGCATTTTAATAATATTAAATTCATTTTTAAACTAATATAAAATCCCAAATATTAATTTATCAACTTTAAAATTCTTCTAAAATTCCCACCACGCTATTTACACTCAAATAACTCAAAATAAAATTTTAAAACCATTTTTACCACTATTTACATCCAAATTTACTTTTATTTCAATTCCGAATATTTAAATTATTATTCTCCCATTATTCAAATTCAACTGGAATTACTATAATTAAAAATTATAGCTTATTTCATTGATTGAACCTGAATCCATTCATTTCAAAATCAATTAAGAATCCACATTAAACATTTAAAATGAATTAAATGTTCAAATTCAAGGGCTTAAAAATATGGGATGTTACAGCAACATCATTCAATCATCATAGATCAAAACACAGAAATATAGTTGATAAGCGATATAAACTATAACGCTTATCGTCCATTCACAGATTCACAAATAATATACAAATGTAAACAAATGGATAAATTATACACAGCTCAATCCACAGAACAAAAGATCACAGATCAGATAGGACAATCAATTCAAGCATCTCATACAATACAATCATTCATAAGTAAGGTCAAGCATTTAATAGTCATTTATAAGTAGGATTAATTAATCGTTTAATCCTAATCAATCCAATTTATTTATTACTTATGAATAAATTATCAAATCTTGATTTATTAATTTATAAATCATTTGATATACATTAATTTATCAAACACTTTAATTAATTATTCTCAATTAATCATATTAATTAAATTAACCTTTAAACCCCTTAATTAAATCATTTTAAGAATTTAAACCTTTTATTACTTACCATAAAGTAATTACACTTACGCAATTTAATAATGATTATCATTAATTTATTAAATCAAAATTAATCATTAAAAATTTATCACATTAATTAATTATTTAAATAATCTTTGTTAATAACCTTCATTAACGGTAAAAATTTCTTTAATTACTTTGCTAAAGAAAATTTACTTATATTAATCATTGTTGATTATAAATTGATTAACCATTAAGAACTCATTGGTTAATCCTGATTATTTAATTAATTGAGTGTCAATGGTAACTTAATTAGTTCTTAATCACAGTTTAATTGTTCCTTAATTTAATTAACTTAACCTCACTTAATACATTTCAACTTGAAATTTCTAAGTTAATTAATACAAAAGATTAACTATCAATTCTACTTAATTTAATAGTTAATGAATTTCAAATCATTCAATCTTTTTTTTACTTAACATAAAATTCATATTTATTCATAATTTAGTTAACACTCTCAAATATATTGAACACATTGATTTTCAACTTGCTTTTAAACCCACGTGTCTTTAAAATTCATATTTTAAAATTACACTCTAACATTTAAATTTATTTTAACATTTCAAGTTATAAACTTGATTTCATTTCAAAATCTGGGATTAAACTTCAACTTTCAATCCAGGTTTAATTTTTTTATCTTTGTTTAAAATCTTGTTTCAAATTTAAATTAAACTTAAAATCTGAAACAAATCAGGTTTCTAAAACCTGTTGCCACTCAAGTAAATTAACCCGTGTACCCATCTTCTTCCAATCCAAGCTTCACCTCGTGCACGTGCACGGAGCCACCGCTCGTCACTCGACGCCGCCTCATCCACGAGCAGGTCGGCTACCACCCACTGACCGATCCCCAACCACCTGAACTTCATTCAACTATCGAAAATCAAAACTCGAGCCTGTGCAAAAAAAACCTGGTAACAGACAACCCCAACTTCCAAAACATGGAAGTTCGCCGTCCTCGCCACCTCGTCCACCAGAGACGCTGAATTTCTGGCCATCACCTCGTCGACGTACCCCCTACCTCCCCTTAAGATCGCGTAACACTCAATCGCACAGAGAGGGAGAACGAATCAAAGACTCGGCTTTGTTAAAAATTAGGTTTAAAATTTTAAAACGCACGCTGCAACCACCACCGTAGCCTGACCACCACCACGCCATTTTCCCAGCTCCACCGATTACTCCTCCACCTCCAAGAGGAAGCTCGACCCCTCCAGTCGACGCGATCGCCCACGGCGACCCAAAATGCAAAAATCGAACAAACTCTCACTTCTCCCTACCCCTATCTCTAAAAATTATGATACAACCTTTAAAAATCATGTTATTATACACGGATTCAGTTTAATACCTGAATTCGAAAATTAAGAGATTCGAATTTTGATTAATTTGGAGTTATGCTCAAACATCTGGCTTTCCAGAGATGATACCAAGTTATTTTAATTTGAATATATTTTTAGAATTCAGTTAAAGGTTAAACAAACAATATCTGTTTTAACTCTAAGTCCAAATATCTAGTAGATTGGGTAGAAATGATTTTTAAAAGCAAGATTTTGTCTCCAGAGTATCAGAGAGTAAGCATATTCAAGCACTTTCAGTTTCAATTTATATTCTGAGAATCCTGTATATATGTACAGGCTTATTCATATATATATATATATATATATATATATATGTATGTATGTATATATGTATATATTTACCCAAATAAAATTTCAGATTTTAATCATGCAACTAGATTAAAACTTGAGTTATTAAATATGAAGCTACTCACCTGTAATATAGTTGAAACAAAGACACTGCTTTGAAAAAGGCTTGAGATTGCAAACCGAATGCTTCTCTGGTTTGGTTGACTTGTATTGTTGTTGAAGTTGAATTTTTATTTAAGTTTGAAGATGATATTCACTTTAAATTTGCACAGCTTAGAATGAACGAAATGATAAGAGAAGTTGATGTATATAAGAAGTTTACAGATGATATTATATTTTCTTGTTTGTACAGCAGGGTATGTCTTAATTTGTACAGGTTAATTATATTGTTTTGTATATACAATAGGGTATGGCTGATAGTTACATATGTTGTGTACTAGAGGTATGGCAGGTATGATATCTTCTTTTTGTTGAAGTGATGCTGCATTTATTAAACTTGGTGGCTGCAGCTTTGTTTTGGTGGGGTGAAATATACTTATTTATTTTGTTTTGTTTTTATACTTTGTTTTGTTTATTTACTTACTTTTTATTTTCCTGCATACTTGTTTCATTTTTATACTGACTTTATTTGCTTTGTTTCATTCTTTTGCAATACTCTTTTTTTTTACTTTGCCTACATTTGTTTCTATTTCTTATTTGAGTGTATTTCTTCTTTTGTTTTATTACTTGTCGTATGAATAAATTCCTATTGTTAATATATTGTTTAAATTTTAACTAGTTTGTTTAATGTGTATATTTTACATTTTATTTTCAACTTTAATACTTATCGTCTCATTTTACATTTGCATTTCTACATATATATAGATATTTAACTTCTAAAGAAATTGTTTTTTAAAAAAATTAATTGTACTTTAAATAAATAAACACGTATTTTCTTTGAATTTGGAGAAACTCGAATTAATTTCACAATTAATTTCAAAAAAAAATTTCAAAAATTAAATTAATTATCATTTTGAACTCAATTAAAACCCGGTATCTTTACAGTAGGAGTTGTCCCCAGGGAGCGAGTGCACTAGCTGTGCAGATTTAGACAATAGACACAGCACCTTCCGGTAGCATTCCAGATAGAGGTAGGAAAGTCATAGTTAAAGGTTTGATTTCTATATCTGATTTTCCCATTCTAAATAGAGTTAGGAAAGTCATAGTTGAAGGTTTGATTTCTATATCTGATTTCCCCATTCGGACTTTATTTGATTCTGGAGCATCACACTCTTTTTTTTCTAGCTCTCTGGTAGAATGTTTGCACTTGGACATATCATTAGTAGTAGAACCTATTCTTGATTCAAACTCTGTAGGAGGATTGGCACACTTATCAATGGTTTGTAGGGGTTTGAAAATCTTTATCCTAGGAGTAGAGTTTGACTGCAACGCTTATGTTTTAGGATTCTTGCATATGGGATGATCTTAGGAATGGATTGGCTATCCACATATGGAACTATCTTAGACTGCGAGAGGAGAGTCTTTAGACTTGAGACTTGCAGTGGTATGACTCTAAAGGTATCTTGCAATCCGCTAGGGTCAATCATGTTAAGTTTTCTCTATTCTCTCGATTCATCGTCATCAGAGTTGCATCCGGTTCCTGTAGTCACAGATTTTGCAGACGTCTTTAAGGAGGTTAAGGGACTTCCCCTAAAAGAGAGATTGACTTAAGGATTTATTTGACCGAGAATGCTAAACCAGTAGCATTACCTTTGAGGCACATGACACCAAGGGAGAGGAAAGAATTGAGCAAGCAGATTCGTGAGCTTTTAGACAAGGGGTTCATAAGAAGGAGCATATCGGAGTGGGGAGCACCAGTCGTCTTTGTTACTACGGCAGATGGTTCTCTCCGACTTTGCATTGACTATAAGGAATGAAATAAGCTCACCAAGAAGAACCGATATCTGCTTCCTAGGATTGATGATCTTTTTGACCAGTTGGTAGGTTCTTCGGTTTTCTCTCAGCTTGATATAGCCATGGGATTCCGTCAGCTTAGAGTCGCTGATGACACTATAGACAAGACCGCCTTTAGGACACCGGATGGATTCTTCGAGTGGTTGGTTATGCCTTTTGGGCTAACCAATGCCCCAGCCTATTTCGTTGATTTGATGAGCCGCGTCTTTAGGGATGTCTTAAATAAGTTTGTGGTGATGTTCATGGATGATATTTTGGTATTTTCCAAGAATATGGAGGAGCATGTTGTTCATTTGGAAGAAGTTCTTCACACACTTCGTCTTCATCATTTAAGAGCTAAGTTTTCGAAGTGTCATTTTTAGAGAGAAGAAGTTTGTTTCTTAGGGCAGGTAGTCTCGAAGGAAGGTTTGGCTGTTGACCCCGCTAAGGCCATTGCAGTGCAAGATTGAAAGGCCCCCAAGAACGTTATCAAGGAGGAATGGCAGGCTGCTACAGGAAGTTCATTAGAGACTTTGCCAAGATTTTGGCACCACTCACGTTCCTTACTAAGAAGAATAAAGCTTACGTGTGGGATGTGGATTATGAGGATTCCTTCATGAAGCTTAAGAGAGCCCTTACTAGTGCACCATTGTTAGTTTTACATGACGGAGCTAAGCCTTTTACTGTATACACTGATGCATGCGGAACGGGTCTAGAAGCGGTGTTGATGCAAGAAGGGAGGGTTGTGTATTATGGCAGTTGGCAGTTGAGGACACATGAGAAGAACTACCCTACCCATGATTTGGAGTTGGCTGCCGTAGTTTGTGCACTTAAGGCTTAGAGGCATTTCTTGGAGAGAGGTTTGAGCTATTTACTGACCATAAGTCTTTGAAGTACCTATTCTCACAGAGGGACTTAAACTTGAGGCAACAGAAGTGGATGGATTTTTTAGGCTCCTATGATTTTGAGATAGGTTATACCCTTGGCAAACGTAATGTGGTTGCAGACGCATTGAGTAGAAAGAAAGCAACCCTTAGCCCTTTGTTCGTGAGTGGAGGAACTTGGAGTTTACTTCTACCTTTGATTTTAATCCCTCTATGGACATTACTCTCGGATTGCTAGCGTGTTAGAGTTGAGGTCTACCATTAGGGATCAGATTGGCTCGATGTAGCAGGATGATCCGGAGCTCGTGGACATTATGGATAGGATTAGCCGAGGAGATGTCTCAAGACATCTCCAACACTATTCCATTGATAGCATAGGGTGGCTTAGGAGATATGGGAGGCTTTGTGTTCCATGCACCAATGATTTGTTGAGAGCAGTTTTGGAGAAGGTGCACCATTCCCGTATGACTATTCATCCGGGTGGTGAAAAAATGTATCGGGATATAAAGAGGATGTTCTTTTGGGGTGGTATGAAGAAGGACATGGTGGAAATCGTAGCTAAGTGTCTCATATGCCAAAGGGTAAAAGTAGAGCAATAGAAGCCTGGTGGATTACTTCAGCACTTAGATGTGCTAGAGTGGAAGTAAGATAATACTTCTATGGATTTCATTGATGGTTTACCTTGTTCTAGGAGATGGAACACTAGCATTTAGGTGATTATTGGTAGATTGACCAAGAGTTCTCACTTCATCCCAGTAAAAAGTAAGCGTACGGCTTCATATTTGATATCCTTGTATATTCAGGAGACAGTCCGTCTACATGGAGTTCCTTCTAGCGTTGTTAGTGATAGAGATTCCATTTTCACTAGTGAGTTTTGGAGATGCTTACAGGAGGTGCTAGGGACACAACTTAGGTTGAGTACAACCTTTCACCCCCGGACTGTTGGCCAAACAGAGAAGGTAAATAGAGTGCTTAGGATTTGCTATGGATGTACATTTTGGACTTTGGAGATAGTTTGAAGGAGCATCTTCCATTGGTTGAGTTTGGATACAATAATAGTTACCAAACAAGTATAGAAATGGCACCTTTTGAGGCTTTATATGGGAGACATTGCAAGTCCCCATTATGTTGGGTAGAGTTGACGGAGAAGTTATTACTTAGACCCGATATGCTTAGGGAGACCTCTGAGAGGGTGGTTTGATTCGACAAAGGATGAAGACGGCTCAAGACAGACAGAAGTTGTATGCGGATAAGTGGAGGAGAGACTTAGAGTTTGAGGTTGGAGACTTAGTTTTTATCAAAGTATCCCCGCCTAGGAAGGTGGTAAGATTTGAATCAAATGGAAAGTTAGACCCTAGATTTGTTGGACCATTTCCTATCACAGAGAGAGTTGGGAGGATGGCTTACCAAGTAAGGCTACCCGATAGGATCGCAAGAGTGCACGACGTTTTCCATGTTTTGCACTTGCGAAAGTGCTTACATGACTCGGCGGAGGTTGTGGAGCCTAGTCAGTTGGAGTAGGTGGAGGTAGAAAGGGAAGCTTCAGTTTGGCATATTCCCACGAAGATTGTTGGAAGAGACATCAAGCGACTAAGGAATAAGGAGGTTCCACTGGTGAAGGTGCAATAGGGAGATGATGTTGCAGAAGCCACTTGGGAAGAAGAAGAGAAGATTTGTACTTCCTATCCTCATCTTTTTTATAATAAGTTTTAGAATCCATTTTTCCATCTTTAGATTTGAATAGGTTCTTTCCTTTATTATCCTTTGGGAGGGTAGAGTTTAGGATTTAACCTATGGATGGTAGGATTTGATGTAAGCATGTTAATAGAATATGTTATGAACGATGTATTCTAGTGGTTGCAAGTGTTTGCTAGTGGATGCTATGGACGCACATAGGTACACTAGGCACTATTATTCCTTAGGGATCGGCCTAACTAGGACAATTAAGCATATGCATGTGGACGTGTGCACATTTTTTTTTTTCCATGATTGCTATAAATGGACGTTTATCACATGATTCTTACATTTGGATGATGTTTGTAGCATGCATACAGAATTATCAGTATCATTAGAAAATTTTTGCATTCATTTGGATGCATGGCACGGACATGATTGCATAAAAGAAGGTCAACTGAATTAGTGGACCGCCTAATCTTTTGCATTGGTTAAGATGATTTACACCACACTAATTGCATAAGTATCGTAAATTGCATTGGAAAAAAGTAAGAACAATGGGTGAATGGTTGATGATTGAGTAGTTGGTTGTAGAATTGGATGAAAACATTTAGTACATTCTTTTATCCTTAGAGATTTCAGCGATGAAATCCCTTAAGGAGGGGAGAATGTAACAACCTGAAATTTAACACGGAATAATTAATTTATCAATTGGTTAAATAATAAAATAACTTTGAGAAATTATCATAATCAAGATAGGAAGTTTCACCATTGTGTCCACAGTAATTTTTTGGTCAATTCCATATATAGAACGTCAGAAACCGAGCTAATATGATCAAGTTATAAAACTATCGAAATAATAAATAAATAAATATAGGTCAACCGATCGGTCGACCTAGTCAAGGGGGCGGTCAACCGACCTGACTGCCTTGCCTATTGGCAAGTGAATGAAAATTTGTTCGTTCGAATGATTCGGTGACGAGTGAATACATGATTTGCATCCTTTATTTCAGTCTGGTCCCTCCGTTTCTGCATCTGATGGCCCCTATTCAGCCTATGACGTGGTTCTATCTGATTCAATCTCCAAATCCAACTACCCGAGATCCACTTTTACACCTATAAATAAATCCCTAGACCTAACACTTTTTCTCATTCTAGATTTTCTCCAGTTGGATTCACCTTTCTAGAAAGGGCCCTAAATGGAATAATTTTTCCAAAGGAGAAAATCGTTATAAATTAAATTATATTACAACTCCACGTGGATTCGGGAAGACCATGGAAAAAGCTTAGGATCGGTGGTGAGTGATTGTACTAAATTTAAGATTTCTTTTAAGTAATTTAAAATAACAGGGTTTCCAATAGTTGTAATTTTACTATGATTTTTGGAATAGCCTTTTCAGTAATTTATTTAAAGTTTTTAGAATTATTTTCAGTCTATTTCCTTTCAGCTATTCTTTTCAGTAATTTTGGTTTGTTTCTATTAAATATGGCTTTTATTGATTTACAGTTTATTTACAGTATTTAAGTTTATTTACTGTTATTTACTTCTTTTCGATGTTTTGCATTTTATGCAAGCATATATTCTCTTCATTCCCTTTTTTCTCTTCACTATGGATTAGAATAAATTAAGCACAAATATGGATTATATAATTAAGAATATTGAAAGAAGAAAACAAGATGTAGATTATAAAGACTACAATAAACAATGGAACTGGACTGTAATAAATAATGGAATTGAACTGAAATTACGCCTAACTAGAATTGGACTAATTAAAGATAATTAGCATAGTTATAACTTAGAATTATAACCAAATAGAGTAAAAGATGAAAGAATCTTATTTTTAAACTTAGACCTTGGGTTAAGTAATAAGCGTGATTATAACGTAGGTTATAATAAGAAATGGAACAAAATGAGGCTTATTTTAAGACTTAGGATCAATTAGTTAGCAAAAATATTAGGGATAAATTATAAAGGCTTATTTAAAATAATTTATTTAAGTTAATAAGCAAAGATGAAAGTAGGACCTACACCAAATAGCATTCCTTAGGGCACGCTTATGCTAAGAATGGTAGTAATTGGTCAAATAGAAGTCCAAATCATGGGGGATTTGGATGAGGGCGCAACTAGATATTATTTGGATGAAGAGCCAGTACCAACAGTATTTCTCCTATAGATTATATGGACACACGATGATCTCATGTTAGCCTGAAGTGGGATGAGGGGTACGCTTATGCTAGGTGTTAAGGTGATAAGAAGACCCAATAGGTGGAGCAAAAGGTAACACGGGCATGGTGGCAGTTACGCGTGCGACTTCCATTCGGGTGCTCAGTAATAGCTATGAGTTCCAAGCACTTAGTGTGGGTGTCTTCCAAAGACAACATTACCTTCTATGAAGGGGGCATATTTGTCGTCTGGGCCACGACAACATTTTGAGTGGAGAGTTATATAGCAGCTGGTCCACAGAAAGGTACTATAGATTAGCAGGCTGATCAAAAAGGGTAGAATTAGGGTCACATCCTAATTACAGGATTAGGAATTCATCCAAATCAAAGCAGGAATCTAGGACAAGTGCAAGCAATCAAAAGTTAACCTATCTTATAAATTGAGCAATATTTAATTGTAATCCTTTTCAGTTTATCTCTTTCCTATTTCCTTTATTACCCTTATCTATGATAGAACTGTTGTATAGGCTATTACTTTATCTTGCTTAAAGACTCTAGTAATTACTATCATTCATCAGACTTTTAGTCTGACCTACTCCTTTATTTTTCCCTTTCCCCCCTTAAGCAATCAAGGGACAAGTCGATAGATTGCTGCAGCTTGGAGTTCTCTTGGAGGATATTTATTCTATATATTTCTTTTATTTCAGCTTTTGTTCTTTCTATACATTGGCTTATTTTATGGGATATTATATACTCTGAATTTGAGACTATTAGTTTTTGTTTCATGAGACATATTGGATTTTTAGACTTGCATAAGGTAATTGGTATCTGACTTATTTATGAAGCAATCATAAAGCTTTGTTTTATTTAAGTTATTACTTTAAGTTTCCGCTGTTTTTATCTACATTTTTCTTGTGAATCTTAGTCTCTGTTAGCTTCAGTTATACCTACAACGCACCACGTCTTTTAATGTGTCCTTTCGGGCATATTAAGGAGTGTGGAGGTGTTTCATAAATAGATGGCCTTTAGTTCATTTCTCTATACATCTCTATCCCCCATAAATCATTGGTGAAGCCAATGTGACAAATTTGCAACCTTTAACCAAGGAGGAGAATGAAGGTTTGAGGAGGAAACAACTAGCAAACTAAGTTTGATGACCTTATAATTCGAATTCCTACAACCTTGGAAAGCAAGATCATTAACTAACTATTGTAGTAAAAGGACTTTGTGCTCGATTTTTGAAAGGTTTGTTACGGACTACCCCCTTAAAGTTCTCAACATCCTCGTTGGCTCATCATCACATGCCCATACATTTATGTTTGTAACCTGCATCAGTACTACATCGAATGACATCCATAACATTAACACACACAATTTCGACTAGGTACTAGCTCTAATACTGAATGTGATGACCTTGGGATACGAACCGATATAGCTTCAGGAAGCAACACTATGCACCAACCATTGTGATAAAAGTCTTTATGTTTGTTCTCCAAAAGGGATGTTACACAACATGTTCGACTATTGGTTTAATCTCAAGGATAAAGGTGCTGATTCATTTTAAAAATATTCCCTCACACACGCACACATGACTATCCCCATGCTTGAAACACATATTATGATTCAATCATTTATATTTTTAATAATTATCGAAATATATTTTAATTATAAATATTTAATTATTAAATTTAACAACTAAGTGTGTGTGTAATAAATTAAATTAGGTAAAAAAAAACATTTTCATATTTGAAACCTTTATACATACATACATACATACATATACATACACACATATATACATTAAATAAACCTTTTTTCTTTTATATTATTAAATTAGTTCCTTCTGTTTTTATTAAAAAAAATCTTTTTCTATTTTGGTTTAATAATAAATATATATTTACACATATATATAACAAATTTCCATATAAAAAATTTATTTACAAAATCACTTTTGAATCTTAGCAATAAAAATTATATAATATTATTTATTCAAATGTTAAATAAATTTAGAATTCAAACTTTTTCAAATTTTCAAAGGTAATTATTTTTTATCGTAATTCAAAAAATTATTGATTACATTTTTGTTGAAGGTTAATTTTTTTAAATTTCTATATATATGTATATATTTTATTTATTTTGAATAACTTAAATATGTTTAAATATGAACTTATAGATTATTAAATCAATCTTATGTGCATGCGTGCACAAGCGCTGGCACTCGTAGACATATCTAAATATTTATTTATAAACATGTTTAAATACAAATTTTATATATGTATATAAAACAGGATAATTTTATAATAATTTAATATTTCTAGATAATTTTATATTACATTATATATATTTATATTAATTTAAAATTTAATGGCTGAAAAAGTTAGTTAATGTTAGTATTGGTGTAAACTTAGTTATTTAATATATGTACATATCCCCTTTGTACAATTAACATAAGTTATAATTTTGATATTTATAAACCGTGGGTTGCAATGGTTAATTTTCTCATTACACTCCAGGTTAGATTTTACTTTTAATATAACTATGATATTTGTATTTTGAATACAAATATCTCAAAATACTAAAACACTAAATAAAAGTAAAATTAATCAATAAATTTAATCTGAATTTAAATTAACAATAAGATATTATTATTAAAACTAATAATTTCTAAATAAAATTAAATAAATTAAAATATTATTTAAGCCTTTTCATTGATAAACACAAAATTTGATATGGTATAAATAAATTTTGTTCACATGAACACGAAATAAGATCTTGTATAAATTAATAAAATGATTTTTTGCAATTCACTCATTAATGCCTATTGCCAATGTACCTAATCCAACATGTACTTCATAGGCAATAAAATTTCCAACTAATTCTTCTACACTCATGGTACCGATAACTTTTTCTTCTTCAATGTTCAAAGTCTTATGATCACATTTCAGAGTGAATTAGAATCTTTTTAGGTTGATCCTCTTTAGAAAAAGTCTTCCCTAATGGTATTAGTGCAGGAAAAATACCTTGATATTTAGAATATATGCCAGATATGGATTCATTTCATTCATTGTAAAAAGTTGAAATTGGTCGGTTAACATGGGTATTTTGTTTGGTTAACTTTGCTTATACCTTCATGTGTGACTAATAAGGTCCTCCAAATTTCATATGCACCTTTACAGTCCAACTCTCTGTTAAACTCACTTTGGTTTAATGCATAGAATAAAATATTTGCAGTCTTTGAATTATTGAGTGCTTATTTCTTTTTTCATTAGTATATTTTGTGTAATCTGTTTAGGGTTAGTATATTCAGTTTTTGTAACATTCCAATTATCTTATCCAGTTAGTATAAATAAATTTTCATTGTACAAAACCAATAAACATAATTAGTACTATTAAATAATAGTGGTCTAGCAGTAGGTTGACCCTTTATAAAAGTATTAAAAGTGTGTTACTAGGGCATCACCATTGTCCCAGTGGTTAGGTGCTTCGACTTTGGTGTGAGAGATCATAGGTTCAAAACTTATGTAGCGCGATTCGAACATATATTAACTGTAGTATGTTGTATACTACTAAAGACTTGTAGTGCTATTATGTACTACCATCAAAGTACCCAAATTCAAAAAAAAAGTGTGTTATAAGAATTACTAACTATTTATCCTTTTCAAATTCAGAATATAAATATATTGAAAACTATATGCTCTGATACCAAATGTGGGTTATGGCATGCCCAAGAATATTGATGTAGAATGGACTTTAAGGCGTCCAATACACTAGATAGGAGTGGCTAATGAATATCACCTGTTTAAAAATGAACTTATGAATTTTGAAGTTATGAATTTTGAAGTTATCTACTATGATAGAAACAAATAATAGATGCAAAATAAAGTAAAAGCAGTAAAAGTAAAATATATCATGAATTTCTATACTGGTTCAGATATCCAATACTACATCCAGTCTTTTACTCCTTGTACAAAATTTCTACTATCACCTCCTCTCTTTCCACGTGTGGCAAGGACACCTTTACACTCTTACAATTCTACGATGTTAAGAAACACCTTTCCTCTTGACTTCCCATGGGCCGCATGAACACTTTCTCTTTATAGATAATAGTAACGCATGAAAAACAGTTGTATCTGCGATATAGACTCTTACAGTTTCAATACAATGAACCTATAAATCCTCAACAGCCATATATCTTCGAATTCAGATGCTTATATAAAGTTGTTAGGGATTTAAAATATAGTTAACTAAAAGATAATTATCAAGGGTATTTGTTATAGGCCTTTAAAATTATTTAAAACTTAGTAGGTTTGCTAAACACTATTATATTCTTTGTCATTAAAGCACCTCTGTTCCATTTGTCTTCAGTCAATTTTATATTTAATTTGCCATAATCAATCTTCATATATATATACATATATAACCCATTTTCTAACTGCTTTCATTCATCGAATTTTTTGTTTATCTATATAAAATATTTTCATGGTATATCTGAAAATACCGCACAACTCAAACAAACATTAGTTGTACTATTTATATCATTGTGGTTATTTATGAACCAATTAAATCATGTTATCTATAACACGAACTGATAATACTATGCTCCCCTTAGCAACGTAACATTATGGAATTAATGTATGGACAATTCGGCTTTATTTTTTCATTTGTAGCTAACTCAAACAAGAGAGTCGATAAACTATAGTGTGCGATGGAACCAGGTCATTATGGAGGAAGAGTACAAATCATTCTTGGGGGGAACAGTGTTGGATCCACCATGGAAGTTTGAGTATATCCACCTCCTACTAGGCATGTAGAGAAAATGTGCATGTGAGTTATAAAATTCATATTAGTCATAAGTCCTTTCTGTTTGACTAGTAACTAGATGGGTTCATTGAACGTCTCTCGTCCTTAAAGACACAATTCTCCTTTTATGATGAGAGAATGACTAGACTTGTTGAATGCTTTATTTCAAGAAGCCGTGAACGCCTTTCATTGCCAAATGCTCAAAGGGATCTATTGACTGCTTATCAACTCTTCTAAAGGTATTGGAATATAAACTCATTGGTAACGGACTATAAACACATTCAACTTTGCCAAAGACATAATAATATGAACTCATTTAACTCCATTGAAGATAATAAAGTATAAACTCATTCAACTTCGCTGGACATAACATAAAATAAACTCATTTAACCTTATTAGAGAAACAAAGTATAAACTCATTCAACTCTACTGGAGATATTATGGTACAAACTTAATAACTCTGCTAGAGATGGCGGGGTATAAACACAACTCTATTGGTGATAGTGAATTATAAACTAACCTAAATCTACCAAAAATAACAGAGTATAAACTTTCTATCTTGGTGATAGGTTTTAAATATTTCAAACACAATAGAGTATAATGTTGCTTTACCTTAGAGATAACATACACTCCATCAGAGATAGTGTAACACCCTAAAAATTTAACCGAATCAAACAAGAGAATTTAAATAAAGTAAAATGAGAGCTCGAAAAGTTTGCAAATGTCCAAATTTAGCTATGAAACTTGCACCATTGTGTTTGTAGAGATTTTCCAAATGATTTTCATATATAACCTGTCATAATCTGAGTTAGTATGAAAGAGTTACGAGCGATAGAATAATAATAGAAGAACTAAAAAAGAAATAAAAATAAAATAAGATCAGGTCGACTCATGCTTGGTCTAGGTCGATCGATGAATCAAGACCTAAGGGCGGTCAACCCGACCCTTGTATTTTCGGGTGATTATCGTTCCAAGATCAAACGAAAAAACGGCCGTGATGATTGCTTGTATGCGACGTAATAGATGTGTGATCCAGATGGCTAACTGAGTTGGTCCAAAAACCCTAAATTCTAAGCTAACCTTATAAATAAATCTCTAATCTAAACCCTAAGCTTTTGATTAGTCATTCAGTAACCCGATCCTACCAATTTTTTTTATTGAAACCTAGTCTCTCAAACCTTAAAAATCAAAATTAACCTAAATCAAAATCCAAATCAAATCTAAAGAAAAATTAAGGAGGAAAGCAAGCAATCAAGGAGGAGATTAAGGAGATCTAAATGAGAGCTACTAGTTGGAGGCCAGTTTTCTTAGGTCTAGAGCTTAGGTTAAAGGTGAGTGGGCACAAATTCAATAATTTGGTTAATATAATTGATTTTAAACTATTTTAATTGATTAGAATTGTTGAAACCCCTAATTAACTTGTTAATATGAAATTGAATTTAGTAAACTTTAAACTCTATAAATTAAACTAGAATTAGATTATGAAACTAGTGAAACTGGATATGCTAAATTATGAACCCCAAATATAAAACTCTAATTTAATATGAAATTGATAATTACAAAATGTAGATTATGGTTAATTGGATAATTAGGGCTAACTACTGCTGTTAATCGCATCAAAGTCAATGACATTAATTAAAATATTAATCAACTTTAAAAAGTAATCGAACCCCTGAAAAATCACCATAAACGGTCCACCTTTGATAGCCGCAGTCGACCGATAGTGGTCCACCCAGGGACACCTCGGGTCGACTATCCAGGTTAAGAATCAGCAATTTGAACCTTAGCCTAAGGCACAAATTTAATGGATAAAAATTATATAATTTATTTAAAAATTACGTAATTATTGAACTGATATTCTGAACTAGTTTGGGATAAGTTACATGCATAAGAGAATAGGAAATTTTGGTTCTCTATTAAGATGGTTAAGGCTATGTGTTTCCATTGTTGGCACTAGATTGGGACGATGTATTTTGCATTATTTGTATTAGTTTGGGCAATGTATTTCGCAATAGACTCAGTAATGTTATGATTGGGCGCGTGCATCACTAGCGGGAACACTATGTGAGAGTTTGGTACTAATGGGAGATCTAAGTACTATACGCTACTTGTGCATGGTTTTGGGATGTGGTACTGGTGGATGCCAGTGTAGTATAAAAAGTGATTATAGTTATCGAGTGTAGGAAAATTGGGACTAGTACAAACAGGAATTCACATACGGTGGACCTCGGTGCAGTACAATAAGAGGCATTTTGCTACTACGATCGAGAGGTGAACATGGATGCGTACAATGAGTCGCTAAGCGATTTGCATTATGGTATTCTACCTTTCTAGGTGTAATTTGATAGTAGTTATGATCGAAGAGTAGTTCCATATTCGATCGATCTTTTGTGTGAGGTTCGATCAATAGGTTCGGCACATTGTGTTTGAAAAGAATCCTTAGGTATTGGACCTTAGGAGTTCATAGACACTGTATTACACTAACATCACTTGGAGTAGAGTAAAAGTTAGTTGCACTTAATCATCTTATTAGTATTGTTGTCATTCAACAGAATTTTTACTAACCCATTCCTTTTCCATCTTTTTTCCACCATAGGTGGACATGGAAGTATGTGATTTTTCCATTTCAGATACTTAGAGAGAGTCATGCTTTTCTTAGAGTTAGCTTATCCTCATGTATCATTTTATCTTATCGGTACATTTATTTCTATGTATCAGTTTTTTAGAGATATTTTTACTTATGTTGTACTCTGATTTGGGTTTGTACTAATATTTTTCTAAGCCTACGTTATGATATGATATTTTTTAAGACTAATATTTTATGAGATTTTATACATGTATTATACTTCCACCATGATATGTTGTTGTAGTTAGTTTATCTTAATCATATTTGTTATGTTGGTCTTTGTGTTATTAGACAATTTAAACCAGACGATCCACATTTCTCGATGCGATGCGTTTTTGGGCATGTTGGGAGGTGCGTGTTGTCACGGATAGAGAAGCATCAAGTTATCCAATCTTAGAGACAAAGCTTAACTTCTACAAAGACAATGGAGTATAACTCTGGCCGGTTGCAAAGAGTGGACCCGATCTTACGAGATACAGTGAAGTGTAATTATTCCTACAAGCACTGAAGATGGAGTCATCTTCATCTAAACATGAACTGCGATTCTCTAGAGACTAAGAACCCTCATGGGTTTTAGGGAAGTAATGTAAGGGTAAGATTAATTTTCATGTAAATTTTTGAAAAATATCTAATAGAAACACTAGGAGGCAAAATAATACCTCGCCAGTCTAATATGTGAACACATGGCTGTGTGTGAAATGACTTATTGTTGGGCAAGAAGGAACATTTTAGACCCCTATAAGTTGGAATGGACTCTTGATTTACAGATCAAATAAACTTTTCACCTGAGCACTATGAAATTCTACTTTGATCGCACCATTCTCTTAACAACCCTCCATTTTCAACCATCGGATTCAATGCTCGAATCGAAGTTAACATCGTGAAATCGAAATGACAAGTCGTTATGACATGATAATAAGTAAACAAAGTAGAATCTAACTAATTACTTTCTAAACTCGCATCAGAAGGAAACAACATATATAATAAAACATCTTATATTCAATTCAAATCCCAGTCCAAATCACAGCACATAAGAACATTCTGTTACAGGTAATATTTATAATTTATACAACATTTAAAATAAAAGTCTTTGCCACATGTCCACCACACCACTAGGGTCCATCAACATAGTGATATAAATAAAAAGGAAAAATAGGAGGGAGTCGGACATAAGTCTAGTGAGTGAAACAAATTTATCTTGTGTATACGACAAAAATACTGGTAAAACATCATTAGTGTCTCTTAACCCATACACATATCCTAACTAATCCATACACACACCTTAACCTACCTACTTGCACCCATGGAGTAATATCAACACTAGACTAGGTTGACTCTTCGATTAAGGTCATATTCGGTTTCATCTTATGTTATACACAGTTTATATACTTAACCAATGGAGTCTATGAATTCCACATCTCAAAGGAGCATCAATTCCCAAACATTGATATACATTAACACCGAGGGAACAACCATTTCCTTAGAACATTTATTATCTAAGTCAGCAACACCGATAATAAGGGAACAACCATTTCCCCAAAGCAACTATTTTCGTTTCAAATACTTAGGATACAATAATTTCCTCTGGACAACTATTCCATGTACCATCTGTGCCACATACACACATTTAATACCCAATATCAAATACCTAACCAGTCAACAACCAGTACCACATCAAGCATGCCCAATACCAATAGCTAATCATACATCAATAACAGTTAACTACTGATACATATAGATTCATGTATATCACATATATATACACACATTCATCAATATACACGTCCAACGCATTCCAATTCAGTAAGGTCATGAGGTCACTTCAAAACATCACCTTATTGATGTCCAAAACCAAAAGGAAAAACCTTCAAATCAATATAATTTATTATAACAAACTTGGCCTTATTGGCCTAGTTTTATTGGCCATTTTTGCTTCCCAGCAACGGACATGTATGATACACACGTTGAGTACATGTGCACAAATTTTACAAATTTCTTACAATTTCCAAAATGTTAGATAAATATTTCTAGTTTTTGTATTTATCATAACTTCTTCGTTTTTCACTCGATTTCGTAATTATTTTGTTTTAAATTCAAGTAGGAGTATCTACTATCACTCTATTTCGAATTTAAAAGGAGTTTAAGTTGAAATTGTTTTATTAATCGTTCCTACAGTAAGTTAATATAAAACTAGTTTTAAGGTTTTATAAATATAACTGTATGTGTATGAAAATATGCTTTAAAATCAATGTAAGTTCATATTAAAAATCATATTATTAGCTAAAATAACATTTGGCACCAACATTTTTATATTATATATATATATATATATATATATATCACACATATATATATATATATATATCACACATATATTTTAATATTCCCATTTCTAATGCAAAAAGAATAGTTTTATAATGTATCTTTCGATATTCGATAATAAATCATATAAAAATACATTTTATAATTTACATATCTTCTAAAACATATGAACATCCATTTAAAAAAATTATAAGGTTTTTATTTGATTTAAAATACATTTTGAATATATTATTAAAATACAATTGTCAAAACTTGATTTTTCAACATCCTCTTTACAATATTCAAACATACATATTATATAATATATAAATTAGTAATTATTTTGAATTTAAATTATATGGTCTTTTAATCAAAAAATAATACAAAATTATCATATCCGTGTATTATTAGTGATTATTGATCATAACAATCATATTCAATCTCTAATTCTCATTGCTTAGCATTGTTTGGCCAAACATTAACAAATTCAATTTTTATATTGAGCCTCTATCACTAAATTTTATTTTTATCTAAGATTATACTATTATTGACTTCTATAATTTTTATTAATTACATTCATAATCACATTTACTAATCCAAAATCAGACTCCATAATATTTCAACATTCGAACTGAATTATAAATGGATTGAGAAGTCCTAATCACTAAAATCTATGTTCAATTCCTGAAATTAGCCGATATTCAAATTACCATGCACACCAACTTTAGAAATCAACCACCAAATTAATATTAGGTCATCACCTTTGTCATCCCCTTCAATTTGACATTGGTTTTGTTGAATTTAATTAAGAATCGAGTGAGATATTGGGTTCTGAAGTTTCATGGTTTAAGAGGAAAGGAAAAGTTTCAAAAATGGATATGGGAAGATAAAATGAAATAATTGTACGTGAATTCCTTTTTATGCCTAGTGGAAAAATCAATAGTTATTTAATTTTAAGTTGAATTACCAATTTCAACCCAAATCCCAATAACGAATTAATACCTATTTTGCTCATATCTCCTCCGTACGACCTCCGAATTGAACAAGTAATTGTACGACAAGAATTAAAAAATGAGCCGGATGCAATGGTGCAGGTCTTACTGTTAGATTCCAAGGTTAGAAAAATGATCGTTTTGCCCCTTTAATATTTAAATTAATTAAATTATAAATCAAATCAAATATTATTAAATGTAAAAAATACCAGGGTATTACATTCTTCCCCTTTAGAAAAGAATTTCGTCCTCGAAATTCCAAAGAACAAAGAATGTAATTCGCACCCTCTCTTACTCTATATCGCTTGTACATTATTCATAACATACTCTAACATTAAAGTTAACTATCATACATCCCAGTCAAGCAATCATCCACACTACAAAGAAACCAATCAGATCAAGCATCCATATATGGCATATAAAATTTGAAATCAAATTCATAAAATGGGTGTATGTGTTCCATCAGCATATATAAAAATATATGATGGCGCTTGTGTACTTTATGAAATGCTACCAGTAACACAACATCAAAATATGTATGCAAATGAAATATGACATTATATATATATACACACATACCTACACACACACACATATACATACATGTATACACATACAGAAATATAAACATTTTTGGCGCTCTTATATAAATGAGATGATATGATATATAAGATATGATGCAAGCATCTTAGGGTGAACATATAATTTCTATATGTATGCTGCTAATCACATCATCATAGCATATGGTGAATGCATCCATAAACAAATCATAAGAATCAAGGCACATAAAACATATCAAGATTATAGTATAATCCATAAAAGAAGTAAAATAATCATCCAAAGCAGCTATCCAACCAATATCAAGTAACCTGAGCAAAATAACAATGGACTCAAAAAATGATTTAACCAAACCTAGATACAAACTAACTAGAAATCAAGAAAATGGAAAATATTTTGGAAATTAGTCATATTAAAATATTGGATCTGCTCCTCTAGTTTCCAATTGTTCTCGACTAAATCGTTCTTCTTAAGATAATCTAACAAACTCGACTACTAGCATAACTCAACCCAAAGTACCAATCTCAAATGTACATGCATGTCTACAACTCCTGCGATGCATGCTACCATCTTAATAAAAGACTCCACAATGCATAACAATAGGTAGCCTTAGCACAAACGTACCCAAATAAAATTGCAATATCTCGTATCATTCCCAAATGCACATACTCGACAATTAAATCATCTAATAGTACTTTCCTCAATTCACCTTTTGGGTTGCTAAGGTAAGACAACTCAAAGTGGATGGTATCTTACCCAAAAAAATCCAAACAACTTGAATCACTATATTATTCCTTCTTTCGCCTAAGAATGCCTAAAATGATTGACATCTTAACCTTAAAATGTTGCATATCTCTTATCCAAATCTCTAAGCTAACCTAAATGGTATCACTACAATTATAATATCACTTCCTAACATATCCAATAATTTCGATACTCAAAGTATCACCTTCTCAACTATCCAAACATTCCATCCTAAAGTCAATAACATACAGCCAAGCAAGCATCCAAACATCCAAACAAAATAAAATCCATCATATTTAACCATTTCAAACATAGTAGTCAAAATCCTAAATATAGGTGAAATTTTCTAAGAAAAATACTAACTTATAATTGAGATAGAGTCAAAATAAATTGACTATATAATACATTGTATACAAACACCGTATATATAATGTAGACTTTGCACCTTTAAGTCACTAATCCAAAAGAGTTTCCTTGACTAAATAGTCTCTTTTCAACCGAAGGGATGATTGAACAAATCTATCCATTTTTCTTTCAAAGCCATATCCGAACCTCCAAAAATCCTTTTCCATAGAATCACATCCACATCCTCAATACGTCCAAAATATATACCTTTTTCTTCAATCTTTCCAATACATTTTCTTCAATTATCATGAAACATTTGAATTTGTGCCAAAGCGGTGGTATTCACTTTCCTATTCTAACTTAGCTTCTATTCAATTCAGAACATCTCTTCTTCAAATTCTCAAATCGGATCAGTCCATTTAGCTCAAAGTCCATTATCAAAATCCTTTATCTACCCAATCATTCGCACATAGTTGCAATCTAATTAGTTAATATCGTTATCGAGTATGTATCGGTCAAGTACTGATATAAGAAATTTTAAAATATCGGATAATATTGGTAAAACGTCGGACATTTGTATATAAACGATATTGTTGCAACATCCCGTAAAATTAGCAATAATTATTTAATAATTAGTAAGGCTCCAAACATGGAATTTGAGAATACTGGAATTTGGTCATGAAAGTTGCACCATTGCGTTCATGATGATTTTTCAAACAACTTTCATATTTGGAGTGTTGCAATCAGAGCTCGGATGAAAAGTAATTGACATTTGAAGTTTTCGAATCAGAAACAATTTAGAACTAATTAAGGAAGTAAATGTTAATAACTTGACATTAAAACAGGCATTAAGTATAAATGTTAACATTAAATATAAATGTTAATTTAAGGGAGCTCGATTAAGTTAAACCAAACTAAGAAAGACTGTAAGTAAATAAATAGAACATGGGAATAAATAAGTACTGATAATTTACATTAATGTAAACATTAGATGTAAATCTTAATGTTTAATTAATTGGCTATGTTAAATTTAATCAAATAAGATATTAGAAGGAATTAATCAAAGGAGATCAGTCCGCGGGTGCGGCGCGGTTGAAAGGAGGCTTGGTTTCTGGTAAAAAGATCCAGGTTGATTCCTACCATACGCTTCCCTATCCTATATAAATTCACCAGAGGGTATGGGGGCTTGGATCAGCGGATGGCTTCACTATACCCTCCTCAAAAGTTTACTAGCACGCCGGTTTCTCTTGGGTTTTCAAAATATAATCAAAGTAGATCGGCGTTAAATCAAAATAAAGTTGCGCTGAAAGAAAAATAAATAAATGAGAATTTATTAAAAATAAAACAAATGTTAGTAAGGAAGAACGTTAACATTAGGCTGATTGTCGTTAACTACACTAAATATGAAAGAAAGAAATTAACGTCAATCAATCAGGTAAAACAGTATTAAATTAACGTTGTTTAACATTACTGAATACTTAACTTGTAAGAAAAGTTAACATTAATCAGATTAGAACAAAAATGGTATGAAATAAATAAAAAAGAAATTAAAGAAAACACTATACATTAATTAACATACATGCTTAATGTATATACAAATAAGATGGAATTAATTCGTGTGAATATTGGCATAATCCTTCACTTCTCTTCTCATATTCTCCAATTCAAGCAGTGAAACTCTGTCATTCTCTCTTTTGCACTATTCTTCTAAATTATAAAATATTTTATGTATTAAAATTGGAGAAGGGTAGAAAACAAAAGAGAAGAAGAGATGTAACGAATCAATACCGTGTAAAAGGTTAAATTTCAATCTATATTCCCCTTAACTTCCAATTTCTTCTCAAATCTGTAATTCCAATAATATATATACATTGTTATACATATTCTTTTGGATTAGAATGGAAAAAGGAGTCAGTGGAAGATTTAGGTTCAAATTTAGAGATTTCGCAAGCTTAGAAAAGGTGAGTGGGAAATTACGTAATTTGTTTTTAATATTGGAATTTATTCTGATTGGATTTCTATTTAATTTTGATGTCTAAATAAAGATCTAAGAGTTGTAGACTCATGTCTAATGCATAAAACATGCCTACTAAATGAATAGGAATATTGTTTACGCCTAAATCAAGAAATCAGTTCCCAAGTTATTAAAAGTCGAATGTGGATAAAGATGTAGAATTTGTTCTAGATTTACAATTGTAAAGATGTTAGTATCATTTTATCTGCCCTAACTTTATTGGAATATGTACTTCTATATTTTGATTTGTTGGAAATATTATCATTCAACTTCCATAAGTTGTCCAGTTTCTTAAATACATCTAAAAAGTGTGGTGTTTGAATTAACAAGGAATATACAAAAAAAGATGTGTAAAGTAGGGATTTTCTTTTCGTAGTTTACTCTATCTATTTCAATAAAAAGGAAATAAATAATTCCTTGTAATTTCAAATGGAGCAAATCTCTATTTTAGATTAATTTATGGAAGGTTGCAACGGAAAACCTTTTTGGAAGGAAAATTTTAATGGGTTAAAATATGAAAAGGAATATTAAAGTTAAGGATTAATAACTAGAAATATAATAATAAATATATAAGAACAAACAATCACGCTAAACATTCAAAATAAAAGAACATAATTAATACATCGTGATACACAATATTATTCGCATTAGGTACAATTATAATGTTGGAACGTATTGCATAATGAATGATAGGATTAGGAAACAGAATATGGAAAGTTGTAACTCTAATTAATAGGCAATAAATGTGCAATAAATTGGGAGTTACAAGATTTTATATAGGTTATAAATGGATTAATGAGATTGATTATGGAGATGAATATGCGCATTTACGATGAATGATTAATGAGATTAATTTCGCATTTATGAGGATTGATTATGAGATTAATATGTCATTTATGAGGATTGATTAGAGATGGTCTAATTCATACATTAATGGCCAATTAATATGGGTAATAATATTTTTTAGACATTACAAGAAAACCTAAGCCTAAGCATACAAACTAACTATAACAATATAGTGAATGAGTAGGTATTAGTATTATTAATTATATGTAGAAAGCAATCATACGTTTAGAACCAGCGTAAATTAGTGGGCTTAGCCCAACACTTAGGCTTTGGGTGATAGGTTTGGTTTAGCAGGTTGGGTATGAGGTCGGTAAAGTTACACACCAAAAGTTTGCACTTCACTTAGTGGCTATCAGCAATTGTATACACTTACTAGTGATGTGATACATCTCCAACATGGACCCATGGGAAAGAAATACGTTTCAACAATGAATTTTTTATCGGATAGAAAACTACCGCAATATTTATAATAAAATTACTGCAAGCACACGGCGTACTATCATAATACGTGGCGAATACGGGCCGACCCATAGGGAATTGTTAATTTTAAATTTCCTATTCAATCAAATTATACCAAAGTAGAGAGTGATTAGCTGAAAAATGAGAAAACTAGCAAACTAGCAAATTAAAAGTGATAAAAATATGAAAGTAGAAAAGCAATTTGGAGATAAATCCACTTTCTAAATTACATAGTTCAACAAATTATGAAATTATGATCTCTCTTTTTTGGTCATTAGTGAATTTAAATGATGTGTTTATCATAAGTATGGCTTATTTATACTATTAGTTAGCTCAACATAAGTAATCATAACACACCCCTTAAACCACTATTTAGTTCTCATGAAAAATGACAATGAAGTTTAAAATAAAATCTATTTTAAGCATGCCCTGTTAACTATTGATTAGAAATATAGATAATCAAATTTTAATGTTAGAATCACTTGATTACCATAATCATATGTAAATGAAGAGGTAACTTTTGTTTGTGATTGTTTAAGCGTATCCTATTTGTTATGAACAACATAGACTATCAAATTCAACATGAAACAATAAATCACATCAACATTCATTTTCCATTAAGCAAAAAAAGAGAGAAATAATTATCAAAGTGTTGAAACTACATAATTAGAGAGCTTCATTACCTCTAAATTGAAAGGGTTAGCCTCCCATATTTGTTATCAAATCAACAAATGTAGCTTACAACATGAATGAAAAAGAAGAGGAAAAGAGAGTTGATTAACAAGAAATAAAACTAATCTACTTGCATTAAAATCAAACTACACTACTAGCATGAAAGGAAATAAACAAGAAAAGAAAAGAGCAACGTATTAAAGTTGCATAAAAAATAAATTACATGAAATAAGAAATGGCTAAGTAGCCATGAAAAGAAAGAGAGCTTTCATTTTATTTTTTATCTAAACTAATAAGATAACAGGAAGAAAGCCTAAAAGAGACTAAGGGAAGAGAGTTATATGAAATGTAAGGGGTGTTTATAAAAGTTTAAAACCCTAATTCACTTTTTGGGGAATGCTCAAACTACCCCTTAAGTGCAGTGGCCAACTAACCATTAGCATCCAATAATCATCTATTAAGTGTGTATGAAGATTTAATGGTCTTTTAACATGAGGATTAGCTCTAATTTGTACATTAAGGTAGGTGGGTAGGTAGGATCCTCCAAGATCATAGCTTTGAATTATTTCCATCTTCATTTGTTCTCTTCACTCTTGTGCATGCATATATCTTCATGAAACCGCATGTAAAATTCACTAAAATTCCTACAAAACAACATATAAAATTCCAAGTAAATTTTCACAAAATAATAAATGCACAAAAATGACCGTTTTTCCCTATATGAAGATGAATATGTGATAGTTTGAAAATAATTTGAATTTAGTTTAAACAAGTTAAAATACCCGATATGATCATTTATTTAATTTGAATAGATTAAATATAGTGGTAAAATATGCACATTTACGTGCACATCAAATACCCCCACACTTATTTTTTTATTCGTCCTCGAATAAAGAAAAACTAAGATAAATCTGTTTTCTTAGGGAACACGATTGCATTGAGCATATGCAATAAGCCGTTAAACCTCTGTGTGTCCCCAGTAGGACGAGTGTTGTCTCATGAGGGTTTTCAGCGAATACTACCCATAAAATCCAAATGCATGATGAAAATATTTACAAAATGCAAGATTTATTTACAAAGAGATGAATGCGAGTTTTTGAAAACATTTACAAATGAAGGATTTACTTTTAAATAGACACAAATAAGTTAAATATAAATTTTGGTCATTATCTTGAAAATTTAAGTCATTTACTCGTCAAAATTTCCAACAAATATCAAGTTATCATAATAAATAGACAATAGTTTAACTCGTTGTTTCAGTTGATAACAAAATGTAACCATGAAATAGATCCTTAGTTGATTATCAAAGATTATCAAAGTGGTATTTTCATTTCTTTTCAATAACAAGTCAAATCAAACAAGTTAAAATAGTGCTTGGATTTCATTTGCTTACTCTCTCTATTTCTTTGAAATTTTTGTTGATATTTACAATATTTACATACGCCTGACTCAGATAAACTGAGACCAGATATATTGCCTGTGCACTGCCTTGCGGACTTATCTGATGAAATATAAAGCGTGGCGAGTAAACACACAAGTGTGAACACTTATGGACTGTAGGCATTATTAGTAAAAGAATTTATATATATATACACCTAACTTAGATAAACTGAGGCTAGATATACCGATCATGCACTTTCTTTCAAGCTTACATGAGAAGGGTATAGAGCATTGCGAGTGAACACACAAATGTGAACACATGACTCTAGGATTTTACTAAAAAAATACATATATACAAGAAATATTTTTTTGTTTTTTTTTGAAGAGAGCGTTTTGCAAAATCATTTTAGCACTATTTAACTTAGAAGACAAAAAAATATTATATCTTTTACTTTAAATCAACCACTTTTTAAAATGAAGAATTTCAATTAGAATATATTTCATAATTATCTCCATAAATCTTCCTATAGTTAAACCATTGTTATTTATAACCAAACTTCATTTTTATTTTTGTTAAGACAAATAAATTTTCAAAAATTTCAATTTAATAAACCAAAATCATATATTTATCCTATAGTGTTTCTTTAAAAATAAATCAAAAATGCTTAATTTTTTTTGATATTTTTTGTTTTTTTCCTCTAAGTTTTCGAAAGAAAATGTAAAAATAAACCATGAAAAAAATAAAATTAAGATGAGACTCCCTCCCTCCACACACTTGATTTTAACTGTGTCCCAACAGTCAACCAAGTGAAAGGAGAAAAATAAAACAAAAATAAAATGATACATATATTTACATGAAAATGAATGGTATTTACACAAGATCAGAAAGTGTATCGTCAAAAAGTAAACGAAACGGTCTTCCAAAGACCGATTCATTTGTCTCGTCAAGTATGCAAGACACAGCTTAAGCTCGAAAAACCAAACCATAAAATATTTCAAAGTTGAATTTTGATTTGGAAAAACGAATGTCGTTTTATTAAAAATCGTACGGGTAGCCTTATTTTCGATGATTTTAGGGTTGATACGACAATTGGTTGAAGTTCAAGTTTACTTTCACCAATTTTAAATTCAAGCTTATCATTGAAGACTTCTTTAGAATTGTCGATTTCAAAATCAAAATGGTGATTTAAGTCTTTCCCATCAAAATTCAATAACTCGTCGTCGAAAAGTCCAAAAATTTGTGTTTATTAAATTTGTCTTCCTTATTTGGATTATCAACAACTTCACTGCATGTGTCAAGTTCAAAATCCAAAGTTGTTGTGTACAAATATTCATGATCAGAAAAAGGAAGATCGAGTTTCAAATCGAGTTTCATACCCTCAAAAGAATTGAAATCCAACTCAATTACCGTGTTTTAAACAAATTCATTTAGATTGTTATTTTTAATGCCGAAAGTTGTTATTTGAAAATCGTCGATTTGGATAAAAGATAGATTATTGTTTGACCCGTCACACATTGGAATTTGGTTTTGTTGTTCATGTAATTTTTTATATGTTTCAATCAACAAATCTGTGTGATCATCGTACATTTCGTTCATTTGTTCAACAAAATCCAATTTATAATTATTAACTTGAGAATTTTCGATTCGGACGTGCTGAGAAGAAAAGTTTTCACTCGCATCATACTCGAGATTATTCCCATTGCCAAAATTATTTGCAAAGTGATTCACATTTCCATTTTGAAATTCGTTTTGGAGTTTAAAGTTGTATTGGCATGAGTTACACTCGAAATTGTTTGAATTTAGAAGTGAATTCAAGTTTTGATCATTTTGAAAGCTTGACCTTGAATCGTTATATAAATATGAATTACACAATTCATTTATCCTTTGATTTTGTTGTGTAGAGAGTTCAAGTAAAGATGATATCAATTCAATGCTATTATCGAGGTTTGAAGGTTGCCCGTAATTTTGAAAACTTTGCTGTTCAAAATTCGAATTATTTATACAATAGTTGTTGTAGAAATATCCATAAGAATTTTGTATGAAATTATATGGATTATATTTATTTTCACAACTATCATAAAATTCATGTAAGCAGGGAAACTCAGACATTTTCAAGAATGTCTTTAGGGTTTTTTTTATAAAGGAAAAATATTTATAAATAGAACTTATTTTAAAATGGAAATTGATTTTTTTTTTGTATTTTGGTTTTTCAAATTTTGTTTTTTTTGGTTTTTGAAAAGGTTTTATAATTTTTTTGAATTTTTTATTTTCTAAAAAAACTAAGTAATTAAATTTTTTTGAGTAAAAGTTATTCAAAAGAAAGGATTTAAAAACAAAGTTAAGCAATATTTACATTTTTTTTGTTTCGGATTTTGAAATTTTTTTTGATTTTTTTATAATATGCATGAACTACTGCAACTAAATGAATGCAAGGTTTTAATTAAAAATCATTTTAATTATAAATAATTTATTCTAAGTTAACCCAAAATTATATAATTACACTTTGTCTTAATTCAACAAGAGAGTTCTCGGCCAGGTAACAGACAGGATTTATCGGTGCACCACGAATCACCATAGCAATGCAGCCGAAGGTTTAAAGTACCTTTAGAGAAACAACCAATATAATATTTATGAATCACCATAATATTTATGTAACAACCTACATATTTTACGATTATATATTTAAATGTTTTATTTAAATATAGCATCGTTGGTTGAATTAAAGTCCGAAATGTGATTTTTTATAAAAGGTCGAATCCGGACTCGACACACTTTCATTGAGTTCAAAACGGCATTTACGACTATTTTGAGTATAAACATCGATATGTTTGGAATTGATTAGAATTTTGATATTTTCATTTGGGGCTTTGGGTTTGGGTTTCTGCCCACTAACCCAACAAGAGAACCCAACTCCCCTACCTAATAACTCCTACTCCACTCCTCTTCATTCATTCCACTCGTAATTCCTAACACCCTCAAGCCTTAGAAAGAATGGTGGGAAGAGGAAATTAAAATTCCTAAGCCCTAATCTCTCTTAGGAATTCAAATTCAAGTTATAAATCAAAGATAAGCTTAGGTAAGAATCCACTTCATATTCTCCATCTCAATTTGTCTTCAATTTTCAGAAATTCCTATATCCTAACTTAGGAAATTCATTTCATTTGATAATAGATTGAAGATTCTAGAGGTGTTGTTGAAGAGTAATTGGTCTTGCTTTGTTTTAGAGCTTCTCCTTCCTTGTTTTTAAGTCTAAAGGTGAGTTTTTGAACTCACATCTACGTCTATAGCTTTCATTGTTGTTAGGTATGAATTCTTAATATTTATTCATGTTCATTTGCTTTTTATTTAAATTGATTTGATGAATTTTCCAATTTTGATGTTTTGAAGTCAAAATCATTAAAAATCCTATCTTGGATGTTTAGACATGTTACTTGGGGTATATCGAAGAGCCTATAAGGCATGGTTGTCGCTTAACATAAATCCCTAGACTCTGTCACCTGTCAAATTGCTTCCGAATCGATTTGGCCATCATTGGCCTAGGCAAATTCAGCCTAGGTCCAAGTAACCAGCTGTCTAGTTGAAGAACTCAGACGTATGGTAGGGGTCTTTGGAAAAATTGTATAATGAACGCAGAAAATAAAATGGTAGACAAAAGAACCAGATGTCTGATTCAACTGATCGGTTGTCTGGTTAGGAGTTTTGGAGATTTTACAGAAAAGGGAAAATAAAAAGAAAATGGACGAACCCCAGGTCAGACGTCTGGTCATGCCAGGTCAGACATCTGGTCATGTTGCCTTTTGACCATTTCACCTTCTTTCGAGTGGATTTTCAATTTTAATCGATTTTTGTTAATTCGGTTAGTTTTTGTCATTTATTATCGACTTTGATGACTTCTTTTTTGTATTTTTGAGAATATGCATTTGATGGATTTGATATCGATTTTTATTATTTTAATTCACGTCGTCGAATGTGGTAATTATTTGATAGAATTTTTTTACAATCATTTATGTGATTTGTCACTTTAAAATACAAAGGTTTTTATACTAGTAGTAAATATTCAAAATCTTTCACAAACAAAAACGATTCCAACGCTATTTTAAGACAAAGCGCATTTTTAAAATCGTTTTCCAATCTATTAGTATATGCAAACATTTACCTCATTCGTATGAGAAATCTAATTAAATAGCTTAGCAAAACAAATGGTATGAAACGCTTGCGTTTACTTCGTCGGTTAATTTTTGGACTTGTTCGATTGAAATCTCGCGACAATCTTCCAGTGGAAATCTACAATTTGTTCGTAAATATTTAAGGTAAGCTAGTGATTATGGGACATGAAGCCAAACTCACATATTTACTAGTTTAGTATACTTTACACTTTTTCGTGACAATTTTCGAGTGGAAATCTACAATTTGTTCGTAAATATTTAAGTTAAGCCAGTGGTTACAGGACATAAGCCTAACTTCTATATTTATTAGCTTGGTGTAATTTACACTTTTATTGATCAATTATGATCATTTTTATGGGCTAGCGACCCACGGTCTTTTGATCGTTCGTGGAGCAATCGGCTCATTCGTCTGCATGGGGGACTGTACCACGACAGAGTCTGTACATGAGGCGTATCTTTTAAGGTGCGTCGATGTTCGGCTCATTCATCCGTATAGGGGACTGTACCATGATAGAGTCTGTGCATGAGGCATATCTATTAGAGTGCGTCGATGTTCGGCTCATTTGTCCACGTAGGGGACTGTATCACGACAGCGCCTGTGCATGAGGCGTATCTTTTAGGGTGCGTCGATGTTCGGCTCATTCTTCCACGTGAGGGACTGTACCACATATTTTTATAGGATAGCATTCCATTTGTGATACATGTGTTGGTGAGTTTTCATGCTCCCGTTTGTGATAGGCCTCCCATTTTTATGATTTTTGGATTTCCAATTGATGATTTCTTGAATTTTATGTTTCACCAATTTTTGCAATTTGCATTGATATGTTTTGTCAATATATGAGGTTTGATGAATAAGCTAAAGAATATGATATTCTATTTTATTTGAAGAGATTTAAGATATTGTATGATTTTCATTGTTATCAGATATATACTTGTCATAATATGACATTTTATCATATATTTTTGCTATATCTCTTATTCTATCTCATCTTGCATGATACTTATAGTTAGACTGATCCGTTTATTATTTCTCTTCTTAAATAATACTCGGGTCAAACCGAGGTGTTTTAGGTGCTTCCACTTAACTTCTTAGCAGGGGCTAGCTTTTGACTTTTGGCTAACTACTTTAGCTTAGTAATTTTTGCTTTTATACATTCGAGATAGAGATTCCTTGATGTATACTTATTCTTTTGTGATGTTGTGGATCTTGTTTGACCACTACGTTGATGTACACTTCTATGTGTTATATTTATATCTGTTTCTGCATTAGTACATGAATATCTTTGACTGATTTTGTGTTATTCTTATTTTATATATATTTGTTTCCGAAGGCCATATAGCAACTGTGTAGTAACTATGAGTTTGTATTTGATATGTCGGATTTCCTTATGAAATGAAATGCATGTTATACTATCTGACATATCGGTACTCGCACAAAGTAATTACATAGATGGTCGCTCCTCAAAGGCCTTATTATTCTTGCTAATCGACGGCATTACCCAGTAGTGTCCTTGGCTAGTGTGAATATAGATGTAGGGCGTCACAACTTGGTATCAGAGCCAAACTTCAGAACAATATAAAATATTATGACAAGGACCGTTATCATAAGTCTCTCTTAGGAATCGTGCCTTAGGATTTAATCCGAGTCTTAGGACCTGTTCTATCATATTTTCTTTTATGATGCTTTTTTTATCAATCAAGTTTCTTTGATATTCATTCCGAGAATAACTTTTTCCTCTTCATTATTTCTTTCTTAAAGAAGAGAAATAGCTAGGCTTGGCAGTCCTAGCTTTGGTCAATCCAGTGATTCTTCTCTGGATGGTGTATTCGTGTCTTCCCAATAACTTTTGGATTTTGTAAAGAATCAAAGATTTATCGATGCTTTTAATAAACCCTAAAAAGGTTTTACCTCTGAAATTAGAAGTGCCTTTCGACCAGCTTGTAGATATCAGTCTTCGACTTGAAGAGGCCGATAAAGGAAGTGAAGGTGATATTGAGGTTTCCAAGAAGAGGCATATTAAGTTCAAAAGCCCTAATCCCAATAAGAAAGTGAAGCAAGCAACTTCAGTAGCAAAGAATCTAATCCCTAATCGTGAAGAATGCTACAATTGTAGTTCTAAGGACCACTATGTAAATAGATGTCCAAGGCCTATTTTTTGTCACTATTGCAAAAGTTTGGTTCATCATATATCTTCAAGTCCCATACTTCAAAGTAAGAAAGAGGGAAAGCTGAATGTTGAGCAAGCCCCTAGTAACACTTCTCTTGGTCAAGGTATTTCTCATTCTATCTTTGATGGCATTAATTTGGTTCGTGATTATCCTATTCGAATTCTTTTGATACAGGTGCATCTCATTCTTTTATATCAAAAGAACTTGTTATTACTTTTTCTTTAAATATTTTGGGCTTGATGACTTCACTGAGAATTGCTAATCCGGTTGGTGGATCCGCAACACTTAGTTCACTTTGTAAAAATGTCGAGATTATTTTATATGGTTATCCTTTCCGAGCCAATTTGCATGTTATGAGCTACTTATGTTTCGGAATTGATTTTGGGAAAGGATTGGCTTAATCATTATGAAGCTCATATCCTATATCCCGAGAAGACTATCCATCTTCAACATCCTTAATCTGTTAAGCAGATTTCTATTGTTCTTAAAGATTCAAATTCCAATTTGGTGGCATCATTTTATTCTTTAAATCCACATGATGAGGAAGATGTTATTTCCCTCATTCAAGTAGTTCGGGAATTTTCTAACATCTTTGAGTCTGTCTTAGGATTATCACCTAAGTGATCTATTGAAAGGTGCTAAGGTTTTTTCAGCTCAACCTTGCCATCGGTTTTCATCAACTACGAGTTGCGGAGGGTACCGTTTCCCTTACCGCATTTCACACTCATTATGATTCTTATGAGTGACTCGTGATGTCATTCGATTTGACGAACCCTCCAGCTTATTTCATCCATCTTATGAATCGAGTATTCTACGAATATCTCGATAAGTTTGCCGTTATATTCATTGATTATGGGTGAAAATGGCACTTTAAAATTTATATGTCTTTTTAATAAGATATTTATAAGTATAATTGGATTTTATTCTTAAAACGAACAAAGAATATTCGTAAAAAATTTAAGAGGTATTTTTATCATATATAAGATGATTTTGTGTTGTATTGCCCATTGAGTGCTTTAAGATTTCTGGTCGATGCGCCTGATCAATATTATCGGTAGGAGTCTTCTAAACGCTATGATGAGACAGTCAGACACGGTAAATTCACTTGTAACAAGAAAATTTTTCTAAAAGATGATTACATAAAGTTAATTATAATTTTAAACGTCTTAGCTTTTTAGGAAAGAGGATCATGAAATAAATGATTTAGTATAGAATCTGCTTTTAAGAAATTAAAAGAACACCTTTCCGATGCTCCTATTCTTATGATTCCCAAAGGGAACCAAGACTTCACTGTTTGTACCGATGCTAGTGGTACTGGTTTTGGTGTCGTTCTCATGCAAAAGGGAACATGTTATCGCTCATGCTTCTAGACGATTAAAGCTTTCCAAGACTAGATATGCCACTCATGATCTAGAGCTCATGGCCGTTGTTTTCACCTTAGAATTTGGCATCATCTTCTGGAAGAGAAATTTGTTCACTACACCGATCATAAATCTTTGAAGCATTTATTTTCTCAAAAGGAACTTAATTTGCGTCAACAATGTTGGCTCGAATTCCTTGCATCTTATGACATGGTATTCTCTATACTCTCGAAAAGGGAAATCGTGTTGCTGATGCCCTTAGTCATATGCAACAAGCGGTTGTTTCCATGATGATATCCAAATGGAATGATCTCAAGATTTTGTCCACTTGTGAGATTCGAGATCGTGAATCCGATTCATATTCATCTCTTGTTTTATGTAGACTTGAGGTTCATCCTTCTCTTTTAGACCACATCCTTGAAGCTCAAAAGCAAGATCCCGAATTGGCTCTTCTTAGCCAAAGTTGTAGGGATAAAAATAAGGCTGATGGATTGGAAGACTTTGATATTGATGCTCGTGGAGGTAATCGAAAATTCGGTAGACTTATTGTGACAAATATTAGTGATCTTCGTAAAGACATTTTAGAAGATTCTCATTGTTTTAAATTTACCATTCATCCCAGTAGTAGTAAAATGTACGCGGATATGAAGCGACTTTATTATTGGAATGGAATGAAATCTAATATTGCTAACTTCATTAAGCGTTGCATGACTTGCCAACTCGTAAGGGTCGAGCATCAAAGGCCCAGTGGGATATTGCAACCTTTAGACATTCCCGTTTGGAAGTGGGATCAAATTTCCATGGACTTTATTGATGGTCTTCCCCGTTCTCGTTCAGATCATGACAGTTTGTGGGTGATAGTAGATAGACTTACAAAATCCTTCCATTTTCTTCCCGTTAGGTCTAACCAGACCGTACCTCTTTTGGATAAACTCTATGTCAAAGAAATCGTTAATTTGCATGGAGTTCCAACTTCTATTGTTAGTGATCGCGATCCATTATTTACTAGTGGATTTTGGAAAGTCTTTAAAAAGCTTTGGGAACAAAGCTTAATTTTAGCACCGCTTATCATCCTCGGTCCGATGGACAAACAGAGCGTGTGAATCAAACTCTTGAAGATCTTCTTCGTGCATGTGTTCTTGATTTTGGTGGAAGTTGGGAAGATCATATTTCTCTTGCTGAGTTTTCTTGCAATAATAGCTTCCAATCTAGTATTGGTATGGCACCTTTCGAGGCACTCTACGGAATGCCATGTTGATCTCCTTCGTGTTGGCTTAAAGCTGGTGAGAAGCTGGTTTTAGGTCTAGATTTTATTCGTGATTCCACAGAAAAGATTTACTTTATTCGTCATAGGATGAAAGAATCTCAAAGTAGACAAAAATCCTATGCCGATAACCAGAGAAGGAATTTATAATTTTCTATAGGAGATTTGTCACCTATGAAGGGTGTTGCGCGTTTCAGTCAATCGGAAAAATTAGCACCTTGATAAATTGGTCCATTTCCCATCACCGAACGCATTGGTTCCGAGGCTTATCGCCTTTTATCACTGGCTCAATTTTCTGCTACTTACGATGCATTCCACGTCCCTCAACTACGGAAATGCCTTAGAGATTCTGATTCTATTCTTGAGTCCGGTGTTAATGAAGAAATTGAAGTTTCGCCTAATTTGACTTATGAGCAACATCCGATTCGAATCATTGCAACGGAGGTTAAACGCCTTCAAAATAAAGATGTTCCGCTTGTGAAAGTTCAATTATCCTCAAATCCTAAGGATTGCTCTTAGGAATCCAGAGAATTCATCGGGCGAACACATCCGGACTTACTTTGTTGTGCTCCTTATGGTGAACTTCTCACTTCAAAAAATTTCTTTTGTGTTGTTATTCCTTAGTGTGGTTGTTACTCTTTATTTTCTTCTTAAGTATTGCGAGGACGCAATTTCTTTAAGGAGGGGAGTCTGCAACAACTCGCATATTTTACGATTATATATTTAAATGCTTTATTTAAATATAGCATCGTCATTTGAATTTAAAGCTCGAAATATGACTTTTTATAAACAGTCGAATCCGGACTCGAGACCACTTTCATTGAGTTAAAAACGGCGTTTACGACCTTTTTGAGCATAAACATCGATATGCTTGGAGTTGATTAGAATTTTGATATTTTCATTTGGGGCTTTGGGTTTGGGTTTTAGCCCATTAACCCAACAAGAGAACCCAACTCCTCTACCTAATAACTCCCACTCTACTCCTCTTCATTCATTCCACTCATAATTCGTAACACTCTTAGGCCCTAGAAAGAATGGTGGGAAGAGGAAATTAAAATTCCTAAGCCCTAGTTTCACTTAGGAATTCAAATTCAAGTTATAAATCAAAGAGAAGCTTGTGTAAGAATCCTCTTCATCTTCTCCATATCAGTCCTCTTCAATTTTCAGAAATTCCTATAATCTAACTTAGGAAATTCATTTAAATTGATAATAGATTAAAGATTCTAGAGGTGTTGTTGAAGAGGAATTGGTCTTGCTTTGTTTTAGAGCTTCTTATTCCTTGTTTTTGAGTCTAAAGGTGATTTTTTGAACTCACATCTACGTCTATAGCTTTCATCGTTGTTAGGTATGAGTTCCTAACATCTATTCGTGTGCATTTGCTTTTGATTTTAAATGATTTGGTAAATTTTCCAATTTTGATGTTTTGAAGTCAAAATCATTAAAAAAACTATCTTGGATGTTTGGACATGTTATGTGGGATGTATCGAAGAGCCTATGAGGCTGAGTTTTTGCTTGACATAAATCTTTAGCCTCCGTCGCTCGTCAGATCGCTTCCGAATCGATTTAGTCATCATTTGCCTAGGTAAATTCTACCCAAGTCTAGGTGACCAAACGTCTGGTTGAAGAACTCAGATGTCTGGTAGGGGTTCTTGGAAAAATTATATAATGAGCGTAGAAAATAAAATGGTAGACAAAAGAACCAAACGTCTGGTTCAACAGGTCAAATGTCTCGTTAGGGGTTCTGGAGATTTTACAGAAAAGGGAAAATTAAAAGAAAATGGCCGAACCCCAGGTCAAAAGTCTGGTCATGCCAGGTCATACGTTTGGTCCTGTTGCCTTTTGACCATTTCACCTATTTTTGAGTGGATTTCCAATTTTAATTGATTTTTGTTAATTCGGTTAGTTGTTGTCATTTATTATCGACTTTGATGACTTCTTTGCTGGATATTTAGGAATATCCATTTGATGGATTTGATATCGATTTTTATCATTTTAATTCACATCGTCAAATGTGGATTGTTTTGTGACAGATTGTTTTTACAATCATTTCTGTGATTTATCACTTTAAAATACAAAGTTTTTTATACTAGCAGTAATTATTCAAACTCTTTCACAAACAAAAGTGGTTCCAACACTATTTTAATGAAACGCTCGTTTTTAAAACCGTTTTTCAATCTATTAGTATATACATACATTTACCTCATTCGTATGAGAAATCTAATTAAACGGCTTAATAAAACAAGTGGTATGAAACGCTTACGTTTACTTCGTCGGTTCATTTTTAGACTTGTTCGATTGAAATCTTGTGACAATCTTCGAGTGGAAATCTACAATTTGTACGTAAATATTTAAGGTAAGCTAGTGGTTTTAGGACATGAAGCCTAACTCATATTTACTAGCTTAGTGTACTTTACACTTTTTCGTGACAATTTTCGAGTGGAAATCTACAATTTGTTCGTAAATATTTAAGTTAAGCCAGTGCTTATGGGACATGAAGCCTAACTTCTATATTTACTAGCTTGGTGTAATTCACACTTCTATTTATCAATGATGATCATTTTTATGGGCTAGAGACCCATGGTTTTTTGACTTTTCGTGGAGCAATCAGCTCATTCGTCCACGTGGGGGACTGTACCACGGTAGAGTCTGTGCATAAGACGTATCTTTTAGGGTGCGTCGATGTTTGGCTCATTCGTCCACGTGGGGGACTATACCATGATAGAGTCTGTGCATGAGGCGTATCTTTTAGGGTGCATCGATATTCGACTCATTCGTCCACGTGGACGACTGTACCACGACAGTGTCTGTGCAAGAGGCGTATCTTTTAGGGTGCGTGATGTTCGGCTCATTCGTCCACGTGGGAGACTGTACCCCGTATTTTTATGGGATAGCGTTCCATTTGTGATACACGTGTTGGTGAGTTTTCATGCTTCCGTTTGTGATAGGCCTCTCTCTTTTTATGATTTCTGGATTTCTAATTGATGATTTCTGGAATTTTATGTTTCACCAATATTTGCGATTTGCATTGATATTTTTGTCAATATCTGAGGTTTGGTGAATAAGCTAAAGAATATGATATTCTATTTGGATATTTGAAGAGATTTGAGATATTGTATGATTTTCATTGTTATCAGATATATATTTGTCACAGCATGACATTATTGTTATCATATATTTTTGTAATATCTCTTATCCTATCTCATCTTGTATGTTATTCATAGCTAGACTAATTCGTTTATTATTTTTCTTCTTAAATAATACTCGGGTCAGACCGAGGTGTTTCGGGTGCTTCCACTTAACTTCTTACTAGGGGCTAGCTTCTGACTTTTGGCTAACCACTTTAACTTAGTAGTTTTTGCTTTTATACATTCGAGATAGAGACTCCTTGATATATACTTATTCTTTTTTGATGTTGTGGATCATGTTTGACCATTACTTTGATGTACACTTCTATGTGTTATATTCATATCTGTTTCCGCCTTAGTGATATGAATTTCTGTGCCTTATTTTGTGTTGTGCTTATTTTATATTTGTTTCCCAAGGCAACATAGCCAAAGTGTGTAGCTTTGAGTATGTATTTTATATGTCAGATTTCATCTTGAAATGAAATGCATGTTATACTATCTGACATATCGGTACTTGCACAAAGAAATTACACAGATGGTTGCTCCTCAGCAGCCTTATTCTTCGTGCCAGTCGACGACATTACCCAGTAGTGTCCTTGGCTAGTGTGAGTATAGAGGTGGGGCGTCACAATTTATAAATGGTTATTGCTCTGCCGTAGCCTAGATACCAAGAAATTAAGTTGTGGAAAGAGTACAACTTGTCAATATACAATTAAACGTTATAGATGTCTAACCGTTATTATTAATCAAAATTCTAGAATGAAATGCAAAGTAGAAATTAAACGTGTATTAACAATGCAAGTACGATGAAATTTGTTTTTGTTTTTAATTTTTTTTTATAAAATTCAAATGAAAGCAACCAACAGTGCAATTCAAATAAAAATAGAGATGAAAGAAGTAATTTTTTTAATAAAAAAGCAAGCAGAGCAGTTTTATAGCGGCAACTCATTTTATTTCCTGTAACTTGAAATTAGAAACAAGATATATACAACAAATTTTTTTAGGAAATAAACAAACTAAACAAATGAAAAACAAAATAAATAAAGCTAAAACAATTACAAACAAAACAGTGTAAGGTAAAACAAATTTCGATTTAAAATAAAACAAAAGATAAAACAGAGATAAAACAATCTAAAATAAAACATACCCCACCCAGCCCAGATAGAAAACAATAAAGACCCTTTTTTTTTAATAACTCGTATAACGCCCGGCCCAATTAAAAAAACTCATCCCAATCTTTTGTCGTTCTAAAACTAGACAAATCAAATTCACCCGAAAGAAGATAAATCACTTCTTAATCTTCCATTCTCGTAAAAAAAATTGCAACAAAAAATCAAAGTTCGCCTCTTTTTAAAAATTACGTATTCAATTCGTGGTTCAATTTGCAGTGTTCAAGAGTGCTGGATGTTCGCGAATTCGAAGTGGTCGTTGGCGATTTTGGGGTGAAGTTGATTTCGACTAGATTTTCAAGAGGCAATGGTCGGCAGGTGGGATGATTCGATTTGTGTCGTGGTCGGGTTCTTGATTTCAGGTGATGAATTGTTTTTTTTTTTTTTTTTCCTCTTTTTATTTGGAGAAACTGTCAGGGTTTTATGGTTGCTGTCGGGAGAAGTGGCTGATCACTATGGTGGAATGTTGATCAATAGTGGAAAAATGTAGGGGAACAACAAGTAGAAGTTGTGACAGTCGTTGGAGTTTGATGAGTAGTTTGAAGAGGAATGTTGATGAAATGCTTCTGTTGGTCTGATCAGGAAGTTGAATGCATGGCAGTAAAGCAGTGATGAATAGGCAGAGGCTGGAAGTGTTTAGGGGGAGGCTGTGGTGGGTGTATTGAAGTGTGGTTTTGTAGTTGGTATGAAGGATTGAAAATGAATGTTGGATGATCTGATGTCAAGTGTGTCAGTGGATGAAGGTGAGATGGTGGGGGCGGTTCAGTTTTGTAGCTTTGATTGTTACGGCAGTGGTTGACGAGTGGATGTAGTGATGGTGAATGTTGGTTTGTGGAGTGTAAATATGACAGTTGATCGTAGGGGCTGTTCACAAACTTGTTCAAAGTCTTGCAGCAGTATGTTGAAGCAATTATGTATTAGAAGTGGAAGCAAGATAGTGGAAGATGTAAATGGCAGTATTTTTGTTTTGATATGTTTGGTCGTAGCTCTGTTGTATGAGTGATAGGTTGGACAGTGCGTGATGGTTGTGGTGGAGTTTTTAGTTTGAGGTAGAAAGGCAGATAATGGTGACAGTTTTGTCGTGAGGTTGAAGTATGGTTGTGATGAGTGAAATTGGAAGAGTTGTATGTTTGTGGGTAGTGAGATGCAACAGTGAATGGTATGTGGTAGTTTTGGTGGAGGAGCAGGTGGTTATAGAGGTAGTAGTGGCTGTTGTGGAGGAATATGGCTGTATATGATGTTGGTAGGAAGTTTATGCTGTGCACTTAGAGGATGTTTGTTCACCAGTGGGTATGATGACAGAGAATGTTTGAAGAAATGGTGGAGTTGCCGAACTGTTTTTGATAGTGGACAAGTTGTTCTGGTAGTTGATGAATATGATTTGTAACAGAGATGAACAAGTGGCAAATGTTGTATATGACAGGGTTGTTAAAATGTAAATTGTATGGACAATTCAATGCATTCAGTAATGTGTATAGTTGAAATGTAAAATGTGTCACCACAGTTATCTTGAAAATGTGTCACCACAGAGAATGCACACACAGTGCCAAATGCATAGGAAATGGAAATGAACGGAGAAAGAAAAATAAAAATGCATAATTTTTTTTTAATATATATATATATATATATATATATACACACACACGTATGTATGTATGTATGAAAGCTAACACTAATTAAAATAAAACCAAATGACCCTAAAAACGAGATATGCGCACTAGAAGATGAAAGCAAAACAATCCCACAACACTAATATTTTTTTTTAAATGCAATACACGCCTAATAAAAACACATAAAAAAAATTAAACAAAAATAATTCGAAGAACAAAAAATAAAATCAAAACTATTTTCCGGCAACGGCGTCAAAAGCCTGTTTAACGACGAATTTTTTATCGGTTTAGAAAATCGCCGTAAAATTTATAATAAAATTACCGCAAGCGCACGGCGTACTATCATAGTACGTGGCGAATATGGATCGATCCGTGAAGAATTGTTAATTTTAAATTTTCTATTCAATCAAATTATACCAAAGTTGAGAGCGATTAACTAAAAAATGAAAAAACTAACAAACTAGCAAATTAAAAGTGATCAAAATATGAAAGTAGAAAGGCAATTTAGAGAAAAATCTACTCTCTAGATCACATAGTTCAACAAATTTTGAAATTATGATCTCTTTTTTTTTTAGTCATTAGTGAATTTAAATGATGTGTTTATCATAAATATGGCTTATTTATGCTATTAATTAGCTCAACATAAGCCATTAAACTATAACACGCCCCTTAAACCACTGTTTAATTCTTATGAAAAATGACAATGAAGTTGAAAATAAAATCTATTTAAGCATGTCCTATTAACTATTGATTAGAAATATACATGTCAAATTTTAATTTTAAAATCACTTCATTACCATAATCATATGTAAATGAAGGGGTAACTTTTGTTTGTGATTGTTTAAGCATAACCTATTTGTTATGAACAACATAGACTATCAAATTCGACACGAAACACTAAATCACATCAACATTCACTTTCCATTAAACAAAAAATGAGAGCAATAATTATCAATGTGTTAAAATTACATAATTAGAGAGCTTCATTACCCAAAAATTGAAGGGGTTTAGCCTCTCATATTTGTTATCAAATCAACAAACGTAGCTTGCAACATGAATGAAAAAGAAAAGGAAAAAAGAGCTAATTAACAAGAAATAAAACTAATCTATTTGCATTAAAATCAAACTACACTACGAGCATGAAAGGAAATAAACAAGAAAAGAAAAGAGCAATGTATTAAGCATAAAAAATAAATTATATGAAATAAGAAATGGCTAAGTAGCCATGGAAAGAAAGAGAGCTTTCATTTTATTTTTGATCTAAACTAACAAAATAAGAGGAAGAAAGCCTAAGACATACGAAGGAAAGAGAGTTACCTAAAACATAAGAGATATTTATACAAGTTTAAAACTCTAATTCACTTTTTTAAGGAATGTCCAAACTACCCCTCTAGAAAGTGTGGTGACCAAGTAACCATTAGCATCCAATAATCATCCATTAAGTGTGCATGAAGATTTAATTGCCTTTTAACGTGAGGATTAGCTCTAATTTTTATATTAAGGTAGGTGGGTAGGTGGGTTCCTCCATGATCATGGCTTTGAATTATTTTCATCTTCATTTTTTCTCTTCCCTCTTGTGCATGCATATATCTTCATGAAACCACTTGTAAAATTCAATAAAATTCCTACAAACCAACATAGAAAATTCTAAGTAAATTTTCACAAAATAATAAATGCATAAAAATGATCATTTTGCCTCTATATGAAGATGAATATGTCACAATTAGAAAATAATTTGAATTTAGTTTAAACAAGTTAATAATACCCGATATGATCATTTATTTAATTTAAATAGATTAAATATGGTGGTAAAAATATGCACAATTACGTGCATATCAATGTGCATAAGATGTAGGACATGTTTCAGAGATTGAAGGTATTAAGTGCTTGTTTGAGGGTCTGCCTCTTCCCTATAAAGGATGTATTAAATGGTCAGAGTTAGTGGTTAGGCACGGTAAAGGGTATCTCAGGAAGAGTTCACTTCGGGGATTGAAGGTATTAAGTGGTTATTTGAAGGCCCGCTCTTCTCCATAAAAGAAGTAATTAAGTCACTTGAAGAGATTTAAAGAACATACGCAAATACACTAGGCAAATCTTTATTTCAACAATTGATATATCATATGAACAATCATTAAACAAGTTTAAAATCTAAAGATGGTTGATATGGACAAAAACGCGGAAGCCAGGAACTCGTCTCCTCAAGAAATACCCAATACGAGAGGCATGCTTGAGTGGTTTCAACAATATCCGAGGCATGTGGAGGAGATTCCCGTTCCACAGCCAGCTGCTCTTGCAGCACCACCTAGTCCACCTGTAGAAGCAGCATCTCGACCTTTAGACTTCCCCGAATTGTGCAAGGACTTTCAAAATATGGGCGGATGAGTGTATACCGGAGCCGAGGATTTTCTAGAGACAAAGGATTGGATCAGTGACTATGACCGCATATTTTGGGAGCTTGGCTGGGAAGACCAGACTAAAAGGAGGGTCGCTGCATGGCATCTTACGGAGGGGCTACAAGATTGGTAGACTATTAATGTTGAAGAAAATGCTGAAGAGGAGATTACTTGGGCTGGTTTTAGGACTATCTCACAGTCCAACTACAAAACTCTAATGCAACTATCATGTATGACGCAAGAGAAGGCACCCAAACCACTTAATACCTTTTTATTTAGGATTAGGCAGACTCTGACCATTCAATACCTATACAATAGGCAGGTCTGTGACGCCCCACCTCTATACCCGCGCTAGCCAAGAACACTACGGTGTAGTGCTGTCAACTAGCACGGAGAATAAGGCTGTTGAGGAGCGGCCATCAATAGTTGGCCTTACACTAGTATTGGTTATCTCGATAGGAGTGATATATATATGTTCTTTCATTTTTCATCTCTGGTTTATTTTCTCCCATCGACATACCCCAATTCCAGTATAAAACGAACTACGATGGTTCGTAATAGTTTAGAACAGTAAATATAAAATAACAACACAGATAATATAAATGCGGAACACAGATGAAACAGAAATTCTCATATATACAATAACTGATGTCAGTTACAATACATTTGACACGGTACATATGATACAACTACAACAATCGACTCAGGAAGTTACATATACAAGTACATTAACGTATATAATATACATGAATACATATCTTCCTATACAATCATACAGACTACTACAAATAACGACGACTACTCCAAAAGATATGAAAGAACTTCATAGCTCTAGCAGCAACCCAAAACAGAATATCTACAGCCTGAAATACTCGGTCTGACCCGAGTATTAAATTCAAAAGAAAATAATACTCGGGTCAGTCTAATTCAAACTCAGTTATTAGTGCACAGAAGCAATAATAATCAAATAATGAATAGACGACAGTAATTAAACCAAATCAGAATGCAATTCAGAATATTGAATTGAAATAACAGAACAGTTCAAACCATTGAAATATAAAACAGTTCAAACCATTGAAATATAGAACAGTTCAAACCATTGAAATATCAATTAAAATATTAAGATGAGTAGGGCTGCAGTACACGCACGCGTGTACTGCCTCGCCACTACAGCACATGAACTACGCAAAAGATTAATAAATCAAAACAAAATAGGATCTCAATAAAAACAATACCGTGTGGCTGCAGTTCACGCTTGCGTGCACTGCCTTGCCACCACAGTGATGATGTACCCAAGAGATCAACGAACCAAAATCAATGGAGAATCAAATATCGATGTCACTGCCTCAATAATATAATGCAACAGGTCTGGGAGGCACGTATGTGCATCAAAAACCAGTCAATGAATGGGACAACGAGATGAACTAGACCAGGCAACCACATAAATGAAACAAACAGCCAACTAACTCGAATGGTGCTACTACAGCAACCAAAATTTGTTGCAACATGATACAATACAATGAATGCAACAGGGAATTCAAAGAAACAGGAGTAAGCAAGCTATTGAACCCCAATGCGAAAATTCAAAGGCAAGTATATACACATACTGTTGTAGCGAGGACTGCAGAAAGTCCATATATAATGCAACTGAGATGTGTGGGTACACAATAAAATTCCAGGAGCAACAACAATCACATATATACATACCTGAATGCCTATATGTACATGATAACAGAAAGACAAGTATAAGTTCAAATGAAAACACAGCAAGGCCAAATACACATCAACAAAGTCCAAGACCAGTGAATCGCTAGGGTCGACCAGGCAGCAACCAAATGAAATATCACTGGAGCATATATATATATATATATATATATATATATGTATGCATATAAATGATGCTAAACAAATTACAAACTGCTCATAACATAGCAGTTCGAATGACAATGCAAGCCCCAGAAGGTCCCAATGAAACTGACGCTCACGTGCAAGCCTCGAGTAAACATGAATTGGTGATATAGCTATTTAAAGTGGATATGCAAGTGCAAACTCAAGTGGTGCATAAAATCTGGTTAGCTGTGCAACAGGTGGCTAGTGCACACTACTGAAATGCACGCACGAATTAGCAGTGCTACGGTTGACAGTGCATATACATGAGGTCAAAGATCAAGACAAACACACATGAACTGATAGAGGACGCAAGTGGCTTCAGGAAGAACAAAGTTCAAAATTTCACTTTTTGCATGAAATTACAACTTGCAGTGATTACAAGTGAGTGACCACAAAACTACTCCATAAGGAGATGAACACTGATAATTCTCAAATACTTACCTAAATGCTCAGATGACAAAGTTCACAAAAGAAATCAACAGTAACAAGTTCAACCACAAAAGTCAAAATCACCACAAAAACAACATCACAAACCGAAGTCAAAAGATAGGAATCGAACAGTTTAGATTCGAAACTGTGGTGCCAAAGAATCAAATAATCGAACCAAGTCACAGTTCAAAACCACATGAATTGAAAAAGTCAGTGAACAACCTCAAATATCTATACCAAATCAAATGCCAACTCAAATCAGTTAACACTTCAAAACAAATATATATATATATACGAACGCAATTAAGGAGATTGAACTCATATAACCAAAATCAAGATTTTCGAATGAATTAGATGTGAGAGATGAACACTCACCTTTGTCGACGAGTTTAGAAGAAGCCGACCACACCAGAAATCGAGCGAAGCCATAGTCTTCATTCGATCGAGCTTCAATGGTTGGCGACTTCGATTGTCACAAGCCCTAGTTTTCGAAAAGAGGGGCGAACGTGAAGGAGTGAATGAACGTGAGAACAATGGCCGCCATTTATTTTCTTTTTGCTTACTTTTAGGTTTAGGGTTAAATGAATGAACAGGGAAAAAGAAAGAAAAGAGGGGTCGGGTATACTTGCAAAGCAAATTTTCTCACGGCATCAAACATTTGAAAATGTTGGCCGAGAATTTATTTTAAATCCCGAATTTTCTTTTAACAATTTATAAATCAATTTTAATTCAAAATTTAAAAACTTCAAATAGAAATTTGCAACAATATTAATCTTCTAAATGTCGATTATTAATTGATGCAAATACCGGGTTGTTACAGACTCCCCTCCTTAAAGAAATTGCGTCCTCGCAATCATAAGGAATAAAAGGACAAAAGGTAACAACCACAAGAGCATGAAAGAATAAACTTGGACGTGTTTGCTCGATGAATTCTCTGGATTCCAAAGTGAAATCCATAGGATTTGAGAACCACTGAGCTTTCACGAGAAAAACATCTTTATTTCGAGGGTGCTAAACCCCTGAAGCAATGATGTGAATAGAAGGTTGCTCAAGAATAAGGATCGAAAGTCCCTAAGGCATTTCCGTAATAGGAAGACGTGGAAAACGTCATGAATAGCAGAAAATTGAACTGGTACACTGGCGTAGTACAATATAAACGCCAAAGAAATCTTTTAATTTCATAAAAGAAATTCACAAATTCTCAACAAAAATCTAATTATCAATAGATAATTCAGAAATCTCAAATCACAAATATTCGATTATCAAAAACGATAATCAAATCAACAAGTATTCGATTATCAAAATCGAAAATCAATCTTAAATCACAAATATTTAATTATCACAAACGACAATTAAATCTCAAATATTTAATTATCAATAGATAATTAGAAACAATAAATATCTGATTATCAAAAACGATAAATCAGAAATCACGAATCAACGATTATTTAATTATCACAATTGATAATCAAATCACAAATATCTAATTATCACAAACGATAATTAGATCTCAAATATCTGATTATCACAAGCGATAATCAGAAACAATAAATATCTGATTATCAAAAACGATAAATCAGAAATCATAAACATCCAATTATCAAAACGATCATCAGAAATTACCACAACGGTAATCAAATTTCAAATTACAAAATTTTCAATTAACGAGTCCGAAATTAACCGAAATAGCAAACGCACATGACTCATAACCACGAGTTTTACTAAATCGTTTAATTCACTTCATCGTTTCCTTGAAAGTGTTAAATTGTGTATTTTAAATAAATAACATTTTACGTTCTCAAACGGACAAGTCCGGAATTAAGCGAATCAGTAAAAGAAAGGGGTCATAGTCCTCGATTTTTCTGAAACGTTTAATTCGCTTCCTCATTCTTTTGAAAGCGCAAATCGTAAAGATTTTGAAAACAATTTTGATTTATATTTTGAAATATTTTGAAGAATAACAAATTTTTAAAACACGTGATTAAAATAGCAATGTCAGTAGCAACTTCGACATACGTCAAAATTTCATCGAAATAATTGGCATCAAAATATAATACCAATGAATTTTCGTTCATCAAAAAGGTCACAAGAATCTTCTCAAAGATAGAAAGGGGTATCATACCCTAAACTTGTATTCATAACAAGTCAATAACACACGAATTCACCAATGCACAAGAATTGATAAAACTTATCAATAGAAATCACGAAAATTGGTGAAGCACAAATTCTAGAAATCCTCACAAGAAATCCAGAAAACACAAGCTAAGAGTATGAGAACTCGAACGCGAGTATGAAAACTCGAACCGGAGTATGAAAACTCGAACGCGAGTATGAAAACTCGAACCGGAGTATGAAAACTCGAACGCGAGTATGAAAACTCGAACGGAGTATGAAAACTCGAACGGTATGAAAACTCGAACGGAGTATGAAAACTCGAACGGAGTATGAAAACTCGAACGGAGTATGAAAACTCGAACGGAGTATGAAAACTCGAACGGAGTATGAAAACTCGAACAGAGTATGAAAACTCAAAGGAGAGTATGGAAACTCACCAACACGCGAGCATGAAAATTCATCAACACATGTAACGCATAACGAGAACGGGAGCACGAAAACTCACCTACATGCGAGCATGAAAACTCACCAACACGTGCAATGCAAAGCGAGAACGGGAGCACAGAATCTCACCTACACGTGAGCATGAAAATCACCAACACGGGCAACGCAAAGCGAGAACGGGAGCACGGAATCTCACCTACACGCGAGCATGAAAAATCATCAACACGTGCAACGCAAAGCGAGAACGGGAGCACGAAAACTCACCTACATGCGAGCATGAAAACTCACCAACACGTGCAATGCAAAGCGAGAACGGGAGCACAGAATCTCACCTACACGTGAGCATGAAAATCACCAACACGGGCAACGCAAAGCGAGAACGGGAGCACGGAATCTCACCTACACGCGAGCATGAAAAATCACCAACACGGGCAACGCAAAGCGAGAACGGGAGCACGGAATCTCACCTACACGCGAGCATGAAAAATCATCAACACGTGTAACGCAAAGCGAGAACGGGAGCACGGAATCTCACCTACCCGCGAGCATGAAAAATCATCAACACGGGCAACGCAAAGCGAGAACGGGAGCACGGAATCTCACCTACACGCGAGCATGAAAAATCATCAACACGTGCAACGCAAAGCGAGAACGGGAGCACGGAATCTCACCTACCCGCGAGCATGAAAAATCATCAACACGTGCAACGCATAACGAGACGCTATCTCATGGTTGCAAGCCATTAATTTTGACACACGAATGGCCCGAAGACCGTGGGGCGCTACCCCACATGTGTGAGTCGAAATCACACAGATTGAGGTCCAGACTAACCAAAAAATCAAAAGAGGTATGTGTGAGTGGAATCACACAAGTGGTGTCTAGTCTAACCTCACAATCAAAAGAAAAGTGTGTGTGAATGAAATCACACAAGTGGTGTCTAGACAATCCTCAAAGCCCAAGAGATATGTGTGAGACGAAATCACACCGATGAGGCCTAGTCTAACCGTAAAAATGATCGTCATGATCAACGAGAAGTGTCAATTACACTAAGTCAGTAAATGTAAAAGTTTAGCTTCATGTCCCATAACCACTTGCTTAACTTAAATATTTACGAACAAACTGTAAATCTTCACTAATAAAATTTGTCACTAGAGGTTCAATCGAACAAGTCCAACAATTAACCGACGAAGTAAACGCAAGCGTTTCATACCACTTGTTTTACTAAGCCGTTTAATTAGATTTCTCATACGAGTGAAATAAAGATTTGTATATACTAATAGATTGGAAAACAGTTTCAAAAACGAGTTTGGTATTGAAAATAGAGTTGAAAACATTTTGATAAAAGAGTTTTTGATATTTACTACCAGTATTGAAACCTTTATATTTTTAAAGTGACAAATCACAAAAATGATTGTAGAAACAATCAATCACAAGAATTCACATACGAAGACGTGAATAGAATCCAAAGAAATCGATACCGAATTCATCGAAAGGTATGTTCACAAAAATCCCGAAGAAAAGGTCATCAAAGTTGCTAATAAATGATAGCAACAAATCGGGAAATAATCAAGAATCGATTAAATTCGAAAACCAAATCCATCAAAGTAGGAATACCCAAAATTCCTAAAATAGAAGTTATCAAAGTCGACAAAGGTGATAACAACTAACCAGAAAAGAAGAACCGATCAACAATTGGAAAAACAAAGCAGAACGAGTATAAATGCTTGAATGACTTTAGCAAAAGTAAAAGTCAAGTCAACGTCGATATCGACAAGGCAAAGACCAAGACAATTTCTTTTATACCAAAGAAATTTTAAAACTATCAGAGAGAGGCACATGAAAACCAACAAACCATGGATAAACAGACAGAGTCGACAATTGGAATGCAATTTGTCTCAAAGATTGATACCCAAAACCCAATTGTATGGAAACTGCATTAAGTACACGAATCAGAGATAAGAATGCATATATATAGCAGTTCGAACAAACAATGCGAGTTCAAATCGAAGTGGGTACTAGTTGCAGCAATATGCAACTTGGTAGAGCATATACACACTGATACTTAGAAGTGTAAACTCAAGTGAGCAAGTGCGATAGAGAATAGCAGCAATGCTCACGAATAAGCGTTAGGAATTCATTCCTAACAATCAAAGATGATCTTAAGACAAAGATGTGAAATAAAACATCGACAAATAGTTGTAACACATGTACTATCTAAGTTATGTTTTATATTTGTTCTAAACCCCAGGCTCTGATACCAAGCTGTGATGCCCCACCTCTATACCCGCGCTAGCCAAGAACACTATGGTGTAGTGCTGTCAACTAGCACGGAGAATAAGGCTGTTGAGGAGCGGCCATCAATAGTTGGCCTTACACTAGTATTGGTTATCTCGATAGGAGTGATATATATATGTTCTTTCATTTTTCATCTCTGGTTTATTTTCTCCCATCGACATACCCCAATTCCAGTATAAAACGAACTACGATGGTTCGTAATAGTTTAGAACAGTAAATATAAAATAACAACACAGATAATATAAATGCGGAACACAGATGAAACAGAAATTCTCATATATACAATAACTGATGTCAGTTACAATACATTTGACACGGTACATATGATACAACTACAACAATCGACTCAGGAAGTTACATATACAAGTACATTAACGTATATAATATACATGAATACATATCTTCCTATACAATCATACAGACTACTACAAATAACGACGACTACTCCAAAAGATATGAAAGAACTTCATAGCTCTAGCAGCAACCCAAAACAGAATATCTACAGCCTGAAATACTCGGTCTGACCCGAGTATTAAATTCAAAAGAAAATAATACTCGGGTCAGTCTAATTCAAACTCAGTTATTAGTGCACAGAAGCAATAATAATCAAATAATGAATAGACGACAGTAATTAAACCAAATCAGAATGCAATTCAGAATATTGAATTGAAATAACAGAACAGTTCAAACCATTGAAATATAAAACAGTTCAAACCATTGAAATATAGAACAGTTCAAACCATTGAAATATCAATTAAAATATTAAGATGAGTAGGGCTGCAGTACACGCACGCGTGTACTGCCTCGCCACTACAGCACATGAACTACGCAAAAGATTAATAAATCAAAACAAAATAGGATCTCAATAAAAACAATACCGTGTGGCTGCAGTTCACGCTTGCGTGCACTGCCTTGCCACCACAGCGATGATGTACCCAAGAGATCAACGAACCAAAATCAATGGAGAATCAAATATCGATGCCACTGCCTCAATAATATAATGCAACAGGTCTGGGAGGCACGTATGTGCATCAAAAACCAGTCAATGAATGGGACAACGAGATGAACCAGACCAGGCAACCACATAAATGAAACAAACAGCCAACTAACTCGAATGGTGCTACTACAGCAACCAAAATTTGTTGCAACATGATACAATACAATGAATGCAACAGGGAATTCAAAGAAACAGGAGTAAGCAAGCTATTGAACCCCAATGCGAAAATTCAAAGGCAAGTATATACACATACTGTTGTAGCGAGGACTGCAGAAAGTCCATATATAATGCAACTGAGATGTGTGGGTACACAATAAAATTCCAGGAGCAACAACAATCACATATATACATACCTGAATGCCTATATGTACATGATAACAGAAAGACAAGTATAAGTTCAAATGAAAACACAGCAAGGCCAAATACACATCAACAAAGTCCAAGACCAGTGAATCGCTAGGGTCGACCAGGCAGCAACCAAATGAAATATCACTGGAGCATATATATATATATATGTATATGTATGCATATAAATGATGCTAAACAAATTACAAACTGCTCATAACATAGCAGTTCGAATGACAATGCAAGCCCCAGAAGGTCCCAATGAAACTGACGCTCACGTGCAAGCCTCGAGTAAACATGAATTGGTGATATAGCTATTTAAAGTGGATATGCAAGTGCAAACTCAAGTGGTGCATAAAATCTGGTTAGCTGTGCAACAGGTGGCTAGTGCACACTACTGAAATGCACGCACGAATTAGCAGTGCTACGGTTGACAGTGCATATACATGAGGTCAAAGATCAAGACAAACACACATGAACTGATAGAGGACGCAAGTGGCTTCAGGAAGAACAAAGTTCAAAATTTCACTTTTTGCATGAAATTACAACTTGCAGTGATTACAAGTGAGTGACCACAAAACTACTCCATAAGGAGATGAACACTGATAATTCTCAAATACTTACCTAAATGCTCAGATGACAAAGTTCACAAAAGAAATCAACAGTAACAAGTTCAACCACAAAAGTCAAAATCACCACAAAAACAACATCACAAACCGAAGTCAAAAGATAGGAATCGAACAGTTTAGATTCGAAACTGTGGTGCCAAAGAATCAAATAATCGAACCAAGTCACAGTTCAAAACCACATGAATTGAAAAAGTCAGTGAACAACCTCAAATATCTATACCAAATCAAATGCCAACTCAAATCAGTTAACACTTCAAAACAAATATATATATATACGAACGCAATTAAGGAGATTGAACTCATATAACCAAAATCAAGATTTTCGAATGAATTAGATGTGAGAGATGAACACTCACCTTTGTCGACGAGTTTAGAAGAAGCCGACCACACCAGAAATCGAGCGGAGCCATAGTCTTCATTCGATCGAGCTTCAATGGTTGGCGACTTCGATTGTCACAAGCCCTAGTTTTCGAAAAGAGGGGCGAACGTGAAGGAGTGAATGAACGTGAGAACAATGGCCGCCATTTATTTTCTTTTTGCTTACTTTTAGGTTTAGGGTTAAATGAATGAACGGGGAAAAAGAAAGAAAAGAGGGGTCGGGTATACTTGCAAAGCAAATTTTCTCACGGCATCAAACATTTGAAAATGTTGGCCGAGAATTTATTTTAAATCCCGAATTTTCTTTTAACAATTTATAAATCAATTTTAATTCAAAATTTAAAAAATTCAAATAGAAATTTGCAACAATATTAATCTTCTAAATGTCGATTATTAATTGATGCAAATACCGGGTTGTTACAAGGTCCCTGTCATTTAATACCTAACACCAAGGAAGGTTCCTCCATGATTATCATTAATTGACATTATAAGAAATCCCATCAGCTCACTTAATACTTCTCCTATAGGAAAGATGTGGACCCTATAATAGTCACTTAACACCTTTAAACCCGAAGCGAACCCCTCTAAAGATTCCTCATACCCTATTAATAGCGTGATTATGACGCATAAGCCACTGTGACATCATAGATTAGTCTGACTATTCGTAGGCATTGGTTTCACTGAGATTATTTATTATAGGTGATGTTCCACATCATTCCTCAAAGTAACACTATTGGTAGCCAGATTTAACTGGGCATGCTTCTATGTACTTTTAGACTGACCTCATATCCCTATAACTTAGTCATAGTCATACTTCATATATATATATATATATATATATATATATATATATATATATATATCAATTTCATATATCCACTATCCTACACAATTAATAATTTAGGGCCATATAAGGTAATCCCTTATTACGCCTTTATTTATGGATTAACTCCATCATTATCATTAACTACATTCCTAAGAAATTAAAGCTATTCAATACACTATTAGTTCTAATCAATACGTTCAATACGCTATAATCATTATGTTTTTAACTTTAATAATCAATAAATTGATATTATAAATATGTATATATGCATGGCATCTAAGATTCAAAGATTATTCCTAATCGCATGCATAATAGTTCGCTTGTAAAATTTATTAAAATGTCAAACTCGTATAAATATCCAAATTCCAAATAAGAACATCTAATATCCATAGCCAATAAAACTAGACTTGTATAAAAATGTAATATCACCAAACTTGTTTCAAAAATATATAAGAATTCCTTTTATATTTCAGAGAAAAAGATCTTATAATTTAGACTTTTTATATTTCATTCAACTTTTTCACATACGACCTTGGAGTGAGAAAGGGTTTATATTTATTTAATCTATAGAAATTACGATTAATCAGACTCATACTTTGCACATCATTTTCAATTCCTTTACTTTTAGAACCCTTTAACACTAAAAGCGAAATTAAAAGGGAAGTTGAATACGCTATAATTATCTAATTCCAAACAACAGATTCAATTCTTATATGTTAATATAAAACAATTGCAATTCCAACATATTCAAAGATTGACATTTTACTTGGGGGAGTTCTGGGGTTTTATATTTAGAATTTGCGTTTACAAAATTACCAAAGGCGTATATATTAAATCCAAATAAATACTACACAATTACTAAATAGGAAAACTTGAAATTCCATTCAAAGAAGATTCCTATTTTTAGACTAGATTTGATCTATACCACTACTAATTCTCTTTCAGAGCTTCTCCTTTTTGAATATACAATAAGTGGACTGTATATAAATTTGGTATCAGAGCTGGCTGAAGCATGATAGGAGATTCTTGCATTGTGAACTGTGGTGAAGCTTAGTCTCTTACTCCAATATGTCCTAGGGTGAGTTGGTCAGGCAATCAAAGGAATGGCCTAGGCAGTCGAGAGGCTGGGCGTAAAACCAATTGCCGAGGTTACCATTTGTAGCCACAACCATTTAGGGTGATCATTACAATTGTACTATATTATAATGTTATATTGATATTAAGTTTTCAAATATTTGGATACATAATGTCAAATTACTATCAAAGAGTGATTGCATATAGTTTATGTAGTACAATCCATTTCTGAGGTATTATCTTAAATACAAATCATAATACATGCTTATAAGTATCAAGAAATTCGTATACTGTACATCTTTATTATTTTGTTCATTTTTATACTATATTCATGGCATCTTCAATCATCTAATCATCAATACTACTTTCCTAGTTTTTTCATATTTCTAGTTTCATCATTCTCATTTTTAATTAATTTATCGAATAAGCAATATTAATTTGATAAAAATTACAAATTTAGCTCATTCCCTATCGATATATCAAATTTATAACTTTACCCTTCTTCATCTTTTAGTTCATGATGCATGATAATAACTAATAAAATGAATTTTCATAAGCTAACTTGCTAATTAAAAATGGTGAACAAAAGAACAACTAAAAAAAGAAGTAGCTCATTTATGATCTTTTTTTTAGTGTAAAGTCTTCACGGAAAATAAAACATATAAAATAATGGAATAAGCATAGTATTCTTTATTAAAAGACTTATGAAAAGAAACTGCATGGTTAAAATAAAAAATTAATGCATTGGGATTTCTAATATGGTCTAGATATTATCATTTACCATACACAAAAAACGAATATTGAGAATGTGAAACTTTTGAATTCCTTTTTCCTAACACATAAAATAATGAACGATATTCTTAAAAAATATCGGGTATTTTACACTAAATATGAGACAATATATCGAGAAATATCAGACGATATATCGATGATGATATTTTAAGCAATATTTAGAAAAAGTATTAATTTAGGAGCAATATGAGATATATCAGCATTACATTGGCGATATTATCCGATATCAAATACATAGATTGCAGTTTCAATCACCACTAAAGTACCGACGATTTATAATTATTGCTCGAAACATATATCGCAAGACAACAATCTCTTGCTTGGGGAACCACATCCATCCAAGCCATGTAACAGTAATCACTTGCTTTGAGAACAACATCCATCTAAGCATATAACGTAAATGGTGTGACGTTACCCGTAACATCAGGTCAATGATACCCATTTACGGATCAATGCAAATAATCTACCTTTATAATGGTATTAAAAAACAAAGCATTCTAAATAACATTTGCATCCATCTATAATCATAATTGCAATAACATAGAAAAAAAATGTGAATGTCAATTACATCAATTTTTGCACTATCGATTAATCCTCGAGTCATATCACATGGTAGCATCAAAGACATTGCGGTGGGCCTATTAAGTTTAGCATTTTTGGGGAAGGGAGATTAAAATTCCAATGAAGGTATATATGACTCCTTCATCATATGCATCAACCCTATCATCTTATGACTATCGAGATCACGATGTATAGTGGAAATCGTGTGCAATCCTTTCTCTTCATTCAAATCATGCTACTATCATCCAATATTATCTTATAACGAGTTATCTAATCCCATTCTAAGGTTTTAACCCATACCCTATAAATCTCAATACATAAGTGTCATTGAAGGACTTTATATAATATACACTTATATCCATTTATAACACAACACTACTAAATGACTTACGCACCATGTGAGGTTTAAAGCATAACTATCAACAATAACATTTCAAAGTTTAAAATTAATGACTTACCTCCAATTTCGTGATCTACTTTCCTTTGTCCTAAGCATACAATGCACACTACCACTTAGGATCGCTTCCAGTGCATAGGCCTTAATGATTCGATTTTCCCTTAGTAAACTCGAGCATTCTATTTTTATATGTCCTAGCTGGTTGCAATGATAACACTTATCTAAGTGAGGTCGAATCCATAATCCTTTGCTACATGCCCCTCTTCCTACATCAATTACACCTTCTCCTTTTTGGCTTTCCATGATTATCATCACTCTTTCGTTTTCCTTGTTGTTGGTTCACCTCTTTCTTGGATTGTTCCTTCCTTAATTCTCCATTTACTAAATCAGCAGTGCAACCTCAACTAACCATCATGTCGCTCCAAACGGAATCTAGTTCAATGCAAACTCCTTATAACGACCCAAAATTTTAACGTCTTGATTTGTGAATATTAAATAAATTTTAAATATTCAAATAATAGGTTTTATAACTAAAATATAACTTTTTTAAATAATAACAAATGATGGTAAAATAGATTTGTAACGACCTAGGATTTTGCCACTTTGAAATAGGCTATTTAAATATATTTTTATATAATTATAAACGGATTTTTATTAGGAAATAAACCTATTTTAATTGTTTAATAATGATGATAAAATAGTTTTCAAAATGTGTTTACCATCATAGATAGTTCAAATAAAAATAGAAAATGCGACCGAAGAACGTTTTTCGAAATTTCGACTTCGTCGGGAACATTGTGCACACTTGGTGCAACGTGCACACATCTACATATGTTAGGATTAGTATTAATTAAGCATACTTATGTGCACTAGCATACACACAAACACACACCTAAGCTTGGACGTGACAAATTATGTTATATAAGGCATATATATACATATAAACACACTTATATATATATATATATATATATATATATATATATATATATATATATGCAAACCACTTCCATATCTTTAGTATACAGACATGGAAGCTCTAGCATGATTCTAGGCATGAAAAGAGGGGAGGATGTGTTCTAGGTGGGAGGGATATGGAGGTGCATGCATGTGTTTATGTTTAATTATAACCACTTTATGTTTTTAGATATTTTATTAAGCCTAAAAATACTTCTTCCATTTCATAATTTTTATTTTACAATCTCCATCATCATCTCTAAAATTCCTAAAAGCATGAGAAAATACATCCATGGCTTCTCTTCATAAATTTTAAAGTGAGGAACAATCATTTATTTCCACTTAAATTCTTCTCCTTAGCTCACTATAACATTTCTATAACACTACAACACCTTTCTTCCAAAATATAGGTCCACACCCTCCATAAACATCCATTGCCAAGCCCAAACACATGCACGGTTGAGCTTAATTTAGGTGTAAAAGCATCCAAAGTCTTCTCATTTGCAAGTTATTATAAGATCTAGGTCGAATTCAAGTTTTAGTGAAAGTTTGGTGAGTAAAGTTTGTGTTTTTAAAACTTAAGTTACTAACCTTTTAAAGTTGTTTTTCAGTTAAAATGTTGCTTAAATATGTCGTAGTGTTATATGTTGTGTATGCATGCATATATGTTGATTTGGTGTTGATTGCTTATGCCAAAGTTTGAGTAGGTGATAAAGATTATACCTTTGGAAAAGTTGGTTAGTATTTGTGAAGTAATAATGTTGCTTAGAATTGTACTATAATGTTATGATGTGGTATTGTGATAGAATGTTGTATGTGTGATATGTGGGCTCATGATACAAAAGTAGCGATTCGCTAAACCAAAAGCGATGTAGAAATCCGTTTTTGTCGAAAGTTTGATTTTTGTTTCAAAGTGAAAATTTTGAAGTTTAAAACTTTGATTTAGTTTTTAAAGTTCATTTTTATGTTCTACAGGTGATAAGAGTTCAGAGTTGAAGTTTTAAAAGTTAGAAAATCAAAATTTCAAGTTTTGAAAATTACAGGTCCGTATAGCTATAGTGTCTATACGCGCAGTTTGAAAAATCTTAACTAGTCTTCTAATCCAAATTTGTTTTCACTTAGAAATGTTTTTTTTAAAATGTTTTCTAACTTTAATTTAGTAATTAGATAATAATTATATATTTATTTATTTAATGATTATTTAATTGATAAATTAATTTATAAAGGTAATTAATACTTAGTCATTTGTTATAATGGTTTTTTAACTTAAATGTTAGTCAATTAAGCTAATCATGATTCTCTACTTAATTAAGGTTAATTATTATTAATTATTAATTAATAATTAATTAATTATTAATTATTCATTTAAGGTAATTGTTAATTAATTATTTTTAAAAAAGGAGTTTTATTTATTTAATATGGGATTAAAGTTAATAAGAAATTAAGGTTTAATTACTTCCAGTTAGAGTTTAATTACTATTAACAAGGATTTGATTCTAAGCAATAAGATTTTAATTATTTTAAAATCGCTTTGAATTCAAATAATCAGTTTTCTTTTAAACTTTTATTGTTTCAAATTTGTTTTAAATCAAAGGATTCCTCTGTCGTTTACCCTTAAGTAACCTCATATGATTAGGAAAACCAAGTGACATCTTTTAGTAGAACAAAAACACCATTCTGCTATTACAATTAACTTGGACATTTACTTAAGTTGATTAATGGTTATGTATTGATCCTTTATATACCTGTTGTTATGTGATGTCGTGTTAGACTAGATAAGTAAAACCTAATTAAAAGCACCATTGTGGTCATTAAGCCTTTGTTTGATTTTATAAGGATAAATAATCCATTTTCTTTTTGAAATGGTTTTAAAGTCAATGCAATTGACAAGATATTTAAAGAGTGATTTGGCAAATGGTTTTACTAAAGATGTTTTTAATTAACGGGAATGGTTTTCCATGTTTTAAAAAGAAATTTTTATAAAGAGTTTTATAAAGGAGTTTGGAAATTTATAAAGTGTTTTGGGTAAATGGATTTGAATTTTTAAGCAAAGAAGATTTCATAAATAAAGGAGATTTATAAAATGAATTGCTTATTAAATGAAGCTAGTTTGATTAAAGTTATTTAGAAAGTTGTTTAAATAAGAAATGTTTATAAGGAAGTTTTATAAATGATTTTGGGGTATTTATAAAAGAATTTTCTAAAAATGATTTGGATATCCATAAAGGGAGTTTATAAAAAGGTTTGGATATTTATAAAAGCAATTTATATAAATGATTTTAAATATTTAACAAAAGATTTTATAAATGAATTTGAAAGTTTGGAAAGTATTATGAAGTGGATTTGGGTTTCAAATAAAAGAGATTTCATGAATGAAATAGATTTGATTAAAAAGGAATTATCAGAAAAAAGAATTTGAGAACTGGGTTTCTCTAAACCGACCTTTTAAAAAATGTTGTGGAACATCCGTTCCACACTTAAAACCAAAGGAATGGTGCTTAGGATTGTTCTTATCTCCAATTTAAACAACATTTGTTTAATCCTTTTAACATGATTTGGAAGTAAGAAGTTATTCACAAATGTTTTGTGTATATACTTATGTCAGAGAGATAAGTATATGAATGTTTTAGACAAACGTTTTGAAAGGAGATGTATTAAATAAAGATTTTTTTTAAGACTTAGTGGTTGCTATGGATAAATAAAATCTCAAATGGAATTGGTTGTTATTTTTTTATTTGATGGTTAAATAACCGATTATCAAATATGGACCTAAAACGTAACTCTGGAAATTTCTAGGAGAAATACGTGAGGTATATGGCATAGTCATCTTCGATGATGATGTACTATGCATATGAATCTCATTTTGCTCTCCTAGGACAAATGATAAGAAAATCCATCCAATAACACTTAGGAGGTTATCCTCGCTCTTATTCATTGACTGTTTATTTTCTAAAGAACAGAGTTGAGTTTACCGAAAATTATTGAAAGTTGTTTCAAAGAGATTGGGATTGGATATATTATCCGAAAACTACTTTGATCCAACTCAAGCGTTTCAAAGCGAAGACATCTTGAAGATGATGGAATTGAAGACGGAGCTCTTTGAAGTGCAAGAGTTGCTTGCTATTAATCTCAAGGATGATTCCAAAATGGATGTAGTAGAGATAGTGTCTTCGTTTGTTCGATTTCGAAGCAACTTGCATGGATGAATGCTGGCATTGTATCTCTGCCTAGAGGGCAATTTAGAATTTCAAAATGGTCTGCTAAGAGGAAGAAGGTAAAGACATGACCTCACGAGCCTTACAAACCGAGAAATGGAAAAAATAGGGTATACAACAGAGCTATGTGGTCAGCAACCATTAGGAGCCACCATCCCATTCTAGATTGTCTATATTTAAGTTTTTTTGCATGCAAACACCAGGGTAGTATAAGGTCTCGGTATCAAAAGGGGTGAGGTAATCAGGTTCGCCATGTTAAAGGGGCAGTCAACTCTGTGTAGTATGGGTACAAGAAGTTCTAGTCAGACTTCGGTACAATTTCTAGGAGTGTACCATCGAAAGGTAATCCCTTACCTTGCCATAGTATGGAAACCATTCTCTAATACCTGCCTTTATGGTTTTAGATGTACCTAATTATGTTGAAATGTGAGATGCAAGCATTTCGGCTATATTCATATTTTATTTGGAAACCCTAGACATTATTATAATATCACTATATTTTATATACAAATGTTTTGGTTATTATAAGATAAAAACCCGTCCGTGTTTATGTGCAGCGTGGTCTTATGAGATGCCTTTGATTTAACGATTTTTATAATGTTAAAGACTTATGCTTTACTCACACCAAACCTATGTCTAATTCGGAGTTTATTTTCCCTTTTTCTAAGCCCTTAGGTGCTCAAATTTGAATGGGCAGCCAAGTAGTTCAGGTTTTTCCGCAAATTTACCTTGGAGGAGCTTAGAGTAGGTGGCTTCATCAATAGCTAGTTATTTTTCTTGTTTCGGCTGTACTATATGTATATTGTATTAATTAGGTAGGGACAGACTTTTATAACTATCCTAGACTATAATTTGTATTAGTATGACTCTGATGTAACATTTTGAAATAACTTTGTAATATATTATGTTGAGCAATATATATTGTTTCGTTGCGTTGTAAGATTCTATGTTGTTTAGTTTCTTCTTCTGTTCTATCTTTCTTTCACCCCTAATGGTCCGTCTTTCGAACGGCTAAATAACCGACACACGAATACCGAGGATGTATTAAGTGTCATCCTTGGTAGTAGGAAAGGCGGTTCGTTACACTCCTTTAAGTGGTGTGTTCAATTCTTTCGCAAATTTCATTACCTTGTTGTCCGGGGTACTGATTAATTCAAACCTGAATTTATCTAGTAAATTGGATCACATACTCACCTGTAGTCATGTCACCTTGCTTCAAATGAATGAATCTTTCCAATAATAATCCTTTCTCTACTATAGAAAATAATATGCTTTCAAACTTTCTCTTAAAATCATCCATGTGATATTCTCCTCATTAATTTCTATAATTCGTTGCTTCTCCTTAAAGGTGTCAAGAATCCAGTTATCTCCTTGTAGTATCACTTAAACCTAAAAGGTTGAAAACTTCCTAACATATGCCAAGCCAAGCCTATGTTGTTGCATGCAATTATGTTCCAACAAAGGGTCCGCCACCCAAACTAGAGAAGCCCTTACACAACTTTGGGAAATTCATATTTGGACGTGTATGGACTTGAACCACTCCCTAGGTTGTAACTACAAATTCTGTGGGATTCACACCAGTTTGTCCAATTGCTTGCATATATCGATAAAACCAAATAGGAATGTTCACATCATGAATATCCCTAGCTGAAAGACTATAGGATTTTCTTATATAATGCAACTTATATATATAAATGCGAGAGTGTATATTACTAACTGTAATAAGAAGAGAATAATAATTGAATATAAATAAGGTAAATAATAAAAAATGAGCACACTATATATTTTATACTGGTTCAGACATTCCGTCCTACTTCGAGTCCCGAAGGTCCCCTTTGGTACTTCCTTTACCCAAATAAGCCTAGCTTCACCCAGAGGAATAGGATAATATAAAAGTACACCTTCGACAATCTTGTGTTTCAAATAACACAGATTTTGGCTAATAGTACAAATCTCCCTATGATCTCCTTTGATTATGTGAATGTGAATGCTTTGACTTATATGAAGTGGTTTAACCAAAATGATATTTTTGTTATGATACATTGAGAATATGTAAGCATTGTATGCACAAATATGTATGTAGCGTCTAATAAGAAATCAAGAGAGAATCAATTCAATTAATTTATAAATCTCAATAATTGCGGTATTTGTAGGTTTAAAGAGATGCAAATAAGGAATTGTTTCTGTTAGGTAAGGTCCATTTAATTTAATGGTTGCAACATTTCTGTAAAGAGTTGAGTTCTCTTAATTTAACATAAGTGTCTATTCAAATTTCGTAATTTTTCAAATGACATACGTATGTGGAGAAACCACATACGTCAATGGCTTCAGGATTATTTCCCGAGTATTCTCACAGATATCTATGGCTTTTCCACAAACGTCCGTGGATGGTGTTTTCAGTTTTTCAATGAATTTCAGTGTATACGAAATCATGTGTGCATATGTACTTAAGAAGACCTTACAATGTTTTATCTAAGACTCTTAATACACTAGAATAACCTTATTAATCATAGTATGGTCCATAGGTCTTTGTTTGTCTTCAAGCCCTCAATATCTTTGAGCATGATGATATCTTGTAGTATATACCATTAATCTTGATAAGATGTATACTATACATGATTGTATAGTTTTTGTCACTGAAACCATAGAATGGAGGTTCTAACATTCTTTTTTTATAATGACAACTATACGATTGTTAGTTATGATAAAAATAAATTACCCTTAAATTTTGTCTCCTCTATGTATATGCATATATTTCTTCCCTTTTGTCATTATCAAAACATTACACCGACATAAAATAGAGATATAAACATAGATGTCAACAAAAAATTAGACCATAAAATAAAGTTATATGAAGTGACATACAAAATTAAAATAGAAGTTTAAATAACATAGGTCATGTTTGTACCAAAATTGGGCACAACACTCTTCGGGCGCGTTTGAAGAGATTAAAATGAAGAATATAAATGGAAAATGAAGCTAATCTAAAAAACACACCAAAAGTAGACAAATTGAAGTAAAGAACATAGAGATTTAGAGTGGTTCGACATTGCAGCTTATGTCCACTATAGAAATTTGTTGTTTATTGACAAATCTCGCCGGTTACAAATGTTTACAACAGTACACTCAGAGTACAATGAAGATTTTGGTAGAGTATAGGCACCCTTGAGTCAGAAACTCCCTTTTTTGAAATCCTAAGACTGATATTTGTAGGTGTATGCTGCAAATATGTTGCCCCAATCTTGGAAGACTCCTTCTCTCACATGGGTGGGCCTACCAGATCGATCCTTGGACATTTGGGATCGATCCATAATCCATACGTATACAATTCGTATCAATAAAAAATGACTCCATTTGGGTCGAGATCGATCAGAGACCAAGTAAAGGTGGTACGCAAGCTCCTATGAATATTTAGTGGCATTTAGGCTTATAGATTTTGAGTTATCATCGATCCAAGTTTGGCATTTCAATGGACTGGCATCTTTGTATTACTCTGGTTTATATCGATCTGTTCTTATCCATGCTCGCACGTGTCAATTAGGGTGACATGTCACTATATTCTAGGATCGCTCCACTTTTCACGCTGAGAGACCGAGTCTTCCACTTTTATGTGCTTTGTTCATATCGGCCTGGGGTAATTCTCTTCGTATCGATGATCTAGAGGCTGATTTGTATCCATGTAATTCAACCTCTTTCGTATCGATTGTTAACGTTGACTTCATATCGATGTAACTTGTCTTATTTCATATCGATTATTCAATGGTCGCTTTGTATCAGTTAAAAGGGATGACATTCGTATCGATCTAATATATGTTCTTCATATCGATCAATGGCCGATCGATAGGAAATATGCAAATGGTTGGATCGATTCAAAGCATGTAAAAATGAGATTGATACGAAGTGACAACTTCTCATGGAAACAAATTAGCCTGAACTGGATGGATATGAAGGAGGTTGAACCATGATGGATACGAAATGGAGTAAGTGCGATGATACGATGTAGAACTAGGCAAGGTGGATATGAAGTAGAGTTGGCATAATGGATACGAACCGATGGATGCTTGATGGATACAAAATAGAGGTGTTTCACGTCAGACCTGATCGATCAATATCTTGGGCATATAAACTCCAACTGACTTGAAATTTGGAATGTTGGCTTCCATAGCTTTGCTTGTCGTGTCATATCGATTGTAGCTCGGTCCAGACTCGAACCAATTTCACCAGTATCCATAGCGAACCTGTGTATAACCAATCTTCGGGATGGACTGTCCCTGATCTCCAGTCAATTCCTTGGTGTCATGGACTTTCTAAAAGATGGAATAACATTTGCTGTCCAAAGTACGTCATGTGAGAATATGATGTGCTTTGAATAGCTGCAATCTTCATTTTGAAAACTTTTGCCCAATTTGTTGAATACTTATTGTCTTTTCGTCTAAAGAGTAACCTTTGATCGGTTCCCGGTAATATAAATACTGAAATGTTGACTGCCAATGATTGTACAGTGCACTGTTGTAACTGAATGTCGAGTGCTAGCTATTTGTTGTTCACTATTGCAATTGTCGCTTTGTGAGCATTCAACTCCTGTGAATTTTGAAAATTGAATATTAGTCTGTCATACATGCATGTATGTTAATCTGACTCCTGTTAATGTTTCCACCTTCATGAGTCGTTGTCGGTATTTTATATCAAATTCTGTTATCCCATTTTTGGTCAAAACTGGAATATCAACAAATTGGCAAGGAATATTGAATATCGGGGTTGGAGATCGATTGGGATCAAGGCTGCGATCGATATCACCAAAATCTGGTTGAGCTCCGATCTAGACGAAATTGATTGGAAATGATGATAAGGACTAGGAAAGACTATGTTTCAAATTTCAGGTTAATCGGAGTTCGTATGAAGGAGATATAACTGAACCATCCATCCTCCACTCCCAAGCATTGCGGTCCAAACCTCACCTCCAAGCATGGCCGGACCATATTGCTACCGAACCAGCTACCTCCTCCCACTACCGAGCCAACCATCTTTCCATGCACTACCGAACCAGCATACCACCGAGCCAACATACTACCGAACCAACTACCGCTCCAACCCTCACCGGACCAACTCACCACCGAGTCAACCTCCACCGGTCCAAGGCCTCACCGGACCAACCCTTCCAACCATCTACCACCGGACAAAGGCGTAACAAACCAACACTTCCAGGCCAGATTGCATCAGCCCAGGCCGACCGGCAGCTATATACATCTAAGACCCCTGCCCCCCAGCCTCACTCTATAAATAGAGGGGCCGGGGTACAACAATGAAAAACAAGTTTGAGAGCTCAAGCACGGATAGAACTTTCAAACAACTTTCAGTTACTTGTAATCAAAGCTTTGTACTTGTAATTTGAGGAGAAAAGGAGAATAACATATAAAGTGGACGTAGGCACGTTCTGGCCGAACCACTATAAATCTGTGTGTCTTTTACAGTTTAGTCCCTGCTTTTTATATATTTGCATAAATCACCCAAATCACTAAAAACAACATAAAATCAACTAACTCATACAACTTGGAGGTGTTTGCCCATTTTTTGTGCAAACATTTTTGGTGCTTTCATTGAGAAAACTCAGGAGCGCTTTAATCATTGCCTCGCAAAGATTTGTTGAGAGACTCTCTTTAAGAACCAAAAGTCTATCTGAGATTATGGCTCTTGGAAGGAAAACAAGTAGAAGACAAAGACCAGAAAAGAAGTCAGCACGAAGGGAGTCAAGGGACTTCCTCAGGAGAGAACCAAACTTCAGTTCTTCATCACCAGGGATGAGATGGAGACAATGATGAAAAGACAAGAGGAGTTGATTCAGAATTTGTTTCAGCAGATTGGGCAACTTGGAGCACAGAATAGGGAAGCGGATGGAGTTCGGAACGGAGCAGGACCATCCGGCATAGCACCTGGATTAGGAGGCACACCCATGGAGAACATAGATTCAATTTAGGAGAGAGAAAGAGGAGCATCTACACAACCTGGAAGCAGCAGAGGAGTGAACGCTCAGTCAAGGGGGCAGATCCCAGAATTCCCTCGTGGACTCGAGGGGCAGGTCGAAAGTAATGAACAAAGATTGCATCTCGGAGACAATGACAGGTTGGCGGAGATGGTTAGAAAAGCTATGAGAGGCGGTTTGGTAAACAAAGATTTGGAGGATGTTAATAAGAGTCCTTTTACTCCAGCAATTAGACAAGCTAGGAACCCACCGGATTTGAAGTTACCATCTCTGGACATGTATGACGGGAGAACGGACCCCACGGTTCATCTAACGAAGTATATGAGGCATATGGAAGTGCTGGGGGCATCAGAGGAGGTTATGGCCCGGTGCTTTCCATTGTACTTGGTAGACATTGCAGCATTGTGGTTTAGACAATTGGAGAGTGGATCCATCGAAACGTGGAAAGATTTAATTGAGAGGTTTATGAGGCAATTCAGGGTCCACATTACAAGACCCAAGAATGTGATGACTTTGGCAACCCTAAAGCAGAAAACCAGAGAGACTTTGAGGAGTTACCTAACGCGATTCAATGCGGCAGCATCTTCGGTGGATTGACCAGATCCATCCATGGTTATGATAGCGGCTGTGTCCGGGATAGCTGACGGAACAGAGTTCAAAAATTCATTAACTAAGGATCCACCCGTGGATCTAGGAGAATTCTATCATGAGGCGGAAAAGTTTCTACGATTGGAGGATGCGAACGCCGAAAGAGAAGAAGGAGAAGGAATTGATATTTATGCGATCAAAGGAGGAAACCCCCCTGAGAAAGGCACGGAAACTAGTAGAGGTAAAAGAAAGACTGAGAATGACGGGGACAGGTCAAAGCGGCAACGGAGGGAGCCGCGATTCACCACTTACTCTGAGTTGAATGAGAGTCTGGAACGAATTTATCAGGATACTAAAGAGCATGTTCCGTATCGTAGACCGATGCAAAGGGATCCAACTTCTGACGAAAGAAAATCAGACAAGTTTTGTGTATTTCATGAATTGAACGGTCATAACACTAATGATTAATGATTGTAGGCATTTAAAGGACGAGGTGGAAGGGCATATCAGGAACGGTATGCTCCTTCAGTATGTGAGGAGGCGAACTCCAACAGTGGAGCCAGAGCGACCACCGTCTACATCGGCTAGAGGTGACCCTGGATCAGGGCACCGTTTGATTATCCATTGATTGCTTGATTAAAATAACGATGAACAAGTTGTAAACCTCTCACTAATGCGGTTAAATCATTTACACATGTGAGCGATCGCGCACGATCCATAGGCATGCTCTGAATGACTACCGACCGTGTTATAGTAAGAGTTTACGCTTTAACATCTTCATTTTTCTTTTTGCTTTGATTTTGATTTGAACATTTAAATTCTGCCTGTTTGGACATTTCTGCTGTAATTTTCATATGATTATTGCTTTAATATTTACGATTCTACGAAAAAAATCTACTTGCATGCCCGTTGGATCGCGAACGATCCACGAACACCTCTTGCATGGCAGTGAACTGCCGAAGTCTTTGATTCGAAAACTCCCCCAAACAATAACTCCGACACTGATAATATTAAGTCCCCCCCGGGCACACTCATTCGCCTCGAACGACACCCGACCTCGAACGGTAACAACTCGCCTCGAACGGCACCCGACCTCGAACGGTCACCACTCGCCTCGAACGGCACCCGACCTCGAACGTTCACAACTCGCCTCGAACGGCACCCGACCTCGAACAGTCACGACTCGCCTCGAACGGCACCCGACCTCGAACGGTCACAACTCGCCTCGAACGGCACCCGACCTCGAACGGTCACAACTCGCCCCGAACGGCACAACTCACCTCACATCAAATGGCTCGATCACGAACGGTCGTCATTTGAGGTCCGCCACTTGACCGCGCACGGTCGCACTTCACCTCAAATGGCTCGATCCCGAACGATCGTCATTTGAAGTTAGGCGCTTGACCATGAACGGTCGCACTTCATCTCAAATATCTCGATCCCGAACGATCGTCATTTGAGGTCACATAAAACTGTAAATTCCTTTGCAGGACATCAATAGGATATGAACATCCAGCTCATGGCATTACAAACACGCCTTCCTACCGCAAGGCATATTTTGGGGGGCAAAGTGTTATCCTATTTTTGGTCAAAACTGGAATATCAACAAATTGGCAAAGGAATGTTGAATATCGGGGTTGGAGATCGATTGGGATCAAGGTTGCGATCGATATCACCAAAATCTGGTTGAGCTCCGATCCAGACGAAATTGATTGAAAATGATGATAAGGACTAGGAAAGGCTATGTTTCAAATTTCAGGTTAATCGGAGTTCGTATGAAGGAGATATAACCGAACCATCCATCCTCCACTCCCAAGCACTGCCGGTCCAAACCTCACCTCCAAGCATGGCCGGACCATATTGCTACCGAACCAGCTACCTCCTCCTACTACCGAGCCAACCATCTTTCCATGCACTACCGAACTGGCATACCACCGAGCCAACATACTACCGAACCAACTACCGCTCCAACCCTCACCGGACCAACTCACCACCGAGTCAACCTCCACCGGTCCAAGGCCTCACCGGACCAACCCCTCCAACCATCTACCACCGGACAAAGGCGTACCGAACCAACACTTCCAGGCCAGATTGCATCAGCCCAGGCCCACCGGCAGCTATATACATCCAAGACCCCTGCCCTCCAGCCTCACTCTATAAATAGAGGGGCAGGGGTACAACAATGAAAAACAAGTTTGAGAGCTCAAGCACGGATGGAACTTTCAAACAACTTTCAGTTACTTGTAATCAAAGCTTTGTACTTGTAATCTGAGGAGAAAAGGAGAATAACATATAAAGTGGACGTAGGCACGTTCTGGCCGAACCACTATAAATCTGTGTGTCTTTTACAGCTTAGTCCCTGCTTTTTATATATTTGCATAAATCACCCAAATCACTAAAAACAACATAAAATCAAGTAACTCATATGACTTGAAGGTGTTTGCCCATTTTTTGTGCAAACAAATTCCATATCGATCCACTCCTGAATCAACGTGAAACTCGAGTTGTAACAACGCTTGATGGTTGTTTCAGTGTATCTCTTCATATCGATCCTCTCCTAGATTGATGTGAAAAGTTGAAAAATCATCTTCGGGTCGATGGTGATCGACATGAATTAGTTGGCCTTTCAAAATATCTCATATCGATGGATATGAATCTCTGTGGCTTTCAAAGCAATAAATACGAAGTTGCCATTTCATATCGATGAATCTATGATGGGTCTGAAAGGCTCGAACAAGTTTCTGTTATCTTATTTGTATCGAAGGGTCCATAGATACAAACAATTAAACTTCAGGCTACTTTAGATTGATGGATGCGCGCTGGTTCTTCGTGTCGATGAAGTAGAGGTCGCTCCAAGTTAATTTACATAGTGGCCCTCGTATTGATGGCTTGATGGATACGAAGAGCTTTGTCCTAGATTGACCATGGAATGATATGAGGAAGGCCTTTTGTATCATTCTGGCTATGACTATTCTGACCGGTTCATTCTACTGGGAGATGAATCGTCTTTTTTCCTTGAGTTCGAGTCCATATAAATGCAATTTGGACTTAGAATTTTTTTCACTTTCTTTCATTTTACTTTCGCTTTCGTATCGATTGAAAAACCAAGGAAAGAAAACTGTCTTCGTCCCCAAATTAACACAACTTTTTATTCCCTCGTCCAAACCTTTAAATTAGGTAATTGATTAATAACTTCGCACTAAAAATGATGAGGCTTGAGTTTAATTGCTAATTCATTCATATCTAAGGCCGATTTTGGTGATGAGAAGGCCATAGATAGGTCGGAGCAAGGTCGAGAGGGTTAGAATGGCTTCTGCATGGCTTTGGAGAAGATGAAGTGTGGGGATACGAAGAAGACACTTGTATCGATCTGGGATGAAGAGAGAAATTGTATCAATCTAGGCATAGTGAAACCTCGTATCGAACGAATGAAGCGTTTTGTATCGGTCGGTGGTGGACTTTTCGTATCGATTAGTTAATGGCGGCATTCGTATCGATAAGGAGCGACCGATACAAAATCCAAGGTCCTGTGATCGATATGAAGCAAGGGGATTTAGCATCGATACGAAACAACCTTTGGGTGATCGATAGCATTACCGTTTCATGATCAATACGAATAAATGCTCTCTATGATCGATATGAAATATGCTGCTAGTGATCGATACGAACCAATTTTATGGGTGATCGATACAAATTGCCTCCTCCTCGATCGATACAAATTATTCATCTAGGGATCAATCTAAGCTTGAACTTGATGGAGGCGAAACATAGCATGAACATTTGAATCCGATGAGTTTCCGCCCTGCATAACTGGACTAAAACCTGCCATCGCATATCTGACTGCCTTTTGAAGCTCGTCGATGGAACTGTAATATGACAAAAATTTAACAAACTTTAACTCCGATCGGTCTCCAAAATATGGATGGCACGGTTGTGACAGTCAGCAATGACGGTCACTCTAGTTGAATTTTGAAGTCTCGTCGTTCAAACATCTTTCAAATTTCATAGAATCTCTTAAGTAGTATGTAGCACTGCGCTGCATTGCACAACACATTCATGCACTTCACACTAGAGGAAACACAGGTTTATTGTCGTCTAATGATGATTTTTGCTGAGTTGAATAGCTACATAACCTAGAAGTTCATAATCATAGTAAGTTCAGAGTCCATCTCTTCCTGTAATGTGATTTCGGCCATCGCAGTCGAAGTTGTCAGCCCGACACCGGACAAATTACTGGGAGCATTTTTTATCGCACATCCACAAGACTCTGTTCCTTCCAATATTTCTAAAGATATGCTGGGCCGGATTTGTCTAAGGCATGGCTTATTACTAGACGATGTCTTGTTGCCGGGACTAGAGGATAGAGCCCATACTCCCCCAGAAAGGGTATACGGCCTGCAATAGATTCTCGTGTGTAGTTGGAACACTCCCTCCATTCGATCAATATATCCGAGAAGTGTTGTTCTATTTAAGGATTGCCCCATCGCAGATGCATCCAAATGGGTATGCTTTGCCAAATAGCTTGTTCATCGTCTTCATGGAGCATCTCTTCCAACCCCGAACTCCAGATGAAGTCGGATACTTATTCAATATAAAGAGCCAGGGAGATAACCCATTCACTTCCTTAGAGGCAGTCAGGAATTGTCATATCATTATCGAAGCCTGGAGTAAGCTGAGCTATTTCAAGACCGAATGGTTCTATGTTCGAATCCCATCAAGTTTTTCCAAATGGTGGCTAGCTAAATGTAAGTGCTTCAACTTCTATGCCGGTTAACTGGATAACCTAATTCTAGATCTAACTCTTTCTTTCGTTCACAACTTTTATTCCACGACCCGAATGGGCTCAGTTTAAAGAAATTGTAAGAGCTCTTCAAGAGGTGCCCATCGAGTATAAGGAGATCAATGATGCCCTCATGGATGAAAAGTTAATTGTTGTCGGGCTAATTGATAGAGACCAAAGTATTAGACTCCTAGGAGTTCTTAGGATGGCCTCGGTGAGGCAAGCTTGAAGAATAGCTCCAAGGGCAGTAATTATTGAACAAGGTGATGATGAGAATATGCCTATTGGTGATGATCATGCAGTCGAGCCTTTGCAAAGTCCCCGATCTCTAGAGCGGAAAAGAAGAGGTAAGTCCGTTGCTCGAAAATCCATGAGGCACAAAACTATCATAGTCTCTTTGCTTGCGACTAGTCAAGAGATTCCTCCTTCATAGATGGAGAGTTCTTTCAAGGGACTTGTAGATATTCCTATTCCGTACGATGTGTCTCTTCACCAAGATATCGGATTAGAGGGGCAACAAAGTGCATTAGATCTAGGAGAGCCAACCCCTCCAAGTATGTCTGCTACAACCAGTTGGTTGGAGGGTTTACACATGCATGCACACACTTTGCTGCACCATACAACTAATATTCACGAGTTGTTCAATCTCCAGAGATAACTAACTCTGGTTCTTTTTCACTTTACAGATACAATTTCGAGGCGGAGAACTATGCTTGGTAGTCTCCGTTCCGCGCGCCATTCATCTAGCTCATATTTTGAGTCTCACAAGCACGAGGCCAAAAGAGAACGTGATTGCGGCTACTCTAGCCAAAGAAAGGGATCAATATGAGAGGGATAGAGATAGGGAGAGGGAGAAGCAGTATAGGCGTTGTTCCTGGTCGCGCTCTCATCCACCTTGAGATCCATCACAGCCCTCTAGCTCCGAAAGACAAACTACTGAAACCTCACACCAATTAATGCCTCCACAAACTTCGAAATCTGGTGAGCAGCGCCATAGAACTGGGATAGATGTTCCTGTCGTTACTACAACAGCGGCTATGGAGCCCACTAGAGAGGGAGCCATCCAAATAGCTTAGTTTAAAATGGACTTCCTTAATATCTGCTTCGATGGCTTTCACTTCCCCTCGAACTTGAAGGGATCTCCATTGGGGCAGAACAAATTGTTTATGACTATGTATATAATATCTATAACCAATATTGAGAGTGGATGAAAACGGTGGAGAAAGCTTCCGTAGTGGCTTCGAGCGGGCGAAGAAAATTGAGAATCTAGAGAAAGTCTCGCCCAAAAAGATCGCACAGTGCAAGTGCTCACCACCGAGAATGACACTTTAAGAAGCACAGATACCCTCAAGAAACTCGATGAGACAAGCAAGAAGACGAAACAGATGCGGCAGGAGCACCTGACATTAATCAAAGAGATGGGCCACGGAACCGCCACCATTATGGCAGAAAGAGATGCTGCGCTAAAAGAACTTGAGGAGCTTAAAGCCAAATTTACTGAATTCGCCAAAGAAAACGACGATGCTAATAAAGCTGCTCAAGAAGCATGCGAACAAGCCATGGAATTTAGAAGTGAGTGGGATATGGTTGTACTAAAGGTGTAGGAAGCCAAGGCTAGGGTTAAGACTGAGGCCAGAGCGATAGAGGCTAGGCTAGAGAGTGACATTGAGGATCTCCTCATTACGTATAATGTCTGAAGCATCAAAATCTAAGCAGGCTCGAAGATTACCCATCACATCTATATAATGCTTGGTGTCATTTGGTTGAAGATGAATAGGCTGAACATCACACTACATCTGTTGATGAGTTTGAACTGGAGAACCGGATGTTGAATGAAGATGAGAGGAGAGTTCTCTATGAAGCAATCATTACATTTGAAAAAGTGAAACTCGCCACTCAGCATTCGAAGATCGGAGAGGGTTTTGGTGTTGAGCATCATGACATAAGTTCTGAAACTCCCGTGCCATCCTAGCCTAAATCTACCCCTGCAGTCGATCTTCCACCTGTGCCAGCTTACGATCCCGATCAACTGCAATTGTCCTGGGCTCACTAGCACGTTTCTAAAGGCATTCCAGCTCCACTAGTAGGCCAATCTGAGGAAGGTATTCTGCACACTTCTCAAACTTATTCAAAGTCTAGAGCATTATCAGGAGATGTCACTAATATTTTTTTGCTTATCTATATTCAGTTATAGGAGCTGCACCGGCTTGCCCCCCACAACCCAAGAGCAGCATTAAGAGCAAGAGGCCATCATGATGGAGGTGATGATCATTACAACTTCCACTTCGACCGGGGAAGTTCACGAGGGCGTTTTTATTCTTAATGAACGAATGATGGAGGAATTTCTCGGTCATTGGAGTGATCCGCTTATTGATTTTGCTTTTGCCATGGGCGAAATGTGTTCATAGCCAGCTCTTTGGCCCCAACTGGTAGCATCCTAGCAGATACTCAAACAGCTCACGATGAGGCGGTAGTGGCGGAGATCAATGCCGAGATGGCAAGTGCCTCATTGGGTAGAAGTATTGGGGTGATATTGTAGGCCCTGGCCCGACCCCTTTATGTATGATCTCTCCAGGCGGTACAATCATCGTCACTGGTGTACCCTTTTGTGTCTTCTCATATAGAAGTGCCCTCATTCCTCTGACCACACATTCTGAAAGTATTTCAATTCCCTTGAGTTCTAAGGAGGAGATTATGATACTTCCCCTGACCGAGGACCAACCGGGTAAAGGCAAGAGTTAGAAAAGGCACTATGGCGGTAGCTCTAGTGGATCGACGCCGAAGGGGAAGAAGAAGAAGAAACATAAAGAGTATACATGTCTCTATGTGTCCCCCTTTTTTGATAGATATATAGGAATTTCTTTTTGCTTCCAATAGGTCGTGTATAGTTGCGGGTTCGACTCCTGCTTATAGGAGTTTTCGGAATAAGTTTCATTTTGTACTTATTTTGTTTTCAAGGAATAATGAAATAAAATCTCCTTTTATTTTTAGCATAACTCCGATTTTATTTGCTTAAGTGTTTCAGCATTTGACTTTTTATTCAATACACTTGTGAAGTTTCAATCTTCGGATAGGACTTGTATTCAACTGTTAAGTTCCAAAGTCATGGCTCTGAGCCGTAGTCAAACGTTAAGTCGGGTCCTAATGTTGTATTATCTTAATCGGTAGCTTATATTCGAACTTTCCCCCCAGTCTTGGGGATGAATTAAAATGGTTGGTCAGTAGTTGCCTATAGATAAGTAATTGCATCTACACTAGGGGGATCAAGCTTGTGTGTTGGTGGTCGGTTGCACCTGCTCATCGTTTAGATTCACATCCACACTCCAGGGACATAGAATAATTCATAGGTGGTTGATCACACCTGTTTAATATATGGAGTCATACCCGCGCTCCGGGGACAATAGTTGTTTTATGGGCGGTTAATTATGCTCGTTTAATGTTTTATACTCTAGTTTGCGCTTTGGGAATCTGGAGTTGGTTGATGGGCGGTCAGTTACACTCACACCCATTTAGTGTTTAGATTTACGTCCACACTCTAGGGAATCAAAGTGACTAGCGGATGGTCAGTCACACCCAATTTATGTTTATACTCCAGTCTGCATTTTAGGGACTCAGAGTTAGTCAATGGGTGGCCAGTCAACCCATTTTGATGTTTATACACCAATCCACACTCTAAGGACTTAGAGTTAGTTAATTTTTATACTCTAGTTCACACTTCGGGAACCTAGAGTTGATTGGCAGACAGTTAGTCATATCTGCTTAAGTATCGGGATCTCGTTCACACTTTGGGGATGAGAAGTTGATCAGGGACGTGGACGGTCGGATCACTCCACCCTGAGTAGGCAAGCGAAGTCGTAGATGGACGGGTCCATCCTCCTCCAGCTTGTAAAAGTGGAGACGAAGTCGTGGATGGACGGGTCCATCCTCCTCGAGTTTGTAAAAATGGAGACAAGGTAGTGGATGGACGGGTCCATCCTCCTTGATTTTATGTTATGGATTTGAATTTTATACTCCAGCTCGCACTCTGGGAACCGGAGTTTGTTGGAGGATTGTTGTGTATCGATCCTTTTTGGATTCAGTGTGACAGCTTGCTCCCGAGCTTGAATTTCACTTAGCGAGTGACCGGTCGTATCACAGCCACTCCCTATTTGAATAAGTTCCACCGTGGGATGGAACTTAGCTCTCCGTGCATTGTGATGGTCGCATGACGCATTTCAAGTATCACTATTCTGGCTCGAAAAGATTGCATTTTATTGTTAAAATAAGAAAGTATGGCAAAGTCAGTTGCCTTATTACATGTTCGAATTTTGAAATGCATAAACAAATTGCAAATGAAAACAGACTAAATGGATAAATAAAGCCTGTTATGTGAAATGTCCACGAGTACTCTCGCTGTTCCAAGCTCTCGTCAAAGTGAGACAATCAACAGTTGATAATTTGGATGTGCCACCTCTGATCGTTCAATAACATACGGCCCTTCCCATGTCGGCTTCATATGTGAAGGGACCAGATAAATTCTCTTAAGCACGAGATCACCAAGTTCAAAGGTTCTGGGTCGGACCTTAGCGTTGTATAGTCGGGCGACTCGACTCCGGTTTGCGGCTGCCCTCAAATCAGCCTCTTTACGCTTCTCGTCCAATAAGTCTAGAGATTCAACAATTAAGATGGCATTTGTCTTTGGATCATAATATATCACACGATGAGAAGATACTTCTAATTCGACTGGAATGATGGCTTCTAAGCTAAAGGAAAGTGAAAATGGAGTGTGGCCGGTCGCGGACTTGTGGGTAGTTTGATATGCCAATAGGGCTATGGGAAGTTCATTAACCCATCAGCTTCCAGCCTGCTCCAGTCGTTTATTTAGAACGGACTTAATAACTTTGTTAACAGCTTCGACTTGTCCATTCGCTTGAGGGTGACCTACTGCTGAGAACTTCTTCTGGATATGGAAACATTGACATAAATTCTTAAACTCAACGCTCTCGAGTTGGGTTCCGTTTTCAGTGATAATGGTATGTGGGAGGCCAAATCGATACATGATATTGCATACTACAAAGTTGATTACTTTCTTTGTCGTAAAGGTAGCAAGGAGCTCAGCTTCTGCCCACTTGGTAAAGTAATTAACCGCAATGATGGCGTACTTCGCGCCACCTTTAGCCATAAATAAAGACCCAACTATATCGATGCCCCATGTGGCGAACGACGATGGACTGACCAGCTGGGTGATTTCAGTCGGTGGGTCTATCAAAATCTTAGCATGCTTTTTGCATTCATCACATTTTTTGGCATAGTCGGATGCATCTCGGTTCACAGTCGGCTAGTAATATCCATATCTGAGTATCTAATTGGCAAGGGCTTACCCGCTCAGTGTGATCACCACATTCCCTCTCATGCACATTGTATAACACTCATTTGATCTCGTAATGAGAGATACACTTGAGTAGGGGAATAGAATATCCCCTCATGTATAGGAGTCCATTCTGGATAGTAAATTGTGAAGCTTTTTGGAGAACCTGTCTTCTTTTACTTCTATACTCAGGTAATGTTCCGTGTTCAAGGTAATTCCTGATTGGAGTCATCCAAGATTCTTTTTCGGGTAGAAAGTCGTGAACCTATTCTGTCTCTATTTGATCAATGCTTGGAGTGGTAAGGGTTTCAATGGGAACGAATCCCATCTGCTGTGCTTCACCGGTGCTTGCCACCTTTGCTAATGAATCAACTTTCCAATTATGCTCTCTCGGGGTATGCAGTGAATGGCACAATACTCGAACTGATTTAATACTTCCTGAACCCGGGCTAGATAAGCGACCAACCTCTAGTCTCTAGCTTGATATTCTCCCCGAACCTGGCATACGACCAATTGTGAATCGTAGTAAATCTCCACAGCAATAATTCTCAAATCTCTGGCAAGTCTGAGTCCCACGAGTAAATCTTCATACTCTACCTTGCTGTTAGTTGTACGGAAGTTAAACTTCAAAGCATAGCATATGGATGGACCTTCTGGAGTTTCGAGTACTATTCCAGCGCCTGAGCAACGGTCGTGCGATGCACCGTCAGTGTACAACATTCATATGTGTTTGGGAGATTCACTAGTTTTGGGCAAGTCCTCCAATATGGTGAATTCAGCTATTAAGTCCACAAGAACTTGTCCTTAAACAGCCCGCCTTGGTGTAAAAGTAATGTCAAATTGACTCAGCTCGATATTCCATTTATGCAATCTGCTAGACATCTCAGGTCGTGTCGGGATCTATCATAACAGTTGGTCGGTGTAAACAGTGATCGAATGAGCCTGGAAGTATGGATGGAGCTTTTTCAAGGATATAAAAAGACAATAAGCCAACTTTTCTACTCTCAGATAGTTCCTTTCTACCCAGTTAATCTTTTGCTAACATAACAGACCGATCGCTAGATCCGATCCTCTTCTTGAATCAAAGCGGCATTGACCGCGTATAACGAAACCGCCAGATATATGTACAATCTCTCATGATCAACAGGCTTGGACAAAATAGGAGGTGTTGCTAGATGTTGAACTAGTTCCCTGAATAAGCCTTCACACTCCTCAGTCCATTCGAAATTCCGCTTTCCTTTCTTGATTAGATCGAAGAATGGAATGCATTTCTCAATGGATTTAGAGATGAATCTGCTTAAGGCCGCCACCTTCCCGTTGTGGCTTTGTACTTGGTTGATGGTCTTGTGAGTCTTAAGATTTTGGATCACCCATTTTTTCTCAGGATTGGTTTCAATTCCTCGGGCATTGACAATGAATCCAAGGAATTTTCTGGAGGCAACTCCAAAACGACACTTCAATGATTCATGCGAAATTGTTCGAGGATGTTGAACATTGTTTCCAAATCGTTGATATGGTTGATTGATTGTCGTGACTCCACGAGCATGTCATCAACATATATCTCTATGGTCCTTCCGATCTAGTTGGCGAACATACGGCTCGCAAACCTTTGATATGTTGCTCCAACGTTCTTGAGTCCAAACAGCATCACTTTATAGCAATAGAGTCCTAAATCGGTGATGAAGCTAGTATGTTCCCGATCAGGTGGATGCATCGGTATTTGATCGTAGCTAGAATATGCATCCATAAAAGACAAGAGCTCGTGTCCGGTAGTTGAATCTATAAGGTGATCAATTTGAGGGAGTGGAAAACAGTCTTTGGGGCAGGCTTGATTTAAATCCGAGTAATCCACACAAGTTCTCCATTTCCCTTTGGGCTTCCTAACTAGCATTGGGATGGATACCCACTCCGGATATAGGGAATCTCGAATAAACCCATTCGACATGAGTTTATTCACCTCTTCTTTCAGGACGGCGGATCTCTCTGGATAATCTGTGTATAACCGATCTTCGGGACGGACTGTCTCTAGTCTAAAATCAATTCTTTGGTGTTACAGCATTTCCAAAAGGTGGGATAACATGCCATAAACAAAATAAAAATGATTAAATAAATAACTTCGGTTGTACTGGTTAAAAGAATAGGAAAATCCGTCATTATTTTCATAATACACCCAGTTGCTGAAGGATCTTGCTCGTATGCTGCTGGCCAATTAGTTTGATCATTATACTCTTCATTTTCTTGAATGGAAAGTCTTTAGAAATCCATGTAAGATTGATGTTGAAATTAGTGAGGGTCGAATAAGGACATATCAACACTATCTTCTTCCACTTCTTCAGGTTGATCTTGCTCAACAGTTTTCCCTTTGTCTTGGGAGGTTCCTTCATGAGAAGTATGTGCATGGTAAATTAGTGTTTGAGTCTGAGGAGATGGCATAGGTTACGGAGAAGATGATGATCTTCCACATACCTTTCTCGTTACTTTTCCTAAGGTGGATATGACTTTTTCTAAAGATTTTTCCATCTTAGTCAACGTGTTGAAAAAGATCATTCCAAGCCAATCATTTTACTATTCAAAGCCCACTTGATTGGCTGTGATTAACTTTTGATTTTTAAGTGTTAAATCATGAATTGATTGGTTTTGCATTGGTTCAATACGAGCTTCTTGAATTTCAGAGTCGGAATACTACTCGATAGCATGATTAGAGAAGGCAGGTTACTGTGAAGGACGAGGTGAGTGGGTTTGTTGTTGAGGAGTAGGAGGTTGTTGAGGACCCAGATACATTAGCTGTTGTTGTAAGGTTCATTGGGCCAGCGAGACGATTGGAAGTTGTCATTGGAGAAGGTGCATTAAAGATAAAAATCTTATACCGCTCTCCTTGATAGAGATTTCTTCAAAATGAGGGATATAAGAAGGTACCTTGAGGCCATTCAAGAGACATATAATATATGGTGCATATATAATTGTGCGTCGATGATGAGACCAGAATCTTTTTATTTCATTATAAATAAACTTAACCCAATTTACTTTTATTCCACCAAAAATAGCATAAATAACTTTGTGATCGTTATCGTATATTTGTTCATGGCTTCCTAAGTGGAGAATTATTGTACTGATAATCAAAAAATTTAATAACCTAGCTTTTGGACATAAGCAAACATATTTCCACTGTGGCATCCTATCCTTCAAAATTTGATGAGTTATTTCATCTCGCGACAAATTCCTGCGGTAGGGAATTTCTCCTAAATCTATTCCGGACGAAGAACAATCAGGTATACACCCAATGGTGTTTATGCTAATCTTTAGTCCGTAAACACTCATCCATAACCAACCACTGTTATTGTCAAGAGTCCAGATATCATTACTACCCAAATTGACATAAAAAAGAAAGATTGCCGATTGATCAATTTGTACCTCGTTTTCATCAAAATTTATTAAATCTCGACATTCGAAGGCAACGGTGAGTTCTTGAATCCCATATTCGCCAAACTTGCACAATCTATAGAATGGACCGGAATAAAGTTTTTTTTGTTTGAGCTCTTCAAATCTCTTGTTAGCAATCGTGTTATTTCTAAGCCATTCTTGAATGTAGGCATCAGTGACTAAGGATGTTTGAGAAGATGAGGATTGAATTTTCTTTGATTTTTTGCTAAACGGAATTTTTGCCTTAGGAGCCATTATTGAGCAATTTGAGCTTTTAGGCACTAGGGTTTGAGTGTAGATTGGAAATTGCTAGGTGAAAAGTTGAAAAAGTGGTAAAAATATATAGGGCTGTTGTAAAAGTAAGATCGAAGCAGTGACAGACGTTTGTGGGGGTACCACAGATGTCTATGGCTTCAAACAAATATTCTTTGAAACATATGATAGACATCTGTGGATTTTCACAAATATCTATGATTTTAGGAAATAATTTCTTGAAACTAGTGACAGACATCTGTGGGTTATCACAGACGTCCATGGTTTTAGAAAATTATTTTCCTAAAACCTTTAACCGACGACCATGGCTGTTTGTGGCCTGTGTTTTCAAAATATATATCTTAAAATGCTAAAACGTTAACCTTTCTATTGATCCAAGAGAACTGTATATATAAAAAATTACATTATTAGGGAAATTTTTTTTTGATGAAATCCTTATCATAATTTTAGTTTTTGTCAGAGAGGTTGGATTTTTTAATTTGTTGCATGTCCCATGAATTCAGTTCAACCTTTGTGTCATCAATTAATAGCTTTAGTGGAGACCAACTTGGGAGAGCTGGAGTGTCAGTCCAATCTTTGTTCGATGGTCCTGGCTTGCATAATTTTTTTGAAGTAATGTTATGCGCTTTTATAAGAGTTTCTTGTGAACGGGGAGAATTTAATGTATGCAATTTTTTGTTGATGAATGACCACAAATTGCTAGAATACATTTTTGAGAAAATTTAGGTAGGATCCTTGACGTTATTGTTCATAATACATCTCTCATTGAACTTCCATCATTCCTTATTGATAGCGATATATTTCATCAACTTTGTTGTTGAGAGATGCCGATTGTAGATTAATTGACCGTTTGGCTTTCTTTCCATAGGAGAAAAACCAATGTGATACATAGATGATTCAATGATGTTTGAGAGGCTGATCATTATATGGAGGTGTGGATTTAGCTGGTGATACGTAGGTGTTATTTGATGAAAGTGAGCTATAGTCGATGGTTGAATAAGTAGAGTCGTGATCGAAAGACATTATGAATAGAAGTGGTGTAAGGTTTTAAATATAAGAATATATGTACTTGGTTCACAAAAGCCTTCATTAATATAAGAGTTGTTTGCTATTTTTAGCAGTTTATTTGTTGATAGAATTCTCACCATAGAATTTTAGCAGAAATTGGTTATTTTTTGTATAAAAATGAAACATTTCTAAACACTTTTACCAAAATTGTGTATTTTTTTAAGTTATACAAATTTTAATTTACTAATTCATTATAAGAACAAATTCCAAGGTCTCATCTTAGCTTTATAAAAGATTACTCATTCGGTGGTTTGGTAAAAATATCCGCAATTTGATTTTCAGTATTCACAAATTCAAGTGATATAATTCTTTTTAAGTTTAAATACATGATCGTGATATTTTTCATGAACGAATAATGGAGGTTGTTCGACATAAACTTTTTTTATAAAGCCATTTAGAAAAGCACTTTTTACATCTATTTGAAAAAGTTTAAAATTACGATGACCTACGAAAGCAAGTGATGTTCGTATTGCTTCGAGACATGCTATCGGAGCAAATGTCTCTTCATAATCAATTCTTTCTTCTTGATTATATCCTTCAGCTAATAATCTTACTTTATTTCAAATAATATTTCCATTTTTAGATTTAAAAGAATTTTTCTTTAATTTACCAAATTGACAGGCGTCACACAAGTTTTTAAATTTGTAGTTGCTCTTAGATAATCCTCTAACTAATTCATTTTTAGCAAGTTTGTTGATATTCTTAAAATTTATGTGACAAAAAAGTTTATGCCGTAACCATGGTCATCATAATTTGCAGCTAAATATAAATTGGTATTGTTTTTGACATTCACGTTTAAAACATATATGTTACGGTTTCTGTTAGCGCCAAAATTGGTCACTAACACCCAAATGTAGACGAAAGCGCCAATTAACAGTCACTGATAACAGATAGAGTGTGTGTAGAGAGTAATAATATGAAGAACAGTTAAAATTAAAATGAAAGCAGTAAAGAACAGCAGATTTTATAGTGGTTCGGCTAACTCTGGCCTACGTCCACTCCAGTAATTTCTTTTTATTGATATGAGAATCAGTTACAATTACAAAGTAGTAGGCTAGCCTTAGCCTTAGGAAATAGAAGGTCAGAGAGCAAAGGAGAAGAAGAAGAAAGATCAAAATGAAGTCCCTTTTTCTGAAGCTCTACGTGCTCTATTTATAGACACGTCCAGGTAGATGTTGGGCTCTCTGAATGATTCCGGCCCACCAAGGCCATATGCCGAACCATGCTTCCCATTGTAACCGAACTACTCGTGCCGAACAACAACCATGGCCGTACCATCCTTTGCTAAACCCTCAGGCCGACCTACCTCCTAATGCCGAGCCAACCTCCTAATACCGAACCAGGACCTTATGCCGAGCGGCATTTGCCGTCCTCCTCCTTATGCCGAGCCACCATCGGATGCCGAACCATCCAAAGGCCGAGCCACTAATGAGTGCCGAACTACCCCGATGCCGAACGATGTCTGATGCCGAACGAGGTTGGATGTTGAATGATGCTTCCATGCTGAACACTCATCCAATGCCGAACGATGCCATCATGCCGAACGCTAGTCTAATGCCGAACGCTACTTCCATGCCGAACGCTGCTAGGATGCCGAGCGATACATCTAATGCCGATTGATCCCTGATGCCGAACGATCCATCCTGCCGAACGACCTACCATGCCGAACGATCCCTGATGCCGAGCGACCTACCAATGCCGAACGATCCAACGTGCCGAGCGACCTCGTATGCCGAACGATCCATCGTGCCAAGCGACCTCGTATGCCAAACGATCCATCGTGCCGGTCGACCTACCATGTCGAATGATTGCCAATGCCGAACCATATTTTCTAGACCCAAACTATAGTTGATCCATCTTTATCTAGTCATATTTCCATCTCCTAAGCATGTTGCGTCATCCATCCATCCAGTCGACTGAATCCATCGTACACCAGCCTTGACGAACGTGCAACCGATTAAGTTAAACCCGCATGTCCATGGCCTGGTAAAAAGGCGGGTTAACACTTGCCCCCCAAAACATGCCTTGCTATTGGAAGGTGTGTTTTGAATAGACTCAAATCTGACATCCAAAGTCCACATCCTTTTTGTAACCATATCATCAAATCCATGACCTCTCGGGCTTAATCTTGATTTTGTAGACCTCGCCGGGTCGTGTTATCCTGTTCCAGCCTTGACTTTTCCATCACGGGCTTGTATGTTCTCCGACCTCGACTCTTCGGTCAAAGACTTTGATATTCACCGGCCTCAGCAATCCGGCTAACAATTTTGATAGGCCTCGACTCTCCAGTCAAGGACTTTTTATATTCTCCGGCCTCGACTCTCCGATCAAGGACTTTTTATATTCTCCGGCCTCGACTCTCCAGTCAAGGACTTTTTATATTCTCCGGCCTCGACTCTCTGGTCAAGGACTTTTTATATTCTCCGGCCTCGACTCTCCGGTCAAGGACTTTTTATATTCTCCGGCCTCGACTCTCCGGTCAAGGACTTTTTATATTCTCCGACCTCGACTCTCCGGTTAAGGACTTTTTATATTCTCCGGCCTCGACTCTCCGGTCAAGGACTTTTTATATTCTGCCCGAGTCCATTTCTTCGCTCTCCGACGAAGGGACTCGTAACTTGTGACCATTGCCCCATCTCTCCGGTCGGGGCAGTAATTATAAAACCTGAACTGTTTATTACATTGATCCAAAACCAAATATAAAACCAGAAATCCGTATCAAAAAATCAAACATCCAAACCAGAATGGGAAACCAAGAAAAAACCAACCAAATCGGGAGTTCAATCCAAACTCCAATACCATACCAAAGAAAAGTAAATGTCCGAAATACGAAAGAGAGAACCAAAGTTTGCAGAAAACTAGAAAGAAAGCAGAATTTCATAGACTCAAGTAGTACGGTTTTCAGTTATCTTAGAGCACGCCTAGGGACCGTCCTCAATCCCGTACGTGTGTAAGTGACCTAGCCGTATTACTTTGAGTTCTATTACTTATTCAAAACCATGAACCTGTTTAGTTGATAGTAAACCGGCGTTGACCAGACCCAATGCCGCCATTGCTAGAGGTAGGTGGTGGCTGCTCTTGCTCCCCTGCCGTAGTTCGATTCCTGACATATCGTTCTAGGTGACCACTCCTTACATGCTCCTCAATGATATCCCTCAAATGCCTACAGTCGTTTGTGTTGTGCCCATCCAGCTCATGGAATAGGCAATGCTTTCCCGATGTCCGTTCGTATTCTGAAGGCTCTCTCTTTGTTGGCCTTCGGTATTGGAGCCGCCCTCGAGTGTCCAAGTAAATCCTTTCTAGAGTCTCAGTTAAATCTGTGTAAGAAGAAAACTTTGACTCCCTCCGAGGTTTCTTCGAAGTGCCACCATTTCCATTCGTTTTCCTTTTTCCTTTATCATCTTTACTTAGATCCTCCCTGGATGGACCTCCACCCCTCACTGCATAAGCTTCAGCCTCTCTCCCTACTCTCTCAGCCTGCGCATCCTCCTGTCTCAAGAACCTTTCCGCCTCATGATAGAACTCCCCGAGATCCCTCGGTGGGTCCCGTTCCAATGATATTTTGAAATCTGAGTTATCCGCGATTCCCGAGACGGCTGCCATCAAAACCATTGACGGATCGGGTCGATCCGCTGAGGCTACCGCTGCATTGAATCTGGTTAAGAAGTCCCTGAGCGATTCCCCTTTCCATTGTTTCATAGATGTCAGAGTCATCACGTTCTTGGGTCTAACTATGTGGACCCGAAACTGTCTCATAAACCTCTCAATTAGCTCCGTCCATGTGCCGATAGAACCATTCTCCAGCGGTCTAAACCACATAGCTGTGATATCTGTCAAATACAATGGGAAGCATCGAGCCATGACCTCCTCCGATGCCCCAGTACCTCCATATGCCTTATGTATTTCGTCAGATGAACCGTTGGATCCGCCTTCCCATTATACATTTCCAAATTTGGTATCTTAAATTCGGGTGGGTTCCTAGCTTGCCTGATAGTAGGAGTAAAGGGACTCCTATTTACATCCTTCAAGTCTCTATTTACCAATCCACCTCTCATAGCCCGTCTAACCATCTCCGCTAGTCTGTCGTTGCCCCCAAGATGTAATCCTTGTCCATCGCCTCTGGTCTGCCCCCCGAGTTTATGAGGGAATTCTGGCACATACTCCTCATCTCGCACTCCTGCACTCCTGCTGGTGTCGGGTTGCACAACATCGTCTGGTATCCCTCCATGGGTTGGTCCAACATTTCCTGGTGGTATGCCCCCAAGTCTAGATCCATCTGGATTGATAGATGTTTGCTGATTGGGGGTTGGCCCCTGCCGAGCTATTCCCTCTCCTTGCTGGTTGAGTGCTTCTGATCCAGCTCCACGGATCTGAGCTCCTGTGTTTTCTGTTTGTGCAAATTGTCTGAGAAGAGTCTGCATCACCTCCTTTTGTCTTTTCATCATCGCCTCCATTTCCTCTCTAGTGATGTAAATGGATGCTCCACCTGCTCCATCTCCAGAGGAAGCCTCTTGACTTCCCTCCTGATTGCTCCTTTCCATTACTTGTTTCCTTGCTGATGGTCTAGCCATTGCTCTTTTAAATCCAAGTTTCTAACTCCAAAATTCCTGAGTTCATTTCTCAGTGAAAGCACCAAAATGTTAGCGCCAAAATTGGTCACTAACACCCAAATGTAGACGAAAGCACCAATTATTAGTCACTGATAACAGATAAAGTGTGTGTAGAGAGTAATAATATGAAGAACAGTTAAAATTAAAATGAAAGCAGTAAAGAACAGCAGATTTTATAGTGGTTCGGCTAACTCTGGCCTACGTCCACTCCAATAATTTCTTTTTATTGATATGAGAATCAGTTACAATTACAAAGTAGTAGGCTAGCCTTAGCCTTAGTAAATAGAAGGTCAGAGAGCAAAGGAGAAGAAGAAGAAAGATCAAAATGAAGTCCCTTTTTCTGAAGCTCTACGTGCTCTATTTATAGACACGTCCAGGTAGATGTTGGGCTCTCTGAATGATTCCGGCCCACCAAGGCCATATGCCGAACCGTGCTTCCCATTGTAACTGAACTACTCGTGCCGAACAACAACCATGGCCGTACCATCCTTTGCTAAACCCTCAGGCCGACCTACCTCCTAATGCCGAGCCAACCTCCTAATACCGAACCAGGACCTTATGCCGAGCGGCATTTGTCGTCCTCCTCCTTATGCCGAGCCACCATCGGATGCCGAACCATCCAAAGGCCGAGCCACTAATGAGTGCCGAACTACCCCGATGCCGAACGATGTCTGATGCCGAACGAGGTTGGATGTTGAATGATGCTTCCATGCTGAACACTCGTCCAATGCTGAACGATGCCATCATGCCGAACGCTAGTCTAATGCCGAACGCTACTTCCATGCCGAACGCTGCCAGGATGCCAAGCGATACATCTAATGCCGATCGATCCCTGATGCCGAACGATCCATCCTGCCGAACGACCTACCATGCCGAACGATCCCTGATGCCGAGCGACCTACCAATACCGAACGATCCAACGTGCCGAGCGACCTCGTATGCTGAACGATCCATCATGCCGAGCGACCTCGTATGCCGAACGATCCATCGTGCCGGTCGACCTACCATGCCGAATGATTGCCAATGCCGAACCATATTTCCTAGACCCAAACTATAGTTGATCCATCTTTATCTAGTCATATTTCCATCTCCTAAGCACGTTGCGTCATCCATCCATCCAGTCGACTGAATCCATCGTACACCAGCCCTGACGAATGTGCAACCGATTAAGTTAAACCCGCATGTCCATGGCCTGGTAAAAAGGCGGGTTAACAGTTTCTAAATCCTTAAAAAATTAGATTTTTATTTCGGTCAAAGATATTGCATTTGTCTTTATCAAAATCAATTTTAAATCCTTTATCACATAGTTAACTTATACTTAATAAGTTATGTTTCAAATTCTCTACCAATAAAACATCAGTAATAATAGGAGAACTAGAAATACAGATATTGATGACTTCTCCAATGCCGATGACAAATCCTTTTGAGTTATCTTTGAATGTCACGAAGCCACCATCGATATATGTTATATTGGATAACTTATGATCATTCCTAGTCATATTCTTGGAGCAACCACTATCAAGTATCCATTTCTCTTTACTTTTTATTTTAATTTTGGGTACCTACAAAATAAGAAAATTTTAATTGGTACCCACATTCTTTGTTTAGGGTCGTACGTGTTAGTGGAAGAAGGTGGCCATATCCATGAGGATTTGGTTCCTTAGAAATGCAATTATTGTTACGTACAACTTTCTTCAAATATTCATCAATATATTTTTGTCTAATTAGTTTATTATTTATTTTAGAAATCCATATTTTGACCATACTTGTGCATGAATTTTTAATCTTAGCTTCTAACTTTAGCCTTTTGAATTTGGTGTATAATGTGCTATACTTCTTTGACTTTTGTCTACCATTAAAACCCAATCCATTTCTATTTCCAGATGGTTTAGATATCAAATTCTCTAAATTTTGTTTTCCTTTTTTGAATTTTGTCGCATTATTGAGAATTTCGTCTAACTTATTTTTAAGATTACAAATTTCAATATTTTTAGTATCTAAACTTGCTGTAATTCTAGCTTTTCTTTTTCAAAATTAACTTTATCTAACTTATAATTTTCTAAATTATTAATAAATTGTTATCTAAGATAACAACATTGCACATTTTTTTGAGTAATTTCGAATTCTTCTTCTAAAATTGGTTTTCCATCTTTTAATAATCCAATTTCTAATTCTGCTCTAGTTAACTTTTCTATGTATTCCTTATTTAATTTTTTTGTTTCTCTATAGTTATCATCTAATTCAATGTCGATTTCCATTATTTCATCATAAGTAAGTTCAGGTCGTACCTCATCAGTGTTAGCCATAAAACACACATTTGCTTGTTCTGAGTCACTTTCACTATCGCTTCAAGTGAAGAAGACGAATCCGAATTGCCTCATGTTACTTAAAAAGCTCTTTTATTTTTCTTGAATATATCAAACTTGCTTTTCTTTTTATCATTATTGAGTTATGGACAATCCTTCTACATGTGGCAAAAAATTTCACACTTATAACATTTAATCGATGTTTGAGTTGAGGAGTTTAGTTTGCCATCATTTTGAAATTTGGTCATCTTCTTGAACCTCTTGGATTTGTTGTAATTATTAGAAATAAAAACAATTCCATCTTTGTCTAAGTCCGACTCTTCCTTACTTGCTTGAAATGCTATGTTTTTATTTTCATGATTTTGATCCTTTCTAGCTTGCAAGTTAGCTTCATACGACATCAGATTTCCTATTAGCTATTCGACTTTGTATTGAGAAAGATCATTATCTTCCTCGATGACTAAAACTTTTCTTTCCCATTCATTTGTCAAGGAGTTTAAAATTCGTGTGTCAAAATCAAAATCTGTGAATAGTGCCATGAGATCTTGTTGAATAATTTGAAATCTAGCATACATATCAATAATTGATTCATTTACTCTCATTTTGAAAAATGAAAATTGATTCTATAAAATTAAGATTTTATTTTGTTTGACTTTAGTTGTTCCTTCAGATATGACTTGTAAAGTGCGCTATATATCATATGCAATGGTGCAAAGCATGACACATGAAAACTCATTTTTGTCTAGTGAGCAAAATAATACATTCATAGTTTTGGCATTGTTAGATTCTGTTGCTTTTTGTGCATCAGTCCAAGTGCTAATGTCAGCGTTAGGTGTCTCATATTTGTTTTGAGTTGCTAGCCATATTCTAACTCATTTTCTTCCATAAAAATTCTCATACGGGTTGACCAGTAGGCATAATAGAACCTATAAATAATGGAGGATGAGCGGTGTATTGATCTTCTTGAAAAATGTTTGTCATATTAATAAATTTTCAACTATGTGTTACTATATATTGAAATGACCTTGCTCTGATACCAAATGAAAGTCTATAGGATCTTCCTATGTAATGCAACTTATATATATACAAGTGTGAGAGTGTATATTACTAATTATATTAAGAAGAGAATAATAATTGAATATAAATAAGGTAAATAGTTAAAAACGAGCATGCTAGATATTTTATATTGGTTCGGACCTCTCGTTCTACGTCCAGTCTCGAAGCTCCCCTTTCCTTTAACCAAACAACCCTCGCTTCGTAGGGAGGAATAGGCTAATACAAAAGTATTCTCTAAAAATCTTGTGTTCCAAATAACACGGATTTTAACTAAGAGTACAAATCTTCCTATGATCTTCTTTGAGTATGTGAATGTGAATGCTTTGAGTTCTAGGAAGTGGTTTAACCAAAACAATATTTTGATTATGATAATTGAGAATATGTAAGCATTGTATGCATAAATATATAAGTAGAGAATAATAAGAAATCAAGAGGGAATCGATTCAATTAATTCATAAATCTCAATCATTGTAGTATTTATAGGTTTGAAGAGATGCAGATGATGAGTTGTTTCTGTTAGATAAGCTCTATGCAATTTAATGGCTGTAACCTTTCGATGAAGAGTTAAGTTCTCCTAAATTAACAGAAGTGTTTTTTCAAATTTTTACAGTTGTTCAAATGACAGGCATCTGTGGGGAAACCATAGACATCTGTGGCTTCAGGGATTAATTTACCGAGTATTCTCGCAGAAGTCTGTGGCTATTCCACAGATGTCTGTGGATGGTGTTTTCAGTTTTTCAATGAATTTCAGTGTATATGAAATCATTTTGTGCCCATATACTCAGGGAGACCTTACAATATTTTATCTAAGACTCTTAATACACTAGAATAACTTTACTAATCATAGTATGGTCCATAGGTCTTTGTTTGTCTTCGAGTCCCAATATCTTTGAGCATGATGATCTCTTGTATTATATACCTATAATCTTAATAAGATGTATAATATATATGATTGTATAGTTGTTGTCATTGAAACATAGAATGGAGGTTCTAACACTAGCATCCATTCTAATGTGATTTCCAATCTTACCATCAACCCAACCAACATTGTTTTCCATTCCAATTTTCAACGAGGTACTCATATTCTCCTACCTAAAAATGAGATTCATTAGCATAATAGTGCTGTAAATGAAAATGGAATATTAAATAGGTCAAATACTTATACTCGACTAATAAATTATATTATTATATATAATCACATTTATAAAAATAAAAAAAATGCCCTCTTGATACGTTCCTAGTCCTTAATTTAGGATAAGTTTTGCTCTGATACCAAATGTAACAATCTGATTTTTTTTAACCCTTGGATTCAACACTCGAAGTGACATTAACATCTCGAAGATGGAAACGACAAGTCGTTATGATATGATAGTATGTAAACAAAGCATAATCTAACTAATTACTTTCTAAACTTGGAGGGGAAGGAGACCACATATAATATAAAACATCTTGTATTTAATTCATATATCCAAATACATAGTTAAATTTAAACAATAAATCTCAATCCATACCACAACACACAAAAACATAACATTACAGGTTCTATTTACAATTTATACAATATTTACAACATAAAGTCTTCATCACCGCATCCACCATGCCACAAGGGTCCATCAACCTAGTGATATAAATAAAAATGAAAATAGGAATAGGTCAGACATAAGTTTTGTGAGCATAACAAATCTATCTCATGTATACTAGGAAAACACCGGTAAAACATTGTTAGTGTCTTCTAACCCATACACATACCCTAACTAATCCATACACATTACACATACCTTAAATGCCTACTTATACCCATGGATTAATATTAACACTAAACCTAGGTTGACTACCCGATTAAGGTCATATTCAGTTTCTTTTTATGTTATACAATTTATATGATCAACCAATGGAGTCTATCAATTCCACATCTCTAAGGAACACCAATTTTAAACAACAATATATGCCATCACTATGGGAACAACCATTTCTTTGGAAAATCTATTTCTCGAGTCAATAACACTAATACTGAAGGAACAACTATTTTTGTGGAACATCTATTTCTGTTTCAAATACCGAGGGAACAACAATTTCCTTAGAAATACTATTCCTTAGCCTATGTGTGCCTCATACACACATTCAATACCTAATATCAAATATCTAACCGCATAACGATCAATAATACATCAAGCATGCCTAATATACAATATCCAATCATACATAAATAACGATCGACTAATTGATAAGGTTAGGAAGTCACTTCAAAACATCACCTAATCGATGTCCAAAATAAAAAAGAAATATCATCGAATCTATATGATTTAGTATATAAAATTAGCCTTATTGGCATAGGTTTATTGGGCATTTTTCTTCCCACATGGACACGTATGATTCACACAGATGGACATGTGTACACGAGTTTTATAGAATTCTAACAATTTCCAAAAATTTATATAAATATTTTCAGTTTTTGTATACATCATAACTTCTTTGTTTTTCACTTGACCTCACAACTATTTTCTTTTAAATTCAAAATGGAGTCTCTATTATCCATCAACTTCAAATTTACAAAGAGTTCGGGTTGAAATCATTTCAGAAGTCACTTCAAAATTTAGTGAATACAATTTTAGGTTTTATTAATGTACTTTGTTGTGTGTGTATTACACATATTTTAATATTTTCCATTTCTAGTGCAAAAAGACTAGTTTTACCATATATCTTTTGATATTCCATAATAAATCATATGAAAATACATTTTACAATTTATACATATTTTGAATATATGAACCTCTTCTAAAATTATTTTATAAATTTTTTATTTGATTTAAACAATCATTTTGAATACATATATTATAATAAATAAATTCATAATTATTTCAAATTTAAATTCTCCGGCCTTTAAATTAACCAATCAACAATCCAAATTTATCATATTCCATGTAATAACAATGATTACTGATCATATAACAACCATATTCAATCTCCAATTCTCATTATATTGCATTGTTTGGCCAACACATTAACAAATTCTATTTTTTATTTTGATTCTATCACTAAATTTCATTTTTATCTAAGATTATACTATTATCAACTTTTATAATTTCCTTTAATTTCATTCATACTCACATTTACTAATCCTAAATCGTGTTAGGAAATCAAATCTATGGTTTCGATGACAACAATTATACAATGGAAATCGAATATACATATACATATACATATACATATACATACATATATATATATATATATATATATACAGGTACTTGCTAGAACAACATCACTCGAAAGACAAGAACAAGGCTCGAAGGACATTATAAGAAACTACAAGTCAATAGGAGCAAAGAAGCACAAGAAAAAGAGCACAAAAACTAATATGCACAATATCAGACGTCTGGGTGCACAAGCCAGATGTGTGAAACAGTTCTCTAGAGCAATAGGCAGGCTGAACCAAACGTCTAGCAATTGCACCTAGACGTCTAATCTACTACTATATTCAAAACAAATGTAGTATCAGACATCAAAAATATATCATAAACGTCTGATTTCAAACTCGTATTTCAAATAAGAACTTCAGCTGCTACATTCAAATGGACATCTCTGCTTCTCTTCACTGCAACTCTTCATCATCAACAGAAGCAACTGTAGAGCACTCGTTAATAGATGCAACTACTCAAGATATCTATTTACAACTATATATAGCTATTTACAACTATATATAGCATCAAGAATCAAGAGAATAATAGACCTTACTTACTTATACTCTATAATTCGATAATCTATCATATATTCTTGATCTCTGCAGTCTAGCAATCTATACTTGTATTCACTCTTCCATATATTCAGTTCTTCAAAGATAATACTCTTTTGATGTATATTGGAAGAAATTGTACTAATTAGTCAACATCCGTGTTATACTAAAACACATCTGACAAGAAAAACTTATTGTAACCAAGCCTATTCCTCCGGGCAAAGCGAGGGTGTTTGGTAGTCGAATTTCGAAGGGAAGCTTTGGGACTGCACGTAGGACGGGAAGTCTGAATCAGTATAAAATCCTGGTATGCTCATTCTATATTTACTTAGATTAATATTATTTTAGTTGCATCGTATATTTTGTCATATATACTTGCATATACACTACATGATCCACCCTGTAGACTTTCAATTGGTATCAGAGCAAGGTTTGATCAAAGTACAGTAACATGTTTTTGAATCACTTTAATATGGAAAGTATTTTTCAAGAAGGTCAATCCATAGCACGACCCCCATTTTTTAATTGTTCTAAGTATGCATATTGGTCAACACGTATGAGAATTTTTGTGGAAGCCAATGGAATAGAAATTTGGTCAGCCACTCAAAATAAATATAAAGCACCTGATACTGCTATGAATACATGGAATAATGCACAAAAAATGCAGCTTCTAATAATGGCAAAGCTATGAATGTTTTATTTTGTTCATTAGATAAGAATAAATTTTCACGTGTCATGTTATGTAACACTACATACGATATTTGGCATACCTTACAAGTTACACACGAAGGCGCAAACAAAGTTAAACAAACTAAAATTTCAATTTTATAAAATCACTTTTCATCATTTAAAATGAAACAAAATGAATCCATAGTAGACATGTACTCTAGATTCAAACCATTCAACACGATTCAATGGCACTTGGAGTCAAATTCACAAATTTTGACTTAATATCTAGAATACTCAATTCTTTTAACTCTAGAGTGAGAAAGAAACGTATTGCCATCGAAGAAGCTAATGATCTCTCAACATTCTTAGTTGAAGAATTGATAGGAAATTTAATGTCCTATGAAGCTAATTTGCAGGCAAGAAAAGAACAAAATTCGAAGAAGAAAAACATAGCATTCCCAGCAACAAATGAAGACTCTGACTTAGACGAAGAAGAAATCATATTTATTGCCAAAAATTACAATAAATTCAAGAAATTTAAGAAAATGACCAGATTTCAAAAAGGAGGAAAATCAAGCTCTACAAATCAAACATCAATCAAATGCTATGAATGTGACCAATTTGGACATATAAAGAAAGATTGTCCCAATCTCAACAATGATAAAAAGAAGAACAAATTTGAAAAATTCAAAAAGAAGAAAGCTTTCAAAGTAACATGGGATGACTCGGATTCTTCATCATCATCAAATAGTGACAATGACAGTGACAGAAAACAAGCTAATGTATGCTTTATGGCACAAACTGATGAAGTATGTCCCAAACTTAACTATGATGAATTATTAGAACTTAGCATGGAATTAGACGATAAATTTAGAACTTGAAATAAGAATGTTAAAAGATGAAAAAATTATTTTAGAGGAGGAACTATAATTATCTCAAGAAAAAAATAAAAGTAGTTTAATTGAAAATACGACTATATCTAATGATTTTGAAAATATTAGACTAGAAAAGGATAACTTATTAAAAGAAAATATCAACTTGAAAAGTACTATAGAAACATTGAAAATTGAAAATATAGAATTAAAAGAAAAATTAGATAAAATGACAAATAATGTCTCACAATTTAATAAAGGAAAACAAGATTTGGAAAATCTTATCAAAACTTCAAAACCATCAGGTAATAGAAATGAAATAGGATTTAAGAATATTCCTAAACAAAAAGGGAATAACATTAAGAAATATAATTTTATTTATCAAAAGACTAAAGAGTCTAAAAAGAATATCAAAAATATAAAAATTTGGATTCCTAAGATAAATAATAAGTTGATTAGACAAAAACATATTAAAAAATTTCTAGATGACGTAGTCTATAATAAAAATTATGTTCATAATGGTACGAAACCTTCTTGGGTATGACTACCTGCCCCTCCGAACATCTAGGACCCTAACAAAGTATATGGGTACCAATTAAATTATCTTTTATTTTGCAGGTACCTAAAATAAAAAATAAGAAGAAATGGATACTTGATAGTGAATGCTCCAAGCGTATGACTGAAAACTCAAAAATGTTATCAAATATAACATACATCGATGGTGGAACAATAACTTTTGGAGATAACTCAAAAAGATACGTCATTGGCATCGGAGAAGTCATCAGCTCTGGTATTTCTAACTCTCCAATTATTACAAATGTTTTGTTAGTAGAAAATTTAAAACACAACCTACTTAGCATTAGTCAATTATGCGATAAAGGTTTTCAAATCAATTTTGAAAAAAATAGATGCAATATTTTCGACAATAACAACCAATTATCTTTGAGGGTTTTAGAAACAAAAATATTTATGTCTTAAATATGAATATAAATCGAAATTCAAATTTATGTTTAACCACCAAACATAACGATCCATGGTTGTGGCATAAACGATTTTGTCATATTAATTTTAAATATAATAATAAATTAGCAAAATATGAGCTAGTTAGAGGTTTACCCAAAATAAATTATAAAGCAGAAAATTTATGCGACGATTGTCAAATTGGAAAACAAAAGAAAAGCTCTTTTAAATCTAAAAATAATATTTCTACAAAACAACCAATAGAATTATTACATTTAGATTTATTTGGTCCAACTCAAGTACGATCTATAAATCACAACAAATATGTTTTCGTAATATTTAATGACTTTTCAAGATATACATGGACTTTATTTTTAAAATACAAAAGCGACACCTTTGGTATGTTTAAAATTTTTGCTAAAAGAATTAAAACTCAAATGGATTTGAAAATTAAGAATATTCGAAGTGATCACGGTGAAGAATTCAAAAATGATCTTTTTATTAATTTTTGTAGTAAAAAGGGCATAAGTCATAATTTTTCTTTTTCCTGCACACCTCAACAACAGGTGTAGTAAAAAGAAAAAATCGTACGTTACAAGATTGTGCACGAACACTATTAAATAATAGTGGTTTACCAAAACATTTTTGGGCCGTAGCTATTTCTACGGCATGTTATGTTTTGAATCGAGTAACATACGATCTACAATTAAACATACTTGTTTTGAAATATTTTTTGGAAGAAAATCTAAAGTATCATACTTTAAAACTTTCAGATCAAAACGTATTATACTAAATACAAAAGATAATTTGGGAAAATTCGACCCAAAGGCCATTGAATGAATCTTTGTTGGATATTCAGATCGTAGCAAGGCGTATAGAATTTTTAATAAACGAACTAACACAATTGAAGAAAGTTTACATGTTTTTTTGATGAAAATTTTCTTAACCATCAAACTAATGATGATGAAGAAATAATTCCAATGACAAATACAACAAATTCTTATAATAGTGAGATAAATGCATAAAATAATACTTTAATGTCATCTCCTAGAATTCTAAAAAATCATCCAAAAGTTAACATCATTGGAGATCTTAACTTCAGAGTAACTAGAAGTCAACTTAACCAAATAAGTCATATAGCATCTGTGTCAAATTTTGAACCGAAAAATTATAAAGAAGCTTCAAATGATAATTTTTGGATAATAGTTATGCAAGAAGAATTAAATCCTCTCGAACACACACCGACATCTCCTAAAAAACAAGCCAGCTCTTCCAAAAATGAAGATAAATGAGATGATCAAGATAAAGCTTCCCTAAAAGATCTTTAGATGTTTTAGGGTTCCATCTTGTGTATAAAAATGATAAAAATCTATGCATATAATCAATTAATATGATTAATGAAAAATTAGTTTTTTGGTGTGTTATTTCTGTGTATATTCATGTAACCTTACAAAAATTGGTAAATACTAAATGGTATGAACATGATGTCTACAATTAAAATTTATTAATGCTTTTTGATAATGCCAAAAGGAGAGAAATAATAAAAAGCATAATAAATAATGGAAATCACATAATCAGGGGGATATTTATAAAATTATATATAAGTACATTGTATAGTTGTCATCATAAAAAAAGGGGAGATTGTTAGGAAATCAAATCTATGGTTTCGATGCCAACAACTGTACAATGGAAATCGAATATGCATAAATATTTATATATACAGGTACTTGCTAGCATCACTAGAAAGACAAGAACAAAGATCAAATGACACTATAAGAAACTATAAGTTGATAGGGACAAAGAAGCACAAGAAAAAGAGTACAAAAACTGATATGCACAATATCAGATGTCTGAGTGCACAAGCCAGACGTCTAAAACAGTTCTCTGAAACAACAGACAGGCTGAACCAGACGTCTGGCAATTGCATTTAGACGTCTGATCTACTACTATATTCAAAAAAAATAAATAGTATCAGACGTCTAAAACATATCCTAGATGTCTAATTTCAAACTCGGATTTCAAATAAGAACTTCAACTGCCATATTCGAATGGATATCTCCGCTTCTCTTCGCTTCAACTCTTCATCAACAACAGAAGTAATTGTAGAGCACTCGTTAATGGATGCAACAACTCAAGATATCTATCTACAATAGCATCAAGAATCAAGAGAACAATATAGCTTACTTACCTATGCTCTCTAATTCTATAATCTATCATAGATTATTGATCTCAACACTCTAGCAAACTATACTTGTATTCACTCTTCCATATATTCATCTCTTTATAGATAATACTCTTTAGATATATATTGGAAGAAATTGTACTAATTAGTCAACATCCGTGTTATATAAGAACACACATTTGACAAGAACAACTTATTATAACCGAGCCTATTCCTCCGAGCAAAGCGAGAGTGTTTGATAGTCGAATTCCGAAGGGAAGCTTCGGGACTGGATGTAGGACGGGAGGTCCGAACCAGTATAAAATCCTGGGTGCTTATTCTATATTTAATTAGATTAATATTATTTTAGTTGCATCATATATTTTGTCATATATACTTGCATATACACTACACGATCCACCCTATAGACTTTCAAATCGGACTCCTAACAATATTTTAACATTCAAATTGCATTATAAATAAATAGAGAAGTCTCAATCACCAAAATCAATGTCCAATTCCTGAAATTGCCCGCTATTCGGATCACCGTGCACGTTAATTTCAGATTTCCACCACCAAATCGATATCAGGTCATACCATTCGTCGTCCCCTTCGATTTGCTGCTGGTTTTATTGAATTTCGTTAAGAATTGAGTGAGATAACTTGTTTTATAATTTAAGAGGAAAAAGGAGTTTCAAAAATGGATCGGGAGGATGAAATGAAATAATTGTATGTGATTCCTTTTTATGCTTAGAGGGAAAGCCAATAGTTTTTAATTTTAAATTCAAATACCAAATTTAAGCCCAAAGCTCAATAACGAACCAACATCAATATCGTCGTATCTTCTCCATACGACATTCGAATCAAATAAGCGAATATACAACGCGAATCAAAAAACGAGTTGGGCGCAATAGTGCAAGTCCCATCGCTAAATTCCAAAGTTGAAAATGACCATTTTGCTCCTTTAGTATTTAAATTAATTAAATTATCAATTACATCCAATATTATTAAATAATGACAAGCATCATTGTCTCAGTGGTTAAATGTTTTGACTTTGTTCGAGAGGTCACAACTTTGAAACTTGCGTAGCGTGATTCGAACATATATTGACATGTGATTTGTAATGTTGTCCCAGTGACATATTGTATCTAAGTACCATTTCAAATTTTTTATTATTAAATAATGAAAATGCCAGGGTATTACAGTTCCCCGATAGGATTGGGCCTCAAACAAAGCATGCTTAAAATCTACAAACTATATTTAAGTGAGCAAAGTGTTAAAAATAACTTTGGCATAGCCTCTAAATGGGCTCAAACTGGTTAGAAAATATGCTTAAGGTCAAAAATGCACCATGCTCAAAACCACATCTTAAATCGAGCCATGGCTTGAAAGATATGATCGTTTTAAAAGTAGTTCTCCACCTAAACAATTTAGGCCCACCATACAGAGCTACTAACTATGTTATCCAAATGAAACATCTAAAGACATCAGGCCATTCTACTTAACGGTACGAAGCTGTTAGTCTACGTTCTTTTCAATTTCAACTTAAAATGAAAAGGTTACGACACAAACAAAATTGGTCTAGCCTTGATGATTTGATTAGTTACCGAACATAAATATATCGATTAGAAATAATCGATCAAAAATAACCAACCAATAACAGAGTGTGAAAACAGTCCCATAGGTTTGAATCTTTTCGGGTCTGAACATACTATTTCGTTAGATGCTGAACTGAATTTACCTAACAGAATTAGTATAACATAATTCACCTTATAGAATCTGCTGAACATAATTTACCGAAGAATCGATATGATGATTGGAATATTTTACATCTATAAGTAGCCAAAAACTACCTTTGCATGGATCAATTTCTCGGAACCCGCACACCCCACTGATCGTATCCTAATAGCACTTGAAGCACTACTGGATAACAGAGGACCTTCCAGAAATGCAACTACAGATCCGGATCTAGGCTATACTAGATCTCTGTTTACTAGATCTCTGTTTGGAGGTGTTTGATCCGTTTTTAATCGTTAATTATTTAGTAACGTACATTTTTTAACAATTTTGTTACATATTACGTAGATATTTTTTTTGTTCAACATATTTTCATTACACATGTAGTTGAAATAGATGAAAAATTATAATAAATGTTTTATTTGATATTATATTAACTTCCTACCATTTATAGTTTTTTTTTTGAACTGGTACTTTATATACAACAAATCATTGGGACAACATATCACATGTCAAATAAACGTTCGAAAGCAAGTTTCGAACTTGTGACTTCCTGCACCAAAGCCGAATCAATTAACCACTTGGACAAAGGTGCTTGTCATTCCTACCATTTATAGTTATACTAGCATGTTTTCTTCGTTATCTTCTTATGTAACTTGAATTTTACTAAGCTTCTCAACTTTTCTTAGTATAGTTGTACCACCTAGAAAAGGAGCAACAAATGGACCCTACATGATGGGTGGAGCCCACGTGCTCTACTCTTTCTTAGATGTACAATTTCATGAGATAAAAAAGAAAGTGGGAACTAAAAAAGGACAAACATAATAAATGTTTTTAGATCCTGGTCACTAGTTCCCAAATTTAGGGAGAATGGAAAACTTCATCCCCTAATCCAAATTCCCTCCCAACTCATCGTTGTCACCTCAAAGAAACACCGTACCACCTCATCACATCAGCCTCTCCCTGCTGCACCACCTCAGGACCGCAGCATCTCGCCGCCCAAATCTCATCCACCTCATCATCTAAAACTCCACCGATGGTTTACGCACGTCGAGATGCTCAACCCGGAACCTAAGTCAAGAACACCGCCACATGTCTCCACCGCACCATCATGGCACACCACATCACTAGAACTCGAAGCATTCATTTCTTTACAGTTCATAAAATGTTAAATAAAAGTAGCACTTAATTAATATAATGTTATATTCATTTTTTATAGATTAAAAAAAATGTTAAATCAAACTAGCATTGCCGTTCATTTTTGCAGGTTGAGAAAATTCTAAAATAAATTACCATTATACATATATAGTGCTATATTCGTTTTTTTACAGTATAAAAAATGATAAATCAAACTAGCACTATCATTCATTTTTACAATTCAAAAAAAAGGTAAATCAAATCAGCATTATACACATATAATGCTATATTAATTTTCACTTACGGATAATGTTATTTATATTTAGCATTTTCGGCTTTTAATTGTTTAAAAAAATATCGGCCGCCACAACATCCGCTATCTTCACTACCACCATCATCGAGGTCATGGCTTCACCATGCTTCGCTGATGCACCTTTGACACCCATCTCATCCACAACTTCCAAACCACATCGAAACAAAACCATTTCGTTCAGCAAAACGAACCCTAATCACCCCGACCAACCACCATCGCCATCCGAAGCCGTTGCCACCTCGTCGCCTCCTAAACCTCATCTGCTACCTCTTTGTCTCTCAAACCGCCATCTTTTCAATTGCGTCAAAATAAGTTTAGTTTTGCAATGCATATTCACGAGAAGTTTAGTCTTCGGAATAAAAAAAAACATAGTGTTCTTGCGTCAACATTTCTCTTTATATCTGTCCTTTGTCCCTATTTTCCACAAAAAGAAAATAGTAATAATTTTGTTTTACATTTTATGAAAAAACTACAATTGAGGTGGTTCAATTTGTTATATTTTGTCATTTAAGGCATATCATATGTTAATTACAAAACATTAATTATACTTTTTTTGTAAACAAACATTCCCTGGTCCAAGCAGCAGCATAAGATCATTCTCCGCCCACACAAAAAATAATACTTATTAAACGATAGAAGCCGTGCACTCTTTCCATCTCTTCATCTTTTGTCTTCCGTTTTCCCTCTCTCAACCCCTAAGCTACCCTCGAATTCCAATCATAATCGTACGGAGCTACAATCAACAAATCTGCTTGCGTTTATTGGAAGAATTGCTCTTTCATCTCAGTTCTGCGATGGTTGTTGGAGTTTCTCTGCAGCTATCCCCTCCTGAATTTGGGATATTCAGAAAGTATGGAGGGTACCGTAATCGACTCAAGGTATGTGTTTGTCGAAAGGAGTATATATTTTGTTTGAAAACATCACTTATGTTGGGTTAAAGTGTTAATTCGTGTAATGTTTTGCGTAGAGTTCTGAAAAGAGAAGAGGGAGACATTGCTATCTGCAGCATAAGGGCTATTTGCTGTCTTCTTGTGCATTGGTGAGACTTCTGAATTTGAATTTCTCCTCTAGCAGGTCAGAACTACAGTGGTTGGGTTGCCGGTGGGTTAACCCGACCCGACCGGGTTGATGGTTGGTCCACCAACTCTCTATCTGATGAGTTAAGACCTGAGTTGGCTCCCAATGCGTGAGTTTGGTTTGGTTCACGCTGTAGTGTTTCTGAATTTGTTTGATCCCACCCATTTTCAATATGAGAACCGGGCTACCCTGCCACTCAATCTGAACTTATGATATGCAAATACGTCTACCCTCCAGCCATGACCCGACACCAACTTATGGATCGAATCGTCTAACAAAAAGATACATAAGAAATATATGAAATATTCTATAAGTTGTACTTGCATATAGTGGACACATTCTTAAAACCAAAGTCTATCCCCTCAAAAAAAAAAAAAAAAAAAAAAAAAAAAAGAACCCTCTCCAACAGGCAAATAGTATTCCAACGCTTATTTGGATATAATCATATGAACTTGAATCCATATTAATTCAAATATAAAAGAATGATATCTCTCATTTAAAATATTTGAATGATTTTTTTTTTTTGCGTAATTTAATCACACATTTTATAATATTTCCAATAAGATCCATATGTCGTATAGTTTAATAAAAATTTTGGGTGCAAATATTTGCAATTACTCCCGTTTGAAATAGGCATGATAAATAATTGCACTTATCTACATTAGAAGTAGAAACGCAAAATTTTAGTTAGGGCAAATGTTTGAATTCATCTACACTTTAATAGTATTTTAGAAAAATTTAGGGGTAAACGTTCGGTCGGTTCTGTTACTTTCGAGGAAAAAAATATGTCATATCGATTTGGAACCGAAAAAAAATCAAAACTGAACCGAACTGAATTAATTTGGGTTAATTTGGTCGGTAATTGAGAGTTCGATCATTGCTAGCTGCACGGTACATGCAAATATACCTAGAAGTATGGACTGGGAGCACGATGCATATTTGTTCAAAGTTCACAAGCAAAACTTGGTTTTTTGGGCCTTCAAGAAAAGTGGCAACATGTGTTCGATGCATGCAAAAGTTACCTTGTCTAAAAAGACAATAGATGATTACCTTTTTTATGTTGATGCATATGTAAACGTATACCCTAGCCACATATTTTTCATGGAATAATTAGAGTTTTCTTTTTCAATTTGTCTTCTCGTGGAACCACAAAATTACCCATTTCTATTCAGATCAAGACTTTATTTTTAGTTAAGTCATTGGTCTAATTTGTATTCTGTCAACTTTTATTTGCCATATTAAACGTAAGTAATGGTTTGAGATCAATAAAGAGAGAACTGGGTGAATTCTTGTTAGTGTTGGTTTATTTGTTGATTGTGTGTTTGCAAATTGATACCACCATTGATTGAGTGTTCACATACTGTTTTTCATACATAATTATTCTTTTGAGATGTTGAACACAACTTAGATTTTGAAGATTGAAAGGAAAATTTAAGGTATTTGAAAATCTTAAATGGAAGATTTTATCTTTCAATGATCTTCACGAGCCGACTAAAGGTGATATGAGCAAAACCATGTAATATAAAAGCGGAGGAAGTGAAAAAGATGGATAAGAAGGCGTTGATTCGTCAATATACCGATAATTCAATTTTCCATCACGTGGTTAGTTTTGAATTCATGATGTTTTGTGAGACAAGCCGATATCTTTGTATGTGTCAAAAAGTGCGACAAATAATGATTTTCTTGTTTAAAATTTTGTTTAATTGAGATTGAACGGAGAGATGTATGACAGAACATCTGAATGAACTTGAGATGCAATAATCAATTGATAAGAATGAGTATCATATTTGATGATGGCTTACAAATTCTTTTGTTAATGAGTTCGCTTTAAGCAAGTTAGAAAACTTTAGTTTAGTTGTGTCATTGAGTAACATCTGTCAGAGCTGTCTTAGTAACTGTAGTTTGAAGTAGTATCTTGAGTGATGAGATTAAAAGAGTAAGATCAAGTAGAGAATTAGCTCAAGATGAGATTATGCTAACAAGGAATTCAAATAGGATACACGATTAAGAAATGAGATCTAATACTAAAAGAATGTACGAGATGTTTACTTTTATTGCAGAAAGAAAGATCATGTGCGCAACTTATGTAATGGTTATAAGGAGATCAAAAGAATGTTGTACGCGAGGACATTGATAGTGGCAGTTGTTAGGCTAACATAAGTAAAGACAAATACTTCATGTGAAGTTCACCAGTGATGGAATGCCTTGTGAGTTGCATTTGGGTGTCAATTTTCACATATATGCAATTATGTGAGTTGATTTTCTTTTTATCAAAAAACCATTGGCATGATTAATACTAAAAGTGGAAAAGAGCTATCAGCGCATAGTACTGGATATGTTCAATTTTGTATGATGTTGGTGTAGCTAGGGAGGTCTCAAGTGTGAGACATGTACGTAATAGGCCACATCATCTTATTTCTCCTTACTAGTTATTAGTCGTGATTGCACTTATGAGTCTTTAGTTAGAGTTTTGAGAGATGAAAGGTGGTCGTGTTGTGATGAGAGGAGTATTGAATGAGGGATGTGTTAGTCCTTGAGATGATGGTTTTGATGACAACAACCTTAGAATAAGATTATAAAATATAAATACTACCATTGTAGTTTATATATAAATACATGTATATGCAGGATTTAACCACGCATGTACCAAGAATGAAGACTGTACAGTATAGAGATTCAAGATATCAAGATTGAAGACTCATGAGTATCAAGATTATCAAGAGCTCAAGATTTCAATAATAGGTAATTTAATTAGGAATTTTGTTAAAACTCCTAGAAAAGCACTGATATCTTAAAATCCAATTTATTCGTGGAATGGAATCAATTTCGAGCCCGTTAAAGGGATGGAACCCTAAGTAGGATGGAACCTACGAAAAATCTTGTGGAACATTGTTTTGTATCCGCTAACTTTTATTCAAATGTTTTTACAAAAATTATCTTGTTTTCAAAACGATTTCAAAACTTTCCTTTTTCAAAAGAATCAAAAACATCTATCCTGGTTTTAAATATTTTTAGCTTCAAAAATTATCTTTATTTTCAAAATCAAATTATCTTTGGTTTTTAAACTGTCTTTTAATTATAATATATTTATTTAACTTTTACTATTTATACTTAGATTTCAATATAAAATTATAGTAAAATTTTATATATATATACCAAAATATTATTATCTATTTTTACTTATGTATTTTAACTATAGTTAAGTATATTTATAAAGTTTAAAATAGTTTTAATATAAGATAGAAGTTATTTTTAAAGAAAAATAAATCACCAAAAATTCCTTCAAAAATTCCTTTGGCATGTCGACATCCTCAAGTACCCTATGTCGACATGGTAGCAGTTTATTTCAAAAATTTGAATTTCAAAGGAAGTGTGTATACATAGCTGTTCTACTATAAATAAGGGTGGTTTTGAACGAATTTTTAATCATATTTTTCTGGTTTTCACTTCTCTTCTTCTACCACATTTCTTTATACACATTCTTACCATTACTCTGCCGAAATCAACATTGAATCTAACTAGAACATTTCTGGTTTGATTCTCTGTCACAATCTCAACAAGATCTCAGTGCTATTCAGAGTTATAGTCTTCTTTGTAATCAATTTAACGAGAAAATGTGTGGTTGTAGCCTTGGGAATTAATCAAGTGAGAAAATGTGTGATTGTAGCCTTGGAAATCAATTGGGTGAACATGTTGCCCTTGAAATCAAGTATCTCTACCAGATGATTGTGAATCTGGAGTGGTGTACCTCGTGGCCTTGAAATCGAGGGTGTAATTGTACAACTGCTTTTGAAAGAAAATCCTTACTTGTGTGCGGGACTGGATGTAGGGTAACTCCGAAGCAGTATAAAATCTGGTGTGTTCTTTTCTTTACTGCTTTTACTTTATTTCTGCATCTGTATTTGATCATGTGATCATATCTGTGTCTGAATATTGCATATGTGTTCAAATTAATATAAACTCAAAAAGATTTAGTAATCCTTTAAACACTATTCACCCGTCTCTAGTGTTAATCCTAGCCTTAAGATCCGTATTCCGTATTTTTCACAGGATGCTTTTGTAGATTGGTTGGTGTGATGGATAATAAGAAATGACTGATATTTATAATGCTAGTCCATATTAGATAGAGATATTATTATGTGCATTGCTTGTGATGATGTGTTGATGAACATGTTCTTAACAAAGGTCTTCATGTTGATGATGGTTAAGATATCAATGTTGACGTGAGTTTTGATCAGCTAATGAATATGAATCCGAGTTGGAAAAACCACCGAAATTGCGTGAAAGTCTATGTAGTATTACAAGGGCATTGAAGGTCGATCAATGTGGTGTCTCATGGTGGGAGTTGTAACATTTATAGGCGGTGGTACCGATTTGTGATTTTGTGTGAATAAGAATAATGAAACTGCGATTGATATAAAAATGGAAGTCTTGCGTGTTAGCATATTCAACAGTCAATTTTTTTATGTTTCCTTTGTAGATGTGATTTAATTGAAGGTGAAGACCGAGTGCATGTTGATATTGGAGTAATGTGGTTTTTGTTTGATGTAAAATGTTGTGGTACAAAATCACATTAAAAATTATTTTTAGTTTATTTTATCACTTGAGCGGCAAGATAAGAATTAAATCCATAAAAAAAGATGTAGCATCCGTTTGGTGAATGCAAGGATTGCTTTTTTTGAAAAGGCAAGGAATAAGTATATTGTATTGAGATTAGAAGAAAAAATGTTATGGAATAAGAAGTGATGTTTTGGAATAATGACCTTGATACTTAGAGAATCACTTGGGTTATCACAAAACTAATTGATGATGTGAAGTCTTTTAGTAATTATGGAGAGTTAATTTTATTATATAAAATAAAATATGTGAGACTATTCTCAACATGTCTCCGCACATGTGACGTTTCATGAGTCAATCACATGGACTATTGGTTGACGTGAAGCATGTACGACTGTTAGACTTAAAACGCATGGAAAGGTAGGCAATGTAGAGCATGAATGACTGTTAGACTTAACAAACATGAAAGGACACGACTTTGAAACCATGTTGAAATTAGAAGAAGAAGGCGGCATATATTTCTGATCAAGAAGGGAAAAAATATAATTGATGTTATCAGAGAATCATTTGAGTTATCACAAAATCAATTAGATGTGAAGAGTGATCTTTTAGTATTTATGGAAAGTCAATTAAATATTATATGTTGCATGACGTGGAACATGCATGGTCGTTAAGTTTAACCATGAAAGAGTGAATGACATAGAGCATGTGTGGCTATTAGGCTTAACGAACATGAAAGTATCTCACTTTGATACTATATAGAAATTAGAGGAAGAAGAAATGTCATAGAGTAAGAATAATGTTTTCCAATAACAGCTGGATATTAGAGAATCACTTAGATATTTAGAGAATCACTTAGATATTTAGAGAGTCACTTAGGTTATCACAAAACCAATTGGTGATGTAAAAAGTAACCTTTTCATGTTTATAGGAAATCAATTATATTACATGAAGATGTAAAACCATCTTCAATGCCTTTTTCTGCTGATGTTGCATACAAGGTTTTAAATCTCGGATATCAGACACGTTTCGTCTCGGCGATTTTAGTGATTCGGTATCGTATCGGGGGAGATCTCGAACGAGACGAGTGCATCTCGGACGTCAATATTGGATTTACATCTCGGACCTAAAGTTCATCTCGAGACCATGTTGGAGTATAGCAGATCACATAAATTATAGCAAAAAATGCATAGTATCGGTTTATTTAATATTTACTGAATTACTGCAACTAATCTTCAATATTCTAACTGAAAAAAAGAATGCAATTATACTTCAACGATATGAAATTGTTCAACAAAAGTTACAAAACATCATCAGTTTTAGCAATTACATATAAGTAGATGAAAGGCGACAAATTAACTGAAAAAAACGGGTTCTATACAATTACATATATGCAGTAAGAATAACATAATAACAGTATCAGGAACTGATGCAAATAAAAACAAATGCATATAAGACATATCAAGAATCGAAGAATTTCAGGCAATGTAAATATACTTGCAGAAGGTTATGCAAGTAAGAATAACAAACTAAATCTTTTTGTGAATCTACTCTAAATTATACTGTATATTCAATTTTTTGAAAAATTGAATTTAATTAAAATAGAAACAATCCTAATTTACATACATGTAGAGAGTAGAGAGATTGGTCGAAGACGAAACTGCAGACTGTCAAAAGCGAGACCGAGTAGTCAAGAATTGGAAACAACCGCGAGCTGTCGGATGTTAGAAGATGTAGTTCGATATTTTGATGAGAAACGTGATCTTTTGAGAAGTTGAATCAGAAATAAAAGGGCTTTGTTCCTTTTTTATGATAGACCGAGCTGGGCCAATTTTTTTTTTAAAAACAATATATCGGAGATATCTCGGAATATTGTTTCGCTCCAAATATCGGCCGATATATGTAAATTTCGGCCAATATAATCGAAACGAGATATCAGTCGATATCTCATGTTTTGTTTCGCCAAAGCCTAGAGCCGAAATCTGGATCGAGATGGCCAAGATTTAAAACACCGGTTGCATATATAAATAAATGTTAAGGCTCATTTTTTTTAAGTGAAAAAATTAGAATTTTTTTTCTTCAACTTATGACCTCTAGAATTTAACTTGCAGCCCCATATCATTGTCACTCAAGCTAATGGTCGTCAACAATAACAACTAAGCCATTATTGCCAAACAAGTTGTGATCGGCTAGAGATGTAATCCAAAACCAAATGAAAAAGTCAATTTAAAGGTCATAATAATAACAATAATAAAATAAAGTCAAATAAGTAAATCAATAATAATAACTAAGTAAAATAGAAATAAAGATAAATATATATATATGTGTGTGTAATGATAATAATAATAATAATACTAATAGTGATAATGGTACCGATAGTAATATTGGTCAAAGACCAAATCTATGTCTTAGACTCCTGTTTCCTAGTCCTATAATCTAAAACTTATAAAACTAATAGCACATGGTTCTGGTACGTGGATCGTTAACTTCCACGCACTCATGTCCGTCACCAGCTCTTCGGATATACTCCAATCATTCACGTTCCTTTTTACTACTTCCTCCCATGCCAACCTTGGTCGACCTCTACCTTTCTTTGAGCATTCGTTGTGACCTATAATTCCAACGCGCACAGGTGTCTCGGTCGGCCTCCGTTGAAGATGTTCAAACCATCTTAAGTGATGTTGAATCAACTTCTTCTCAATTGGTGCTACTTCAAATTTATCACGTATATCCTCATTTCTAATTCGGCCTCTTCTTGTATGGCCGCAGCTCCATCGCAACATATGCATCTCTGCTATGCTTATCTTCTGGACGTGTTGGTTTTTGTAGACCAACATTCCGCACCATACAATATCGTAGACCCGATTGCCGTTCTGTAAAACTTTTCTTTAAGCTTCTGTGGGACTTTCCTGTCACAGATAATGCTATATGCTTGTCGCCATTTCACCCATCCCACTCGAATTTTAAAACTAACATCTTCATCAATCTCACCATCATACTGCGACATTGATCCTTAATATCGAAAGGATTCCTTCTTGGGAATTATTTGTTCGGTCAGAGTGACATCTCATTCTCTGACCTGACACTACTGAACTTACACTTCATATACTCTGTTTTAGTTCTGCTAAGACTAAATCCATTTGATTTTAAAGTTTGTCTCCACAGCTCCAGTTTTCTATCAACTTCAATCTTACTTTCATCAATTAGCACAACATCATCGGCAAATAACATACACCAAGAAATCTCACCGTATATACCATTCGTAACCTCATCCATTAATCTCACCTTGTATCACTAAATCGGGGCGTCGATGCAGCGCGCCGCTAAGGGAGTAACGACCTAGCCCTTGCGTATCATCATATCCGAGTCTCGATATGGCGCGCCACTAAAGGAGTGACGACCCATCCTTGCTCACTTTTTATCATATCTGAGTCTCGATATGGCGCATCACTAAGAGGGTTACGCTCCAGTGAAATATAATTAGGTTCCATTTCCATAACAGAGCATGTAATTTTTACGTTGGCTCGCAAAGCCTATCACAATTCTTCTCCTTTATCCTGACTTGAGACAGGTTGCATAAAAAACTACACAGACGGAGTTCCTCGAGCTAATGGTCCTTGGCAAAAAACAATATATTTTTTATAATGGAAAAAAACATCCCTCAAGTTTTCTATCGTTTCTCACTTCAGTCGAAAAACATTTTCATTATTATTTCTTATAACAAGAGGGGTACTTTATTCAAGGAGATAATTCATCTTAATGTCTTAGAAGTTCGAACTCATTACCTTTAAAATCTCTGGCTAGAGCGTCATACCCCTCGTCACTTGATCTAGTGGTCCTTGATAACAGTTTCATCAATTATTCATTACCTTAATTTGATATTCCGTCGATCTAAAATCAAATTCTTTATTTATTCATTTTTACTTTATTTACTTAACAAAGATTTGCACTAAAAACTGCAATTTGCACCGCGTATCCAAAATTGCTGATGCAATTATTTTTACTAATTTACATTGTTTATTAAGTTCCAAATATTTTCATTAGTGCAAGTTACATGCAATTCTGATTATATTAAAGTATATATACATCTTGTAGACGAGAGCATACAACTCATGGTTCTATGGTAAAAATAAAATTCTAATTCATTTTTTTTTTACTAAAGGTATTTAGTATTCGTGTGTAGAAATGGTGTATATATAACGTGCTATGTTGTATTGAATTCAAAAGTAGAAACCTTATATTTTTTTTATAATGGATATTTAATTTATTTTGAAACTTAACAAGGATTTGAGATAAAATATAAATTATTGCCATCGTTCTCTGCTATTTTAATTATTGCAATGATTTGTTGTAACGCACATACTACTGTAATAATTCTATGATTTTTTATTAAAATAAAATAGAAAATCTAAGCTAGACCAACCAATAAAATACAAAAAAAAGTTTTTGGTATATAAAAAATATATTTTATCATTTGTAATGTATATTTATTTTTAATTTTTTTAGCTAGCTAGAAACTGATTCAGTGTATATAATTAAACAATTTAAAATGTTTAGGGTCGATGATTTATGTTATTTACTTAAGCTTATTGATGTTAATTCAAATATATGGTCAGATTTTGAAATTTTCAAATAATTATAACATCTAAGTCCGAAACGGCCATGTTACTTCGATTTAACAAAGAACATCTCAATTAAGCCAAATTAATATGACTACTTTGAATGTATATGTTATAACGATTTGACTTTTTATTTCCTTTCTTTTTTAATTTTACAATATAGATTGACTTATTATATTCGATAAACTTATGTACACAATATCGAATTGTTTGGCAGCGTTAGTCATAAACATTTTAAACTGTTCGTTTTGAATGTTTAATTGGTTATAATATGAATTGTTGATCTAACTCACTCAAAAAATTAAATATACATCACAAATGATTTGGATTCATACATCAAATTTCAGGACTAACTTTTGTCAATATAATTTTAAGTATTGTTGTTTATCAAACTATGGTAAATAAATAATTGAAAATCGAACAAACTCGTCCAAATTGTCCAAGCCGTCCAAACTGACTTCGATCCAACCTATCAGCTCATCTGATTCGACCAGTGTTGGGATAGGGTTAGGAGAAATGAGACTTTGACCGTTTCCAACCTGGCCCATCCCAGTCCATGGATGGATCGGACCTGACCGGCCCCTGGTCAGGCAGATCATGGGTTGAGTCTGACCCAACCTAGCCCACTAGTTGGGCCTAGGGTGAACTATATAGTTTCTTAGGAGAGGAGATCCTCCATAGGCATATATGTTTTGTTATGTATAGTTATTAGGTTTTTAATAGATTATACATAATAAAAATGTTACTGTCTGAGTGATTCAGTTAAGTGTTTTGAAGAAACAATTTAACATATTGTACCATTAGAGTTAGATATTGTTCAAGGCCGGCAAAAATAATATTAAAAAAATAAAATAAAAATAAAAGTGAAACACATTAACCGTGGTGTATGCTACATACAATGATTAAAATCAAATGATAACCAAGGGAGAAAGTGACACCGTACCACTTAAATTATGTATTTTCACTGAGTAGCAAAGTTGTGTATTAGTTTGAAAATTTTAACCGCATATTAATCAGTGTATAAGAAATGCATTCATCTTTACTTGAAACACAATGCCGAAGCTTTTGGGGTCACTTTGTTTTTATTCTTAACTTTGAGGCTTCAATTGAGCCCATATTTGAACTATCATCTTATCCACGAGAATCTTTCTCCACTTATATAAGAATTTGAAGGAAGCACATTAATCAACTGTACATAATTCCTTATTAGTGAGCAGTTAGCACTTATTCGGATTGTAGTTTATGAGCTCAACTGGTCATTTGACATGATATAATAATATCTCTTGTGGAGCATTATTATAAAATCAACACTATTTTAATTATGGGAAATTTAAATTGATTATGTACATATTATACTGATTTCTTCCCCCTTTATAGTTACTAGTTTTCTTGCAACACCTATATCTTGTTGTCCTTTTCGTAGTTCCGGATCACTCTCAAGTTATTTGAATTCAAATTTGTGTTTCTCATCCACAGCAAACAGATATTTGGAGTTCACATGTAACATACAAGATATATAGACCACTTCATTATGCCTCGTTCAGACACAACCTTTATAGATGCTATTGTTCTGCCATTCCAAGCACTTCCGACTTGTTGCCTGTCCTGAAGAGCAGAACAGCAGTCTTTTCCCGGTATGTTCCTTTCTTATTTATCATCTGTAAGTGGCTACATGTTAAAAAAATTTAATATGTTTAAGAGAGTTTGATATTTTTATTTCTTATCAACGTGTTGAAGGCCAATATGTTTTTCTTCATGAAATAAGCTGATTGCTTACAGTTTCTACATGCAAAAAATAATAATGAAAAACTACAAGATAACAAAAAGAAACTCCAGAAGTTGCCATAGATTTTTTGTTTTGTTTTATCTAATAAGTCTTTCCATTAATTTTTCCATTTTGGATCCGCATCCCGTCTTTTTTATATCCCCAATGTGCACCCACCAATTTTTTGGGGTGTGTATGTGTTTATGTGTGTGTACTGTGTAGTTATTGAAATTTGATGATATTTAACAGCTTTGATCTACCTGTCACCAATATCACCTATATAGAAAAGTTCCTCGATATCTCTTACCTACTAATAATTAATTCTTATGGACAGTGATTATACTAAATAATCTTAGAATATAATATGTTGCTACGTAAGTTTTGATGGGGTAAAAGTATCAGATAATTTTCTGTAGAAACGATGTTGATGATCAGTAGGTCATGGCAACAGAACTTCGGTCTAATTTTAGTTATCGTAGATGCCGATTGGGGATACCAACCACCGCTCCCCACCCCATCCCCCCTCCCTTACCCAACTCAAAAAAAAAAAAAAAAAACTTTCCTCTCTGCGCGCGCGTGTGTTGGAGATTTATAAGCACTTCGTTTGTTCATATGGCTGTTAATTGTATAGCAAGTACAAGACAATGCTAGCATTTCTGAGAGCAAAGACATGGCAAGTAAATTCAGCAAGCAGATATTTAAGTCGTTAGTTTCCCTCTTAATATTTGTTATTCCATGGGAGAATGAGGAAAATGCTAAATACACTATTCCCACTCTCTGACGTAGGGTACTGTTCAAATTTCCTTTTGCAAGGTAAATATCAATTACATTTTAATGTCATGCGCTCTAAATCCTGGGTCCTGTTAGGTACTTGAATTCATAACCAGATTCTATGTGTATGTAGAGATATGAGTTCAAACAGGGTTTTTAAATCGCTAGAGACGTCAGATCAAAATCCCATTTAAGAAAAACAACAGTAACTTCGTATTTTTACATTAGATATTCACATTAATCAACTTTGAAAACTAACAAATTTGCAGCATATGAATATTATAGTAAAGAAAGATTGATTAGAAAATTAATTTTTTAATCGAAACTAGTTGAAATACTTTATCCTTCATGATCCCAGTTTTCAAAACCTATAATCATCGCTTTCATTTCCAACCCTAAAGCCAATCTCGTTTGAGCCACTTCATCAACATGATCCATAAACAAAAAAAGAAAGATTATTTACATCTTGTTAGTATGTGTATTACAAATATATAATTAATCCATATTGCTCATTTAAATCTTGTTTTAATCTGAAAAATGCTACACGCATTTTATTTAGTAAATACATAATTTACTAGTATATTTCAGTATAAAATAAATATTGAAATCAAAAACAAGAAAGGAAACCAATTTTTTGAATATTCAAAGTGGAAAATTTTTTGAATCTAAAAAAATCAGAACCATTCTATAGGCGCCAGTGTTAATCCATACCCAGTAAGCAATTAAGCTAATGGTATAAAAAAAGGTCGCACATACGATTTTCAATCCTTATGTGTTCTGAAGCTAGTCCTCTTGTGAGCAGATCTTATGATTTCCTGAAGAAAAGTTTGATTGGGAGTGGAATTTATACTGCTCTGAAAGAAAGTCCTCTTACTATTAAGTTAACCATATCAATTGCGATCATTGTTTTTGCTGTATGGGGTCTAGGCCCGCTCATGTGTTGTTGCAGAAGCCTATTTTTTCAGGTATATATTTATGATTTTATTCCCATATCTTTTTATTTCCTTGAAATTAAGTTAATTTTCTTTTTGCTCTTCTTGACGAAGGTAAGATACTTCAATTTTTGATCTTTTTCACAGAGGAATGCTAATAATTGGAAAAAGAGTAGAACACATTTTATATATACTGCGTGCTTTCAACCGATACTGCTTTGGACTGGATCGACACTGATCTGCAAGTGCGTGCGTCTTTCACAGACACAAGCATCCATGAAATTTTTATGTTTTTTCTTTTCTTCAAACTGTCAAACTAATGATAACTTTCATATTGTGCAGCGCACTGGATCCAATAGTTTTGCCTACTGTAGCAAGTCAAACAGTTAAGCAACGACTTTTGAACTTTGTACAGTCATTATCAACTGTGTTGGCTTTTGCCTATTGTCTAACAAGGTGCGTCATATGTATATCAGTGTCATTATGTTTTTTCTATAGATTTCTGCATCATGTACACCTAGGATTGGACACATAACATAGAACACAAAGTGATGCAAAGAAAAGGATATAATATTTAAATTGAAGGGATAAAAATACAAAAAGAAGGACCTAAATTTACATGGAAACAAATATGCTATAGGGAGAACTAGGGAAAACGACAAATTTTGAAAAATTTTTAGGCCAAAGGACATCTAGGTTTTTTTGTTAGACCGAAGGACAAATGCTAGTTATAATTAACATTATATTCAATTTTTACACTATATAAAATGCAAGTTATAACTAGCATTATGTTCAGTTTACACTATACAAAATGCTAGTTATAACTAGCATTGTTCTTCAGTCTAAAAAAAAACTTGTTGTCCTTCAGGCTAATTTGTTTTTATAAGTTTGTCCTTGTGCTTATTTTCCCGTCTACGTATAGATTAAAAGTGATCCAAAAAGATTAAAATATAACTAAAGACAAGACTCAAGTTGTACAATTATGGAAAATAAGAATTCATGTGGACGACCTCAAGTATTTGAAAAAATGTAGGATGACAAGGCATCAAAAATACCGTTTATGTTATGGTCTCAGATCTACTTATATGCTTAGACAGTTTTCTAACTTAGGCTCAAAAGTAAAAATTCAGTCAACAAATAGTCTGTCGGTCACACTATTGATTTAATTTATGTTCACCTTAATTAACACAACTGGACATATAAAAGTTTGATTACATATATTTGGAATATACATGTCAACCTGACCAGTGGTCGAATCTTATATTATATGTATCATGCCAAAACATTAGACTTTTATATACCCAATTTTCAATCTCTCTAGCGCTCGAATTGTTGCAGCTACATGGTCTTTTTGTAGCTTTGCAAAAAAATGGGAGAAAAATGTTAAGGCAGACCATTACTGAATTTTTTTAATGGTCAAAGAGTCAAAGGAGAGAACATGCTTCTGGTTTTAGCTGGATTTATGCTAATTCTTTTAAACAATGTCATGTTTCCATGTTACATATGCACTTATGTGATTCTTAAGAATTTAATACTTGTTTGTTCAGGTCCTAAAATGGCAGTGTTTGTACATATTGACCCTTCAACTCCATCCGTGTTTGAATATAATCAAACTGTCATAATATTTCGTGGGTTTGTCTTTACCACTGCAATAGCGATGCTGCTTTGAAATACTTTAAGGGATAAAATGTTTGGCAATTTTTTGCCTGATTCCTCAACATGGTTATTCTTACACTTTTGCAGCCTGGTTCAGCAAGCACAAAAGTTTTTTCTGGAGAAGAATAGTTCAGATGATGCAAGAAATGTAGTTTCTGTTATTATCTTGATTCCACATTTCTAAAATATGCAATCGTTCATTGTTCTCTCTCTGTTTTTTTTTCCGTCTTTCATGTAAACATATACACACTTAATAGTTTTTCCTAGTTAAATACACTAGATCATGTCCTACTTGGATTTGTCCAACTGTGTAACTAAGTCCTATTCAGTCATTTAGACAGAAACTCTAATCTATCATCCATATTATATCAGTGCAATATAATTTTAGAATGAAAGTATATTTGATAATAATAAATGATTGCAATGCTTCCACTATAAAAGGATCTAGAAGAATCCCGAATAGTTGTTCCAATGAAGCTGTTCCAGGACTCAAACTGGGAAGTGATTTTTCTTTCTGTGTATTCTAGTGAAAGTGTATTAATATTGATAGAAAACAAATACACAACATAGTAGTATCATGAGTAAACAGTAGTTTAGGCATTTCTTGAAATTTATCGAGTGTATAATTTTATTCGTTGATTGCGCAGATGGGATATCAGTTTGCTGGGAAAGCAATTTATACTGCTCTGTGGGTTGCTGCGTTTTCTTTATTCATGGAATTATTAGGGTTTTCGACTCAAAAGTGGGTAACTGCCGGAGGTCTTGGTACTGTACTGTTAACACTTGCTGGTCGTGAGGTAAAATTTTATTTTTCACTATTTTCCTGCACAAAACTTAAATGTGTGTTTCGTCTGTAATACAGTGCTCTAGAGGATTTCAAGCAATCAAACAAAGACATCCCCCAAATTTTCCAAAATGGTCGTTTTCAGTTATAGGTCAATAGTAATTGTTGATGTATGTGGAATTAGAAGTATTACATACTATCCAACTTGGAAAGTTAAAATTTGGTGAGTTCATGCTGATATTATACCTTTCATTACTAATTCTGCATGAACTTTTTATTTTATTGACAGATATTTACAAATTTCCTGTCAAGTGTTATGATCCATGCTACACGACCATTTGTTCTGAATGAATGGATTAAAGCAAAAATCGAGGGGTATGAAGTTTCTGGTACTGTCGAGGTTAGTTTAGTATTCTCTTCTCTTGAAGCAAATATATTTTTCGCACTTACGTGCATCTAATAGATAGAAATATTTGCTTTTTATTTTATAAAAAGTTTATGGACGGATGTTTGCTATATGTGCAAAAACTTTGATTATCGCAACACTTTCATTTCAAGCAAATTGATAGAGAAATTTCGTTGATGGATGGTTGGGAAGGGAATGTTGATGGAGGACGCAAAAGTGAGGTTTCGTTGATGGATGTGGGCATTTTCGGAATTTGAAAAAGACACCATAAAAATCCTTTTCATTAAATTCCCTTTATTAATAGTCGAGATTATTATTAGTGTTTTAACCATTCTTTGTCATTTCAGCATGTTGGTTGGTGGTCTCCAACAATCATAAGAGGGGATGATCGCGAGGCAATTCATATTCCCAACCACAAATTTACAGTTAATGTCGTGAGAAACCTTACCCAGAAGACTCATTGGCGTATCAAAACTCATCTTGCTATAAGTCACTTGGATGTCAATAAAATTAGTGTAAGTAGAAATATTCAGATTTTACACATCTCTGTTTTTACATCATTATGGCCTCGTACTGGGTATAATCCCCTTTTTATACAGATCATAGTAGCAGACATGCGGAAGGTATTAGCAAAGAATCCTCAAATAGAACAACAGAGACTTCATAGAAGAGTGTTTCTGGAAAACATCAATCCAGAAAATCAGGCATTAATGGTAACCTACCTTTAACTTTGTTTAGAATCACTTGGCAGTTAAGAATTGAAAATAAAATAAAAAATACTTGAGACTAATATTGAACTCAACATTGCTACAATACCCTTGGTGTAAATTCTTGTTTCCAAGAAGACATTGATGAAGTGATTTTTGCAATTCCAAAGTAAATTTTGTTGATTATGGGAAACATCATCCTGAATTGACCAGCGTGACAAGTTTTGTGAACAATAAAAAGAGTTGACAAGTAACTGTGAATAGGGGTTGTTAACTATTAACATACAAACACGCTTGATTCATTGCCAATATATGTAATAGTTAATATCATTCCAATTGCCTTTGCAAGGGTAATTAATATTTTTTTTAATTGTTATTCAGTACTTGTTTCTAGCTCTCATCAACAATTTCATTATTTGCAGATCCTTATCTCTTGTTTTGTGAAGACGTCACGTTTTGAGGAGTATTTATGTGTTCAGGTATGCTAACTTCTCATTCACAAGCTATGCACAGCTGTTTAAAGTGCTCTCCCCCCCTTTTTTTTCTCTGTGCTGCACTTTATAACTCAAACTTCTTACAGCATCAAAAAATCTTCATCACTAAAATGCAATGTTGTTGGAGGCGTCTTGGGTTGTGGGTTGATTGTGATTTGGAATGTGCAATAGTCACACACTGAGAAATCTAAGAAAAATTGCATGATATACATTCATACATAGAGATGCGGGTAGGGTACATCAATAGTCTGGGGTCGGCATGTGTTATCCGCCTTGTTGTTGAGTCAACAAAACTTAGGGCTGCTCTATTTAGTGGGTGTAATTGGGGTTCCACTCAGTTGTTAAAATTATGTGAGGAAAATGACATAGGCTTAACCACTGTAAACCCTTGGTAAGAAAGAAAGGGTGAGACTGTTGTAGGATTTTTGTTCAGCCTGAGCGCTCACTTTGGCACCTAAACAAACACTGCCCTAAAACACTTCAAGTCCTAAGATGAAACGTCATTATGTCCAGTGGGGGGGGGGGGGGGGTGGGTGTTGGGGTGTGGATTAGATAGATAGAGTTAACAAACAACTTAGTAACACATCATGATTGTTATCATGATCATTAAAACATCAACGTTCACATATCAAAATGAGATGTAAACCTCAAGTCTTCATGTAGCTCCAATATAGGAGCGAGGTTCCAAAATCAGGAAACATTTTGGACTGGAATTTCTCGATAACCACTAGGACAAAAAAGTGGCTCAGAAAGCACTTGTAGTCACGTTTTCCATCGTTAAATGATTAATCTGGGTTAAAAACACCTAAGAGGGGTCATTTTTCTAATGTTTGTTCCACACAGTAAGTCTGATGAGACACCCCGTGGGCATTAAAAAACCCCTAGTAAATAAACTGATAGAACTTGTAATATCTAAACAATTTAATTATAATATCAAAAATGTGATTATTATTAATAAATATGATAACATATTAGCAACGTAAAATTTATTAAAATAAAGGTTTAATATTCTAATTCATCTATGGCAATAGAAATTCATAGATGTATTTTAAAAGTTAATATAGTATATTAACTTTTAATTCTAATAAAATTAGAATATAATTAATATCTTTTATTCTCTGAATGTGAAGACCTAAAATAAGAAAACTATCATACTTGTAGTCATTTGATTTTAATTTTTTATAAATAATTAATAACAATACCGATTGCTGAAAACATATAAAGCTACGACTAAAAAAAGGGGGGAAAAACGACCTGTCAAAGGCTTTAACTAGACACCATTCGAAGTTAACTGTCTTGAATAAATTTCGATGTATCAATATTAGCGATTTGGATAATTTATGCTTTTATAGTAAATGCCAACTCAAAATTTGCAGGAAGCAGTGATCCTAGATCTCCTGAGAGTAATCAGCCATCACCGTGCACGCCTTGCTACACCAATCCGAACCGTTCAAAAAACATACACCGATTCCGACATCGACAACATCCCATTCTCCGGGTCTAATCTCAACCGTCCATTGCTTCTGATTGACATCCCTCAAAAGATCAACGGCGACGACAAAGCCGCAAAACCTCGTGCAACAACCATTACGAATGAAGATCAAGCATCTAAAAACATTACATTGTCAAATGAAGAACAGATAAAACTCGGTGCTGAGAATATGGAAAACAATGAGAGGCAACAAGAGAAAAAACAGGCCGCACCAAGGCAGGCTTATGAAGATAACATAGTTCTTGGGGTTGCACTTGAAGGGTCGAAGAGGACGTTGCCTATTGAAGATGGCCCTACAACTGTAGGGACAAGTGAAATGGCTGGAAGTGCCCTTAATGGAAATAATAATAATAATTCTTCCTCTTCTTCTTTGCACAATAGTAAAGATAGAAAAGGACAAACACCACCTGAGGTCGCCGGTAGCAAGTAGATTATGTAAAATGATTGATGTGCAAGATCATGATATGTTCATGCAATTGTACTAAAAGAAGTGTAGATAGTTTTGATTTTCAGTGTTGATCTTATATGGTATAGCAACAAAATGCATTGGAAGTGCAAGTGATGTATTACATGTAAATTTGGTATAGGCGACTCTTTTAAATGTATTATATGAATAAAGCCTTCATGGGTTCTTATAGATAGATGCAGATGTTATAGTAAATAAAAGGGAAGATTCTCGAAATAAGCAGAAGTTACATGTAAATTTTGGTTTGACTATCTTGTAGGTAGATGGAGATGTTACATAAAAGTAGGTTTCATGTACAAAAAAAATAATAATACATGAATTTTAATATAATTAAACTGGGCTTACATATTGCATAAACATAACGGTCAATCAAACAAATCCACCTTTCTTTTTTTGGTCAACAGGGTATTATTCTAAGATTCTACTAGGAGTTTTGTTGCATGGTTTATGTAGGGCTTTCAACGCATTGGTTTTGACTATAAACGAAAGGTTCGATCTTGATCTTGAGAGGTTTTGTGATCGACTAATATATACCATGCTTGAGGGGCTTATTTTCTTTTTTTTTTTCTTTCTCTTTTTACAAGTTATAGATCTTATTCTAATATTGTGAAATTATGTGTACATACAGATAAAAAATATATCTTATACTAAAAATAATTAATAAAAGGTAAGCTTTTGATGTTAAAAGTTAGAATTTAAAAATAGTAACAAATCTATAATAAACTATATTTTAGACAGAAAAAACTAAAATTGGATAATGTTTATTTTAACTAAAGGAAAAAATATTAAAATTGAGAAATTATTAACGTAATGTTTATTAAACTATTTTTGTTTATTTTTATTTGGAAAAAATATTAATATATCATTAGTATAATATATTATTTTAATGATTTTTTTAAGTTGAAAATATGATATCAATATATTATTAAACATGAAGTATTTATAACCTACACCCAAACGACATTGAATTGCTTCTATTTATTCCAAAAAGCTCTGGAATTCCAAATCAGATTCTAACCGTGTAGAATCAACTTCTGGTGACCAAATCAATCCTTTGGCAAAATCTATAACTATAATAGTATGAGAAACAATACATAAGCAATATGCAATCAAATAACCATCCAATTATGTATAAAACCATCCAATTTTCCTTACGTTCATAAGAAAGCATACTATAACATTGTAATATTGATATCTATGTTTTAACAGTTCTCCCGTCATTGTTATTATCTTACACGCCCAGCTCTTGTTCTCCTAAGTGTCTTACTCACTTTTAGGATAATGAATTTGTCAAAACAAGTATGAAATCAATTCAAATCCAATCCACTTCGATAAAATTCGAAAATTTACAAGCTTTAAATCCAAATGTGTTCATCTTATGTTGTTTCCCTTATGCTCTGGTAGCTTTTACTATTTTTCTCTATCTTATTCTTTTCGGGTTTTGTGTCTAATTTTCGTTAATTATGTTTGAGAAATTCTATTTAAACATAAGTATTTGCTGAGTTGCCCCGCCTAATTTTCATAAAATTCTAGGAAAAAACCGCCCTTTAGATTTACATACCAATTTACCTTTTTTTCTCTTCCTTGTCATATTCTACCTAAAATCTCTAAACCAATGAACTTTTCTACCAAATTCTAGCTAAAGTCTCAAATATTTGGATTGAATTGATAGATTTGATGACGATAAGACATGGATCAGAATAGGTAAACTTAGAATTTTGTTGTTCTTTTGAATTTTTTATTGAATCGCTCATGCCATAGTAGATTGGGTGAGAGATTGATAGTACAATCACATAGTGACAATGTTTGGTTTGTACACAACCACACTCAGGGTTAGTGGAAGGCTAGCATTGTTACCTCACACTGACACTATGTGGTAAAGTACACATCCATGTACATCGACTATGTAATTGAACAAACAATCACTCACACCCTATGTCTTTGTAATAATTTAATCTTATCCTGAATTTGTATTGATTTGGTGGGTGTTTGCGTGATTTGATGAAGTTATTTTTGGAACGTTGAATTATCTTTACCGAACAACTATTTACTAGGTAAGAGTATTTTGCAAAAAAATTAATTGTTTGATGGGTAATGTTAGCACCAAAATTGGTCACAAACACCCAATTGTAGATAAAAGCACTAACTCACAATCACAGATCACAAATAGACAATATGTAGTGGATATAAATACGAAGAACACTCAAAATTTAAAAGGAAAGCGGTAAAAAGACAGGATTTATAGTGGTTCGGCGTTGTAGCCTACGTCCACTTTGGAAGATTTATTGTTTTATTGAATATTACTAACTGATTAAAACAAAGAATAACTCATATACTCAAGTTACAATGGGTATCCGATAGAGTAACGGCGTAGAAGAGCCAAAAAGTCCCCTTTCTGTTGGCATTGGAGTGCTATTTATAGGTGCAGTCTAGAAATATCTGGCTTAGATCCCGGAATACTCATTCTCACACCTAGATGGGCCCACGTGATCGATCCAAGGTCATTTGGGATCGATCCACGATCAATCCATATGCTCTTCGTATCGATTAAGATGATGTCCATTGGGGCTGAAATCGATCATGAACATTCTTCTAGTGGTGTGCAAGCTACAGTGGAAATTTGGACGCATTTGGACTTGTAGACCTCGAGTTATGATCGATCCAAGGTTGAATTTATAGGTTGGCTGAATCATTCGTATCGATCAAATTCGTATCGGTCTTGTACGTATCGATCAAGGGAGTTGTGATGACATGGAGCGATGATTTAAAGGAGATCCATTTTTCTTGCTTGCCAACCGCCTCTTTTGCCTTCTTCATGTCCATCGGCTTCCAAGCCTTTTGTGCCGATCCCCTACCTTGTTCTTTCGTATCGATGTTTCTCATTTGGTTCGTATCGATGCCAGAAACCTTCCCTTCGTATCTATGCTTTGCTGTTCTCTTTGTATCGATCAAGTGAATGATCGATACGAAATATGCCGCTGTTGCATGGATATGAAGTGGAAGGTTTGGATAAATGGATGGATGCTAATTGGGGTTTGTGGGATGGATGAGATGGGGATGGATACAAAGCGGTAGGCGAAGTTTGATGGATACGAACTGATGTGAATTCCTGGCCGTTGATCGATTCATTTAAAGTAGCTACCTGCTTGACCTGAAGTAGGCCTGTCATTGACCCAAAGTAGGCTGCTTGATGACTCTAAGTAGCATGTAAATAAGATGATCCATCAAAGACCCGAGGTAAGCCCTTCTCTGACCCAAAGTAACATGCCTAAAAACCCGAAGTAAATGTGAATGTAACTCATAGCATACTCCAAGCACTCCATTTTCTCCACAGCCTAACTCTAAGCATCTCACGCTGTTTGTCCATCGACTAGGTCGTGTTCTGTGCAGTCGATTGGGTTAAATCCGCCTGTATGTTGCCTTGCCAAAAGGCATGATAACACTTTGCCCCTCAAAACATGCCTTGCGATAGGAAGGTGTGTTTTGTAGTGCCATAAGCTGGATGTTCATATCCTATTGATGACCTACAAAGAGATCGGTAACTTTTCCTGATTGTGGGTAGCAATCGTTTCGAGATCGTATGCCGTTCGAGGCGATATGTGACCGCTCGAGGTCGGATGCCATTCAAGGCGAATTGTGACCGTCCATGGTCGAGTGCCGTTTGAGGCAAATTGTGTCCGCTCGTGGTCAAATGCCGTTCGAGGAGAATTGTGACTGTTCGAAGTCGAGTTTCAAAATCATAAACATCATATTTTATTCTAATGAGTCTTACAATAGAAATGTCCAACTAAATCAAGTCCAGATGTAAAAAATAGAAGTAAAATAGAAATGTCAAAGTGCAAACGCTTCCACTATTGCGGTTTGTAGTCATCCCAAAGCATGTCTGAGGACCGTTCGTGATCTCGTACATGTGTAAGTGACTTAACCATGCTAATGTGGAGTTTTCTACTTATTCCTCATTATTCCAATCAGTTGATGATAAGATGACGATGCCTAGATCCGGAGTCGTCCACAGTGATGCAGATGGTGGTCGCTCTTGCTCCACCGTCGCTGCTCGCCTTTTCACGTACTTTAACAGCATGCCGTTCTAGATATGCCCTTCAATCTCATCCCTTAAGTGCCTGCAATCATTTTTACTATGGCCGCTCAGCTCGTGGAATATGCAATATTTGTCTGATTTCCTTTCGTTATTGGTTGGATCCCTCTTGATTGGCCTCCGGTAGGGAACTTGCCCCTGGTGTTTTGGTAGATTCGTTCCAAAATCTCATTCAATTTCGTATAAGTGACGAATCTCAGTTCCTTTTATGGCTGCTTTGGCTCATCACAGCTATCCTCTGCTTTCTGTTTCCCTTCATCTTTGTTTGAGTCTTTTTTGGGCGAGTCTCCGCTTTTGACCACATAAACATCAACTCCCTCTCCTTTCTCTCTCTCAACACTTGCATCCTCTTGCAGAAACCTTTCCGCCTCATGGTAAAATTCTCCTAGAATCATAGGTAGATCCCTTGTCAATGAATTCTTGAATTCCGTGCTGTCAGCTATGCCAAATACAACTGCCATCAAGACCATGGATGTATCTGGGCGATCCACCGATGCTGCTGCTGCATTAAACCTTATTAAAAACTTCCTCAAAGACTCTCAGGTTTTCTGCTTCAGTGTAGTCAAACTCATCACATTCTTGGGTCTCGAGATGTGAAGTCTGAACTGCCTCATAAACTTCTCGATCAACTCGATCCACGTCCTAATGGAGCCGATTTCTAATTGTCTGAATCGTAGTGCTGCTATGTCCATCAAATAAAATGGGAAACATCGGGCCATGACTTCCTCCGATTCCTGCAGTACCTCCATGTGCCTCATGTACCTCGTTAGATGAACTGCAGGATCCGTTCTTCCATCGTGCGTCTGCAGCGTTGGTAGATTGAATTCAGATGGATTCCTAGCTTGCCTAATGGTGGGAGCGAATGGGCTCCTGTTCACATCCTCCAGATCATTATTCACTAGTCCTCCTGTCAAGGCCCATCTGAACATCTCTGTAACAACCCGCATATTTATCGAGTTTGTATTTAAATATTTTATTTAAATATTAACTCGTTAATCGGATTTTGGTCCGAAAAGCTACTTTTTGCAAACGGTCAAATTAGGACTCGAGACCACTTCCATTGAGTTCGAAATGTCGTTTACAACTTTTTAAGTATAAACATCGATAGGTTTGGAGTTAGTGAAATTTCACTAACTTTTCCCGCTTTGGACTTTGGGTTAGTTTAGCCTATTAAGCCCAAGTTCCAACCCTCTTCTCCTCACTCTTCATAAACTTCCTAACTAATCAAGCTTTGGCATTAATGGTGGAGGGAATGGAAAATTAAAACTCCAAGAACATTCAATTGCAAATCCAACATTCAACTCCAAATTCAAGTAGAAGATATTGGATTCAAGCTTTGGATTGCTTCTCCTTGCTTTCAAGCTTCATCTTCATAAACTTTAGTGCAAAGGTGAGATTTTTATCTCACAATTCTAGCCTATAACTATATTGGACTGTTGGGAATGATTCCCTATCATTTTTGCATGCATGTTAGCATTTGGTTTGGATTGGATTGGCGAAAAACTCCAATTTTTAGCGTTTTGTTGAATTTTCTGCACTTGAGTCGTTCTGGCCATTTTTTAGGTCGTTCGGAGTTAAGTCGTTCGTCCATAAGTCGTGAGTCGTTCACGAGTTAACCCTAGGTCGTTCTGGCCATTTTTAGCTCGTTCGGAGTTAAGTCGTTCGTCCATAGGTCGTGAGTCGTTCACGAGTTAACCCTAGGTCGTTCTGGCCATTTTTAGCTCGTTCGGAGTTAAGTCGTTCGTCCATAGGTCGTGAGTCGTTCACGAGTTAACCCTAGGTCGTTCTGGCCATTTTTAGCTCGTTCGGAGTTAAGTCGTTCATCCATAGGTCGTGAGTCGTTTACGAGTTAACCCTTAAGTCGTGCAGCCCTTCAGTCACGCAACCCTTAAGTCGGTTACGAGTTATCCCGATAAGTCGCTGGACCCTTAACTCGTAGGTCGTTGGACCTTATCTCGTTAGGTCGCTCCTGGCCTAATCCCTTAAGTCGTGCAACCCTTAAGTCGTTGGACCCTTAAGTCGTTAGGTCGTTAGACCCTTGAGTCGTTAGGTCGTATGACCCTTGAGTCGTTAGGTCGTTAGACCCTTGAGTCGTTAGGTCGTATGACCCTTGAGTCGTTAGGTCGTTAGACCCTTGAGTCGTTAGGTCGTATGACCCTTGAGTCGTTAGGTCGTTAGACCCTTGAGTCCTTAGGTCGTATGACCCTTGAGTCGTTAGGTCGTTAGACCCTTGAGTCCTTAGGTCGCTAGACCTCATTTTATCTTCACTAGGTCGTACCGTTTTGGTCGGGGCGCTGCCCTGCACCCCGCCGGGGGCGCTGCCCCCTGGACCCCCGCGACCTGACCGGGCAGGTCGAACCCCGTAAGCGGTGGCGTTGCCCCCGCACCCCCACCTTGGGGGGTTGCCACCCCCCCTGGACCCCCCCTCCGTAGGGGATCTTATCTGAAAAACATTGAGCTGATTTTCTGGGATTTTATTCGCATCTTCGTATGCGACCTTTGTGACTGATTGTTTCTACACTTGCTTATGTGTTTTGTCACTTTATAATATAAAGGTTTCAATACTAGTAGTAAATATCAAAACTCTTTTAACAAACAATTTCAACTCTATTTTTAATAACAAAGCTCTTTTCTTAAACCGTTTTCCAATCTATTAGTATATACAAGCCTTTACCTCACTCGGATGAGAAATCTAATTAAACGACTTAGTAAAACAAGTGGTATGAAACGCTTGCGTTCACTTCGTCGGTTAATTCTTGGACTTGTTCGATTGAACCTCTTGTGACAATTTTATTAGTGAAGATTTACAGTTTGTTCGTAAATATTTAAGTTAAGCAAGTGGTTATGGGACATGAAGCTAAACTTCTATATTTACTAGCTTAGTGTAATTGACACTTCTCGTTGATCTTGATGATCGCTTTATGAATTAGACTAGCAATTGCGCGATGTCTCTTTCATTGCAAGGTTAGACTAGACACCACTTGTGTGATTCCATTCACACATACCTTTCTGCTTTTTGGTTAGTCTTGACCTCAATCTGTGTGATTCCATTCACACATGCGGGGTAGCTCCCCTTGGTCTTCGGACCGTCATGTGATAGGCCTCTTTCCCTTTTTATGATTTCTGGATTTCTCGTGTTGATTTCTGGAATTTATGTCATTGACTTGTTATGAGTACAAGTTTAGGGTATGATGCCCTCTTCGAATCTTTGAGAAGATTCTTGTGATATTGATTATCTCTTATTGATTGATCTTCTGTTGATCATTATTTACATACTTATAGTGGTATGTCGTTATGGATGTTTATGTTTATGCCATATCTTTTATGTTATATCATGTCATCTGATATTTATAGCTAGACTGATCCGTTTATTATTTTCTTAAATAATACTCGGGTCAGACCGAGATGTTACAGGTGCTTCTGCTTGACTTCTTCCCAGGGATTCATCACTCTGACTTTTGGCTAACTGTTTAGATTAGCAGTTTTTGTTGTATACACTTGAGATATAGACTCATAGTTGTATTCTTTTGTATAGCACGTGTTGCTATTCTTTTGTATTATCGTGGATCTTACTGACCACTACTCTGATGTACACTTTCATGTGTTAGTTATATATTCATATCTTCTTCCGCCTTTGTGATATGGATATCTGTGACTGATTTGTGATATGATTATTTCTATGTTTGTTTTTGAAGATTATTTATAGCCACCGTGTGATAAGCAATTACATGGATGGTCGCTCCTCAACAGCCTTATTCTCCGTGCTAGTTGACAGCACTACTCCGGAGTGTTCTTGGCTAGCGTGGGTATAGAGGTGGGGCGTCACAATCTCTTCCAATCTATCACTGTCACCAAGCGGTAGTCCTTGTCTGTTGCCTTCGATCTGCCTCTCGAGTTCATGAGGGAATCCTAGAATCCGCTCTCCTAGACGAACATCCATTTTTCTATCAATGCAATGTTGCACAGTACTGCCTGGTATTCTTCCTGGGATTGGATCAACATGCTCCAGGGCGTGTGCTCCTAGCTCAAGAGCTGCTCTTGATGGTGTCGCTCTATTCTGAATCTTGGTTGCTCCATGCTCCTGATCCTTATTTTTGGTAATTCCTGCAATTGCATTCTCTTGATTCTGCACTCTAGCTTGTCCAATCTGCTGGAGTAGGTTCTACATCATATCCTTCCACCCTTTCAGCATCCCTTCCTACATAGCATTTATCATCATCTCCATCTCGTCTTTGGTGATGAAAACTAAAGTCTGATTAGGTCTTGAGGAAGCCTCCTGACGTCCTTCATGTTGATCCTTTCCAGTCTTTGTCTCCTTATTGATTGCTCATCATAACTTTCCAGATCTAAGTTTCTAAGCCTTTAAATTCAAGATCCAAGCTTCAAAATCCCTGAATGTTAGCCTTCTCAGTGAAAGCACCACAGTGCTAGCGCCAAAATTGGTCATAAACACCCAATTGCAGATGAAAGCACCAATTCACAATCACAGATCGCAGATAGACAATATGTAGAGGATATAAATACGAAAAACACTCAAAATTTAAAAGGAAAGTAAAAAATATAGGATTTATAGTGGTTTGATGTTGTAGCCTATGTCCATTTTAGAAGATTTGCTGTTTTATTAAAGATTACTAACTGATTACAACAGGGAATAACTCAAACACTCAAGTTACAATGGATCTCCCGCAGAATAACGGCGTAGAAGAGCCAAAAAGTCCCATTTCTGTTGGTATTGGAGTGCTATTTATAGGTGCGGTCTGGAAATATCTGGCTTAGATCTCAGAATGCTCCTCACACATGGGTGGACCCACGTGATTGATCAGAGGTCATTTGGGATTGATCCACGATCGATCCATATGCTCTTCGTATTGATCAAGATGATGTCTATTGGGGCTGAGATCGATCACGAATGTTCTTCTAGTAGTATGCAAGCTATAGTGAAAATTTGGAGGCATCTAGACTTGTAGACCTCGAGTTATGATCGATCCAAGGTTGATTTTGTAGGGTGGCTGAATCATTCATATCAATAGCTTTGCATCGATCGAATTCGTATCGGTCTTGTACGTATTAATCAAGGGAGTTGTGATGACATGGAATGATGATTTAGAGGAGATCCATTTTTCATGCTTGCTGACCGCCTCTTTTGCCTTCTTCACATCCATCGGTTGCCAACCCTTTCGTATTGATCCCCACCTTGTTCTTTCGTATCGATGTTTCTCATTTGGTTTCATATCGATGCCAGAGACCTTCCCTTCGTATCGATGCTTTGCTATTCTCTTTGTATCGATCAAGTGAATGATCAATATGAAATATGCCGCTGTTGCATGAATATGAAGTGGAGGTTTGGATGTTTGTGGGATGGATACGAATGAGATGGGGATGGATACGAAGTGATAGGCGAAGTTTGATGGATACGAACTGTTGTGAATCCCTGGTCGTTGATCGATTCACTCAAAGTAACCGCTTGCTTGACCCGAAGTAGACCTATCATTGACCCAAATTGGGCTGCTCAATGACTCAAAGTAGCATGTAAATACGCTGATCCATCAAAGACTCGAGGCAAGCCCTTCTCCGACCCGAAGTACCATGCCTGAAAACCTGAAGTAAATGTGAATGTAACTCAGAGCAGACTCCAAGCACTCCATTTTCTCCACAGCCTAACTCTAAGCATCTCGCATTGTTTGTCCATCGACTAGGTTGTGTTCTGTGCAGTCAATTGGGTTAAATCCGTCTGTATGTTGCTTTTCCAAAAGGCAGGTTAACAGGTAAAGGTAACAAAAACAATAGTAACGTGATTTTTTCCTATTTTACGAGGGGCTGCTCAACAAGTTTACATATTTAAATAGAATTTAGCCATTATTTTTTTAATGATGGGCATAAGGTTTTAAGAAGAAGAGAATATATGACATGAAACGTGAGATATGGAATCGGGCATCTTTAAACCTAACTAGGTTATCAAATGTGTGGGTAGGGATTATGTAACAATCCACAATTTGGATTGATATTCGATTGTTATTCAATTTGAGTATGTAAAATCAGTAATTTGGAGAGATATTGATTATTTGTATGTTTGGGATATCCCATGAAGTTTAGATCCGCCAATTTATGAATTTTAACATACATCATGTCAGTTTTCTATAGGTTAGAGAATTGTGCTTTTTTGGATTTTAAACCACTTTAGTCGAAAATGCTAACATTTTATTGTGAATACATATTCTATGAAAGCCTAGCCATAAACTTTGAACCTCTTTAGCTTAGGAATTATCTTTAAAGTCCCATTAATGACATGCTCTATTTGACCCCAAATATCATTACAAAATTTTGGGATCTAAGCATTACAAATTACATGGCATTTTACCAGCCTTAACCAAAGCGAAATAAACAACCAACGGTTCATTGATGAAGTTCTCGAGCAAGCTAGAAATTTCCTTAGAAGCCTCTAGGCATCAACCTTGATGATGGAAGAGGTGCACTCATTGCCTATTAGGTGCTACTCTAAGTATGGATATCAATGATGGTGGTCATCAAGGTTGAAGGTGGTTGTAGCTATAACATTCGATGATTTAGGGTTGCACCTAGGATATGTTTATGGTATTGCTGGGCGCACCAAGGGTTTGAAGATGGGAAGGTAATTCTATACGTAGGATTTTTGTTAAAACCGGACCAGCCCGTGGTGGAATTTACGTAAATTTTAATTTTTTATCTATTGAATCTTTATTAGTCTTGTAAAGTCTAATTTATTTTAAAAACATTTCTAAATTTAATTTAAATAAAATCTTTATTTCATTTAAATTTATAATTAATGAACTGAAGTTTATTTAATTTATTTTAAATTAAGTATAATGGTATATATATGTATCATATACATGTGTATGTGTGTGCATGTATAACATAACAATCCATGCAAGGTATAAGATGTCCAAATGTAAATGTTGGGTTTTGCATCACACGGGATATGCTAGCTCATCTTATATGTATTATATGTTGTCCAAATGTACGTATGTGTACATACACACACATAAACTTGTATTTTAAATTATGTATTAAAATAATATAAACATTTGCATATATATATATATATATATAATATGTATTACATAATATATATAATTAGATAATAATTTGATGAATGATTATATATATATATAAATTATGCAAAGTTGTTTTCTTATACATGTATGTTCTACAGCAATAAAATTAATATATATATATATTTATAATTATATTTGCAATAACTAAAAATATTTAAATTTGTATGTATTTAAATATATATTCTTATATTATATAATTATATTAATTATAAAATTAATTAAAATTATATATATGTATCTTATAAAATTCCAAATCCAATACAAAACATAAAAAAATATTTTATATAATTTTATGTTATTAAATTATTTACACATAAATTTATTAGCTAATATATATTAAAATAATTTTGTAACATAATTTTAAAATTTTAAATTTTTTGAAATTCGAACATGATATTATAAGGTCACAATTTTTTTTCATAATTTTATGAGTTGAAATTATATTTTTTATCATTTAATTAATTTTTGCCGTTACTATAAATGATTTTTTAAAAATAATAAATTTACTATTTAAACTGGAATTCTGGCTAAAAGTTAATATGATGCTACAAATTTTTATACAATTTAAAATAATTTTTGAATCATATATTATTTTATATTAATTATATAACCTTTATTTCAAATCAAATAATATTAAAAAAATTAAATAATTACAAAAAAATATTTTGCTGTTAGGTAAAATTATGTTTAGTATAAATTTGCATATATTAAATATTAGATCAATTTTTAACATGACATGGTGACACAATAAACTATAGATTATTTAAATTTGTGCAACATGACTTATTAATATAAATATAATAAATTAATAAATATATATAGATCAAAATAAATGATTTTGGCTATGTATACATCAAATCTAAATATATTTTTATTATACATGCATACACATAACCATTCGATATGTGACAACATTCATACATATATGATCAAACATAATTAACAATGTAGATATGATATGTGTGTGTGTATGTACGTACAAGTAATAACATATTATGCATGAATTATAACTTATATGAAATAAGCAAACATAACAAAACTATGCCTTGGAGTACACCTTGTTATAATGAATATCTCTCCTTAGAACTCTTCTCAATACGACAGACTGCTAATTTTTGAATCGTAGACCGTTAACTATTTAATAGTTGTTGATTTGAAATTGATTTGGGATGAATTTTGATGGAGCTTTGTGTAGATGGGATCGGGCATCAAGAAGATGAAAATGGCGGCCAAAAGTCTCAAATGCATTAGGGCTATGAGTTCTTTTATAGCTAGAAGGAATATTTAGAAAGGTGGATCAAATCTTTTACCCATTCTGTAACAACCCGCCCTTCTTGATATACGTGTATTGTTTGATTTTTTTTCTATTGGTTGATTTTGGTTGTTGCTGATTTTGTTGATTGCTTGCTTGGGTTGGTACACATTCTAGCTAAATCAGAGCCTTCCATCAAAGATCCTCCTACCCATCTTTTAGCCGCCCTTATCATGTACGTTGCTACCATATGTATCATCAAACATCATGGGCTAATAGCCCATTTACGTCCAAATAAATATTACTAATTAAATTCGATTTAGTTGCTTGTCAATATTGTATACCAATCAATATATTTATAACTATTATAAATACATACACTAATATTTATTCCTCATTTACATGAAAAATTTCATGATCAAAATTTCATAAATATTAATTAATTTATAACAATTATAAACTAATTAAATCATTTGGTCTAAGGAGAATTCATCATATCGGTTGTGCGACTTGTCAAGTGTAAATTTGGTAAGAGATTAACATCGAACTTTCGAATGTTAACATTCACACATTACTTAGCAAGTGATGTGACATTTTGGCCAAATTTAACGCTTTCTTAGTTTCGGTAAAATCCAATTTTAGTTGACTAAGCGTTACCCGGCTACATTAATTCTCTTCGTCAAACCTATATCACTTTGGACTTATGGAATTTGGTAATGGTCAATATTCCAATATCATTCATATTCAACTTTATAGTCCAAACACAAAGTCTTTGGTTCAATAACAACAATTATTACTAATCGAAATGTTCTGGCCATAGACCTTGAGTTGACTGTGATACTAACATCATATAACCGAGGAGACGGATCCTCTCCTAGATAGTGCTTCACTTCCAATACTACCACTCAACCCTACTATAGTCACTCGATGGATGCCATGCCCTGATTTGACTATAATCAAAGACAAGCTTTCATACTGAAGATCCATGGTATTCTCAAGTCAAGAGAATCGTGTAAATTAGTCACATTGATATTTTTTGGTTGACCTTAGTTATATTAACCAACAGAAATCGAGTGAGCTGTTCATATGTAGCAACCCTCCCTTCGAGAATACCCAAAATGGCAGATCGTTGGAGTATATGTATATGTATATAATTTAAAACAAAACACTATACTAAGACATTGGTAAGACCTCACAATGAAATGACAATATATAACATAATAAATATACATGAATAGGCTACCACAAACAGGCTTCCACTTAAAAAAACCCCAAACTCCCTTTCCCTCCTTCATCGTCCTCTTTAGAAATGTGTTCCCTTCTTTCTCGTTCTCTTCAGAAACGTGCGGCTTCACCTTGCGAAAATCAACTAGAGTGATGAAGCAAAGTCAGCCAATTCAATCATCTCGCAACACGAAAACTTCTTCTTCTTATCCATCACATAAGTTCCCTATCTCCAATTCAGGTAAAATTGAGTTTAGGCTTTTGGATTTTGGTCTAGATCAATTTGAAATGGCCGGTATCCGCATCTTATTATGTCCATGAGTTTAAATTTTTGATTGTTGCTATTTTTTATTTGTCGTGATTATAGTTGACTGATTGACACCATATAGGGGTGGCTATAGATGGCCGATTGATAAATACATAGTTGAAATTAAAAAAGTCTCAATTATGCTGATACAAAATTAATTGGTGAATATTTACTATGATGAAATAACTTTACGGTTGGAAGTTATATTTATATATATAGTTGAAAGGAAAAAATGTAGGAAAACTAATTTAATATCTAGAATATATAGTTAACTTATAACTAATTTTTATTTAAAAATACTTATAGCTGTATACATAGCAAAAGTCGAACAAAAAAAATTGAAATACATAGTTCAAATAATGATATCTTACTTAAATAGTTCATAGTTATTTTTTAATTTATTCTCACTCATAGGAGAGAACGTTTTCATTATGTCCTTCTGGAGGTGTTGATTAAATTGTTTATTGGTCATGATTATAGGAAAAAGGAGAGAGCACTTGAATGCATCGTATTGGAGAAAACGTGCATTGGAACTTGAACAAGCTAAAAATAATAATCCATTATACAGAAATCTATGGAAGCACGTGAAGATGCAACAATTTCTAGTGAAGAGGAAGTAAATAGTTCCCACGATGATGGATCAAAGAACGGTAAGGAAAAGGAAAATGGGTCTAGTGAAGAAGGTTTCGATGATGATAATTCGGATGATGGATTGAGTTTGAATGACTCAATTGCTAAGGAGGTGCTAAGGAAGAACTGATCAAATGTGAATCTTTCTACTTCAACCGTAGTTATCACTTCCCCTCTCGTATTGCTTCTTGTATACTTAAAAGTTTTTAAACTCATATCGCACATGGTATTTGGAATAAGAAAGAGGTAGTTCAACACTTTGAAACATTATTACTTATATATTTTAATTATAAATGTACTCTAATTTGTGAAATTTTCTTTAGTGTTGAGATGGCCATTAAAGTGTATTTCCCATTAGAGAAAACTAAATGAGTGGAAGTTGGATGATTTACCAAGTCAAGTTGTTGAAATAGTAAAGAAACCGGGTCTGTACAATTTGGCTCAGTATACGTACAAACATGTAGATTATGTATTTCAACTTTTATCAAGAGATGGCAACCAAAGACTAGTTCATTTCATGTGCCTTCGGGGAGTTGACAATTACATTGATCATGTTGCTCAGATTTTGAAAGTTTTGGCCATTGGCCATTCTATTTATAGGGAAGAAGACGAACAAACGAAGATTGACCTTGTAGTGGAATATTTTGGCGTAATAGATGAAGTTGCAAGGGAAGAATTACAATACCCAAGCTTTGTGAAGCTTAATTTTTTGTTGGATAAATTCAATGAAATATCCAAGAAAGAAGAAATGAACGAGAATGACTATGAAATCATTGCCCATGCTTACTTACTCTATTTGGTGGGACGTACTTTGTTTTGTGACAAGTCTAGTAAAAAGGTGTCAGTCAACTATTTAGAATGTTTAGCAGATACCAAATGTAACGACCCGAAATTTACGATCCCGAAAATTCCAGATAGTTAGAGAAACGAATAAAGAGATAGAAGAAGAACAGAAAAGGAACACAAAAACTCACATTCACAGCGGATAAAATATAATAACAAATATTAATAATAGTTTACAAAAGAAGAACTGTATCAATACACTTATATTTATACATCAGAGTTACAACCATTACTATTTACTGGACAGTTTTAAGCAACATGTCCTAACTATACAATAATATATCACAGTGATAAATACTCCATACGTTCCAGCCATTCAGCTCGCCTCATGAGCTCCAGAACGTCCTTACCTGAAAAACTGTAATACTCGATCTGACCCGGGTGTTGTTCATAGTTTGAGTGAACAAGCTTTGAAATGGGGGTATTAGCATTTCTGTATCATCAACTTGGTTTGGCTTCTCGATGGGACATTAGACAGATAGCTGGCTATTTGACATTACTGACGGTATGTGTATTCTTTTTGCATCTCTTATTTAACCATTGGTATAGCTGAAAGATGTTTTTTTAGGCATGGGTTTATGACCACTTCCCTATGATTCCTAACGCTATTCCTTCCAAAAAATTATGCACACACTATGCCTAGAATGTTTAGATGAGAACGTAAGAATCAGTCTGGTAATACAACATCTGCTATAATTCGACATAGAGAACGACTAGACGATTTAACAGCTCAAGTTGTAAGTTTTAATTTGATCTATGATCCTAATAAAAATTTGATGATATTTAAGGTCTTATGTTATTTTTAAATATGTAGATGTGTTGGGATCCTTACCATAATATTAGATTTCATTATCCTTTATCCGAAATTGCCTTCTACAATGGTGTTATACTAAGTTTTGATAGCGTTGAGTCATATTATCCCAATAGAGTTATGAGACAATTTGGAATTTGTCAACGGATTTCAAAAAATCCTATGGATAAAAATGTCGTAGAGGATTGATTGCTAATCAATATCTGGTTGAGTATGATAATGGGTTTTGGTGGTTAGAAAATTGGCAGGATCATTTATTTTCTATAAATTCAGGATCCCCAACTGTAGTGGAAACGTGGGATTGTACTACCAAATACTTAGCATGATATCTTGATGTTTCACATCCGATTGTTCAAAACTCTAAAATGAGGCAAAACACTAGTAGAAAAGTTGATGGTGGCGATAAATTGGTAAACTTCTGTAACTTTATATAATTTATTCTAATATTTTTTACTTCTTTATAAGTTAATCCTATTTTATTTATACATTGGCAGAGATTGGCTGTGAGTAAAGCAATCGATGTGTTGAAGAAAAGTTTAAATGATTATCCCAAAGAGTTATGAGTTTTTTGATTGCAAAACAAGCCGTGCATGTCTTGGAAGAAGACATAAATGAACTAGATAAATGGGAGAAACATATGAAGGGGAATAATGATCCGAGAGGTTGAAGATTATAGTTAAGTTGGAATGGATTTTTTGAACCTAGTTTTATTTTGTAAATGTGTATGGTACATGAAACGTTAAGGTATTTTGCATGGTGTATGAAACGTTATGGTATTCTGAATGACGTCAAACGTAGTTTCTGTCTTGCTTGATGAAATGATATGTAGTTGAAATTTTATAATATGCACTATTGTTTGCTTTTAATTTATGCTTGTGCTTGTAAGCATGTGTTGAGATTAAGTTACTAACTTTAATGTTAGTTTAATGTATATTTGCATATGTATCGAGTTATTGAGATAATGTGCTCATGAGCTATTGTCATAAGCTACTACCATTGAGATACCGAGTTTAATGTTAGTTTAATTTAATAAAATTTCATGAGCAATATTGACTTCAGACGCGCTAAGTTCAGAAATGTAGCATATTGAGTTTAGACATGCTTAGTTCAAACATGTAGTAAAAAAGTGATAGTGATAAGATTTCTTGTATGTAACGATTTCATCATATTACACTAAATCATTTTATCTTATGAAAAACCAATTTAGGTTTGTACATCAAACAATCCATAAAGAATTTACCTGATGTACTGGTCGTCTTTAAGAAACTGTAGAATTGCACTGTGACTTGGCAATATATAGCCATTTAATGGCATTATAGTACTGGTCTATGGGGCTAACTGCCGTACAACTATAAATGGACGTGAAGTAGGAGAACACACACGGTAAAATACAACCTTCCATGTTGTTTTTTACTTTACTGTTCAATTTATAGGTCGATTATGAAACAATAATATTGAAACACATAATTAATTGCAATGATTCAGTCACAAAAACACATGATGTTGAACAATAATAGGTCTATGTGCACTAACAGATTATCGTAAAATAATGCACAATTTGTATGGATTTGTTCAATTTATACTGGGCGAGTTCAATAAAATAATGCACACGCTAATGTCACCTTATCAAGTTCAATATTTCTCATTGCATTGCCTAATATCCACTATTTTGAGGCCTGAAGCTAAGCGCTATAAATGCTGTAGTCATCTATAGTATTAACGTTCGATGATAAAATACGGTAATGTTAATGGAATCCATAATATCAGAAGCACATGAATATGAAATAAAATCAACACAGATTTCAAAAACAGCTTTTCTAATTACATTTCAAATCAATTTTCATATTCTATTATATAATCTCAAAACAATTCCTAGGTTTTGATCAAATATAATTATTACAAATTACGCCAGTAGAGACATATGAAGATGCCTCTTTGGATGATCAGAGTAATAGACAGATAGACATAACAGTCATAAATACATCACAGTGGAAATAACACTAAATAAGTCATACATAACTAGTTTTGCCTCCTGCAAGTCTTCGGAAACTTATTCATTCAACCTACTAAAACTAAAAAGTCCTTAACTCTCAATCCACTCAAATTTAATTTTGAGCACCTAAGAGTTTGAGTGGGAAACATAACTTTGAGTCAGACGTAAATCATAGCGTGAATAATTCTATTACATCTCGGTTATTGATATCAATTGATAACACGCCGCTTATCGAAATAGGTTTCCCTCACTAATATCCTTTTAAAAGCACATCCTTTTCAAATCAAAATCCTACAATCAAACTGATTATAACAACAATAGCGAAAATATATATGCATATAAAATGGATTATCTGTCTGAACATTATAGTTATATCTGGCCAACTATTAACCATTGGCAGACTCGGGCCTACCAGATATAATAAATATTCTAACTTCTGTTAGATTCTTACTGAACGATCTATCCTTAACTTACTTCTCCTATGGTCAACTGATACTAATGGTTTTGCAGGATCACCAATAATCCACCTCTACTATATGTATTGCTTTCTGTGTGTAATATCATTTTAATCTTACCCGTGACAAAGCCCTACACACTGGAATTTCGGACTTATGTTAGCTAGGGGCTACTAGTTAAAGTATAAGGCATGACCATATGTGTGATATCCCGGAAATTTGGGGCAATATCAATTTGATAATCTACATTAAAAATTAAATTGATTTGATAATATTTGTTAATAATATTAAAATTGATTTAATCATCTTCTTTTAAATAAATATTTAACTGATAATTTATCTTTTAAAAGCTAATTTAAATTGTTTCTATTTATAATGTATATATGTATATATTGGTATATATTATAAATAGATCAGTTTTGTTTTTAAATTTAATAGATAAAATTATATTTTCTAATTCTATTATTTTTGATAATTTGGAAATTCAATATTGTATAAATAATAATATGATCTTTAAAATACTCAAGATAAAGTTTAATTTGTTTAAAATGATTTTAGCCTAGAGTTTAAATTTAAATAAAAAAATTGTTTTGTTCTTTTTACTTCAACTTTATAAAATAAGTAATTTATTTATGTAGTGATTTCATTTATGAATCATTTTAAATTAGTAATGAGTGATTTTTAAACAATAACAATAATGCAATATTTTTATAAATAGATTTTAATATAAAAGAAATTGTTGTTTTAAATTCATCTATATATATACATAAGTATTTTGTAAAGCTATGGTTTGTAAATTTAAAATGAAGTAAACTTTATAAATATTTAACTTAAGAATAAATCAAATGTATAAGGTTAACATAAGTACATAAGTTAAAAATTCACAACAAATATTGAAATAAAGTACTTAAAGCAAAGCAAAAATAAACAAAGTAAGATAAATATAAATGCAGCTTGTAAAGAAAATATACAAGGAAAGAATATAAACATGTAAAATAGAATACAAAGCTAAAAAAAAGAAAAGAAACATGTAATCATGTCTATACAATAATTATGTTGGCAAATAAAACAAAATAAAGTAAGTAAAAAAAATAGATATGCAGACAAGTAAAAATTGTATAACCTGTAAGTAATATTATGCAAGTAGCAAAGTATGAAAAGAAACAAAACAAAAGAAAATGACATATGCAGGTTGCTTGTAAGAGAAGTGCAAAGTAAATAAAATATCTATGATTAACATGATAATAGGAGACATTAAGTACAATATCTAAACATATGCAGGCATTAGAAAATATTGTCAACCCGTAACATAATGCAAAACAAAAATATCTTTGTACAAAGGATAAGATTAGTGTAAACATATAGTACATTTGCATTTAATGCTTTCATTTCTTAGCACATAACAAAGTCTTTTCGAATTTGTGTTATCATTAACTCAGCCTCATTTATAAAAAAATATCTCTGATCAAAGAAAGATCCAAACCCAGGTATCACCTCCACTTGTGAATTTCTTTATATACATCTTCTTATTTCTATTTGTTCACTAAACATAACAAAATTGAAACAAGGCATTAAGTAGCAAACATTTCCATTTATATAAAATGAAACATTACAACTGAAGAAAGCAAGAAAATCATTTTCCAGTTTCTAAAGTTCAACCTGTTTCAGTCAAAAGAAGGCTCTGTTCTGCAAATTTCGGTGAGTAACATTTTTTTAAAAATTATTTAAGTTTTACAATCTGATGCAAGTAGATATTTGGATGCTTAAGTATATGGTTTGAATATTGATTAAGGTTTGAATATTTATTTAATCATTTTACTCTGGTGTTGTGTGATAGAAATTTTGTATAGTTCAACATGCAAATTCAAACTGCTTCCTTTTAAAACTTGCTCTGTTTCTTTTCAAAACTGTGGTGAGCAATATTCTTTTGATTGAACTAAATTAGTTTCTTGTGTATAACTAGAAAAATGTTTATGTTGTAAAATTGCTGATATGTTTATATGTGAAAGTGTGGATGCATATATCCTGTACAAATTTTGAGATGCCTCTGATTGTTTTTCCCAGGTCAAAATGTGTAAACAAATGTTTATTTTTGTTCAAATCACAACCAGGATTGTAAATACAAACCAAGATGGTTTGTTTGTACAGGAATTTAACTTTAAAATTTTGTTTTAGCTAAATTAACTTATCATGTCACTGGAAAACCAAAATGTTTGAGCAAATTTAGACAAATTAAAATCTAAACTTTTTAATTTACGAATTCAACAATATATACTGAATTCTTATACTTTAATATGAATTTTAAAACAAAATCTATAATTTTTAGAATGGGCATTTAAGAGTAGTTCTGGAATGAATATAAAATGCAAACTTGGGGGTTTCTGGTGATCTAAGGGGATTGGGAGGTCGGGTTTGTGGCTGGTGATAGGGGAGTGACCGGAGGTGTGGGGAAAAATGCCTGGAGTTGCTCCAGTTCGTCGAGGAAGCGGTGGTGGGGATTTGTTTTTTTTAACCTAGTTTTGAGTGCTTTGAAGTTTTGGATCAGTGCAACCTCTCTGGTTGACCGAGTGTTATGGGGTCTTGGAGGTGGCTAGTGGTGTGATAGTCGAAGTTGATGCCGGAGTTTCTGGAGGTCTGGCGGTCGGAGCAGCGAGGAGGAGTTGTTGACAGGTTCGAGGGGGATGCCTGTTTATGTTTCCAGGTTTTGTTTTATGAACTCGATCTTCATTCGAGCGAGTAGGTGGCTTCGGTGGGGACGTGATGGCATCTGGTGATGGTAGGGGTTATGTTGAAGCTCAGGTGGGAGGCCGACGTTGGTTGGGGCCACGGTGCACGTGCACCGTGCCGTGGAAGGCTGGGTAGTTGTTTCTGTGTACAAGTTTTTGGTTAGGGAAGAACTTGAGTACCTCGAGTATGTGACTCGAAGTAAGGCAAGGGGAAAACCCGAAGTAAATGAAAAAGGGGTTTGTGTTGTATTGTTTCAGGTTTTGTAAAAACTGGAAACAGAGTTCTGTTCTAAAATTTAAATGAAACCTAAAATAAATAATAAATTTGAACATGTTAAAAACCAGTTTTAGGTTCGAATTCTAGTTTACTTTTGAATTCAAATTTAAATTAAAATAAAGTTTAAAACAAATAAAATATGGGTTTCCTGTCAGGTTTACAACCTGACAGTTTCAGGTTTTAGATTTAATTTAAAATCCGAATCAAACTTAAATTGTGTTTGAAAATTTAAAAGTTCAAAATATAGATCCAAGTGAACTTTTGAATATAAGTTTTTAGAAACGAATTTGGATTTTAAATCAAAAATTAAAAATCAAGTTTTTCAAAGCAAGTTAAAACCAAGTTTTAAAATTTAAGTTAAACTAATGACTTCAAAATCTGAAAATATAAATCAGTGTTAAAAATCTAAATGTATAAATCAAGGATAAATTCAAATAGTTCGTTTTAAAAAAGAATTTGTCTGCAATTAAATATTTGAAATGGGTTTTTACAAAGTTCTTTGAAATGGACGTTAAATAAAATTGTTTAACTTGAAATTGCAAGTTAAAATATAAATGTATTTTGGGAATTTAAATTTAAATTAAGATTCAATTAATTTAATTTAAAGGATTTTCTTATACAAGTTCATATATGTAAATAATAAGTGTTATTTACATTTATTTAAAGGATTTTAAATTGAATTTAATTTATAGTCATTTTGAATCTTAAATTCAAATGATATTTGAATTTAAATTTAAAATGTAATGTTGATAAAGTCATAAATAAAGAAATAAATTATCGTAAGAATAAAAGGTTAATTAAGAAATGACTTATGTATTAATAGTTTAGATCAATTTATAATTGGAAATTAATTAAGAAAGTAATTTAAGTAATGTTATTAGTTAATAAAGATAATTAACTAAAGATTACTAATTAGTTTATTAATGAGATTAATTTTGATAATTAATCAGATTTATTAGATAATCTATTGTAAAATTGTTAAATGTAATTACTTGATAAAAGTAATTAAGAGATTAATTACTTATTGTAATTAATTTTGATAAATGATTAATTTAAGTTAATTAATTTAGTTTAATTAATTTAAGAAAATCATTTGATAATTGATAAGTGTAATTTCTTAGTGTATGCAATGGAGCACAATTACTTAAGGAAGTAATTAATGTTAATTACTGAATGTAATTAATGAAAAATGATGAGATAATAAAGTAATTTGGATAATTACTTTTATAATAATCTTGGGATTAATTAGCGGAGATAATTAATTATGGGAATAATTAATTTATTTATATGAGTAATTAAGGGTGGTTAATTACTGGTTGATATTAATCAAAGGTGATTAATAATTGTGTTAAATTAAAAGATTAATCATTTAATGAAATTAATTTAAATTAAGTAATTTATTTTAAATCTAAATTAGAAATCGTTAATTAATATAATTAATGATGTAAATTAAGAATTGATTAATTAAGAAATAATTAATAATATGGTAATTAATTAAGAATAAATGTAATCAATTATAAATGAAGTAATTAAATGTTAAATAATTTAGAATAATTAATTTGTAAAGTTAATCAAAGATTAATTACCTATTGTAATTAGTGAATGATTAATCAAAGGTGTTTAATCAAAGTGAATATTTAGAGGATGATTAATTAATTTGATTTATAATTAATTAATGATTGTATAAACAGGATTTATAGGTGAAGGAATTAATTTAATTTACTTTAAATTAATTAGAGATAGAGGTAGTTAATTTAATTCATTTTAAATTGATTACAAATTACAAATGGTATGATTATAAATCATTGCTTATGGATGAATGATATTGATATTTCATTTAATGATTGTGATCTGGCATGAATTATATCTATGTGTCATGGATGCTTGGTTTAAATATGATAATATTAGTTATCTGTTTAGATGATAATATTGATTATCTATTTATGAGATTATCTGTGATTATCTATTGTAATATTGTGAATTATCCATCTATGTGTATGTTGATTATATTGAATTAACTGTTAAGACTAAATAGACAACTTGGCCTTAAAAGACACGTTTTGGAATTCGATGAGACCGGGATCGGGTTTCCACATTTGGAACATCCGAAAACCACATCGATTCCAAATTAACGATAGGTCGTGAATCTGAAGTAAAGGTGGAGATTCAGAATGCAAGGGTTGTCGTCGTTAACTCTGAGGGTGATTCCAAAATGAGTGTAATGAGATAATGCCTTCGGTTTCGTTCGAACCCGGAACGAACTTGTATGGATTGAATGCTTTCAACACATCGTCAGGCGGACGATGAGCATTCTAAGAATTATGTTCTCTAAAGATAATCGTAACCTCAAGCCTCATCAACCGGGAATGGCTAAAACAGGGGAGGTGCAGCAAGGTTAGGTGGGTCATGCCCAAGCAGGACAAGGATATTCCCCTGTCTAGATGTCCCTTATTTTCGGCTGTGTGGGCGGTTGATCATGACAACTGCCGGGGTTTATCTTGTTCGAGACTGTTCAGTAAGGAATGGTTCCGGCCTTGTGTTGCATGGGGTCGGGAGTGATCCTCGGTACGTTGATCTAGGCCATGTACTGTGACGGGCGGTACCCCAGTAGCCCTGCCATTGTATGGAATCCACAATCCAATAAGTGCCAACGGTTTTGATTGTATTACCCACTTTTGTGGCTATTAGCTGGAATTTAATGAATGTAACAATTTCGGCTATTTTCTATTTAGTTGAAAACCCTAGACCTATTATAATATCACAGAATTTCCTATCAAATATTTTGGTTAGCGTAAGGTAAAAACTTACCCATGTTTATTTGTGGGGAGTCTTACGTGATACCTTTTGTTTTCAAAAGATTTTCAAAGTTAAGCAACTTTTAACCTGTTACTCATACCAGACCCATGTCTGACCCGAAGTTTATTTTTGTTTTTCATAAACTTTCGGGTACCCAAATTTTTACGGGTAGCCAAGGGATTCAGGTTTGCTTTGACGAATTCTGAAGGAGTAATGGAGCAGGAGGCTTCAGCGTATATATATATATATATTGGTTCCGCTGTGTTTAGTGTTTATTCTGTATTTCCGCTGTGTTGTATCTCTGTGATGTTTGAGTTGTATTAACTAGACAGGTGTTTATAACTGTCCAGTATGTGTTGTATTGTCTGTGTAACTCTGATGTATATGATATTATGTATTCTCTTATGTGATATATTATATTTTATTCGTTCCGCTGTTGAGATTCTGTTGTTGTTTCTTCTTCTTCTCTATCTTTTCTACTTTCTCACCTCTTTCTTTTCTTAAAACGATACGTCTTCCTGGGCGTAGGAAGTCGGGTCGTTACAATATGCCAGTCCCATATAGTCTTCTAGTATCTGACTCATACACTTAGGGTTAACTACCCTATTCAATTTTCTTGAAAACATTTCTTTCAAATTGATTTACCCCTTTTAAATCATACTTTAACAAGAAAAATATGCTCTTTGCTTTACTTATAATATCTATGCCTTGGCATATATTTTGCATAAAACAGTGTTGATCAAATATAAATCAATGGGATTATACATCCCTTTAAAATAAGTTAAAACCCCTTTTTAACTTAGAAAACTTTAGGTTGTAAAGCCACAACACACCTTCGAAACCATTGTTTAAAACCTTAAAAAATCTCTTTCGACATCATTGAAAGCATCCGTAAATCATTACTTAAAACCTTAGATGTCCTCTTTCAAAACCATTAAACATATATTTCAAAAGCATTGGAGACATTCCATTAGAAACACTTAAAAACATACCTTTCATAAACATTGGGTTCAAGTACGAAATTGTGGAAACATGGCTTGGAAACCATTCAAAAGTATTTCTTTTAAAATCATTGGGCTTAACATTTAATATAACTATAGGGTCAAAGAGAACAGAAGCGAAAGCATTACTTTAGAAAGCATTGATCTCAAGTAAAAGAATTAGGTAAGAGAGCAACTTCGAAACTACCCTTTCGAAACCATTGCCTCAAAAACTATCGGTAAAAGCGGCTAAGACACCCCTTTCGAAAGTACTGGAAAGGTGACTTCAATATTAAGAAGATGAAAGCCTTTCTTTCAAATACATTGTTTTAAGGTTATAAAGAAAAGCCGCCTCCAACTAAGCGAAAGGTATAAATGCGGCAGATAGGGTATCGAAGGGGTTCAAAAGCGGCAACCCTTTTGAAGATATTAAAACAAAGGCCGGTTTATAGATTTGAAACCTGGATTCATGCCTTGCGCATGTATACTTTCGACACCATTATTAAATTTTGCATAGGTCCAATATGTTATCCCACCATTTGGCAAGGGCGTGACACCAAGAGCTTGACTAGAAATCAAGGACAGTTTGCTGGAGATCGGTTGTACATAGGTTCACTATGGATACCGATAAATTTTGGTCGAGCCCGGATCGAGCTACAATTGATATGACACGACAAGCAAAGCTATGAAAACCAACTTTCCAAATTTCAAGTCAATCAGGGTTCTATGCTCAAGATATGGATTGATAAAAATCAAGAGAGAGAGAGAGAGCATCGGTTCGTATCCATCAATGACTGATCTACTTCGTATCCATCATATTTATCCCACTTCATATCCATCATATTTATTCCACTTCATATCCATCATATTTGCTCCACTTCCAATCCATCAAATGAAGGTAGTTCTTATGGGTTCCCCAAATGATCGATATGAAGTAGCACCTAAAAGCATCGATACGAAGTAAGGTCAATCCATCGATATGAAGCGGCTACATATAATCGATACGAAGCAGTCACTAAATCATCGATACGAAGTAGAGCACGAAGCATCGATGCGAAAAGAGTTTCCAAGACTGATATGAACCATATCAATACGAGTTAGATACCACATTGAAAATTCAAACATGCATCAATCATAACTCAAGATCTACAAGTCCAAGTGCCATCAAATTTTCAAAGAGCTTGCATACAACCCCAATAATGTACCTGACAAATTTCAGCCTCAATGGACCATTTATGGATCGATACGAACCCAATTCGTATCACTCCCAGATCGAGTCGAAATCACCTGAACTTGATCCCGTGGGCTCACCTACGTGAGAGAATAAGTCTTTCAAGATCTGGACGAGATATTTGCTGCCTACGCCTATAAATAGTGACCCTGGACCTACAGAAAATGGACTTTTAGGAAGCTTCTACGCCGTCACTCTGCTGCAACTCCATTGTAACTTGAGTACTAGCTATTATATCATTGTAATTCAGTTGAGAATCATGAATAAACAACAAACTCTTCATAGTGGACGTTGGCTACAATGCCGAATCACTATAAACGCTTGTTTTTTCTATTTGTGCATGCTTTTATTGGTGTGATTGTTAGAATAGCCTTATTTTCCCTTTAATTTCTGCATTCTAATCTCTTCAATTACAATTAATGAGTGTTGTGCCCAATTTTGGTACAAACACTTTGGTGCTTTCACTGAGAAAACTCAGCTTTTCTTTTGCTCATTGGATCTATTGCCGATATTGGATTGCGAGAATCTAAGGAGAGGATCCAACGATCTAAGAGGTACTACATCCATCATGATTTTTGTATCCATTCGTATCCATGAAAATATGATGATTTTCATATCCAAAAAATATCTTGATTTTCGTATCCATGAATATATGGCGATTTTTGTATCTAGAAAATATCATGATTTTTGTATCCATATTTTCGTATCCAAAAAATATGATGATTTTCATATCCATGAAAATATCATGATTTTCGTATCCATATTTTCACGTCCATGAAAATATGATGATTTTCGTATCCACGAAAATATGATGATTTTCGTATCTAGAAAATATCATGATTTTCATAACCATATTTTGGTATCCATGAAAACATCATGATTTTCTTATCCATATCTTCGTATCGATCCAGGTGGGTCCAATTAGTATCGATCCTCGGATACACTTCGCTTCGATCCAGCTACATCCAATTCCTATCGATACTCGGATACACTTCATGGCGATCCAGTTGGGTCCAACTCATATCGATGCTCATATACACTTCGTATCGATCTAGCTAGGTCCAATTCATATCGGTCCTCAGATACACTTCATATTGATCCAGCTGGGTCCAATTCGTATCGATCTTCGGATACACTTCGAATTGATCCAGCCGCGTTCAATTTGTATCGATCCTCGAATACACTTCATATCGTTCCAACCGCGTCCAATTCGTATTGATCCTTGTATACACTTCATATTGATCCATCTGTGTGCCTTTCGTATTGATCCAAGTGTCCACTTTTCGGATCGTTCAAACATTACTAAGAATGATACGAAATTTCAAAAAAAATTCGAGTACGACCCCTAGCCGCATGGGACCCGTGTAGTAAATCCAAAACTCAATTTAATGAAGGAACATTCCATCCATGCTCCTGATCATTCCATGACTGAACGGGGCATAGCGGATTACAACAGTAGATGTTGAATTGCAATCAAAGAAGGGGTAAACAAATACTACTCAACCGATGCTCCCAGAGGTTGGAGAACCTAGCAATACACCAAGAACTAGAGTTGGTTAATATATCATGCTTCCAAGGTGGATTGCAATTTCATATAATTGACCATCTTTCACATTCCTGAATTGAAAACTACGCTACAGTGATTAATGTGACGACTGCCCTATACTATTTACTCTACCAACTCAAAGCATAGCCGGTCATCAGTACACCATCTTCAAATGCCTGCATCTTAATCATACCATGTCCATATGACTAAAAGCATGGCATACAACCTCAAGAGGACTTACTTAATACCCTATAAGGTTTCCTGCCTGGATGAGAGTTGATACAATCACTAATCTATTAGCCGATCTTAACCAACACACCATCCAATCGACATTACCAACAACTCAAACGTTGGGCAATCATGCATGTATCATTCACTAGTGTTACAAGACCATGTAGCTAGAAAATGGATCTGACAATGGCGATTGGAGTATCGTTCCCAGTTGAGACCCATTCATTGAAACCATTCTACATGCAAAATTTCCAATGAAAATTCAACATGCCAACCATGTCGGTGTACTATGAAAACGAAATCCTCGACACTACCTCATAAAGTGAGAATGGCACATGGATTCCACCAAGAGTGATGACTGCCATAAAATGCAGATGTCTTCCCCCATTCCTTAAATAAGACTGTCAACCATGGTTAGGCATACTAGTTCTACTTCTCATATTACTGAATGGAATAAAGAAGTTGGCAGCCAACGAAATGATTGAAATCCACAGCCAATTGCTGCCAACACTCATAAATGAATTTATCACAAGAGCGTATTTCCAGAATTTGATAAGGGAATAGGTGGATACTCACCAACAGCTAACATGTCTAGGCCAATATTGAGTTGATGAATCGGATGAAGGATCAATGTGGCAAGGTAAGGAGGAAACCTACTCCATACTCTAAATCGAGAAGCTCCTCTTCCTAAGATGGCTACCGTGGACGCCAGCGCCATAAGGCTGCTCTGGAAAGGAAAGCTTCGACAATATATGCAAGCCCTATAAAACGAAGGGCAGAGAACCCCCAACCCCTATCGATTAAGAACTTTGATCAAATTGAACCACTTGCACTAGACTTCCTACTGGGAAAGGCTACACCGAAGTGCAACAACGAGCATACACTGCTTCACTTATCAGTGAGATTTAATCCTATCTCTTTTGAATTATTTCTATTTCTATTTCATTTATGTTGACCAACTTGAATTAAACTACTTGCAAATGGTGCAGGTAACCGAGTACTCAAGGTTGGGTGCCAAAAAACCTCTGTGGACTATGATAAAGTCATTAAGGTATCATCATGAAGAGCATGATTCAACCACTCATCGGCTACTATATGCCCCTGAATGGTGGCAAGGCATCGAAGCGAAAGAGACCGACAAGGTCAGGACTCTAGTACAAAGTGGATGCAACTGACCATCCACTCATCCACCCATGCAATTTAATTGGAGATCTGAGAGAGACTTGGAGTGATATGTCCCAACAATGTACTCTTTGTTTCATACTTGAAGCTCGCCAAAATACTTACGCTTCTTCTGATGCCCAGTAAGATTGGAACCACACCAAGGGTGGACGTGGATGTGACGTGACCGTCCATGCATCTATTCCTACATTAAACACTTGGGATTATTTGAGAACACATGTTTAAAATGGATATGATTTGACCATTCACTTTCCAACTCGCGTCAGTGATTCGGCAAAACAATCATGCCTTAAACCGACTTCATAGGGCCCAATCCTCAATTTAAAGTCATCTATGACTTAATGCCTAGTCGCTAACCATCATGAGCCATCATTCCAACTCTCTTCCTTAACTCGACCGAAAGAGCGCAAAGCATAAAGTGGACGTGACTCGACCTTCTGCTCTCCAACTCTTGCCCCTGACTTAATGGAAATTACACAACTCAAAGTGGATGTAGTTTGACCATCCTCTCCTCTGCTCGAGCTCAAAGCTTGCCAGAACACTAATGTTACTCCTTAGGCTTGGCAGAAGCTGAATGCAAATAAACATAGATGCGATCCAACTGTCCATAAACTAAATCTCATCCTTCATTGAGGGTAGATAAAGGGAAAGTTATCGGGATCCCACCGATCACTTGCTAAGTGAAACCCCAAGCTTAGGGATAAGCCATCACACTGCAGCCAAATGGGATTGAGACACAACAATCATCTAACTAACTTCGGCCCACAGAGTGCGAGATGGAGTATAAACTTACAGACATAAGATCGAGGAGGGTGGATCCGTACACCTAACGACTTCACCCATGTTCAACCTAAGCCCGAGGAGGATGGATCTGTCCATCTAATGACCTCACCTTTCCTACTTACAAATGTGGGCTTGAGGAGGGTGGATCCGTCCACCTAACGACTTTGCCCATGTTCTACCTGAACCCAAGGAGGATGAATCAGTCCATCTAATGACCTTGCCTTTCACATTTACAAACTCGAGGAGGGTGGATCTGTCCATCTAACAACTTCACTTGCCTACTCAGGGTGGAAGTGACACGACCGTCCATGTACCTGATCAACGTCTTGTTCCTAAAGTGCGAATGGGATATGAACATCAAACTTCACATTCCCAGAGTGCAAACTGAAGTATAAACATCAACTAATCAGATTCCCAGAGTGCGAACTGGAGTATAAACATCAACTAACTCAAGTCCCCAGATTGTGGCCTGGAGTATAAACACCAACTGGGTGTGAATAACCACACATCAACTTACTCCAGATTCCCAGAGCGCGAACTGGAGTATAAAACACCGACTCACTCTAGTCCAAAGAGTAGGGACTGGAGCACAAATGCCAAATGGGTGTGACTGACCACCCATCAACTAATTCTAGATTCCTAGAGTGCAAACTAGAGTAAAAACATCAACTAACTCCAGATTCTCAGAGTGCAAACTGGAGTATAAACATCAACTAACTCTAAGTCCCTAGAGTGTGGACTGAAGTATAAACATCAACTAACTCTAAGTCTCCAGAGTGTGGATTGGAGTATAAACACCAACTGGGTGTGAATGACCACCCATCAACTAACTTTGGTCCCGAGAGTGTGGACTGAAGTATAAACACCAAATTGGTGTGACTGATAACCCATCAACCAACTCCAGTCCTTAAAGCATGGTTTGGAGTATAAATACCAGAAGGGATGCGATTCCACTCCCCATCTATCAACTCTGATTCCTCAACAAATTCTGTAGTACAAAAAGCGAATGTGGTTCGACCGTATGCTTTCCAATTCTTCCCCTGACATGGTGCACACTTATCACAAAAAACGAATGCGATCCGACCATCTAGCACTAAGACGGAACGACACGACCATTCATGCATCAAACCTTGTCCTCGACATGGGACCCATAACATAAATTTATAGGGATGCTCTCCAACCCTAGAAGACAAAATTTCTTCCTTGATTCAACAGGGAGTCATAGATTCGCAAAACGGACTTAGCTGGATGTCCTATTCTGAATTGATATTACTACCATCCAACCGCAAACGAACGTGACACGACCATTCATCCGCTAACTCTCGCCTATGATCCAACAGGTTATGCTTGCAACATGAAAGAATGTGACCAAACCATCCGCCAATCAATTCCTTTCTACAGTTCAATGGGAGAAGCATCAAATTAGAGTTGTTGTAATGTGACCGATCACACTTCGACTTTTGCCCTTGACTAGGGGTAGAGGAATCAATTGAGGAAAATGCGGTCCGACTATTTTCTACAAAAAAATCTTATTCCCCAACGTGTGAACAGGAGTATAAACATCAAATAGGTGTGACTAATAGCCCTTCAACTGACTTTGATCCCCGAAGTGCGACTACGAGCATAGACAAAGTAACGAATGTGATTCGACCATTCATTCACCAAATCCGACCTAAAGTCGATGGAAGGAGTACAAACTCACTACAGATGCAATTAGACTGTCCACAAACTAACTTCGCTAACCTAAGACTAGGGAAGAAGAAAAAATCACTGAAAGAGGAGAAAGGTGACTCACTACATCGCCAGCGTAGCGTCCTTTACAACTTAAGGCAACAACTACAAGGAGGCCTTAATGCTAACCAATCAGAATGAGGCTCGAAGTTATGGGAAGTCAATTATATCGTACTGCTGGATCGACGGGCAATATCGGTCTGCACCTTTCACATCATACTAATGGATCGATAGGCAATGAGGTCCGAGCATTCTATATTGTGTCGCTGAATCGACGATCAATATCAATCCTCTTCGACTACAAATCAATGTGACCCAAGCGCCCATTGAATACCTTCGACCACCAAAGCATGGATAGAACCACGAATGACTGTGACTTGACCATTCATCCTCCATCACCTTCCTTCGATCCGTCAGGAAGAGCACGAAACTGGATGAGCATGACCTGACTGCATTTGAGATGGCTTTATCCCTAGATCTGATGGGAGAGTGTAAATCGAAATGGACGTGGTTGATCGCCCAACTCCAAATGAATGCAACGTGACTATTCATTCATTGATTCGTACCATGATCCGACTAAAAGAGCAATTCAAAACAAGTGAAACCTAAACGTTTGCACACCGATTCTTGTCCTGGATTCGATAAGGGAGGCATCAATCCTACATTGGATCTGACTGTATGATTCACTCTTTAGTTTCTGCCCAGAGTATAGAGACATAAGTAGCAAAGTGAATGTCATTGACCGTCCAGAACTTAGATCTCATTTGAATGTTGGCAACTGCCTAGAGCAAAGAACTAGGACACAATGCAGGATAAGGCACGACACATCCTTCCATCGGTTAACTGGATCCCATGGTTTAACGGGATAGAATGCAAAATTGAAGCAGACATTATCTACCTTACCACTTATCGAGATATTCCCCTGACTTGGGGGCACGTGGGGGCACACAAGAGAAATAAGATGAATGTAATTGGATCGTTCATCAAACAACTCTGGCTCTTACAGCTTGGACTATAGTATAAACACAGCAGAAGCTAGACTCGATCATTCGCACAATACATCCATCAACCCAAGACTAGGGGCACGAGTGTGATCATCCACAAGCTGGATATGACTACTCAATCCTATAGCTCGTGCCTACTATTTATAAAAACTTGAAGTTACGACCGAAAGGATGCTTAGAGATAGAATCATCAGATCGACTCCCGGACTCATGGGCAACTGATCATCATTTCGACCCTTTCGACGAGTAATGGATCGCGAGTACATTGAATGGAAAGCGCATTGCTCAAAAACACAAGTAGATTCAAAGTCATAGCTGGAGCCAACTATGCTTCAGCACACGATACAAGGATAAACTCTACTAAGCCTCTGATTCAGTTTCCCTACAAGCCTGATCATTTACCATTGCAAATAAGCACATGAAGTGCCTACAGCCCATCACGAGTACTAAAGATTAGATCACAACCCAATGCAACGATGATAAAATAGTTAACTATTTTACTTTAGGTGAATCTTGATGTGTTCGCTCGGACTCGATCTCATATATATATATATGGACTCTCACTAACCATTGAGAACCCTGCATTAAATGCCAATCTGTGGCTTATCTCGATGAATAAAGCGATGCGATGTGGATACAGAAAGATCTGCTGCACTTAAAAAGGAGGCGAATCTACTCAAAACCAATGGGTTCCTCTACCCATAATGAATATCCAAATCTTTGCTTAGAGGAAAAACATACGGAGAGTGGCGGACGTACGTCGACTACTTAGATTTTCACAGGGCATGATAAAGCACAACTTTCCACTTCCAAGGATCAACCAACTGATGAAATCGACCGTTACACATGAGTTACTCACTTCTATGGATGCAAACTCAACTAGATACTTAAACATGTCCCCGACCAGGAATACAACAGTTCGTTATTGACCTGGGCCTATAGTGCTATGTTGCCATCCCCGGATGCAAACATAAGAACACTGGTGCTACTTACTAAAGAACGATTAACAGATCGTTCAAAAATCAGATTAACCGATCGATGAAATTATATGCGGTTAGTATGCCTGTGAGATCACGACTATCAAACGACCACATCAATGACTTGGCAAGATATTCAGTGCTCTCCAAAAAATGCAGGATGAAACTTTATCCTTTGAAATCTCTTTCAGCATTAGATCAGAAAGATTCTTTGTTTTCATCATCAATTCTTGTGAAATCGAAGTTAATTTCTATAAAATTCCAACAATTAGAGACACCCATGCACCATGGAAAACCAAGCAGGTACGAAGCCCAATTCGAAAGATTACCATCCTAAGTTGATTCGGCTCTAGGACCATCTACGAGTGAATTCTCTTCTTCAACCTAACAAAGAGTGGGAAGAGAACTTTTGAATGAACTAACAATTGCGTTGATGCAATTCCAGCTCTGATAGATCTCTTAAAGAGACCTCCCATTTTACCTAAACCTTTAGATCACAAAGATTTATAAATCAATTGGGCCATGTCAACACACGCCATAAGCATCGCAATGCTATGTGAAGAGAAACGACAACCAGCTGTTACGATAGGTCCTATAGCAACCTTAGATGTCCGAAAGGTTACTCAAATGGAATATCGATGTTAGCCAATTTGATATCATTTATCTCCTTCGAAGAGCTATCCTTGGCCAAATAATTAGCATACTTTGTATCTCAATTCATTGCTTTAGACGACTATACGAAGAGTAGTGGAGAACAGTCCAACCGATGGAGAATGTACACAGATGGAAACATCAATAATCGGTTTTCTAGCGTCGAAGTTGCGTTTAATGACTCCTGACGGACGATCTATCTGCTACACCCTGAAACTCGACTTCACAGCAACAAATGACGAAGCTAAGTACGAAGCCTTAGCCACCACGCTCAAACTTACAAGAAAACTAGAAGTGGAAACTTTACATATCTTATGTGATTTTTGATTAGTTATATGCTAAGGTAGGGAGGATTATCGGACTAGGGGGCACCGTCTTGCTCCTTATCTTAGCTGGATCCAAAATTTACCAGTCGGCTTCGAGATTACACCATTACACACATCCTCATAAAACAAAACGAAAAAGCCAAGTCACTGGCCAAGCTAGCCAGTTCTCGGGATGCATGGCAAAAAGACTTTGTCCTAGTTGACATAATTCCAAGCATTGACATATGAAGATCAACTAGATCTTAGAGATGGATCTAGAACATGAGTCATGGATGACTCCTGTCAAAGATTAACTAGATTCTTCTTGAATAAAGGAATGAGAAATGGTATATCTTCTGCGAAGCATCATCGCATGATTATTTCTAGATCGTTCAACTCCATCGATACAAAGCATTACTCTTGTATCCATCAATCCGAGACCCAATATTACGTATCCATCGATACAAAGCATACATTCCAATATCTCAGATTGATTCAGGAGAGGATCAATACAAAGGAAGGACTTTAAACAACCATCGAACGTTGTTACAACTCGAATGTCACATCAACCCAGGAGAGGATCGATACGAAACTCAATCCAACAAAAACTAAAGAACTTGACAATGACCCGTGAACATACAAACATGAACAAGAGTCAAGTTAACATATGTGCATGTATGACGAACTAACATTCGATTTTCAGAGTTAACAGGGATTGAATGCTCACTTGATGATAATCAAAACAGTAAAGAACAAATTGCTAGCGCTCAACACCCAGTCACAACAAAACACTGCATGAGCATTGGCAATCAACAGTTCGATGTCTACATTACTGGAGATTAATCAAAGGTTACATCTTTTGACAAAAAGATAGCAACTACTTAGCGAATCGGATAGAACTTTTTCAGAATGAATAAATGCAGCTTTTCAAAGCACGTCATGGTCACACAAGACGTACTTTGGGGGGGAAATGTTATCCTTCCTTTTGGAAAGGCCGTGACACCAAGAGCTTGACAAGAAACCAGGGACAATTCGTCCTGGAGATTGGTTGTACATAGGTTCACTATGGATATTGGTAAATTTTTCCCGAGTCCGAATCGAGCTCCAATTGATAGACATGACAAACAACGCTATGAAAGCCAACGTTTAAAATTTTAAGTCAATCGGAGTTCGTTTGCTCAAGATATGGATCGATAAAAATCAAGAGAGAGAGCATCGGTTCGTATCCATCAATTACCGATCTACTTCGTATCCATCATATCTATCCCACTTCATATCCATCATATATATTCCACTTCGTATCCATCATATTTTCTCCCCTTCGTATCCATCAAATGAAGGTAGTTCGTATCGGTTCCCCAAATGATTGATACGAAGTAACACCTAAAAGCATCGATACGAAGTAAGACGCAATCCATCGATACGAAGCAGCTACACATAATTGATATGAAGCAGTCACTAAATCATCGATACGAAGTAAAGCACAGAGCACAATATGAAAAGAGTTGCCCATACCAATATGAATTGTATCGATACGAGTTCGACAGCACATTGAAAATCCAAACTTGCATCGATCATAACTCGAGATCTACAGGCCCAAATGCCACCAAATTTTTACAAGAGCTTGCGTACAACCCCAAGAATGTACCTGACAAATTTCAGCCTCAAAGGACCATTTATGAATCGATATGAACTCAATTCGTATCGCTTCCAGATCCAGTCAAAGTCACCTGAACTCGATCCTGTGGGCCCATCCATGTGAGAGAAGAATTCTTCCGAGATCTACGCGAGATATTTATTGCCTACGCCTATAAATAGTGACCCTGGGCCTATAGAAAATGGACTTTTAGGAAGCTTCTACGTCGTCACTCTGCTGAAACTCCATTGTAACTTGAGTACTAGCTATTATATCATTGTAATTCAGTTGAGAATCATGAATAAACAGCAATCTCTTAAAAGTGGACGTAGGCTATTATGCCGAACCACTATAAATGCTTGCTTCTTTTATTTGTGCATGCTTTTATTGGTGTGATTGTTAGATTGGCCTTATTTTCCCTATAATTTCTGCATTCTAATCTCTTCAATTACATCCGATGAGTGTTGTGCCCAATTTTGATACAAACACAATACACTTCGTACAAATAGCTTGATACCATGTATATTGGTATCGAATGGATGTGGAAGGGTTAGAGGCAGGAGTATGGTGTCGGATGCTAGCAGGGTTAGGTGGAAAAAATGTAATTTGTATGAAAGCTGCATTTTTGCTTATTAAAGAGAACACTTTTCATCTACCATTTATATATGTCAAAATCTTATTGGGTGATAAAACTTTATCAACCTTTTTCTCCAAAATTTCTACCAAAACCAATTTGGATCCTTTTTAGGATTATTTAACATTTAAGCCCTTCTCCTTGATAAAACGTTTAAAAATTTTATGCCCTCTAACATAAATAATTTACAAACCATAGTGAAACACTTAGAAAAAAATTCCCAAAAATCACAATAATTCACATTAAATATGTTTTCTAACATATATAAATTTCAGATTCAAAAAAATTATTTAATTGCTTTAAACGAATGAAATTTGAAATTCACTATTTTCTCTTGAAAATTCATAATAAATCCATAATTGCTCAAAAAATTATGAAACTTGCAACCTACTTCTAAAATAATATTTTTGACCACATATCAAAAACGCAAATCATTTGGATGTCATTTGATATTTTTTCTAATCTAAACTTATCATAAAATCCATATTAAACCATATAAATCTTCAACAAGCATATATATCTATTTAATATATAAAAACGTGGCATGATACTTGAAAAAATAATTTGGACCTAATTTGAAACCAAAATCATTATCAAAAGTGAGATGTAAACTAATTATTATACTTGGTTTGGTTAAGAATGTTGAGATTTGGATTATGGTTGATTTCCTAAGCCCTTTGTCTTCAATCTCCTAGCTTTAATCTTTGTTTTCCCTTCTCATTAATCACCGACCACACTCCTTAAATTTTAGTTTAGTTTTTAGATACAAATGAATGGATGAAGTTGAGAATGAGAGAGTTTTATGATATAAGAATAAGGCTCCTCCTATTTGCCCTCCTAATTTTCTTCCTCTTTATTAGAAGACTTAATTACTTATATTAGTTCATTCAAAAAGCACCGCTCCAAATTATTTATCAAATCTCACCTCCTCTTAACCTTCTACGTTATTAATTTAATTTATCTAATTAAATTTCTGAATAATGTTAACGAAAATTAGGTTCTTTACAAACTCCCCTCCTTAAAGAAATTTGTCCTTGAAATTATGATATGGAATGCACAACAATCAAACATAGGGTAAAGCATGCCATCAAACAATTGAGGATAAATGTCTCTAATCCTGCTTTCGGTTTCCCAAGTACAGTCTCTCGTCATCACTCCATTGGACTTTGACTAATCTGACTGTCTTGTTCCTTAGTCTCTTATCATCTCTTGCAACTATACAAACTAGTTTTCTAACTACAGTAATATCTGGTTCTACAACAAGATCATCTAACAAAGTCAGTGTAATAGTAGTCTCTGGATCTCAAATACACTTCCTTAGATGAAAAATATGGAAAACTATTCGGTAAATTTACCCCATACTCAAGTTTCTCGATACTTTCTATAATGGAAAATGGTCCAAAGAATCTTGTGCCAATTTCCCTGATCTGTCGAATCTGATCACGCCCGTCATCGTTGATACTTTGAAAAACACATTATCTCCTAGTGCGAAATCTAAGTCTTTCCGTCTCTTATTGGCATAACTCTTCTACCTAGATTGAACTTCCTTTATTCTAGAATGAATTAACCCAATCTTTTCTACAACTTCTTTAACAAAATCCGCACTAAGAATTAGTCCTTCCCCGTCTTTAAGTAACAAATGAGAGATTTGCATGGCCTTCCATACAAAGTTTCAAATGATGCCATCCCTATCTTGTCTGATAACTGTTATTATACGAAAACTCGACTAAGTTTATATTGTTTTCCCATGATCCCCCGAAATCTAGCATGCAAGCTCTTGACAAATCCTCTAAGACTTTATTAACTCTCTCCGTTTTCCCATTTGTTTGTGGATGGTAAGTGGCACCCACATTGAGCTTGGCACCTAAAGTATCCTATAGACTCTTTTAGAACTCGCTAGTGAATAAGGAATCTCTATCGCTTACTACGCTACTAGGATTCCATGCAGTTTAGCTATATTCTTCATAAATAACTTAGCTAAGTTTGGTGTTGTCTTGGTTGACTTAATGGGTGTAAAGCGTGCACACTTAGTCCATCTTTCCACTATAACCTAGATACTCTTATTTCCTCTGTTCAACCTTGGCAACCCGTCTATGAAATCCATTGAGATAGAATCCCATTTCCAGATTGGAACATCCAAAGGCTGAAGTAACCCACTTGATTTTTGATGTTCAGCTTTTACCTGTTGACGGTTCAAACACTACTTCACCTATAAGCCTACATCTCTCTTTATACCTTCCTAGTAGAAACTCCTCTTCATATCTTGAAACATTTTGGTTGCCCCAAGACGATTCATAAATTTTGATTGATAACGCTCTCTAAGAACTTCCTTTCTGATGTTTCCCACACTCGAAACACATAATCATCCTTTCTTCATCAACCAACCATCTTGGTCAAGACTGAAATCTTTCAAGTCACTGCTCTTTTTTCCATTCCTTAACCTTTTGATCCTAATAATGGATCTTCTTCTTGTTCAGAAGCAATCCTTTCGATCATCATAGGTCAAACTTCAATGCGAAAATTACCGTGGCTAATTCCAAATCATGAGTTGGAGATCTAACTTCATGTGATCGGAGCTATCAAGAAGCATAGGCAATCACTTTACCTGTCTGCACTAATACGGCTCCTAATCCTGTTCTATATGCATTCATGTATAACACTAAGTCTTGACTCTCCTCTACAACAACTAACACATGTGCATTAGTCAATAAATGTTTCAGTTTCTAGAATGCCTCCTCACACTTATCAGTTCAAACAAACTTCACATCTATCTGAGTTAGCTTAGTCATCATCGTGGCTATCTGTGAGAAATCCTTAATGAATCTCCGATAGTACCCAACTAACTCAAGAAAACTCTTTACCTCAATCACTTTCTCGGGTCTCTTCCAATTATTCACTACTTCGATCTTAACTGGATGTACTGAAAATCCTTTCTCTGAAACCACGTGTCTAAGAAACTTAATTCTTTCTTTCAAAAGTGACACTTTGAAAACTTTACCTTCAATTGAGGCTGTCTCAGTGTCTGAAGCACTATCCTAAGATGAACTTCATGATCTCCTTTATCCTTGGAATACATCCACACATCATCTATGAATACTAATACAAATATGTCCTGATGCTCTCGGAAGATTTTGTTCATCAAGTCCATAAAGAATGCTGGCACATTAGTTAGACCAAATAGCATCACTAACCATTCATACGATCCATATCTGGTCCTAAATGCCATCAAAGGAATACTATCCTCTGCTACTCTATACCGATGGAACCCTATTGCCAAATCCAACTGGGAAAATACTTTGCCTCCACTCAACTGGTTCAACAAATCATCAGTCCTAGATAACATATATCTATTCTTTATCGTCTTCTCATTCAGCTTACGATAATCAATACACAACCTCAAACATCTGTCCTATTTCTTAACAAATACCGTGGCTACTCTCCAAGGAAAATTACTTGGTCTGATAAAATTCTTACCTTCTAAAGCCACCAACTGCACCCTTAGCTTCTTCATCTCGGTGGGTGTCATTCTACTTGGCGATCTACTCACAGGTTCAGCTGCTGCTACTAAATCTATCTGAAACTCAATGGCTCGTTTCGACGGTAGTCCTATCACGAGCTTGAAGACATATGCGAATTATCTAACTATGAATACTCAATTTAACTCGTCTTCTTCGTCCATAACAACCAATAAAGAAATAGCCTCAAAACTAAGTTTTTTTATGGAGTATATAATCATTACAACCAGGGTGTCTAAGTGATATTTTCCTATCATGGAAAAATATCCTTGCATCGTGCTTACTCAATCAATCCATACCTAAATTATTTCAAAACCTACAAAATCAAACACATGCAAACTGCAAGAAAATATATGACTTAATAACTCAAACTCTAAGTGGTCACATCTCATCCCAAGAGTTGCATACCCTCCTATCGGATTCGCAACCCTTAAGGACTTAATTAGGTATGAGGGTTCTAGGTTAAGCTTTTCTACCAAACAATGAGATGTAAAAGAATGCGATGCACCAGTATCAAATAGAACTCTACCAACACACCATGAATCAAAAGCATACCTCCCAACATAGCTTTTACTTTCTCCTCTACTGTTAATCTTGAGGTAGCTGGTTCTAATGCAAACACTTTGCCCTTTACATCCTTGACCGGTTCCTTGCACTGGTTCTCATAATGTCCGATCTAATCATAGTTGAAGCATTGCTCTCCTTTCTTATCAACAACCTTCTTTGGGTTGCCTATTTGACATTCATGAGCAAAATATCCCTTCTTATCACACTTGTGGCAGATAACTTCTGTCTTCCCTTTCTTGGCAGCTCCACTCTTCTGAGCTCCCTTCTTTTGGAAAAACTTTCTCTTCTGGTTCTGCCCACCTTGAGTTTCCAATACTTTGTTACCATTAAAGAAAACAAGCGTCTCCTTATTTCTCAAAGCCATTTCAACAACTACATTGCATGGATCACTAATATGTGGTAAAGTTGCTTTAGAAATCTTAGGTCTTAATCCACGAATTAACTTCTCATTCCTTTTGATAACTGTATCCATCGCAACATATGCGTATCTCGATAATCCCTCAAATCTTATAGCATACTCAAGCACTATCATGTCTTCCTGCATCCACTCAGCGAAATTCCTCAGCAGAATTGACTATCTTTGACAAGAATCTTTCCTCAAACCTTCTTCTAAATTCTATCCAATTCATAGCCTCTTCAGCTACTACTACAGTAACACTGTTCCACCAGTACAGTGATGCTCCTTGCAACTTTCCAGACGCCGATCTTCTTTTCTACTCACCGTTAAGTCCTAAATCTGCAAAATTCCTTTCACAATGATGCAACCAATTTTCCACTTCAATTGCATCCTCAGTGTTTATAAACGGCTTTCCTCCAAGCCTAGCATAGTTCTGCTCAATACTACATATTTATTGACCACCTGAGCTTCCTGATTTCCTCCTCCAACATTTCCTTCGACTAATCCTTTAGCATCTCTAGCTTGTATCATTTTGAGTAAGAAGTGATATATATATAGCTCCCATATCAACTTGCGGTTCTCCAGCAACTACATTAGCAGCTTATGCCCGACCTGGATTCCTTCTAGGATTTGGTCTGGCATTTCCATTAGTTATGGTGCTTCTTCCACCAAGGTTAACTCTTCCATTCCTAGCATCAATATCTTACTTCATTTAAATCTGCATTTGAGTCTTTGTAAGATACAGAAGAATCGCCTAGGGAGATGGGAGAATAGAGATAAACTGTATACTTATATATAGCAAATGCAAGTACTTCACTATAACATTATCATATACCTCAATCGTTTCTCTAATTCTTAGGATTATGTTTTCAAAAATCATTTTAAGTTTAAAATTTGTTTTAAATTTTCATAAATCTATACTCTGATACCAAGTTGTAACATCCCCTATTTTGAGGTCCAAAGCTAAGCGCTACAGATGCTGCAGTCATCTACAGTATTTACTTCCAGTGACAATATATGATAATGTTCAGGTATCCATTATACCAGAAGCACATGAATATGAAATAAAATCAACACAGATTTCAAAAACAGCTTTTGATTACATTTTAGGTCAAAATTTCATACTCAATTACATAATCCTAAAGCGATTCCCAGGTTTTGGCCAAATATAATTATCACAAATTATGCTAAGAGCGACATACGAATATGCCACTTTGGATGATCAGAGTACTAGATAGATAGACATATCAGTCATAAATACATCACATCAGAAATAATACTAAATAATTTCTACATAGCAAGCTTTGCCTCCTGCATGCCTTCGGAAGTTTATTCGTCCAACCTAGTAAACCTGAAAAGTCATTAACTCTCAATCTACTCAAATTTAATTTTGAGCACCTAAAAATTTAAGAGGAAAATATAAACTTTGAGTCAGGCATAAAGCATAGTGTGAATAATTTCATTACATCTCGGTTTACTGATATTAATTGATACCACACCGCTTAGCGAAACGGGTTTCCCCTCACTAATATCCTTTTAAAAGCACATCCTTTTCAAATCAAAATCCTACAATTAAACTGATTGTAAGAACAATAGCGAACATATGCATAAAATCAGGTAATCGTTGGACTGTCTGTCCGAACATTATAGTTTTATCTGGCTAACTATTAACCATTGGCTGACTTAGGCCTACTAGGTATAATACATATTCTAACTTCTGTTAGATAAAATACTAGACGATCGGTGCTTAATTTACTTCTATTAGGGTCAACTGATCCTAATGGTTTTACGGCCTCACCAATAACTCACCTCTACTTTGTGTATTCCTTTTTGTGTGTAACATCATTTTAGTCTTACCTGTGACAAAGCCATACACACTAGAATTTTGGACTTATATTTGGTAGGGACTACTAGTTAAAGTATAGGGCACGACCCTACACCAGTCCCATTCGGTCTTCTAATATCTGAGTCATACAGTTACGGTTAACTATCCTATTCAATTTTCCTTGAAACATTTCTTTCAAATTGATTTAACTCCTTTTAAATCATACTTTAATAAGGAATATGCTCTTTGCTTTACTCATAATATCTATGCCATGGTTTATGCTTTACAAAAAATAACGTTGATGAAATATAAATCAATGGGATTATCTATCTCTTTAAAATAAGTTAAAGCCCCTTTTTAACTTAAGAAAGCTTTAGGCTAAAAAGCCAAAATGACACCTTCAAAACCATTGTTTAAGACCTTAAACAATCCCTTTCAACGTCATTGAAAGCATCCCTTTTCAAAATCATTTCTTAAAACCTTACACATCCTCTTTCGAAACCATTTAACATATCTTTCGAAAGCGTTGGAAACATTCCTTTAGAAACACTGAAAAACATACCTTTCGAAAGCATTGGGTTTAAGTAAGAATTTGTGAAAAAATAGCTTCAAACCATTTAAAGGTATTTCTTTCTAAATCATTGGGTTCAACTTTTAATATAACTATAGGGTCAAAGAGAACAGAAGCGAAAGCATCACTTTCGAAAGCATTGATCTCAAGTAAAGAATTATGGAAGAGAACAACTTTGAAACTACCCTTTAAAAACCATTGCCTTTGAAACTATTAGTAAAAGCGGCTAAGACACCCCTTTTCGAAAAGGCTTCAATATTAAGAAGACGAAAGCCTTCCTTTCGAATAAATTGTTTAAGGTTATAAAGAAAAACGACCTCTAACTAATGCAAAAGGTATAAATGCAGCAGCTTGGGCATCGAAAGAGTCCTAAAGCGGCAACCCTTTCGAAGATACTAAATCAAAGGTGGGTTTATAGATTCGAAACTTGGAAATACATCTTCACCCCTTACACATGTATACTTTCGACACCAATTACTACCTTTTGCATAGGTCCAATACACTTCATACCAATAGCTTGATACCTTGTATATTTGTATCGAATGGATGCAAAAGGGTTAGAGGTGGGAGTATGGTGTCGGAAGCTAGTAAGTTAGGTGGCGAAGATGTAATTTGTATGAAAACTGCATTTTTGCTTATTAAAGAAAACACTTTTCACCTACCATTCATATATATCAAAATATTATTGGGTGATAAAACTTTATCAACCTTTTTTTCGAATTTCTGCCAAAACCAATTTGGATCCTTTTTAAGATAATTCAACATTTAAGCTTTTCTCCTTGATAAAACGTTTAAAACTTTTATGTCCTCTAACATAAATAATTTATTAACCATAGTGAAACACTTAGAAAATATCCTTAAAAATCATAACAATTCACATTAAATATGTTTTTTAGCATATATAAATTTTAGGCCTAAAACATTGTTTAATTGCTTTAAAGAAATTCACTGTTTTCTCTCTTGGAAATTCATAATAAACCCATAATTACTCAAAAAATTGTGAAACTTTCAACCCACTTCTAATATAATATTTTTGATCGTATATGAAAAAAGCAAATCATTTGGATGTCATTTGTAACTTTTTTAATCTAAAGATATCATAAAATCCATATTAAACCATATAAATCATCAACAAGCATATATATCCATGTAATATATCGAAACATGGCATGATACTTGCAAAAATAATTTAGATCTAATTTGAAACCCAAATAATTATCAAATTTGAGATGTAAGCTAATTATTCATCTTGATTTGATTAAGAACGTTGAGATTTGGATTAAGGTTGATTTCCTAAGCCCTTGGTCTTGAATCTCCTAGCTCTAATATTTGGTTTCCCTTCTCCTTAATGATTGGCCACACTCTTTAAATTTTAGTTTAGTTTGTAGATGCAAAAGAATGAATGAAGTGGAGAATGAGAGGGTTTTAGGATAACAGCATAAGGCTCTTTCTATTTTGTCCTCCTAATTTTCCTCCTCCTTATCTTAAGTCTTAATTACCTATATTAGTTCATTCATAAGGCACGGCTCAAATTTAATTATCCAATCTCAACCCCCTCTTAACCTTCCACATTATTTAATTTAATTTATCTAATTAATTGTCCACATAATGTTAATTAAAATTAGGGTCATTACACATTGTATGAAAAAGGTCTAAGGTTTCTTTGTAGTTAGAGCTTGCAACATATCTATTTATGATTGAGGTCCATGATACTACATTTTTCTCGTTTATTTGCTCGAACTTTATCACATGATCATGAATGTTGAGTGTCTTGGAAAATGCTATGATGATTGTGTTGGCTGTTGGAAAATGCTTCGAATGCATGAATTTTGGAAAATGCATCATGGCTTAAATTAACTGTATACAAATTTCTGGAAAATGCATGAGTAATTTAAATATTGTTCTGTCGGTAATCAATAACCGATGGCTTGAACTGACACGGCGGTATGAAATAGCCATGTGAATTCATAAACAATCTATTCTGCTATTAGTATAATTGTATGTTAGTTTATGGCCGAGCATTTGAAAACCTATATGTTGAGTTATAGACAAGTAAAATGGCCAAGACTTGTTCGACTCTAGAAACCATTGTATAGTTATATTTCACCGTTGATTTTTAAATGGGTTCGATCATCATATGCCGAGTGTTCTGTCAGTTAATATTCAACTTTCAAATTAATAGCACAGCGGTGGTACACTATCTATATGTACTAATCTCGGCTGAACACCACCGTATCTTTCATCAAAATCATGGCAACCTACAACCACAAGTTCATTAATACAACCGGGTTTTCCACCCGTTCGGTTGGAATATACCATGCATGTTGTCATTTGTTTATTTTAAAGGAACACACGAGTTGTAAAAACATAAATATTATAACTTGAACACGACAATTTTTAAGTGCTAAAAAACTAATAATTCAATTACTACAACAATTTTAACACATATTACCCAAAATATCAAATTATTCATTACATTAACACTAACATCAATCATTCATTACATCAATTACAAAATAGTCATATTATTATTCCAATACAAAATAGATAATTTCAAATTCTAGATATGTGCATCCTTAGTTGCCAAATATAGTGGTTTTATTTTGATGAATTCAACTTGCCGATCAATATATAATTCATGCCATAGTTTTACTTCTACAGATGCAATTCGACACCAAAAACATGGCATGGGGGAATCGGTGCATCATCTTTCAGAGTTATTTTGACAAAATGATAGTTATGAATATTGGCAAAACACGCAGACTTGTGTTTCTCCACCGTGCTTGGAGCATCTAATATGGGTAGTATGTCAAAACCGATGGTCAGATATATAAACCACTACTCGGTTGAATGCGTTGGCAATTAAATATCCCATTTAGGGTTAATCATCTAATTCTCTTTAAAACATGGACTGGTATAATAATCAATAGACTCTTTTAGCTGTTCACAAAAGAAAATATCAAAATGGCTAACACAGAAATCCTAGTGCTTGTTTAACTCTTCAACTAAAGCTTTTCTTGCTTCGATCCACCATGAATTAAGTTCTTCGACTTGTTCGGCAACACATTTGAATCCACAATTACCGACGCCTACTACATCTTCAACATTCACTATATACAACTGTAGAAACTTCGATATAAAAGCTAAAAATTTAAATCTATGATTTATCAATTCCGTATCACTTGAAGCAAAGTCCACTTTTGGTTTTCTTTGCTTTGGCTGCAACTTTTTATTCACACTGGATTATGAAAGCCTTTCGCCACTAGTTTTTGCATACTCAAAGGCCAAGAGATCACGCGTTGTAGAATTTTTTTTCTATTTCGTAGTTAGCTTGTTTTTGCTACCAGTCTGTCTTCTTTACGCTTCACCACTTTAGGCTCCAATAGTGATGTTGTTGATGGTAATGCAGTCTACTTTAACTTGATTAACATGACTTTTTTCTTCAGTAGTGGCATTATTGAATAACATTTTGAAGTATTGAAATTTAGATGTATGAAGTAATTCCATTAAGTCTTTGACTGATGGAATATAATTCCAATTTTCTCTTGTGTTCATATACTACTTCGAGAGGAATAGCGGAACCATCAATGTAATATCGATATAACCGATGAGCACAAGGAAAATCATATAATACTTGCTTCAAACGGTCGCACGCCGAGTCATCAACTACAATTCCTTTCATGTTCGCGAATTCTTTAACAATCAAATCCATTGCAAAAAAAGAAGTCCTACCACGAAGTTCTTTAAATAAGGGAATCTGATGTGCATTTCGGACTGCTGCTACAATTCTTTCAAAAGTGGCTTTTATTTTGGTATGTTGTAAGCACAATATATTATCCATTTTACGCCAAACTATGGCAATGGTGGCTTTAGACATACCAAGATGTTTTTTCAACCGCACATGTGAAGTTTTCACTCTAGTTGTTGTTCTATTGTCACAATGTTCTTCAAGATACTTAAGACATTGTAGAATCTATCTAATTTTTTTAAGATCCGTAACACATTCCTGAAAGTATGTTTAGAAGGTGCATGAATAACTTTTTTCCATCTTTGAAAAAACATTTCAAATACTTCAACGGTTTGAAACTTCGGTTTGCAATTAGCAATCACATTATTCCCAATATGCCAAAGGCACATAATTACTCTCACTTTTGGAAAAACCTTTGTAATTCCATTATCAATACCCATTCCCTATCAGTAACTATTACCTCGAGTAATTTATCAGGCAGGTACAAATGTCATAGTTTCAGCCCATTCAAAATTATCCTCCTTTTCATTTGCTAAAAAAGCATGTGCGATGCTAAAAGTTTTATCAATAGATGACCTTCTAACCATTTCAAGCAATGGCATGTTATAATGGTTTGTTTTTTATGTATGCAATAAAGAAGCAATTTAGATGGAAAATACTTACACAAGATAGATGATTCAGGATGAGACAACATCAAATCTATCAAATGATCAGTTGTCGATTCAGATCTACAGAAATAAACATAATGCTTTTCGACTAGCAGTTTCAATAGCTGTTGCATTAGCAGATCTACATTCCATAGCTGAAAATTGCATTTTATATTTGGCATTGTAAATAGTTTCAACGTCGATGTATACTCCGGAAATATCTTCTTTATAGTAGTCAGAATTTCATTTGGTTGTAGACCAGCAACGGTCATATCTGCTAATTTTTTCTCATCATCAATCAACCGTGTCGTCTAAGGATGTCCCTCCAATGAAACGGGAAGCTCGTGATTGTGCGTAAATGTGATATCTTGGAAATTTAGGCAATATTTATTTAATAATTTCCATTAATAATTATTTTAGAATATGCAATATTGATTTAATAATCTAATTATCTTTTTAAAACTAATAATTATTAATTTGACAAATGCTATCTTTTCAAAATTTATAATAATGATAATTTAATTTGGGAATTTTATTCTTTTCAAAGTTGAAAATATTTAAAAGATAAAATTTATCTTTCTAAGCTAATTAAAAAGGATATTCTATTTATAATGTATATATATGTGTATACATTGTAAATATGGAGTTTGATTTTAATTTTAATTTAAATTTAATAAGAAATGTTTTCAAATTTATGTTTATATATATGTATATATATCGTAAATTGGAAAACTTGATTGGATTTAATATAGAAACTTTTCAATAGCGTATTTTAAAAATCTATCTTATATCTTCAAAAGTAATTAAAGAAAATATTTATTTTGTTTAAAAATATAATAGTTTAAATTGTATATTATAATAAAAGTTAATTTTTGTTTTCTTTTAAAGATTGGTTTTTGAAATAAATTTAGTATATACATTGAAGTACAATGTTTTTAGTTGAAAACTTTGAAAAATAAGGTATAATTCAATATTCTTTTCTTTTTAAATATTCTTTCTTGAAAATTTAGCTTTGAAAATTTTATTTTAAAAAGATACAAATAAACATTAAAGAATGTAATTAATACAGATAATTTGTATGAAAAAATTAAAAGCTAAATTAATTTAAACATTAAAACATGATAACATAAATAAGAAATGAATTTAAAAAAACATTTTTAAATTAAGAAATTATTTTAATATTGAAATGTAACATGTGTAAGGCATTTAACTCTTAAGAAAGACACTTGTAAAACAATCTACATCTTAAAGCAACAAGTGTCATTTGCTTTGTTTTGAAAACATTTATTGATAAATGTATTAAGAGAAAAACTTGGCAAAATCTTTTGTGTTCAAAAACATTTTCTTCTTCTCTTCTAAAACAAAACTGAAATCAGATTTCGAAAGAAAATTCAAAACCAGATTTTTAAAAGAAAGTACAAAACCCAATACACATCTGTTCAAAAATCTTCAAAATTTTCAAATATGTGATATTGCATAACAAATGAAGATCATCAATAAAATTCAAAGCAAAAGACAAATTGAATGTTTACTACGACAATGATCAATTGCAAACTGCAAATCAACAAGTGCAGTTCTCTGGGTCAAACAGCAACAATTGTTTTAAGCTTCAGTCCAAATTGGAATCTGTTTCAAGGCATTTCAGTTTCAATTCATCTTAAGGTAAGGAAATTGAACTCAAACAACAATAATCGACTGCATGCAAATTCAAATCAAAACAGCAAAATGCAGATCAAAACTGTTTTAGAAAACAAATCCTGTCCTCTACCCTTCAATATTTGTGAGTAAACTTTTTTTAAAAATAGTTTACAAACCTGTGATGAAATATGTTGCATGTGTAGGAATATAATTTATAATGCATGCTTGATTTTAATTGTGTGAATATATGTGACGACCCAATCTCGATGTCCGACAAACAACATCAAATTCGTATCGCCGGAGCTTACAACAACATTAGATGATAAATAACACAGCGGAAATAAAAAATGATATCACTGATACAACATGAATACAATATCCAATACATCGATTTGATACAATGATAATCATCAACACCAAAGAATACAATACAAAATACAGCGGAACATGATACAATAAAAGATAAGTCTTCACAGAATCCAATACTGCAACTCTGATCCAAAAGCTCCAAAGACAAAGCTCCAAAACTTCAAGCTCGATCCACCATCAAGATTGCACCAAGATAAGCAAGTCCGGTTGTGGACTCCAAAGACTCCAAAATGTATCAAATAGAAAGGTGAAGGCTACCAAAACGATATTCACTACCTGACTATCTGAAACCAAACTCTAGACTGCCCGTGTGGAAAATTATGGGCACCCAGAGTTTAGAAAGGGAATAATAAACTCCGAGTCAGTCATGGGACTGGTATGAGCAAACAAAAACGGTTTGGTCTTTAAAACAATCAAAAGAATTTAGATTTTGAAATCCGCAATTCTTTTTGAAAATGAAACTACCATAAGGCCTCCAGCCACACACATAATGCAAACGCAGAATTGGAGGAGATTTCCCCTTATGATAGTCAAATATGCTTGATATGAGGAAAATTCTTTGATATAATTACTATAAGTTCAAAGTGTGAAAAACCATTTCGAAAATATAATATTAATCCTAGCCAGCATAGACATTCCGAACTATGCCTACTATAGCTACCATCCAAACAGTGGGGCGCCACCATAAGTAGATGGCAGGTAATACGACTAAAATCGTACAAGGCGCGTATTGGGTGAATGGATTTCCAACAAATGATCAGGCTAAGGAACTTCCTATTGCCACATGGGAATGCCTCTGGCAGGACGCCCCGAGAACCTACCCGGCTCTCTGCCAAACAAGGCCGGCTACCCCCTTCCCGGGGAATAAAACCTAAGATATGCCACCCCCGGTCCTTTGGGACCTTTAATCGAGGATCCTCTACACCAACAACATCACACAGTAATAGATATATTCTACAGTGCCCACATGAGTAAGTATCTGGGGTCCATACCATGATACTACCCTTTTCCATAAGGAATGGTCATACCCTAGGGGAGCTACCCCTGAAACCTTGCCACATCTTTCCTGTTTCGACCATTACCGGTTTGTGAGGCTCGATGAGGTTTCGTCCACAAAGCTACACTTTACACGAAAGCCATGCTTTGAGAACAAATGATCAACAAATGATCATCAACACACCGCAGCACTTAGCATGCCACACTACCAAATTGGGAGTATATCGCTGATAACCTTCAACTACATAACCTCTGAGCTCGTACATCTCAGAGATGGGTGTTAAGCTAAGAGAATAAATTCTACGCCACCAACAGATATGTATTTGAAAGAAATCGGCTTTATATCTCAAAGTGTAGTGTCAGACACACATCCATACAAGTCTGTTCTGGGTTTGAACAGAACCGAAGGCAGTTCGTCCAATAAAGGAAGAAGCCCTTGCAAATCCGAGTATCCACAATCCCGATCGGACTTCCCATCACTTAGGGAATCTCTATACCGTAGCTACTCAGTGCAGAGACAATCGATAAGTCATCCTATCGTTCTCGCAAATACCCGGTCTTCACCACCGGTCTTCAAATGCTATCCATAACGTTGTATTATTATTCGGAGTGGGTTATGTGACACAAGGTCCTTTCCCGGCTAAATCGAATAATGAGCGTAATATTTGAAAACATATAGATATGGGATTTCAGTTAAGTCACAACTTAATATTCAAAATTTTCTTTCAAATGGTTTAACCCAATTACCCTTTCAAATCTTTAAACAAAAGATTTATTTCACAAAGTTTACCCAGTTTCACAAAGATCCATTTATGGATTTCAAAACAAATTTCCATTTCGAGTGGGTTAATCCATTTAATCTTTAAATCAAAGATTTAACTAATAGCTTTCAAAACGTTTCCTAAGATTCATTCATAACTTGGAAAACCGTTTTTCAATTCAAACCTGAAATTCCTATAATACAAGTTGGAAATTCATTTCTTATATGAAAGCTTTTATCACTTGAAAACAAACAGTTTTCATTTTGGAAAAATCCTATTTCAATTATACAAGTTAAAGTTTTTCAAACTTAGGTTACATTTAATTCCCAAAATAACACTTTAAAAATGGTTTAAAAACCCACATAACTTGTATGACCTTTTACTTCATAAATTCTCAAAATAGAATTTAATTTCAAAATCTGAATCCAAATTTAAATTGAATTATTAAGTTTCAAAACTTTATTAAGTTATTCAAAATAACTTTTATTTTAGAAATCCTTTTCCAAAAGTTTTTCACTTCAAAACCCAATCCATTTCCAAAACCATTTGGATTTAAAAATTCAATTTTACAATTTATTTCAAAAATTAGTGACTTAACCAATTTCCACGTGCAATCCATATTTGTGTGTGTATAGTGTAGTCCAAGGGTTTTACACAATAGGGCACAACATCAATCATCACAGATATATCGATAAGCGGTATAACCCATAACGCTTATCTTCATTCACAAATTCATAGATAAAGTAAATTTATCAATCACAAAAATTCACTAATATAATTCGATGTGGGTTTCAGATAACTAACTGGAATCCGACTCCCTGTCGCATCGAAATTCAAATGTCGGTTTACGGGTCAAAGGGGTTTGCATATTCATATAACAATATATTCATCATAGATATAGCAACTCACCACAAAGCATTACATAGCATCATATCATATATCTAATATACCAAAACATCATATAGCATCCAATAGCAATCAAACATCTACAACTAAGATGAATAATTTGGGTGGTTTTTAAATTTACGAACCACATAATTACTTTCATTAGTAATCTTTAATCAACGATTATTATCATTAATTTCAATTGATTAAGTTATAATTACCTTCATTAATTAAATCATTTCTTAATAAATCATCTAAATTAATTAACCCTTAATTGTAATTAATTAAATCTTAATTACCTTTATTAATTAATTTATTCCTTAATTGATCACTTTAATTAATAACCCCTAATTATTAATTAAAGCTTAATTATTCTTAATTGATTAATTAATAGGTTTATTCCTTAATTAATTACAATAATTAATTACTCATTGATAAATAATGATTTCTTAATCACTTTAAGTTAATTAACCCTTAATTATCTTCTCTTAATTACTTTCACAAAGTAATTACTATTTTAATTTAGTCATTCATTAATTACTTGATTAATTAACTTGAATTATTAATTATTTACTTTAATTAATAAATCCTCAATTATTATTTAGTTGAATCTTAATTATAACCAATTATCCTTTAATTGATTTTCTTAATTATTAATGAATTAATCTTAATTACAAACTATTATTTACTTGATTATCATTAACGATATAAATCAACTCACTTTTCAGTTAAAAATTTGAAACGTTTGATTTTTATTTCTAAATCAGTTATGAAGTTTCATTCAAAATAACTTGTTACAAATATAAATTTAAAACTTAATTGTTTTAAAAATCCTTTATTTCAAAAATTTTAATTTATACTTTCTACTTAATAAATAAATCATCATTTATAAAAAAAGAATAGTTTCAGAAATTCATTTAACAAATTCATTAAAGTTTTAAAACTGGGAAACATAAGAATTTTCAGCCCACCCGAGTGTTCCCCGAGCTAAACACCAACACACTCGAGTTTTCCCAAATTTTACCCGAGTGCCGCCCCCGTTTTCAATCAAAAATTTTTCTAAGTATTTTTACTACACACCAAAACATTCTGCTTCAAGTTAAACCCCGAGTCAACGTGTAAATTCCCCGAGAACGCTTCGAGTCGCTCCTGATAAACATCGTCTTCCCCAAACACAAAAATCCACTGATACACGCATTTCCACGCATGCACGATGCATACGAACCTGGCCCCCTTCGATCAACCTTACCACCACCTACGAGTCGATCATGACCATTACAAGCTAGATAACCATCCAGAACCCACTACCTCGTCGTGGTTCGCGATTTGAGCATTACACTCGAACTGGAAACCAACCCAATTCATCCAAATCCACTCCGCATGGCCACCTCTGGCCACCGGAGGTCGTGCGATCACCCCCTACAGTTGCGCCACCATCCCCCTCATCTTCTCTCGAAGTCCGGTCCACTTCGGTTCACAAATGACCCCAAAATCGATTTGAGAACGACATTGATACAACTATGCCCTTAAACCCTACTTCATCAAACCAAAACTTATTCGATCATCTAAAAAATTTCGTACTATTTTTCTAACCATCTACGATCCATCACCCTTCTCTGACATCAAGCTCGAGGCTTGATTATTCCTTGATCATCAACAAGTGACAGTTTTATCAATCCTGTTCAACTCTGAACAACTCAATAAATACAACACTAAAAATCTAGATTCTTTTTCTAAAATTCATAGTTTATGAACACGAACAAGTTGATGTAGGTAAATCGACAAAACATGACACTTGAATTTTAACATGTTTTAAGTTTTTACTGCTAATCTTCTTTCCAGGCCAAATTATCTTCAAATTTAACTTAAAAATATTTTTAAAACTTGAATCTTGATTTTACAATCATATTTTGTTTATATTTTTAGGCCTAAAAAAAAATCAGGGAATTTTTTTTGAATTTTTAAAACAGGGTTGGAACAGAGGCAAATTTGCCCATTCTCAGGCATGTACAGTCATGTTTACATGCATATACACACAAGCAATCATGATTTTCACCCATTCATCAATGATTATTGCATGCAGATCAAAATACAGACAGATCTAAGATGTTAAAGGGTAGTTCTGCTCACAGCATCAACAGATAAATGGGTTTTTTTTCTAAAAAAATAAATTTTAATTGGGAGTTGCTCACCTGAATGTGGTTGTTTTTTTTATGCTTTGCTTTTGATTTTCTACTTTATTGTTCTGAAAGTTGATCTTTTTTTTTTTTACTTTGCATCAGGTTTTGAAACTTGAATTGCTAGCTTCAGATTTGCTTTTGCACTGCTTTTGAATTTTTTTCATTTGAATCTCCAGGTTGAAGTTTGTTTCAACTTCTTTTGTTTCTTTCCAAACGCTTCTCAGGCTTTATAAATTGATTTGAAATTTTCCTGTCTTGAAGTTTGTTTTACTTTGAATCTTCCTTGTTTCCAGGTTTTTTATTCTTGTTTTGATTTATACTGCTTTGCCTGATTCTTCCAGGTTTGATCTTTGATTTCCAGAATCTTTGGTCCTTGCTTTGATTTTTTTTTCCGCTTCAGTTTTTTTTCTTTTCTTTTTTAAAGAGAAGGGTTTTGAATTGAGTTGAAGATGTATCTTTTTTTTTCTTTTCTGTTTTCTTCTCAGGTTTTTGAGAAGTTTGAACACTACTCTCTTTAACTTTCTTTCTCTGGTTTCTTATTTCGGGCACAAGAATATGAATGGCCTGATTTCTATTTTTTTTGGTTTATTATATATATATATATATATATATATATATATATTCAAAAGTTCAAGGCCACTTGTCCATTTCCTTTGTGCATGTTGTACACTTGTTATTTGTATGGAAATTTGTGTTTAAATCCCTTGACTCAAATTGTTTTGCAATTTTTTTGTTTTATCCTCCATGTAATTATATTTTTATGTATGCATATGTCTTAATTTTAAAAGTTGTTTATGTCTTTATTACATATTTTTATGTATGCATATGTCTTAATTTTAAAAGTTGTTTATGTCTTTCATTTTATATTTATATTTACACGAATAAAATCTCTATTGTTTTTCTTTCACATTCAAATTTTTATCTAGTTCACTATTTTTATATACAACTAATTTATACATTCTATATTCATGCATTTTTTTATACAACCTTTAAAAAAGAAAAGAGTGATTTAAAATTTTTGATTACATATTAACAATTGATTACTTTTATTTATATAGGTGAATTAAATTTTAAAAATAATATTTCGAAAATTAACATTAATTCTTTTAAATTACAACATCCAAATATCAATATTTTCTAAAAATTTAGAAACCAAACTTTTTATTACTTTAAAGCTTTTAATTCTATTTTATTTTTAATGCATTTATTTTTAAATTCAATATTTGTTGATAAAATAATTATTCTTATACTTCAAATCAAATGGCTATTTATCTTTAAATCAACATTTATTTTTAAATCCAATTTTATTTATAAAATTACTTATCCTTAAATTTTAACCAAATTCTACTTATAGATCTAAAAATAGTTATTTATTCTAGAAATTATCTAATTAATCCATGAATAAATTCATAATTTATTTTCAAAATTAAATTAGTTGCCAAATTAAACGTAGTTAATTTCCAGGAATGTTACAGATTCCCCCCCTTAAAAAAAAATTCGTCCCCGAAATTTGCTAGGGAGACGAGAAAGAATAGATGGTAGTTACAGAAACGATTGATCAAATCAGATCGGAATATTTATTCTGCATTCGGCTTACCAAAGCAGAATATCAACAAATATGAGTATCAACTCATTCAATTACGAAATAATTGGGTTATCTGATCTACGAAGTATGCAGGGGTATTGGTTAGTTCGAAGGAATAACTAACTGTTCGTAGAATATGTCGGAACCTAATGAAATAGATAGAAATAGATTCTACTATGATTCAGATTCAAGATTTAACTTGTTTACAAAATTGTTGAGAAATAAAACTAAGGGTAGTTCTAACGTCGAACAAACTTGAAAAATTTAATCGTAAACGAGAAGGTTACCTTATAAAATCTCCTTTCCTTTATCAGCCCTTGAGGTTGAAGAATCACCCCTGACTGTGTATCTCTTTGCTACTAGAGCTTCCTTCTCTGCTGGACAGTCGTTGATCCTATGTCCTGGCTTGCGGTAGTGAGAGTATCCCGTAGATTCCTGATCTGGCCTCATAAATGGCTCTCTTAATCCTGGCTTCTAAGGATTCTTGCAATTATTCGAGTAGTGGCCTTTCTCTAAGCAGTTGAGACAAGTAACTTCTTTCAGCCTTTTCTTTCGAGTATTCTTCTTTTCTTTATCTTTCCTCGATTTCTTTCCATCAAACTTCTTTTTCCTCCAATTCAGGTTACTTGTGTTTCCATCCTCCTCTAGAACTTCCTGCTTATCCAGAGTATCATATTTATAGGCCATATCAATTAATTCAGAAAACGATTTCTTAACGTGAGTAGTCATCCTCTCTTGAAATTCCTTGTTCATTCCCCGAATAATCTTTTCATTCTTCTTTAACGGTGTATTCACCAATTCTGGACCAAATCGAGATAATTCGTTAAACTTGTTCAAGTATTCCTCAAATGATAAGTTTCCTTGCTTCAAATCCATAAACTCCTGGTACATTCTAGAGATACCAGTAGACGGCATATATCGCTGCTCGAACACTTCCTTGAAACGACTCCAAGTAAATTCATCCGCCGGCTCATCCAATGTAATAGTTTCCCACCAGGCTAAAGCCTCTTCCTGGAGTTGCCAAGAAGCTATCAATCGCATCTGATCATCTTCCAACTTTAGTCCTTTGAAAATCCTTTCACACAATCGAATCAAGGCTTGTGCTTCGATAATAGATTCTTTGCTAGTGAATGGCTTTCCACCAAGTCTAGAAAAGCTTCGATATAAATCAGCTTGATTTGATTGAGATTGAATAGGAATATCTGTCGTTGTAGGGCCTTGACCAGTTGAGGTGGTATTTCCCTGTCCCCAATCTCATCCTCTTCTTCCACTCATTCTTACTATCTGTGAATAGTAAGAAAACCGATTTAGGCATTCGGACGAAATATCTTAGAGAATAACAACAGATAAAGAGAATAGATTGGGAAATTTGGATTTTGGTTTCACTGGTTATACTCATTCTAGGGTATACTTCACCCTATCTCTAATGAGCCATCTAATGTGTTACACTCCGTAGCTAAAGTTCTTACTCAACCTTTAGCTCTGATACCAACTGTGACGACCCAAACTCGATGTCCGACAAACGACATCAAATTCGTATCACCGGAGCTTGCAACAACATTAGATGATAAATAACACAGCAGAAATAAAAGATGATATCACTGATACAACATGAATACAATATCCAATACATAGATTTGATACAATGATAATCATCAACATCAGAGAATACAACACAAAATACAACGGAACATGATACTATAAAAGATAAGTATTCACGGAATCCAATACTGCAACTCTGATCCAAAAGCTCCAAAGACAAAGCTCCAAAACTCCAAGCTCGATCCACCATCAAGGTTGCACCAAGATAAGAAAGTCCGGTCGTGGACTCCAATGACTCCAGAATGTATCAAATAGAAAGGTGAAGGCTACCAAAAGATATCTACTACCTGACTATCTGAAAACCAAACTCTAGACTGCCCGTGTGGAAAATTGTGGGCACGCAGAGTTTAGAAAGGGAACAATAAAGTTCGAGTCAGTCATGGGACTGGCATGAGCAAACAAAAACGGTTTGGTCTTTAAAACAATCAAAAGAATTTAGATTTTGGAATCTGCAATGCTTTTTGAAAATGAAACTACCATAAGGCCTCCTGCCACACACACAATGCAAACGCAGAATTGGAGGAGATTTCTCCTTATGATAGTCAAATATGCTTGATATGAGGAAAATTCTTTGATATTATTACTATAAGTGCAAAGTGTGAAAAACCATTTCGAAAATATAATATTAATCCTAGCCAGCATATCTCAAAGTGTAGTGTCAGACACACATCCATACAAGTCTGTTTTGGGTTTGAACAGAACCGAAGGCACTTCGTCCAATAAAGGAAGAAGCCCTTGCAAATCCGGGTATCCACAATCCCGATCGGACTTCCCATCACTTAGGGAATCTCTATACCGTTGCTACTCAGTGCAAAAACAATCGATATGTCATCCTATCGTTCTCGCAAATACCCGGTCTTCACCACCGGTCTTCAAATGCTATCCATAACGTCGTATCATTATTCGGAGTGGGTTATGTGACACAAGCTCCTTTCCTGGCTAAACTGAATAATGATCGTAATATTTGAAAACATATGGATATGGGATTTCAGTTAAGTCACAACTTAATATTCAAAACTTTCTTTCAAATGGTTTAACCCAATTACCCTTTCAAATCTTTAAACAAAAGATTTATTTCACAAAGTTTACCCAGTTTCACAAAGATCCATTCATGGATTTCAAAACAAATTATCATTTCGAGTGGATTAATCCATTTAATCTTTAAATCAAAGATTTAACTTATAGCTTTCAAAACGTTTCCTAAGATTCATTCATAACTTGGAAAACCGTTTTTCAATTCAAACTTGAAATTCCTATAATACAAGTTGGAAATTCATTTCATATATCAAAGCTTTTATCACTTGAAACCAAAAAGTTTTCATTTTGGAAAAAATCCTATTTCAATTATACAAGTTAAAGTTTTTCAAACTTGGGTTACATTTAATTCCCAAAATAACACTTTAAAAATGGTTTAAAAACCCACATAACTTGTATGACCTTTTACTTCATAAATTCTCAAAATAGAATTTAATTTCAAAATCTGAATCCAAATTTAAATTGAATTATTAAGTTTCAAAACTTTGTTAAGTTATTCAAAATAACTTTTATTTTAGAAATCCTTTTCCAAAAGTTTTTCACTACAAAACCTGATCCATTTCCAAAACCATTTGGATTTAAAAATTCAATTTTACAATTTATTTCAAAAATCTACGACTTAACCAATTTCCACGTGCAATCCATATTTGTGTGTGTATAGTGTAGTCCAAGGGTTTTACACAATAGGGCACAACATAAATCATCATAGATATATCGATAAGCGGTATAACCCATAACGCTTACCTTCATTCACAGATTCATAGATAAAGTAAATTTATCAATCACAAAAATTCACTAATATGATTCGATGTGGGTTTCAGATAACTAACTGGAATCCGACTCCCTATCGCATAGAAATTCAAAGGTCGGTTAACGGGTCAAAGGGGTTTGCTTATTCATATAACAATATATTCATCATAAACATAGCAACTCAGCACAAAGCATTACATAGCATCATATCATATATCCAATATATCAATCCATCACATATCATCCAATAGCAATCAAACATCTACAACTAAGATGGATAATTTGGGTGGTTTTTAAATTTACTAACCACATAATTACTTTCATTAGTAATCTTTAATCAACGATTATTATCATTAATTTCAATTGATTAAGTTATAATTACCTTCATTAATTAAATCATTTCTTAATAAATCATCTAAATTAATTAACCCTTAATTGTAATTAATTAAATCTTAATTACTTTTATTAATTAATTTATTCCTTAATTGATCACTTTAATTAATAACCCCTAATTATTAATTAAATCTTAATTATTCTTAATTGATTAATTAATAGGCTTTTTCCTTAATTAATTACAATAATTAATTACTCATTGATAAATAATGATTTGTTAATCACTTTAAGTTAATTAACCCTTAATTATCTTCTCTTAATTACTTTCATTAAGTAATTACTATTTTAATTTAGTCATTCATTAATTACTTGATTAATTAACTTAAATTATTAATTATTTACTTTAATTAATAAATCCTCAATTATTAATTAGTTGAATCTTAATTATAACTAATTATCCTTTAATTGATTTTCTTAATTATTAATGAATTAATCTGAATTACAAATTATTATTTACTTGATTATTATTAACGATATAAATCAACTCACTTTTCAGTTAAAAATTTGAAACGTGTGTTTTTTATTTCTAAATCACTTATGAAGTTTCATTTAAAATAACTTGTTATACAAATATAAATTTAAAACTTAATTGTATTAAAAATCATTTATTTCAAAATTTTTAATTTATACTTTCTACTTAATAAATAAATAATCATTTATAAAAAAAGAATAGTTTCAGAAATTCATTTAACAAATTCATTAAAGTTTTAAAACTGAGAAACATAAGAATTTTCAGCCCACCCGAGTGTTCCCCGAGCTAAACCCCAACGTACTCGAGTTTTACTTTGAGTTTTCCCAAATTTTACCCGAGTGCCGCCCCCATTTTCAATCAAAAAATTTTCTAAGTATTTTTACTACGCACCAAAACATTCTGCTTCAAGTTAAACCCCGAGTCAACGTGTAAATTCCCCGAGAACGCTTCGAGTCGCTCCTGATAAACATCGTCTTCCTCGAACACAAAAATCCATTGATACACGCATTTCTACGCATTCACGATGCACACGAACCTGGCCCCCTCCGATCAACCTTACCACCACCTACGAGTCGACCATGACCATCGCAAGCTAGCTGACCCTCCAGAACCCACTACCTCGCCGTGGTTTGCGATTTGAGCATTACACTCGAACTGGAAACCAACCCAATTCATCCAAATCCGCTCCGCATTGCCACCTCTGGCCACCAGAGGTCGTACGATTACCCCCTAAAGCTGTGCAACCATCCCCCTCATCTTCTCTCGAAGTCCGGTCCACTCTGGTTCGCAAATGACCCCAAAATCGATTTGAGAATGACATTGATACAACTATGCCCTTAAACCCTACTTCATCAAACCAAAACTTATTCGATCATCTAAAAAATTTCTTACTATTTTTCTAACAATCTACGATCCATCACCCTTCTCTGACATCAAGCTCGAGGCTTGATTATTCCTTGATCATCAACAAGTGACAGTTTTATCAATCCTATTCAACTCTGAACAACTCAATAAATACAACACTAAAAATCTAGATTCTTTTTCTAAAATTCATAGTTTATGAACACGAACAAGTTGATGTAGGTAAATCGACAAAACATGACACTTGAATTTTAACATATTTTAAGTTTTTACTGCTAATCTTCTTTCCAAGCCAAATTATCTTCTAATTTAACTTAAAAATATTTTTAAAACTTGAATCTTGATTTTACAATCATATTTTGTTTATATTTTTAGGACTAAAAAAATCAGGGAAAAACTTTTGAATTTTTAAAACAGGGTTGGAATAGAGGCAAATTTGCCCATTCTTAGGCATGTACAGTCATGTTTACATGCATATACACACAAGCAATCATGATTTTCTTCCAATCATTAATGATTATTGCATGCAGATCAAAATACAGGCAGATCTAAGATGTTAAAGGGTAGTTCTACTCACAGCATCAATAGATAAAGGGGTTTTTTTAAAAAAAAATTTAAATTGGGAGTTGCTTACCTGAATGTGGTTGTTTATTATGCTTTGATTTTGATTTTCTACTTTATTGTTCTGAAAGTTGATCTTTTTTTCTTTTTTTTTTTACTTTGCATCAGGTTTTGAAACTTGAATTGCTAGCTTCAGATTTGCTTTTGCACTGCTTTTGAATTTTTTTCATTTGAATCTCCAGGTTGAAGTTTGTTTCAGCTTCTTTTATTTCTTTCCAAATCTGCTTCTTAGGCTTTATAAATTGATTTGAAATTTTCTTGTCTTGAAGTTTGTTTTACTTTGAATCTTCCTTGTTTCCAGGCTTTTTATTCTTGTTTTGATTTATACTGCTTTGCTTGATTCTTCTAGGTTTGATCTTTGATTTCCAGAATCTTTGATCCTTGCTTTGATTTTTTTTTTCTGCTTCAGTTTTTTTTCCTTTTTTTCGAAGAGAAGGGGTTTGAATTGAGTTGAAGATGTTTCTTTTTTTTTTCTTCTCAGGTTTTTAAGAAATTTGAACATAACTCTCTTTAACTTTCTTTCTCTGGTTTCTTATTTCGGGCACAAGAATATGAATGGCCTGATTTCTATTTTTTTTGTTTATTATATATATATATATATATATATATATATATATATATATATTTCAAAAGTTCAAGGCCACTTGTCCATTTCCTTTGTGCATGTTGTACACTTGTTGTTTGTATGGAAATTGGTGTTTAAATCCCTTGACTCAAATTGTTTTGTAATTTTTTTGTTTTATCCTCCATGTAATTATATTTTTATGTATGCATATGTCTTAATTTTAAAAGTTGTTTATGTCTTTCATTTTATATTTATATTTGCACGAATAAAATCTCTATTGTTTTTCTTTCACATTCAAATTTTTATCTAGTTCACTATTTTTATATACAACTAATTTATACATTCTATATTCATGCATTTTTTATTATTTATTTATTTATTTTTTATACAACCTTTAAAAAAGAAAAGAGTGATTTAAAATTTTTGATTACATATTAACAATTGATTACTTTTATTCATATATGTGAATTAAATCTTAAAAATAATATTTTGAAAATTATTACATTAATTCTTTTAAATTACAACATCCAAATATCAATATTTTTTAAAAATTTGAAAACCAAACTTTTTATTAATTCAAAGCTTTTAATTCTATTTTATTTTTAATACATTTATTTTTAAATTCAATATTTGTTGATAAAATAATTATTCTTATACTTCAAATCAAATGGCTATTTATCTTTAAATCAACATTTATTTTTAAATCCAATTTTATTTATAAAATTACTTATCCTCAAATTTTAACCAAATTCTACTTATAGATCTAAAAATAGTTATTTATTCTAGAAATTATCTAATTAATCCATGAATAAATTCACAGTTTATTTTCAAAATTAAATTAATTGCCAAATTAAACGTAGATAATTTTCGAGAATGTTACAATATAAGTATAGCATGTCTATAGAAATGGTCTCTGTTATTTTCATTTGTGCTCTGTGTTAGTGACAGGTCCACTTTCATCATCTAAAAATTCATATCTCTCTGGGTAATCAAAATTTGACTTTGATAACTAAAAGGAAAAATGTTAATAACATTGTAATATTGTTTTTAAAAATAATTTCAAGTGAATAAATTTAGATAATACTCTGTAAATTCAAGAATACAGTGGAATTCCTAAAAATGGGGAAATTTCAAACACGTTGGTTCTCGAATTCACCAATATAGTTTGATTTGTCTTCAAAAGCTCGGAATTTTAAAAGCTAAATCATAATTTTTAAGTTAGAATTGAAGGAGATATTTGGGTTTGTTCAGAAAGGGGTTTTTGAGCCTTTTCTGATGATCAATGAGATCAGAAGGGTCAGATTTGTTACCGAAGGTGGCGAAGGAGTAGAGGAGCAAGGGTAAAATGCCTGATGGGTTTTCCAATCGACATGTTGATGGCAAATTGATGGAGTATGGTTTTGGACCTGCTGTATGTCGCTTTCGTTCTCGAGGCTTTTGCGGCATCACCAGAACTACGGAGATCATCGAAGTTATGGGAAAGGGTTAAGGGAAGGTCGATGAACATTTGGCCGTGTTTACGCTTCGTCAGGTGGTCAGTGGCGATGGTTTGGAATGATTTCTCCGATGGGTCGCGTTTTCAGTTTTGGTCGTTGCAGCTCGTTTTCGTGTCTCTGAGGTTTAGGAGATTCTGGAGGGTCAGGGTGGAAGTTGAGATCGCCGTTGACTTGCGAACGTGGTCGGGAAGGTGGAGACGTGGGTCTGACCGCCGTGCATGTGCACGGTGCACGTTAATCTCTGAGTGGTTCGAAGTTTGGGGAAGACAGTTTCGAGCTCGGGTTTGATTTCGATTTAGGGTTGATGATGACTCGAAGGAGATGGCTCGATGCTTGCGTTTGTTCGAGTTTGCCTGTTTGGGTCGAGTCCCCTTTTACTCTTGTTAATCTGTTTTGACTAGATTATAAATTAGTAAAGCATAGTGATTTTACATAAATGATTTTATTACTAGGTTTTAAAAACAAAGAATAAACATATTTTGAAGGTATGAAAAATGAATATGTTCAAAAACATAAGAAAGGTATAAGTATAAAACCAAAAATTTTAAGCAAAGTTTTAAACAAGTTTTAAATGTATAAAATGTTTTAAGTTAAAAATGAAATTTTAAGCAAATTTAAGTTTCAAAGGTATGTTTTTTTAAAGTTTTAACTTTTGTTTTAAAAATATTTTTGATAAATATAACTTTAGAATTAATTTGTAATTGGCTTTTAAATGTTTGAACTTAAATAAAATTGTTGAAATATAATTATGATTTAAGTAAAAGGTATTTAACTTTAATAAAGGATGATGATTTTTAATAAATCATATTCAAGCTTTTAAATTTAGTCTATTTTAAATTGGAAGTTAAGAGTTAATGTAATAAATGATTTATTTTAATTTAATCATGTTTTATTAACTAAAGTAATTAAAAGTATAATTACTTAATTTACTAAAATGATTAATTTAAGTAATTAAATTAAGATATATTAATTGGTGTAATTAATTAAGTGTAATTAATTACTTAATTAATATTTGATTAATCAAGGTTAGTCAATTAAGAAATAATTAAGTAATAAGTAATTAAGGGATTAATTACTTAATGTTAAGAAGATTATTAAGGTAATTACTTAATGAAGTAATTAAAGTAATTAATTACTTGGTGTCATTAATTAAGTTAATGTGGTTAATTTTAATTAATTAATTAAGTTTAATTAATTAAAGAGGATTACTTAATGATGGGATTAAGTATAATGACTAAATGTAATTAATGGAGTATAATTACTTAGTGAAGTAATTAATGAATAATTACTGGATGTAATTAATTGAAGGGGAAATTACTTGATGGGAAGTAATTAAAGGATAATTACTTAAGAGAAGTAGTTAAGTGATAATTACTCAGTGTAATTAAAAGATTAATTAATGTAATTAATCAAGGAGTTGGTTCAATTGAAGAAGTAATTAAAGGAAGTTAATTACTAATGTGATTAATCAGGGTTGATTAATGAATGTAATTAAGTTAAAGAGTAATTATTAAAAGGTAATTAGAAGAATAGTTTTTTTTGGCAAAGCCGACGGGGTTAAATGGACCCCTACCATTTTATTGCTACACTCGAAAGAGGAGGAAGTACAAGACAAAAACTTGCAGAATTACAAGAGAAAATAGAGTGCAACAATCACTGGGGAAACACAAAAAAAACACAACATATAAGCATAAAAAAAAGAAAAATCCTAGCAGAAGATACCAGGATCAAAAGCAAAAGAGACATGATAAATATCACGTCTAATCTCCCGCATCAAATGCCTCTCGAAAAGTTCTGGTATTAAGCTTTTATCCGGTCGAAAGATGCGACAGTTGCTTTCGTCCCAGACCACTTTCATGAATCTTTTGACGACGTATAAGAAAAGTCTATTCAAGTCACTTTTGCCACCTGTGTTATCATAGATATATTTCCACTGCATAACATTGTCTGCTCCTTTCCACCTTCTACCAATCCGCATAATCCAAGACCTCCATATATCATTCAAATACGCGCATTCAAAAAACAAATGCTCTACCAACTCAGGAGATTGATGGCAGAAAACACAGCATGCATCAACAGAAACACCTCTGGTTAGTAAATTAACTTTAGTATTAAGAGCCCTATTCATCACTTTCCAGTGGAATAAATTATCAGTCTGAACATTATCCCTTCGCCATATTCGCCTCCTCCATTTGTTTTTCTCTCCGACCGCCCCAGTAAGGAAAGCATAAGTTTCTTTGATACTGAAGCAAGATGCATTACTTCCCCACTGGACACTGTTCCCCCTTTCATTTTTAACTTCACACTTAGCAGCCAAGTTCCAAAATTGCTGAATTCTAAAATTGGAAGTAGTTAATTAATGAAAGTAATTAGAGGATCATTAATTAATGTAATTAATGGTAATAATTAGAGGTTTAAGTGGTTTTTAAGTATGATTAATTAAAAGATAATTAATCAAATAAAGTGATTAAGACATAATTAATTAATGTAATTAATTAAGGATTAATGTAATTAATTATAATTAATTAATTAATGGAAGTAATTAAGGTTAATTACTAAGTGATTAAAGAATAATTAATTTGTGTAATTAATTTAAAGACTAATTACTTAATGTGATTATGAAAAAATTTAATCAAGGGTGATTAATTAGAAGGTAATTGAAGGATAATTAATCTATAATTAAAGATTAATTAATTGGTTTATAAAGTGATTAATGGTTGATTAATTAATTAAAAGGTTTGTGATTAATTAATTAATGATTGTTTAAGCAGGATTATGCGATTAATTCTCAAGTAATTAATTTAATTTAAGATGATTAAATTAATTATAACTTGGATTAATGGTTCCTGTTTGTGGATGATTGATTGAATGGAATGTTTGGATTTGGTTGATGCTTATAGTTTGAATAATCTGTGATGTGCTATGATGTGTTATTGATTATAGCTATAATAAATGTGTGATAGTTATCTATGAATGATGCTGTGTGAATTCAATGTTTTAAATTGAATTAAAATTTTCAAACTAAATTCACTTGGACATTAAGATGACATTTGGATTTCGATAAGACCAGGATCGGGTTTGCTACATTGCAGCATGATAGGGGGCTGTAACGACCCGCCATTCATTCCACAGAATGATGCATCATTAATAAGAAAGAAAGGGATAGAAATTAAAAATTGAATAGATAGAGAAGAATGTAGAAACAACATCAGAATCTCAACAGCGGAACGAATAAATTATATTAATCACATAAGATAATACATAGTATACAACATCAAACAAAGTTACATAGATTACACATCATATACTAGACCGTTATAAGCACCTGTCTAGTTATTACAACTCATTACAACGCAAAGAAACGACTCAGAGATACCAACACAGCGGAACACTATATATATCTTTAATGTTGAAGCCTCCTGCTCCATTGCTCCTCCACAATTCGTCAAAGCTAACCTGAATCCCTTGGCTACTCGTAAAAATTTGAGTACCCAAGAGTTTAAGAAAAACAGAATAAACTCCGGGTCAGACATGAGTCTGGTGTGAGTAACATGTTAAGGTTGCTTAACTTTGAAAAATCTTTGAAAACAAAAGGTATCACGTAAGACTCCCCACACATAAACATAGGAAAAGTTTATACCTTACGCTAACCAAAATATTTGATAGGAAATTCAATGATATTATAATAGGTCTAGAGTTTTCAAGTTAGTATGAAATAACCGAAATTGTTACATTTATTAAATTCCAGCTACATAAGTATACAATCAAATCCGAGGGCGCTTATTGGAGTTTGGATTCCATGGCCATTAATGGAAACCCATTCTTCCTACGTGCCCTTTACGGTTTTGATTGTATACCTATGTAGCTGGAATTTAATAAATGTAATAATTTCGGCTATTTTCTATTTACATGAAAACCCTAGACCATATTATAATATAACTGGATTTCCTATCAAATGTTTTGTTTAGCATAAGGTAAAAACTTACCCATGTTTATTTGTGGGGAGTCTTACGTGATACCTTTGTTTCCAAAAGGATTTTAAAAGTTAAGCAACTTTAACCCGTTTACTCACACCAGACCCATGTCTGACCCAAGTGTTTATTTTCTGTTTTATTAAACTCCTGGGTACTCATATTATGTATGCGTAGTCAAGGGATTTAGGACTGCTTTGACGAGTTCTGGAGGAGAATGAAGCAGGAGGCTTCAGCATGTAGATATATATATAGTTTCCGCTGTGCTAGTGTTGTATCTGTTTTCCGTGTTGTACTTGAGTTGTAATAACTAGACATGTGTTTATCTGTCTAGTTTGTGTTGTATTAGCTGTACAACTCTGATGTATATGATACTATGTAATAACTTATGTGATATAATATAATTTATTCGTTCCAATGTGAGTTTCTGATGTTGCTTGTTTGTTTCTTTTTTATCTTTTCTCTTTTCTATCCCTTTCTTTCTTCTTAATGATGCGTCTTTCTATGGAAAGAAAGGCGGGTCGTTACAATTGTGGTATCAAAGCGCTAGGTTGAGTGAATACCTAGGCTTTGGAGTGATTTTTATCTTGAGAGAGCGTATTTTATTTTTATTTCTATATATATATATATATATATATATATATTTATGTACCTACCTATTTGTTGGGTTACCTGTTCGGGTTTTCTAATATAAGTTCTAGAGGTAGGAGAGATAGTGGTGTGTATAGCACGACTACCACTAGTGGAAGAAGTCTAAGTATTTGAGATTGGAAGTGTATCTACTAGGGTAGTATTGGGCATCTTGAGTAAGCTTTTCAGTATAGTGAAAGATTTCACCAATCTCTGAAGGAAACCTTTTCAAGGTTCGGAGTCCATCTTTGGAATGTAAGTTTGGTTGCACTCGTGCGAGCGAATTTTCTGGAGTTTGGATCAGTCGGAGTGCTGAAGCAAGTGATGGTATCTTGGCATTCCGTAGGAAGGAGTCTTGTCTGTATTTGAGTTTGAGACTCAGTTCAACAAGGTGTTCGTGCTTGGTTTGAAGTGGAGTTTCCTGAGAGATATATGTCTATCTTGAAGACTCTTTTGTGGAGTTGGCTGATATAGCTTTGTGATTCAGTGAGCTTTTAGATAAGGAAGTCTTTGGAAGTAGTAGCAGTTCAGAGGTGTTGTGTGTGCCGGCATAATGGTCTCTTGGCTTGGCAGTATCTTAGAGGTGGAGTCTGGAAGCAGCAAAGTGGTGCGTTTATTTGATGGTTCAGGAGTCTTGGTGGTTCTACAATCAGTAGGTTGGCAGATGGTAAAGGATTGTCCATTTCTTCTGCAAGCTCAGCTAGGTTTGATATTGTGGTTAGGATGAACCATCAGTTTCTTCTTTTCATTAGAATAGTTTAAGCTATTCTAATTTGTGAAGAGAGAATGGTTTCTTTAGAATCTAAATTGGGTAGAATCGCAAAAGTGACTTGCGATGGCTCGAAAGTTCTCTTAGTAATTTTTGCTTTGGATTGAGGTATCTCTAGAGGATGTTGGAGTTGTCGAAGTGGTATGAGATTTTCCAGATATCTTCGATGAAGTTAAGGTTTGTACCCGTATCAGGAGATTGAGCTATGTATCGATTTGGTTCTTAGAGCTTCTCCGGTGTTTCAGCCTTGTAGGAGGGCTTTTTGAGAGAGAGGTCTGGTTAAGCAGTCAGAATTGATCGGATCTTGTTTTCTGGCTAGATTTTTGTTGTGGTGTTTTTGACCGAATCGGATAGGTCACAGGGATTTTATGGAATTTGATGGACATGCTTCCGAGATGAGTGGATCAAGTATGTGTTTGTGTTCATCAACATCATTCTCATCTTCTTCAGATCATAGTTGTGCAACAGAAGCAAGGTGGTGGCTATTTCAGAATAGAAGCAACCTCGGCTTCTTCGAAAATTTGTGTTTGTCTTGGATTAGAGGATTTCTACTGGAAAGTCATTGGGGATTTGAAGGCCTGGTTGTCTAGTGCATCTATTCTATTTTCGTTAACAGGAGTAGTGTGTTTGAAGTCTTCTGATGCTTGTGTAGTAGAGTTTGAGTGGTGGATTTTGATGGATCTTGGGAGAACCATCTTGTTGAGTAGGACCCGGAGAACGTTATTTTTGATCCAGATTTGACCAGTGAGGCGTCTGCGAAGTTTGGATTGATCTTGAAGGTTGGAGGCAGCCCAAGATCAGCGGAAGAATTTTGTGGATAAGGGACAAAGGAATTCAGATTTCGAAGTCGGAGATTTAATTTTGGATAAATTTTCTTCGATCGTAAGAATGATAAGATTTGGGTAAGTCTGGAAGCTAGCTCAGAGGTGTATTGGATTTTTCTGTATGCTCTTAAGGTTAATCTACAGGATTGAATTGCCAGTTTGGATGGCTGTAATTCGTTATGTTTTTCACGTATCTCTGAGGGGGTATGCGTATGATCTAACACTGGTTTTAGAACCAGCAGTTCTAGGGATATTTGGAAGTTGAGCAGGACTTGTCTGTGGTCGGGTATCCTGTTTAGATGGTAGATCTAGATACAGGAGCTCTGAATCTGAGTAGTGTAGCTAGTTTAGATTCAATAAAACGAGTATCCCTGTGTTTGTACCTAGGAAACTCTAGGAAGTTCTGTCCAGAATTTTGTCTGGATAGTTAGTGTTGTTTGTTTGAATTGATTGCTATGGTTGCTAGTATATGGTTGATAGCATATGCTTGCTATATTAAAATTAAATCTGCATGAGATTATTAAATTATCTTTGCTTTTAAATTTCGGGGACGAAATTCTTTCAAGGGGGAGGAATGTGATATCCTGGAAATTTAGGCAATATTTATTTAATAATTTCCAATAATAATTATTTTAAAATGTGCAATATTGATTTAATAATCTAATTATCTTTTTAAAACTAATAATTATTAATTTGACAAATGCTATCTTTTCAAAATTTATGATAATGATAATTTAATTTGGGAATTTTATTCTTTTCAAAGTTAAAAATATTTAAATGATAAAATTTATCTTTCTAAGCTAATTAAAAAAGATATTCTATTTATAATGTGTATATATATGTGTATACATTGTAAATAGGGAGTTTGATTTTAATTTTAATTTTAATTTAATAAGAAATCTTTTCAAATATATATATATATATGTGTGTGTGTGTGTATATATATGTATGTATATATATTGTAAATTGGAAAACTTGATTGGATTTAATATAGAAACTTTTCAATAGCTTATTTTAAAAATCTATCTTATATCTTCAAAAGTAATTAAAGTAAATATTTATTTTGTTTAAAAATATAATAGTATAAATTGTATATTATAATAAAAGTTTATTTTTGTTTTCTTTTAAAGATAGGTTTTTGAAATAAATTTAGTATATACATTGAAGTACAATGTTTTTAGCTGAAAACTTTGAAAATAAGGTATAATTCAATATTCTTTTCTTTTCAAATTTTCTTTCTTGAAAATTTAGCTTTGAAAATTTTATTTTAAAAAGATATAAATAAACGTTAAAGAATGTAATTAATAAAGATAATTTGTATGAAAACATTAAAAGCTAAATTAATATAAACATTAAAACATGATAACATAAATAAGAAATGAATTTAAAAAAACATTTATAAAATTAAGAAATTATTTTAATATTGAGATGTAACATGTGTAAGGCATTTAACTCTTAAGAAAGACACTTGTAAAACAATCTACATCTTAAAGCAACAAGTGTCATTTTCTTTGTTTATTTTTGAGAACATTTATTGATAAATGTATTAAGAGAAAAACTTGGCAAAATATTTTGTGTTCAAAAACATTTTCTTCTTCTCTTCTAAAACAAAACTGAAATCAGATTTCAAAAGAAAATTCAAAACCAGTTTTTTAAAAGAAAGTACAAAAACCAATACACATCTATTCAAAAATATTCAAAATTTTCAAATCTGTGATCTTGCATGACAAATGAAGATCATCAAAAAAATTCAAAGCAAAAGACAAATTGAAAGTTTACTACAACAATGATCAATTGCAAACTGCAAATCAACAAGTGCAGTTCCCTAGATCAGACAACAACAATTGTTTTAAGCTTCATTCCAAATTAGAATTTGTTTCAAGGCATTTCAGTTTCAAATCAACTTAAGGCAAGGAAATTGAAATCAAACAACAATAATCAGCTGCATGCAAATTCAAATTCAAAACAGAAAAATGTAGATCAAAGCTGTTTCGGAAAACAAATCCTGTCCTCTGCTCTTCAATATTTGTGAGTAAACTTTTTTTAAAAACAGTTTACAAACCTGTGATGAAATCTGTTGCATGTGTAGGAATATATTTTATAATGCTTGCTTGATTTTAATTGTGTGAATATAAGTATAGCATGTCTATAGAAATGGTCTCTGTTATTTTAATTTGTGCTCTGTGTTAGTGGCAGGTCCACTTTCATCATCTAAAAATTCATATCTCACTGGATAATCAAAATTTGACTTTGATTACTGAAAGGAAAAATGTTAATAACACTGTATTCTTGTTTTTAAAAATAATTTCAAGTGCATAAATTTAGATAATACTCTGTAAATTCAAGAATATAGTGGAATTCATAAAAATGGGTAAATTTCAAACATGGTGATTCTCGAATTCACCAATATAGTTTGATTTATCTTCAAAAGTTAAGAGTTTTAAAAGCTAAATCATAATTTTTAAGTTAGAATCGAAGGAGATATTTGGGTTTGTTAAGAAAGGGGTTTTTGAGCCTTTTCTGACGATCGATGAGATTAGAAGGGTCGGATTTGTTACCGAAGGTGGCGAAGGAGTAGAGAAGCAAAGGAAAAATGCCTGATGGGTTTTTTAATCGACGTGATGATGGCGAATTGATGGAGTAGGGTTTTGGACCTGCTGTATGTCGCTTTCGTTCTTGAGGCTTTTGCGGCATCACCAGAACTACGGAGATCATCGGAGTTGTGGGAAAGGGTTAAGGGAAGGTTGATGAACGTTTGGCCGTGGTTACGCTTTGTCAGGTGGTCGGTGGCGATGGTTTGGAATGATTTCTCCGATGGTCACGTTTCCAGTTTGGTCGTAGCAGCTCGTTTTCGTGTCTCTGGGGTTTTGGCGATTCTGGATGGTCAGGGTGGAAGTTGAGATCGCCGTTAACTTGCGAGCGTGGTCGGCAAGGTGGAGATGTGGATCTGACCGCCGTGCACATGCACGGTGCACGTTAATCTCTGTGTGGTTCGAAGTTTGGGGAGGACAGTTTCGGGCTCGGGTTTGATTTCGAGTTGGGGTTGATGATGACTCGAAGGAGATGGCTCGATGTTGCTTTTGTTCGAGTTTGCCTGTTTGGGTCGAGTCCCCTTTTACTCTTGTTAATCTGTTTTGACCAGATTATAAATTAGTAAAGCATAGTGATTTTACTTAAATGATTTTATTACTGGGTTTTAAAAACAAAGAATAAACATATTTTGAAGGTATGAAAAATGAATATGTTCAAAAACATAAGAAAGTTTCCGCTGTGCTAGTAGTCAAGGGATTCAGGATTGCTTTGACGAGTTCTGGAGGAGAGTGGAGCAGGAGGCTTCAGCGCGTAGATATATGTAGTTTCCGCTGTGCTAGTATTGTATCTGTTTTCCATGCTGTACTTGAGTTGTAATAACTAGATGGGTGTTATAACTGTCTAGTTTGTGTTGTATTAGCTATATAACTCTGATGTATATGATACTATGTAATAACTTATGTGATATAATATAATTTATTCGTTCCGCTGTGAGATTCTGATGTTGTTTGTTTCTTTCTTTTCTACCTTTTCTCTTGTCTATTTCTTTCTTTCTTCTTAATGATGCGTCTTTCTATGGAAAGAAAGGCGGGTCGTTACAGTAACATTATGTACTTGTAACTTCCAATTCGTCTTCATCTAGATGCACACTTTTGAGAAAAAGTGGGCAACTCCATTTTTTTGCTGCACTTAGTCTATGTCGTTTAACATTTTTGTCAATTTCCTTTTTCTTTGAACATGGTTTTTGTAGATCCCTCCTCATTTGTAACCCAATTGCAATCTAGGTTTCTTCCTTAGACCTAGTTTATCTGATTTGACAATAACAATGATCGTGTTTAATTTTTTTGCTTGAATTTTGCACCATCGCGCCAATGTATTTCAAGAATCAAACATCTAAAATTACAAATATAATAATAATAATTATTACTAATTTTATATCATACACATTACAAGTGCACTAAACATTATAAAGAAAATTACTTGGTCGGTTTTAAAATGCTCTATCACATCAACGTTAACTACTTCAGAACTGATTATCATCTATATTTGATTCATTTTCATATTCCATTGCTTTCTCAACATTCATTGATTTCTCAGTGTTAATGTAAAACTTCTAACAACCAATTCAACTCACAAAAATTCAATAGTCAATTGTGTATATATATAAAATTTAACTAAAAGATCAAAAACTATACAATAAACTTAAATCAGATGGATCGATTTCGACATCATCAATCTTCACATCATTGACCTTTTTATAGCTAACAAAATCCTTAAGAAAAGCCTGCAAATTAAATCTTTTATTAAATTATTAAAATTTAAATTAAAACTCAATTACCAAACTAACCAAAAATGCCTCTTTTAAATCATTGGAGCTTTCTTCTTCTTTTCATTATTTGAATTCATCATACATGATGTCTTTTATCAATCAAGCGAGAAAATCAATGACAAAACACTAATTATAATTTAAAAAAATTATATATAAGAATTAACAAAGCATGAAAATAATCATTGCAAATAACACTAAAAAATACAAATTAAATTCATTTAAATCAAAATTGTCTCTTCTCCTTTCTTGGAGCATTGACTAATCACTAAATCACCTTCTTCCTCAGAAAAGTTATCTTCCTTCATTGTCTAAAAAAACAATAAGGAGATTTTTAACTATAGAAAATTTGGGGTATTAGAGTTTAGGCTTGATGAAGAACTAGGAAATTGGATATTAGATTTTTCAATTTGACATTTAGATAGAGAAGAAAGAGAGACGTGACCTAAGGGTTTAGGGTTTGAATGTGAAGGAGAAGAAGAAAAAGCGCGTAAGTGAAAAAAGAAATGTGATTTTATTCGATGATTAGTGGCTGAGTGGAGAGGTAAAATGGTATTAGAAAGCACATAAATATTAAAAATTTTATCGCCTTAGAAAGCATTTATAATGTTCTTTTAGCAGCACACTAAACATAATGGCCAATCAAACAATCACCTTTCTTTTTTTGGTCAATAAGGTAATATTTTAAGATTCTACTAGGAGTTTTGTTGCATAGTTTGTGTTGGGTTTTCGTTTTGACCATAAATGAAAGGTTCGATCTTGAGAGGTTTTTAGGTCGACTAATATAAACTTGATTGACATTTTTTTTGCTTTTTTTTACAAGTTATAGATCTTAATCTAAAATTGTGAAATCATGTGTACATCCAAATAAAAAATATATCTTATACTAAAACTAATCAATAAATGGTATGCTTTCGATAGTAAAAGTCAGAATTTAAAAATAGTAACAAATCTATAATAACCCGTATTTTGGACAGAAAATAACTCAAATTGGATAATTTTTATTTTAACTAAAAGATAAAATATTAAAATTGTTAGATTATAATGTATTTTTATTAAACTATTTATGTTTATTTTTATTTGGGAAAAAATGATATATCATCAGTATAATATATTATTTTATCAATTTTTTTAAGTTGAAAATATGGTATCATAATTATATAGTTAAACTTGAAGTATTTATAACCTACACCTAAGCAACATTGAATTGCTTTTATCTATTTCAAAAAGCACCAGACTCCCAAATCAGATTCTAACAGCGCAAAATCGACTTCTGGTGACCAAATAATTCTTCGACAAAATCTGACTATAATAGTATGACAAACAATACATAAGCAATATGTAATCAAATAACCATCCAATTATGTATAAAATCATCCAATTTTCCTAATTATTATAAGAACACATACTATAACATTATAGCATTGATACTTATGTTTTAATAATCTCCTGTCTTTGCTATTAACTTGCAATCCTTGCTTTTGTTCTCCTAAATGTCTTACTCACTTTAGGATGATGACTTTGTCAAAACAAATATGAAATCAATCCAAATCCAATCCATAGTGATAATATTCAAAATTTTACCAGCTTCAAATCCAAACTGGTCATCTTATGTTATTTCCCCTACGCTCTGGTAACTTCTACTAATTTTCTCTATCTTATTTTTCGGATCCTATGTTTAATTTTCGTTCATTATGTTTGACAAATTCTATTTAGATACAAGTATTTGCTAAGTTGCCCTATCAAATTTTCATAAAATTCCTGCAAAAAACATTCCTTTGGATTTACGTACCCATTTAGCTTTTTTCCTCTCTTCCTTGTCATATTCTGCCTAAATCTCTTAACCATTAAACTTCTCTACTAAATTCTAGCTAAGATTTTAAATATTTGTACCGAATTGATAGAGTTGATGATGATAAGACATGGATCGAAACAATTAAACTTAGAATTATTATTTTTTGACTTTTTTAAATTTTAAATTTCTTAAGTTATAGTAGATATGGTGAGAGATTGATAGTACAATCACATAGTGACAATGTGTGGTTTGTACACCAACCACATCCAGGGTCAATGGGAGGCTAGTTTCGTTACCTTACACTATGGGGTAAAGTGCACATCCATGTACATCGACTATGTGATTGAACGAACAATCACTCACACTTACCGCCTTCGTGATAATTTAATCTCATCCTGAATTTGTATTGATTTGGTGGGTGGTTACGTGATTTGATGGAATGGCTTTTGGAACATTGAATTATCTTTACCGAACAACTATTTACTATGTAAGAGTATTTTTGCAAAAAATTCAACAATATGATGGGTAAACATAACAAAAGCAGCGATATAATGGTTATTTTTTCTATTTTGCGATGGGCTACTCAACAAGTTTACATATGTAAATAGAATTTAGATATTATGTTTTGAATGATGGGCATAAGGTTTTAAGAAGAAGAGAATACATGATGAGAAACATGAGATATGGAATCAGGCTTCTCTAAACCTAATTACGTTATCAAATGTATGGGTAGGGTTTATGTGACAATCAACAATTTGGATTAATATTCGATTGTCATTCAATTTGAGTTTAGATTCGCCAATAGATGAATTTTACCATCATTATGTGAATTTTTTTAGGTTTGGATTTCAAACCACTTTAGTTGAAAATGCTAACATTCTATTGTGAAAACATATTCTATGAAAACCTAGCCATGAACTCTTAACCTCTTTAGCTTGGGAATTTCCTTTAAAGTCCCACTAATGACATACTTAACTCCAAATATCATTATAAAATTTTGGGATCCAACCATACAAATTATATGGCATTTTACCAGCCTTAACTGAGGCGAGATAAACAAGTAACGGTTCATTAGTGAAGTTCTGGAGCAAGCTAGAAATTGCCTTAGAAGCCTCTAGGCATCGACCTTGATGATGGCAGAGGTGCACTCAGTGCCTATTAGGTGCTACTCCAAGTATGGATATAAGTGATGGTGGTCTTCAATGTTGAAGGTGGTTGTAGCTATAACATTCTATGATTTATGGTTGCACCTAGGATATTTTTACGGTGGTAGCGGGGGCACCAAGGATTTGAAGATGGAAAGGTAATTCTATACATAGGATTTGTGTTGGAACTAGGCAAGTCCACAATGGAAGTTATGTGAAAGTCAATTTTTTATCCTATTGTGTCTTGTTGAGCCTATGCAGTTTAATTTATTTAGAACATTTCTACATTTAATTTAAATAAAATCTTTATTCATTTAAATTTATAATTAATGGATTTAATTTAATTTAATTTAAATTAGGCATAATGGTACATATATGTATCATATACATATGTGTATATGCGTGCATGTGTAACATAACAATTCATGCAAGGTATAATATGCCCATATATAAATGTTGGGATTTTCATCGCAACGGATATGCTAGCTCATATTATATATTATATATTGTCCAAATGTATGTATGTGTGTGTATACACACACACATATACAAACTTGTCATTTTAAATTAAGTATTAAAACATCATAAACATTTGCATAAACACACACGCACACACATTTATAATACTTATTACATAAATGTGATATATTAATATATATATATATATATATATGTTTGTATATGTATTACAATTAGATAATATGTTGATGAATAATTATATATTAATATACACACACATTAATTATGAAAAGTAGTTTTTTTTATACATGTATGTTTTACATCAATAAAGTTAATATATATATGTATGTATTTATTTATAATTATCTTCGTACTAACTAAAAATATTATAAATGTATGTATTTAAATATATACGTCTATATTATATAATTGTATCAATTATAAGATTAATAAAATTGAATATATATATATATATATATATATATATATATATATCTTATGACATTCCAAATCCAATACAAAACATAAAAACTATTTTATTATAATTTTTTATCGTTAAATTATTTAAATAAATTTATTAGCCGAAAAACATTAAAATAATATTAAAATAATTTTGTAACATAATGTAACGACCTGCTATTTCGAACCATTCAAATCGAAATCAACCACACGTATCAGATTTGAATTGCTCTAAACAACAAATTGTTAATTTATATTAGGCAAAACTTAGCATATACAGTAAATAAATCAATCATAGAATCACCGACTTGGAGTAATATAACAATAAGCAGCGGAATAGATAAATAGTAGTTCATGAAGCTACTACAGAACATCAGAGTTTAAAACAAAATACAACAAAAAATCAAAATACATAGAAGTAACCAATACAAAAGCAACTGACAAATCTAAACATAACAGCTGGAGATAACTGGAATAACCAAAAGCTGAGTAGATATAAGACAGATCTTCATGCAAAGCTCCAAGCTCCAAGCTCCAAAAGTGAGACTCAAATGCTGTAACACTCAGTCTCACCCGAGCATAAAGCAAAACACAAAACACTTGAGTCAGGATTAACATTCTTATGAAAGTAAATCAACTCATGTAAAATGCAATATAACTTAAAGGATGTTTGGGATTCCCATCCTTTAAGGATCTGTTAAACTATCTACATACATAGTACAATACGCTACATAGATAATGTCTATAGTAAAGTAAACTATTAAAATAGCATTAATGCGTTACCCATATCTCCCTTAACACATTTTTATATATATTTCCATAGTCCATACAGTACCGTAATTCCTCCATAAACTAAAGGGCTATCAAAGGGCACTCCATAGGTACGGTACAAACCAAACTCATAGTGGGTGCCATAAGGCATGTGACAAGGCACGCGAGGCAATGCCTAGGGTAGGTTTGTACCGTTTTGTAGAACCGGGCTGGTGGTAACACATAGCAGCAACTACCGCCTACCTCGGGACACACTCCCAAAATCAAAGGTGTACCCAATCAAATCACAAAGTAATAGAGTGGTATCGACGAAGCATGCTCGATCGAAGGTGCAACCTAAATTGGCCTAGGTATAGCTCTTGTTTTAGTCACATCAAGCTGACTCGTGGGAGTCAGGGCTGCATTAATACCTCATACAGAATCGTTCTCCAAACCATCCTACTCCGTTATGGATTCTCAACCACATGCATAGTTGTTAAACTGGTTTTCGTTGTTGGCAGAGAGTATGACAATATCCGATCTTAGTCTCTTTAACAATCAAATGCTTATTTCACACCGTGGTCATTTTCATTTCAACAGTTGATACTTCCTATGGAAATATCATATTCATTTTAGAATCATATCACTTTCGAAATCATTCACTTTAAATCATTTTCATTTTTCAAAACTCATAACCACAAGATAGCTAAACCATCATATCAAAATATTTGCATCTAAATCCATTAAATCTTAATCATAGCAGTTCCAACTTAACAAGTTTTAATATTAAAAGTAGTTTATATATATTAGAATAGTTATACAATAAAATAGTTTATCTTTAAAAATAGGTTATAGATTAAAATAGTTTATATATTAAAACATATGTATATATACATATATATATATATATTTAATTTTTTTTATAAATTTAAAATCATATATATTAAAATAGTTTACATATTTAAAAGAGTTTATATCGAAATAGTTTCAAATTAGAATTGTTTCTTCCAATTCCACAAATCAATTTAAATCCACTTTAGTTCCCAGATTCAATTTATATCAATCTCAGTTCATCAATTACAATTCAATTCAATTCAATTCAAATTCTCAATAAAACCACTTTTAATTTATATCGATTTAAAATTTAAACCACTTCCCATTCAATAGGTTTCAAAGTTTAAATATTCAAATAGTTTACAATAACTCAATTTTATAAATATCATTCATATTTCAAAATTAAACTTTAGCTTTATTCAAATTTTTGAAAAGCATTCACTTAATTATTTTTACAACCATTTAAATAAAATCACAGATTACAATTTAAATCAAAATTTATTATTTGATTCAATTTTATTTAATTTTGAAAATTCATTTAATCTCCTTTTGTTAAACATTAAATAAAATCTCAAATTACAAATTTAAATCAAAATTAAATATTCAAATTCAATTTTTACCTTTTTATTCATTTATTTTTAATCAAAATCAAGTTATCAAGTTATAAAAACATTCTTTAAAATCTCAAAAATCAGTAAATTCCAGATCAAATTCTTATTTAATTCCAATTCTCAGCAAATTTAAATTACAAGTCCACTTTAATTTATCTTTTCAACTTTTATTTATTAAAGTTATTACAAAATCTATTTAAAAATATTAATATAAATTAATAAATAAATACCTAAATATATTATGTACATATATTGGCTAAATTAATTTTTATTAAATTAAATTAAGCCTTATTATTAAATCTTATCCTATATATTTTAAAAATAATAAAATATAAGTAAAATCCTTAAATTTACATTTTTCAGAACTTAACTTATAAATTTTAAAATTTCCGAAATATATAATTTTAAAAACTTAAATTTTACACATATTAAATCAAAAATAAAACCTTTATATTATATTTTAAAATCAACCTCATATATTTTTCTTTTCTTAAAAATTTGAAAATCATTTAAAAATAGACCAACGGTGTCCGTATATAATTTTCCATCTTATGGTCAAGTGATACAGATATTTATCATTTCAATCCGCAATGATTTAAAATTTACAGATATATATATCATTTCAACCCGCAATACCAAAATTTCAAGATCAATAAATCTCTTGGGTTTATCATTTCAACTCATAATGATTTTCCCTAATCTATAATATCGTTTGGCTATGTATCATTTCAACCCATAGGAAATTTCAAAACTATCATGGAACTTGCAAAGTGAGAATAATAGGATAATAAAATAAAATAGCATAACATATTAATTACAATATATATCACGATTAATGTTATATATATATATGTATACACACACACACAACAGGTTATGGTGTCATAACTAAACAATTTTAAATATCAACATATCATATTCAACAATTTAACTTTTAACTAATTCAAATTTAACAACATATTTTAATTGTCATTTCATGTGAAATCAATTTACTAAACGTAAGAATGTTAATCGCGAGTGATCGCTCACCTTTCGCGGCTAGAGAAAATAGAAAACACAACAAGCTACAATTTGAATCACGAACTCGAAATCGACCAATCCAAACGATAAATCCCAAAGTAAAGCAAGGCGGACACGAGATCGATGAAAACAATATATATAATTTTTTTTAAATCTAAATTTACTCACATATTTAAAATAAAATCTTTATATATTATATTTTAAAATCAATATTCAGTTTAAACACATATCAAAATAAGATCTTTATATATATTTTAAAATCAATGTTTAACTTAAACATGTATTGAAATAATATATATATATATATATATATATTTAAAAATCAATATTCAATTTAAACACTTACCAAAATAAAATCTTTATATATATTTTAATATCAATATTTAATTTAAACACATATTAAAATGAAATCTATATATTTAATTTAAAATCAATATTTCCTAAAGCTGAAGGGAAACTGTGCATGCAAATATATATATTCAATTCTAAAGAAGGGGAGTAGAAGCTGTTCACGAGGGTGGAGCTGCACACGTGGGGACCGAGGGACTTCGGTAAGGTGAGAGGCCGCAACAAATGTGGGAGGCGATGTTCGAGCGGCGTTTGGCAGGCGGTGGACGAGGGAAGGTTGAAGCTTAAAGGGCGGAGGATGGAGGCGATGCTTCTCGGTGGCATGTTGGGATTGGGGTTGGGGTTGGTGTTCGGTTCAAGGGGAGGCTGGTGGCCGAAGGAAGCCAAGAGGGCATGGGCATGGGTTGAGTGGTCATGAGCAAAGAGATGGAAGGGTCGAAGGCGGCTGCAGTTGTGTAGGTGGTAGTCTGAGTGGTGGTGGTTGGATTTGATGATGAGCGGGGAAAGGCTCAAGCTCGGTAGTGGCATATGGGTGGAGACATGATGGAGGAGCGGGTGCTCTGGCATTGATGGTGAAAGTTTGGCAAGGGGAGGCTTTAAGTTGGATCGGGTTGTAGAGGAGATAGGGCGAGGCACGAGTAGGTCGAAGGTGGAAGGGAAGAAGCAAACTATGTTCTCAGATAACAAATGTAACTTTATATATATATATATATATATGTATGTATGTTTGTATATATATATAAAGCTCAGAAACAGAAAGAAGAAGGGTCAGGGAAAGGAATGCGAAATGAACTAGAATAAAATTAAAATAGTGGGAATAGTGACAGCCATCCACTGAATTCATGAATTATATTAAAGCCACTGACCATTGGCTTCTCCCGAGAAACAAATAAAAGGACACAGGAAAACAAAAGGCTCAAAAATGGGTACCAATACGGCTAACTGTTTCAAAGATTTCACCTTGTACCGAACACTGAAATGTACAAATGAATATACTACGGAGATTAGCACAACGAACGAATGAGATGGTACATAGATATCTACGATACGATCATCCTATCAAAAGTTGATATTCGCTGCTAAAATTGTTGCCAAAACGACGAAAATAAGATAAACGAGGCTAAAGCAGTCCAAATTTGGCGAAACAAAATACGACGAATCATTCAAAAAATTATTTACATTTTTCTTATATAATAATATTCAGATTTCAAAAATAATATATTTCCATCAAATTTAACCGATGTTGAATTTTAAATTGAAATTTCACAACCAAACAAACTTTCATATTTTCAAATGAAAATTAGACACTTGCTACGTTTAAATAGACGTATTACAAATATCAAATTTTCATTTCTAAAATTAAATTATTTATTTTCATGAAAAATTTAGCTAATTACGTTATAAAATCGTTAATATTTCGGGTCGTTACACATAATTTTTAATTTTTAATTTTTTAAATTCCTATATGATATTATAAGATCATGAAAAATTTCCATTATTTTCTCAGTTGAAATTATATTTATTATTATTTAATTAATTTCGACCGTTATTATAAATTATTTTTTTTATAATAAATTTGCTTTTTAAATTTTAGTATTATTGCCGGATGTTAAAATGATGAAGGAAATTTTTTATAAAATTTAAAATATAACTTGTGACTCATATATTATTTGATATTAATTATATAATCATTTTTTTGGATTTAAATCATATTAAATATCGTAAATAATTACAAAAAATTATTTTGCTGTTAGCTAAAATTATATTTAGTATAAATTTACATATATAAAATATTAGACTAATTTTTAACATGATATGGTGACATGGTGAATTATAGGTTATTTAAATTTGTGTAATATGACTTATTAACATAAATATAATAAATTGTAAATATATGTATATATATATTATAATAAATAATATTTGCTATGTATACATCAAATCTAAATAATTTTTTTATTGTACATATATGCACATAGCCATTCAATATGTGACAACATTCATACATATATGAATCTCACTTAACCAATAATGTAAATATGGCATATATGTACAAACAATGGAATATTATACATGAATTATAAGTTATATAAAATAAGAAAACTCTTTGCTCCAAAATTGGTCACAAACCCCAAATATCGTGAAAGCACCCATATATGAACACAAATCAATAGCGTATGATCATAAATCACAGATCTAGGTAATGTAAAGAATGAAAAATGAAGAATAATAAACTTAAAACAGAAAGAAGTAGACAGAGACACAAGATTTATGGTGTTTCGGCTATCTCCGGCCTACGTCTACTTCAAAAGTTAATCTTTTATTGACTTTCCTTGTTGATTACAACTGATTACAGTGATGAAATTCGAGTGCAACAGCAGCCTTGTAGCGCAAAGATATTTTTGGCAGAGTCTGGATGTCAGATAGCCAAAGATCCCTTTTTTTGTAGGCTCTGAGGTGCTATTTACAGTTGTGGGCTGCAAATATCTCGCTCAAATCTTGGAAGACTTCTTCTGGCACGTGAGTCGGCCCACACGATCGATCCTAGGTGATTTTAGCTCGATCCATGATCGATACGAATGAATTTCGTATCAATTAAGATTTGATCCTATCGAGTCAAAATTTGGCATGAACATTCTTTAGGCCATACATAACCTCCTGTGAAAATTTCATAGCATTTGGACCTGTGAATTGCGAGATATGATCGATGCAAATTCGAGTTTTCGGTAGGCTGTTTGATTCGAATCGATATAATCGTATCGACCTATTCGAATCGATGTTGAGCACGCGCCTGCAAGTTGATATGGCACTAACTCCTCATATCAATCCACTTTTCATGCCGAGTGACCAAGTCTTTTTTTTTAGTGTATCTTGTTCATGTCGATCATTTCAGCTTTGTTCGTATCGATCGTCATTGCGTTATTCGCATCGATCGACTACATTTCAATTCGTATCGATCCTTTGCATCTCCACTCCGTATCGATGAGAGGTGTTGGTTTTGTATCGATGAAAGGTTGATCGATATGAAGTGTGCATGATTGGTCGATACGAAATGAACACTGACGTTACAATCAATGGATATGAAGTGCTGCTTTTTCATGGATGTTGATTAGTGGACCCGATAGATACGAGACCATTTGATGGATACAAACCAAGGTCACTGATCGATACAAACTGTCAATATTCGATGGATATGAATAAGGCTTTTCTGGATCGATACAAACATGATGGATACGAGGCAAAGTCATTCTGATCGATACAAAAACGATGGGTTCGAACTGCATGGTCATGGATGGATTCGAACAGATCGACTCGATCATGGCTCTTTAATGGATACGAATGGCTTGTTTACTTGAGTTGCATCGATCACATCCCGAGCATACGAACTCCCATTACTTGAAACTTGGAATGTTGAGTTTTACGGCTTTGCTTGCCATGTCTTGTCAATTATAGCTCAATCCGGACTCAGACAAAATTCATCAATATCCATAGTGAACCTATGTATAACCGGCAATCAAGGAGGACTACCTTTGGTTTCTAGTTAATTTTTTGGTATCACGGCCTTGCCAAAAGACGGGATAACACTTGCCCTCCAAAACATGCCTTGTGATAAGAAGGTGTTTTTTGAATAGTTCCGAATCTGATACCTGAAGCCCATGTTCCATCCATAGCCATCCTATCCGAGTGCCATAGCCATATCCCGATCCACTTTCGCGACTACTTTGAGTCGATGCCCCATTTTGAATCTAGTAACTAAACCCTTAGCCAATTTCATATCCATCCAAACTCGACAATTGAGCTCTAATCCATCCATATCCTATACCAATGACCGAATCCAGGACTTCTCCAGGTTCTTATCAAGCGTAATCCACACTCGGCGACTCTATGCTTAGCAATGCCTTGGTATCTATGGTCCAGTGTCCCTGAACGCTAAGTTATGCAATGGCTTAAGTCCTAAACCATATCCTTGTCGCTCTGGACCCTTGGCGAGCATAGTCCATACTCGACGACCTGAAGTAATAATCGATAATATTGTGGGGCCTAAGTCCTAGGTCGAATCCCGGTCTCTTTAGACCCCTGCCAAGCTTAGTTCATACTCGACGACCCGAATAAGCCAATTCGCCATGTTCTGACGAAGAGACTTACCCTCGCCAAGCATAGTCCATACGCGACGACCATTTACCAAAAACCAGATAAAAATCCAATCAAAAACCAATCTGAAATCCAGATCAAATGAAAAAACCGAAAATCCGCATCAGAAATCCAAACCAATATCCAAACATGAAAACAATCATCCAAAAAAAGTCCAAACCAGAAAACAAACAAAATCATGAGTTCAAACCAAACTCCAAAACCAAACCAGAAAAAGAGAGTGTCCAAACCAAAAATAAAAAATAGATTTCACAAATCATAGCGTCGTGGTTTATCATCATCTCAGAGCATGCCTAGGGGTCATCTCCATCCTCGTACATGAGTAAGTGACTTGATCGTTTGCCTAGAGTGTTCTACTTATTCCATATCATCCTTGTCAATTGATAACCAGTTGATCATCATTGCTGAGCCTCGTGCCATCACCGTTTGTGGTAGACGGCGGCCGCTGCTGTTCCACCGCGGCATTCCGAGCTATGACATATTGTCGCAATCGGCCATTTCTTACATGTTCCTCGATGATGTCCTTTAGATGCATGCAGCTGTTGGTATCATGTCCGTCCAAATCGTGAAAGAGACAGTGCCTTCCTAATGCCCTTTCACGTTCCGAGGGTTCTCTCCTTACAGGCCTTCGATAGGGAAGGCAATCTTGAGTCACTATGAATATCCATTCTAACATCTCGTTCAATCCTATGTAAGTGGAAAATTTTGGCTCTCTCCACCACTTCCTAGCTTTTCCTAATTCGTCATCCAACTTCCTCTTTCCTTTGTCTTTATTTTTATTTGAGCTTCCGCTGGATGGCCCTTCATCCTCAGACGCGTTCACCTCCTTTAGTTTCATATCTGAAAATATATCTTCCTGCTGAAGGAATCTCTCAGCTTCGTGAAAAAATTCCCCGAGATCCATTGGTGGGTCCCGTATCAATGACACTTTGAAATTTGAGTTGTTTCTGACTCCCGGCACTGTTGCCATTAAAACCTGGCCAATCCACCGAAGCAACCGCTGCATTGAACCGAGTTAAGAAAGCTCCAAGCGATTCCTCTGTCCTTTGCTTTACCGATGATAGTGTCATTATGTTCTTTGGCCTTTTGATATGAACCCGAAACTGTTTCAGAAACCAGTCCATCAATTCTGTCCATATCCTGATAGATCCCTCTTCCAACTGTCTGAACCACATAGCAGCTATATCTGTCAATACAGAGGGAAACATAGGGTCATCACTTCCTCCGATGCCCTCAATACTTCCATATGTCTTGTGTATCTCTTCAAGTGATTAGTTGGATCAACCTTGCCATTGTACACTTCCAGAGTAGGTAGCTCGAACTCCGTTGGGTTTCGGGCCATTCTGATTTCATGGGTAAATGAACTCCTGTTTACTCCTTCCAGATCTCTATTTGTCAAACCTCCACGCATAGTTCGCCTGATAATGTCAGCCAATCCTGCATTGTTCGTCAAGGGTTTTCCCTCGATTCCTCGAGGGAATTCTGGTACATACTCCTCATCACGCGCTCCTGCATTCATGCCAGCATCTTATTATGTGGTGTCACCTGGAACTTCTCTATGAACTAGTCCATCATTGCCAGGTAGTGTGCCCTCGAGCCTGGATCCATCCTGATTAATAGTCGTGTGCTGATTAGGGGCTACGCCCTATTGAGCTGCTCCATTTGATTGCTTGTTGAGTCTTTCCGCTCCAGCTCCATGGATCTGAACTCCTGAAGCTACAGCTGTTCCCGCCTATCCAAACTGTCATAGAAGGTTCTACATCACTTCCTTCTATCTTTTCAAAAACTCTTCATGCATAGCTCCCATCATCGTCTCCATCTCATCTCTGGTGATGAAGGCTAAAGTCTGATTAGCTCTTGAAGACGCTTCCTGGCTTCCTTCATGCTGACTTCTCTCTGCTCTTTGCCTCCTTGTTGATTGCTTATTCATGGTTCCTTCTAGATCTGATCCTTTAGCCTTTCAAATCTGAACTCCAAATCTGGTATACCGGGTGCTAGTTCTTCTAAGTGAAAGCACTAATCGATTGTCATTGCATTGTTCGCATTGATCGACTGCATTTCAATTTGTATCGATCCCTTGCATGTCCACTCCGTATCGATGAGAGATATTGGTTTCGTATCGATGAAAGGTCGATCAATACGAAGTGTGCGTGACTGATCGATACAAAGTGAACGCTGACGTTACAATCAATGGATATGAAGTGCTTCTTTTTCATGGATGTTGATCAGTGGAACCAATGGATAGGAGACCACTTGATGGATACAAACCAAGGTCAGCTGATCGACACGAACTGCCGATAATTCAATGGATATGAATAAGGCTTCACTGGATTGATATGAACACGATGGATACGAGGCGAATTCAGTCTGATTGATACGAACATGATGGATTCAAACAACATAGTCATGGATAGGTTCGAACAGATCGACTCGATCATGGCTCTTTGATGGATGTGAATGGCTTGTTCACTTAAGTTGCATCGATCATATCTCGAGCATACAAACTCCGACTGACTTGAAATTTGGAACATTGGCTTTTATTGCTTTCTTGCCATGTCTTATCAATTGTAGTTCAATCCGGACTCGGACAAAATTCATCGATATCCATAGTGAACCCGTGTACAACTGGCAATCAAGAAGGACTGCCTTTGGTTTCCAGTTAATTTTTTTGGTGTCACGGCCATGCCAAAAGGCGTGATAACAAAAACATACCAAAACATTGATTTTAAGTATGCTTTATTATGATGAATATCCCTCCTTAGAACTCTTCTCAATAAAACAGGCTGGTAATCTTTGAATTGTGGGCAGTTAACTATCCAATAGTTATTGATTTGAAATTGGTTTGAGACGAGCTTTGATGGAGCTTTGTATATATGGGATCGGCCAACAAAAAGATGAAAATGGCAGCCAAAAATTCTCAAATGCATTAGGATTATGAGTTCTTTTATAGTAGAAGGAATATAGGAAAGGTGGATCAAATATTTTACCCATCCTATAACAACCCGCCCTTATAGATGTACATGTTTTATTTGATTTTGTGCCATTGGTTGATTTTGGTTGTTCTTGATTTTGCTGATTGCTTGCTTGGGTTGTATACATTCTCCCTAAATCAGAGCCTTCCATCAAAGATCCTCCTACCCATCTTTTAGCCACCCCAATCATGTATACTGCTGCCGTATTTATCATTATACATCATGGACTAATAGCCCATTTCCAAATAAATATTATTAATTAGATCTGTTTTAATTGCTTGTCAATATCATATATCGATCAATATATTTATAACTATTATAAATATGTACACTAATATTTATTCCTCAAATCATATTCAAAATTTGATAATCAAAATTTTAGAAATATTAATTAATTTAAGTAATTTATAACAAGTATAAACTAATTAAATCATTTGGTCTAAAGAGAATTCATCATATCGGTTGTGTGCTCATCAGGTGTAAATTTGATAAGCGATTAACATCGAACTATATGTATGTTAACGTTCACACATCACTTTGCAAGTGATGTGACATTTTGACCAAATTTATTCCATACTTAGTTTTTCTAAAATCCAATTTTAGTTAATTAAGCGTTGCCCGGCTACATCAATTCTGTTCGTCAAAACTATATCACTTTGGGCTTGTAGAATTTGGTAATGGTCAAAATTTCAATATCATCCATATTCAACTCTATATTCCAAACACAACGTCCTTGGTTAAATTATAATAATTATTATCAATCAAAATGTTCCACTAGAGACTTTGAGTTAACTATAATACTAACCCCATATAACCGAGGAGACAAACCCTCTCTTGGATAATGTTGCAGTTTCAATACTTCCACTCGAGACAACTATAGTCACTTGATAGACGCCATGCCATGATTTGACTATAATCAAAGTAGAGCTTTCATATTGAAGATTCACAGTATAGTAAAGTCAAGATAGCTATGTAAATGTGTCACATCGATATTTTATGTTTGACCTTAGTTATATTAACCAACTGAAAACTATCGAGTGAGTCGTTTCATAATCAATCCTCCCTTCAGGAATACCTAATAATGCAGATCATTAGGGTGTGTGTGTGTCTATATGATTTAAAAAAAGACAAATACATTGATAAGACCTCATAATGGAATGACAATAGATAATATACCGAATATACACGAACAATATAAAATGACAATATAAAATACCACACTAGCGGGAGCAACTAATAAATAAATACCAATATAGGGAATCAGAATACATCAACTCCCAGTGTAATGAAGTTCTAAGTAAATATATGTTACAATAGTCTCATATACAAATAACAGGTCTGTCATGTACCACTAAAATACCAAGTATACACACGCACATATATACACATAGATACATATACATATGTACTTACGTACGTACATACATACATACATACACACATATATGTATACACACACATGTCTCAAAATATCAATGCCATGCCTCCAAAGCACTCCAGCTACCCACCCTAATAGCATATCTTCAAAAGCACCCGACTCCCAAACTACTCAAGTGAGTATCCGAGAGAGATGCCATGACATAAGCAGACAAAACCTAAGTTATACATAAAGCCTGGTGTAAGGGAAACTATCTCAAAATATTGTAGTTTACAACTGTATAAAAATAAATAGGAAGTGCTAAACTACAGCCGACCTTCCCTACAAACGTTGCTCAGGAGTAATCCGGGCTACCTACAAACAAGTATAGTAAACCCATCTCAAAATAGGGAATCATATCATAACCCGCACTTCTCCTATAATCATACATGCATATCATACAATGGAAGATAACTAAGGAATACAAATTAATACATGTCATTACTGACGGGTGGAATCAATTATCGACATCTCTCACGGTCTTATAAAAATTAGAGTCAGTACACTATCGTATTCGAACATCTATCATGATCCAATCATACTTAGAATCGGTGCGCTAACGTACTCAGACATCTATCTTGATCCAATAATAACAGAAGTCAATACACTAACATACTCATCACCTATTATGACCTATTGATAAATAGAGTCAATACACTATCGTATCCAGGCATTATCTTTTGTGATCTATCAACTTATGGAGTTGGCATACTAACATACCCAAACTTTATCTATCATAATCTAATAATGAATGGAGTCAGTATACTAACGTACCCAGACATCATCCATCGTGATCTATCTATATATAAAGTCAGTACACTAACATATCAAAACATCTATCTTGATCATATAATAAGTAGAGCTAGCATACTAACATACTCAGACCTCTACCATGATCCCATAATAAATAGAGCCAACACACTTATGTCTATCAGGATTTAATAATAGGCATGACTACTAATATAAGGCCAATACAAGTTATCAAACTATATGTACCTCGGAGTCAACCCTTAAAGGTATGAATTCACTTCATTCGATTGTACACGCTCGTCGAACGTGATTATGCAACCAATCGCCATACCGACTCTGAGCATGGTCATTATCGGTTCTGAAGGAACTGCACATTTGTATATGAATCACGGGCTTCGCCTTGCATCCCGTCTCCCCAAGTTGCCTAGAGCCTCCCTAAATTCATGCTAAGATGCCATGGAGAACCATGTTAGAATGGGCGAAAACTCTCCAAAAATACACACTAACCCAGTTCAGTCGACTGGGGATCTTATTCAGTTGACTGGGGATCTTATTTAAACGACTAAGGATCTTATTCAGTCGACTGAAACCAGTTGACTGAACCAAATTTCCTCAGTCCATTATTTTGGACCCTTAGGCTCTGGATCGAATTTCCCCTCATTCAATCGACTGAACTTTTCCCTCGGTCAACTGAAAACCTAGAAATTCCAAAACTTGAACTTGGGCAAGGAAAAATCCCGCTAAAAGGTCATCAATCCCCATGTTGTTTCCTTTGACACTTCACCCGATGAGTTGCCTTACTTTTAGAGCCTGACTCTATCCCATCGGACATCTATCGGTTTCCATTTGTTGACGTTTTGGAAGTGAATTTCATAAGTGATTGAAAATCGGTTTCGATACTAAAATTTCACTCTTTATATAAGTAGAGTTATACGGACAATTATAGCGATCCGACTTCCTCTAACATGCCAAAATGACCTACCCGGCCTCCTAGCCGAGTATATAGCTTATATGTATATCTATACACCCATTTGTGCATGCTTACACATGTTCACGCAAACATGCCATCGCCACACAAATCACGTTTTGGACTTTACCGGGGTGATTGCTCGATCGAGTATATTTCCTTAAAACTTAGCGCATGCGATTATCGCTATGGCTACTTGAAGTGCCGGCAACGAACTTGTAATCAATTATATTTCTATAAAATCAAACAATTGCAAATGTATGCAAACACCAAACATACAATAATTCTAACTATAATTCACATAACGTTCTGATATATCTGCATATACGTATAAACGTATACTTGCCCATGCTCATATACATACATGTTTATTTAAATAAGAATTTTTTTTATTACTTAATCAATTATTACCATTACTTACTTATCTTTTCAACAAAAGTAATGATATAGCTTTAAACAATTTTGTAAAATCCTCAAACCATTTTACAAAATAAAATATTAACTTATTAGTCAATTTAGCCAATTAAAACACTTAATTTGCTTCATTAAAAATCAAATATTCGCCAATTTACTATTTTATAGAATCTCGTATCTATTTTATAAAATATATCCTACATTTATAAAATATTCAAACCATTTTATAAATACCAATTAAACTTCATTTGTTATTTTGTAAAATATCATATCGTTTTATAAAATACCTTTATTACTTATAAAAATCATTCTTCTGTTTAAACAATATTTGTAAATACTAATTTGGCTTCATTAACCTTGTAATCACTTTGGTAGTAAGTGTAGAGCTCAAAACTTGCTAAATTAGCTTATTAACTAATTCTAAAATCATTTGAGTTAGTTTAATTATAACCAACTAATTACATTCACTTAATTATAGCATGTAATTAGTCTCTAAACTATCACTATATCACTTGTTAACATTTAGTTAACTGAAAAATAATTCTTAGGTTACTAACTATCTTCAAAATCGTTATTAAAGGTTTAAAAAATTAATGAGCTAATGCAATCATGTTTACAACACAAACATAGGCCAAAACCAATTCGAACAATCTATAAATCACTTCGTATAATTTTATTATCATCAATAATAAAATATATGAAGCATAACACTTAAATTAATAAAGAGAATCATTACACTCATCTTATTTAAATCTAAGTCAAGTTCCTATATCCAATGGCCAACAATTTATGATTCGTGCCAATCCCTTTGTGGATTTTGTAGAGAATATAAAGAGATTATTCATGGTGTGATTTTTATTTGAATTTAGGTATTTTATTTGGAGGGTTTACGGTTTGGGCATTAAAAGGTGATTAAGAGATGTTTAGGAGGCCATTAGTAAAAAATAGAAAAGAGGAAGAGAATTGAATGTGAAATAAGGAATGAGAATGAAATTATGAAAGGGTTTAGCCTCATATAGGCAAAGTAGAAGGCTTAGCCCAAATTCATCTCATCCACTCGAAATCATTATTCACTCCAAATCCTCACCAACTCTAAACATAGTCAAGTTTATACTCATTTTACTCACGTCAAAAAAGCAAACTCAACTATAGGTGTATCGACTCATAATTCACTCGTTTGTAAAAATCGAGTATACGGGGTGTTTTGTTATTTGCCGATTAAATGTTTAATTAATCATTTAAATATTTGATCATTAAAATTGCGGGGTGTTACATTCTCCTCTCCTTTAAATAATTTCATCCCTGAAATTCCCACGAGTATGAGAAAGTAAAGGACTGGTCAAACTTTCTAAATCTCGGATTCAGAAGTTCCAACAACACCTTTCTTTATGCCATCAACACTACGGAACTTCCAAATTAGAACACATCACACAGTAAGAAATATGCGATGACCTACGTCTTCCCACATTCTTAAAAATTCATACCTCTCTCAAGAAAGGTTCTCGCTATCTAAATGTCAATCAAAGAAAATAGACATTTAAATAGCTGTACATCAGCTCTCAAGTAGCTAATTGTACTATGCGAAGAGAATTATGCACAAATACAAAATTCAAACATGTTCTACTTTAGTGTAGTAATAGATACTACTATAGCCATACATGTCAATCAATTGGAGAGTAAGCACAAGTGGGTTAGTATCAAAATATATCGCGAACTCTGTATCACGTCTAAAGGCAGTGGACTCATATAGATTATATCTTGACCCCACAGTGAGCAAAGATGATATATGATCTATTCCTAATAGCAACTGCTATCTCTCTCTAAATCTTATTTTAAATTATGAAATTATAACTACCATACAAGCAATCAAATATGTAAGACAAGAAACATCAAACAATGGCAAACAATAACAAACAACAAGCAATATAAGCAGTTGGCAATTCATAGCAAGAAAGAATAAGCAACAATAACTAGTATACAAATGAACATGTAAGCCAGAAATTAACAAAGTCAATAGCAGCCAAAATAAACTAATAGAAAAATCAAACAACATCAAATATTAGCAAGCACACATAAGCAATAACAATAAGTAGCAACTAGCAATAACAAACAACAATCAACGATCAATCCATAGCAAACAAAAATAGCAAATCAACAAGCCACAACTTACTTACAAATAATGAAATATTTAAAAGAGTCTATAACAACATGTTCGATAACCATAAAGTGTTAAACACACATATGGGACCATACACTCCTATGAGTCTATTCGTCATTTAAAAGGAATAAATGCCTAAGCGGTGTAACCTTTTTTGTGAATACAATACACGAAAGACTATTACACATCATACAATGAGAAGGGATATGCAGTATCACCGAGGCTCAAAACTCTTGAATAAATCCAGCAACCAATGACTCAACTTTCCTTTTCTTCTAAATAAAACTCACTCTCTAGAAGAGAAAATAATACTAATTAAATCATCATTATATGAAGATTTATAATTGTCTGGGTTTGCTCGGATTAAAACTTACCTCGACCGCACAATGTTAAACAAGGATGATATACTAAGTGCACTATGATGATTGCCTAGGAAAATATCATCTCATTACTTAGAAGATTATCCAAATTTCCACAAAACTAGTCAAAAAATCCTTATCCAAACTATTCCTTGCAATAATAATTACACTACACTAAAATTTTATAATAACTAAAGATCATCCAAATGACACGATGCTTGTTCTAACTCTTTGTTTGCTGGTAAGATTTCTTTGTTAAATTAGGGTCGGCCACCTGACTCTATCCCTGCGAACTTTGATTCACTACCTTAATCCAACTACTGAAAACTCCTTGTACGACTAAGGCCATGTTGTGGAAATTTCATAGTAATTTCAAGAATTCGACTAAAGTGCTCGTTTATCAGAATCAAGTGAAAAACTCTTTCCTAACCAGTGCTAATCACTTAGAACTTTGCGCTTAAATTATAAGTTAAGAACTGGTACATGAATGGACTAATGTTCAAAAATGTCCCTTTCGACGTATGGGATTATTCCCATCACCTGAGATTCACTAACATAAAGGAAAACAATTGCAACACGAATGACTTTATGCAAATGCTTGTAAGTCATCTGCTCGGTCTCTCTCCTTACTAGGCATTTACTGAACCTTACTTGAACATAAATCCAAGCCACTTTTCATCGACCAAACCACTTAACTTGAAAGCTTGTGCAGCAAGTCCGAATGGTAGCATGTCCAGCCACTTTACCTTAGCTTTGCAACTAAGGTGACTTATACGAAGGTTTATCTCTACCGAAGAATTTACCTACTATGAAAGTTGTCAAGTTTAGCCTATCCACCAAGCATACAGATAAAATATACCACTCAATTGTTAGAAGGAATAGAAGTAAATTCTCAAAAGTAAAGCATATCCCACAACATATGCTCCCTTCGATTTTTCTGAGCCATAAGCCCGCTTGGACCCGATAATGCCTGGAAAGCACAAGTCATCATTACTTAGGCACCCTTCAAAAAAGCAGGACCATCTTTCTTTGAGTGATCAAGCCGATTGTAGTTGAAACACTTACCCTTCTCTTTAGCAGGATGACATTCATAACTAAATGACTCATATATAACATTGATACCAAAAATGGGCATCAACACCTAATAGAATCTTGTAGAGATTAAATGATAAATGAAATTAAAACATAGCAGAGAAAGTAAATGAACATACAAGTTTTATAGTGGTTCGACAAACTTTGGCCTACATCGACTCTAATAATCTTTTATTTATACCGTAAGATTACAAGTATAGTTGATATTTTCCATAGAAAATTAATGGAGGAAGAGAGAAGCATGATGAAAAATAGCCAAAAAGAAGATTCCTCACAATAAACAATGTCCACTGTATTTTAAGTGAAATCATGCGTGGATTAGGTAGAAATTTTGCCAAAAGAACCTCCAGAGTCAAACAACCCGACCTACAAAATTTGGGGTCGATTGCACACCATAAAAACAATTGGTGCTGATTGATTTTATTTTCATATTTGGTCTAACAATCCATATAGTGGGTCCCTCGTGTCCTCTGCTCCCTATTTCTGAAGTTGTTTCATCGATCGCCTTTGTGGTTATTGAGTTATGTATCGATCATTATTGATTTGTACTGCTAATCCAAGCAATCCGTACTCATATTGATGCACATAGATCCTTAATGAAGATGTCCCATATTCAACCTATATTGGAGATGTATCATTGCTAATCCACAATGGAGCTGAATCATTGCTGAATCATTTTGGAGATGGATCATGGTCGATCCATAATGGAGATGGATCATTGCTGATCCATATTGGAGAAGGATCATAGTCGATCCATTGAGAAAAATGATCATACCCGATCATTTTTTTAATTACAGTGTGAAATTCATACCCAGTCAATTCCAAAATGCTATTCGTATGAATCCATACGACTATCGTCCATAGTCTTGTCCATGATCGATCTCCAATCCCAGTAACCACCTTTTCAAACTTTCTGTCTTTATGATCATGAAGTTTGTTAGGTTAAATCCACCTGTTTACCATCTTGCTAAAAGGAGGGTTAACATTTTGCCTCCAAAAACATGCCTTGCAATAAGAAGGTGTGTTTTGAACTGAAGCAAGTTAGAGCAACCGAAAAGAAATCCATACAATTTTCCAAACAGTCGATATGCATCTGTTGAAGTTTCTTTTCTGAAGAGTCATATCTCCCTTTGTTCACCATAACACTTGGCTGGTACTTGCTAGTAAAATTCTGGATTGTAATTTGCCAAATAGTATCTATGCCCAGTTCCATTGAACTAGTAGACTTTGGTTATCTGACCTGGTTCTTTCTTTGATAATTCCAAGTGAAAATTCAATTTCTATCGATGTCAAGAATTTGAATTTTTAGGATGCATAGGTGCATGTTCATGTGCGCATACTTGTCGTTTGCTCCCGGATGCATTCGTATGCTCATGGATCATTGCTAATTTAGTAGAATTCAATTTAATCGTTTGCATTTCTTTCTTTTCTTTTTTAAAATAAACCAATCCCCTTTCTATTTCATTCATTTATCACCGATCCCCTGCTTCTTTTCTTATTCATCGATCCCTTCTCACTCGAAATCTCTGTGGATACAGGACGAAGGGATCGAAGAAGATGATGTTGGAGGGATCAATGATGACGATCAGTTATGGGTATAAAGCATATGGGTCGACCTTGAGATTGAATATGGCATGTCGTACTTGATCACTTAGGAGATGAAGTGAGGGGCAGGTTCAATTAGTTGCAGGCATAGTTGGGTTTGGATATTGATGGCAAGAAGAATGGTGTTTATTACAAAATGATTTTAGGTGTAGGATTTCCATCAATACTCGTTTGAATTCATTGTGGGCATACACCAAAGCACAGGAAACCCTTCCTGTACATGATTCCTTCCTGGATGATGTAGCATAAAGCTTTGTAGAGGATTTATCATTCATCATTCCTTCGTTCGAGATAGACTCCCTGTAGGAAATAATCTTTAATCAGAGTCATCCACGACTCGTTCTCAGGCTCTACCTCTAGTACTCAGTCGATTTCCATCTGATTTATGCTCGAAGCATCTAGTAACTCGACAAGTACCAAGCCCTTTTTTTGTGCATTCCCAGTGCTAGCAAACTCTACCAATGAGTCGGCCTCTTTATTCTGATCCCAGGGAATGTGTGTGATGTCATAATACTTAAAGTCAGTCAATAGTTCTTGGACTAAAATAAGGTACAGAGTGAGTCGTTGTCCTTTAGCCTGGTAATCTTCTATGACTTGGTATACACTGACTGGGAATCATAAAAGATTTTAAAATATTTTATTCCCAGTTCTCTGGCAAGTTTAGGCGCAACAATCCGCAAGTGTCATTCGGCATTTTAACCCAGTTATACCCAAATTGACTAGACAAGTTAGACTTCATATCATCAGGGCAGAAAGTTTGAGAGATGGTTACCAGAATTGAAGATCTATTATGGACAAGACTATGGAAGATAGCTATATGGATTCATGCAAATAGCATTCTGGAATTGGCTAAGTATGAATTTCACACTTGAACTAAAAAAACAATTATTTTCACAATGGATTGTCTATGAACATTCTCCAATATGGATCGACTATGATCCACCTCGGTTATGGATCAGCTATGATCCATCTCCAATATGGATCGGATATGGAATATCTTCATTATGGTTAGTTTGAATCGATATGGATACGGATCACTTGGATTGACAACACAAATTAACGATGATCGAACAATAACTCAAAATCCAAAAGTCAACTATGCACGAAAATTTAGGAATAACAAGGTATTACATTATGGAACCCACCATATTGATTGCACGTGAAAAGGAGCATGAAAAAAGATCGATACCGATCGTTATTTTGATGAAAGTGGGGCCCATAATCGATAGAGAGAGCTTTTCTGGATCTGGAGACTCCACCAAAATTTCAGGAAGATATGTTGTTATCTTCCCTTATAGATATAGACTTGATCGTTCAATTTTGGGATCTTTTACGCTCTGCTTCCTTGGTTCTCGATTGTAATTAAGAACATACCCGATCCATCCCTCTATACTCAACAATTCAAGTGATTAATAAAGTTATTTCTCCAAAGTGGACGTAGACTTTTAACGTTGAACCACTGTAAATTGTTGTGTTCTTGTTATTGCTTATTTTATGTTATTTAATTATTTGTTTCCTCTATTTTCATTTAATTTTCTACCAAATCTCTGTTGGATGTTTGTGCCAATTTTTAGTGCAAACATATACCACAGGAGAGAAATACTTGGCTAGCTTTTATTTTCGAACAAGCTCGATCTTCCTTGTATCATGGTCTTATCGCTTCAGCTAGAGTTTCAGTTGCTTTCCACTTATACTACTCCAATGGTATCTTTTGGGCATTCTCACGAAGGAGAACTATCCCAACAAGATATTCAAAAGTGGACCCAAATAAGGAAAACAATAAACCACCAACCATTGCTTAAGACCCAAGGCAAATCACTTCTCCCGCAACAATGGAGTATCGACTATCTCAAACCCAAAAACAAAATGTTGAGTTGGTGAACACTACTTCACTGAGAAGCTATCCTACTCAAGGTAGATAGAATGCTCAAGCTACATGCACTTCTTAATCTCAAAAATGGATTGAGAAGCAAAGCGATGCCTGAACAAATTCCGAATAAAAGGTCTACTTATCAACTGCATAAACACTGCATCATACCCAGCCAAAGTTTCCTTTTCCAAAATGTCGAGAAACAATCTTACTTATGAGAACATTCCCTAGACTTATATCGACGGAACCCTTCTCATGCATGTGTCGAAGGTCATTCCTCTACAATAGTCTTAGGGACCATATATGGCTTCCCTCTAATGCTAAGGAAATACCAACATTGCTTTGAAGAGTCTAAAGCTTATGAAGCTAGAAATACTGATGCCTAAAGGGCTACACTACTTTATGCGTTAACTGCAATCTGCTGGAAATGATCACAATGACTGAACATCTTTTGTGGTATCTAAATAGTCTCTGAACTAATCAAGCGTCACAAACTGCCTATCTGAAGTCACTCATGCACTCCGTTTGCTCATAGGAATGGCCTAACGAAGATATCTTAGCAACTAGCGATAGTAACAATTCAAGTCTAGAAGATAAGCGGTGCATACATTATAATATATTAGAAAAATACAAGTACACTCTCTCTATGTATCTCATACTACCAAATTGATTTTCTCAAACTGGTCTACTTGGTTCGAGTGTTGAGCCTAATGTTTGATACTAACTGTAACAAACCGCCTTTCAGGAATACCCAAAATGGAGAAAATAAACACTAAACCAAGACATCGATAAGACCTCATAATGGAATGACAATATATAATACACTAAATATACATGAAAAAAATAAGATGAAAATATTAGAGATCACACTAGCGAGAATAACTGATTAATAAATATAAATATAGAGAATCAGAATACATCAACTCCCAAGGGAATGGGGTTCTGAATAAATATCTGATACAAACAGTCTCGTACACAAATAACAGGTCTGTCATGTACCAATAAAATACAAAGTGTGTGTGTGTTTATATATATGTATATATATCTCAAAATATCAATGCCATACCTCCTAAGCACTCCAACTGCACATCCTGATAGCGTATCCCCAAAAGAACCTGACTCTAAACTACTCTATTGAGTATCTAAGAGATTTCATGACATAAGAAGACAAAGACAAAACGCAAGTCAGACATAAATCCTAGTGTGATGGAAACTATCTCAAAATACAATATATTACAACTATATACAAATAAACAGGAACTACTAAATCACTGCCAGCCCTCTTCACAAATGTGGCTCGGTGGTAATTCAGACTTCCTATAAACAAGTATAGTAAACCCATCTTAGAAAAGAGAATCATACCATAACCTACTCTTCTCCTGTAATCAACGAGTCAACACAACTAATACAATATGACTGAAGTGTAGCAATCTTACTATGATATAGGTAACCTGTAATGGCCCGTTTTCCATACCCTTTGAATCGACAATAAACCACACATGTCCAACTCAAATTGCATGAATAAGCGGAACATTAAGGGTAAAAAAAGAAAATAAAGACAGAACAAAATCTCACACGAATGGAATAACATATATTATTTCAATAATAATCTTTACCGTGGAAAATTTTAAATACAATATCAGAGTCTAACCTAAATTCAGCTTGGACAGTTATAAACATCTATCCTTACAATTGCTGACAAACATCAAACAAAATACGATTAGTACAGCGGATAATAGAATACGTCCATACGATGATGGAGATCTCCAGCTCTCCTCTGGAAACTCCAACCGTCTTCAACCTCAACCTGAAACTACTCGGATCTGACCGGAGTATTAAAAATACCCGGATCAGGCTTGATAAACCAGCGTGAGATACTCGAAATTTAAAATGACTATGTTATCAAACCTTTGAAAAGAAGGGTATCCCATAAGACCACGCCTATACATAAACACAGATGGGTTTTTACCTTATGATAACCAAAACACTTTTATATATCAAAACCTTTGATATTATTTCTAATGACATCTCTTTGAAAACATTTGCAAATAAACTTATTCAAATACGGTATCAATATCTGGACTAAGTCTAATGGAATATATATGGACTGGGTCAACGGAATATACAGAACGGAATATATGATACTAGAAAGGGGTAGCTAAAATGTTTGCAAGTCATTACAACTATTTTGAGAATACAATCAAAACCGTAAATCTCGTATTGGGATTGGATTTCCAACATGATAGGGAACTAGTGGAAAGATCAATCTGTTCCACGGCTTACGTCCATGACTCAGACGCCGTTATACAACAACACAAATGGCTAAAAGTGGATGCAATCTGCAAATAACATCCAAGGACTCGGACTTCGCGCATCCCTTCCATGAGGCCCAGACATATCTGGTACCTAGGGCTCAGAACATCTGATAACCCAAATCACTACTATCTGAAATGCGAGCATACATCTGACCACATAGAATCCCATCATAACCGGGATGTGAGGCTCGCGAAGCTACGATCAATTTCTTCAAAGCCACGCTTTTCATACAAAACCACGCTTTGATCATAACAGGTTCCACTTTGAATTCCACACTGCCATTCCTTTGATCACTATTTGCCTTCCACAAAAATACAACCCTTGAGCTCGTACGTCTCAAGGAGGGTGTTAAGCTAAGAGAAATTGCCTTCTCTGCCACCACTGATGTACATCTGCAAAAGGCAAATATTGTATCCCAGAAATGCAATGTCGGACATTCGTCCATACAAGTTCGCTCTAGGACTGAACGAAACCGAAGGCACTTTCCTCGGCCATTTTAGGCGAGAAGCCCTTGCAATCCGAAAAATCTCCATCATGAGGAGACCACTGCTACAAATAACTCTATAATGGGAGCTACCCAAAGCATGTTCAACAAGCAGTCTTCACGCTATAAAGATCCACGGTCTTCAATAATCATCATCTTCAACATGTCTTCACTTTCGAACGTATACATTGGTTCGAAGTGGTTTTCGGATATGAATCATCCAAATCCGACTCCGGCTCCTTCGAAACAAATCATCGCTTTAAAAAGATGTTAAGTTCATACGTGGATATCAATCATCAATCAATTACTTCATCTTTTATCTAATCAAATATCTTTCTTAGATATAATCTTTTCAAGTTATTCCATTTTCTTTTCAAATATATATGGAATCATTAAGCCTCATTTATCAAATCATTTGATATATTAAACTTCTTTAGATCTTGGAATTATTCCAAATCATTTTTCTCTTTTAATTAGGAAACTTTTCTAAATCATTCATTAAATCTTAATCAAAGATTTCTTATATTTAAGTTATAAGTTTTAACTTAGGGAAAATGTTTCCAAATCATTCATTAAATCTTAATCAAAGATTTTCTTTCTTAACTTCAAATCATATTCTTGCAAATCGAAGATTTTCATAATAGAGCACTACTACCATCTTAGATATGGTAAATTTCACCTCCAGGGACTAATGGCAAGTTTCACCTCCCAGGACTAATGTCGAGTAATCCTACATTATGAATATCTTTGTCTTTTAACGATCTTTGTTTTCAATATGTTTTATTTCAAAAATTAGTTTGAAGGGATTTTCGGATAGGAATCGTCCAAATCCGATCTCAGTTCCTTTGTACAAACCATGGAATAAAAGATGTTAAATGGTTAATTAACATTCAAAGAATTTTTTTCTTTTCTTTTATCTTGGAAAAACTTAAATATGATTTTTTAGAGCATCCGGGCTTTCCTTTCGATATGTTACACCCCTCACCTAAGAAGAGAAAACATAGGCCAGGTAAGTTCAGGGCACTGGTTGCTCCATCCCTAACCTTAGTTAAACACCTTGTCTACCTTCCCAGATCTCACAGGCAGGACAAATGTACTAGTCATTTCCGCATACCTAGTTTATCAATATTCTTCACTTATTGTTTAAGTGTTACAAACAATTTCTCTAACCGTTTATTCAAACTCTTACTAAAACTTCTAAATCATCTTTACATTACTTAATTATTCCTTTAAAGTCATTCACAAAAGATTTATGAAATAATTGTCAAGTTTAAAACTGCATTTCAAAAGTTATTTCAAACTGCTACAAAAATCCTTGCGAAAAGTGTTTGCAAATAGCGTTTTAAAAGCTATATTCTTCAAAATGACTTTTATATCATTTAGAAATCCATATTTTCAACTTAAATCTCTTTTAAAACATTTGAAAAGGTTTTTAGGATTTATTTCATATTTTTAAAGCATTTAATTATCAATTTTAAACTTTGGTCACTTTATTGCAAAAGCATAATTTTTCTGGAAAATTATTTTGGACATATTTAAAATATACAAGATAAAATCTTGATTTTCTTCCTTTATTTCTTCATACATATTTAAATGTTTGTCAAACATTTCTAATTCATTTTAAAACTATTTTCAAAAGGTTTAAGCATTCCATATACACCATTTCATTTTCAAAAGGAAAGTGCTTTCCTTTGTGCTTATCGACGTGTATTAACGTGACTTGGTAAAACAATTTTAACAAACATATCATACAATCAATACTTCGTGATCAAAGCATATATAAGCATCCATAGCAATCATAACACAGCATCAAACATGTATATATATAAATAGATGTTAAATAGAGTTTCTCATCACAAACCAAAGCGATTAACTTCCTACCAACATTCTAATCAACAAATACTTCACTAATTAATTCCTACTCCATTAAACACTAGCAAACAACACCTTCTCCATTCGAATAGCTTGGACGAGGCTTGAGATGGAGGTTGGCCTAAAATATAGAGAAGAAGCGGTAGAGCTTTGAACTTGAATTTCCAAGATTTAGATCTGAAAAATAGATCATCTTCCCTCTTGTTTTTTACTCTCTTACTCTCAAAATTTGAAAAACTTGTTAACTGAAAAATTGTTGCAAATTATTTTCTCTTGAATTAAAAAAAACCATTTGAATACAATTTGTTTTGAGGGAGATATGGTAGAATTAAGAAGAGGTACTGTCGGATTAACAAAAATGAAGCTCGAAAATGCACTTCAAAGAATTGAGTTTCAGGTATAGCAAACTTCAAAACTGGAAAAAGTGATCAAAAATAATAGTTGTTGCCACTGAAATTTTATACGGTTTCAAAAAAAGAATTTCTTAATTTGGATCTGTTATGATCAAGTTATGATCAAAACAAAATGGCCTATTCTCTGGCTTAAAAACTGGGCCAAAAAATATACAGGAAAGAAATGTATTTTTGACATAGTTAGCTTCAGAATTTAACAATATAGTCAACATAAAAATTGTAGCCATTGGAAAATTACATGATTATAAAAAAAGAAATTTACATTTTGGTTCTTTCTTGAAGATGTTATGACCGAGAGTAGAAGAGGTAAAATGTGGAGAAAAAATGAGTTTGATTTGAAGAGAATGAACATTGATTTCTTTTGAATATTTTGTAAATATTTTGACTTTATTTCTTTACAATTTTTTCCATGGCTTGGAAGCCATTAAAAAGAAAAGGAAGAAAATGAAGAAGCTTGAGAAAAAAAGAAGAAGAAAATGTGAATGAAAGTGATGAAGTAGGTGGATATTTATAGAAAAAGAAAGAAGTGGTAATTTACCAAAATAACTTCTTACCAAATTACCAAACTAACCTTACTTCAACCTAAAGCAATCTCCACTTTTTCTATACTTAACATCACCTTTCATATCTTTACTTTATGTCTTAATCCGTTAAGAACTAAGCTAAATAAAATAATAACTATGTTGGCTTTTGATGTGATATTGATTTGATGTTTACTTTTGACTTTTCTTACTTACTTTTCTTAATGACTTATAGAAGTTTTCTAATTTTATTTAGTAAAAGTAAAAATGTTTAGTGAATCAATTAATACTTTCACTATTTGAATATATGCTCCTATATAAGAAAATAAAAGTGCGACGACGTTGCGACAACTTTTAATCTACAAAACGTTGTTTTTCGACAAAATGTTTTACGGTCACATTTTGACGTTTTAGTTAAACTATTTATTTATGTAAACCAAAATTAAAAATAAATTTGTATAATTATATTTAAAAATATAAACACTCATAAATTAATCAAGATAATTTATTTAACCATTGAAACATACTTTTCCGAGATCAGCATTTTGTCACTTTTGTCGATATAGGCAAATGTCACTATTTTTATGTATGTTTCTACTTTCAAATCCTATCGAATATTATTTAAATAATAAAAAAATTTATATTTTATATTTAAAATCACATGAAATACTATATTTTCAAGTGGTCAAATTCTGGGTCATTACATAACCCAACATCCAAATAGGGTAATCAAAATAGAAGTCTATCGTGAGGTACAAAATAATAGCAAATGCGGTAATAACAACAGTAACCAACTCATCAACTCATAACACACATAACATATAATGGAAGATAACTAAGGAATACAAATCAATACCTATCATTACTAATGGGTGGAAGTAATTAAGAACATCTGCCATGGTTCTGTAATAAATAGAGTTGGTATACTATTGTATTTAGACATCTATCACGATTCAGTCTTAATTAGAGTCGATATGCTTACGTACCTAGACATCTATCTCGATCTAATAATAATAATTGGATTCAATACACTAATGTACTCATACATCACATATGTTGACCTATTAACAAATAAAGTCAATACACTATCGTACCCAGACATCATCTATCGCGATCTATCAACCTATGGAGTCAGTACACAAATATACCCAAACTTCATTTATCACAATCTATTAATGAATAGATTCAGCACACTAACATATAAAAACATCATCTATTATGATCTATCTACATATAGTGTAATAAACTAATGTACCCAGACATCTATCTTGATCTGATAATAAGTACAGCCGACATACCAACATACTCCAACCTCTACCATGATCCTATAATAAATAGGGCCAGCACACCAACATACCTAGACATCTATCATGATCTAATAATAGGCATAGCCGCTAATGAAAGGCTAATACAATTTTTCAAATTATACGTACCCCAGAGTCAACCCCTAAAGGTATGAATCCACTTTATTCGATTGTACATGCTCATCGGACGTGATCGTGCACCAATCACCATACAGACTCCATGTGTGATCATTATCGATTCTAAATGAATCACTTAATATTCATATATGAATCATAATCTTCGCCACGCATCTCACCTCCTCGAGTAGCCTAGAGCCACTTCGAAGTTGTGCTAAGATGCCATGAAGAACTACGATCGAATAGGGAAAAATTCCCCAAAGATACTCATTCACCTAGTTTAGCAATTGGGAATTTTATTCAGTTGACTAAACCTAGTCGCTAAACTCAATATCCCTAGTCCACTGTTTTAGACCCTTAGGAGTTGTATCGAATTTCCCTTCATTCAGTTGACTGAAAACCTAATTTTTTTTGAAATTAAACCTAGGCAGAGACAAACCCAGCCAAATGGTTGTCGATTCCTATGTTGTTTCATTCGAAGCTTTGCGCGATGAGTTGCCTTGCTTCTAAAGCCTGACTCTATCCCATCGGACATCTACAGGGGTTCATTTATTGATGTTTTGAAAGTGAATTTCATAAGTGATCGAAAACCAATTTCAGTACCAAAAATCCACTCTTTACACGAGTATATTTCTACAAGCGATTATAGTGACCCGACTTCTCTAACATGCCATTCGTGACGCCGTTCGTGCGCCCACTCGTGTGTCAATACACCCATTCATTCGTTCATGCAAACATACCGTCACTAAACAAATCACATTTCGGACTTTACTGGGGATATTACTTGGCCCTGTATATTCCCACACAATTTAGCACATGTTATAGTCGCTATGGCTAAGCGAAGTGCCCGCAACGGACTTGTAATCAATTATTCCTATAAAATCAAACAATTGCAAATGTATGCAAATAACCAAACATACAATAATTTTGACTATAATTTACACAATGTTTTGATTGTTATCTATCTTCGAATACACGTAAACGTATACTTGTCCATGCTCATATACTACACGTATATTTAAATAAGTAATTCATTATTACTTTTACTTACTATCCGTTCAACAAAAGAAATAAATTTCTTTATACTATTTTATTAAATCATCAAACCATCATATAAAATAGAATACCAATGTATTAATTAATTTAACCAGTTAAAACACTAATTTGCTTTGTTAAAAATCAACTATTCATCCATTTACTATTCTATAGAATCTCATATCTATTTTGTAAAATATATCATATATATACAAAATATTCGAGCCATTTTATAAATATCAATTAAACTTCATCTGTTATTTTATAAAATATCATATCATTTTATAAAATACATTTATTACTTATAAAAATCATTTTCTATTTGAAAAATATTTATAAATACTAATTTAGCTTCACTAAACCCTCTAATAACTTTAATAAGTGTAGAGTTTAAAACTTGCTAAATTAGCTTATTGACTAATCCTAAAATCGTTTGACTTAGTTTAATTATAACTAATTAATGACATTCACCTAGTTATAACATGTAATTAATCTCTAAACTATCACTATAACACTTATTAACATTTAATTAACCTGAAAGTCAATTCTTAGATTATTAACTATCTTCAAAAGTAGTTATTAAAGTCTTGAACAATTAATGAGCTAATGTAATCATGTTTGCAACACAAAATAAGTCTAAACTAATTCGAACAATCTCCAAATCACTTCATATAATTTTAAAATTATCAATAATCAAATATATGAAGTATAATACTTAAATTAGTAAGGAGAATCATTCCACTCACCTTATTTAAACCCAAGCCAAGCTCTAGTCACCAAAAACCAAATCTTGCTCTCTTTAATTTTTGGAATCCATACCTAAGATCCAATTCACGCCAATCCCTTCACAGGATTTATAGAGAATACAAAAAGATAATTTATGTTAATTTTATTTGAATTTTGGAATTTCAATTGGAGGGGTTAGGGATTAGAGATTAAAAGGTGATTAATAGATGATTAGGAGGCCATTAGTGAAAATTAGATGAGAGGAAGTGAAATGAACGTGAAATGAGAAATGAAAATGAAATTATGAAAGGGGTTAGCCTCATATAGGCTAAGTAAAGGGGCTTAGCCCAAATTCGTCTCATCTACCCAAAATCACTATTCACTCCAAATCATCACTTACTCCAAACATAGTGAAGTTTCTACTCATTTTACTCATCTTCAAAAAGCGAACTCAACAATGGATGTATCGAGTCCTAGTTCGCTTGTTTGTAAAAATTGAGTATAAGAGGCATTTCGTTACTTATTGATTAAATATTTAAACTAATTATTTAAATATTCGATCTTTAAAATTACGGGGTGTTGCACCATAGTTATCGAATAACTACCAGTACACAACCTTTTGTGCCCTGGCAGCCACGAGTAATACACTGCTCAACATTTAAAGAGCGTTACACACTCTAATCTGAACGAGTACGTCGATATCCAATCTCGATGTATCTTGACTAGGAACATTTAAAATGGTATATTTATTTTCATTGGGAAAAAATACTCATGGTTACAACTTTGTAACTACTATCCAAAATGTACAATTTATGCATTTTCTATTAAATATACTTGGAATTAAATTAATTCATACAACACATTATAACAAATATATAATAGAAAAAACACCTTTTATTTTGAAAAAGATTGATTATCGTGTCAGATATATGTAACAAATTACATAATTGTCCTTAGGGCATGCCCCTAACTATATGAATCTCCCACTTGCACTTGAAGTCAATTAAGTAATCTTGTTCCAACTTCCCCAACCGATTTGCTCAAAACCGATTGGGTCAGTCCCTCAATAAACAGTATGTTATCATATTTCAATTATCTACTACGTCAATCAACTCTCTCTGTGCTAATAAACTATCTTTATCATGTGGTATAATTCAGAGTATATCTCCCGATTTCCACTGAGCTCTAAGTTCTGTTATAAACTATATAGTGGCATTGTTATAATAAATGGGATTCTCAACATTTAGAATCACCTACGGCTCAGTTATAAATTTATGCGTTTATATTTATATACATTTCTTTATTACCGCCTATTCAAGGCGATGTACTTAGCATTTTCCCTTAAATCGGCTGCAGTCTTTCGTTTAGAACATTTCCAATTTAAAGATTCTTAACTTGAATTTATTATTGACATATTATACTCAATATCACCTATGAAGTTTAAGTTCAAATACTCCTTCATAAGGAGTTTTTTATTCCTGTAAACAATTCTCTATTATTTTATAAATACACGAGAACTCTCCAAACTATCATTTAGTGATATCAATTTTGGATTTAATATTTTCTTTATGCATTAAATACATAAAAATCACGATATCATAGACAACATTGAAAGCCTTGTGGATCATATATTATCTAACTTGTGTATAATATGCAAGCGTATAAGTTAATGCAATAATAGACAATAAATAATAAAGTATAAAAAACATGCAAACCAGAGTTTTTATACTGGTTCGGACCTCCCGTCCAATGTCCAATCTCGAAGCTCCCCTTTGATATTTCCTTCAAACAAATTATCCTCACTTCACCTGGAGGAATAGGCAAGTACAAAAGTATCTCTGACAATCTTGTGTTCCAAATAACATAGTTTTTGACTTATAGTATATATCTTCTTATGATCTCCTTTTGAGTATATGAATATGATTGCTTTGAGTTGTAGGAAGTGATTTAACCAAAATTCTATTTTGGTTATAATAGATTGAGAGTATGTGAACAATGTATATGCAAGAGAATGTATAGAAATCAAGAGAGTAAAGAATAGATTAATTCAAGTTAGATGATTTCTACTTCTCAGTCAAAGTGGTATCTATAGATTTAAAAAAGGTGTAGATGAAGAGTTGTAACTATTTGAGAAAGTCCATTCGTTGAAAGGTGATTGCTATTTGTTTCAAAAAGAAGCATCTTTTCAAAAATTGATAGCTTTGTACATGAAGACATCTATGGTAAAATCCTTAAACGCCTGTGACTTGTTTAAATTATAATTCAATAATTGTCATAAATGCCTGTGGTTTTTTCACAGATGTTTGCGAGGTGTAAAAACAGTTTTCACTTTAATTTTGATGTACCTCAAATTGTGTGTACTCATATGCATATTTACTCAAGAGACCTTAACAATATTATATCTTGGACTCTCTTATAGTACAATAACCTTAGTATGGCTAATGAACCTTCGTTCCTCTTTGAGTCTAAATATCTTCATGCATGGTGTCTTCTTGTACATATACCTGCAATCTTGATAAGGTCTATATATTATATGATTATATAGTTGTTATCATTGAAATGTAAATTGGAGGTTCTAACAATCTCCACTTTTTTAATGATAGCAACTATACAATTAAAAATAAACTATACAATGGATGTTTTATTATATTTGTCTTCCCCGTCCCTATGTATATGCATAGATTTCTCCCCCTTTGTCATTATCAAAATGGATGGAAACAATATAAGATATGGGGATATTAAATAGATATAGCATGTTATCACTTAAGGTCATGGAAACCCAAATATGAAAATTCAAAATAAAATTTGAAACAATTGTTAAAAAAGTTGTAAATAGAAAAATCGACAAGCATAAGAGTTGCAAAATATAAAATAAATTAATTGTACCGATCTTGAAAATAAGAGAAGCTCCCATAGTTCTTGTAATACTCCCAGTAAGAAGATGGATCTTGCTCATATGTACCTGGTCATTGTACTCCTCGTCTTCGTGAATTAGAAGACCTTAAAATGCCATATATGAAGGTTGTGGAGTATTGGACACATACATCTCATCACTATCTTCTTCTTCTTCCTCGGTTGGTGCATGAATATGAGTCTTCCCTTAGTCATCTCTATCATATGACGTACCTTCGAATGAGGCTTGAGAGCGATAAACTAGTGTTTGAACCCGAGGTGAAGGTGTTGGAGAAGGCGAAGATGATAAGCATGAGGAAGATTGGCTATGTACTTTGCACATTACTTTGCCTAAAGTAAAGACCACTTTGTCCAAAGTCTTCTCCATCTTTTTCATCCTAGTAGAGAAGGAATGTTCCAATCCAGTCATTTTTCTATTTAAAGCTCGTTGATTGGCCATGATTATTTTTTGGATTTTAATTGCCAAATTACGAAGATATTCATTTGGCATTGATTCAACATGAGCTTCTTGTATTTCGAGTGCGAATAATACTTGGTACTATGACTAAAGGAAGATGGTTGTTGGGAAGAGTGAGGGGAGTAGGCTTGCTGAGGAGCGATAGTTGGAGTTGGACCATGATGTTCTTGTTCTTGTTCTTGTTCTTGTTGAGTCTATTGGTTGAAAGGGGTGATAAGAGGTGGACTTTTAGAAAGATGCATTAGTAAAAGATATCGCGGTCCACTATATTTTGTTGGCATTTCTTCATATTGTGAAACATATGAAGGAACTCCAAGTTTTGCAAGATGCGCATTATATACGGAGCATATACAATGGAACGACGATGCTGAGACCGAAAACCTTTAATTTGGTCATAATAAATTCTTCCCAATTTACCTATATGAGAACATAGATTGCATATAAAGCTCGATGATCATTTGGATAAATTTTCTCATGACTACCTAGGTGGGGAATTATTATGTTAATTATCATTCGGTTTAGTAGTCTAGCACATGGGCGTAGGTAAATGTGATGACCTGGAATTTTAAAGCAATATCAATTTAATAATCTGGAATAAAAATTAAATTGATTTAATAATCTTTGTAATAAGATTTGAATTAATTTAATAATTCAATAAAATACATAGTTAATTGATAGATTTTATTTTGTTTATTTATAATATATATAGAATATTGTATATATTGTAAATGTGTATTGTTTTAATCTGGTTAATAAATAAATCCTGTTTCCTATAAAATATGTATCTTTAGTAATTTGGAAATTATGATTTTATTTAATAGTTAAACTTTTAAAGGGTTATTTAATAAATAAATATGGTTTTAAATACTTAAGATAAATATTAAATGATCTAAAATATGTAACTCAAGTTTAAAATTTAAATAAATAACAATGAGATTTATTTTGAGTTTCTTTTAAATATAATGTGATAAGATAAATAATTTATTAATAAAGAAGATAATTTCTTTTATAAGTTGTTTATGGTTATTTTTAAATATATAATGAAACATTTGTTTCAACAAATAAATTTTTAATAAAAATAATTGTTTTTCAAAAATTCAAATTTGTAATTGTATTTGTAAATAAACTGGATTTCAAAATTTATTTTGAAACATGAATTCAAAGTTTTAAATCTAAAGTATAATTGTTTTTAATTTATCTTGATTCTGAAATATTTGTATAAGTTTAATTTTATAAATATAGTTTGAGTTGTTTTATTTTAAAATCTATATACATGTAGATAATACATGTTAACTAATGAATTAAACAAAGATTCACTTTTATCTTATATTAACATGATAACTAAATAACTAATTAGCATTTAACTATAACTAAATTACATAATTATAACAAATAAAAATTTAAGACAAATGTAAACTTTTTACAAATTAAAAGAACATGTGTTAAGCAAATTACATACTAACATGACAAATGTTAAAATTTGAGACAAGTGTCATTTAAATTTGGTTTTCTTCTATTTGTTTAATAAAGTTTAATTTCAGTTTTTACATATAAAACAAATTCACTTTCATTTCTATTTCTTTTCTAGATCTAAATATAAAAAAAAAGAATCACATTCTCAAAAACTCAAATCTGAAACAATTGTTCAATTCAAACCTGAAGTGCAATCCTCAAAACTAAAATTTAAACATGTAATGCATTTCAAAATCAGAAAACAAATCTGTAATCTCAACAAGCCTGCAGTATGATTTCAAAAATGTTAAGCTTTTGCAAACTTTCATATGCATGCAAATGGGTCAAAGCAACCTGAAGATTTTCTGTTGGAAGCAAATTCAGTTTTGAGGCTTCAGCTTCAAGTTCAAATCTTTTGCAAATTTCCAATTTATCTTAAAATATCTGCATTGTCTTCTTTTGATTGAGGTGAGTAACTTATATTTTTTTAAAAAAAAGATTTAGTATAAAACATGGTTGCTGATTATTCTGTGGTTAAAATTATAGTATGTATATTAAATGATGAAAACTGCAGTATGTATGTTTGTTCCATATAAGTATTCCTTTGTTTTGAATTCTAGTTTCCCTGATTTAAATTCAAATTCATTTTCTCTTCAAACAAATGTTAATAGGTTTTAGTTTATAAACAAAAGTGGTGTGATTTATTATAGATTAGTGTTTTAAAAACTTATTTAAGCCAAAGTCCATTTGAGTATCTCTGGGAATAAAAAGAAATCATAACAGCAGTATTTGATATACAAAATGAAAATCAAACTTTGTAAAATTATGATATTCAGTATATAAATGGAAACATAAAGCAAAAATAGGAATTTCAATATAAAGATCAGCATTTTTAATCAAAAGGGTTTGGTGCAGTTTTCTGTTGAACAAAAAGGGAAAATGTGATGATTTTTGATGATCTAATGATTTGGGGATATTTGGATTCTTATTGTGGGTAGAGGAGTGATTATTGTAGTTGAGAAAAATAATGGTTGTTGATGAAAATCAACATGGGGACAGGGGTGAAGAATTATTACCTGTAGCCCTAGTTCTGTATGAACATTTTGATGCGGTCGATACGAACTACAGAAAGGACCGAGTGTCATGGGCGTTTGGGAGGAGATAGTTGAAGTGTAGGCGAAGTGGTGGCCGGTGGTGGAAGTCTCTCTGGTGAACGAAGCACTGAGGGGGAAGTGATGACAGGTTTTGGGAAATTGTTTCTGTTGGGTTTCCACGTTTTGGAATGGAAACATAATTTCAATTTCGTGAATTCGAAGGAGAATCTGAGCATGGAAGTTGTTTGAGAGGTTGGACGCCGGCCTAGGGAAGCCACCAGAGGTGGCTGGTGTGGCTGGTGATGGCTGGAGGCACGGTGCACGTGCACCGTGCAAAAATCTTTGAACCTGTTGATTTCTGGGTATAGGAGTGTTTGGACTTGAAGTGTAACTCGGGTTTTCTTTTATTTTGCTCGAAGAAATGGCCTGTCTGACTCGAAGCGTTTTTAGGTGGCTCGGGTAACTGTAATATTACAGTTTCCTGTAGAACTGTCTGCAGTTTTTTTTTTTAAATTTTGAATCAAAAGTTTAAGTGAAGTTGGGTTTTAAATCTGAGTTAGGTTTAAAGCTAGTTGTATTATAGATTCAAATGAATTTGAATCTTATAAGTTTTAAAAATTTAAAAGAAGAGGTTTTCAGTTTTTTAAAAAAATAATAGGAAATTGACAGTTTTCTGGAAATTTTAAATTTCATTTTAAATTTGAAAGCTAATTTTAAATTAGCAGTTTAAATTCAAATCTAAGTCCAAATTTCTTAAGGTTTTTTTTAAATCTTCCAGTTTTTTTAAATGAATTTGTACTTTTAAATAAGGAGTTTAAAATGAAGGTGTAAAGCATGAATAAATTCAAGTTTAAATTCAAAACAATTTAAATAAAGAATGGTTTCAAGTATATTGAATTTAAAAACTGATATTTAAATAAGTTAAAAAAATTTTGAATGATTTTCAAACAAGTTTTAATTTAAATTGTTTAATTAGGAGTAAATTGTTTTCAAACAAATATTTTTAAACTTGATTTCCCTTTTGAAATAATAATGTATTTTTTTTAAACTTAGTTTTTAATTAAATCAAGTATATTAAGACTTATCTTATAGAAGTTTTAATCATAAGTTTTAAATGTTATTTATATTTATTCTAAAAAGAAATATAAATGAATTTAAGTTGGATAATGCTTTAATAAATATCATTTTTGAATTTTAAATTCAAAAAAAAAATGGAATTTGGATTTAAATTTTAAATTGCAATATTCTAAGTACACTTTGGTATTTATATAACTATTAATAAGGAATGGTTTATCTTAAAAATTATTAAGATATTAAAATAATTAAATAAATAAGATAATGAAGAAGTAACTTATTTATTTAATTTATTAAATTAATAATTTGGATTAAGTTAATCTAGAGACAATTGGGAAATAATTAAGGAATAAATAATAGTTAATGATGGTCATTAACTAAGGTTTATTTGGTAATTAATTAATATGATTAATTTTCAATAATTAATTAAATTAATTAATTAATGTTAACAAATTGTTTAATTAGGTTTAATTAATTTTAAACATAAGATTTGATAATAATTACTTAATGTAATTAATGGGTTTACTCAGTAAAGTAATTAAAGGTAATTACTGGATATAATTAGTGAATAATGATGGAGTTGTGAAAATAATTTAGATTAAATTATTTTGTATAATTAATCAAGTGATTAATTAAAGAAATTAATTAAGGAATAATTAATTTGATAAGTAATTAAGGGTAATTAATTACAGATTGAGATTAATCAAAGGTGATTAATAATTATGGATTAAGTGAGATTAATTACTGAAAGTGATTAATTAAATGGAGTAATTAATTAAATATAATTAAGAATCATTAATTAATATATATAATTAATGGTATAATTAAGATTGATTAATTTATATTAATTAATCAATAATAAGTAATTAAGGATAACTAATTAATTGTAATTAATTAAGGTTAAATTAATTATAGTTAATTAATAAATGAAGCAATTAAAGGTTAATTACTGTATTTGGTTTAGAGTAATTAATTTTGTGGAATTAATTAAAGTATAATTAATCAGGACTGATTAATTAAGATGATAAATGAGAGGTTAATTAATTAATTAATCTTTAATTAATTAATGATGATATAAGCAAGATTCATATTGGGTAAATAATTAATTTAATTCATTTTAAATTTATTAGAGATGATGGAATTAATTTAATTCATTTTAAATTAATTATAGATAGTATGATTTTAGATCATTGCTTATGAATGGTTGTTATTGGTTGTTGAAATGGTTTTGAATCTCATATATGAGATTAGTAATGTTGATTGATATGGATGCATTGGTTGCATTGTGATATTGATATGGATTATCTTTTGATAGTGATAATGTGGATTATCTGTGGTTTGATAATGATAATTATCTGTTGTGAATCTATGAGTTATCTATCTGTGTATATATAGATGATATAATTGAATTTGTTTTAAACTTTAAAACAATTTGGACCTAAAAGACACGCTATGGATTTCGATGAGACCGGGATCGGGTTTCCATATTTGGATATCCGAAAACCACATCGATCCAAATTAACGATAGGTCGTGAATCTTATGTGAAAAGTGAAGACTCGAGGTGTAAGGGTTATACGTCAGTATAACTCTGTGGGTGATTCCGTAATGAGTTTGACGGAATAGTACTTATAGATTCGAGATGGAGATTTAGAGTGCAAGGGTTATCGTCGTTAACTCTAAGGGTGATTCCAAAATGAGTGTAACGAGATAATGCCTTCGGTTTCGTTCGAACCCGGAACGAACTTGTATGGATTGAATGCTTTCAGAACATCGTCAGGTGGACGATGAGCATTCTAAGATAATGTGTCCTATAAAGGTAATCGTAGCCTCAAGCCTCATCAACCGGGAATGGCTAAAACAGGGGTGGTGCAGTAAGGCTTCGTGGGTAGCACCCACTGGAGAGCAAGATTAATCCCTGTCTAGAGGTCCCTTTTTATTCGGCTTAGTGGGCAGTTGTTAGTGCGCACCAACTGCGGGGTTGTCTCGTTCGGAACTATTCAGTAAGGAATGGGTCTGGCCTTGTGTTGTAGGGGAGTGGGAGTACTCCTCGGTACGTTGATCTAGGCCACGTACTGTGACGGGCGGTACCCCGGTAGCCCTGCCATTGTATGGAATCCAAAATCCAATAAGTGCCAACGGTTTTGATTGTATTACCCACTTTTGTGGCTAGTAGCTGGAATTTAATAGATGTAAAAATTTCGGCTATTTCATATTTACTTGAAAATCCTAGACACAGTTATAATATCACTGGATTTCCTATCAAATGTTTTGGTTAGCGTAAGGTAAATTTTTTTCCATGTTTATGTGTGGGAAGTCTTACGTGATACCTTTCTTTTCAAAGGATTTTTAAAGTTAAGCAACTTTAACCTGTTACTCACACCAGACCCATGTCTGACCCGGAGTTTATTTTTGTTTTTTATAAACTCTTGGGTACTCAAATTTTTACGAGTAGCCAAGGAATTCAGGTTAGCTTTGACGAATATTGGAGGAGCAGGAGGCTTCTGCGTTAGATATTAGTATTCCGCTGTGAGTTCTGTGTTGTCTCTGGATTATATTATGTTGTAAATACTAGACAGGTGTTTATAACTGTCTAGTATGTGTTGTATTATCTGTGTACTCTGATAGTGGTTGTAAACTATGTAATATTTTATGTTATTAATATAATTTATTCGTTCCGCTGTTTAGATTCTGATGTGTTGTTTCTTCTTCTTCTCTTTCTTTCTCTTTTCTATCCTCTTCTTTCTTATTAGCGATGTGACTTCCTGGAGTGTGGAAGTTGGGTCGTTACAGTAAATAGATTTCCATTGTGGCATTCTATCTTCCCATATTTGATGGGTAACCTCATCCCTAAGTCGAAGACTGTGATCAGGTATATCTGTTAAGTCCATTCCCTCGTAAGAACATTCGAAAATTCGACCAAAGGTATATGCATTAATTTTAACTTCTTTCCCATAAACTCTTGACCATAACCAACCATTATTATTCTTTGGATTCCAAATCTTCGAACTATGTAGATTGGAGTTGAAGAGGTAAATATCTATAAGATCAATGATCACCTTATTTGTATTATAGCTATTCAAATTGCAACAGCTGGCATCCGTAGTAATTACTAGGATTTCATATTCCATTACATTGCCAAGGTGATAAAAAGGATCAGAGTGGATATTCTTTTGGGTAAGCAGCTCGAATCATTTGATTATATAGGGATTACTGCAGAGCCATTGGTTTATGTGAGCTTATATGACCGTTGTTTGAGAAGAAGATTAAGATTGGGCTAGCTTTTTCTTTTGGAGATGGCAATCTTCTTGGGAGCCATTTATTTAAGAATTTGAGTGTTTTGAGAGCTAGGGTTTAAGTAATTAGGAGTTGAAATGAAGGTAGTGAAGAGAAAGGTAAAGTTCTTTATATACGGCTGCTAGAAAATTGTTGTCAAAGCAGCTACAGACGTCTGTGAGGAAATCATAGATATCTGTGGCTTTAGTGAAAATGAAGCAGATAGATTCGACAGATGTTTGTGCCTATAGAAGATTTAAACAAAGAGTCTTTACAAATGTCTATGAGATTTCCACAGACGTTTGTGGTTACGGGGAAAATTTTCCCATAACTGATGACAGACAACTATGTTATATTCACAAACGTTTGTGATATGTGATTTCTATCATCTAGAGGAAAATTTTAATATGAATGAGAATTTTATTAAAATTTTAACACAAGAAATAGTATAAATATGATGTATGGCATAATTTTAATTTTTATCGAAGAATTCTAAATTATTGATATGCTGTATATCCCATGAATTGGGTTTAACTTTGTATCATCAAGTAATGGAATTAGTGGAAGCCAACTTGGACGAGTTGGAGTGTCAATCTGAGCTTGGTTTGATGGTCTTGATTTACATAAATTCCTTGGAGTAATTTTATGCGATTTTGTAGGAGTTTCTTGTAATCGAGGAGAGTTTTGATGTATGCAATTTTTTATTGGTGAATGACCACATATTACTAGAATACACTTTTTTAGAAAATTTAGATGAGATTCTTGACGTCGTTGCTCATATACATTTCACGTTGAATGCTGATTATTTCTTATTGATAGTGATAAAACTCATCGACTTTTTTGGTGAGATATGTTGATTTCAGATTATTTGATTATTCAGCTTTCTTTCCTTCAGGAGAAAAGCCAATGTGGTATGTTAGTGATGCAACAATGTTTAAAGAGTCCAAATGAGTTGATGTCAGTGTTATCCCGCTTTTTGGCAAAGCCGTGATACCAAAAGATCGGTCGAAAACCAAAAGACAGTTCACCTCAAAGATTGGTTGTACTTTGCTTCACTATGGATATCGATGAATTTTATCCGAGCCCGGATCAGGCTACGATTGATAGAACACGACAAGCAAAGTCATGGGAACCAATGTTCCAAATTTCAGGTTAATCGAAGTTCGTATGAACGAGATATGATCGATGCAAGTTAGCCAAAGCATGCTGTTCGAATCCATCAAAAAGTTGAGGGGATGCTCATTTCGAATCCATAGGATTCGTATCAATCACTGTTTGTCTTGTTCGATCCCATCGGTTTACACATGCTTCGAATCGATCGAGTTCGAATCGATCGGTAGCGTGATATCGATCAGTTCGAATCGATCGGTTTCGAATCGATAAAGTAGACATCACCTCAACAAGTCCGTATCCATCAGGTCGACGCATTTCGTGTCCATCAACTATCCACAGTTCGTATCCATCAATATAGCTTGCTTCGTATCGACCGGGATGGCCAGATCCTCGTGTCCATGAATTTCATATCGTTCAACCAATGCCTAGTTCGAATCGATGAATGAAGCCTTCATTCGAATCCATCAGGCAACATTAGTTCGTATCCATCACAATTGTATCCATTGAATGGAGACATCGCTATCGATGCGAGCTAAGCCGCCTATCTCGATTCGAACTAGACATTGAAAGTAGATATGAATAGTACTCGATACAAAGGAGGCGAAATTCGTGGATGCGAAGTGGTCAACTCGGCACAAGAACCGGACCAAGGCGAAGAGTGCGTGCCACCTCACCAAAGAACCACGTGAGAAGGTCGATTCGAACGTATCGGTTCGAACTGATGGATTCGAACCAAACAGCCAACCGAAACACTCCAATTTGTATCCATCATATCTCCCAAACCATGAGGCCAAATGCAATGAAATTTTCAGAGGAACTTACGAACAAAGTAAAGCATGTTCCTGCCAAGTTTGAGCTCGATTGGACTAATTCTTGATGGATACAAAATCAATTCGTATCGATCACAGATCGAGCCAAAACTTGGTGGGGTCGGTCACGTTGGCCCACTCACGTGCCAGAAAAAGTCTCCCGTAGTTTGAGCGAGATCTGAGCCTCCTACGCCTATAAATAGCATCCTGAAGCCTACAGAGAAGGGATTTTTTGGCCATTCAACATCCAGACTCTGTCGGATTCAATTCTACACTTCATTACCGCTGTTGTAATCCGATTTCAGAGTTACTATCAACTGTAATCCGCTGTAATCGATTGAAATCATCAAGTGAATCAATAAAGACATAAGCTTCAGAGTGGACGTAGGCAAGATCGCCGAACCACTATAAATCCTGTGTTTTCTGATTGTTATTGTTGAATTATTGTGATTGCTATTGCTTAGATCTGAGTTTTGTATTGATTACTGCTGATTTGTGTTCATAAACGGGTGCTTTCACGATATCGGGTGTTTGTGACCAATTTTGGCACAAACATTTTGGTGCTTTCATCGAGAAAAGCTGAATCAGGATAAGTTGAATTTGGAGATTTAAGAATTTAGATCTAAGAGCTATGACGAGGCAAACAAGTAAGAGACAAAGGCCAGAGAGAAGTGAACATCAAGGAAGTCAAGAGGCTTCTTCAGGAGCGAATCAAGCATCGATCTTCATCACTGGGGACGAGATGGAGACAATGATGAAGAAACAGGAGGAGTTGATCCAGAGTTTATTTCAACAGATAGGGCAACTTGGAGCACAGAATAGAGAAGCTGATGGAGTTCAGAATGGAGCAGGACCATCCGGCGTAGCACCTGGATTAGGAGGCACACACATGGAGAATGTTGATCCAATCTCAAAGAGAGAGAGGTACATCTGCACAGCCTGGGAGCAGCAGAGGAGTGAACGCTCAGTCAAGGGGCTAGATCCCAGAGTTCCCACGTGAACTCGGGGGGCAGGTTGAAAGTGATGAACGAAGATTGCATCTCGGAGACAATGACAGGTTAGCAGAGATGGTCAGGCGAGCCATGAGAGGCGGATTGGTAAACAAAGATTTAGAGGATGTTAATAGAAGCCCTTTTACCACGACAATCAGGCGAGCAAGGAACCCACCAGATTTTAAGTTACCATCGTTAGATATGTATAATGGAAGGATAGACCCTACAGTTCATCTGACAAAATATATTAGGCATATGGAGGTGCTGGGGGCATCAGAGGAGGTTATGGCCCGATGCTTCCCATTGGACTTAGTAGATATTGCGGCGTTATGGTTTAGACAGTTGGAGAGAGAATCCATAGGAACATGGGCAGATTTAACTGAGAGATTCATGAGGCAATTCAGGGTTCACGTTGCGAGACCTAAGAATGTGATGACTTTGGCGACTCTAAAACAGAAAGCTGGGGAGACTTTGAGGAGTTTTCTGACGCGATTCAATGCGGCAGCAGCTTCGGTGGATCGACCAAATCCATCTATGGTTATGATGGCAGCTGTGTCCGGAATAGCTGACGGAACGGAGTTCAAAAATTCATTAACTAAAGATCCACCTGTGTATCTAGGAGAATTCTATCATGAGGCGGAAAAGTTTTTACGATTGGAGGATGTGAACGCCGAAAGAGAGGAAGGAGAGGGAATTGATGTTTTTGCAATCAAAGGCGGGAATACACCTGGAAAGGGTGCATAGACTAGTAAAGGTAAAAGAAAGACTGAGAGTGATGGGGATAGGTCAAAGAGGCCACGGAGGGAGCCACAATTCACCACTTACTCTGAGCTGAATGAGAATCTGGAACGAATCTATCAGGATACCAAAGAGCAGGTTCTGTATCATAGGCCGATGCGAAGGGATCCAACTTCTGACGAAAGAAAATCAGATAAGTTTTGTGTATTTCATGAATTGAACGGTCATAGAACTAATGATTGTAGGCATCTGAAGGACGAGGTGGAAGGGCATATCAGGAACGGTATGCTCCTTCAGTATGTGAGGAGGCGAACTCCAGCAGTTGAGCCGGAGCGACCACCGTCTACATCAGCTAGAGGTGACCCTGAGCCGGGACAACGTTTGATTATTCATTGATTGACTAAAATAATGATGAAAAAGTCGTAAACCTCTTACTAACACGGTTAAGTCATTTACACATGTAAGCGATCGCGCACGATCCGTAGGCATGCTCTGAATGACTACCAACCGCATTATAGTAAGAGTTTACGCTTTGACATCTTCATCTTGTTTTTTGCTTTGATTTTGATTTTAACATTTAGACTCCGCTTGTTTGGACATTTCTATTGTGGGATTCGTGTGATTTGTGCTTTGATATTTGCAGTTCTGTGAAAAAAAATTCTTGTATGCCCGTTGGATCGCGAACGGTCCACGAGCACCTCTTGTATGGCGATGAACTGCCAAATGTCTTTGATTCAGAAACTCCCTCGAACATGAACTGCGGCATCGATAATACTAAGTCCCCACCGGGCACACATAATTTTCCTCGAACGGCACATGATCGCGAACGATCACAATTTGCCTCGAACGGCACACGATCGCGAATGGTCACAACTTGCCTCGAACGGCACCTGACCGCGAACGGTCACGATTCACTTATTATGTCCGACCTCGAACGGTCACAATCAACTTTGAACGGCACTCGATCGCGAATGATCGATATCCACCGCGAACGGCATATGACCGCGAAAGGTCCCATTTCGACATTTGCCACGAACGGCATCGACCGCGAATGGTCCCATCTCATCATTCGCTGCAAACGGCATCGACCGCGAACGGTCTTATCTCATCATTCGTCGCGAACGGCATCGACCGCGAAAGGTCTCGATTCATCTCAAACGACACACGATCCCGAACGATCGTCATTTGAGATCATATAAAACTATCAAGTTCTTTACAGGTTGCTGACAGGATATGAACATCCAACTCAAGACATTACAAAACACACCTTCCTACCGCAAGGCATGTTTAGGGGGCAAATGTTATCCCGCTTTTTGGCAAAGCCGTGATACCAAAAGATCGGTCGAAAACCAAAAGACAGTTCACCTCAAAGATTGGTTGTACTTTGCTTCACTATGGATATCGATGAATTTTGTCCGAGCTCGGATCAGGCTACGATTGATCGAACACGGCAAGCAAAGTCATGGGAACCAATATTCCAAATTTTAGGTTAATCGAAGTTCGTATGAATGAGATATGATCGATGCAAGTTAGCCAAAGCATGCTGTTCGAATCCATCAAAAAGTTGAGGGGATGCTCATTTCGAATCCATAGGATTCGTATCCATCACTGTTTGTCTTGTTCGAACCCATCGGTTTACACATGCTTCGAATCGATCGAGTTCGAATCGATCGGTAACGTGATATCGATCAGTTCGAATCGATCGGTTTCGAATCGATAAAGTAGACATCACCTCAACAAGTCCGTATCCATCAGGTCGATGCGTTTCGTGTCCATCAACCATCCACAGTTCGTATCCATCAAAATAGCTTGCTTCGTATCGACCGGGACGGCCAGATCCTCGTGTCCATGAATTTCGTATCGTTCAACCAATGCCTAGTTCAGATCGATGAACAAAGCCTTCATTTGAATCCATCAGGCAGCATTAGTTCGTATCCATCACAATCGTATCCATTGAATGGAGACATCTCTATCGATGCGAGCTAAGCCGCCTATCTCGATTCGAACTAGACATTGAAAGTAGATATGAATAGTACTCGATACAATGGAGGCGAAATTCGTGGATGCGAAGAGGTCAACTCGGCACAAGAACCGGACCAAGGCGAAGAGTGTGTGCCACCTCACCAAAGAACCACGTGAGAAGGTCGATTCGAACGTATCGGTTCGAACTAATGGGTTCGAACCAAACAGCCAACCGAAACACTCCTATTCGTATCGATCATATCTCCCAAACCACGAGGCCAAATGCAATGAAATTTTCAGGGGAGCTTACGAACAAGGTAAAGCATGTTCCTGCCAAGTTTGAGCTTGATTGGACTAATTCTTGATGGATACTAAATCAATTCGTATCGATCACAGATCGAGCCGAAACTTAGTGGGGTCGGTCGCGTGGGCCCACTCACGTGCCAGAAAAAGTCTCCCGAAGTTTGAGCGAGATCTGAGCCTCCTACGCCTATAAATAGCACCCTGAAGCCTACAGAGAAAGGATCTTTTGGCCATTCAACGTCCAGACTCTGCCGGATTCAATTCTACCCTTCATTACCGCTTTTGTAATCAGATTTCAGAGTTACTATCAACTGTAATCCGCTGTAATCGATTGAAATCATCAAGTGAATCAATAAAGACATAAGCTTCAGAGTGGACGTAGGCAAGATCGTCGAACCACTATAAATCCTATGTTTTCTGATTGTTATTGTTGAATTATTGTGATTGCTATTGCTTAGATCTGAGTTTTGTATTGATTACTGCTGATTTGTGTTCTTAAACGGGTGCTTTCACGATATCGGGTGTTTGTGACCAATTTTGGTGCAAACAGTCGGTGGGGATTTAGTTGGTGATACGTAAGTGCTATTTGACAAGGGGGATTTATAGTCGGTAGTGGAATAGGTGGAGCCGTGATCAAAAGACCTTGTATTTTTTTAAATTGTATATATTTGTTTATTTATAAGTAACATTTAATTTGAATTTATAAGATAAGATTTTCTATAATTAGAAAATCAGTTGAGAAAAAGGAGTTATACCATAAAACTTTAATAGAGAGTAGTTTTGTTCAAATGGTTGGTATAAGTTTATTTTTGTGTGATTTATATTAATCTAGGTTGTAAAATTAATTGTTTAGTTGAAATTGAAAAAAAGTTGTTACAAATTTAAGTGAACGAAAACATTATTCTTATAACTTTAGTTAACCAATTCATTGTATGTAATGACCCGGATTTTTCAATCGTTTGATTTTGAATGTTCAATTTATTTTAAATATTAAATTTGAAATGTAAATGGAATTTTAATATGAAGTTTATCGATCAAATAAGTGGAATAAAACTTAAGTTCCAAATATAGCAATTTAAAAAATAAATTTTATTGTTGAATTAATAATTGAAAATCGTTTTAATAATTGAAGTGGAGTTGAATATGAATCAAAATGATTTCTAATGTTGATATAAATTCTATTTGAATTACAATTTAGTTAGTATGTTTTTAAAACTGAAATTTCAAATGTTTCGTAAATTTTTGAAATCGTCGATTTAATCGATGTGCTAAAATAGCGATTTGGAGCACGGTCTTAGAATTTGATGAAACCAATGTCATTAGATCCGTAATAGTGTATTATTGTAGGTTTTTAAATTTCGTAGCAATCAAATTTACCGTTTGTTCGTGGGACTTGAAAATGCATAGAAATTAATTTAAGGAACTTAATTTAAAATCAGTCGTTTTAATCTGTAACTCCTGTATATTTTGGAATTGGCTTTCAAAACATGTTCCATTGAGTTTGGAATATGGGTATAACCTATAGAACGCCAGACGGCACGCTTCGGTTGGAGATCAGGAAAGTCAAGTGTTGAACACAGTTTTTAAATAGTAAATTATATATATATAGACACCTTAAATCATCTAACCCTAGACCAAACTTTCAGAACACAACCGCCATTTTTTTCACCTAGATCCAATGGCCGTGAGAAGATGGTGCCCTTACAGGCGATATGGGTCGAAGCATCAACTAGGAAATTGGTCACAATGAGGAGGGCGACTCATCCACTGGTGGAGATGGAATGAGTTGGCCAAAGTTGATCGGAAATCAATTCGATGGCGAAGGGGATTTTAGATTTTTCTAGCGATTTGGCATGTCGTGGGGTGCTGGTCTTTGAAGAGAAGTTGAAGGAGGAGTCAAGAGCTATGGGCTGGCGGAGTTTGGTGACCTTACATCGCCTGTGGTAGCCTAGGCGGTGAGATGAATGGAGATTGGAAGCTTTCGTATTTTTTGGGTCGTGGGTGAGCTATAGCATGGCGAAGTGGACGTGGGTTACTCAGTAGGATCGTCAGAGGGTGGCGCTTCGCGAGGTTTGGTCACAATGGCTGGAAGGTGAACGGAATAGCAGCAAGTGGCGGATGTAGTCGGCATCGAAGTTGAGAGGGGGGTGCATGCTGTTGGTTTTGAATAAAGAAGATTAAGTTATCTCATTTAAGGTTAATGATGTTTAAGTTGCTAATGGTAGCAATTAATGAAATTTTTTATATAAAATAAAAATAAAAATTGTCTTATATATTTAATATCTTGCTCGTTTTAGGTCTGAATTAAACGAAACAAGTTGCGTTGGATTCGTTACGACGAGATCTACGCAACGAAGCTGAGTAGGATGAAATCAGAGCTCACGGAATTTCGTGCTAAAATCAAATGCCTGTTTGATTTCAGATGAACCTGAATGCGAAAGCGGTAACGAAAAAATAATGGTGAGTAAATCTCACCAATTTTGGATAATTGGTTTCATTTTAAATAGTTCAAACTATTTATTGGATGTTTGGATGGTTTAATAAATCATCAACTGTTGGAAGTTTTATTTTATATAGTAGTTGGATATATTCCCGCCTATTGGAATTGATGAGACCCTTTGTGCCCCGCATAATAGCGGATGACCCTATATTACTGGGATATCCCATTTCAAAGAGGGATTGGTATTTTATGTTATCTAACATCTGTGGATGCAGGGAAATAGTTTGGAGGGATCTAACTGGATTCCTCAAATATTATTTTCTTTATATATAGTGATATATAAGGAAATTGAATAATCTGTTATGGATTGCTGTGTGATTTGATTGTTCTAATGCTATAGTAGCACATGCCAAAATTTTGGCAGTATAAATACCATAAGTAATATTTTTGATTTTAAAAAATGAAATTCAAAAGCAATTTTAGAAATGAAAATATTTATTGAATTTTTGGATTAATTTAAAAAAAATAGGTGGGATAAAATAAATGATTTGATTTTGGGATTTGTACTTATCTATTTCGAAAATTATTTTTAATAGAAATTTTGAAAATAATTTATATAAAGGATTTTTGAACAATGGATTTTAAAGTGATATTCTTGAAAATTAAGAAAAAGAAGTTAAATTGGATATTTAAAATAGATTTCTAAAATAAATAGAATTTAAAAAGGAATGGATTTAAAAAAAATGGAATTTTATAAATGCAAAAGGGGTTTATAAATTTATAAACGACGTTTATAAATAAGGGAAATGATATCAGACATAACAGTGTGAAACCATATCGAGATATGGAAGTAGTTTTTTGGGAAAATAGTGGATTCCATTTTGAAAGGTGAGAATGGTTAGGGAATCGGAATGAAATCGATATATGGTGAATCGAGAGGATTTTATAAATTAAATTGACTATTGGAATTTTTAAAAAATATTTTTATTAAGAAGTGAAGTTTTGTTTTAAAAAGGAAAATTTTATTTATAAAACTATGTAATTTAAAGCTAGTAATATTGAAATATTTCGAAAGTGAATTTTTTAAATATATAATATTAATTGAAATTAAATTCTAATTTTTGTAATAAGCATTGCAAATTGATAGCTTTTATTCAAAAACGAATTGGAAATGAGTTATCGATGTTTATTTTAAGTTATTGGATATTTTAAAAACTACTTCAACGTGTCTTAAAAATAAAAAAATATTATTTAAAAATACTTATTATATATATGTATATGGATTTTTGGAAGTAATTGGAATTTAATTATAAATTCTCTTAAATTTTGAAAATGGAGTTTATTTAACGACATGATTTTTATAAAAGAAATCTTATAACGGAAATTTGGAACTTAAGGAATTTTCGAAATGGTCGAATAAGTGAACTTCAAAAAAATGAATTTGAATTCGTAAAAGAAGTCTTAAATTGGTGAATAAGATTTAAAATAAGAAAAATTGATTTACGGAAATGGTAGAAGGGATTTCAAAAATTCCAGAGATTAGGAAATGAATTAAAGTGAGTCGTGATTTTACAAATGGGCTATAAATGGTTTATGAAGTTGGAATAAAAAGGAGACTTCCTCGGTTGTGATTATACCCATAAAATCGATAAGATATAATATTTCCTAAGTGTTGAGAAGTAAGTATTTTTGGGAAAATATATTTATAAATATTTTTCTAAGTATTGAAATAAATGATTTAGGAATGTTTGACTATTGGAAGGTTATATGAAAATATTTCTAAGTGTTTATATAGATTGAAATTTATCACGTTAAGTATATAAGGATTTAAATTTGTTTTCATACGTTCGAATGCTGGAAGAGAATTGAATATATATATATATATATATAAAGATATAAAGATATTTTGAATAAATATCTGAAAGATTTAAATATGGGCCTAGTGACTGCTTATGTTGTAATTTGACAATTATATATTCGACTATCAAATTTGGCCAAATTCGTTGATCATTTCGAAGAGATTGGGATCAGATTTAATTATCCGAAAACCATTTTGATCTAATTTGTGCGTTACGAATTGTGAATATCTCAAATATGATGGATATCTGTGAAGATATCGGTTTGTTCAAACCCAGAACAACTAGTATGGATGAGTGTTGTCATTGCATTGTTGCCTAGAAGGCAATGTTAGCATTCCATTTATGAATGCTATTCTAAAGGTAAACGTAGCCTCAGGCCTCATCAATAGGGAATGACTACAACAGAAGAGATGCAGCAGTGCGAAATGGATCGCACCCAAGTAGGGTATGTTATCACTTTTCTAGATACCCTCAGATATATTATTATAATTATGGATATGGCTGTGCATGGAAAAGAGAGCGCTCGATTAGGGTGGGAACACCTGGGATGATAACATATTCGGTAATATCCAGGTCAAAGGTAGGCCAACCTGTGTTGGTAGGGGATCCAGGAGAGGTCCTCGATACATTTTTCTATAGGTGTACTATGGCGGGCGGTATCCAGGTAGCCCAATCATTGTATGGAATCCAATATCCACTATGAGCCTGTACGGTTTTAGTTGTATACCGACTATGCTGAAACGTGAGATGCAAGCATTTAAGCTATTTTCTCATTTACTTTCTATAGACACTATTATAATATCAGATGATTCTGATATAAAAGTGTTTTGGTTATCGTAAGGTAAAGCCAATCGTTTTTATGTGTGGCGTGGTCTTACGAGATACCTTTGATTTCAAAGGATTTTGATAATGTTAATCCTTGAGATGATGGTTTTGATGACAACAACCTTAGAATAAGATTATAAAATATAAATTCTAACATTATAGTTTAGATATATATGTATATGCAGGATTTAACCATGCAGGTACCAAGAATGAAGACTGCACAGTATAGAGATTCAAGATATCAAGATTGAAGACTCATGAGTATCAAGAATATCAAGATTATCAAGAGTCCAAGATATCAAGAATTTTGTTAAAACTCCTAGAAAAGTACTGGCATCTTAAAATCTAATTTATTCATGGAATGGAATCCACTTCGAGTCTGTTAAAGGGATGGAACCCTAAGTAGGATGGAACCTATGAAAAATCTAGTGGAACATTGTTTTGTATCCGCTAACCTGTTATTCAAAATGATTTTACAAAATTATATCTTGTTTTCAAAATGTTTTCAAAACATTCCTTTTAAAAGAATCAAAAACATATTAAATACTTTTAGCCTCAAAATAATCTTTAATTTCAAAATCAAATTATCCTTAGTTTTGAATTATCTTTAATAATAATATATTAACTTTTAATATTTATACTTAGATTTAAATATAAAATTATAGTAATTTTATATATACCAAAATATTATTCTCCATATTTATTTATGTATTTTAACTATATTTAAATATATTTATAAAAGCCTAAAATAGTTTTAATATAAGATAAAAGTTATTTTCAAAGAAAAGCAAAACACCAAAATTTCCTTTGGGAAGTCGACATACCCAAGTTACCCGTGTCGACATAGCGTCAGCTGATTTCAAAATTTTGAATTTCAAAAGAAGTGTCTATTCGTCATATCCCTTCATGAATGGACATGGCTGTTGTTCTTCTATAAATAGGGGTTGTTTTCAACGAATTTATATTCATATTTTTTTTGTTTTTCACTCCTCTTCTTCCACATTTCTTTATGCATATTCTTACCATTACTCTGCCGGAATCAACATTGAATCTAACTAGATCATTTCTGCTTTGATTCTCTATCACCATCTCAACAAGATCCTCTGTGCTATTCAGAGTTATAGACTTCTTTGTCATCATTTCTATGAAAAAGGTGTGATTGTAGCCTTAGAAATCAATCAAGTGAGAAAAGGTGTGATTTTAGCCTTGGAAATCAATCAAGTGAGAAAAGGTGTGATTGTAGCCTAGGAAATCAATTGGGTGAACTTGTTGCCCGTGAAATCAAGTATCTCTACCCAGAGGATTGTGAATCTGGAGGGTGTACCTCATTGCCTTGAAATCGAGGGTGTAATTGTACAAGTGCTTTTGAAAGGAAATCCGTACTTGTGTGCGGGATTGGATGTAGGGTAACTCTGAACCAGTATAAAATCCGGTGTGTCCTTTCCTTTACTTTATTTCTGCGTCTGTGTTTGTTTCTGTGACCATATCTGTGTCTGAATATTGCATACATTTGTGTTCCAATTAACATAAACTCAAAAAGATTTAGTAATTCTTTAAAACACTATTCACCCCCTCCAGTGTTTATCCTAGCATTAAGATCTGTAATCCACATTTCTAACATTTGGTATCAGAGCAAGGTTTTCAAAGTTTCATAATCTGTTTTTGAAAAAGTTTTTTAAAATGGCAGTGTTTGTTAATACTAGTTTAGAAATATTGAGATCATCATTGTCTCTTGAGTCTGCATATAATCAATGTTCAAATTCAAGTTGTCTACCAAAATTGTTCGATGTGCAGGAAACATGCTTTATAGGGGTTAAGGAATCAATCCACAATGGAAAATTTGCGCAGATCAGAAAGAATAAATGGATACTCAATAGTGGATGCTCTAGACACATGACTTGCATTCCAGATTTGCTGAATGATATAATATATAAAGACGGAGGATTGGTTAACTTTGGAGACAATTCAAAAGGATATGTGATTGGCGTCGGCAAAGTCGGTAACTCTGAAACTCCTATTATTACTAATGTTTTGCTAGTTGAGAATCTGAAACAAATCTGCTAAGTATAAGTCAACTTTGCGATAAAGGATATAAAATTAAATTTGAAAAAGATAAATGTCACATTGAAGATAATAATTCAACCATAATATTTTAGGGAATTAGGAAGAAGAATATTTATATTCTTAGTATGAAAGTCTCAAATGATAACTTATGTCTTTTGGCAAATACAAGCGACCCTTGAATTTGGCATAAGAGATTTGGACATTTGAATTTCAAGCTCTTATCTGGACTATCTAAACATGATCTAGTAAGAGGTCTCCCTAAAATAAATTTTGAAGTAGACAGTCTATGTGATGCATGTCAATTAGGAAAACTTAGAAAAAGTTCCTTTAAATCAAAAGATATGATTTCAATTGAATTACTTCACCTTGATTTATTTGGTCCATCTCAAATTCTGTCGATAAATCATAGAAAATATGTTTTTGTCATTGTAGATGATTATTCCAGATTTACATAGGCACTATTTTTGAAACATAAAAGTGATACTTTTGAATGTTTTAAGAACTTTACAAAAAGGATTCAAAATCAACTTTCTCTAAAAATTATAACCATCCGTCGTGATCACGGTGGTGAATTTGAAAATGAAAAGTTTGAGGAATTTTGTAATAAAGAGGGAATAACTCACAATTTTTCATTTTCAAGAACTCCACAACAAAACGGAGCAGTAGAATGTAAAAATAGGACAATTCGAGAGTGTGCGAGAACTATGCTCTCAGATAGTAAATTACCAAAGTATTTTTGGGCAAAAGCAGTTGCTACCGCCTGTTATATTTTAAATAGAATTTTAATTAGACCTTTAACTGATAAGACATCTTATGAACTTCTTCACTCAAAGAAAACTAAGGTATCTTATTTTAGAATTTTTGGAAGTAAATGTTTTATTTTAAATACAAAAGATATTAGATAAATTTGATCCTAAATCCGACAAAGGTATCTTTATCGGATATTCTAATAGAAGTAAAGCATACAGAGTGTTTAATTTAAGAACTAACACCATCGAAGAAACAACGCATGTTTCATTCGACGAAAATCTGAATATTTTTGAAGATACAAATGATGAAGAGGATTTAATCACTCAAAATCAAGAGACAACTGAAACTAATAACGAAATAAATCATCCTAATAAAAGGATTAAACTTTTAGAAGATCGCCCTGTTGAAAATGTACTTGGAGATATGCAATCTGTTGTTGAAATTAGAAATCAACTAAGTCAAATGAGCAATGTAGCTTTTATATCAATTATTGAACCCAAAATTCCAAAAGAAGCATCAACTGATGATTCATGGATTTTGGCTATGCAAGAAGAATTAGATCAATTCACTAGAAATGATGTTTGGGAACTTGTTCCTAGACCTAAAAATAAAACTATAATTGGAACTATAGGTTTATAAAACTAAAATGAATGAACAAGGAGAGGTTGTTAGAAATAAAGCCCGGTTAGTCGCTCAAGGCTATTGTCAAGAAGAAGGAATAGATTTTGATGAAACCTTTGCACCCGTAGCAAGATTAAAAGCCATTAGGATTCTACTTGCTTTCGCAAATCATAATAATTTCTAGCTATTTCAAATGGATGTTAAAAGTGCCTTTTTAAATGGATTTGTTAAAGATGAAGTATATGTTGAACAACCACCACTTTTTGAAAATGAAAAATTACCAAATCATGTTTACAAATTTAAGAAAGCTCTATATGGTCTAAAACAAGCTCCTAGAGCCTGGTATGATAGACTAAGATCTTACTTATTACAATCAAATTTTGAAATTGGTAAAGTAGATAATACTCCTTTTATTAAAATAAATAAAAATGATATTCAACTAGTACAAGTCTACGTGGATGATATCATTTTTTGGATCAACTAATTTTGAAATGAATAATGAATTTTCAGACATAATGACAAAAGAGTTTGAGCTAAGTCATATGGGTGAATTAAATTTCTTTCTAGGATTATAAGTAAAACAATTAGATAATGGTGTCTTTATTAGTCAAGAAAAATATGCTAAAGACCTAGTTAGCAAATTGGTTTGACTACTGCAAGTGGAAAACCCACTTCCTTGGCAACCAATGAGTACCTAAGTAAAGAAGATCTCTCGAAAGATGTAGATCAAAAATTATATAGAGGAATGATTGGATCACTACTCTATATCACTGCTAGTAGACCTGATATCATGCATAGTGTTTGTCTATGTGCAAGATATCAATCCCAACCTAAAGAGACCCATGTGAAAGCCGTAAAACGTATCATAAGATATGTTAAACACACCTTCGATTATGGCTTATTTTATCCTAAAATGATTCTTTTGAATTAATATCTTACTGTGATGCTGATTATGCTGGTTGTAAATCAGACCGAAAAAGTACAAGTGGAACTTGTCGCTTTTTGGGGCATTCTCTGGTTTCCTGGTATAGTAAAAAGCAGAGTACATTACTGCTGCTTTGGTTTGTTCTCAAGTAATATATATGCAAAAAACTTTAAAAGATTTTGTTTTAAATATCTCAAAATTACCAATTTATTGTGAAAATATTAGTACAATAAATTTATCCAAAAATACTACTCATCATGCTCGAACTAAACATATTGACATTAGACATCATTTTCTCAGAGATAATATAAGTAAGGAAGTAATTACTCTCGATTACTTCAATTCCGAGAACCAAATCGCTGATATATTAACAAAACCCTTAAATGAATCTATATTTACTAAATTAAGAAGAGAATTAGGAATTTGTTCAATAACTGAAATATGAAAATATAAATAATGAAGTATGATTAAAAATTTAATCAAAATAAATCAAATAGTAAAAATTTCAAGGACCATGTCGACATACTTCCCAACCCATGTCGACATACAACGATTTTTTATTTTTGAAATTTTCCCACCAAAATTCAAATAATTGGTTATATATTCTTCTTATTTTCGAAATTTTGATCATTTTCTCTGTTCTCTCTATGTTCTAACTTTTGAAATAAATTAAACCATGGCCTCCTCTTCCAAATCAAACATAAATTCAACCTTTTCATTTCCTTCTCCTTCTTCTGGACCGTTTCAACGAACTACGTTCGCTCGAGTGACAAAAATGGAGGATTCTCTGAAGGATGCACAGCAATTATTGACTGAAATTCAAGTGGTGCAATTTAGAATGGCAAAAAAACAAGAGAGGCAAGGCAAAAACCTTAGGAATTTGCAAAAATTTCTAATGGACAATCATGCTAACCCAATCTTGATTGACAGAGATTCTTCAGGAGATCAAGTGTAGGAGGGCAGCGAGGAAGAAGAAGCCTTCATGGAAGAAGAGCACGTTGAAGAAGACGACAAAGTCGTTTGTGTTGTCAGTGTGCTTTGACAATGATGGAAATCTTGTCGAACAACGTGGAAATTTCTGTTTCTACTATCCAAATTGTTCGATTCATAGATCTCCTATTTTCAAAGACACTCATTAATTTCTTTTCTCTTTTTCATATTATTGTATGTTCTTTCTTACGTTCTCTACGAAAATGTAAATATAACTATATAATAAATAATTTGTGTTCTTATGCATGTTCTGTTATACTTAGTTAGGATAGTTAGTAGTTTAGGATTAAGTTTTAAGTATTAGAGTTAAGTGTTGATTATTTATGATAACACTATCATTATAATCACATGTCATAGAGTATTAGATTAAGGGGAAGTTATATAGTTTGGAGATTATATAGTTTGGAGTTAGTTTTTGTTGATGACAAAGGGGGAGAAGTATAAAATAGGATAAATAGGCATAGATTAAAGGGGAGTTATTAGTTTTAGGGGGAGTTATTAGGATAGAAGTAATATTTATAAACAAAGGTTGTCATCATCAAAAAGGGGGAGATTGTTAGTCCTTGAGATAATGGTTTCGATGACAACAACCTTAGAATATGATTATAAAATATAAATACTAACATTATAGTTTATATATATATATATATATATAGGATTTAACCATGCAGGCACTAAGAATGAAGACTGTACAGTATAGAGATTCAAGATTGAAGACTCATGAGTATCAACAATATCAAGATTATCAAGAGTTCAAGATTTCAAGAATAAGTAATTTAATTAGGAATTTTTTTAAAACTCCTAGAAAAGCATTGGCATCTTAAAATCCAATTTATTCGTGGAATGGAATCCACTTCGAGCCTGTTAAAGGGACGGAACCCTAAGTAGGATGGAACCTACGAAAAATCTAGTAGAACATTGTTTGTATCCACTAACCTTTTATTCAAAAAAATTTTACAAAATTATATCTTGTTTTCAAAATGTTTTCGAAACCTTCCTTTTAAAAGAATCAAAAACATCTATCCTGATTTTAAATACTTTTAGCCTCAAAATGATCTTTAATTTCAAAATCAAATTATCCTTAGTTTTGAATTATCTTTAATAATAATATATTAACTTTAAATATTTATACTTAGATTTAAATATAAAATTATAGTAAAATTTTGTATATACCAAAATGTTATTCTCCATATTTATTTATGCATTTTAACCATATTTAAGTATATTTATAAAAGTTTAAAATAGTTTTAATATAAGATAAAAGATATTTTCAAAGAAAAACAAAACATCAAAATTTCCTTTGGGATGTCGACATACCCAAGTTACCCATGTCGACATAGTGTCAGTTGACTTCAAAAATTTGAATTTCAAAAGAAGTGTCTATTCGTCATATCCCTTCACGAATGGACATGGATGTTGTTCTTCTATAAATAGGGGCTGTTTTCAACGAATTTATATTCATATTTTTCTGTTTTTCAATCCTCTTCTTCTTCCACATTTCTTTATACATATTCTTACCATTACTCTGCCGAAATCAACATTGAATCTAACTAGATCATTTCTGATTTGATTCTCTATCACTATCTCAACAAGATCCTCAGTGCTATTCAGATTTATAGGCTTCTTTGTAATCATTTCTATGAAAAAGGTCTGATTGTAGCCTTGGAAATCAATCAAGTGAGAAAAGGTGTGATTGTAGCCTTGGAAATCAATTAAGTGAGAAAAGGTGTGATTGTAGCCTAGGAAATCAATTGGGTGAAGTTGTTGCCTGTGAAATCAAGTATCTCTACCCAGAGGATTGTGAATTTGGAGGGTGTACCTCATAGCCTTGAAATCGATGGTGTAATTATACAATTGCTTTTGAAAGGAAATCCGTACTTGTGTGTGGGACTGGATGTAGAGTAACTCCGAACCAGTATAAAATCCAGTGTGTTCTTTCCTTTACTGCTATTACTTTATTTCTGCATCTGCGTTTGTTTCTGTGATCATATTTGTGTCTGAATATTGCATACATTTGTGTTCATATTAACATAAACTCAAAAAGATTTAGTAATTCCTTAAAACACTATTCACCCCCCTTATAGTGTTTATCCTAGCCTTAAGATCTGTAATCCGCATTTCTAAGAGATAACAGTAATAATTCAAATTGTGTGTGTTTTCTCACGCCGGTTTTCCAGACTGACTCGGGTGTTATTTTATTATAATGTTCAGATTAGACTGAGTGTTACAGATTCAAGTTAGGATGCTTTGGAGCTTCGAAGATGAGCTAGAGGATTTCAGACATATATCATGTACTTGGTTATTTCCGCTATATATGTAGGCTTATATTCAAAAATTGTGAGGAAAAGTTTTTATAACTGTCCAGATTGATTGTTGATTGTTTTATTCTGATGATTGTAAATATATTAACAGCTATAGATTCTTTTTGTATAAAGATATGTTATTACCTATTATATATTATTTCACTACGATTGTGAGATTCTGTATTGTTATTGTAATTTAATGTCCGCTCAAAGGGTACAGAACGATGAGCATTCACTGTTGGTATCAGAGTTGAAGGTTAAGCGAGAACCTTGGCTTTGGTGGGGATTACTCATTAGAGAAAAGGGTCAATAGTACCCTAGAATGTGTTTGAGTGTATTAATAAATATAAATTGTTTTATATTGTGTTGACTTCTCTATTGAGTGGTTTACGAATTTTGTTCAAATAGTAGGATGCCACGAAATCGATAGGAATTTTTAAACACTTGAACTAGGTAAACCGACACAGTATTGTTTTGAAGCGGGTAAAATTTTACCCAAACTATATTTTGATATTGAGAAATAATTTTCAAAAATTATTATAGTACAGTCGGTGTGTTTATTTGTTACTATTATAATCGTAATAAAATTATAAAAATTGGAATGGTTATATATAACCAAATTGAAAATGTATAAACCTGATTTGTGCAAATGAATTATAAATAAAAATGGATTCAAACTAGAATTTGGAAATTTAAAATGCCGGAAGCTTTGAGAAATGTTTTAAATGGATTTGAACTAAGTATTTGGGAATTCTGAAATCTTGGAAATTTAGGAAATGTTTCCAAAGTGTTTGAAAAGAGTAATGGTGATATTATTTTGGTATATTTTTGAAATATTTTTGAAAGGAAGTGTTTTAAATGGATGTTGAAAGTAAGAAAGCAATGAACTCACTTCAATTGCGAGAAAATAATTATAGGGATGATTGCAGCATCTTCGGTATTCATGTTTGAGTTTCTAAATGATGAATTACTACCATAATTGATTGGCTTCAGATATATTGGGAAAATATTTTTTTTAAATTCCTCAAGGAATCGTTTTTGCTAAAATCGAGTCTGCTTAAAAAAATTCCAAAAGTAAGATTTGATATACAAAGATAATATGTGATTTCAAAGTGATTTGAAATAAAACCGGATGTTTAAATTCTCGATTCATCTAAATGATGTGTGAAGACGTAATATAAAATGTGTTGAACTTATAAAGTTGAGAATGGTATAAATAGGAAAGGCAACTGTGAAATTTGAATTTGAAATTGAATTTTAACTTAAGTAAGTTAAAATGGATTATATGAATTGAAATTTAACTTAAGTTAAGTTAAATAAAATTGGATGGGATTAGAAACGATATCAATTGAATTAAATATAAAGTTTGAGTTGTGAAATGAATATAGACTTAGCTTATGGGAATCAAACGAATGTTGAATTAATTGAATTTGATTTAAAAAAAGGAGAATAAACTCAAGTATTGAAATTATGGAAATGTGAAAAAATAAGTTATGTGACTTATAAAATTGAATGTGGAATAGAAAAAACAAAAATAAAAATGGTCTGATATTTTGGTGAAGAAATAAAAATCCAAACTTGAATTTTAAAATGAATTTGAACTCAAGTAAATTAAATGGAGTGATTTTTGATACAAAAATCTAATTGTGAAGTATAAAATGGAAGTAGATGAATTAATTAGTGAACTAGATATTGGAATGAGATTTGAGTTAATTGGAATTGAATAAGAATCAATCTAAAATTGAAATGGAATTTTTCTGCAAGGGAAATAAACTTAAGTTATATAATTAGAATAACTGGAAATATACAAATTAACTTAAGTTAATATTTTTGGATGGAAGCTTGGTTCAAATAAATTTATGAAATGGTTTATCATCATAACTGACTATTTTATTAAATGAATATCATCGGATTTGCATGGAAAAATTGTCGTTTGAAGTAAACGAAAGTAAAAAAAATTGTGAATGAATCAAAAGTAAATAAATTGATTTAGAATCAAATTGAAATGGGTACGAATATAACGTGTGAAAATATGTATTAAATGAAAAATAAATTACTTGTGGATAATTAGAAATTGTATGAAATGGTATACAAATCGACTGAAAGTAATTAAATTAGTATTGGAACCTTGTGATTGCTTATAAATACATGTTTACTAGTTTAGTTATGCAAAGTATGCGTTAATTATTTAAATAAATGAAGTGTTATTAAATTTTAGTATGTTTTTGGTAATTACGTGTTTAAATTAAGTAAGTACGGATAAAAGGAGGCTATTGGGTTGGATTTGGGTTGCAAAATTGCATATTAATTAAGCTCGCTCGCTAAATAAAGCCAATATAAGGTACGCTTAAGCATTAAAAGAAAAAAATGAAACAAAAATATTGTGTTTTCCGGCCATGAAGCCGATGGATATGTTTTTATCATAATTTTCATATTGTAAAAGGCTCTCCGTACAATAGAGACTCTGTCAAAAATTTCAAAAATTTAAGGCGTTAGAAAAATACTGAAATTTTTTGGAAAATTTTTGTTAACTAAAATTTGATTTCGAGTTATAATTGAAATAAGGGGTTTTGGTTTAGAAATTGAAAATAAATGTTTTATATGGAACCAAAGGATTTAGAAAAGTGAAATATTGAGTTTTAACTAAATGGGTTTTGGAAAGTTAATGATTAGAACATTTTTCCTTCCCTTAGAAATTTCGGGGACGAAATTCTTTAAGGGTGGAGGAACGTAACGACCTAGATTTTTCAGTCGTTTGATTTTGAATGTTTAATTTATTTTAAATGTTGAATTTGAAATGTAAATGGAATTTTAATATGAAGTTTATCGACCAAATAAGTGGAATAAAACTTAAGTTTTAAATATAGTGGTTTGTTGAATAAATTTAATTGTTGTATTAATAATTGAAAATTATTTTAGTAATTGGATTGGAGTTGAATATGAATCGAAACGATTTCTAATATTGATGTAGATTCTATTTGAATTAGAATTTAGTTAGTAATTTTTTAAAACTAAAATTTCAAGTGATTTCGTAAATTTTTGAGATCGTTGATTTAATAGATGCGTTAAAATAGCGATCCGGAGCACGGTCTGAAAATTTAATGAAACCATTGTCATTAGATCCGTCATAGTATATTATTGTAGGTTTTTAAATTTCATAGCATTTAGATTTATCCTTTATTTGTGGGAGTTGCAAAAGCGTAGAAATTAATTTAAGGAATTTAATTTAAAATAAGTCGTTTTAAACCGTAACTCCCGTATACTTTGGAATTGGCTTTGAAACATGTTCCATTGAGTTTGGAATAAGGGATAACCTATGGAACGGCAGGCGGAATGCTTCGATCGGAGATCGGTAAAGTCAATTGTGAACATGGTTTTTAAATAGTCAATTATATATATATATATATATATATATATATATATATATAGACACAACCGCGTACACACCTTAAATCATCTAACCCTAGACCAAACTTTCAGAACACAACCACTATTTTTTTCCACCTAGATCTAATGGCCATGAGAATATGGTGCCCTTAGAGGCAATATGGGTCGAAGCATTCAACTAGGAACTTGGTCAAAAGGAGGAGGGAGACTCATCTACTAGTGGAGATGGACTGAGTTGGCCAGAGTTGATCGAAAATCAATTTTGACGGCGAAGGGATTTTGACATTTTCTGGCGATTTGGCGCATCATGCGGTGCTGGTCTTTGAAGGGAAGTTGAAGGGGGAGTCGAGAGCTATGGGCTGGAGGAGATTGGTGACCTAACATCGCCTATGGTGGCCTAGGCGGTGAGATGAATGGAGATGGGAAGCTTTTGTATTTTTTGGGTCGTAGTTGAGCTATAGGGCGGCGGAGGGAACGTTTGTTAGTCAATTGGTTTGTCGGAGGGTGGCTCTTTGTGGGGTGGGGACCGATGACTGGAAGGTGAACGGGATGGAGGCGAGTGGTGGATGTAGTCGGCGTCGAGTGTGGATTGCTACTTGAGATTTATAACTCCAAATGAGTTTAACTCACACTGTGTCTATATGTTGTTGTTTAAAGCTTAAAACTTGGTGCCACGATTGAGAATAGCTTGCATACTCTATGAATTAAGAAATTAGTTGTAAGAATTTATTGCATGTTGTTGATTTCATGATATAGAATTAGTAAAATAGGTTAAGGGTTAGGGAGTCACAGCTTGGATTTATATTACAAGTAACTTTCTAAGAAGGAAACATCAGTATTGAGCAGGTTTCATTCATGAGTTAATCCCTGTGATAACACAATGTTTTCCATCACTTGGTATCAAAGCTGAGTTCAGAATAGAATATGATAAACATGGAACATAACATGTATTACAGTACACTGAAGTATAATACAATTGTTAACATAGTTCCTACTCATCATTATCCTTAATCGTGCCTTTAATCTTTTTGTGTCCTTGGAGGGGTAGATAATAAGTTTTGAAAAAAGCAGGTCGGTAATAAATTCATAACTAATCATAGAAAAATAGAAAAATTCCAAAAATTGTATACGTTATTCCCAACACATATACCTACCAAATCTAAAAATTTCATTTGAAAATATTACGTTTTGGTGTGCCAAATCCTCTCTGCATTGAAGGTGAAATTGCAGGAATTAAATCACTTAATTCTCTTTCTCATACACTCAAAGAGTGCAAAAATGTGTATTTTATATAAAAAATACTTTGCTTTGAGAAAGAGAATTACACGATTTATTAAAACATGTGGTATGGGACACATGTGTTTATTAAATCGTTTAATTCTCTTTCTCAAAGCAAAGTATTTTCTATATAAAATACACATTTTTGCACTTTTCGAGTGTATGAGAAAGAGAATTAACCTATTTATGAAAATCGCCAAAACACCATATAGAATTTGAATGAGAGTTCGAAACACCATAAATGTAATTACCTTGTATATAAAATCACCATAAATATATAATACAAATGGATCCATATCATCATCACATGCTTTTTAACAAATGGCCGAAGTTTGCCGAGTACTATAATAGACCCATCAGTCTAAACAAAGTCCCACTGGACTTTTAATCGACCCACCATTCGAATGTTTGACCCACCAGTCAATGTATGGACCACCAGCCTAGTACCGATATCACCACATCGGAATGTGTCACCACATCCATATAGTAACCCATAGGTCCCAGGATCGAAATCTAGCTCTGATACCAAGGTATGACGCCCCACCCTGAGACCCATATTAACAAAGAGTATTATTGAGTAATACTGTCTGCTAATGCGAAGGATAGAGCTAGTTAGGAGTGACCATCCATAGATTTGCCTTAAACATCTATTAAATACGACGATTTGGTGCTCCATTTTTTTCCATTCTCGATTGGATCGACATGTTCAATAATGCTTAATACAAAATTATGGTGGCTGCAGGAACTATTCAGAACAAAACACAATATAGATTACATAGATCATAAACAACAAACATAATCGAATACATACATATACATCAGATATAATACATAGTGTTCAAAGTGGTATTACGAGCACAATATATACATACATCAGTCCCACAAAAGAATATACATAAGGGTCTTAAGTGAGTAAATATTAAATAATCATCAATAATAAAATCAAGTATCCACAATTTCTTGCCTCGTATCATCGGCAAGATCGATAATCATATAATGGCTATCTCCAATGATATCTCCTAAATAGGAGATTATAAATCTCAAAATTCCCAAAATATAGCAACATGAATCACAACGACTTCGAGTTCAAAACACCATTTGTAATCACCGTATAATAAAGGTGATAGCACTCAGGCTATATAAGTAAGCCAAAAAATGGTGATTATGGTGAAAACATATCAAAACGTCATCAAAATTCTAGAAATCATCAAAAAGAACTCAATAAAACACAATATAAGGAAAGGACCCAACAGTCCAAAATGTAGCCCAACAGCTATAATAAATAGGACCCAACAGTCCATAAGATGGCCTAACAGGCTGCCAAGTACTTGTGCATAAGAGACCCTTATGACTTGATACTTAGCTCATATTCATATTATTTCCTTTCATTAGAGAAGAGTTGTTACCCCTTTATTCTTATACCATACCTCATCTTATATATGCTAATCAGTTTTTTAAGCTAGACTGATCCGTGTATTTTATATACCCGGGTCAGACCGAGTTGTAGGTTCGGTCTTTGAGGTTTTGCTTAGCTGTTCATTATGGACTCATCTATCAGCGTTTTAGATTAGTCGCATAGTTTTTGTGTAGTTACTTTAAAGCTAATAAAATTATATATACTCTATACTAAGATAATTTCAAAAGTTATTTCCAAACGATTTTGAGAATAGTTTTAAAAGCTTGTTTTCTATAATAAATTATTTTCTATATAAAAATACATGTTTTTTGTATTATTCGAGTGAATGGGAAGGAGAATTGAACGATTCGGTAAAGCACATGGTATGGGACACGTGCGGTTATCTTTTGATTAATTCTTGACTCGTCCGTTTGATTATTTGGACCTTCGAGTCGTGTTTGTCGATGAGATGAGGCAAATATTTTTATTGCTTTCTAGTGTGGTATTGAATAGCGGTTAGGAAACCTTTAAGTGAGAACGTGTGGTATAGGATGCACTGTTACCACTTTTCGAGTTCCTTTCTGGGAGTTTGTGACAACTTAAATAAACTGTTTAGAGAGTGATAGGTGAAGTATAAGGATAATAGATAATAATTAAAATAACAACAGGGCTGCGACTTAAAGAGCCAATCAAACCATGTCGTTATTTTAGTTATTATCTATTATTCATATACTTCACCTATCATTCTCTAATCAGTTTATATAGAGATGCACGCTGTTGGTTTTGAACGAAGAAGATTAATATATCTCGTTTAAGGTTAATGATGTTTAAGCTGCTAATGATAATAATTAGTAGAATTTTTTTATGTAAAATAAAAATGAAACGAATCTTATATATCTAATATCTTAATCGTTTTAGGTCTGAATTGAATGAAACAAGTCGCGTTGGATTCGTTATGATGAGATCTACGCGATGAAGTTGAGTTGGCTGAAATTAGAGCTTATGAATTTTGTGCTAAAATCAAACGCCTTTTTGATTTTAGACGAACCTAAACGTGAAAGCGACAACAAAAAAATAATGGTGAGTAAATATCACTCATCTTGGATAATTGGTTTCATTTTAAATAGTTAAAATTATTTATTGGATGTTTGGATGGACTGATAAATTATTAACTATTGGATGTTATATTATATATAGTAGTATATATATTAGTACTTGGATATATCCCTATCTATTAGAGCGAATAAGACCCTCTCCCCGCGTAATAGCGGATGACCCTATATTACCGCGATATCCTGCCTTGAAGTGTGATTGATATTTTATGTTATCTAACTTCTATAGATGTAGGGAAACAGGTTGGAGCGATCCAACTGGATTCCTAAAATATATTTATTGTTTTTTCATATATATATTGTGATATATGATGAAATTGAATAAATCTATTATGGATTGTTGTGTGATTTGATTGTTTGGATGCTCTAGTAGCACATGCCTAAATTTTTGCATTATAAATACCGTAAGTAAAATTTTTGATTTTAAAAAATGAAATTCAAAAGCGATTTTAGAAATGAAAATATTTATATTGAATTTTAGGATTAATTTAAAAAGAATTAGGTTGGATAAAATAAATGATTTGACTTTGGGATTTGTACTTATCTATTTCGAAAAATATTTTAAATAGAGATTTTAAAACTTATATGAAGGATTTTTGAACAATGAAATTTAAAATATATTCCTAAAAAATAGGGAAAAGAAGTTTGAATCGATATTTAAAATAGATTTGTAAAATAAATATAATTTAATAAGAATTGGATTTAAAAAAAAAATCGAATTTTGTAAATGAGATGAATTTTTATAAAGAAGTGATACTCAAAAGTGATAAATAAATTTATAAACGATGTTTATAAATAAGGGAAATGATATCAGTTGGTAAATTGGAATATAATTTCACAGCGTGAAATTTTATCGAGATATGAAAATAGGTTTTTTGAAAAATAGTGGATTTTGTTTTCAAAGGTGAGAATGGTTAGGGAATCGGAATGAAATCGATGTGTGGTGAATCGAGAGGAATTTATAAATTGAGTTGGCTATTGAAATTTTAAAAATATATTTCTATTAAGAAGTTCAGTTTTGTTTTGAAAAGGAAAATTTTATTTATAAAACTATGTAATTTAAAGCTAGTTAGTATTGAAATACTTCAGAAATGAATTTTTCAAATGTCTAATATTAATTGAAATAAAATTCTAATTTTTGTAATAAGCACTGTAAATCGATAGGTTTTATTTAAAAATGAATTGGAAATGAGTTGTTGATGTTTATTAAGTTATTCGATATTTTAAAAACCACTTAAACATTTTTTAAATATAAAATACTTTTATTTAAAAATATTTGTAACGAAAGGGATTTTTAACCCTCGAAAATCGACATCAATACGTCCACCGTATAGAATGTCGAGTAATCGAGCGCCTGAAATTACCAGTTCATTAGGGGTGAAGAAGTAAAAGGTGGAAGAAAATAGAAATAACAACACAGAATCTCACAATCGCAGTGGACAAAATATAATATATAATAACAGATCAATACAAAAGAATCTGTAGTGTTTATTACTTACAATCATAAGAGCATAAAAATCAATACATCGATCTGGACAGTTTTAATAACCTGCCCTGATATATGTAACTCATACAACGAAAATAACCAAGTACGTGATATACATCTTAACTCCTCTAGCTCGTCTCTTGAGCTTCATAACATTCTACCTGAATTTGTAATACTCGGTCTGACCCGAGCATTATAATAAAATAACACCCGAGTCAGACTAAAAAACCAGCGTGAGAAAACACACTCAATTTTAATTATTAAAGTTATCAAAATCCTTTGAAAACAAAGGTATCTCGTAAGACCGCGTCACACATAAACACGACAGGCTTTTCCCTTACGATAACCAAAATGCTTTATAAAAAATCCAGTTATATCATAATAGTGTCTAAGTACAAATACTCATTCAAATAGCGAGATTGTTACATTAATTAAATTCTAGCATACTGGGCTCTACAAACAAAACCGTAAAGGCTCATATTGGAGAATAGATCCCATACAATGACTGGACTACTGGGGTACCGCCCATTACAGTACACCTCTAGAAAAATGTACCTAGGACCTCGTCGGGATCCCCTGCTACACAAGACCGGCCTATCCCTAACCTGGATAGACCGAATATGTTATCACCTCTAGTATTCCCACCCTTAAAAATCGAGCCCTCCCTTTTTATGCATAACCATATCCATTTATATATTTCTGAGGATATCTAGAAAAGTGATAACATACACTGATTAGGTGTGACCCGCTTAGTCTTGCTGCATCTCCCCTATTTTAGTCATTCCCGGTTGATGAGGGTTGAGGCTAAACGTTACCTTTCAAGAATAACTCTACCCTAAATGCACATCGTCCTTCAATGACGGTGTTCTGATAGCATTCATCCATACAAGTTGTCCCGGGTCTGGACAAACCAAATCACCATCTTCACTATCTTCATGGTATCCATTCATAACGTTTAAACTGGATCGAAATGCTTTTCGGATAATTAAATCCGATCCCGATCTCTTTGAAACGATTAACGAAATTGGCCAATATTGGTAGTCGGTTATTTAACTATCAACAAAACATCCATAAACAGACACTAGGCCTTATTTTATAATTCTTCAAAAATTTATTTCGAAATACTTTAATAAGATATATATTCAAATTCCTTTCCATATTGCAATATTTGAAAACAATTTCAAATAATTAAATCCATAACAGGATATTTTCAAACCATCTCAACACTTAGAAATATTTCCAAATTTCCATTTTTATACTTAGAAAAATATTATAAGTCTTATTTTCAAATTCTTTTCAAATATCGGTACTTAAGAGAATATTTCATAACTTATCTCAAAAGTCTTCGAAATAACTAATAAATTCCCTTTTCCCATTTCCAAACCCGGTATACTTATTTATAACCCCATTCAACAATTTATAACTCCTTTTATGAATCCAGATTCTATTTTCGAAGTTCCCATATTCAACATTTTGAATTTCCATCTCCTCCAAGTCCCTTATAAATTTCCTCCCCTCAAAATCATATCCATTTATAAGCCCATTTACGAATCTTGAGAGAATTTATAAATAAAATTTTCAATCGCTTCAAAACTCTATATATATATATATAATAAGTATTTAATAGAAAAATAATTTATTTTTAAACATGTTCAAATAATTATTTAAAATATTGGAAACAATTTTATAAACATCAATAACTCATTTTTTAGATAAACAAATAAATTTACAAAGCTGATTTTAAAAGTTAGAATTTACTAAGATAAATACTTAATATTTGAAAATCTACTTACAGAAGTATTTCAGTCCTAACTAGCTAAAATTTCAAAGTTTTAAAACAACAAAGTTTTCCTCTTTAAAACAACTTAACTTCCTTTAATTAAAAGTATATTTTAAAACCTTAATAACTAATTTATTTTTATAAATTCCACTCAAATCACATCACATCACTTCCATTCTGATTTCCTTAACCATTTCTCGCTTTTCAAAAATAGTATCCACTATTTTTCTCATCCTATTTCCATATGCTAATATAAATTCACCCTATAAATTTATATTCCTAATCTATCATCTAATATCGATTTCCCTTTATTCATAAACATTGTTTATAAATTTTATAACTCCTTTGAGTTTCACTTTTTATAAAACTAATCTCCTTTATAAAATTTCATTTTTATAAATTCATTCCTTTACAAATTCGATTTATTTATTTATTTTGAATCTATTTTAATATCGACTTCAACTCCTTTTTATATTTTCCAAATATCATTTATAAATTCTTTTTTGTATAATTCTTTTTTAAAATTCCCCATTTAATAATTCACAATAGTTAAGTATAACAAAAAATAAAATATATTTTTCTAACCCAATTTCTTTTAAATAACCCCACTTCCACTATAAATATTTTTATATCAAAAATTCCCTTTTATTCTTCCAATTTTAAAATATGTTTATGGTATATAAAATATCAAAATTCAAGCCATTGCTACAATAGCATTCTAAAATTCCAATCACTGCAATAATCTAAAATAGATTATTCAATATGATCCATATATCATAATATATTAAATTAAATTCAACATTTTGAGGAACCCAGTTGGATCCCTCCAACCTGTTTTTCTATATCCAAAGATGTTAATACAACATAAAAATACTAATCCCATTTCGAGGGAGATATCGCGGTATATAAGGTCATCCGCTATTATGCAGGGTGCGTAGAGTCTCATCTATTATAATGTGCGGAATATCACTCCAAATACCAATGTATATATATTATATATGTATTATAATATCATTCAACAGATAATAACTTCTAAATTCAACCAAGCAACCAATAATTGATTTTAACTATTTAAAATTAAATTGGCAATCCAAATGAGTGAGAATTTTCTCACCTTGATTTTATGTTGATGCTTTTGCATCCCGTTTGAATTAAAATTAAACAAGAATTTAAATTTTATACTACAAATTCCTGCTAGCTCCAATCGGCTCCAAACCAGCTCTAAAAGGTGGTATTTGCAAATACAGCCCAATGAAATTCATTTTGATGAATTTGGACCTCGTATGAAATGTTACATGATTATTAAACATTTAATTTTTAAATGTTAATATTATTTACCTAATTACACACTTAATAGGTAAATTACTGCCATCTCCCACTAATCCCACCCTAATCACCATTGCTTAAAATTGTGACTCCCTTGATGATTGGTTGCCGCTCCGTGAACATCGACGATCGCAAGAACTACCCAAGAACCTAGACCTCTGACAAGGACTCTGACACCCAAAACCCCTCTTCTGCTGTGCTCAATCTCCAATACCTCCAAGCACTCATGCCTGAGCCACCCACCTTCCCTCATGGCCTCGGGTACACAAATGTCGCGTGCGAGCGCCGCAGCCTTCCCCTGAAAACATCGTGATGACGCGACTCCATCAACCATTCATCGTCGTCCTCGAGTTCAAGTAGAATAATGCGACAATGTCCTCATTTTCCCTTTTTCTTAAACAAGAGCTTCGTTCCTATTTTCTTTTTTTTTACGAATGAATTCGAACGAGATTTTCGTTTTATTTTTTGAATTGAAGAAAGAAGGGACAAAAGTGGATGCTCGGGTTTTGATTATGATTATTTTTTGAATTTGGTTTCTAGCGTTCAAACTGGAGAAGGCAGAGGACACAATTTCGATTTTAACTGAGAGGGGAAGATACACGAGTTACAGAGAAGGGTACGTGAGTTATACCGGATGGATAATGCGTAAACGAGAGGATAGGCTCGCCATTAAATTTGAATTTATTTTTGAGTTGAGCTAATTTGAAGAGAAAGGAAACGTGATTTAAAAGGAAAAGAGGCAGCTATGATTTTACTTTGATTTGATATAAAAAAATTAAAATTAAAAAAATATCTCGTTTTAACGTGAATTAAAATGTTGATACCCTACCGTGGCATGTCCTTAGGCATTCATGATGTTATGCCCCTATTCCGAACATAATGGAAAAGGTTTTGAGTCCAAATTCGATCATATGTGGAAGATAGCTTTTTAAATCGACCATCTAAATTATATTCGATTAAATTATCCTAAGAGTTTTCAGATAGTACGACCACATGGTAAATCCAAACGCTATGAAATTTGAATCCTATAATAATACAATATTATGGATCTAATGGAACTAGTTTCATCGAATTCTGAGACTGTAGACTAGATCCCTATTTTAACTTATCGATTAAATTGACAAAATTTCAAAATTTACGAAATCACTTGAAATTTCTGTTTTAAAAACTTATTAACTAGATTTAAATTCAATATTCAATATTTAAACCATTTAAACACTCAAAATCAAATGACGAAAAATTCGGATCGTTACATTCCTCTCCTCTTAAAAGAATTTCGTCTCTGAAATTGCAGAAGTAGGAAAAATGCTCCAAACTCATTAATTTTTCCAAAACTCACTTAATGAAAATTCGACATTTCACTTTTTTTAATCCTTTAGTTCCATCCAAAATAATTAGTTCTCAATCCTAATTCCAAAATCTTTCATTCCAATTACAATTCAAAATCAAATTGCCGTCAACAAAAAAATTTAAAATTTTTCTAAAACTCTAAATTTCCTAATTTTTTTTGGCAGAGTCTCCTTTGTACGGAGAGCCTTTTGCAATATAATAAGAGAGATAAATAAATATACATCGACCCACATGGTTGGAAAAAATATATATCAATATTTATATTTTGCTATATTTAATCTGAAAACATACCTTATTTTAGCATTTTTATGTAAGCAGCTTATTTTATAAGAAATTAGCGCGATCAAAATCTAGTCAAATGGCCTTCGGGTACCTGTACTTACTTAATTTAAACATGTAGGTTCCAAAACATAATATTCAATAACATTTCATTTATTTAAATAGTTAAAGCATATAAACTTCATAAAACAACATGCCAAACATATATTATAAGCAATTAGAAGGTTCCGATTCTAAGTTGATTTCTTTTAATCGATTTTCATGCCATTTCATTCAATCCGACTGATATACAACCAAAATATTTTCATTCAACTCGTTTATACGCAAGAAACCCATATCCATTTCAAATTGACTTAAAAATCAACTTTCTATTTATTCGCAGCATTTTGTTTACTACCTTCTACGTTAAACGACAATCTTTTCCATGTAAATTCAACGATAATCACTTAATAAAATAACCATTCCAGTTTATAGCTATTTTAAACTAATTCCAAATTAATTTATATTTAATTCTATTCCATTTCAAATCTATTTACGATCAATTCAGTTGCATTCCATTCATATCTACATTTAGTATACTGAAATCCATTTAATTAAGTCCGGAACCATTAAATAGCCATTTCACAATTTATTCAATCAAAACTTCTATCCAAGATATTAACTTAAGTTAATTCATTTATTTCAAATTATTTTAACTCTATAACCTGAGTTTATTACTCTTGCAACCACATCCCATTTTTGTTTTCAGATTGTTACGCATTCTACCCAAATTCATTCCATTTACTAATTTATTTAATTAGTTCCTTCATTTACTCCACTTCAAATTTTATTCTATATTCAAATTCATTCTCAAATTCATTTAAAATAATATTCGTGGCCACATTCAATTTATTTACACTCACATTGAATTTATTTACAACTCAAGCCATTTTATTTCAATCAAATCCATTTTATTTGATCACACTCAACATATATTTAATCAACTTATATATAAGTCGAATTTTATATGTCACTCAAGTTCTATATTCAACTTCAGTTCCAGCCCACAATCCATTCTATTTAATCAAGTTAAATTCCATTTCCATATTCTATTAACTAATTAATTTATCTAATTGGTTCACTTCCATTCTATAATTCAATATCTGATTTTTATTTCAAAAACCACTTCACTTAATTTACTTGGGTTGAAATTTATTTTATAATCCAGGTTTGGATTTTTCTTTCTTTACTAGAACATCTGTAACGACCCATAAATTTTCGACTAGTAAATTTGTTAATTTAATAAGTTTTGGTAATTTAATATAGAAAGAAATAAAAACTTTGTAATTTAATAATGAAATGAATGCTAAAATGGTAATTAAAGTTAATAATTAACAATTTGAATGGAATTACAACAAATTGGAAATAATGTAAATATTATACTTGGTTATAAGATTGAATATAAGAAACAAATGCAAATATTTTATTGTTATATGAAATAGAGAGTTAATGGTAATTAAATAAAATCAGTATTACATAAGAATTGTAACATTTGGTTGTGAACAATGAGTTCATAAGTGTAACTAAAGGTTATGGTAACGATAGTTACAAGTTACCTGTTTATTTGGTTTATTAGATTAAAATGGAAAATCAATTACAATTAAATGAACTTTATGTTACACTAATAAGATCTAGACAATAACTAAAAATTGTGAATGTAACAAAATGAATAGAAATGTTAATTTTATTCATAAGGTAACAATTGATGTAATAAAAAAATGAAACCAAGATAAAATGATTAATTGGATCAAAATCTTAATTAATGTGTGCATTAATTTATAATGGGATATAAAAAGTAATTAACAAAATTAAATATTGACTTATTAATAAAATAATGTGTAATGTTTGGAAATGGAATAAATGTAGTATAATGAGAGTTGTTGTAATAACTATTTGTAAAGAATAAACTTACAGATGTTATAAAAATGTTTAATGGTGACATTTGTGTTGTTACCAATTTAATTAATCAATTATAAATAAAAGTCAACAAAATGTTACATTAGTATGGAATAAGACCGTAACTATAGTTCGAATGTAATCAAAGGAATAGAAATGTTAATTTTATCGATAAGGTAATAATTGAGTTAATAAAAAAATAAGATTAAGATAAATTAATTAATTCGGGTTTTAAATTAATAATTAACGTGAAAAATTGACAAAAATACAATAAAATGGAAATATGATAGTTAATACAAATTAAAGATAGGAAATAATTGTTCTACTTCTCATTACATTCATTTAGTCCATTTTGAAACTTAATCAACCGAAATTAATGTAATTGAAAATTTTCAATTAATAGGAGAGAGAATACTAATTGTAAATTAGTAGGTGTAATTAAAAGCAGCTTATGTTTTGTGAAAGTATAAGGAAAGTTTTATTTAATGAAAAGAACATTTACGTCAAATAAAATGAATGTTTCATTTGTGAATGTAGGTTTAATTTCATTAAAATAAATAATAGAATAATTGATTTTAAAGAAAGAAATATATGTTTATTTGAATTGTGTTTTAGCTTACAGATTGATTACAAGAATAGGAAAATAATCTGTTTCAGCAAGTTATTTATTACTCTTGTGTATAAAAAACAAATTTATAAAGGTGTTTAAACAAACAATTGTTCTATTTTTTTATAGATTTTATTTGTCTATTTAAAATTTAACTGTGTAAGTAATTGCAATTAGTGTAATTTAAATGTTTCATTTAAAAGGAAGAAAATGTAACATCCTCGTATTTATATCAAATTTAATTTGGTAATTAATTTAATTTTTAGAATTAAATTGTGAATTTATTGGTGAATTAATTTGGAAATTTTCTAGAATAAATAAAGATGTGTGTTTATTTATATATATGAAAGAAATTTGTAAATAAAGAATTTGATTTGGAAATCTAAATATTTTATAAATAGATTATAATTTTAAATTTTCCTAAAATAAATAATATATGTTATTTGTTTATATATATGTATATAAATTGATTTTTAATAGAACATAAATTCGAAAATCCAAAAATAAATATTTCTAAAATAAATTGGATTTGAATTCAATACAATAAACTTGGAATTATTACATATATATGTATATCTATATTTTGGAAGTATGTTTTAAATTTAATATAATAAAAAGGGTATTTAAGAATTAAATTCTAATATATATGTTAATATATATTTATTAGTATATAGTTTAGTTAAATCATTTTCTCTAAAAGTTGTATAAGTACAAATAATATAAAATGTATGAATATAAATATAAAATCAAAAATGAATAAAACGTATAATATATACATAGATCTTTTGAAATTAAATAATATTTATAAAAGGATCATCTCTTTTTAAAAATAAAATACAATTTGTATATATAACAAATCCATCTCATAATACTTAATTAATAAAAACATAAAACAAGAATTAATAAAAACTTTAACAAACATATATATGTAAATAATAACTATGTAAATTTATAAGTAATTTATAAACAAGGTTTAAAACATAATTTATAAATTAAATATAAAAAATGAGGCAAGGACTTAAACATAAAATTAGATATTTTAACAAGTGTAAGAAGGATACAACACTAATTAACAAATGTAAAATAAGTAACAATATTAATTAACAAGTGTATAGTTTAGTGTATACAAGTGGCACATTTGTTTTCTTAAAAATTTTAATTTACAAATAACATGAATTAAAGAAACCAGGTTGCTCATTTTTCTCTTCATCCTCCTGTTTAAAAAATTTCCTTCTTTCATGCATCTCAAAAACTGAAACCTAAAAAACAAATTTAAATCAAAAAGAAAAATCTATTTCAACCTGGAAAAAGTAAATCAAAAACAGATAAAAATAAAAACTTGGAAACAAATAAAATCAAAATAGATCAAAGGCATGCAAGATCAGATCAAAGTTCCAAATATCATTACAGGCAAAGCTGTTTCTGCTTTCAAACTATCCAGGTGAGCAAACTCTAAATTTCAGGCTAGATCATCATGTATGTTAAAATTATTATAAAAGTGATTCGAATATGTTTTGTTTGGATGTATGAATAGGTTTGTTTGGTTTATATGTATGTTTAAATTGCTATGCATGTCTGTGTAAAAGGTTTCTAGCCTCTATTCTTGACTTACAAATCAAAGTTTCTCAAAATAAAATTCATATCTCTTCCATTAATCAAATTCAAGCTGTGATCCTTGAAAAGGAAATGTTTATAGCACTGTAATATCAAATTTAAAAATAAATTCAAGTGCGTTTATAAAGTATTTATTTACAGAATGATAAATCTCAGTAATAATCAAAAATATGTAAAAGATCAAAGGTCGGGAATTTTTGTTTTGATTGTACAATCAGATTCAAGCTTCAAAATGATGAATTTTAATACAAATATCAAGATATTTTAGTTTTGGGATGTTGAGTATTTGTAAGTTGAATGTAAATTGCATTTTTATCAAATCCCGTTAATCGGTGAAGAGTTGATCAATGCGATTGTTGCTGGAGGTAAAGGAAAGATTGAGGATCATTGGAAAAATAATCAGTGGATTTATAGTTGACCATGATGATCGTGCGAAGTCGAATTAGGGTTCAACCGCCTATTTTTGATCAACGTTGAAACTGAGGTATTTGCGTGGCCATTGGAGAACAGGAAGCGATCGCACCCCAAAGAATCGATGCGTAATTTCATGGCAAGGTTCAGGACACAGCGGCGTGATCTCTGGCGAACGAGGGAGGCGGTGCGAGCTGTTTAAGTTGGTCGGAGTTTGGGTTCAGGATGTCTCGAGCAACTCAATTTGGATAACATGGCGATTTCGTCGATCTGGTAGGTGAGGATAGTCAATAAGGTTGTGGCCAACTTGTCGGGGGTCGTGGTGCTGGCCGGAATTGCATCAATCGCCTATGCACGTACATATATATCAACTGTATCTGACTTTGATTGTGGTTTGGGGAAGAAGCAGTTCTCTCGGGTTCGACTCGAAGAGATTCGCAAAATAGCTCAGGGAAAAGAAGATGTGGGATAACCCGAAGTTGAGCTCAAGTAAACAAGTGTTTGGCTCGGGTTGTTGATAATACAGCGGGGTTTTAAAATTTAAAGTAAATATTCAACAAATTTTTAAACAATATAAATGTTTAAATCAAGTTTTTAACGAACACAAGAAGGTGAACAAAGTTTAAAAAGGCAATGGTAAATTTAATCAAGTTTTCAAAATATGTTAACTATGTTTTAGAAGCTAAAATGAAAATTAAACAAGTTTTTAACAAAGTTTCAAAGTTTAATTTTTAAGTTAAATATTTAAAATTGATTTTTTTTAAAGTAATACATGTTAGGTTAATTATGTAATTAATTTCTAAATGCTTTTAAATGGAATTTAATAATAAATTACTTAAGGTAGGTGATTAATTAATCAACATGATTAATTAAAGGTTAATTTGTTTTAAGCAAGGTGATTAATTTAATTATGTCATTAATTGAGGGTTAATTAATTGAGAATTAAGGTTAATTAATTTCATGATTATGGTTAATTAAACAATGATTAAAAGATTAATTAATTAATAAAAGTGATTAAGGAATGATTTCTTAATTAATGTTTAACTAATTAATGTAATTAATTAATGTAATTAATTAAGGATAATTAATTAAAGGATAATTAAATAATTAAAGGTTAATTATTTAATGATTAAAGGTTGATTTATTAATTAATTAGATTAATTAATAATTAAAGGTTAATTTATTTATTATTAAGGGTTGATTAAAAAATGATTAAAGGTTAATCAATAATTATGGTTTATAATAGTTAACCAGGATTAGTAATTAATGCATAAGTAATTAATCTGATATAAATTAATCAGATGATTAATTGATCTTACTTATGGATGTTCGGATTATATTGAATGTTTGAATTGTTTGATATCCCTTATGCGTGATATTCTATGATGTAAATTGTTGAAATGAGCTATGTGTGTAATTTATTTATCTGTGATGCATTTACGTATATATCTGTAACTCTGTGAATGAAAGATAAGCATTATAGGATCATATCACTTGTCGATATTGCTGTGCTTGAATCAGTAATGATTTATGATGTTGCACTATTGTGTAAAACTCCTGGACTACACCATACACACACAAATATGGATTGCATAAGGAAAATGGTTAAGTCATAGACATTTTGAATTTAAATATTATTTTATTTAAAAGTTGAATTTTGAATCCAAAATGGTTTGGAAATGGAATCGGGGTAAATATGAAAAGCTTTTGAAAAGGAGTTTTGAAGATTTATTTTATAACTTGTTGAAGTTTTGAAATTTAAATAGTTGATTTGAATTTGAATTCAAGATTTGAAGTTGAGTTCTATAAATATATGTTTAGAAATTATGGTTTAACAAGTTATATATTGTATTTATATAGGTTTTAATCCATTTTAAAAAGTATTACTTTGGGAATTTAAATTTAACCTAAGTTTATACTTTAATGGTTATAACTTGAGAAAATGTAATCGGATTTTCTCGAAACGAAAACTCTTTGTTTTCAAAGATAATTGCTTTCATATAAAGAAAGAACTTCCAGTTTTTGTTGAAAGGACTTCAAGTTGTGAATTGAAATTGTTTTGAAAGCTATGAATTAATCTTTGTGAAAGATTGGTGAGACTTTGTTTTCAAATTGAAGAGGATCTTAAAGGTGTATCTTTTATAAAAGATTTGAAATGGAAATAGTTTTGAAAGCTACGGATTAATCTTTGTGAAAGATTGGTGAACCTTGGTTTCAAATTGTAGTAGATTTTAAAGGGTGAATCTTTTGTTTATAAAGATTTGAAAATGGTAATTTGTTTAAACCTTTTGAAAGAAAAGGTTTTGGGCTTTAAGTTGTGACTTAACTAAGATCCCATATATCCATATTTTTAAAAAGTTTGCGCCCATTATTCGGTTTAGCCGGGAGAGGACTTTGTGTCATATAACCCATTTCGAATAATGATATGATGTTTTGGATTCCATTTGAAGATCGATGGTGAAGACCGGATATTTTCGAAAGCGAAAGGATTACCTGTTGAATGTCTCTACACGGAATGACCCCGGTATAGAGATTTAATCACCCTTTTTGATGGGGAGTCCGGACATGATTAGAGATTATTCGAATTGCAAGGGCTTCTTTTGAAGTGCCTTCAGTTCTGTTCGAACCCGGAAAAAACTTGTATAGATGTATGTCTGACATTACACTTTGAGATATAAAGCTGGTTTCTATCAAATACATCTCTGTTTGGTGGCGGAGAATTTATTCGCTTAGCTTAACACCCTTTTCTAAGACGCACGAGCTTAGAGGTTATGTAGTTGATGGTTACTAGTGATATATTCCCAATTTGGTAATGTTTCATACTAAGTGCTGTTGATCATTTGTTGATCGAAGCGTGGCTTTAGTGAAAAGCGTAGCTTTGTGGGACGAGACTTCATCAGGACTTCACAATCCAGTAATGGTCTAAACAGAAAGAATGCAGCAAGGTAATCATGGGTCGCGCCCCTTAGGGTATGTCCATTTCCTTCTGGATAGAAGTGGTATCATGGTATGGTGCCCAGATACTTAACTTATGTGGTTGCTACAAATCTATTGCTTTGCGGTTGTTGGTAAATCACGGGATAAAGGTTGGATACGACCGGGGATGGCATACTTGTGACAGTTAGTTACCTGGTTACAAAGGTAACCCAGCCTTGTATTGCAGAGATCCGGTTAGGTTCTCGGGGCGTCCCTCCAAAGGCGTACCCATGTGGCCCAGGAAGTTCTTTAGCCTGACCATTTGTTGGAAATCCAATCACCAATACGTGCCTTTTACGGTTTTAGTTATAAAGCCTGCCATTTAACATGGTAGCTATAGTAGGCATACTACAATGGTACATATGCTGGCTAAGATTAATATTATACTTGCAAATGTTTTCTACACTATGCACTAATAATAATATCAAAAGGATTTCGCGTATCAAGCATGTTTGACTATCATAAGGAGAAATCTCCTCCAATTGTGCGCTTGCATTGTGTGTGTGCGGGGAGGCCTCATGGTAGTTTCATTTTCCAGAAAGTATTGCAGATTTCAATTTTAAATTCTTTTGTTGTTTGTTTTTTTCAAACTGTTTTTGTTCAAACCGTTTTTGTTTGCTCACACCTGTCCCATAACCAACCTGAAATTTATTGTTCCCTTTCTAAACTCTAGGTGCCCATAATTTACCACACGGGCAGCCTAGAGTAAGATTTGCAGATAATCACCTAGTAGATATAGTTTTTGGCATTCTTTGGGGTCTTTGGATTTTGGCAATCACATTCATGACAGACCTTGCTTAATACAACTTGATGGTGGTTCGAGCTTTCGATATGGAGCTTGGAGTCTTTTGAGCTTTGGCATTAGAGTTGCAGCTTGTGGATTCACTCTCTCCCTTGGAGATCATGTTGGAGTTATTTCTTCCGCTGTTATCTTGTATCTCTGATGTTGATATCATTTGTATCAATGTGTTGTGTCAAATATTGTATATCAATAAAATTTCATTTTTCTTCCGTTGTGTTGTTATACTTAATGTGTTATAAGCTCCAGCACGGATCGAATTTCAATGGTTGAATCTGCGGCATTTGAATACGAGTGAAGTATGGATGTCGATTTTCGAATGCTGAAATCCGGGTTGTGACAATTTGGTATCAGAGCTGAAGGTTGAACTTTAGCTCAGGAGTATAACACATTAGGTGACTCATTAGAGATAGGGATATAGATGCTCTAGGATGAGTCTATCCTTAAGATATCTGTCCATGTGCCTCGGTGAATTCTCTTACTATCCACTAATAGTGAGTATGAGTGCAAGAAGAGGACAAGATAGGGGACAGGGGAGTACCACTACAAATAGTCAATACCCTACAATAACAAAGGAAACAACTTTTTCTATCAATCTCTTTTGATCATCAGATATCAATTCTTGGATGGCTACGTGGCAGCTACAAGAAGAAGATTTGGAGTGATGGTGGCCTTGCGAATTGTTGTAGATAAGTTCCTATTTCGTACTCTCTTTATCAGTTTCCTATCAACTTTTCATTTTAACTTTAATAAATTTGAAATTTACACAGAAATAAATTGATTAACAAAATATGAAGTTAAATTGGATTGTATCCCTTTGTCTATTCTTCTGGGTCCAGATATATTATACGAACGGTTAGTTATCCTTCAAACTAACCAATGCCCTGCTTATTTCATAGGCCTGATGACCCGAGTAACTTGTGAAATATTGTATGAGATCATTCTCATATGTATTGATGATACTCTGATTTGGTAAGCCAAATATAAAATAAATATTCAGCTTGATCTGGTAAAACATTCTCCATATGTTCTTTGTTGTCTCCCTGTCTAGCAAATTTCGAGGACGAAATTTTCTTAAGGGGTGAATTCGTAACATCTCATTTTTAAATCAAATTTAAATTGGTAATTAATTTAATTTTTAGAATTAAATTGTTAATTTATTGATGAATTAATTAGGAAAATTTCAAGAATAGATAAAGATGTATGTTTATTTATATGTATGAAAGAAATTTGTAAATAGAGGATTTGATTTGGAAATCTAAATATTTTACAAGTAGATTATAATTTGAAATTTAAATTTAAATTTTCACAAAATAAGTAATATATGTTATCTGTATATATATAAATTGATTTTTAATAGAATATAAATTTGAAAATCCAAAAATAAACATTTTTAAACAAATTAGAATTTAATTCAATATAATAAACTTGGAATTATTATATATGTGTATATCTATATTTTGGAAGTATATTTTAAATTTAATATAATAAAAAGGGTATTTAAGGATTAAATTCTGATATATATGTTAATATATATATTTATTAGTATATAATTTAGTTAGATCATTTTATTTAAAAGTTGTATAAGTACAAATAATATAAAATGTATGAATATAAATATAAAATCAAAAATGAATGAAAAGTTTAATATATAATATACATAGATCTTTTGAAATTAAATAAGATTATAAAAGGATCATCTCTTTTAAAATATATACAATTTGTATATATAACAAATCTATCTCATAATACTTAATTAATAAAAAACATAAAACAAATATTAATAAAACTTAACAAACATATATATATATATATATATATATGTAAATTATAAGTAATTTATAAACATGGTTTAAAACATAATTTATAAATTAAATATAAAAACGAGGCAAGGGATTAAACATAAAATTAAATATTTTAACAAGTGTAAGAAGAATACAACACTAATTAACAAATGTAAAATAAGTAACAATAATACTTAACAAGTGTATAGTTAAGTGTATACAAGTGGCACGTTTGTTTTCTTAAAAATTTTAATTTACAAATAACATGAATTAAAGAAACCAGGTTGCTCATTTTTCTCTTCATCCTCCTGTTTAAAAAATTTCCTTCTTTCATTCATCACAAATCTGAAACCAGGAAAACAGATTTAAATCAAAAGGAAAAATCTATTTCAACCTAGTAAAAGTAAATTGAAACCAAAGAAAAATCAAAACCTGGAAACAAATAAAATCAAAACAGATCAAAGCATGCAAGCTCAGATCATAGTTCCAAATATCATTCCACGCAAAACCTGTTTCTGCTTTCAAACCATCTAGGTGAGCAAACTCTAAATTTCTGGCTAGATCATCATGTATGTTAAAATTATTATAAAAGTGATTCGAATATGATTTGTTTGGATGTATGAATGGGTTTGTTTATATGAATGGGTTTGTTTGGTTTATATGTATGTTAAATTGCTATGCATGTCTGTGTAAAAGGTTTCTAGCCTCTATTCTTGACTTACAGATCAAAGTTTCTCAAAATAAAATTCATATCTCTTCCGTTAATCAAATTCAAGCTGTGATCCTTGAAAAGGAAATGTTTATAGCACTGTAATATCAAATTTAAAAATAAATTCAAGTGTGTTTATTAAGTATTTATTTACAAATGATAAATCTCTGTGATAATCAAAAATATGTCAAAGATCAAAGGTCGGGAATTTTTGTTTTGATTGTACAATCAGATTCAAGCTTCAAAATGATGAATTTTAATATAAATATCAAGATTTTTTAGATTTGGGATATTGAGTATTTGTAAGTTGAATGTAAAGTGCATTTTTGTCAAATCCCGTTGATCGACGAAGAGTTGATCAACGTGATTGTTGCTGGATTTGGAGGAAAGATTGAGGATCATTGGAAAAATAATCAATGGATTTATAGTTGACCATGATAATCATACGAAGTCGAATTAGGGTTCAACCGCCTGTTGAAACCGAGGTATTTGCATGGCCATTGGCAAACTGGAAGCGATCGCACCCCAGGGGATCGATGCGTAGTTTCATGGCAAGGTTTGGGAAATGGCGGCGTGATCGCTGGCGAATGAGGGAGGCGATGCGAGCTATTTAAGTTGGTCGGAGTTTGGGTTCAGGATGTCTCAAGCAACTCAATTTTGATATCATGGCAATTTCGTCGATCTGGTAGGTGAGGCTAATCAATAAGGTTGTGGCCAACTTGTCTAGGGTCGTGGTGCTGGTCGGAATTACATCGATCGCCTGTGCACGTACATATGATATCAGTTGTATCAGGCTTTGATTGTGGTTGGGGAAGAAGCAGTTCTCTCGGGTTCGACTCGAAGAGATTAGCGAAATAGCTCGGTGGAAAAGAAGATGTGGGATAACCCGAAGTTGAGCTCGGGTAAACAAGTGTTTGGCTCGGGTTGTTAACAATACAGCAGGGTTTTAAAATTTAAAGTAAATTATTTAACAAAGTTTTAAAAAATATAAATGTTTAAATCAAGTTTTTAACGAACACAAGAAGGTGAAAAAAGTTTTAAAATGCAATGGTAAATTTAATCAAGTTTTCAAAATATATTAACTATGTTTTAGAAGCTAAAATGAAAATTAAACAAGTTTTTAACAAAGTTTCAAAGTTTAATTTTTAAGTAAAATGTTTAAAATTGATTTTTTTAAAAGTAATATATGTTAGGTTAATTATGCAATTAATTTCTAAATGCTTTCAAATGGAATTTAATAACTAATTACTTAAGGTAGGTGAATAATTAATCAACATGATTAATTAAAGGTTAATTTGTTTTAATCAAGGTGATTAATTTAATTATGTGATTAATTAAGGTTAATTAATTGAGAATTAAGGTTAATTAATTACATGATTAAGGTTAATTGAATAATGATTAAATGATTAATTAATTAATGAAAGTGATTGAGGAATGATTTATTAATTAAGCGTTAATTAATTAATGTAATTAATTAAGGATAATTAATTAAAGTATACTTAAATAATTAAAGGTTAATTATTTAATGATTAAAGGTTGATTTATTAATTAATTAAGATTAATTACTAATTAAAGTTTAATTAATTTATTATTAAGGGTTAATTAATAAATAATCAAAGGTTAATCAATAATTATGATTTATAATTAATTGATGTTAATTAACCAGCATTAGTAATTTATTCATAAGTAATTAATCTAATATATATTAATCAGATGATTAATTAATCTTACTTTAAAGGCTATAAATTGAGCAAATGTAATCGGATTTTCCCTAAATGAAAACTCCTTGTTTTCAAAAGATAATTGCCTTCGTATAGAGAAAGAACTTCCAGTTTTTGTTGTAAGGATTTCAAATTGTGAATTGAAATTGTTTTGAAAGCTATGAATTAATCTTTGTGAAAGATTAGTGAAACTTTGTTTTCAAATTGAAGAGGATCTTAAAGGTATATCTTTTATAAAAGATTTGAAATGGAAATAGTTTTGAAAGCTATGAATTAATCTTTGTGAAATATTGGTGAACCTTGGTTTCAAATTGAAGAGGATTTTAAAGGGTGAATCTTTTGTTTAAAAAGATTTGAAAATGGTAATTTGTTTAAACCTTTTGAAATAAAAGGTTTCGGGCTTTAAGTTGTGACTTAACTAAGATCCAATATATCCGTGTGTTTTAAAAATTTGCGCTCATTATGCGGTTTAGCCGGGAGAGGACTTTGTGTCATATAACCCATTCCGAATAATGATACGACGTTATGGATTGCATTTGAAGACCAGTGGTGAAGACTGGATATTTTCGAAAGCGAAAGGATTACCTGTCGAATGTCTTTGCAATGAATGGCCCCGGTATAGAGATTTGATCACCTTCGTGATAGGGAGTCCGGACGTGATTAGGGATTATCTGGATTGCAAGGGCTTCTTTTGAAGTGCCTTCGGTTCTGTTCGAACCCGGAACAGACTTGTATGGATGTATGTCTGACGTTGCAGTTTGATATATAAAGCTGGTTTCTATCAAATATATTTCTGTTTGGTGGCAGAGAATTTATTCTCTTCGCTTAACACCCTTCTCTTGGACGCACGAGCTCAGAGGTTATGTAGTTGATGGTTACTAGTGATATATTCCCAGTTTGGTAATGTGGCATACTGAGTGCTGCTGATCATATGTTAATCGAAGCATGGCTTTTGTGAAAAGCATAGCTTTGTGGGACGAGACTTCATCAGGACCTCACAACCCGGTAATGGTCGAAACAGGAAGGATCCAACAAGGTTATCGGGGGTCGCGCCCCTTAGGGTATGTCCATTTCCTTATGGATAGAAGTGGTATCATGGTATGGAGCCTAAGTACTTAACTTATGTGGTTGCTGCAAATCTATTGCTTTGTGGTTATTGGTGAATCCTGGGATAGAGGTTGGTTATGACTGGGGGATGGCATACTCGTGACAGTTAGTTACTTAGTCGCAAAGGTAACCCGGCCTTGTGTTTGCAGAGATCCGGTTAGGTTCTCGGGGCGTCCCTCCAGAAGCGTACCCATGTGGCCCAAGAAGTTCCTTAGCCTGACCATTTGTTGGAAATCCAATCACCAATACATGCCTTTTACAGTTTTAGTTGTAGAGCCTGCCATTTAACATGGCAGCTATAGTAGGCATACTATAGTGGTACATATGCTGGCTAAGATTAATTTTCTACTTGTAAATGTTTTCTACACTATGCACTAATAATAATATTAAAAGAATTTCGCGTATCAAGCATGTTTGACTATCATAAGGAGAAATCTCCTCCAATTGTGCGCTTGCAGTGTGTGTGTGGGGAGGCCTTATGGTAGTTTCATTTTCCAAAAAGCATTGTGGATTTCAATTTTAAATTCTTTTGTTGTTTGTTTTTGTTCAAAACTGTTTTTGTTTGCTCACACCAGTCTCATGACTGACCTGGAGTTTATTGTTCCCTTTTTAAATTTGGGTGTCCACAATTTTCTACAAGGGTTGCCTAGAGTCAGATTTTCAGATAATCAGCTAGTAGATATAGTTTTTGGCATTCTTTGGGGTCTTTGGATTTTGGCGATCGCATTCATGACCGACCTTGCTTAATACAACTTGATGGTGGTTTAAGCTTTCGATATGGTGCTTGGAGTCTTTTGAGCTTTGGCATTAGAGTTGCAGCTTGTGAATTCACTCTCTCCCTTGGAGATCATGTTGGAGTTATTTCTTCCGTTGTTATCTTGTATCTCTGATGTTGATATCATTTGTATCAATATGTTGTGTCAAATATTGTATATCAATAAAATTTCATTTTTCTTCCGCTGTGTTGTTGTACTTAATGTGTTATAAGCTCCGGCGCGAATTGAATTTCAGCGGTTGAATCTGCGGCATTCGAATACGAGTGAAGTATGGATGTCGATTTTCGAACGCTGAAATCCGGGTCATGACAGAAAACGTTAATTGCAATTAATAGACTTAATAAAAGAAACGCATGTTTTGTGTTAAACAAAAGGGTGTTTTAATGGAAATAAGAGATCATTTTAGGAAAACCAAATTGAACGTTTTGTTTTTAAGGTAAGTATAAATTTTTATTATGCGTAGATAAAAACCTAAATGCATACAAATTTGAATATTATTCAAGTTAATGAAGTTAATTTGGTTACATTTCAAAAAAATTGAATTTAAAAAGGTTGTGCAACGTACATGGTCCCTTCATTTCTTTTACGATTAATCATTGCGTGAATGTTTAAAATAGTTACCTTATTATTAATACTTGATCCGTTTATTTCTCATTCTGTTTAATACTTTAGCCTAAACTTTTAGGTTGTATTTAATTCTTGCCACCTTAATTTCACGTATACAAAATTTTACTTTCTTTTGCAAACTTTTCCGTTCCTAAATACGTTTAATTATGCATTATTAATGCTTGAAGCTTTAAGATAAAATGCGATATTTATTTTTGACCCTACACCTTCATTTCCTAATTATAAATAACCTAAAGCTTATTTCTTCTTTTACATTTTTTTCTTCTGACATCTCATATTCAAAAGCTCTTATTCTTGCAAATCCAAAAGCTTTCTTTTATAAAACATGATTTTTTTCATTTTTCTTGCACTTCCTGTCCTCGTCTTAGTTGTTCTTCAATCTTTTTATGAAGCCTCGTCTTGAGAAAAACGTAAGTATTGATTTTTTTACGCACATTAATTTTTATTTTAATAATATTTCTTATAACATGAATATCTTTTGCATATAAACTTTGATTCACATGGGATTTCTTCTGTTAGATTCATTTTTAAATTCTGAACAACATGAAATTGATTTGGTTGAATTTGGAGATTGTTGAGTTTTGTGCTTTTGTTTGGATTTTTATGGGCTAAAATCAAAGGTGAGTGTTTTAACCCACTCACAACTTCTAAAATTTCTTATGTTTGTTAATTAAATTTATGATGTGATTAGGAATTTATTTATGACTGTTTGGTATATTTTAAATCACCATCTTAATTATTTTGAATTTATTTGAATTAAATTTTCGTTTAATTCATTATTGAATTAAAATTGCCAGTTAATTACCAGTTAATGTTAGTCTGTTATTTATTGATATTTACCGATTGATTTGGATGATGTTTGTGATGGATGTTGACTATTGATATTGAATGAATGGATGTTGTATTTTATATCGTTATAAACTACAAGTTCACTATGGGTTGCAATGATACATACCCAAATGATCTATAGATTAAAGAAAAATCGTTATGTGTTGAAATGATAGACTCGACCGATTTTATGGATTTTAATATTTATTCGGGATTGCGGTTTGAAATGATATATAACCGTAAAATTTTAAATTGCGGATTGAAATGATAAATATCCATATCACTTGACCCTAGGGTAGAGAATTATATATGGACACCGGATTGGTTAAATTAAATGATTCATAGATCCTTAAATTTTCGATTTAACTAAATAATATCTTGAAATAAAATTGATTTGTATAAATTGTAATATTATTAGAAAATCAAGTCTTATGTTGAAATGTGAATTGGCTTAAGGTATTTGCTTTAATTAGGTTGGTAGTTCAAAGTCAAATTTTCAAGTATAAATAAAATTCAATAGTTTATTGAAATTTAAAATTGAAAGGTTTGAAATGGATTTGTTGATTTGGAAATTGAAATGGCCCAAATATGTTGAAATGAAATGAATAGTTTAATTTGATATAAATTCCAAATTTCATATTTAATATAAACTGTTTTAAAAATATATTATTTTAAAATCTTCTAATTAATAAGTTTTCAAAATTATTAAATTATTTTAGCCTATATTAACTATATAAATTATTTTTACCTATTTCTAGTCTAATTATATGTCGACATACCCGGATACCCCATGTCGACATGCCGTTTAGAATTTGAATTCAAACTTTTGAATTTTCCTCCACCTTTTCACCACTTCAATGCTCTGGAAAGATACCTCTTGACCAGAGAACATGACCATAGAATCTCTATTTATCTCGCTCTCTTTATCATCACTTTTCACTTTCATTTCAAATTTCAAACTTATCTTCATTATCTTTAACTCCTCTCAAACTTCTTCAATGGCCTCTTCAAGTACTCCTAACACCATGAGGCTTCCAAAATCTATCAAAAACTTTCTTTTTAACGACCAGGAAGCTATCAAAGCTTACGTCAACTATGTAAACTTTGGTAAAATTCATACGAGAAAATATGCTATTTTTGAAGATCCTACGTCTTATGAAATTGAAAAACTTTTTCAAAAATGTTCTATTCTTAATTTAGTTGATAACAAAAAATGATTTTGTATGTTATCCAAATCTTGTTAAGATGTTTTATGCGAATTTGAATCGCTATTTTTATGATGGGGAAGAAGGACAAATTTGGAGTCGTGTTAAATGAAAACAAATTGTTTTGGATTGTGAAATTTTAGAAAATATTTTGGGATGTAAGTATACCGGAATGAATCTCTTGAAATTTCAAATCAATGAAAATGATCAAGAGACATTTCATCACATTTTTGAAGGGGATGACAATTTTGAATTTAAAATCGTTATTTCCGTCCAAAAGAAAGAATTGTTAATCTTCTTATCCAACACACTCTTATACCAAGATCGGGAAGCTTCAACAACCCGACTTTGAAAGTTTGTAAAGGACTTTTTGCAATTTTTGAAAATTACGATATTAATTGGGCTCAAGTTATTTTGGATGAGCTAAGGCCCAAGAACTTTACCATGGGTGAAAACACATTATGCCATGGAATTTATCTTACTCGAATTTTCAATTACTTTGGAGTTGATTTTAAAGGGGAAGAATTTACAGCTAGAAAACTGTTCAACCATGGAAACATTCCCCTTATGCAAATTCCATTAGTGTTTAAACCATATGAAACACTTACGGAAAAGGAAGAAATGCTTGCCCATGAAGAAATGGAAGAAATGGAGGATGAAGAAGAAGAGGAAGATGAAGGAATGGAAATTGAGGAGGAGGAAGAGGAAGATCAAGAAACCTCCTTAGAAAGTATTGAATATCCTACTAATCCCGCTAATCCATCCAACAAAACCATTCTCAATAATCAAAGAATTATATTGGAAAATCAAAAGACACTTAAAAGATCATTGAGTAAGAAAATGGATAAGATTTCCACTAAAATTGACAAGTTCTTAGGGAAAATTTATAGAAAGCTTTGACTATCATCTTCTTCGTCTTCATCTAACTAGTTTTAGTTCATGTTATCTTAAGTTCTATCTTTGTATTTCCTTTATTTTAGTTAATATTATATTATCTTATGTAATGTGGACTAGAATTATTAATGGAATCTTTCATTTCTTGTTATTCTTATTCACTTGTCTCTGTAATTTCTTGTTTTTATATTATTAAAATTTTAGTTTAATAGATTTGTTAATATTATTCAAAACAAAGAAAAATGTCACTTTAGGCAGAGGTATGTCGAAATACACCATCCCCCTATGTTGACATCATTTCAAACAACTTTATATCCCTATTTATATCTATTTCTTCCAGAATAAATTGTCAAACTTCATCTCTAGTCATTTTCTTTCATAGTTCTTTTTATTTCTTGAATTATGGCTTCTCTGATTAAGAATCTAAGTGATAATCTTGAAGAAACTCTTACTTTCTTCAAGAATATTCTTCCATTCATACTTCGTAATCAACGCCACTTAAAATTAAGTCAAATATAGATGATCAAGGAGCAAGAGAAATGTTTCGACGCCCTTTGTTGGATGATCTCAACCCTTAACAAGGACGATCTCGAATGAATTCCACCAGTCACTCTTGACAAAGATAAAGAAGAATGGGATGCCATTAAAGCAGACCCTATCTTTGGAGAAGATGGATGGGTGGAAGTACCAAGGAATGTCTAGTCATTATGTATGTTATTTGTTTGAGTTGATTGATGTGTGTTAAAACTTGATTGACTTAACTTATTTGGTATGGTTTGTATATATGTTTGGATTGAATAATTACTGTAAATATGATTGGCTGATGATTGATTTATTTGATTACACTTATGATCACACTTAGCACTTATTACACTTATATATGGTTTACTCTATTTTATTATGGTTGATTATCTTATAACAAGTTCAAGAATTTTATTAGTTAGAAGTTTTTGTTGATGACAAAGATGGAGGAGTGACGCAGCGGATATACGAAAATGGATAAAATGGTGAAAAGTTGAATCGATGGATTGAAAATACCCAAGTGCCCAAATCCGCTGATCTCAAGAGATACCGAATTCTAGCTATCTCCAACACGTTGATCGCGCACGATACCGTGTTAAAGATCTATGATTCTTCTACGTTGATCTCACGCACGAGATTCCGTGAATCGGCTTCAAATCCTTTGATTCGAGCGCACTCGAATAACCGAAAATGGAGAAAGGAGACAACGCTCAACTTCCAATTTCAAAGAGGCACGAAGCACTCAAACAAAGTTTTATTCAAAATCAATCGTCTTTACAATTGACCCAACACCCCTATTTATAGGGTTACAACTCACAGGGCACACGACCTAACATAGGTTGTTGATGACCTAACAGACGACATTCTACAGGCCATTGCGACCTAACAACATATACAACATACAAAGGACATACGACTTAAGAAAAATACAAATACAATACATAATACGATATAACAAATACAAGTTACAACAGACAGCACACGACTTACATATTCGACACAACACTGATATCTCGCGACCTATCACATAAATGACCTACGACTTACTAGTAAACGACCTAACAACCTGTGGCCCAACAGTATATGAAGATACACATCATGCGACTTATCACTTGAGCGACATAAGAAAGTACGCGGAGCGACTTAAAGTATCTTGGTAGTAAGGTGAGCGACCTAAGAACAGTTAGCTCGCGAACGACCTAAGTAGATAGCTCGCATAACTCGTGCACTGCTTCTTCCTTCCCTCTTATCTCGCTAGGCCGTATCCCACTAGGTCGCAGCCGACCTAAAGCATGTTGCGCTGGATCACGTAGCTCGCTAGGTCGGTCCATTTGACTTGCTAGGTCGCTTGGGCGACTTATCAGCTCGTTAGGTTGCCGGCGACCTAAAATAAACGTGAATTGTGCTGCATTCTCCCCTATTGCATCATCTATCTCATTAGAACGTAAGTGGTTAGGTCGCTCTCGACCTAAGATTTGCGACTTAGTGTAACGTGCTACATCAAGAAGTTATAAAATAGTAGTTGGCATGGAGTAAGGGGGATTTATGATGGTTTGGAGTAAGGGGAAGTCATGGAGTAAGTGGGAGTTATGATAGGAGTTATGGTACAGTAAGTATATTTTATAAATACAGGTTGTCACCATCAAAAAGGGGGAGATTGATAGGAACTGAGATGTTGGTTTTGGTGACAACAACCTTTCTAACTATCTTATTATAAAATATATACTAACACTATAAGCTAAATAGATATGTATATGCAGGATATATAGATATGCAGGTATTGATTACTGAAGACTGATCAATATAAAGACTCAAGACTCAAGACTGAAGACTCTAGAGTATCAAGATCAAGATTTCAAGATATATGTCTAGTTTTTGTTAAAACTTCATAATAGCATGGAAATCTTCATTTCGAATTTCATTTGGGATGGAACCCATTTCTACCTTCTTAATGGCTTACAAATCCGCGACAAGTAGCTTACAAACCTACGACAAGTGGCTTACAAACCCACGGTCATCTTGGTTTTGTACAAGTTCTTGAGTTCTGATGTGATGAGATATTCTGCAAGAAGAAGCTTGCAAAACTACTTCAAAATGGTTTTTAAGAAAAAACAATTTTCCAGACTGCTTTTCAAATGTTTTAGCCTTAAAACTATCTTTTCAAATAATTTTCAAAAAGATGTTTTAGCCTTAAAATATCCTTTGTTTTTGTGTTTTAAAACATAGTAAAATTAGTTTATTTTACTCCAGAATCATTTCATCTTGTTTTCATTTCAATACCATTTTCAAAACAAATTTTACATTATTTTTAACAAGGGGATGTCGACATCATAGGATACCCCATGCTGATATGGTGGCCGTTGAATTCAAAAGTTTCAATTTTCAAAAGAAGTATCTATTCATTTTCATCTCTTCACGAATGGTTATGACCATTGTTGCTTTATAAATAAGCTTCACAAATGAATTTTTTAATCATCTATTTTCATATTTTCTTCACTTCTTCTTCTTCACAAATCCATGTTCTATCATTTTCATATTTTTAAAATCGTGTCGAAATTCTTTCGAATTCTCAAGTGAATCAAATTAGAACCCCATTCTTGTTTGATTCTCTGCCCTCTCTCGAAGATCAAAGTTCTATTCAGAGTTATAGGATCAATATATAATCAAAATTTTATCGAGTTTCTCTATAAGGTGTGGTTGTGCCTGGAAATCAATTGGGTAATCTTGTGGCCCGTAAATCAGGAGAGTTTGCCCCGGACTCATGAGATAGGAGGGTACCTCAAGGCCTTTATAAATTGAGGAGTGTAATCTCGACACTGGTTTAATAAAAATCTGCATGAGATGGTTTGCCTTGGTACAGAACTGGATGTAGGGTAACTTCGAACCAGTATAAAATTTGGTGTGTTCTTTCCCTTTACTGCTTTTTATGTACTTTCTGTGTTTGATTCTATGATTGTTCTGTGATTAAGTTCTGTATTTGTTTGTGTCACAATTTCAATTTAGTTCATATAAGTCTTAGAATTCATTAAACACTATTCACACTTCCCCCTTTAGTGTTAAATTAGCCTTAAGATCCTTAATCTGCTGTCCCTTTCAAGGATTATGAGCTGTGTTAATGCAAAGAGGTAGGGTGATTGCCTATGCATCTCGACAGCTTAAGCCGCATGAGGTTTGATATCCAACGCATGGTTTGGAATTAGCTGCGATAATTGTTGCGTTGATGGTATGGGGACATTATCTTTTGGGTGAGCGATTTGAGCTGTATAAGGATCATAAGTCGTTGACGTATTTGTTCTCTCAGAAGGAGCCGAATATGAGACAATAAAGGTGGTTAGAGTTTTTAGCTACTTACGACTTTGGTATTGAGTACACACCAGGGAAAGGCAATAAGGTTACAGATGCACTTAGCATAAAACATCATAACACGGTGTTGGCAATGATAGTTGAGTGGAAAAATTTAGAATCGCTGACTACATGTAGAGTACAATGGAGATCTGAAGCTAGGTCTAGTAAGGAAACTGTTATGTTGTCATGTTTAGAAGTTCGACCAGTGATGATCGAAAAGACTACTTCGAAACAGAAGGAGGACCCATTATTGGTTGAATGGATCTGAAGGTTAAGGGATGGAATGGAAAGCGCTGATTTGAAAGATTTTAGTCTTGACCAGAATGGGCGGTTAAGGAAGAAAGGAAGATTATGTGTTTCGAATATTGGAAGTTTTAGGAATGAAGTTCTTGAAGAATTCCATCGTTCGAAGTTCAGTATTCATCCGGTAGGAACTAAGATGTATCAGGATATGAAAAGAAGTTTCTTACGGGAAGGTATGAAGAGAAATGTAGGATTATGGGTAAACCAGTGTTTGAACTGTCAATAGTTAAAAGCCGAACATCAAAAACTGAGTGGATTTACTTCAAACTTTATATGTTTCAGTATGGAAATGGGATTCTATCTCTAAGGACTTTATTGAAGGATTGCCAAGTTCAAACATAGGAAATGAAAGATATGGGTCATAGTTGACAGGTTGATCAAGAATGCCCATTTCATACCAATCAAGTCAACTAGAATGGCACTTGTTTTGGCTAAATTATTCATGAAGAATATAGTTAGACTGCATGATATTCCTAGTAGTATAGTAACTGATAGAGATCCCTTATTCAGTAGTGAATTCTAGAAGAATCTACATGATACTTTAGGTACCAAGCTCTAGATGAGTGCCGGTTACCATCCATAGATCGATGGGATAATGGAAAGAGTTAACAAAATCTTAGAGAATTTGTTAAGAGCTTGTGTGCTAGATTTTGGGGGATCATGGGAAAACCATCTACACTTAGTCGAGTTTTCGTATAACAATTATCAGGCTAGTATAAGGACGGCATCGTTTGAATCTTTTTATGGAAGGCCATGCAAAACTCCAGTTTGTTGGTTAGAGACCGGAGATAGGTTGGTACTTGGTCTAGATTTAGTTAGAGAAGCTGCAGAGATGATTATAAATTCGAGCTAGAATGAAGGAAGCTCGGTCTAAGTAAAAAGTTATGCTGATAGAAGACGAAAGGACTTAGAGTTCTCAGTTGGAGATCATGTTTTCGTCAAAATATCACCGATGAAAGGCGTAATTCGAATCGAAAAATCAAGGAAATTGGCACCGAGATTCGTTGGACCATTTTCAATTATAGAATGGATCAGAAAACTCACATATATAGTAGAGTTACCGAATAGTTTAGCAGGAGTCCACGATGTTTTTCATATTTATCATCTAAGGAAGTGTATTCGAGATCCAAAGACTACTATAGCACTGACTGTATTAGATGACTTAGTGGTGAACCGAATTTGACTATAGTTAGAAAATCAGTTCGCATAGTCACGAGAGATGAGAACAGTCTATGGAACAAGACAGACATATTAGTTAAGGTCTAGTGGAGCGACGACGAGAGTGATTGTATTTGGGAAATTGAAGGCAGGATTAGAGACTCTTATCCTGATTTGTTTCATGGTATGTTTTTACCTTTATAATTGATTTGTATGTAACTTATCAAAATTTCGAGGATGATATTCTTTAAAGAGGAGAGACAGTAACGACACTAATTTTATTTAACATTATTTAGGACATTTAATTAATTAAACCAAATGAAATGGTTGAGGGATTGAGATTTGTGTTAAAAGAGGTGGCCGTGCTAATTTAAAACAGTGAACTAAGGGAAACTAAAATAAAATAGGTAAGCCAAATATGTAAGGGGAAAAGTAGGAATAAGTCATACCCTTATACGCTAAACCCTCACCCATGTTCATTTTCACGTTCAAAACAAAAATCAAATACTAGAGGCTGACCGCCATTAGATAAAGCTAGAAGACGAAAAGCTAAAGATCAAGAGGAAGATTAATCAAATCCATTCTCGAATCTCAACTCCTTAACAAAAAAACAAAAGGTGAATGATAGGTTACATGTCATGTTTTTATAATTTTCGATTTTAGATGGAATTTCGAATTAGTTTGCAAATGTGTTTCCATGTTTTTTATTCTTAAAATGGATATATATGTCTGTTGATGATTTATGAAATTTCATATGGGTTTTATGATAAATTTTAATTTGAAAACCTTAATAAATGACATTTGAATGCCTTGTGATTTTGAGGTAAGGACATAAATAATATTTTAGAAATGGGTTTCAAGTTTCATAATTTTCTGAATTAATGTGGATTTATTGTTAATCATCTAGTGGAGAAAATGGTTAACTGGGTTTAAAAGTCAATACGGCTAATTTATATTGTATTTGGGTCAGAAATTAACATATGTTAGAAAACATATTAAATATGATTTATGGGAATTTTTATAGAATTTTCCTAAGTGTTTAATAAGTGTATAAATTATTTAAGGTATGGGTCTTAAATGTTTTATATATTTATAAAAGGAGAAGGGAATTTTGTAAACATTTTAAAATATTTACTTTTGAAATTTTGGCAGCACTTTTAGAAAAGAATTTAGAAAAGAAATTAGAAAAATGTTGAAAAACAAAGCAGGTTAGTTGAAAAGGGATTACATTCCAAAGTTAAAAAATCAGTTTTACCATGTTTTTCTTGTTTTTCCACTTCCGACACCAACCTTTCGACTAGGTACTTCCGCTTCCATCTCCATCGAAACTAATGCGCATGATATCAAAGACTTGGTACGTAGTGAATTGGACACGGGTGGAAGATATATAGTCGAAACAAGGGGTTCAAAAGGGGTCAAAACCTTGCTTTTCTTTTAAAAGGAAATGCGTCTGCTTTGCTTTCAAAAAGAAGGCATTCGACTTAGATAGCTTTCGTCTTGGTCAAACGGTTTTAAAGAAAGGTTTCGAAAGAGGTTGCGCCTTTTTTAACAAAGAAGCTTTCGAAGTGGTCGAAACCTTTTGTTGTCGCTTCCTACCTTTTGAAGCAATGCTTTCGAAAGGGTGCTTTCGCCTTAAACCCTAAGCCGCTTCTCCAATGCTTTTGAAGGGATTGGTTTCAATATCATTCACTTCTTGTGCTTAGGAAATTGCTTTCAAAAGAGTGCTTTCGACTTGGCTGTTTTACGACCCTTTTTTCTATTGAAAGTTAAACCCAAAAGTTTTGAAAGGAATAGTTTTAAATAGTTTTGAAAGGTTGTTCCATATGTTTTACTTGAACAAATGCTTTCGAATGGTTTGATTTAAGTAAACAACTTTGTGCTTTTGAAAGGTATAAGAGAAAGGTTTCGAAGTGGTGGTTCCCAATGTTTTTAAAAGGTTATAAATGGAGGGTTTCCAATGTTTTCGAAAGGCAGATTTAAAGTGTTTTGGAAAAAGGATGTCTAAGGTTTTCAAAGCTTTCGAAAGAGATTTTTTCAAAGTTTTCAAAAGGTTTATTGTGAGTGGTTTCGAAAGGTATGTTTTGGCCTTTCGGCCTAGTTATAAAGCAAAGTAGTTTACTTGTATCGAAAGGGCACTTTCAATGGTTTCAAAAGGGGTACTTTCAATGGTTACGAAAGGGGTACTTTCAAGGATTTCAAATGCTTTCATCGACAATGTTTTGTGTAGAGTATATATAACATGGCAAGGTGATTTGAGTAAAGCATAGAACATATTTTCGTTGATTGAGTATGATTTAATGGGTTAAATCAATTTGAAAGAAATGTTTTCAAGAAAAAATTGAAGGGTAGTTGACCCTAAGTAAAATGACTCAGATATTAGAATACCAGATGGGATTGGTATGGGGTCGCACCCTATACTTTAGCTAGTAGCCCGTAACTAATATAATTCCAAAATTCCAGTGTGTAAGGCTTTGTCACAAGTAAGACTAAAATGATGTTACACACAGAAAGGAATGTACGGAGTGGGGATAGGTTATTGGTGAGCGCACAAAACCATTAGGTTCAGTTGACCTTAAGATGAGTAAGTTAGGGACAGACTATCCAAAGGAGTAGCTAACAGAGTTAGATTATTTGTTTATTTGTCTGGTAGGCCCGAATCAGCCAAAGGTTAGCAGTTAGCCAAACAAAACCATAGTGTTCGTACAGATAGTCCATTGATTACCTGATTTATATGCTTATAGGATATTGCTACTATTGTTTTAACCAGTTTGATTGTAGGATTTGGATTTGCAAAAGATATGTTTTTAAAAGGATATTAGTGAGGGGAAACCCATTTCGCTAAACTGCATGGTCTCACTTAATATCAATTAACCGAGATGTATAGTATTATTCACACCAGGCTTTATATCCGACTAAAATTTTATGTTTTTCCCCTTAGACTCTTGGGAGCTCAAATTGATTTGAGTAGGATAAGGGTTGAGGATTTTTAGGTTTTAGTAGGTGGACGAACAAAGCTTCCGGAGACGAGCAGGATGCTGATAATTGGCTATTTAGGAGTTGTTATGTTTTATTTCCATTGTGTTTTATTAAGTCTGATATGACTATTTAGTCCTCTGGGTATCCAAGGGTGCATCTTCATATGTCGTTCTCGGTGTATCTATGTAATGTTGTATTTAGTCTGAACTTGGAAAATGATTGCGATTATGTAATTGGATATGAAAATGTTTACTGAAATGTAATCAGTAAAGTTCTTTTTTTTGAAATCTGGGCTTTTGTTTCATCTTCATGTGCTTTTGATATTATGGATACCTTTAACACTACCATATTTTATCCACGGAAGTTAATAGTATAGATGACTGCAGCATCTGTAGTGCATAGCTTTGGACCTCAAGATAGAGGATGTTAAACATATTTTGATAATGTACTTGGAATCTATTTCAAATCCGTGCATCATACCAAATCATAAAGTCAATAATCTTACTGCTTTTATTAACACAATCGCGGATTATTCATTCTTCACATTGATTAGAAACTCATAGTTTCTCTTTGACGTGTAAGAATACTTATTAGACATTCTAATGTGTTGTGTTCATTTAGGTTCGGTTAATTTCATTTCATCACTTATAATTTATTATCCTTGAACCATACCCAAATCCATATTACAGCCAATAATTTCTTAAACAAATTCCTTCCTTACGAATTTGGTATTTCTAGAAAAAAAACAATTATTTCTCAATTCACTGGAATAAGCATTCATAAACATTTAATGAAATGCCTTATATAAAAATGATTTTGCATCAGTTCATAATAATTTATGTTCAAAACATAAATTAGTCATCTAATGACTATCATTCCCTAGATTCTCCTGGGACAATTCATACAAGATCCCTTGTGTTCAATTATTATGTGCAGTCTTTCGACTCACACAACCTACTAACTCCTTAGCCGAGGATATGTATGGTTTCTTATGAACCTTTATCTCTTATGGTTTTGTAAACTATTCTCTGGATGATATTAATTTTGACCATGTTTACTACTCTGAAGTACACACCTTATTGAAAGAGTTTAACTCAACCTCACTCGTCATTAATCATGCTTTATCCAACAAAGTTTGATTACTCATTTTCAATACATCATTATGTATTATAGGGAGGAGTTGTTGGAATTGAGTCAGCCTTTAGTGGAAGTTATGGGTGAATTTCAAAAACTATTCCCTTATTGGATCTATATTAGGCCTATGAAGTCTAATTTATTTAGAATATTTCTAAATTTTATTCAGATAAATTCACTTATTCTATTTAAATTTTTAAATATATAGTTTTATTTAATTTATATTTTAATACATATAAATGTACGCATATGTATTATAAACATATACGTGCATGTGTGTATGTATAACATGTAAGCCCGTGCAAGGTATAACATGCCTATGTATAAATGTTGGGATTTTCATCATAACTGACATGTTAACTCATCTGATATGTACTATTTGTTATCCAAATATATGTATGTATTTAAACTTCTTACTTATATAAATATTATATATATGTTTGTTTAAATTATTTTATGTATATGAAAATATTTAATATATATATGTGTGTGTGTGTGTCTATATGATTACAATATATATATGTATGTATGTAAATCTAAAAATATTATTAATATACATATATGCATATTATTATAATATCTATTAAAATAATATATATATATATATACATAATATATACTTTTTAATAAATTATGAACAAAATATATATGTATATCTATAAAGAAAAAATAATATTTTTTATCATAAATATATACATATGTATATTTATGTACACGAATAAATATATTTACAATATCCAAATAAATAGATATAATCAAAATAATTTTTTTATTTTCAAACTGTAAGTATAGCACTATAAAATTTTATTATTAATTTTTATTATTTACAATATATTTATTAGTTATGTTTCACTAAAAAATAGACAAATATAAATAAAATTTATCTACGAAATATTTTATACATATTTTAAATTTCTAGAAAATCTTATATGACATTTTGAAGTTTGAAAATTTGTTACATGATTTTTCTCGATCAAATTTATTTTTTATTCATTAATTGTTTTCCAGCTACTAATTGTAGTAATTTTTAAAAATAGCAAATTTTTTTAATTTTCATTTTCTGGCCGAGTGCTTTTCTTATGATGAATAATTTTATTGAATTTAAAAAGTAATTTTAGAAACATATTTTATTTTATATAACTTATTTAAATAGTATACTGATTTAAATAATATTAAATAGTAATAGATAATTATAAAAAAATTGTAGCTATCGAAAATTACTATTACTATGAATATACATATATAAAATTATATGCTCAATTGTTACCATTAAATGATAACCTCATATATAAATAAAAATATATATAATATTATTACATTTAAAAACTCGGTTGTGCATATATCTGACATGTAATAAAAAAATTGTTTTTTTAAGTGAATGCATATAACAATCTATGTAGGTTGTAACAACAACAATACATTTAAGAATTTCACCTAACTAATAATACTATATATATATATATATATAATGAAATATTAGTCAAATAATATGTTATAATACAATGAATAATATATCTAAGAACCAATGCCTTATAACATACCTTGTAATGATGAAATCTCTCCTTTTATAAGCTTTTCAATTCGATAGACTGCTAATCCTTAAATCGCTAACCTTTGACTATCAGATAATGACTTATCTTGAAATGATTTAAGCTTGATATGATGGGGCTCTTTGGGATTGAAGTCAGCCAGTAATAGAAGGTATGAACAGCAGCCAAATGTCATTTTCTGTTAGAGTTAGAGGTGATTAAGTAGTGGACGGAAGAGAGAGAATAGTGAATCGAATCTCATACCAGTTCTCTCTCAATCCGAGCCATCCAAAACCCCACAACCCTAACCTATTTATTTCACTCCCTTTAGTTCCTATTTATTCGAAAATATTCACCCATTAACATAGGCCAAGATCTTATTTAAGCCTGTAGAAAATATTATTTAATTAAATCTAATTTAATCACTTGTCAATATTGTATATCGATTGATAAATTTATAAGTATTACCAATATATTTAATAATATTTATTCCCTAAATCATAATCAAAAAACTATAATTAATATTTCAGAAATGTTGACTAGTTTAATTAACTTATAACAACTATAAACTAATTAAATCGTTTGATCAAAAGAGAATTCATCATTTCGGTTGTGTGACTCGACAGGTGTAGTTTGGTTAGAGATTAACACCGAACTATTCGAATGTGAACTTTCACACATCATTTAGTAGGTGGTTTTACATTTTGGCCAAATTTATTGCTTACTTGATTTCTGTAAAATCTAATTTCATTTTTTTAAGCATTACTTATTGTGACTTTTATATACATCAATTCCCTTCATCGAAGCTGTATCACTTTGGACGTATGGAATTTGGTAATGGTCAAAATTCTAATATCGTCTATATTTTGCTCCATACTCCAAACACAATGTCCTTAGTTCAATAATAAAAATTATTTTTAACTGAAATAATCTAGCAAATGACTGACTTTGAGTTGACTTGATACTAAATCCACATAATTAAGGAGACAAATCCTCTCTTAAACCGTACTTCACTTTCAATACTTTCACTGGATCCAACTATTGTCACTCGATGGGCCTTGTGCCACGATTTGACTATAATCAAAGCGAAGCTTTCATATTGAAGATCCATAATATTCTCAAGTCAAGAGAACTGTATAAATTAGTCACATCGATTTTTTCTATTTAACCTTATTATATTAACCAATATAAAACTATCAAGTGAGTCGTTCCACATTTATCAAATAACTATCAATACACAATCCCTAGGTGCCCCAGTAGTTATGAGTAATACAAATCCAACATTTGAAGATCATTTGTACTCTAGTCTTAAAGGATACATCGATATCCAATCTCGATGCATTTTGACTAGGAACATTTAAATTGGTATATTTATTTTTATTATAATAAACTACTCACGGTTACAATACTTTTAACTGCTATCATAAACTTATTATTCATGGATTTTCAATTAAATATTTTAATTAAATCAACTAATTAATATAACACATTATATCAAGAATACAATAGAAATAAAACAGCTTTCATTTCAAACAAGATTGGTTATTGAGTATGATATATGTAACAAATTACATAATTACCCTTCGGGCATACCGCTAACTCTATCAATTTCTCACTTGCACTTGGGGTCAATCATGGAATCTTATTCCAACTTCACCAATCAATTTTCTTAAAACTAGCCGAGTCAGTCCCTTTGTGAAAGAGTCTGCTATTATGTTTCAATTATCTACTACGTCAACCATTATCTACGATGCTGATAAACTACCTTTATTATGGAACAATTCAAATTATGTATCTCAGCTTTAAGTAAGATCTAAGTTCGATAACAAACTATATTATGACATTGTTATTGTATGACAATATTTTGTGATTCTCAACATTTGAAATCACCCTAAGCTTGGTTACATATTTGTGCATTTATATTTATGTACATTACTTTTATTACCTCATTATTTAAGACGATGTACTCAGCCTTTTTTATTGAATCATCCACGGTCTTTCATTTGGACATTTCCAATTTAAAGGTTCTTAACATGAATTTATTATTGACATATTATGCTCAATATCACTTATGAAAGTTTGAGTTCAAACATCCTTTCATAAGGAGTTTGTTGTTTCTATAAATAATTTTCTAGTATTTCATAAATACATGAGAACTCCTCAAACAACCATTTAGTGATATCAATTTGGATTTGATATTTACTTCATGCATCAAATACACAAACAAATCATAATATCATAGATAATATAACATGTATGATAATTCCTATTATCAGTATGTTAGGAATTCATCTTACATGTATTGTATTAAACATTTAATAAGGTTCACTTGCATATTGTTTGGCATATTCCAACTTCTTTTATACTCACTACAAAAGATATCGTTCATAAATCCAAGGTCGATTATTAAAATAACTAAGGCTTATTTTAACATAAGTACATCATTAAAAACAGCACTGTATTGTTTGGTTGTAGTTTAGAAATATCTATGTACCTTTTTAACTTTCTTTCTTATGAACACATGCTTCCTCTGCGTTTTGATTGATAATCAATATATTTGATATTTCTATCAAAGCACTTGTTCAATTTTGATGCTTTTCCAAATGATACTCTTATATCCATTCTTGGATCGTACATGAAAACCCACAAACTCAATATCGTCCCCACTGACTTCGAGACATTTTGGTTATTATGTGTAAGCAGTTTACTCTAAATAATTACTTAGAATTTTATGTTTCAACACATATGTACCAATAAACAAAGTTATATTAGTCGATATGTTTGTGATTAAAATCCAAACCTATTTAAGCACATTGAATGATGAATCTATTAAGTTAATTTCAACAATTGAAATTTAAGGTATTATTCTTATCAATGTGGGTCGCTATATTCAAACTGTATTTGTCTTTGTCTTAAAGATGCATTTGCGGCTAATGGATCATACCCCTTTGGGTACAGCTATTAAAATAATATTTCATAATATACTTGGAATCTACTTCGTATCTGCACATCGTACCATATCATAGAGCCAATACACTTAATGATTTAATTAAACAACCAGGGATTATATATTTCCTACATTAATAAGAAACTCATAGTTTCCCTTCAGTGTGTGAGAATACTTATTAGACACTCTAATGTGATGTGTTCATTTAGCTTAGTTAATTTCAATTCATCTTAGGTAATTAGTTTTATCTTTTGATCGTATCCAATTTCACTTTACACCAATAATTTCTCAAAGAAATTCCTTCATTATGAAGTTGTTATTTCTTGAAACAACAATTATTTCTCAGTGTAGTGGAATGGACATTCATATACATTTTATGAATTACCTTATATAAAATTGATTTTGTATTAGTTCACAATATAAATTATTCATCTAATGACCGTCGATCCCAAAATTCTCTTGGGATGATTCATACAAGATTCCTTATGTATAATTATTATGTGCAGCCTTTCGACTAACATAACCTACCAACACCTTGGCATAGGATATGTAGTGAATTCTTATAAACCCTTTATCTTGTATTGTTTTGTAAGCTATTCTTTAGATGGTATTATTTTGACCTTTTGTACCACTCTTAAGTACACACCTTATGAAAATAATTTTACTTAACTTCACTAATCATTAATCGTTCTTTGTCTAACAAAGTTTGATTACTCTTTAGCAATGCATCAATATGTATTATATGGAGGAGTGATCTTTTGAGATATAATCTTTATTCATCTTAGGTACATATGAAACTCCTTCCAATATATTCACATATTCGATCAAATCGAATCATTTCTATCACAAGTTACATTATTTACTTTCGTTTTATATTCTGTGAGCTTACCTTACACTTATATATTCATATCAAATACACATGTCCATGTCTGTAATGACTCATCGGTGAATATGACATAATACATGGAACCGTATTGGTATTAATAGACTTTTGATTGCATACATACATACATACATACATACATATATATATATATATATATATATATATAAATCCAAAGAGCTCATCAACTCTTATGATGTCCCTCTAAATGGGTGCACTACCCTTAAATGTTTGAGATTTAATTTACTAGTACCATATGATTAATAATTGTATAATAAAAATTATTTCGTAAAGTAATGGATTAGTCTATAATTTCAAAATAATTGTATAATAAAAATTATTTCATAAAATAATGGCTTAGTCTATAATTTCAAAATAATTGTAAATAATTTTATATACTTCATTATTTTCAATGCATCACTTTTATGTGAAAAACAAGCACCACACTATAGGTTTATTTCATAACAAATATTCATAACATTCATACTTAAGTTTAACTATGTCTTCTTTCAATCGACACCGAGGAATAGTCATTATTTAATAAATTATGTTCGATATGTTTTACGAAAACAAGTTTTTTAACTTGATGCAATCAATATGTACTACATGGCATGCTTCCACTATTTCCGTCGTTACTACAATAGCGTATTAAATTAAGAGGTCCATCATTCACTTAATATAGATTATTTATTTCATATACTAGAACTATCTTACAATGGAGTTCTTTTATCAAATGTCTTAAACTCAGAGAAATATTTATAATCGCTTATCGATATCATATATCTACTGATATATTGATAACAATTATAAATATATTTTATGATATTTATTCCTTAAATCAAAATCAAAAATTTATATGTGATATTTCATAAATATTAATTATTTATATTTTTTATCTTTAAGCAACTAATTTTTTATTCATCTTTAAGCAAACCAATATTTCAAATATCTTGAATAAGATTTATGTGAATTTATAATTCTTATTCTAAAATACCTTTTTCATCTTAAAAAAATTATAATTCATCCCTAATTAATTTACCTATATTTTCTTTATATATTTTCTTCAAATTTCTTAGTTTACAATCAAGTTCAACACTAATTTCAAGAATATCATTATATGAGATATTATAATTTTCTTGTTAGTGGCCATGAAGCAAACGCTCGTTGGTTCTGTGTCACCGTCACTCTCACTCTATAAAGAAGATGAATCAAAATCATCCATGTAAATTGAAAAGCTTTTCTTTTCTTCTTGTACTTTTCAAAAAACTTCTTCTTCTTTTCCTTGTTCAGCGGTAGACAATCCTTTGTCATGTACCCGAATTTATCATAATCGTAGAACTAGATTAAAGTTGAATTTCCACCATTTTTTGCTTTCATCAATTTCCTGAATATCTTGAACTTGTTGTAGATTTTGGTGCATCTTCATCTAAGTCATAGTCTTTATTGTTGGTTTGAAAAGCTATATTTTTCTTCTCTTGATATTGTTTTTTTCTTGTCTGCAAGTTTGCTTCATACGACATTAGATTTGAATTTAATATACATGTAACATGATCAAATTTAGTAAATGTAACTCCTAATGCCACAAGATCATGTTGTATGATTTAGAATATTGCATACATATCCTAATCCATTCATTTGTATTCATTTTAAATGATGAAAATTGATTTTGAAGAATAGAAATTTTAGTTTGTTTAACTTTTTTATCCCTTCAATTGTAATTAGTATTTCATAAATATTGATTAAATTAATTAACTTATAACAATTAAAAATTAATTAAATAGTTTGGTCAAAAGAGAATTTTTCTTTTCTGTTGTGTGATCCGTCAGGTGTAATTTGGTAAATGATTAACGTCGAACTATTCAAATGTGAACTTTCACAATCATTTAGAAAAAGGTATGACATTTTGGCAAAATTTGTCGCTTATATGGTTTCAGTAAAATCTAATTTCACTGTATTAAGCATTATTGAATTATGACTTTTATATACAACAATTTTCTTCGCTAAAACTATATCACTTTGGACTTATGGAATTTAGCAGTGGTAAAAATTCCAATATCATCCATTTTCAACTCTATAGTTCAAAAACAAATTCATTAGTTCAATAATAACAATTATTATCAACCAAAAGCTCGGGCCAAAGACGTTGAATTTGAGTTGAGTTAAGTTCACCGTGACTGACACCATATAACTGAGGGGACGAATCCTCCCTTAAAGTGAAACGACCCGTATTATGAACTATCAGATATTTAAATAATTGATTAAATATTTAATCATTAATTAAATGAAGGTCCAAAAATTTGATTTTTACATACGGTTGAATCAGGACTCGAGACCACTTCCATTGAGTTTGGATTGACGTTGCGAATCAAAATGAGTATAAGCATCACTATATTTGGAGATCGGACAATTCGATGGCTAAAACAGTCTCGAAATTTGTAAAATTAGTATTTTAGGTTGCAATCTCAGATATTGATTAGATTGATACCATTGTATGAATAAAAATGAAGTGATATACGCAGATCAGTTTTGTGGCGATCGGACACGTCATTTGATCGTATAAACTGAAAATGTACAACCGCTCATTTGAGAAAATAAATAAATGGACTATAATGTTATTATAAATATCTCCAAATCAGATCCCTCTCTCTCTCATTTTATTTCATTTACTGTTCCATTTGAAATCCATGGAAGATCAAGGGTTTGAGATGGCCAGAGCTACAGTTAACGATAAGCGAAATATAGATCACCGTTGGATTTCTCTTGGAAAATAACATCTCTCCACCAAAGCTTGTTAGATGTGATGACCATATCAAAACATATTCGAGCCATGGTGAAAATCACATGTCTAGGTCGCGATTATATATAGATGATCGAGCTTCAATTCTTTAGGTCGGACGTAGAGGGATTTCTTAGTGTGATTCGCTGGCCAAGACAGATTTTGATTTCATTGAGTATTGACCAAGAGATTGAAGTGAGAAGGAGAGGAATAGTGGATTCATGCACGGCTTGGTAACATTATGCACGTATAGGCATTGAAAAAGAAAGAGTAGAGGCTTAATTAGGTAATTACTATTTGTAATCAGTGAATTAATTATTTTATTAATCTTGATTCTTAGATCATATATTTTGCATATAGGTCCATCTTAGATGTGGTTCTTGCATTACACTCGTGATAGAGAGATATATGCCTTGGCACTGGTTTGGATAGATTTTATTAAGGTGGGTGATATTGTCTCTCAGCATACTATTATTAGTAGTATAGCATTAGATCGACATTCTGGAATAATTTTAGTTTTAAAATGTGATTTTCCTATACTTATACACTACTAGATTTTTATAAAAGATAATAAAAGTATTTCAAAATAATTTATACTGAATAGCACATATTTTCCATTGACGTGCCATTTGTAGGGAATTATTAGATTTGGGCTATTTCTTATATGGTTTTTCCATTGGTTGATATGGATGTATTATATATGTTGTATGTATGTAGCTCTGGATGTATGCTTGGTTGTTGGTTGTATAGTTACTTGTTTGGTTGTTTGGTTTGTTTAGTTGTTTTTGGTTGAAAACATCGATTTAGCGATGATCGAGTGTTAGGTAATATCTTGTGTGTTGAGATTTCATATAGGCGAAAGTCTTATGAATGAGATAAGTTGTAAAGGAGGGTAAATATACATGCCAGTAGATCTAAAGGTGGAAGATGTGGCTTCAGACTTCAGGATGGATGTTGGACATTTCTGTTTAGTTTGTACTTATTAGTTTTGGTTAAGTAGAAGACCAAGGTGATTAGCATTGACAAGTATAAAGTGGTCAATGTCCATTGCCATTGTTGATTAGTGATTTGGTCGATCTTTGGTTTGGACGTTTAGCAGATTCGTGGTGCGCGGTTTGACAGTTTGTTCGTGCGACTGACTTAGAGTCTTGATGTGGTTGCTCTATAGCGAGCGATTTAGATGGTGCGGTGGTGATGTGGCGTTATGACATTGGAGTTGGTACTTTTGGTTATGACTCGTTGCCTTATGGAGTAGGTTCTGAGGTAGATAGTTTAAGACTTTGTAGATCATGTTGAAGGTGTTGGCTCATTTGCATCATGGGATGATGGCAATATAACAGCATGTTGAAAAGCCTTGCATATTAAGTTTTTGACTCGTGGTGGGATTAGGTTACAAAGATTAGACATTCCGTACCTTCGGTTTGTGACTCAAGTATGGAGTAGGTACCAAACTGGCTTGTGGTGGGAGTCGTGGAGTTGAGGAAAGCGGTGGGTTCCATATAGTGGAAATTGTATTGAGCTAATAGGGCTCATATGGAAGTGCATGTGCTAGGGGACCATTGATAACTCAAAGTGTTTTTATACTCGAAGTACAGATATTGTATAGTGGGGATGCCCATAGATTGGTAGTGAGGATTTGTATATCCTGGACCTGTGGCTTTGGGTCTAGTTTCTAACTTTAGGCTGCGAGATACACATCCATCTTTGGGCTGCGAGATACGAGAGTACAATGCACAACCAGGATTTTCCATTAGTCTCTGGCATGGGGACCATACAAGTTATCATATATCTAGAGCACATTAGGTGATAGTTAGTATTGTTTGATGGATGTTATTTTTTATGTTTGCTTCACTAGCCACCTGTCACCGTAGGGATGTCACACAAGGTAGGTATTGTGGATATGGATACTTAGACACCCCAGACAGTTTTACTTAGTATGGAGTAGGTACTGTGGATGGAGATACCTAGGCACCTTGGCATTTTGCTGAATATGAAGTATGTTTTATGATGTTATGGAGTAGCATATTATTAACGATATGTGTTGACTCTATGGTTGGAGGGATAGATCAGGTATGATTCGTGTACCCTATATTCCGTATACTCTATTGATTTTTTTTGGCAAGGCCAGCCTGTTTTTATAGTGGACAGTCCACAATTTATTAAAAAACAAAACAAAAAACAAAAACGCTTAGTAGAAACTAAGCAGGTCAATAGGAATATGCGGCATCAAAAACACAAGCATGTTATGCGCATTTGATACCGCATCTTCTCATGACAAAATTTTACATAACAAAGCGGAAATACTAGTGTTAGTCCTCATAAATCTTCGTTTATTCCTCTCCTCCCATATTGCAGCAGCCGTTAGCTTGAGAAATATGAGAAGACGTGTAACGACCCGTTAAATTTGATAATATTAAATGAATTAAATTAATATAATTTCTAATCTGATTTAGAAAAAAAAAGCTTTAAGATTTATTTGAGAAAATGTAGTAATTTGTTATAGTAATTTGGAATTTAATGTAACAATTTAATTTTTATGACAATGGTTTTGGATAATGTAATTGTCACACTTTGTTAAAAGTTAATGTTAAGAAACCAATAAATGTTGAATTAGTGAATATTAATAAAATATTTACTAGAATGGGATTCATTTAATATTAAAATAAATAGTAGGATTGTTTCATTTGGTGACCGTTGAATAAACCAATGCAATAAGTGTAGATAAATTTTTTTTATGAATATTGTTCAATAATGAATGTACTTAAAAACGGTAATAAACTTAATATAAGAAAACAAAGGCAAATTGTGTATTAATTAATGAATTCATGAATCAGTGTATGGACTTAGTGTAACTATACGTAAATGTACGCAATAAGGTTGTGAAATACCAATGATTTGGATTTCCAATTTATATTAAACATAATGTTGGTAGAAATTGGAATTCACTGTTGTGTGAAATATATGAGAAATCAAGTCAAATGTAAATTATACCGTAGATGATATACTCTTTTAAACAGTAGGATTTTTAAATAAATAAACGTTTCACTTAGGTTTCAATTGGATAACTTATGTAGTTTAATGGAGAATCAATTGCAATTAATTGCCATAAATTAGTGATGATAGGGTAGTTTGATTTGGCCTTTAAGAAGCAAAGAAAAAGAAAGCCAAGATTTATGAATTCATTTGTAATGTGAAATGCAAATCTTGTGGATTGTTTTTTTTTACAAGTGGAATTAATATTTAACCATTACGTTAGTGGAGTCTGATAAGTTAAGGTAGATAATCAATGGTAATTTACCTAATTCAAAGGATATATTAATATAAATATGGGTAAAATGAGGTTAGACCAAGGATATAATATTAATTGATTTTTAAGGCTTAGTTAATACGTGAAATAGACAAGATTCCACATTCAAACATTTATACAAAGCTAAGTTGTAAATAGAAGTACCAATGTAATATAATGTAAATAGATGGGAATCAACATTTATTTATTTATTTAATGGAATTTAATTTCTATAGTATGATAATCGCAATTAAATGAAATTGAAATAGCTAATTTATACGTTAGTTGAAATTTAGCTGGAATATGAGGATTTTTAATGAAATAGTGAAATCAAATGGAAATAAGGTTTCAATTATACATTGGAATTTATATTCACCATA